>OZ010575.1:98886909-100274409 GCA_963932145.1 Acanthosepion lycidas | reverse complement strand
GAATAATTTCCCCTTTTAGATTAGTATCAATAACAGAAATTATTAGTTTCATACAATTTTTGTGTCCAATATTTGCATGTGTGTGTCTATTGCCTATGGAAAGGTGTAATGGTAGAATGTTCAGAGATCAGAATTGTAATTGTACTTCATGCTGTGTTTCTTTCATACTAATGCCATTGGGAGAAGAAAACCAATTTAGCTTTTTGTCTTTCTCAACAAGCGAAATCGGAAAAATTATAATTAAACAATAATAATAATAAGAGAAAGAATAAAGAAGACAAAAATGAGACAAACAAAACTGTAAAACAGTAATAAAGTAAAAAGGTTCACAAAGAAGGAATAGCATTAAGATGCGAAAGGGATACAGTACAGTGGTTATAGCATTCTGAAAAGGAAGAAAATGACAAGCAAAAAGTTCCAAATTGCACTCCATTTAGAGCATTAAGAGATTTCTTTAGTTTTACTCTGCTGAAAGGGTTTGTACACAAATCAATGCCATTTTCTTCTGACAGAATCTGGTCCAACTTTGTTGTGGCATTTTGAACTTCACTACTTATGTAAGCATGTTTTGTGATGACAGTGTTTTTAGATACCGTTATACTAACTTGACCGTCTTAATAGTTTTATACAATTTCTGTGTCCAATATAAGTGGTTATAGTATTATGACAGTGAAGAAAGTGGCAAACCAAAAAAATTCAGGATTGTTCTCCAATTAGAGCATTAAGAAATTTCTTTAATTTCATTCTGTTGAAGTTTCTGTACTTAAATCAGTGTCCTTTCACATGACAGAAAACAGTTCAATGCTGTGTCATTTTGTACTTCATTAATCATGCCTGCATGTTTTGAATGTTAGTGATAGGGTTTTTAGATACAGCTATACTAACTTCACTGTCTTAATAGATGCTAATTTTCATTTAAATTAATCATGGTATTTAATAACTAGATAAGCAATTTTGCCTTTTGTATTGGGGCTGCTGATGCCTTATATTCCTTATCACATACTGACGCTGCTACTACAGGTTATTTTCTTGTCATGATATATATCAGACTACCAACTTCTTCACAGTAATATCTTTTATCTGTTAACATCCACAGATTTCACAGTGGAATGCGTTTGCACCTGGGTGTTAACATGTGTTGTCTGAGAAATGCATTTTGAGAATTTCTCTCCAGTGTGTGTTGACATGTGCTTTCTGAGATCTGCTTTACGGGAAGATTTATATTCACAGATTTCACATTGGAAACGTTTCTCTCCAGTGTGTGTATAAATGTGTCGTGTGAGATTTGAACTTTCAGAAAACTTAAATCCACAGATTTGACAGTGGAAACGTTTCTCTCCTGTGTGTGTTAACATGTGTTGTTTGAGATGTGAATTTAGGGAAAATGTACATCCACAGATTTCACAGTGGAAACATTTTTCTCCTGTGTGTGTTAACATATGACGTTTGAGATGTGAATTTCGGGAAAACATACAACCACATATTTCACAGAGGAATGGTTTCTCTCCAGTGTGGGTTAACATGTGTTTTTTGAGGTCTGCATTTTGGGAAGATTTATATCCACAGATTTCACAGTGGAAACGTTTCTCTCCAGTGTGTGTATATATGTGCCGTGTGAGACTTGAACTTTCGGAAAAATTAAATCCACAGATTTCACAGCAGAAACGTTTCTCTCTTGTATGTGTTAGCATGTGTTGCTTGAGACTTGAACTTAGGGAACAGTTAAATCCACAGATTTCACAATGGAAAGGTTTCTCTCCAGTGTGTGTTAACATGTGTCGTTTGACATGTGAATTTCGGGAAAATTTACAACCACAGATTTCACAGTGGAATGGTTTCTCCCCAGTGTGCGTTAACATGTGCTTTTTTAGATCTGCATTACGGGAAGATTTATATCCACAGATTTCACAGTGGAAACGTTTCTCTCCACTGTGTATATAAATATGTTGTTTGAAACTTGAATTTTCAGGAAACTTAAACCCACAGATTTCACCACGGAAACTTTTCTCTCCTGTGTGTGTTAGTATGTGTTGTTTGAAACGTGAATTCAGGGAAAACATACACCCACAGATTTCACAGTTGAAAGGTTTCTCTCTTGTGTGTGTTAGCATGTGTTGCTTGAGATTTGAACTTAGGGAACATTTAAATCCACAGATTTCACAGTGAAATGGTTTTTCTCCAGTGTGTGTTAACATGTGTCGTTTGACATGTGAATTTCGGGAAAACGCACAACCACAGATTTCACAATGGAATGGTTTTTCTCTAGTGTGTGATAACATGTGCTTTTTCAGATCTGCATTTCGGGATGATTTATATCCACAGATTTCACAGCAGAAACGTTTCTCGCCAGTGTGTAACATCATTTGTTTTTCGAGATTTGAATTCATTTACAGTCTTAATTCCTCAGGTTTTTTATATGTTCTCTCCTGTGTGGACATTGAGTGAACAGTTATTCCAAGAATGCTTCTTTTTTTTGATGAATATTCATCATGGTTTTCAGGAACTCTCTAAGATACAAGCTGCAAAAAAAAAAAAAAATTAACGCATAGAATATGTAGGAAGAAAACATACAATGTTGGATTATGAAATTGGTCTAAGATCAATTGTACAATGCAATAGGATACATATGGTGTTCCAATAACTTGGACCGATTTTAAATGTTTTTTTTTTCTTTTAGATTTAACAACTTAAGTCTTTCGCAGTTTCAACCATGGAAAAATTAACAATCAAACATGTTTGTCTGTTTTTATATTTTTACAGAACATTAACAAAATGTTTTCATAATGTTAACCCTGCCACCTATTACTAAGTCTGTGAAGAAGTAGGAATGAATAAAAAAAAATCTGATCACTTCAGTGACTGGTACTACATCACCATACATTTTTGAGAAAAAAAATGTCCAAGTACTTTTTCGACCCTCTTGGTAATGACCAAGACATTTACTTACTCGAACTAAAGGGGAAATGGATAAACAAAATATAGGTACCTCCATGAGATTGCTAAAAAAAAAGCATAGCATGATGAAAAATACTCCAAACTTGGTGAAAACAAAATTTTATCATCTAAATGTTTATGTTTTTATTAAGAGGAAGGAACAAAGTATTTTGGGGGTATTTTTTTTACATTTTTTAATCATTCCTAGCACGTCCAAAATTTTTGTTAAAAACTTGTTTTTTTGAGTCTGCAAAATTGACAGATAATCAATCATGTCAACCATTTTTTTCCATTTTATAAAAAAAATGAAAATCTCAGTTTGAAATTGTTTTAATAATCAATTTTAATGTTTTTCAAAACTTATTTTAAGAAAATCAGAAATTATAATGTTTATTTAAAATATTTTGAACAAAGCTTAACTTAGCTTCTGTTCCAAAAAGATGTAGTTTGAAAATAAAACAAAGCAGGTCATAACCTTTCACATCACTTGATAGATGATGAAAGACATTTTCATGACGTATTGATAGGTTACATGAGGATAATTTATTCTACGGAAGGAGAGAAGTAAAATTATTTAGATTTAAGTGAACAAATTATTTAGCTCATTATTTTTAAGGAAAATTTTTAGCGCTCTTTTTTTGTACTTAGCTTTCACCTTTATGTTTATGATGCTTTATAGAAAATATATTATAAAGAAATTAAAATAAGACTGTTAACAGTGAGATTAAATCTCATAAGAAAGGTATCTAATTAATTTATAGGTACCTTTCTTATGAAATTTTATCAGAAGTGTACATAAAATACTATAATTTTATGTACATTTATTACATTTTAATGTGTTATTTGTATTTCCATTCATTTTATTATTAATTTTGATATTTCATTTATGGAAAAAATGTCATCACTGAGATTAATATAAAAATAAGATCATATAAATTTCATAAGATGATACTGATACTTATAGGTACCCTTTTCAGTTGAAATTGAAAAATCAAATTAACTTCTCCACACGTGTTTCGCAAAAGTAAAGCCCTTAACAGCGGAGAATTATGCTGAACTCAAATAACGCAACTTAATTATATTCTGGTTGGTCTTCTGTACTTTATAATTACAGCCCGATTATAAGCACAAAATTATATTTCTTAATTACTTTGGATCTTCTGATTAGTCAAAATGATACAATTTACAACGCGCTAAAAAAAGATCTAGTTTAGCAGTAGTTAAATTTCATAAGATGATACTGATACTTATAGGTACCCTTCTCAGTTGAAATTGAAAAATCAAATTATCTTCTCCATACGTGTTTCACAAAAGTAAAGGCCTTAACAGCGGAGAACAATGCTGAACTCAAATAATGCAACTAAATTGGATTCTGGTTGATCTTCCGTACTTTATAATTACTGCCCTATTATAAGCACAAAAATTACATTTTTTAATTACCATGGCTCTTCTGATTGGTCCAAACGATACAATTTTCAAAGCACTAGACAATCACAATCTCATATGGAAACTTTGAAAGGTTGATGGTGCTTTTAACTAATGTTATAATATTTTTAAAAAACTTAATAACTAACTTTGTAAAAATCTATTATAATTAAAGAAATAACAAATAATTGTATTAAAAATTCCATTTTCATTGAAAAAATTTTTTGCCTTCAGAAAATATTGTCCATATTCATAAAAACAACTAAAAACAAATAAAAGCATTTGAAATTAAATAATATATTTGTTTTATTGATGTTACAATTCAGAGCTGATTTTCAGGTACGTTGGCTCCAATTAAAAAAAAAAAAAACATGATTTGCATTCTTCAAAGCCTTGTGCTTTTAACTATTGTAATCACTAAGGTTGATGCACTCGAATTTCTACAGTTTTTCATAAAATTAGTTATGGGGGTGTTAATAAATATATAAAAAAAATATTTTTGCCATGACTTTAATAAAAAAAAAAACATATTTATAATAATTTCGATATTCTGTGAATAGTTTCTGAAAGTTTCATGACATCTGACAATTATTTTTATTTTTGCAAGATTTTCCAAATTAATGAGTGTAATACCAAAAAAAACGTGCTAAAAATTATCTATGTTATTTACTAGCCCATGTTGGTACAAAGAGAAACAATTTTTTTTTAATCAAAATTTAGAATGTTCTAAAAAGAAGCAAAAATTTAAAAAAAATAATTAAAAAAAAAACTTTGGTCTTTTCCCTTCATAAAAAATAAGCATTTAGAGACGATAACATTTTGTTTTCATAAAGTTTGGCGTCTTTTTCATCAGACTATGCTCTTTTTTTAGCGATTTCGTGGATTTACCTAAGGTAGGGGGAGCGGTCCAATTAAAAAAAAAACATGATTTGCATTCCTCAAAGCCTTGTGCTTTTAACTATTGTAATCACTAAAACTGTATTCGATCGAATTTCTAGAGCTTTCGTAAAATTAGTTATGGTGGCGGCGGGGAATAAATATAAAAAAAATATTTCTGCCATGACTTTAAAAGAAAAAAAAAACATTTATAATAATTTCCATCATTTGTGAATAGTTTCTGAAAGTTTCATTAACATCCAAGAATTATTTTTATTTTTGCAAGATTTTCCAAATTAATGTGTGCCATACAAAAAAAAAAGAAAAACAAAAAACGTGCTAACAATTGTTCATGTTATTTTACTAGTTCCGGTGATACAAAGAGAAACAAGGATTATTTCATCAAAATTTAGAATGTTCTGAAAAGAAGGGAAAATTTTAAAAAATAATTAAAATAAACTTTGGTCTTTCCTCTTAGACGATAAAATTTTGTTTTCGTCAAGTTTGGCGTCTTTTTCATAATGCTAGCTATGCTCTTTTTTTTTTTTTTAACGATCTCATGGAGTTTTACATTTCAAAAAACTACACGAATGATGAAAACACTTTCCAAACAGAGACAATTAAAGATTGAAACAAATTCAGTGGTTGGTAAAGCGACACATGGTATCTTGGAGTAGTATTTCAGACTTAGGAAGCAGATAATAATGATTTTACCGTATTGTTTTTCTCCGTTTCCGTAACTAAAGAACGCTGTATCGAGATTCAGCAGTAACTAGAAAAAAAAAAAGAAAGGTCACGTGGTAGCAAACTCGCAGAATTCATCAATGAAAACACATAGTTAGTTAGTAATTATATTACTAAGGATATATATGTCTATTTTTATATTTTTACGGAACGTAAATTTTTTTTTTTTTCATAATTTTAAAGAAAACCCTACACAGTGTTTTTACCTGGCACGTATATGTGCCATGCGTGATACACGCTTTCTAGATTATAGCGCATTTAATCCTTCGTATTTTTTTTTTTACAATAACTTATTGAATAAGCGTGCTTTGTGATGTCAGTAAGAAAGCCGGCGTGCTTTGTTGGCGACAGTAAAAGATTTTTGTTATTGACCTATGATCTTGATGAATCTTCATGGGTTGCTGTGCGTAAATATACGTAATTTTCAATAAGGTAAGAAGAGGCATTCATTTTTTTTTTTTACAATTTATATATTTACATTTACCAACTTCCGTTAATTAATTATTTCTTAAATTAATTAGTTTTTCTTTGAAACAAATCTCTTGGACAAATATTGAACTTCTCTTTTCGTCAATAATAAAATTCTATTTCAAATCAGAAACAACAGACTTAGTTTGCGATACATTGTTCTGACATATTGCGTGCACGCAGACTATTTTTTAGGCAAGGAACAAAATATTCTTTTACACCGATTACAGTTATTCCTTTTTGTTCTATTTGCTGTTTTTGTTCAGAAACAGTATGCGTTTCATTTTCAAATAATCAATCTCTTTAAACGCAATTACTTTGAAAATAAGAAGTTTTATTGTCAAGCTTGAAAAAATATCAAGTCCAACAACAACAGAAACTCAATCCTGTTTGTTTTTTTTTTGTATCAAAAGGTTTTTTTTAGAGATTCTCCCTGAGGTAAGTAGACGAACCGTCACGGATTTCATTAAAAAAAAAGCACCTCCCTCAAAAAACGCATTTTATTTTTAAATAATTTAAATGTCTTCTTTAAAAGAAATTCAGTGACATTTTGGTTTTATTTGAAAGATAATAATACTAATAGCCTAAATGTTAACGCAAATTAAAAGAAAAATTAATTTCCAATAGAATATAATTTTCAAGCATTCAATGAAAAATTTAATTTTTTTTTAATTTTAAATACAAAATGTGATAAAGTTGTTAAATCTTTTAAAATTAAGTTTCAATCAGTTCCATTTAGGAAATGCTGTTTAGATCTATCTTTCAGTCAGTTATGTGCCATGCGTAGATACTTGACTGACGAGGCAGATTTTTTTTCCCGCAGTAGGTTCCATTTCTTTCTGTGGTAGACCAGTTGCCATCCAAGGCTATAGAACCTACAAAATCCTGCTATTTACCCATAGCTGGGGGAAGAAGAAGAGGATTCATACTTTTCTCAGGGATAATTAGCATGTGAGTGAATGTAATGGCATTCAAACTCGGCTCACTGATTCTTCAATCCAAGCTGCTATCCATTACTCCACTATGCCTCTGATCTATCATTACAGATCATAAATTTCAACACTTATTACAATCTGTAAACCTCCTCTATTTTACAAAAGAATTTTACACTGTTTTTGAATGTGCAAGAAAACTTCTCTTTTTTTTTTTTTTTTTTTTTTTTTTTAACATATATATGGATGATTGTACATGACATGAATTATTAATTCACTTCATTCATTTAAGTCACGTGTTTTAAGAATTGTTTCTCCTGGCTGCAATAAACTGATTTCAACGTATGTTGAATTTTCAGATGATACTGACAACCACCAGCATTGTTATATTTTCAAAAGTTTAATTTTTTTCCAACATACTAAATATTTTTAATTTAGTTTTTAAATATAAATTATTGTTTTTCAGCAAGAGACATACTGCAGTTATTAATGATTTTCTTTTTTAGTTACAATTCTAGGCACAGAAACAAAACATTATGAAAAAAAAGAAAAAATTTTAAAATTAACGCACAAAAAAAAAAAAAAAAAATAATATCATTTCATAAAAATAAGATAGGTACCAAGAATTATTATCTTATTTATGAAATTTTAGGGTATTATTTTTAATTATTAATTTTTATATTATCTCTTTTTTTGAAATTTTTTCATAAGTGAGATATAAAAATTAATAATAAATAAAAAATAACATAAAACTTCATAAGAGATGTATGTAAAAATTAGGTACCTCGCTTATGAAAATTTATCTCGCTTTCATTTAGGAAATTTTAAATTTATATTATTGTTAATATCTTAAATTTTATTTTTCCAGAAATCATCTTCAAACATAAGGCTATAAAGTTAAAGTACCTAAAGAAAGAGAAGAAAAAAAATCAATAAAATTAGATTACTGAAATAAAAATCTACAGTGTAGTTAAATAAATTATTTAAGATTAGAAAAAATTCTGTCACTTTTGATCTTTCATCTGATAACTTCCCCTAACCTGTCAATATATTGATGTAACTGTCATTTAACACCTGCAAGACAAAATGCACTTTTTAATAGTATTCTACCGATGCAAGAAAAATAAGATTTGTAATCAAAATTTCAAATGTTCTAAAAAGGATGAAAAAATTTAATAAAATAATAAAAAAAAGTATACTTTAGCCTTTCCTTTCAATAATAGCATAAACATTTAGATGATAAAAAAAATTAATCAAGTTTGGGGCCTTTTTTTTTTTTCAATATAGTATACTCTTTTTTGGTTAATTAGTGGAAATACCTTACAGAAAAAAGGCCACAAACTTGATAAAAACATGGTTTTATCATCAAAGTGTTTGTTATTATTAAGAGGAAAAAAAACAAAGTATTTTATTATTATTTTAAGTTTTTTAATCCTTTCTAGTGTATTTGAAGTTTTGGTTAATTTTCTTTTCTTTTTTTTTTTTTTTGTTTCGTGTTACTGGTCAACATAATATTTATGAATACAATGCGATAATAGTTTCATTTTTATGTAATTCATTTATAAGCTCCATAATAAATATATTGAGCTCTCTTTTGTGGATCAGTTTTAATAGTTTATATTATTAGGATCTACTTGGATTACTTACGGATTTTTACCTACATATATATATGTAAAATGTGTATGAATATATATATATATATATATGCATGGTACTTATTGGAAAGTGCTCAATATCAGTGACAAAGCTAACATACTCAGTTGGATTGATGTGCGTTTGTGACCCTGGGTTTCACTCTATTTGTGATCGTCAGACAAACTCTATATAACTTCAAATACCATGGAACCCAGGGTCACAAACTTGTCATCAATCCAACTATATATATATATATATATATATATATATATATATATATATATTTCCATTAAAATATCATATATATTGAATGCTTTTTCATAAAAGAGTTCTTATTGATAGTGTTATAAGAATAATTTTCTGTAAGATTTCTTAGTAAATTTTATTTCATCACAGTTTTACTTTGATACATGTTGAGCATTAATGAAAGTTGTAAAATATTCAAGGTAACATTTGAGTTTAATTATATAAGGATGAGGCTTCAATTGACAAGAATATTAATGTGCTGATAAAAAAGATAATATTATGAAGAAAACTGATACATTTTCTGATGGAATCCTTTTAACAATAAATATTCGAAAAGGTTCTAAAAGGAAATTTCACATTAAAATTGTTTGAGGTTGGATGTCTTTGTTTGTCTCAAGGAAGCTTTGGTGTATGGTGAAAGCATTTGAGCAGAAGTGTCAATTGCTGTGAATTCTTTAAGGAGCACTTTTTTCAGTTCACAATATTTGCTCAAGCTTTGATTTAGCTCTGACATAGCTTATCATTTATGATAGGCCCTTTTAATAATGAGGAAAATGTTATGATTTCTGTTATGGTCCAGGTCTTTGTACCACGGTGATGGTCCAAGGTAGAACCAATAAAGATGAACTCAAACACAGATATGGAATAACACAGATATATTACAAACAGGAATATATACAGAGAAGTAGAAAGTGTTAATACAAACAATCAGGTTTAGTAGGGAGAACAATTTTAATCTCGACCAGTATCACTATTCCAATGTCTTGTAGTAATTGTCTGAACGTGACTGTTTCGGACTGCCTCTGACTCGATTGACTGACTCGCTTCTCTGACTGACTGACAGACTCCTGACAGGCTTCACTCCAGACTTCAGACTCAACTCCCTGCTTCCTCTTGAGGCACAGTATATATTATGTATGGAATAGTCCATTATGTTATTATGGGTAAGGTCCCATAACAATTTCAATGCAAGTTGATATTGTAGAATGTTCATGTTTCATTTTCTATGTATCATGGTTAAGTGATACAAGATATCTGTTAAGCATGGAAAGTGGAATGAGAACAGTCTATATTACCAAATACAAAAGATAAAAGGGTGGTGGGTACAATTGTTAAAACATTGTGAGTAAAGAAACCAAGTGAACATGCTGGTTTCAATTTTATAGATTGTTATAAAATGCAATAAAGTTTAATTTAGAGCACTTTGAAGAGGAACAGAAGCAAGTGTGAGGAATTTAAAATTTCTGTTTTTCTAACATGTTACAATATTCCTGGTCTAAGGGGCAACACAACTTCTATTAGAAAAACTTTGCTATCAAATTTCCATTATTCCCTAGAATCATTTGACTGAATTTTTTTCTCTGTAAATTGCCACCATAAATATATTGGTGATATTTCCTGTGGTTTTCATTCCCTATGCATAATAAGTGGTTAGTGCATAATGAATATTGGTTGCCAATTAAATGATAACATTAGACTTGAATCATCATTAATTTACATTTTATTCCTATCAATATATCATCATTTCCTCTCAACCCATCGGTGGCATGGAGCCCTTGTTTTCATCCCATACCCCAAGTCTGGCATACATACCTGACATTGACCAAATAATCTCTGCAGCTGTTGTTCATGTATCCACCTCTACAACATTCCTGTTCTCTTGTCTATGCTGGACGTGGATGTGAGTGTGTCCTTCTCTGCATTTAGTGGCTGTGAGTAGCCCTAAATGAACCCTGCAGCTGGCTTCATTTGATGTCCAAGTGTGAAATTTGAGTGTAGCATGTATCTGGAATAATGGCTTGCAGGGTTTTGAATTCAGAGTTTTCCTTTTTCTAGTCTAGAACTCTACTTGCTGAGAATTTGCATTGTACAATTGGTTTCTGTCAGAATAATTCAACATTTTAAGCATGAAATAAATCAACGCAACACATGTGAAATTTGAGTGTAGCATGTATCTGGAATAATGGCTTGCAGGGTTTTGAATTCAGAGTTTTCCTTTTTCTAGTCTAGAACTCTACTTGCTGAGAATTTGCATTGTACAATTGGTTTCTGTCAGAATAATTCAACATTTTAAGCATGAAATAAATCAACGCAACACATGTGAAATTTGAGTGTAGCATGTATCTGGAATAATGGCTTGCAGGGTTTTGAATTCAGAGTTTTCCTTTTTCTAGTCTAGAACTCTACTTGCTGAGAATTTGCATTGTACAATTGGTTTCTGTCAGAATAATTCAACATTTTAAGCATGAAATAAATCAACGCAACACATGTGAAATTTGAGTGTAGCATGTATCTGGAATAATGGCTTGCAGGGTTTTGAATTCAGAGTTTTCCTTTTTCTAGTCTAGAACTCTACTTGCTGAGAATTTGCATTGTACAAATGGTTTCTGTCAGAATAATTCAACATTTTAAGCATGAAATAAATCAACGCAACACATGTGAAATTTGAGTGTAGCATGTATCTGGAATAATGGCTTGCAGGGTTTTGAATTCAGAGTTTTCCTTTTTCTAGTCTAGAACTCTACTTGCTGAGAATTTGCATTGTACAATTGGTTTCTGTCAGAATAATTCAACATTTTAAGCATGAAATAAATCAACGCAACACATGTGAAATTTGAGTGTAGCATGTATCTGGAATAATGGCTTGCAGGGTTTTGAATTCAGAGTCATCCTTTTCTTTCATTAGAACTCAGGTTACTGATTTTGTTTTGCACTTCCATTGCCCATTCCAACACCCACAAATTCATGTCCACTGATACATGTTTCACTGGTGGAAAATCTGCTCTGGTTTTATATGCTAGCCAGGATAGAATTAAATCCTATTTCTCATTTTACTACCAGTGAATTGCATTGTGAAGAATAAACAGTATAATGTGTCAGAATTAAACTCTAACTTATCAGTCCATCATTTTTTTTTTTTTTTTTTTTTTTGTATTCCAGTTAAGCAGGAATCCCTGTAAATTAACAAACAGCATATTTCTGATTGACCAACATATAGTATAATGGTACATTTTTATGATTTTGGGAGCAGCTTTAAGAAAAAAACTTGAAAAAGCATTTTTTATAAATGTATCTCATAACTGTGTTTTCTTATTGGGGTGCTCAGTTAATTTCTTTTTTCTTTTTCAGTTTGCATTTTTGAGAGAACCTGAAACCATGATGAATATTCATGAGCAAAAAAGTCATAATTATACTGTGAAATTCATAGCTTAATAGTTAACTCCAAATTCAGCCAAGAGATATATAACAGAACACACATAGCATATAAACCATTTCATATGAAATCAGTGGTATTAGATTGTCCATGAATTCAAATCTGAAGACAAGCATGAAAACACACACTGGAGAGAAATGTTTCCAATGTCAAATCTGTGGATATAGTTCTTCTGCAAATTCATCTCTCAAAAAACACATGTTAACGCACACTGGAGAAAAACCATTTCACTGTGAAATCTGTGGATTTAAGTGTTCCCAAAAATCTTCACTCAAACAACACATGTATATACACACCGGAGAGAAACCATTCCACTGTCAAATTTGTGAATGTAAGTTTTCACACCATACATCTCTCAAAAATCACATGTTAACACACACTGGAGAAAAACCATTTCACTGCGAAATCTGTGGAGCAAGTTTTTCCTTGGGACCTTCACTCCGAAAGCACATGTTAACACACACTGGAGAGAAACGCTTCCACTGTGAAATCTGCGGATTTATGTTTTCCCTAAATGCACATCTCAAACAACACATGTTAACACACACAGGAGAGAAACGTTTCCACTGTGGAATCTGTGGATTTAAGTTTGCCCAACATTCTAGTCTCAAACGACATATGTATATACACACTGGAGAGAAACGTTTCCACTGTGAAATGTGTGGATGTAAGTTTACCCGTAATTCACATCTAAAACAACACATGTTAACACACACTGGTGAGAAACCTTTCCACTGTCAAATTTGTGGATTTAAATTTTCAAAAAATTCAGATCTCAAACAACATATGTATACACACACTGGAGAGAAACCCTTCCACTGTGAAATCTGTGGATCTAAGTTTACCCAAAATTCATCTCTCAGACAACACATGTTAATACACACAGGTGAGAAGCCATTCAAGTGTGAAATCTGTGGATGTAAGTTTTCTCAAAGTTCATCTCTGAAAATGCACATGACAAAACACACTGGCGAGAAACCATTTCACTGTGAAATTTGTGGATTTAGATTTTCCAGAAATTCTTCTCTAAAACAACATATGTATAAACACACTGGAGAGAAACCATTCCACTGTGAAATCTGTGGGTATCAGTTTTCCCAAAATGCATCTTTAAAAACACACATGATAACACACACTGGAGAGAAACCATTCCACTGCAAAATCTGTGAATTTAAGTGTTCCCAAAATTCATCTCTCAAAAAACACATGTTGTCACATACTGGATAGAAACATTTCCACTGTGAAATCTGTGGAGTAAGTTTTTTTTTTTAAATCCTCACTACAAGAACACATGTTAACACACACTGGCAAATGATTTGTCTATTCTGTAATTTTGAGAGTTTTCACTAAGTTCTCATTTCAAGTAACACATCTTAGCACCAGTTTCACTGAAAATGGTGCCTCATCTACCAGAAGATACCCTGCATGTTCCAAGTAAAAAGTACATACTTAAATGCATTGACTGTCACATAGATTTACAACAGCCACAAAGTTACTCACTACTGGTAAAAACAATGAAAATGGCAATTAAAATGTCATTATATGAACTTAAACAAAGCTGGTCAATTTGGAATATTGTCCTCCTAATATCTCTAACTGGCCAGCGTTTGTCCCTCCCCTTATCAGACTCTGGAATTTGCGTAAAAATTTTGAATAAAAGACTCATTATGGTTGCTTGTGTTGATGATATCTTCATCGCTTCAAATTGTATTTTTGCATTAATGAATGTAAAACAATGATTAAATGAACAATTCAAAAATAGCTAAAGTCATACACCTTTCTTTCTTTGTAAGTGTATAATTCACATTTACACAAAAAATCAATTTAATTGAGCCAATCATGATATATAAACAAGATTCTAAGCAAATTTGGAATAAAAGTTTGTAAACCCCAATCAACTCTTTGTGAAATGTATATTGGTAAACCAGCAAATGAAAAATGTCACTGAGAAAAAAATAGTCGTCTGATATCATGACTGCAAATCACCCAAATGTGTTACGTTGTAACAAAATTATTGCAGTATTCAGCAAAACTGTTTATGGATCACATGACAAGAATGAAATAAGTCCGTCATTATTTAAAAGGAATGAAAAAATTGTGTAGTATTTAATAAATGTAATAGATTTTCCAATTATTATGTATGATAACTTTAATGAAAATGAGCATGCCACTATCTATTGTGACAAGCAAGGTACTAAAATTATATCTAAAAACAAAAAGACATGAAAAAATTGTCTAGTATTCAATGGAATAGCTTCTCCAATTTATTAAGTATTATAATTTAAATGAATATGACACTATGTATTGTGACAAGCAATTTCAATTATATCTAAAAGAAATACCACCACCATTGAAATCATGCAGAGATGAGAAGTGAAGTGCAAAATGGCACAACAATTTTGGACTATATTTCAGCAGAATAAAATGCTGCTGATTTAATTAACTAACCCTTTAGCAGTGTAAAATTAAAGAAATTCTTTTAATGCTCTAAATGAAGTGCAATCCTGATCTTTTTGGTTGCCACTTCCTTCACTTTCAGAATGCTATAATCACTGTACCGTATCCCTTTGTGAAAACTCTTCCTACATTGTGAAACTTTTTCCCTTATTGTCTGATAGTTGCTTTTCTTTTGAGTTGCATTATTATTGTTGCATACCTATGGCCAATAATGGGTATGTCCCCAATTCTAATAAATATAGTAGTAAATACTGTATGTTGGTCTGCAGTTTGATATTGTGGTATGCACTTGCCACACTTCTAGCAGTTGACTACTACTTCTATGCACCTCTGGCAAATCATATATGTGTTGTTCTTGTCCTAAGTATTATCGTTCATTACCAACCTTAGTTTGATTATTCTATTCAGTAACCTTCCGTAGGTTACATCAATTATATAGATATATTGTTACATCAATTATATAGATATATTGCCACATTTTCTGTTAGAAATAAATAACCTTTTTTCCTCAGCCCTTGGGCTTTATACCACCTCGCATATGTGAACTTTCACCAATACAGCGTTTCCTAAATTCTGGGAACACGCTAAGAACAATACACGTACGTACAAACACTCAACACACACGCACACATAATATTCACCACACGCATTCAATGTAACTGTCCATGTGCTTATAACTTGTACTTGTTGTTAATACATATATTTGTTTGTATATAATTATCGGTCTTGTTTGTTTTCTTTGGACTTAAAGTCCAACATTCTTATGTAGCTGGACTGGCTAGCAGGAAATTCTACCCACATGTGTTCTTCTACAATACATACTCATCACCCAACGGTCTGCTACAATATCCTTTCAATATGACCTCCCTTTATTTACTAATGAACAAAGAAATTATCCCTTGTGGTTAGAAGAAACTTGCAGTGTTGCTGGACAGATTCGAGTTGAACTAAAAGCAGTGGCAAACAAAATTTACACCTGGAGGCAAAAAGAAATGGAATAAGTTTCAACAAGATGATATTTTCGTGTGTTTTTATATACCAGTTAACTTATTAAGAAAGGATAAACAAAAATACAATAGGATGTATGTAAATATATGTGAAAAGAGGGATAACATTAAAATGAAGCAATTAAGAATTGTTTTTCAGTATGTGTGGGTGATACATGTCTGTATGTGTGGATAAGTGTTCAGACAGGGGAAAGACATCCCCATGTCTTGGAAGAAGTCCTGTACTTGTGTTTCTTCTATCACATGCTAGAGAGAAAAGAGAAAGAAGACAGGAAATGTCCCATTTTATAACTGTTTAACACCACCACCTGAAGACATCTTGGCAAAGCTATGTAGCCCACATAAGCCGCCATCCAGATTAGGAGAATTTTTATATTTGCCAGTGTCTCCATAATTTTTTAGTTTGTTCTGATTTTCATATGATGAAAAGGAAAATGTGATTAACATGATGATGAAAATATCATTGTTTGAAGTATTGTGTGATCAGGGTGCTGTGGACATTTATTTTGTGTTAGAAACACGTTCTGAAGAATTTGTCAATAGTGTGATTTTCACGTTGAAAAAGAGAGACCATCAGTAAGTTGCTATGGCAGTTGCAAGTTGATGGTTATTTTTCGATGCTCCACTTCATCTTTGGATGGAAAGGACATTTTTTTCTGCTGTGGATTTTACTTTGGCAACACAAATGTAAAAACCTAAAGATAGCTTTGAGTTGCTACTGATGAATATGATAACAAGTGTCTAAGCCTGTGTCTGATCAGGAGCATTTTTATTTTTGCCTGTGTGGCATTTTGAAAACCTCATTAATTTTATAATATTGGAATTTTCCACCTTTAAAAACGAACCATGACTAAAAGCAATAAACCAAATACAACTAAACCAACCCGCCAAAAATAAACTTAACCCTCAACCTTTTCTTCGCCAACCTTCGTGATATTCTTACCAATTTATGCAGTGGGGAGTCGTTCCTCTTAGAACACTCGCAGGTCATTCTATCTCTGAAACTAATCTGAATTCTTCAATCTCCTCCCCTGGATTCTCTGTTCCTGGCTATCTAACTCTCTTTCTTTTGTTCACATGCATGGCCTTCGTGACTATTGACAAGAAACTCTTTCTTAAGCCGTCATACTGTTCTTATAGTGATTTTCCAAGTGTAGCTTAGATGTGGCACAAGGCTGAAATTAGAAGGCACCCAGTGAGGATCTAACTCACTACTCAGTTGTAACTGTTCTAGCGAGCCAAGCTTGCTAACCATTACACCGCCTCGAGGTGCCCCTTCGTACTGTTCATACTGTGCCTTCGACTTTTCTACTAAACTCAGCTATCTCTTCTTTATTGTTCCCCTCCCTTTCGTGCGAGATAGAATACCTGATATTATAAATAAGACTTTTCTATGAAGTTCGCAGACTTCAATGCCCAACGTGCCAGGTGGCTTAATCATTCTAATGGCATTGACCGAGCTGGCATCTAGACCTTGAAATTCTTTATCATTCAATGTCTCACTCCAGTAGTGGACTTCCCTTCACGTTTCGCCAATAATTCTGACAGACCCACTTCTCTACTCGATCTCTTCCTTGCCTCCACACCGGACTCATGTTATGTTCTGCAGCTTTGTCCTCTTAGCGATTCCAATCATGCGGTGGTGTCTATAGATATCTCTTTCCGCTTTCCCTTCAGTCATGAACATCCTATTAACAGAATATCTTTCTGATATCAATGCTCTGATTTGGACTCGTTTCGTGACTTCCTTCTCGATGTCACTTGGCATGATATTTTTAATAATCCTGTTCATAAATGTGCCACCGAGGTTTCTTCTTGGGTGAAAGCGGGCATGGAAAATTTCGTTCCAGCATCTAAATCCCAAGTGAAACCATGATCATCCACCTCGTTCTCACCTGCTTGTTCAGCTGCTATAGCCCACAGTAAGGACTTCTTCCAGCTGTACCAGAGCAACAGGTCTGATTGTAACAGACGTCTCTTTGTCAATGCTCGTAATGAGTGCAAGCATCTCCTAAAAAAAAAGTTATGTCCCTATTTGCTGTTAGAATGGGACACCGTATAGCTTTGGTTCTTGCGGTTAATGGCAGCTCTGCAAGAGTGTGCTGAACAATACCAAATCTTCAGTCCCTACTCTCTTCAACCAGTTTAAAGTATTGACATATACTACAGATAAGGTAGAATGCTTTGCTCGTAAGTTCTCTTCCAACTCTGCTCTCAACTCATCTGGAGTACTTCTGCCAGATTTCCGCCCTGGAGTTTCTACTGAGTGATATGCGCATAACCCTGTCACTGTTTTCTGACATCATTTCTAAGTTAGATCCCCGCAAGTGGATGTAATAGGGTCCCTGCTGTCGTCCTAAAGAAATGTGCTCCTGAGCTGGTTCCTGTTCTCTCCAAACATTACAACAAATTCCTTGCTGCTTCCTCCTTTCAAACTGTTCGACTGTCCCCCTCCGTTGTTCCTATTTTTAAGAACTCTGAGTATCCCTCTGACCCCCCAAATTAACGCCCTATTACCCTCTTAGTTCTTTTCGATGAAGAACTCGAGGCTCTAATCAATGCCTAATTTGTTGGCATTTTACTTCGCACGATCTCATTTCCTTTTTAGGCTGATGGACAGCGGCACAAATTCAAGTTGACAACTCTAGATTGAATTGCTTCCATTTCTATGTATGGTGGCCCATAATAACAAAAAATAATTTTTCAAACTCATTATTTTTATATTTATTTTATTGATCATCAAGATCTTTTGAAAAGAACAATTATTACTTTTAAAAAGTTAGTTCATGAACAATGAAAAACTCAAATACATTTTATATTTCATAGTCTCAATAATGCTTTTTTTTTCAAATTTTTTTTTAATCATTTTTGAAGAAATAATATTTAACTATAAAAACTTTAGACAGCTGGCGGTGAAATTTCTACGATTAAATTTGCATATATACGTAACTAGCACTACCAAAGCCAGGGATTGAACAGACTGGGCTGTCGGAGTTAACTCCTCCTTAATTCCCTAATTGTTCACTAGGGGACGCTCTCCCTACACTATAAATACTGGGCGATGTTTTGCCTCGTTCTCTTTTTTACTTTGCATTTCA
Organism: Acanthosepion lycidas; assembly: GCA_963932145.1. NCBI lineage: Eukaryota > Metazoa > Mollusca > Cephalopoda > Sepiida > Sepiidae > Acanthosepion > Acanthosepion lycidas. The sequence goes on along the minus strand of OZ010575.1, from coordinate 100,255,373 downwards.
GCGGACGCATTTAGAAGATGTGATTTCTCGCAGAGATTTGCGTTTTGCCCATTTGTGGGAAAACGCCACGGAACACACAGACACACACATACATGTACGTAAGAACATAAATCAAAATACGAACTCTTTATGTTGTTTAATACATATACTTGTGTGTGTGTGTGTGTGTGTGTGTGTATATATATATATATATATATATATATATATATATATATATATATATATATGCTCTACTTTGTATTGAGCACTCTTTTAAGAATAGTAATTGTTGGTTATTGGAATTCATTCCATATACACCAATCATATACTTGGTTATATATATATATATATATATATATATATATTATGTTGGTGCAAAAATAATGTCGTTTTATCACATAGTAACATATGTGAGAAAACGACATTATTTTAGCACCAACCTAATATATATCGGTCTTGTTTGTTTCCTTTACATCTTCGATTGGACTCAACTTGAATCCGCCATATCCTTGTAGTGGACTCTCTTCTATTAGGAGTTACACACATGTTCCTAATTTAACAACACGTAAACCCAACGTCCGCTACAGGGCTTTTAACTTGGCTTTGTGTCTCTTACGTGTATAACAAACTAGATAGCAACATATCAGTCTGAATAATAAGGCATATAATATAGTGATACATGTTAAAATCAGAATAGTTTTAAAAAACGTTATCGGGTACAATTTAAACCTTTTATGACATCAAACAGGTAAGAAAATAAAAGAAATAAATTAAACTCAAAGGTATTTTAACTAGATTTTAATTAATTTTCATTTTATAATTGCAATATCGTATGAAAGTAAAATTCATTCTCTAAGTTTCATCAAATAAGAAATTTATATTATTATTTTTTTGTCAAAGATAATTAATTTTTGAGCGTAAAAAACAATTTCTAGATTGTAGTCCATGTGATCCTTCGTACTTTTTACAATTTTACGCGTGATTAGAGATGACAATAAAAAAGGCGTGTTTTGTAGATGACAGTAAAAGACTTTTATTACTGACCTGTGACCTTGACGAAACCTGATGTGTTAACGTGCGTAAATATACGATAATTCGCTATATTGTAAGAAGCAAAAAAAAAAAAAAAGCATTGCCATATTTCTCCAATCCTGTGTAATTATTAAATTTACTCATTTTCATTGAAACAAATCTCTTGGACAAATATCCAAATATTGGATTTTTAAGAGGTTTTTAATTTTGTTGTTTTCGCTTTTCGTCAACAATAAATTTTATAAAAAAATCAGAAAAACAGATTAATTGCGATATACCATTGTAGCGGTTGTTTACATACACCACGCTCACAAAATACTCAATAGCCATTGGATAGAAAATAAGGACTATTTTCTATAGGACAATTTATGCATCGCATGAGCCACATCAAATTTTCTGATGTTTACTTTGCCAAACCTGGTTTAGAAAAAAAAATCAGTGATTGGTTGATTTTTGACCAATAATATAATATAACACTTCTTTCAATATTTTTCCCGCTCTTGTTCCTGGAGTCTATTCAGAAAGTATAAAAAACACGAAAATCAAAGAAAAGAACAGTAGTAGAACAGTAAATCTCCAGAACTCAACCACATACGTGAATTCTCATTCTTCTACTCACACACAGACAGACACAACATTACAATTGCACTACGCTGTAACTGTCTGTCCAAAAAGCCAAGTAACCAACTCAGAATTCTATCATTCTTTTGTACAACTTTCTCATACTTAAATTCAGTTATCACATATTGCTGAACTCTGAACATTTTAAACAAGAAAGTTCTTTTAACACATATTTACAATCTCACATCAGTACAAGAGGAACTACTTCCTCTTTCTTAACTTTGTTTCACCAAACACAATTGTTGTACTCGCTTGTTTTTCAATACATGTTATTGTTGATTACTGAATAATCTCTTGTTATTCATTCTTTGTGTTTCTTTGTAAAATTTAAATGTGATGTGCTATCAAAAACGCAACCTTCACCATAGATTTATTAACAATTTTATACCAAATCTCATTAGCACGCCACACCATATTCTGACATATTGTCTCTACTCAGACTATTTTTGAGCAAACAGACCCAAAACGCAAGTCAATCCACTGAGACAGAGATAATATTTTTAACTTACATTTTTTTAAACTTACATTACATCATATTTTTAACTTTAACCAACAGCTGATAAATATTTTTCATTATATACGATTAAGTTACTAGAAGAAATAATTTTATTTTTAAAATAAGAATTTTTTGTTTTTTAAATTTTTAGTTAAATGTTACTTTTGAGTTTTTAACAAATTTATTTTATTTTTCTTATTTTCGTATCAGTTTAATGTCATAAAATATCTAATTCTACCCAGTATGTTTTTTGTTTAATTATTCTGAATTACTATTCAGGTAGGTAAAAGTAGCCAAAGAAAAGTAATTCGGAATTATTTCCTTTTTGAACATTCATATCAAATATGGAGCAGGCACAGTGTAGTAATGGATAGCGGCTCGGATTGAGAAATCGGAGAGCCGAGTTCGAATTCCAGTCTTGTTCGAATTCCAGTCTTGTTCGAATTCCAGTCTTGTTCGAATTGTATTCACTTACATACTAATACCTTAATACGATCATGTATGGAACGTCAGTTATGTGCCATGCGTGATACACACTTTTAGGCGATCATGTATTTTTCGATACATGAAAGATCGCCTAAGCGTGTATCATGCACAGCACATAACTAACTGATATTACAATTACATTAATTCCACTTCTTAAAGAACAGTCATTATTTTTAAAAAGTCATTTTCTAGATACATTTGAATTTCTTTGAATTGATATTTGGTATCAAAAAGCTCGTAGAAACATGTCAAGTGTGTGGTTCAGCATTTACAGTGCTTTGTAATAAGGTTTTTTATCACGGAGGAGTTGTGGATAGCGGCTTGGATTGAGGAATCGGAGAACCGAGTTCGAATTCCAGTTAAATCCATTACATTCACTTACATGCTAATACACTTGGGAAAGGTATGAATCCTCTTCTCCCTCTAGCTATGGATAAATAGCAGGACAGACCGTGTTTTAAATCCTTGAATGGCAACTGCTCTACTGCAGAAAAAAATGGCAACCTACTGCGGGAATCTGCCTCGAAAGATACATGATTGCTTAAGCGTGTATCACGCATGGCACATAACTGATACCAAATATTTGCTAAAATGAAAAAATAAATTTCTTAAAAAAGAATAAGTTTACACTTGAAAAGAGAATTAAACATTATATTTTTTTGATCCATCATTCATGTCTTTATTTAATTGAAAGTTAATTATAAGTAAATATTAAGTGAAATTTATTTTCTGTCCAGTCAAAAAGAAAATTATGTTTTGTCAAACTATGCAAGTGACAGCTGTTAGAATAACTTATTTTTTTTAATTTTTAGAACAAATTTTCTGTATTTTCACATTTGATATTGCAAAATTTTTTACCAAAATAAAATTGTCAAGGATTGTCCTACCCTTACTAATTAGAACCTAATTCCAGAAAAGAATAATTTTTACTTTAGAGTTATTTTGAACGCATGAAATTCCTTACTGAGAAAACCCACTCGACTTTTTGGGACTGGAATTCGTTCATTTTTTAGCATTCCGCTACCACTTTTTCATCAATGTCGATTTTTATGCAAAAAGCGGATCACAGCTTCAGACATATTTTCAGAAAAACCTTAACTTCTCATTGGACAATAAATATTAAAATTATCTCGTGTATCTTCACAAACATCATTTCTCAATCAGCAAAACAAAACATATCAGGCTCCAGACTGAGTTTTGTAAGATGTTTTCTGGGTGGATAACAAATATTAAAAATACAATTTACCTGTTCACCACTACGTCCGAATAACATCAACCTAGTTTTTGACCTGACGAAAAAACAATGTTTCTTGGAGCCTGTCACGTGATTAAAAAACATATAAATTGAATGTACGAGCGAACCCAGTGAGTCAGAATTTACAACGACTGGCATTTGCTAAAAACAAGTTCACGACGCTTGTATCATTACTGCAGCGAAGTACAAAGTTAGAATCTCAAGTTCTTTAACATGAAATAACTTCACTGTAATTGAATTTCAACTCACTCACCAACTTCGTTTGGATCTTACTAAAAGCTATTCAATCACGCTATTGAAGCTTACGAAACTTAATTACAAACATTACGAACAATACATTTGTGGCAGACTTCACCACATTAATTTAACTTAGATTAGGAAACCAAACTGACGTGAAGAAAAAATGGATGAGCCAAAGACATCATTACACATAAAATTTGTATTTAACAAGATGTACAAACAAGGATGTGAAAGAAAGGCATGCATTGAGTAAAACAAGAGTTGTCTCTCTTTAACTATTAATTGTTCCAAACTTCACTGAAAGAAATAAGGTTGTAATAGTTTCTGGTAATAAATGTTTTCAACATTTTTTCTGTGTAAGAAAAAAGAGTATGTGAGTATAGGGAATATTCAGCATGTGAGTGGTAGTGTGAGTGAGAAGAATGGCGCATAGTTTCAACTGTCATGGATTCGTGTGGCAGCTGAAATCTCACTACTTAACAAAGAATATTCTTTTCTCATACAGATGATCATCGGCTCCGAAACGCTGCGCGAGAAAAATCACTCTTTACGTGCAGATAATCTGATTGGCTGGCATTGACCAATCAGCGAGCGAGTTTTGGGGAGACTCACAAAGTACTTCTGGGATCCGATTCTCCCAAAAGTGCACGAAATCGACTACATGAAAATATAGCGATTATAAAATTGTCGCATAGCTGCGATTTATAAATTGTCAATTACACAGTAGTGTTGATTTATTATCCAATGAATGCTTGTTGTTGTATAATTTGAATTTGCATAAGTATGTATGTATGCGTGTGATGATGATCATCATTACACATTCAACTACGAGAAACAAAAACAAATTAGACATTACGGAACATTCACTTCTCCAACTTCTTTAAAGCTAAAAGTTTATCAATATATTTTCAGCTTTACAGGATACTTTAAACTCTCTTTCAGTGAACATTTTGAGCGACAAGTTAATTAAACTTTTTGTGAGCTCAGGTAAAAAAATATTTCAGTAGTAAAGACTTTAATTCAGTCAAAGGGAAGTAACTTATATTAACAATTCATGTAAAACCGTTGACATTTATAAACATAAATATTGTACCTGTTATGAAAAGTTATTTTCTTGTGATTGTGAAGGACCGTGTGGGTTTGCGTGTTGTTGTATTGGGTACACGTGTATAACACCTGGTAGAATATTAAAAGGTCCAACTACAAGAAAATTGTCGGACGCAAGTTAAGTCCAACTGAAGATAAAGAAGACAAACAAGACCGATACACACACACACACACACACACACACACACACACACATATATATATATATATATATATATATATATATATATATATATATATATTGGTTGGCATTGACCAATCAGCGAACGAGCTTTGGGGAGACTCACAAAGAACTTCTGGGATACGATTCTCCCAAAAGTGCACGAAATTTCTCAACCATGTAACAACAAAAGAAATTTATGCTGCAACCATATTAAACACACGAATTCATTCACTAGCTCAGTCACTAAATCTACTTTCAAAATCTACCACGATTCTAACTGTAGAAGTCATAATTTACCTCCTAGAATGCACACTATGCCAGAAACAATATGTAGGAAAATCTGGATAGCCCTTTCAGTACAGAATTAATAATTATCGCAATCGAATTAAGTCAACTCCCCATGAAAAATTATTACCTGTAGAACATTTCCGCCTGGAAAAACACGATTTCAAAACCCATGCCAAATTCACTATAATTGAGAGAATAGAAAAGTTCAGAGCAGATAACATTAGAAAGATTTTAGAGTTCCGTGAAAATAAGTGGATACAACGTCTAAAAACACACTATCCAGTCGGGCTAAACCATAAATTTAACAATATAGATAGTACTAATATATAACTTTACAAATCAAAGCCTACCCACATTTCTCACCCACGCAAGACAGACATGCTTACGGAGGTGTTGAGGCCTCACACTTATACACACACCTACACGAATATACACACTTACACACAATTATACTCACTCACTCCCTAATGAGCCAAATGATAACACACACCCACAGCAATACACACGCTTACACATATCATACTCACTCACTCACTCACTCCCTAAGAACCAAATAACACACACACACAAACACTTAACAGAGACACATCCCCTCCCCAGGACCAATAAAATATCAAACTGACCAGGGGAATTCAGAAAAGCATAGATTCATCCAGCTCGTATCTTAAATAACAACTTAAAAGAGACTGACCAACAAAAGGAATGTTAAAAGATTCATGCTAAAAAGATAAAAAAAACAAATGAAAATTACAGACAAAAGTTCATTTTCTCCATCAAGACATTCATTTCTGTAGTTTACTGCTACCAGCAAGCAGAAATATTTCTTCTCCTGATGATGGCCATTTTGGCCGAAACTAGTCGAGGAATCTAAATGAAATAATAATAAAAAAACAAAAGAATATTAATCTACAACCCATTGTGTCTGAAGATTTTAATTTTTTAATATTTTTTTATTGTTATATATATATATATATATATATATATATATATATATAAACAATTATATACATTGAACAAAACAATTTTTACAATGGACATAGACATATTGTGTGTGTGTGAACATTGGTGTCTGTTCTTTAGTGAATGTTCGTATTTTGGTGAATGTTCATATGTACGTGTATGTGTGCATAATGTTCATGATGTCTCCCACAAATGGGAAGACGCAGATCTTCTAAGAGAGCTTATATTGTAGTCGCTGAAATGAAAAAATGAAAAAGAGAACGCGGCGAGAAGTCGCCCAGTATTTATAGTATAGGGAGAATGACTCCTAGTGACAATTTGAAAATGAAGGGGGAGCTAACTCCGACATGTTCTTTCTCTTGTTTGCTTTTCTTTTGCTTACACATTCGTAAAGTAAAAAGTGTGCAGGTTGATTTACGCCGTCCATACCGCTACAATTTCATTTCCGTGTTTCATCGTGTCTCAACAACCTTTGAAAATCATCCCTTCAAAGTTCTGTTTCACTAAGTATTTTTATTTTATGTATTTATTTTATTTTAGAAAAAATAATTTTTGCTTTAAATTATCTAATTAAATTTCTATTTGAAATTCTTATTTTTTAATTTGTGTGTCATTTTCCAATTTGCTTTCAAATTAGTTTTATATTTTACTCCCAATTCCTAAAGTTTTTTGAGTATTTAATTTACTTTTTCATTTTTATTTATTTATTTTTGTTAGTTGTTTTGAAACCTTGGATTTAATGTTTAATTTTAACCGATTAATTTACTTATTTTTAGACTTTATTTCATTCGCATTTGAAATTAGTTTTCTCATTTTAGTTATTGTCAATGGTTTTCAACACAATAATAATTTCGTAATTTTATTAATATTTTTTTCAAGATTTTTAAAACTGAGAATTAACATTTGTTTACAAATCTGTCTATATGTAGAAAATGGCCGATTTTACGAGCGACCAAAAAAAAAAAATCAATTCAACTCACTATAAATTCTATTTGAAATACACCAGAGTATTATGTTTGCTGAAAATAGCAAATTCCATCCTTTAGCCTTCAATTAAAGATAAAATGAAAGCTTTTCCCTTTATAAAAATTCATTTTAAACCTTAGGTATCGTGAAAAAGTAAAGATTCCTACTTTTGTGCTTATAAACCACATTCATCATGAACCGGTAACAAAAACTGAAAGCTGCTCAAGTGAAAATGAGGCTCTACAGACAGGATAAGGCAGCGATGACATAGATAGTGTCGTAACAACTGAAATTCCTGATGCCAGTGATAATCCAGTCTTGCATAACAAAAATGCATGATATACAGTGTAGGGTTCAGTGTACCCGGATTAAAAGGAGAATTTAATACGGGATACCCTGCCCACAAAATACAACGCAAATTTCAAGAAGAAACAACACGATAAGGAACGTTTGTAGAAAATAGAACATTGTATATTTATTATCTTGTGAAGAGGCTAAAATAAGATTAATGCTTTAGTTCGTTTAAGCAAAATGTGATTTTGACAAAAATGTCTGTGTTCGCTGGCTTTCAACAGAGTAGCAGAGTAATGTCTGTTTCTTTTGTTTTTGTATAGGTGTAAAGAAAAAAGGGGCTATCAATTTAAGTTGAAAAAGAGCGTGGATGAGGAATAAAAGATAAAAGGAAAATGTACTTATGAATTGTTTTGAAGTCAGTTGTAAATTTGTTGTTGTTTTTCTTTCCTACTCCACTTTCGGCTCTTAGTGTCGGGTTGAGTCAGTGATGGAAGTTACTGTCAGTTTTCTGTCCTCTATGATATCTGCGCCCTTCTGACTGGCGACTGACTTGAAACTCTGTATTTATTGTTGACTTTTTTTTTCACACTGGCTCGTTATCTTTTTTTTAGTTTAGCAAATCGCCTCCTTTCATTGGTCAGAAAATTTCACACCTTATTGCGAAATCTGTTTTTAGTCGTTTTGTTCCGATTTTGCGGGTGTGCAAATCTACTTTGTGTTTTTTAGTCATTTGTTGGAATGATATAGGATTTGTATCCTGTAATGGTCCTTGCAAAACAGATAACCCTTCTTCCACTTGCATGGAAAATGGCACATGCTAGAAGAAATTCCCAAAGAACTACAGAGATGAATCGCTTCTGAATTTGAATGGCTATCCAGAGTATAGAAGACGTAATATATGTGTCACAGTTCAAGTTGGACGTCACTCAGTTGATAATAGGAACGTTGTCCCGTACAATGCCTACTTGCTGAAAAAGTACAGAGCTAACATTAATGTAGAAATTTGTTCATCAGTGAAAAGCATTAAATATACCTTCAAGTACGTGTACAGGAGACATCCCTGTGCTTCCGTTGAAGTAAGAGACAATCCAGCGGCACATCATGAGCAGAATCAAGCTCACGATGAAATTACTAATTATCTTGCTTGTGTTTCTCCTCCGGAAGTTATGTGGAGACTGTTAGAATTCAAGCTACTTGACACATCTCACAATGTCTACAGTCTTGCTGTACATCTTGAAGACCAGCAAAGAGTTTGCTTTCAGGGAGGCAATGCCCAGCAAGCTGGTCAGGCCCAGAGGCACCGGGACACTCCCCTCAATGCAGGGTTTAAACAGAATGAGCATGATGATGATGCAAGGAACCACTTCTACCCTGACATTCCGCTTCGTTATGTGTTTAATAATGTAACGCCTATCCTGGCACCACTGGATCAATGTACTCTACAAGATCGGCCGTTGTCCCTGTCCTGTATTACACGTTCAATCAAAGTCTCCGGTTCAAAATGTCGATTCCGTTCCACTTTCCAGCCACGTTGTGTTTTATTTTTTTATTTTTATTTTTTTATTTTTTTTATCCTGGAGATCAATTAACAAATCGTAGATCCCGGAAGATTCAGATGGTCTACCTCCAAGTTCGTTGGGGTGAGAATCGGGCCAAGCAGAAAAATTAAATATGAACAAGTCGATTCGAGTCCAAAGACAAATTTATGTATATAAGGAAGAAATCGGTGCAAAAAGAATGATGCTTCTTTTATAAGAAAGTAGTGTATATGAAATAAAGTAAAAAACAAATCAAAACAAAAAAAAACAAACAAATATTGCAAATAATTCTGAAAGCAGCAAGCGGACGCTTTCACTCTCACTTCATCTCTCTCTCTCTCTCTCTCTCGCGCGCGCTCCCTTTGGTCGACTGCTTGTCAACCCACTTCACCCAGCTCCAAACTTCGACCTCGACTGTTTGTTTTCGCACAAACACGCGAGGAAATAAACGCGGGTGTAGCGACAAAAACACGGGGTGTTGGTAACTTAGAATACAACCTGATTACTGACCTCTCCCACTTCATGGTTAAATGAACAGTCTCTTCTTCTCAATTGGTATCCCATAGTTCATATAAACATAGGTACCTCCACGAGATCGCTAAAAAACGTATAGCATGATGAAAAAGACGCCAAACTTGACGAAAACAAAAGTTTATCGTCTAAATGTTTGTTATTATTAAGAGAAAAGATCAAAGTATTTGGGGGGTATTTTTTTCCATTTTTTAATCGTTCCTAGCACGTCCGAAATTTTCGTTAAAAATCTTTTTTTTTGAGTCAGCAAAATTGACCATTTTTTTCCATTTTAAAAAAAACTGCAAATCTCACTTTGAAATTCTTTTAAATATCAATTATCATTTTTTCAAAACTTATTTTAAGAAAATCAGAAATTATAATGTTTATTTAAAATATTTTGAACCAAACTTAACTTAGCTTTTTGTGCCAAAAAGATGTAATTTGAAAATAAAACAAAGCAGGTCATAAACTTTCGCGTCTCTTGACAGGTGATGAATGACATATTTATGAATTCCATGAGGCTAATTTGTTCTGCGGAAGGAGAAAAGTGAAATAATTTACATTTAAGTGAACAAATTGTTTACCTCGTTATTTTTAACGAAAACTTTCAGCGGTCTAATTTTTTTTTTTTTTTGTACTTAGCTTTCACCTTTACGTTTATGATGCTTTATGGAAAATATATTATAAAAAAATTAAAATAAGACTGTTAAGAGTGACATTAAATTTCATATTTCCTAAGAAATGTATCTATAGGTACCTTTCTTATGAAATTTTATCAGAAGTGTACATAAAATACTATAATTTTATGTACATTTATTACATTTTATTGTGTTATTTGGATTTCCATTAATTTTATTATTAACTTTGATATTTCATTTATGGAAAAATGTCATAACTGAGATTAATATAAAAATAAGATCATATAAATTTCATAAGATGATACTGATACTTGTAGGTACCCTTTTCAGTTGAAATTGAAAAATCAAATTAACTTCTCCACACGTGTTTCGCAAAAGTAAAGGCCTTAACAGCGGAGAACAATGCTTAACTCAAATAACGCAACTTAATTATATTCTGGTTGGGCTTCTGTGCTTTATAATTACAGCCCGGTTATAAGCACAAAATTACGTTTCTTAATTACTTTGGATCTTCTGATTAGTCAAAATGATACAATTTACAACGCGCTAAAAAAAGATCTATCTCATAAGGAGACTTAGGAAAGCCGATATTTTAACAACTTAAATGTAAAATCTGTTATAATTAAAGAAATAACAAATAATTGTATTAAAAATTCATTTTTCATCGAAAAAAATTTTTTGCTTTCAGAAAATATTGTCTATATTCATAAAAACAACTAAAAGGAAATAAAAGCATTTGAAATTAAATAATATCTTTGTTTATTGAGTTTTGTATGTTACAATTCAGAGCTGATTTTCAGGTACGTTGGCTCCAATTAAAAACAAAAAAAAACATGATTTGCATTCCTCAAAGCCCTGTGCTTTTAATTATTGTAATCACTAAACCCGATGCGATCGAATTTCTCGCGTTTTCATAAAATTAGTTATGGGGGGGGGTAATAAATATTAAAAAAAAAATATTTCTACCATGACTTTAATGAAAAAAAACAACATATTTATAATAATTTCGATCATCTGTGAATAGTTCCTGAAAGTTTCATTAACATCCGACAATTATTTCTATTTTTGCACAATTTTTCGAATTAATGTGTGTCATACCAAAAAAACGTGCTAAAAATTGTCTGTTATTTACTAGTTCCGCTGATACAAATAGAAACAAGGTTTTTTTAATCAAAATTTAGAATGTTCTAAAAAGAAGAATTTTTTTTTTAAATAATTAAAAAAAACTTTGGTCTTTCCTCTTAAAAATAACATAAGCATTTAGACAATAAAATTTTGTTTTCGGCATGGTTGGCGTCTTTTTCATCAAGCTAAGCTCTTTTTTTAGCGATTTCGTGGAGGTACCTAAAACACTATTGTTTTGACATTTTATGTTAATAATTCTGACGAAGCACAGATTCTCTAGGCACAAACTTCACCACCGATTATTTTTCTAATCTATAAACAAAATTCTATATTACTATAATTATTAATATTTCAAAGGTGACCATTGCTCTCTGCCACAATAAGCGCTCTAAAAGATGAACACCAAAGCAAAAGAATACGAATATCATCAGGAGAATGTATACACTACAGTGATCTCTAGAGACACAGAAAAAAATTATTTGCGAATGTTGCTGTATATTACATGCGCCGTGAGCTTCAAGGATTTGCGCACTGTAGGAGAAATCTTGCCAACATTTAAGACCTTATGTCTGCGATATGGTCTTCTCTCAAACGATTACACACTGGAACATGCATTGCTAGAAGTCGCTGCCTGTTGGATGCCCATACAGTTACGTGTTACGTTTGCTGCCCTGTGCACTATATGGACCCTGCAAATGCTCTTCACCTGTGAACCACTCACAAAGAATCCATGATTGAAGATTTCTTGCACCAAGGTTTTAATGCTGACCATGCAGAAAACATGGCACACTCAACTGATGCAATTCTGATAGAGAAATGGCATTGTTTGGCAATTGGGCCGCCTGAACCTATTGGGGTACCGCAGCTTGACCATCATGAAGACGTCGATCACCCAGGCATTGCAACACTTACTGATGAACAGAGACTGATTGCTAATGCTGTGCTTGAATCTGTAGAGAAGAAAAGGTGACGTGATGTGCCCAACCACTCCTGTTTCTATGTAGATGCACTAGGAGCTTGTGGTAAAACTTATATGTTTAATACCATAATTTCATATCTGCGAAGGAACAACTGCAACGTGTGCAGTGGTGCTTGGACAGGCATTGCTTCTCCACTACAGTTAGGTGGAAAGACTATCCATAATTTATTCAAATTGCCTATCCTACTGACGAAGGCCAGCCTTTGTAATGTACTAGCCACTTCAGACCATGCAAATTATTTACAAAACCTGGATTTGATCATCATGAATGATGTTTCTATGATCCTTCCATTTGCTATTCAGGCTACTGATAAAGCCTTGCAAGATATCACTGGCATTGCTGCTGTTTTTGGTGGTAACATTGTGCTCTTGGGAGGAGACTTTAGGCAAGTCGTACCCATATTGCCAAGAGGAGGGCGTGAGGCAATCATTGAAATCTGTCTTTAAAATTCTCCTCTATGGCTGATTTTCATCCAATGCAGATTAAACCAAATAATCAGGACAGCAGCAGATCAAAGGAAATTTGCAGCATGCCTCTTGGCAATGGAACATCAGCTGCTTCACAATATCCTGATCTTGTTCTTGATAATATGTCTCAAATTTCATGCATTGACGGATCTCTGATTTTGCTGAGGCTGAGCGCTACCCACTTGAATTTCTAAACTCTTTGACACCATAAGGAATGCTTCCTCATAAATTAAGTTTAAAACCCGGCTCAATACTAATGCTTCTTCACTCACTCACTCACTCACCAACAAACTACACTTCAGTTTTAACATCTACGATATTTGTCGACACAAAAAGAATTCTACTCAAACAACATACAGTTTACCAAACAAACGTTTTATTCAAAAAGCAACTTTGACTATTTCTTTCATTGAGACTGAACTTTATTTCATGAACTTAAATCTTTTCTGCTAGTTAAAAATATTTTCTCTTAAAAGGCTTTAAGAATTTCCAGTTAAAGGTAAGTAACTCCTGCTATACTATACTACTAATTATAAATGACACATATTAGCATACGCTTTGTAAAAATGTGCAACTCGGTTTAACCTGAGTAAATTCATTCTTCAGTTTTGTATATTGTTGATATAAAAATGTTTTGTTATTACTAGAAAACATATCGTTGTTTTATTATATCTTGGATTTGCATTTGATAGTCTTGTGCCATAGTCAAAATTAGCTGTTTGAGGAGAAGTTTATTTTCGCGCAGGCAATACAAATAATAATACCTTCTGATATACATATCTTTCCTAACCTACACCTCCGCAACACTCTCTCTCTCAAGTAATGATTTTCTTTTGGCGGGGGTGATAATCCTTATTATGATTCTTAAAGAAATAACATTTTCACTGTGAGTCAAAGTTTCTGCGATTAAATTTGCGTCTAACGATGTGACTCAAATTTATGTTGTTAAAAAAAATAAACGATGAAGCCTGACGGATTATAAAATGAGAAACATTTTTAAATTTGGTTTTCAAAACATGTAGGGAAAGTGGTCCAAATCTATAATCTGAACACCCTCCATGATAAACTTTGCGAACATGCGTGGTTTAACGTGATACATTTTTTTTGTGATTTTTTAACCAATGGGGTTAAAAAAATATAGTTACAATATGGGGTTACAACATATGGTATCGAAATATGGAGCCGATTTGCAACAACTTAAGACATTTCTGCTTATTTGACTAGGAAGTCAAATAAGCAGAAAGGTTTCAGTATTCACTTTTTAAAAAGAATTTTATTTTACTTTTTCAATATTTTTCATTCATATAAAAAAGTTTGATTATTTTATTATACGAAAGTATTTTTATTAAATGCCTTTTTTTTGTCTCTAATACTTCAGTTTCGTAAATTTTAAAATTAGAATATCTCATTGTTTGCATTCAAATATAACATCAACAGATACGAAATAATAAAAGAAATGAAATGAAATTATTATTTAACTAGTTTTTAATTAATTCCTATTCTATACTTTTAATACCGTATAAAAACAAAATGAATTTTTAAGTCTTGTAACGGCCCCTCGGAAGAAAATAGAAAGTAACCAATCCAGCGGTCTCTAACAGCATTCCTGCAACAAGCATTCTGGTTGGTCAATAGACAAGCCAATGACAACACTGCCTCGTTTCCAGCTTGGCGGACAATGCAGAAACTGTTCCTTTATGTTCAGGCAGTGAAAGCCTATCGAATTGGCTTCACTGACATGCAACCAAACGTCAAGGTACAGGTACGTAACATTTTTGAATAAATCTAATTAGTTATGTGTGCATATATATATATATAATTGTTATTTTAATTTTCTTTTAGTTTTTATGGCCCTTTAGAACTGGACAGACATTTTTGTACAAATGTTTTTTTTAAGCAAAAAGTAAATTTACATTTTTTACCGAATTTTATATTGATTATTTCCTAAATTTACTAATTCTCATTGAAACAAATCACTTGTCTAAATATTGGATTTCTAAGAGGTTTTTAATTTTGATGTGTTTACTTAACATTTAATAACAGATTTTACAAAAAATCTGAACCCCCCCCCCCCCAAAAAAAAACATTGTGATTGTGACAATGTTCGGACATATTGTCTGAATCAAAACTATTTTCGAGCAAGGAACAAATTCTTCTTTTACGCCGGTTAAGTAATTCCTTTGTTCTGTTTGTGTTCAGAAACTGCAAGCTTTCTATTTTCAGATCGTTTTTTTTATTTTTTTATTGCAGTTGATTTGAAAGTAGGAAGTTTTGTTGATCGTGAAATATTTTCGAGATTGACAAAGAAATATCAAGTCCAGTAACTTAATTCTCTTTGCTTTTTTTGTCTGAAAAATTTTCAACCAGAAAAAGTGAAAGGTAAGTTACACGGATTTTCCTAAAAACCCAAAAGAACGCATTATTTTCCTAAAATAACTTTGAAAAAGTATAAATGAATTTTACAAGATTTTTAAACGGAGAAGTTGTCAAAAATGGCTGACATGATCGATTTTATGTAAATATTGTTGACTAAAAAAAAAAACACAAGATTTTCAACTAAAATTTCCGACGTGCTAGAAAGGATTAAAAAAATAGAAAAATATTCAAAAAATATTTTGGTCTTTCCTCTTAATAATAACAAACATTTAGACGATAAAAAATTGTTTAATCAAGTTTTGGGCCTTTTTTCATCAGGATGCTCTTTTTTTTCTTTTTTAGCGAAGTATTAATATAGCATGAAGAAAAAAAGGCCCCAAACTTAAAAAAAAACAAAGTTTTATCATGAAATGTTTATTTTATTAATAAGAGGAAAGACCAAAGAATTTTTTAAGTATTTAAAAAAAATTTTTAATTCCTTTTCAGCACGTTTGAAATTTAGGATGAAAATCTTGGGTTTTTTTTTGTTTTTTAGGTCGGCGGTTGCATAATATTTAGCATGCTTTTTTTTCAGATGAAAAGCACATTGATTTGGAAATTCTTGCAAAAATCAAATAATTGTCGAATTTTAATGAAACCTTCAGGACTTATTCACAAATGAATTAAATTATTTTAGAAATGTCTCTCTTAAAAAAATTTTCTGATTAAAAGTTAAGTAATGTTTTTTTTCAAATTACATTAAGTGTACTTTAAATTTTCTAATTTTAATAAAAATAAATTTAGGAAAACTGTAACTGAATTTTATGTTTTTTTTTTAAACTGATAATTTTGATTTTGTTTACAAAATCAGTAAAAAATGGCCGATATGATCGATTTTACGTACATTTTATTGATTAAAAAACAAACAAAAATTTAAAATGAATTTTTTAACATTGTAGGAAGGATTAAAAAACCTGAAAAAATATTTAGAAAATATTTTGGTCGTTCATCTTAATGGTAACATAAACATTAAGATTCTAAAACAATTGTTCTACTGTTTTCAATATGAAGATAATAATTAAATCATTTAATTAATGGTTATATTTAGACTAATGAATGGTCATACATCTCCAGGAATCTGTATAGATTCTCCAAATACTTCAGCTTACAGAAGAAAGTCTGAAATAATTGTTATTAATGTTTCATATATTTACATGCTACAATGTACTAAACTAAAATGAAAAATTTTATTGATTACATAATATAGACATGCCTGTATAGAATATATTTTATTTACCTGTAGCGAAAAAAGAGGGTCAGATGTGCATCATGGAATGGTCATTTAGTCAAAGAGATAGTCAAAATGTGATATGTAAAATGAACATGTATAAGCTTTTAAAAGATGGCATCATACATATATATATATATATATATATAGTGTAACCCGGATATAAGAGAGATTTTCTCCGGTCCCAAATTAGAGCCTGTGTTAATGTATATAAAACAGACCAAACCCGGATATAAGAGACTTCTTCTCCAGTCCTGACAACTCTCTTATATCCGGGTTATATATATATATATATATATATATATATATATATATATATATATATATACACACCCACAGGTAAAACTCTGTGGATAAGTGATCCAAGGTGAATTCTAATAATATAAAATATTAAAACTGATCCACAAATAGAGCTCAATGTATTTATTACAGAGCATATATATAAATGACAAATAAATGAAATTTAAAAATACCCCATCTGAATGGCCATTTCACTCTGCAAGAGCTTGTCAGCACTAAAATGTTGGATAAATATGAAGCCTAACTTTGTTTTTAAAATTTAAATCAGAGAGGAAGGAAAAAAGGGAGGGAAAGAAAGGAAAAAAACTACAAATAAGGGAAAAGGGATCTAAAGGGATGGAAGAGAAAGAGAAAAAAGAAAAAAACAAAGTAGAGGAATAAAAACTTTTTAGTGTTGACAAGCACTTGTGGAGCGAAATGGCCATTCACATGGGGTATTTTTGAATTCCATTTATTTGTAATTTATATTTAAAATGAGAGAGACCTAAATACTTTTCCATAAGAGATTTGTTATTAAATATAATTTCATCTAAGTTTGATTCTTAGACATGCTGACCATCAATGAATGTTGTGAAACACAAGGTAACAGAACATTGTATTGAGAGTGATTGACTAAACAAGAACAAATGAATGCATGTCTCATTTTAACAAATTTTTGGCATGGCAGTGATGCTAATTTGCCAACTTAGAGGGTTTATCCAAGTCCAGAATAGTAATAGATGTGTCTACAACCATCATTAAGGCAAGAGATTAATTTATTACTGGACATTTTCTCAGTACTCATCATGGCAACTTCTTGGCTTCCTCCCCTCACAATGAACTGGAATAGCCCTCGTGTTGGAAGAGAAAGGGACAGATTTATACTGCAAATCAAGTTACATTTCAGTGGGCTACTCTGCAACATCAATGCAGGTCTGAAGATAAATAGATAAGTGAAACATATTGTTATGATAAGAATTCTCTCTGACAGATGTAGCCTCATCAAGAGAAGATAACTCTCCCATAGTTATAGCGATACTGCCTTTCATACAGTACCTCACTTACATATCACTACACAAGTACCTCAAGTCAATACAGGAATCCATACTAAAGGAGGAAACGAATTAACAATTGCATTAGCCCTAAAAGTAGCAGAGACAGAAGAAGCTACGAAAGGATAAATAGAAATGATTTGCACACCAACATAGCCAACCAGTACGCACACAATCAGAATAGCAAGAGGAAAGAAAGAAGTAAGAATCTGCAGATTTTGCAGAAGAGGCCATGAAATGAGAGAATGTCCAGTTAAGGAGGAAAACATGCATGAAATGTAAGAAAAGGGAAGAGGCAAAGATAAGGACCAAGGTGTATATGACATTACCTTGATATCAGAGAAAGAAGAACAGGTGACATAACAAAGACACAGCAGAGGGAGGAGTGGTGATGAGTCCACTAATGAAGACATTTATTTCCATGTAGTGGAAACAGAATAGGAACAGAAGCAAATTAAAACAAAATGCAAAGGAAGCATCTGTCAAGCTGCGAGTTGGAAACAGAATAAAACAAATGGCAGTGGATGCTAAAATAAACATAAGAGCCATGAGCAACCACTTACCTCTTGAAACAGCTGTTGTTTGGATAAAGCATTCATTTCTGTGATATTTTAACCTTAAGGTAAATAATATTTGTTTCAAATCATATTAAAGATTAAATCAGCTGATATTTCTCAAATATAGTTTCATAAAATTATATATTACTTTTGCAAATTTTTTATAACAAAGAACTAACTTGTGTTCACAAATGTCTCAAACATGGACAACTTTGATGATATGACTAAAAAAAATGAAAATCATTTCCAATCAATTAAATTTCTGTTTGAAATGCTTACTGGAAATAGTAAATTTAATCCTTTAGTTTTCATTTTTAAAAATTAATTTATACCTTAGGTATCATGCTTTTTGTGGAGTTACCTAACTAATGTGAATCAAAAGGAAAATTAATTTCTGTATATATGAACTCAATGAATTGCCATTATAGATGAAAAGTGAAAAAAGTGTTTTTTAAAGTCCAATATTTAGCTATGAGATAGGTTTCAATGCTATTTAATGGATTAATTGGGTTTTAAAAACTCTTAGAATTGCATAATTATTTTTACTGAAGTAAAATTGTCAGGGATTTTTATATATATAACTGTAAAAAAATTTGAAGAATTTGCTGTATTAACAAGTGTACACAAAATATCAAAAGGGTGCAAAGGTGGAAAACAGATCCCATAGAAAATATTTCCACAAAGTTTCCTAATAAAATAATTTCTTCAGTTTACAATGCATTAAAGACTGAAAATTCTGGGGGTCAGGGGGTATTAGACTGAAAAAAAAAACAAGTGACATATTTCTTTGAATTTTAAGTGAACTAATGTATTTAATTACACATTAATTTTTAAAAATTAACAAACACTTTCAGCAATCTAATGTTTCATTTATTTTTTTAGGTACTTTATTTTTATAGCCTTATGTTTTTAGATGATTACTGAATAGGATAATTTACTGATTTTTGGCACATATTTTTATATAGGTGGGGGTGAGTAGCTAATTTTTGTTTTGCTTTAAAAATGAAACATCTATTTAGGTGATACCTGGAGAGTGAGTTTGCCTGTGAAAAATCAGTCATATTTATTGATTACTGTAGAACATTTTGGCTTGATTGTTTTTAATAAAAAAAAAATTTACAAAAATTGTAATTTTTTAACATTTAAATTAGAATAATTTATAAATTTTTAAAATTCTGTATTAATGTGTAGTGGTCAAGTGATATTAAATTAAAACTGTATTTATTAATGGTAAATGTTATTGCAATTCAATTTTAAAATGAAATTTAAATCTGTATCATTTTTTCTGATTATCAGTAAAATCTTTTCAATTTGTCCATCTTAAAAAATATTTCTAAAGTAAAATATAGTTTACTGAAACATTGAGAAAAATTAACTTTTTCAAATTTACTTAATCTCAAATGAAACAAATGTTGCTTTTACTTTAAAATATATAATAGCAGAAAAGTATAATTTTTAACATGGAGAGCTTGTTTTTTTGTGAAATGAGTGATTTATTGACAACCTGATGTTTAGAAAATTTAAGTGAGGGGAACTGAACTGAAAGAAATTACTTGATAAATACAACATGAATACTTTATTTACATAGTTTTTGTTTTTCTTGTAACTAACCAGTCCAGAGAATGCAAATACTGTATAGATTCTCCAATTGCTTTAGCTTATAGGAGAAAGCTGTTGCTAATATTTCATATATTTACCTGTAAACTGCAATGAAAATTTTATTGATCATGTAACATAGGCCTAACTATATAGAAATCACTATGAACATATATTGACCTGTAACTAAAAAGATGGTCATATATGTATCATGGAATGGTCATTTACCATTCTGATCTTAAAATAGATTAGAAGGGGACTGCAAATTAGTGAAAAGGTAATAAAAATTATGAGTAAAATGAACATGTATAAGTGTTTTGAAAGATGATCTATTATATATTTATCATAATCCATAATTATATATTGTAATGATACACATGAATGAACATTACTTGCATGCTCCACATGCAATCTTGGGAATTTTGGTAATATTCTATTCATTGATAGGAACATTTATACCCTCCTGCTTGGCTAAATGATGATGTTATGATCAGAGTAACTTTTAAATACCAACTATATACTCATCAATATGTATACACAGATGTACATCTTTTAAGTGATAGTCAAATAACTTAAACCAAGCAACTTTCAAATGTTTCTTCTTTCTCAGGGCATTTAACAATGTTTAATTTTACCTGGTACTGACTCGTGCCACCTTCCTCACTCTAGTGCAGTGTGACATATTCTTCTGCCACACAGTGTATTTTTATGCCATATCCAATGTTCAAGGCAAATGCCATAAGCTTAAACAAGATTAATGGCTATTGTGTTGTAACCATGACTTGTCATAGGTTGGGACAGTCCTAACCCAGGGACATGCTGTTTAATCTTTTTAAAAGTTAATCTGTTATGTATTTATCATAATAATCTGGTGTACACATGACCAAACATGATTAACCATTACTTGTGCACTCTACACACAGTCTTCAATTTGGCTAACCCAGGATTTTATAGTGCCGTTAGCTGGTGAATACATACAATAGACTCATTGACCAGGAGTTGGGGAAAATCCTGATACAGCCATAAATCAAATAGCCAAAGAAATCACCACTATTTCAGGAGAAGAAACTCCCAAACACCAGAATATGTTTACAAGTGTGCCAAAATTGTTGCTCAGTGTCAGAGGAAAAATTCAACCATGGCAAAGGAGCTTAACACCAAAAGCAATATACCAGGTCCCTAGCATCTCTCTAACATTGCATATGCATATTAACATATAGAATAAGAGCTAAATAGGTGTGTCAGAACAAAGTGCACAATGATGCAATGAGAGTGGAATGGAAACCGTCTATATTACCAAGTACAACAGATAAAAGGGTAGTGGCTACAATGGATAAAATATAGCAAATATAGAAATGACTAAACATACTAATTTCAATACAATACAGATTAATTATCGGCGCTCTCAAGAGGAACAGATGAAACTGTTAGGAACATAAAATTTTTGTTTCGTAAGTTACAATTTTCTTGGTCTTAGGAGCAATTTAGCTTCTGTTAGAAAAAAAACAATATATTTCTATAATAATTCATGAATGCATTCAAGCAGATAGTCTTAACACTCAAATTTTTATGTTTTAGTTGCAATATTAATTAGTCATTTGACTGATTATTTTTGTTTGCAAGTTGCCATAAGATTTTTTTTTATGAAGATATTGGAGAGGTTTCCAGTGGTTTTCCTTCTCCATGCATAAGTGGTTAGTGCATAATGAATGGTAGTTGCCAATTAAATGAATCTTCATTAATTTACATTTTATTCCTGCCAATAATCCTCTTTAGGGATTTTGTCTGTATATTCACCTATCCAGCATTCTTGTTCTTTTGCCTGTTATGCTGGATTGAGGTGAGAGGTCAAGTTCTTCTGCTGGGAGTGACTCTAAATAAACCCTGCACCTAGCTTTATTTGAGGATCAAGTTTGAAATTTGAATTTAGCATGTATATGGCATAATACCATAGTTTTGAATCCAAAGTTGTCCTTTTCCTGGTCTAGAACTTTGCTTGCTGATTTTGTTTTTCTCTTCCTATGCCCATTGCAACACCCACACATCCATGTCCACTGATACATGATTTAATAATAATCTATTGGCAAATCTGCTCTAGTTTCACATGCCATACAAAATAAAATATATCCTATTGCATTGTACAACTGATTTTGTTTTTCTCTTCCTATGCCCATTCCAACACCCACATATTTATAATAATTTAATAATAATTTGGTATTAAATCTGCTCTAGTTTTAAATGCTATCCAGATTAAAATGAAATCCTATTTTTCATTTTACTTTCTGAGAATTTGCATAGTTCAAATTATTTCAGTTAAGATAAACTAAATAATGTGTCAGATTTTAAAACTATTCATCTGTTTTTCTGCTTTCATTTCTTTGTATTCAAATGTCTAGTTGAGCACTAATGCCTTTAAATTAACAATTTATGTATTATATTTAATGAACATATAGTAGAATGTTACGTTTTTTATAACATTGGGTGCAGTTTCAAAAAATACCTGAAAATGCATTGTTTATAAACTTATTTCATCACTCTATGTGGTGTGTTTTCTTGCTCTAGTACTCACTTCTTATATTTTTAATTTTTCAGTTTGTATCTTTGAGAGTATTTTAAGCCATAATGAATATTCATGAGAAAGAAGGCATTTTTGTACTGTGAAATTTATGGATTAGTACTAAAATGTACATCGACACATGATATATTTAACAGAGCCTGTAGAAGGAAGAAGCCATTTCCTATAAAACCTGTGGTGTTTTAGTTTTTATGAATTCAAATCTCAAAACAAACATAAAAACTCACACTGGCCAAAAATGTTTCCATTGTGAAAGCTGTAGATTAAAGTATTCCCAAAATTTAGGTCCCAACAGACATATGTTAACAAACACTTGAGATAAACCATTCAATACTCACACATCCATGTCTACTGATGGTTTAATAATATTCTGGAAGCAAATCTGCTCTAGTTTTAAATGCCATCCAGAATAAAATGAAATCCTATTTTTTATTTTACTTACTTCATTTGCATTGTACAAATGATTTCAGTCAAAATAAACTGCAATAATTTTGTCCGATTTAAACACTAATTAATCACTCATTCTGCATTCATTTCTTTGTATTCAAAAGTCTAGTTGATGACAAATCTCTTTAACAATATATTTTCATTACATATTTTTATTTGATGAACATATAATGGTGCAGTTTTTTATAGTTTGGGCCACAGTTTTAAGAAGATACTTGAAAATGCATTTTTTATAAAGCTATTTCATAACCCTATGTGGTATGTTTTCTTAATCCAGTGATCACTTAATATATTTTTTTCTTTTTCAGTTAGCATCTTTGAGAATACCTACAACCATGGTGAATATTCATGAGAAAGAAGGCATTTTTACACTGTGAAATTTATGGATGAGTACTAAAAATGTACATCGACACATGATATATTTAACAGAGAATGTAGAGGGAAGAAGCTATTTCCTATAAAATCTGTGGCTATATATTTTCTATGAATTGAAAACTCACACTCGCCTGAAATGATTCTATTGTGAAAGTTGTGGATCCTACTTTCTTTGAAATGCAGATCTCAGAAAAGAAGATGTTGATACACACCAGCAAGAAACAATTCCACTGTGAAATCTGTGGATTTAGATCTTCCCAAAATTCAAGTCTCAACAGACACATGCTAACACACACTGGAGAGATTCCATTCCACTGTGAAATCTGTGGATTAAAGTGTTCCCAAAAATCATTTCTCAAACAACACATGTTCACACACACTGGAGAGAAACCTTTCCAGTGTGAAATCTGTGGATTTAAATCTTCCCAACAATCATCTCTCAAACAACACATTTTAATACACACTGGAGAGAAAACATTCCCCTGTGAAATCTGTGGATATAAGTTTTCCCATATTACAAATCTGAAAAGGCACATATTAACTCACACTGGAGAAAAAACTTTCTGCTGTGAAATCTGTGGGTTTAAATCTTCCAGAAATTCATCTCTTAAACGGCACATGTTAACACACAGAGGAGAGAAACCATTCCGCTGTGAAGTCTGTGGATTTAAATCTTCCCAAAGTTCTGATCTCAAAAAACATATGTTTACACACACAGGAGAGAAACCATTCCACTGTGAAATCTGTGGCTGTAAGTTTTCCCAAAATTCACATCTCAAACATCACATGTCTACACACACAGGTGAGAAACCATTCCACTGTAAAACCTGTGGATGTATGTTTTCCCGAAATTCATCTTTAAAAAGGCACATGATAAAACACACTGGAAAGAAAGCATTCCACTGAAATCTGTTAAGTAACTTTCTAATTTAAGTGCTCTCTCCAATAACACATGTATACAAATTTTTGCCATGGAGTTGTGAGATTTTGGTAATTAAATTTGCTTATACATCATATGTGACTTTTCAGAACTGACTGAGCTGTTATCCTGGCAATGTGTCTTTTACATGTATAAGAAACAAAATACCAGCATGTTTGGCCAAATAATAAAGCATATGATAATTGAACTAAAGAATAATCCAACATTGTCATTCATTTTCTTTATTCACCATAGTGAAGTGGAAAAGAATGACTTTAATGAATGGGAAAATAGAATCCAAATATAAATTTTATGAAATATCAGAAAAAAATAAAAAAGGGATTGAAATTGCTATACAATATTGAATTGTTATATTGTCTCTACCCAAAGCAAGGGACAAATTGTTCTTTTACACTAGTTACTGTCATTCTTATTCTTTTGACAACTTTAAATAAAAAAAAAAAAACACTATAAAAAATCCAGACAATTAAGAAGTGGCTTCAACATGACTTTTTATATGTGAGGTTCAAATTCATGTTGTAAAAATAAATGCCAAAATGAAACCTGACAAATGAAAATACGATACAGGTATAAAATTTGATTTTCAAAACATATAAGAGACTCAAGTGTGATGGTCTGAAAACCCGCCATAATGAAATTTGCAAACAGGTGTGGTTTAACGTGATGCATAGGGAAATTAAGTTACAATGCCATAGTATCAAATTTCAGAAACGTTTTGCAACTATTTATGAAGTTTTGCTTGTCAGTTAAATAGAAGATCATTGACATTCAGAAGAAAAAGAAATAAATGCAGAAAGAAAAAATTCTCTAGATTTAGAGAGATATAAAAGTATTTTTCTGAAGTTGCTTATGAAGGTTTGTCACACTATTTGAGGTAATTTCCTATGAAATTTGTGATATTTTCCATGAATTCATATTTCAAAATATGAAAACTCACATTGGAGAGAAAGTTTTCTGCTGTCAAATCTCTGGAGTAAGACGTTCCTTTATATAATCAGTCAAAAATATGTTAACAAGCACTGGCGAGAAACATTCCCTCTGTGAAATCTATGGATTTCCGTTTTCCCTAAATTCACACCCCAAACAACACATGATAACACTCACAGAGGAGAAACTTTTCCACGGTGAAATCAGCAGATGTAGTGTTTGTCATACTATTTGAGGGAATAACACTGATTTTAGAATTTTTCTCACAGTACAAGATTTATCTCAACTCAATTTGTAAAACTGAACTATTGTCTAAACAAACCAGAAACCTAATGACACCTGTGAATTATTAACTTCTTTTGACAGTCACATTAAGCAAATATTTGGTTGATAATTCTTTTTCGTAATTCTTTTTATGAGCCTGTTGCATTATTTTTGGTAACTGCGCCAAGTTTGTCTAAAAGCTGTTTGCACATGTAAATGATATGTGCAAGGAAATGGAATCTATTCCAACAAAACAATATTTTATTATTTTATTATTATAGTTTTTCATCTGCACATCATTCACAGAAATTAAAATTTTTTGGCGTCCTGGGTATGACGATAAACTATGTCCAACAACAAGGCCTCAGATAATGTTTTTGGAAAAATAATGTTGCCAGCTATACGTTTTTGAAACAATGTTGCCAGCTATGTTTTTTTTGAAAAGAATAATGTTGCCAGCTATGCGCTTTTGAAACAATAATGTTGCCAGCTATATGTTTAATAGTACTGTATATTTAATATATGTATAGGTGTATGTGTATGCATATATATATATATATATATATATATATATACATACCTTAATTCCGCATTAAATGATTGAGCGGTTGATATGCCATAAAACCCAACCAACCAAATTTTTTTGTGACATCAAAATCCAAGATATTTACCATGTTTACTCTAACTAATTTTTGTGAATTCTTTGCTTCAAGATGGCCATATCTTCTGTCCAAATCTCTTCTCTAGTATCATTATTTGCACATGTTGCAGCTGCATGGACAGACACTTGTTTTTCCTCAAAGTTGAAATGATATAAATTTTAAAATTTGGTAGCAGTGGTGATAATTTTTCTTTTTTTTATCAAGTATTTTACAGCTATGGTCAGTAAAAACAAATTTTTTGCAACATTCTGTGCCTTCACAAATGCTTAAGCTGAAAGTTTAGGCACATATAAAATCTCGTATAGATAGCATCCTTGCTGGTTTTTGTTTGATAATTTCAATGACATTTCAATAGTTCCCTTTCCAAGGGCTTCCACCAAGTTGCCATCACCATCAAGGGTTATCTCCTGTGTCACATCAAAACTTTCAAAATCCATAAACTTCTCAGCATCATTACACCTGTGGCAATTTGCACCCCCGAGTCAACAATCCACTTTGTCACTTTCTTAAGTGTGAATAGGGCATTAGACGCCACTATTCCAATATGTCTGTTGTTCTCAATGTTGCCCAAATTTCCCTTTGAATTCGTTATGTTGCATGGGTTCCTTTTTGTGTTGTAGTTATTTTTATACAAAGTTTCTTTTCTTTCTTCTGGTCTATGGAATTCATGACAGTAACAGTTTAGTGTCCATATTTTCCACGCTGAAAACACTTCGGTGGTCTGCTTCGTTGTTGACTTATATGATGTGTTGTCATAGCTTTCATTCCGTTGCTATTAACCTCCTTTCATTTAATTTTTGTCTCTTCGTAAAGTAGATGTTCCATCACAATTTTCCAACATGGAACCTCTGCATTAGCTTCTAACGCAGTCACCAACATATTGAATGAATCAGGCAGGCTGGCTAGGAGATTATAACTCGGCTTTCTTCTTCTACAATATTCCCTATAACACAGAATTCTTCAAAAGTTTCTGTCATCCTTTTGATATGGCTCTGAACGGGATTCCTTCTCTCAACTTAAGAGAAAATAGTCTCCTTCTCAACGTTAATTTGTTTGCCCAAGTCTTCTGAAACTGATCCTCTAACTTTTTCTATACAATTGTAAGATCAATAGGGTCTCCTATTATATATAGTAGTGATGGATCAATAGACAAGACGATTCTTTCAAGGCAAGTATTTTCCGTATGCATTAGCCTACGTAAGATCGGATTCAGTTTCATGCACGATACTCAACAAGCCATCCTTGATTAGTGCCATTTTACATTGTATTTTCTGGCTGGCATAATTTGCCCCAATCAGTGGTACAATGTTTAATGTAGTAATTCCTGTTAACAGGAAACAATTCCCAAAAAACAGCAAAAACAAGATGTCTGACTTCTAACATGTGGTGGCTGGTAGCCTGGGCCCATAACCGATGTTAAAAAAGAAAATAGTCAGTGGGAACACCACATTATAATAGAATGAATGAATGAAAAACGTCCTACCTTAACTTTTGGTGGTGACAGAACAAACAACATTCATACAAGAAGCAATAACAAACGAGACATCGTTATGGTTTTAGAACACGGTAATTAATCTATTTATTCGGCATGGATCTCTTACAACTGAAAGAAAAATGAGGGAAGATTTAAAAAAAAAAAAAGGTCCATACGCCCTTTACAACATGAAAAACAAAAATCCAAAGGAAATAACTAATCACGTCTTTATTGATTTTGTTTTCTACAAAGAGTAATTTTCAATACATAACATAGTAATTATCCTGTTTTTGTAACTGCTTGACAGTGACTGTTATAACGTTTTTTTGCAAAACTGGCAAAATCAATCCATAAGCACAACATAACTGTAATTAGTACTTATCTTGCCTAAGAGTTAAGCAATCAATGTAAAAATTAGTAGATGGTTGTGTTGTAAATTTTATATTCTGTATTATTATTATTATTATTTTCCATGTCATTTAATAAATTTGATTATTAATATCAGAAATGTTTTCACCTTTCTAGTTTCTTTTTGTTTCTGCTTCTGTCTTCCTATGATGCTTACTTTGTTCATAAGAAACAGCCAAGTTTATCGACTCGAATACTTTCTACATAAAATAGATTATTTGATTTTAGATTTGAGAGAACAAAATCTACCCTGAACAGTGAATATTTATTCAAAACCATTATTTGTGGGTTTTTTTTTTGTTTTTTGGTTTTTTTTTTCAGTGTGACTTTGAAATTCATCCCAAGGCAACAGTCTTTTTTTTTTTTTTTTTTTATTAAACAAAAGTATATTTGAATATTCCAAAAATTGAGTATTTAATGCTATTTTTGAGTGAGCTTTTTTTTTTTTTTTTAAATAATTTTGTTTTACTTTTTCATTCATACAAAAAGTTTGATTATTTTTCATACAAAATTTCTTTTTATTAATTTCTTTTTTTTTTTTAAGCTTTTTAGTTTCATAAATTTGAAAATCAGAAATGTTAAAAAAAAAAATGGAATTTCTTTGGCTACATTTAAATATTTTATAACATCAAACTGATAAAAAATAAGAAAATAAAAGAATGTATTATGCTCAAAAATATAATTTAATTAGTTTTTAATTAATTTCCATTCTATACATTTAATGTTGCTACCTCCACTGATTATCTAAAAAAAATGAGCATACCATTGTGGAAAAAAATGCCTCATTCTTCATAAAAACAAAGTTTCATTGTCAAAATCTTCGTTATTATAAAGAGGAATGACCAAAATATTTTCTAATTATTAAGCTATATTTTTTATCCTTTTTTAGAATGTTTGAAATTTGGGTTAAAAATCTTGTTTTCCTTGCCTCAACAGGCTAGCCAAAGATTAGAATAGGAAATTTTAGTGGTGAAAAACATCAAATAATTGTCGGATTTTAATAAAACTTGCAGAAATTATTCACGAATGAATTAACTTAATTTAGAAATCATTCTTTTTCAGAAAATCATGGTAAAAAAAAAAAAATTTTCCTTTCAATCTGTTACCTGCCACTTAATTTTCATGAAATTTCAATAAATTAAATTTTGTAGCACTTAGTCTTTATAACAGATGCAAAACTACTTGAAGAATTTAAATCAATATTTTTTTTGTTTAACAGGACCCCCACCTGTTATAGAAAATCTGTTTTAATCTTAAAAATGCAATAAACTGTTTAATTATAAAAGCTTTTAATTGCTTTTGTAAATAAAATACATTAAAACACTACCACATTAAGAAAACATTTTCTGATGACAAATCACACATAAAATTGTAAAAATTACAGAT
The DNA here is from genome assembly GCA_963932145.1 of Acanthosepion lycidas. Lineage (NCBI taxonomy): Eukaryota > Metazoa > Mollusca > Cephalopoda > Sepiida > Sepiidae > Acanthosepion > Acanthosepion lycidas. The sequence continues at coordinate 100,225,640 of OZ010575.1, read as the reverse complement.
GTAACCATTTCTCATTAATCTTTAAAAGATAATTAGATAAATTTCTTTTAAATAACTAGTTTCCATCTAGTTGTCTGAGTTTATTAATAATTTCATATCCAGTTTATCTTTGAATCGACTTAAATGTCAGTGTTTTGGGAATTTATGTCTACAGCTGGTTTGGAATTGGGAAGCGTAAAAATTTTTATCAATGATTTTAGATAGTCATAAAAGTAGTCCTTTGAAAATTTGATTCCTGGTGTGGCTTTGGGTTGGTCTCAAACCTTCCAAAACACAAGTGGATGGATAAAGGGCCTGGACCCCAGTCATTATTCATATAAACAGAGAGAGGCAAGAAGTCAATGAGACACGGGTCCAGCAATGAGCAAGAGTAGTAGGTAGGCAACCAGTAAGTCATTAGCTTCCAATCAGCCAATAACAGTTAAGGAGATGGAGGTTCAATGGAAGGAAAGATAGCTAAGTAAGGAGTCAGCAGCGACAGGCGGTGAATGCAAGGGCCTTTTCCATGGCCGGAAGTTAGTAAGATAGCAGTCCACTTCTCTAAGCTGAAGGAAAGATAAGTGAGAAAGTGTATTGTTGGTAACTCCAAACCAGTGCCTTTAAAAACAATCGTTATTTTTTTTTTTTTTGTTGAATGTAATCTCAACCAAGAAGACAAACCTGTGAACATATTAGGTTGGTGCAAAAATAATGACATAATAATGTTGTTTTTTGACGTTACGTCAAAAAACGACATTATTACATCATTATTTTTGCACCAACCTAATAGCTAGTTGGGTGTATATGCAGATACAGGCAACCTTGAATGTCATCACAGGTAAAGTGAACGATGGACGAGCAGAAAACACCATCTCAAAAGTCGTTACACGAAGGATAAAAAAATGAATTATAATCTGGAAATTGTTTTCTTTTTTATAGGCATAAAAATAAATAATCTTTGACAAAATATAACAAGGTACCTCTACACAATGCGTTACTTAAGAATTAAAATGAATTTCTCAGAGTGAAAAATCTTTCTTGAATCTTTTATTTTAGTTTTAATTTCAAGCTTATATTTCTCTTTGTGTAGTAGTAGTTGTAGTACAGTCCTGAATCACAACCGGGTTTGCTAGGTAAAGCACCTATGTTCGCCAGCTGTTCTCTAGTTATACTTGTCTATTTAATTTTCATACAATGCTACAAAGCTAACAGATTAAATTTAATATTTCCAGTAAGCAAAGAAGTTTACAGTATTTCAAAAATAATTTAAATTAAAAAATGGAAGAATTTTTTGTTTCGAAATTGCTAAAATAGCTGATTCTAATGTCATGCGGAAATTTTTAAATACCAGGCTAAATGTTCCCCATAGCTCTTTAGTGTTTCCGGGTATTAACTGCCCTTAGAAGACGCACTTCCTGTCACCAATATTGTAATGGCTACCAAATGGAAATATACATATTTAACTGCTGATACGTTTCTGTTAACAATCCGATCAATTCCAAGGTCTGTCATATCGTAACATGGTGTCCGAATGAGGAAACGCCTGTGAAAAATAGGCACATGGTTTTTTTTTCCCTCAGATAATCAAGGTTTACATTGATATTTTGACAAGGACAGTTCACACGCTCAAAAAACCCACATGCTCGTGCGTACCATCAAGGTTAGAGTAATTTGACTTCTGCCATCACTACTTAAATCTCCCGTTCCCTACCATGGAAACTTCTGACACACCCATAACAAAGTCGGACTGGTTCAGTCCCAATTTGGGAAAAGAGATGGACAATTTCTTAAGTCAGGCCAAAGTATATTTTGAAGGACCAATTTGTGACATGAACAATCTGGTGAAAATAAATTAAAGGTCAGAAGATAAATGAACCTTTTGTTTTTCAAATGGGAGAAGCAAAGAATTTAGATAACTACATTAAATGCTTCAGTGATTATGTGAGCCCACAGTATAATTTCTGTGTGTTTAGACATGAACTGATGCAACCAGAAGTAAACGAAAATGCCTAATGCCTTCCTCAAGAGACTAAGGCTGGAAATAAAACTGTGAAAACGACTCCATAGTTGAAGAAACAAATTAAGGGGATCTATTCATATTCGGGATGCACCTCAGATCAACACAAAAATCATTATTGAAAGAAGGTAAGGACCTGACAATTGCCCTACACAGTGCAGAAATGGAAAAAGCAACTGATAAACAGGTGGAAGTGCTCCATATTCCACTGGGGAAGACCAATGCACAGGCCGTGCAAACAAACCATGACTGTGAATATGTGAAAACCTGCAGATTCTGTGGTAGAGACCACTACAAGGGAGAATGTCCAGCAAAGTGTAAAACAAGTCTTAAATAGAAAAAGAATGGCTACTTTGCCAGTGTACACTGCACACATGCGCGTGCAGAAAAAAAAAAAATAGGAAAAGAATAAAATCCAAAAAGAACAAAAAAAAAACTGAGACATTACAGCAACTGGCAGAAATGCTTGTACATTTACCTGTAATGATCGTGAAAAGGAAACTGTTACTGGCAACATTCGTTTTTATTCAATAACCGCAGAACATCAAAAGGGACACAGCATACCCTTAGGTGAAACAGATGTTACAGTTTTTTTGTGTATATGCCTGTATTATATGACTAGTGAGTTGTTCCAAATGCTTTGACTCCCTTTATAGTCTACCAATAGAAGGTTAACCAATCAGAAGCCGCAGAACATTCTATCCGTCGTGTATAAAGGCGGCCATTTTTGTTTACCCTACCTGAATGACCAGTGCCAACTTGTCAGATGAAGATGACAGAAGGAAGTACTACGCTCTGCTACTTTGCTGCGATATCCACTGTTAACCTGAACTATGCTTTCCTACTGTCTCCGAAATATTCACTGCTAATCTCTGGATTCTATACTCGAAGATGACCGTCATAAAATATCTAACAACAGAAGCCTATGGAAAGTTAAAAAAAAAAAAAAAATAGCCATCAAAATAGTCCAGATATGAATCAATGCAAACTATGAGCAACCTGCTACTCTTAGCTTATTCACCAATTTTGAGTGCCTTCAGATAACTGAAAGACATACCACTCAAAAAATATAGTGGATCTATTCATATTTGGGGTGCACTTCAAATTGACAGAAAAATCATTATTGAAAGAAGGCAAGGACCTGACAATTGCAATGGCCTTACGCATTGCAGAAAAGGAAGAGGCAACCAATAAACAGGTGGAAGAGCTCAACATTCCACAGGAGAAGGCCAATGCATATGCGGTGCAAACTATGACCGCAAATATGTGAAAACCTGCAGATTCTGTGGTAGAGACCACTACAAGGGAGGATACTGAGCAAAGGGTAAAACATGTCTTAAATGTAAAAAAGAGTGGCCACTTTGCCAGTGTATGTTGTACAAAAGAAAACAGAGGCAAAGAACAAAAAAAATTTCCAGCAATAGGCAAAAAAGCAGAAATGTTCACACAGCTACCTATAATGATCATAAAGATGAGTTTGCTCCTGGTGTTGTAAATTTTCATTCAATAGCTGCAGAACGTTAAAATGGACACAGCAAAGTTAAGAATAACCAATAAAACAACCCAGATATGAATCAATGCAAAAATCGCCACCGGAGCTACCCTTGAGCATTTTCAGACAATTGAAAGACGTACCAGCCAAAAAAATATGCGTGTGACTGTATGTCTTTGGATGTTCTATGATGAAGGTAGCGATATCATGAGAGGTTCACCAGCACAACATTCCATGTCATCAATTCAAAGGGCCAATTCTGCTGGGGCTACAAACATCCAGAAAGTTGGGACTCATGACCCTCAATTTGGCAATCAGGGCAGACATTTCACCCAACGTGAAATGAAGGAAATACTACCCTGAGACCAGAAGCATTGCAGTAGAAAAACCTATCCTGAGGCTGAGAACAAGTTTGAAAGGGGATCCTAAAATTCTTCACCAATTTCCTGATGTCATTGTATATCTGGCAGGCGAGTACTCCATAAAAATAGACGCAACAATAGCCCCAGTTATGCCTTCACCTTGGTTAGTTCCTGTAGCCTTAAAAGACAAATTCAAGAGTGAGACTCACTATTGAAAATGAGCATCATAACACTAGTGACAACTCTGGGTCAACTCTTGTGACTAGTGACAACTCTTGGGTCAACTCTGACTGACCCATTGGCTTTGGTAACCCAAAGCCAATGGGTCAGTCAGGCTCTGCCTAGACCACAGATACCTAAACAAACCATACTGAGACCTCATTTTGTGAGCCCTACATTTAAGAATTTCTATCTTCTGTTACTGATTATAAAGAAAAACTATAAAATATCACTTACACCAATCATTTACATGTGTAAAATATTGTCGCCATTGCTTTTAGTTTAATTTGCAGCAGTGACTGCCAACATGATTTCAACAAGCATCTACTGCAACAGCCTCATAAAATGAATTAACTTTATTATCAACAAAATGTTCACTTACTTTGATTCGTTCAATGGCCAAAAGATATTGAGAAAGTTGATGATTCACCTGTCACTGGGTTTCTGGTTTGTTTAGACATCAGTTCAATTTTGAAAATTGTAATGAGATAAATTTTGTACATTGCGAAAAATTTTAAAATGATGGTTATTACCTAAAATAGTGTGATGAAACTTTATAAAAAACTATAGAAGAATAATTGTATATCTCTGTAAATCTGTAGAATTTTCTCTTTTCTGTATTTATTTTCTTCTGTTACTTCATTTATGTTGTTGACTCATTTTTCCTTAGGGAGAATGGCATTCTACTTATCGGTGAAGCAAGATTCAATAAATAGTTGCAAGTCAGCTTGGAAATTTGATACACTGGGGTTGTATTTTCCACAGTGGTTGAACATCACAAAATGTATCGCTAAACCATGCCAGTTCACAAACTTTATTATGGTAGGTTTTCAGACCATCAAACTTGAACCTCTTTTTTATGTTTTAAAAAGCAATAGTTTGAGAATATTTTGTTAATAAAACTTATTTTAAAAGGAACTGAAAATTAAAGAATGTCAAAATATGATGTAGTTGCTGAACACAGTCAAAAGAACGAAGAATTGTATAAACCTGTACAAAAGAACAATTTGTCCCTAGCTTAAAAATAGTTTGGGTACAGACAATATAAAAAAGCAATAGAGAATAGAAATTTCAGTCTTTTTTTAAATATATTTGCATTACTTTTTCCTATTAATGTCATGCTTTTCCAATTTATTGCTGTGAATGAACAAAACAAATGAATTAACTTAGTATTTTTTGGATGAATTATCATTATAGACTTTTAATATTCAGACTGGCATGCTTTTATCTTGTTATACACATAAGGGACACAAGATCAAGATAAAAGATCTGTCAGTTCAATCACTGAGTTTGATAGTGCTGAAAATTTGCATGGTTATCTGCAAATTTTATCACCAAAGCTTAACACCAGGTGTTTAAATTTCTCAGTGAAAATTTTATTTCTTTAAAAATCATAATTTCTACCAAAACAAAAAAAAAAGAAAATAATTCCTTGACACCAAAAATATCAAATGTATTTGAGTTTTTCTTACATTATTTCCAATCAACATTTCATGTGACAGAACACATTCAGGAAATAACTTTTTAAAAGTATTGATTGTTCTATTAAGAAAAACAATTTACATCTGTCAAGATGAGGCAGTGTTGCTGTCCATCAGCCTGACAGAGGCAAAAAATCAATGTTTTAAAAAAAATTAGAAATTTGATTATGTTTGTGTTTTTAAGTACGATTGTAATGATTTTTATGTATCATCTATGAATACTGGGGAAACTGAAGTGATCAAACTTTTAGCTAAATTACAGCCAGTAGTGTGTATTAACATATGTCTTTTGAGAGATGACTTAATGGAAAATCTTATGCCACAGATTTCACAATGGAATGGTTTCTCTCCAGTGTGTGTTAAGATGTGTTTTTTGAGATCAGAAATTCGTAAAGATTTGAATCCACAAATTTCACAGTGGAATCATTTCTCTCCAGTGTGTGTAAGCATGTATTTTTTCAGATCATAATTTCGGGAAGATTTAAATCCACAAATTTCACAATGGAATTGTTTCTCTCCAGTGTGTATTAACATGTGTGATGTCAGAGATGAATTTAAGGAACATGTATAGCCACAGATTTCACAGTGGAATGGTTTCTCTCCAGTATTTGTTAACATATGTTGTGAAGAGTTGAATGTTGGGTAAACTTATATCCACAAATTTCACAATGGAAAGGTTTCTCTTCAGTGTGTGTTAACATGTGTCTTTTGAGAGATGATTTAATGGAAAATCTTATACTACATATTTTACAGTGGAATGGTTTCTCACCAGTGTGTTTTAACATGTGTGCTTTGAGAGATGAATTTTGAGAACACTTAAACGAACAGATTTCACAGTGGAATTGTTTCTATCCAGTGTGTGTTAACATGTGTCGTGCAAGAGCTGAATTACAAGAAAACTTGAATCCACAGATTTCACAGTGGAAACGTTTCTCTCCAGTGTGTGTTAAGATGTGTTGTTTAAGATTTCCATTTTCAGAAAAGTGGAACCTACAGATTTCATGGTGAAATCGTTTCTCTCCAGTGTGTGTTAAGATGTGTTTTTTGAGATCAGAATTTCGGGAGGATTTGAATACACAAATTTCACAGTGGAATCGTTTCTCTCCAGTGTGTGTTAACATGTGTGATTTGAGCAATGAATTTAGGGAAAATATATATCCACAGGTTTCACAGTGAAATGGTTTCTTTCCAGTGTGTTTTAACATGTGGCTTTTGAGAGATGCATTATGGGAAGATATAAATCCACAGAAGTTGCAATGGAAAGGTTTCTATCTACTGTGTGTGTGTATATGTATTGTTTGAGAAGTGAATTTTGGGAACACTTATATCCAGATTTCAGAGCAAAATCATTTCTCTTCCATGTGCGTTAACATATGGTATTTGAGAGACGAATTTTGGGAAGATTTAAACCACAGATTTCACAGTGAAATGTTTTGTCACCAGTGTGAGTGTTTCTTCTGAGATTTGAATTCATAGAAAATATAACACCAATGATTTCATAGGAAATAGTTTCTCCCCTATGCGTGCTTTGTTATGTATTTCCTGTCTGGACTTAAAGTTTAGTATCAATCCACCAATTTGACAGTGTAAGAATACCTTCTTTCACCAGGGTTTGAGGAATTCTCAAAGATGCAAACTGAAAAAGAAAAAATATTGTAACTGTAGTAAGAAACCTCACCATATAGGGTTATGATATATGTTTATAAAAAATGTATTTTCAAGTTTTTTGTTAAAATTGTGCTGAAATTTATAAAACCTTGAGTAGATTTACTATGAGATTATTATTAAATCATTTATCAGTGGACATGGATGTGTGGGTGTTGGAATTGGCATAGGAAGAGAAAAACAAAATCAGTTGTACAATGCAATAGGATATATTTTATTTTGGATGGCATGTGAAACTAGAGAAGATTTGCCAATAGATTAAATCATGTATCAGTGGACATGGATGTGTGGGTGTTGGAATGGGCATAGGAAAAGAAAAACAAAATCAGTTGTACAATGGAATAGGATATATTTTATTTTGGATGGCATTTGAAACTAGAGCAGATTTGCCAATAGATTATTATTAAATCATGTATCAGTGGACATGGATGTGTGGGTGTTGGAATGGGCATAGGAAGAGAAAAACAAAATCAGTTGTACAATGCAATAGGATATATTGGATTTTGGATAGAATGTGGAACTAGAGCAGATTTGCCAATAGATTATTAAATCATGTATCAGTGGACATGGATGTGTGGGTGTCGGAATGGGCAATGGGCGAGAAAAACAAAATCTGCAGGCACAACTTTGTAAACAGTAGTTGAAAGAAGTTGAGACAATTGATGTTTCACAGGTGTCGTTGGGTTCTGAATAGTTTAGGCAATAATTCAGTTTTACAAACTGAGACAAGATAAATCTTTTAGTTTGTGAATACTGAGAAGCACGACTTCTTAAATAGTCCAAAATTTGATACTATGGTGTTGTATCTTACTTTATCCATGGATATAAAATCACAAAACATATCACTTTTAACCATGTCCATTCACAAACTTTATTATGGTAGCTTTTTGAAAACAAAATTTTATATCTGAATCCCATTTTATAATCCGTCAGGCTTCATTTACCATTTTTTTTGTTTAAATTCAGATTATTTCAACTTCAAAACAATTAATTTTTCTTGACTTTTCAGAAAAGTATGTGTTATTTTTAAAAGATTTTTTAATAAAGGGAATCATGCTGTTTTAACTGATTTGCCAATATGGACAAATTGATAGATTTTTACTGATAATCAGAAAAACATGATACAAATTCAAAATTCTTGAATTATAAAGAGTTTTTCATTTATGATTATCAAATACAGTTTTAATTTAATAATACCACTTGATTACGACAAATTAATACAGAATTTTTTTAAGTTTATAATTTATTCTGATTAAAACTTAAAAAAAATAAAAATTCTTGTAAAAGTTTATTGTCTATGTAAAAAATATGAATAAGAAAACACACCATAAAAATGCATTATATGTTCATCAAATAAAAATAATGTTAATTTTAAGAGATTTATCATCAGGTAGATGTTTTAATATAATGAAGGGAGAAAGAGCAATAAACTAGCATTTAAATGTGGCAAATTATACAGATTATTCTGTCTGAAATCAGTTGTACAATACAAATTCTCAGGATGTTAATTGAAAAATGGGATTTAATTTTATTCTGGATGACATTTAAAATTAGAGCAGTTTTTTACCAGATTATCATTAAATCATGTATCAGTAGACATGGATAAGAGGGTGCTGGAATTGGCAATGGAACAGAAAAACAAAATCCACAAGCTAAGTTCTAAACTAGGAAAAGGACAACTCTGAATTCAAAACCATGTACGATATTATGCCAGATACATGCTAAATTCAAATTTTAATGGGCAATGGAACAGCAGAAGAAAATTAACAAACTGAGCAGAAAGACTGATACATTAATGTTTAAATCATATAGTTCATTTTGAGTGAAATCAGCATAAATTCTCTGGAAGTAAAATGAAAAATAGGGTTTAATTTTAATCTGGATGGCATTTAAAACTAGAGCATTTGCTACCAGATTATTATTAAATCATGTGTAAGTGGATATGAATGTGTGGGTGTTGGAATGGGCAATGGAATAGAAAATCAAAATCAGCAAGCACGACTTCATAAACAGTTGCAGATAGGCTCTGAAATTTGATACTATGGTGTTGGATCTTATTTTACCCATGGATAAAAATCACAAAATGTATCACTTTAAACCACACCCATTTGCAAACTTTATTATGGCAGGTTTTCAGACCATCAGAATTGAACCTCTTATATGTTTTGAAAACCAAATTTTATAACTGCACTTTATTTTATAATCTGTCAGGCTACATTTTGCTGCTTATTTTTTACAAGTTGAATTTATGCCTCATATATAAAAAGCTTTATGTATCAATCATATTGAAGCCACGTTTTTAGTTTTTTTATTTAAATTTGTTATTGTTGAATTTGATATTTCTTTCTCAAACTGGAGATTATTTTGTGAAGTTAAACAATAAAAATACTTATTTTCAAACAAATTGCAAATTAAAGAATTTCAAAATATAACACGTTTTAACACAGTCAAAAGAATTAAAATAACTAGTGTAAAAGAACAATTTGTCCTTTGCTTCAGGTACAATGTAACAAATCAATATTGTATAGTAATTTAAACCCTTTTTTATTTTCTGATTTTACATAAAATTTATATTCTCCCCCCTTTCATTAATGCCATACTTTTCCACTTCATTGCTTTTTGGGATTATAAATTTGGAAAGAGTTAAATTCACAGATATCAGGGTGGAATAGTTTCTTTGCAATTCTTTTGTGTTCTTGTGTGTCTTTCAAGAACAGAATTTTAGAATTATTTAAATCCATCAATTTCGCAATGTGAACGTTTCTCTCCAGTGTGTGTATATACACATGTCATTTGAGATGTACATTTTGAGAATTGTTGAATGCATAGATTTCATAGTAGACAGGTTTCTCTCCAGTGTGTGTTAAGATGTGTTTAGGAGGTGACGATTTAATGGAAAAACTTGAAAACGTTTCTGGCCAGTGTGAGTTTTCATGTTTATTTTGAGATTTGAATTTAAGGAAAATATGACACAACAGATTTACTAGGAAATGGCTTTTCCCCTATGCATGTTCTGTTAAATAGCTCTTGTGTTGACTTACAGTTTATTACTAATCCACAAATTTCACAGTGTGAAAATGCCTTCTTTCTCATGAATATTCACTATGGTTTCAGGTACTCTTGAAGAGGCAAACTGAAGCAGACAAAATGTATTGAGAACTGGAGTAAATAAACATACAACTTTGGCTTATGAAATAGGTTTATATAAATGCATTTTCAAGTATTTTCTGAAAACTGTGCCGAAAATTGTAAAAAATGCAATCTTAAAAATATGTTGTTAATTTAAAGGGATTAATGATCAACAAGACTTTTGAATACAAAGAAATGAAGGTAGAAAGACTGATAAATTAGTGCTTAAATCTGATGCATTTGTTAGTTTGTTTTCACTGAAATCATTTGTGCAATGCAAGTAATTAAAATGAAAAATAGGACATAAGTTTATTCTGGCCGGCATTTAAAATTAGAGCAGATTTATTATTAAATCATGTATCAGTAGACATCAATGTGTGGTTGTTGAAATGGGCAATAGAACAGAAAAAGAAAATCAGCAAGCTGTGTCTTAGACTAGGAAAAAGACAACTATGAATTCAGAACTATATATGGTATTATGCCTGATATAGGCGACATTCAAATTTCACACTTGACCATCAAATGAAGGTAGGGTGAAGGGTTGATTTATTAGTGATATTCACAGCTACTAAGTTTCTAAGTAGAAGGATAAAACTTCTTAGTCAATCCAGTAAATCAGGCAAAAGAACAAGAATATTGGATAGAAGGATGTATAAACAACAGCCCCACATATGATTCGGGCAGTCTCTTACATACTGCATCCCAGATTTGGAGTGCTGGATGAAAATACCACATACTGGCTGGGAGGAAGTGATGGAAAAGTGATTCAAGTCTTGTGTTATCATTTAAGTGACAACCAACATTCATTATGCACTAACCACTTATTAAGCATGGAGAAGGAAAACCACTAGAAACCTCTCCAATAGCTTTAAGAAAAAATCATGGCAATTCACAAAAACAAATCAGATGTTTCTAGGTAACATTGAACCTATAATAGCAAAATAAGAGAATGAGTATCTGTTCAAGTGAAATCAAAATTTGTTATAGAAATATATTATTTTTCACACAGAAGTTAGGTTGCGTTTTAGTAAAAGGTTTATGACATAATCCATATCTATTCAAACCAGCATGTTCATCTTGGTTTCTAGATTCACAATGTTTTTACTGCCTTTTATTACATAATCCATATTGTATATCACTCTATTCAAACCGGCATGTTCATCTTGGTTTCTATATTCACAATGTTTTTACTGCCTTTTATGACATAATCCATATTGTATATCACTCTATTCAAACCAGCATGTTCATCTTGGTTTCTATATTCACAATGTTTTTACTGCCTTTTATGACATAATCCATATTGTATATCACTCTATTCAAACCAGCATGTTCATCTTGGTTTCTATATTCACAATGTTTTTACTGCCTTTTATGACATCATCCATATTGTATATCACTCTATTCAAACCAGCATGTTCATCATGGTTTCTATATTCACAATGTTTTTACTGCCTTTTATGACATAATCCATATTGTATATCACTCTATTCAAACCAGCATGTTCATCTTGGTTTCTAAATTCACAATGTTCTAGCCATTATACTCTCCACTCTTTTATCTGTTGTACTTGGTACCATAGACTGTTCTCATTCCATTTTTCCATGCTTAGAAGATATTTTGTATAATTTTAACCCTTATATGTAGAAAATGGAACATGAACATTCTACAGTATCACCTCAGATTGAATTCATCTGAATTTATGAATTTTCGTTTGCGTTTTGAAAAAGGCCTGTTGTAAGCCATAAAAGAGTATATCATAAGTGAATTAAAGTTAAAGCAAATATTGTCAACTGAAAGAAAGTGCTGCTTTAAGAATTCCAAGTAATTCACCATTCTCTGCAAATGCTTTCACCGTACAGCAATGCTCCTGAAAGGAAATGAAAGACAGGCAATGCAATGCAATCAACCTCGACCAGATATACACTTAATGAGAAATTTTGCTCTAAAAAACTTTTTCAGAAATCATTCTATCAGAAAATGCACCAGTTTTGTTTATAACATTCTTCGTTTATTTTTATTTCCACATTGTTTAATTTTCATGTGAACTGAAGCCTTATTCATATACAGGGTGTATTAAAAATACTTTTACAAACTTCGCAGGCTGGTTCCTCACAACAAAACAAAGACAAAAGTCTATATAAACATACCTGCAAATCTTTCATTTTTAACTTAAGTTTAGAGAAAATTTACAGCAGATGGCATTGTGTTGTCATGTAGACTAGGTTACATTAGTCATTCATATATATTCCAGGCTAGTTTGTCTTCCAATATTAAACCTGTGTAGTATTGAGTTAACTGAGAAGTGTTCCATTTAACAATGTCAGGATATTCATTATTGTGAGCTGGCAGATATTGCATTTTCAGACTGAAGACTGCCAAGTCATCCGACCTTTGCTGCTGTTTATCACTGTGTTGCTAACGCAGGATCCATGGCGTCAAAAACTATGGACTGAGGAAGACTTAGATCCAAATCCTCATGGTGCAATAAAGTCTAGACATCAACATCAGTTTATGATTAATGTGCGGGCTGGAATTGTAGGTGATTGTCTGGTAGGTCCATATGTTCTCCCAGCACATCTTATAACTGTCTACAGGGAACTTATTTTGAACATACTTCCAGACCTGCTAGAGTACCCTTGTACATTTTAGTGACATTGTTCATGATGCACTGAATATCTATCAGGAAAGATAGATAGGGTAGGGGAGGACTGGTTCCATGTCATTCATGTTCCCCCAACGACAATCCTTTATTTTTTTATATGAGTTGCTTCCTGAAACAATTGATTTATGCAGCAGACATTAATAATGCAGAAACACTTTGTCATGGGGGCCCGCAAAACCCTTCGACACCATGTGGGAGTATTTGAAAGTGTTTGTATTATGGGCTGCTGTGTTGAGGTACAATGATATTAGGTTGGTGCAAAAATAATGACGTAATAATGTCGTTTTTTGACGTATAAAGTCAAAAAACGACATTATTACGTCATTATTTTTGCACCAACCTAATACTTGGTGTCTCATTCAGTCCCAGCCTACAGGTAGAGATAAATTGGTCGGAGGTCGATGAAGTAGCCCACCTGTGATCTCAAAGCAATGTTTCCTGGAAGGGGAGGGCAGAAGCTTGTGCTTTGCACATCTACCCGGTTCTTATTTACCAACTCCCCATTCTTGATCAGCCGTCTGCCGAACTAATGGATTTAGTTCGAGACATTTTCAGCTTCCTTTGGAGAGTCAAGTTTCAGACGGTATGTTGAGAGGTCTGCTGCCTTCTGAAGAATGTCTGGGGAATGCCGAGCGTTGATATTCGTCAACATACGCCTCACTTGAAATTTATAGCTATAAGGGGTTATATCAAGTGTTAGTAAGAGAGCTGCTAAAGATAGTCTGATTGATGAGCTCGGCCTTACGAATGAGAAGTTTGGTCCCATTTGACCTTCGGCGTCGGTGTTGAAATGCCGCAATAACGATAATTATTCACTTACCTAGCTGGTGTGTTTTGAGGGGCCCTCTGTGTCGGCAAGAAGTTTTTCGCGACGAGACAGACGTGTTCATCCGAGTGTGTGTGATGTGATGATTTGGAGTAGTCTGTAGTCTGCAGTGTCATGCGCCGATTGGTTGTGTGAAATGATTTAAGGATACATGGTCAGCATCTTGGATGGAAAGTTTGTTTTTTTTCTTCCACAGACGCCAGTTCTATCTGTGCCAATGGGATGTCCTCTTGTGTCTGCTCAACATTATGCACATTGTGATGTGGTGGACGAGATGGATGCTGCTTCGTAGAGGTGATATGTTTTTTTAACTGGTCTCTTTCTTTAAGCATCATTTTAAAGTTAAGATAAGAACAGAAAGGGTGCAACTCTCTTCATTGACATTCGGCGAAAGGTGGGTGAGAGTTTCGCGCTTAGTGCAACTAAAAGGTGCAGATCTCGAATGGTTGTTGGATGCTACTCGGAAAAGAGGATATTGAGCCTCAAGTCTAAGGCATAAATCATCCCAGTTCGTTTATATTAGTTTACGACAGTTTGTCATTTTAGTTTGCTCTTTTTTGGTTTAACTTAGCTAGGGTATGTAAGCACTTAGGCCCGTTTATTTTTTGTCCCCATTATTTTTGATTTTATACCCCATCCCTGCCCCATGATAAATACCGACTTGATCATCGCGGGCGAGATTTATGGAAGTGTGCCCTTAATTATAATTAATTAATTATAATTAATTAATACGATTCTTCGCGGAATCACGTTGCCTGGTGGTAACATCTCGACCAAGTATTCCGCCTGAGCTGACAATGTTTCTGTGTTTGCCGCCAAAATTGATGAAGTCAACAAAAAAATATGCAGGTATGAGACGGTGATTTGGTGATTTCGAGTTGTCCATTTGACATGCCTTCTTTCACTGCTGTGTCGTGCGCCCGTCGATTGTCAAAGATGATTTAAGGCTACATCGTCTACGTCTTGGACGGAGAGTTTGTTTTTTTTGCCCTAGAAGCCAATTCCATCTGTGTCAATGTGATGCCCTCGCTGAAACTGGATTAGCACTATGTGTTCTTGTGTCTGCTAAGCATTATCTCAGTTATGGTGTGGACAAGGTTTTCATGGGTGTGAAAAGTTCTCGTCTTCACTGGTCTCTTTTTAAGCATGAGCTTAAAGTTAAGATCAGAATGGAAAGGGTGCGACTCAGCGAAAGGTGGGTGAGAGTTTCGCGCTTAGTACGACTGAAAGGTGCAAACCTAGATTGGTTGTTGGCTGCTACTCAGAAAAGAGGATACTGAGACACTTGGGTAAGGCATTAGTCACCCCTGTCTGTTTTAGATTAGTTTATGATAGTTTGTCATTTTAATGGCTTTTTTTCGGTATAATTTAGCTAGGTTATGAAAATGAACAGGCCCGTTTATTTTTGTCCCCATCATTTTTGTTTTTATACTCCATACCCATCCCACTCTCTTTGGTGTAAGATTTATCAGTTCTCTGGATTGTTTGGCCCAATTTTCTGCGACATGTAGTTTTTGTAGGAGAACGGGTCAAACATGGTTTTGTTTAGCTTCTTACAAATTTTTTCCCCATTTTCTATAGAATTATTATCCCGCCCCACCAAAAAATTATACATACAAAAAATTAGATACATACAAATTTTAGATAAGGAATTTCATTGAGCAAAGAGTAGGTGATGTTTTAATGAATGGCTTATTACATGTACAGATGTGTCAACAAGTGCGACTAGTTAGGTTTAATTTAAAACTAGTGAACACCAGCCTTCCCCGCCCTCTTTTAACCCTTGTCGCACATTTTGTACTATTGTACAAATACATGTATATTCCTAACAGGACTGAAAAAGATTGTCAAATTGATCTGTGTCACTTTTTGTAAGTGTTATCTTTTTTGTCCTTTCTTTCTTTGTGCCTGAGTTTGGCAAATCAGTTTTGCTGGTTCTTGAACTTTTGTTTCTTGTTGTTTATATTATATGGTGTGCTCGGCCAAAATAGCGACGGTTCCCCAACAATCAGATCGGTAGGAGCAACATGCTTCATTAAAAGAGACTTCTTGGGCCTCATTAAGGCCCAAGAGGAAAGATGCCGAGCACTTCACTGGCATTAAGGAGCATTACCGGAATTTTATTTCCAGTAATGAACTCCTTCTTACATTGTCGTCAGCAATGAAAAGTGGTGGTCACAGTGACTGTCTCCATGTTGACGTCAAGACCAGAAAGCTGTTCAGAGGAAATCACGGAGGAGCCTTTGAAAAACATAAACATTGCAACCGGAGTACTAAGTAAGAGGAGTAATGCCACCAAAGACATCAGACTGGACACTGAAGGGGCAGCCAATAGGTTGGTTGAGAACATCCTCATGTCTAAATTCATGAATAAAGCAGTGAGAAAGCAAACTGAGTATATGGCCACCTGAAAGGCCAAGATTGCACTGAATGGGGCGCACATGGACATTTATTGTGACCATCTAGGGGTTTTATCTCCCCTATGAAGCCGTCGGGGATGTCTCATCCATCATAAGGAATGTGGACATTGCCGTTGGGGACTTTGAGTTTCGTGTGACAGTGACATGCAAGAAATTTTGGACAGTTCCAACACGTTGCACTTCCATGGGCGGCAGATCTTTGAAATTGTTGAAAGGAGGAGAGCACACTGCTGGACTTGAGATGCCACGAAACACTTGTCCAAGGCGTTTCTCAGCAGGAATCCGGCAACTCTGTCCAAATAAACTACACCAGAATTATCGGGGTGGGGTGGATCGGCTAAGACCGGTAACTTACCTGATAGTCATGAATAGAAGTATGTGACACTTTTTAGCTATGGTCATTGATTAACTAATTAACCATAAAAAATTAAACAAGAAAATACTGAGAACGGAAAAGATACTCCGAGATTTTATTTTTACTTAAAAAACAAAAAGTTACTTTTCTCAAAAACCCTAGAATTGATGTAAACAGTGGACTCACAAAAAGGCCATATGCGAACTTTTGACAATTGATTAATGATGTTTGTAAAAGTGCTGGTTAAAGAAAAATAATTCAACCAGGCGATGAGGCCATATGTCGATTATAGAAATTTTGTCATGAGAAAATATTCCAAAATATTTGCCAATACAGGGTGGAGAGAATTACCATGATTTATTTTTCTTAAAGAAGCCAAGGGTTCGCGTTGATGCTAAACTCCACAAAGAGGACAAAATGGCGGGATTTGACAATTGATTGATGACGTTGTAAAATTACTGGTTGAGAAAAACACAGAATAACCAAGCATCAAGGATATGATTTTAAGTGGGCCACGTGTTGATTATAGAATTTTGGCATGAGAAAATATCTTGAAAGAATTGCCGATTTGAAGATAAAGAGATTTATTTTTCTTTTCAGAAAAGCCAAGGTTTCCCGCAGACCTTGATAATTGATTGTTGTTTGTGAAAGCATGAGTTAAGAAGACGTAAAGTGGCCAGGAGCATTGAAGATATCAGAGATATTAAGAGACAGACCCATGTGTTATTTGTAAGAATTTTGGCCAGTGAGAACGAAAATTTTGTAAACAAAAATTCTAGTTGGTAATTTTAATGAGGCCACCATAGCCACACCTGCATGGCCGGGACGCCATTGGTCGAGTGGGGGCAATAGTGATAGGTGGAGGTAATTTGATGAAAAAGACGGGGAAATTATTAACCCCCACTGAAAGGAATTGGTATGAGGTACCAATGTGTGTAGGATGAACTTTGGGAAGATAGCTATTCTGCAAACCTCACCTCACAACTGAAGGGATCCCCCCAAATGGAAAGTAATTAATCTTCCCAAAATGGGAAGTAATAAATTTTCTTAGCTAGACAACAAAAAGGTCCCTTGTCAGAAATCGGGATTTACCAAAAATCCCTGGCTGCATCTAACACCCACCAGTTTTTGATCGGTGTCCATATAAGCAAGTACCCTTGGACAGTTTGCCAGTTGTTGAGAAGTTTCAGTCCAGCAGTTCAAGTAGCAGGAAACAGTGTTGCCTTGCGGAAGCTGGCCGAGAGATTCCACGATCTCTGACTTTGCTTTTCCTACCAATAGCAAGTTATAGTGACGAAGCTAAACCAGCACTTAAAAACTAAACCAGTTGACGTAGAAGACCAGAACTTGCCTAAGAAGAATAAACGTGTTACTCTCCGAAAAAAAAAACAGGTTGTAAGAAAAACAAACACTCCTGTATATAACAGATGAATAAAAGTTCACTTGTTACTTTCAACTTGGGATTTTATTTGCTTCTTTATGCTTGTGCGATATCACCTCCAGTTTAGACTCATCTTAAACTACGGCCCGATGCCCGATTGATCTCGTCTACCTAAGATCAAAATCATAATGTGAGTAGGTTAGACTCGAGATCGAAGTAGTTATTTCGGTAACCAGATATTGGAAGTGAGCTGAGAACGACGGAGTTGGTGTCAAACCAGTTGCAGCTGGTGTGAAGCCGCTTGAAATCGACTGACTATCCCACTTGGTACACTGACCAAAGGATCCTGCCAGGCAGCGACGACCCCTGATCGACCGGAACACAGGTTGGTGGCAGCGACTAAGAGTCAGGAGAGGAGAAATATCAGTTTCGTGCAACAACTTGAGTTGACCAAGTGCTGACGACTCAGTGTCACAGTAGCTTGAGAGGATGAGGATAAAGGCTGCAACACCTTTTTCCAACATCGTATCAGGATGTCCCATACAAGGAAGAGTAGAAGTAGCAGCAGCAGGCACAACTGCAACAGCAGCTTGAAGAACAGCAATGGAGATGGAGGTCATGACTCCATCTAGAGCTTCGTCCACAGAGAGGGAGAGAGTGAGAAAGAAGACTGGGTGAAGCAGGGCAGAGAAAATAGCAAAGTCACAGTCTACCCCTGCTTCGACAGCAAGAACTGAAGATGAGTGGTTTCCCTTCTTTCACTAGGGTTCTGGTAATCACCTTCCCACCAGCCTGTTTTAAAATCGACTGGCGGCTGAAATGCAGCTTTATGATCATGGAAAGGCCCTCTTGAGGCTCTTATTCAAGTATGCCTTTGATTTCATCTTCACTATTTACATTATTTGGAATATTGTCCTCATCTTTTTCGCCATATTTATTACAATGTTTCGGCCGTTGTACGCTCCGGGCTTCTTCAGGTTGTTGGAAGACTGTTCTAGTTTTACGTGCCACGTTTTTAATGGATGTCAGTTATCAGTTAATTCCCCTCTCGAAGTTCTCCACTGCCTTAACTGGGTATTGAACTCACACTCTTTGGGTCACTGGATCTAACTAACACCTTTATCCACTGTGCCATGTGTCCTTGAGTATGAATTTCTGGGTATTATAAATGTATTCAGCAATCGTTTTTTACCAGTGCTGATATTGTAAATTTTGCCGTTATAATTCCATGTTTTTACCAGAGCTCATATTGCAATTTTTTTTATTATTGCTTTCCTCTGGTACTCCTTATTACAGATTCCTATATTGTATTCATTTCTATGCTTGGTCAGCTCAGGAGATTTTTGTGGCCTAGCATATGTGCTGATACCCTTATGAATTTTCCATTGGTGTTCTTTGTTTGATCTTGTTGATAGCTACCAGGTCAAATATTCCAGGCAGGAGATATTGACATGGGCTCTTAATTAGCTTACTTTCCGAGTAGATGGCTATCTGGATAGAACATTAGTGAGAAGAGTCGATATAGAGTTACTACATTGTAACAAAAGAAGACTTGTGCTGTGAATTGCCGAACAATTCAGAGCAACCTGCATCTGATCCGCACCAACATACAGGCCACGCTGATAAATTTGGATCAGTCTGGGGCCTTTGACAATGTTGACAATCAGTACCTGTTCCTTCTTTTACCATCACTGCTATGATGACCACTACTTTTTATTCAATCGTAGGCAGGCATATCTAAATTCAAACATGATAATACTACTCTTTGTCTCTGTCAAACTTGAAAAGAAACCAAAGCAAAATTCAAGGTTCATACTTCTTTAAGCACAAATGCTAAAATATACCAATCATGGTGGAAAAGCAACATTGACGTGTTCATCAAACACAGCAGTTCATCACAGTGGGAAACTTTCGCCAAACAAAAAATTTAACAACTTTCTTCTAACAAATTCAAAGTAACAACTAAAAACATGATGACTTTCACAAGCACAGAAAACAGAGCCCAAAATTCACAAAGGAACATACACGAACCACACAAAAAAATGTCTGCACCACACAGGGTACCACTCAAACCTAGAAGTCGACTTTCAACTTTTTCCAGCACAAGTAAAAATCATTAAATACTGCACATTAACAAAGTTGGGATTTTGTCTGATTCAAGGGAAAATTCGAATTCATGGCCATTTAATTACAATTTTATTAATTAAGTGTTGGCTTTTCTTTGCAAGATGAAAATTTGGCTTGTTATGTTTGTCAAGTAAGTAAGAAAAAATTCTAAGAATTTTCAATTAATTCATATTTTTTTTTAGAAAATTTAGGAAGAAATGATGCTTGATTAAAAGAAATCCAGTAACTGCTCCAGAACAGATAAGTATGCATATAAAAGCACTTTTATATGTATGTAATGTCTAGCCACTCATATCTGAATATAACTGTAAAATCTTTGACAAATCAACTACGGTGAGGTTTAAACCTGGTCTCATGGTTAAAACATTCTAACTACTCGGCTATGTGCCCACATATAGGCAACATTAATGATGATCAAAGATAAATAAACATATATAGAAAATTTACTTGTAATATTTTAGTGTGATTTTAAAATTCTTCCATTTATGGGTGACAAAAGAGATTTTTTTTATTAAGAAAATATTGCACATCACAAGTGACTGTGCAGAATTCCAACCAAATACAACACCAGGAATTGAACTTGATGCTGTATTACCTTCACACAAATGCTGTTAAGAAAAGCAGAAAACAACTTCAGCTTCTGTTTGTTTGGATTTCTGAAAGCATTTGACTAAAAGGTTTCAAAAGAGGAAGATTACTGCCATGTACATTACATTCATGTTTGGCTGCTGAAAAAATCAAACCATCACAGGTTTTTCAGCAGGGATTACTTCAAGCCATATTATATTCATATTAGAAAAAAAATATTACAAGTACATCACAAGTGACTATATTCACACCGGTGTATATTATATTGTGCAGAATTATGAGCAAATATAACACCAGAAATCTCAGAAAAGAAAACTTTCTGAAGGGGAAGTAAACATGGTTTTCTTCTGGAAAAATTAACAAAATTATAAATAAACAATAATAATAAGAGTAAGAATATAGAAGAGGACAAAAACAAAAGGAAACAAAAAATATATGTATATAATGCATGTCAAAAGCAAAGTGGTTTTATTGTGCCATTTTGTTTTTGTGTATCACACACTATAAATAATGATACCTTATATGTATGTTTTGAATATTGTGGGCAGATGGAGTTTTCAGATACAGCTAAATTATCTTGTCATAATAGGTAGTGGAATGCTCGTTTTCATTTGAATTAATCATGGTATTGAACGAAATGGATATGTAATTTTGCTTTTTGTATTTCTGATACTAATACCATATTTTTCACATTACCTACTGACATTGTAAACTGTCGGTTGTTTTCCAAGAAATCCAAAGTATTCAATGAATACTGAAAACCATACATTGTGATACTGTATTGATACTTCGAATTTCCTGAATCAATGTTGCGAATGCCTAATTAACACAGAATTACAATTTGCAGCAATGACGGTGTAATAAACTCAAATAATGATAATCGGCATTTTATTTGAAATAGTTTTTTATGTAAAAACCGGAGACTGTTATGAAGTGGGAGAAACCTTGGTCTGTGGAATATGTGTATAGTATGATATTCGGATTTCACTCACTTTGTATAATATCAATACAATGGGAGAGTATGCAATGTAATGACTTTAGATAGCCTTCTAAATGTTGTAAATATGCCTCAATGTCAACCAGGGTATTTATGTAGCTTTATATACATTTGGTGAACAGATATATTGTTTGTTTTGTTTTACGGCATATCAACCTCAATGGGTTATTTGATGCCGACAAAATTTTCATTGTTGGTAATATTTTTTTTTCCAAAAATCTATTTCTGTTAATATTTTTTCCTTCAAAAATCTATTTCTGGTAAGAATTTTCCTTTGCTGGTAATATTTTTTTTTTCAAAAAATGTATCGCTTGTAATATTTGTTCTTCCAAAATTTATTGCTGGTAATAATTTTTTTTTTTTTTTTTTTTTTACAAAGTATTTCTGGTATTAAAACCTATTTTTACACTTTCATAGTGTTTTTACCTGAGTTTGGCGTTAACTATTTGCCCATACCTGGGACCCTAACAGGTGCTACCACCTCAGGTCAGGGTGGACCTGGAAATACCAGCAATTAAGAGGTGGTTCCACGCTCCTCAAAGCCTCCTGATCAGAGGCCTTGCTGTTGGACATAGTTTATTGTCTTACCTAGGACACGGATGTAGTTTATCATCATACCCAGGATGGCAGATATATTGTGTTGAATAAACTGAACTATGTATTGGTCATTGCCATTTTTAATAGTGTAGTCCCACCAACTTCCAATGAGTTTTATGTTTCAGATAATTCATATGTATCATTCATTTGTTGAGTATTACTTCCCTTTCCATGGCCTCATGGCATTTCATAGATTTAAGCAATACATTCAATATAAATAAATTCAGAATCTACAGTGGGACTTAACAGGTCCAAATCTTTAAGTATTTCTTTTCAAATAGTTGGGAAGTAATTTTGAGGCAATGTCACTTCAAATTAATGGTATGTGTTAATTAAATTAATTGGTAAATTAATGGTAATTAATTCTGAGAGAAGAATTTAATAAAAGAATAACTCTCAAAATTTCACAATGGAGAGCTCACTTGCCAGTGTGCGTTAAAATGTGTTCTCGGAGTGAGGATTTAAAAGAAAATTTTATTCCACAGATTTCAGTGGAATGATTTCTCACTTTTGTGCATTAAAATATGTTTTCTGAAAGTTACATTGAGAAAACTTAAATCCACAAATTTCACAGTGGAAATGTTACTCTCGAGTGTGTGTTAACATGTGTTTTCTGAGATTTGCATTTAACGAACACTTAAATCCACAGATTTCACAATGGAATCGTTTCTCTCCAGTGTGTGTTAACATGTGTGTTTTAAGATTTGAATTTTGGGAAGATTTATATCCACAGATTTCACAGTGGAAAGGTTTTTCTCCAGTATGTGTTAACATGTGATCTCTCAGATGTGTATTTTGAGAAAATCTGAATCCACAGATTTCACAGTGGAAACGTTTCTCTCCAGTGTGTGTTAAAATGTGAGCTTTGAGTTTTGAATTTTGGGAACACTTAAATTCACAAAATTCACAGTGGAATGGTTTCTCTCCAGTATGTGTTAATGTGTGTGTTTTGAGAGTTGAATTTTGGGTACACTTAAATCCACAAATTTCACAGTGGAATGGTTTTTCACCAGTGTGTATTAATAAGTGTTTTTTGAGATTTGAACTTTGGGAAGATTTATATCCACAAATGTCACACTGAAAAGATTTTTCTCCTGCGTGTTTTAACATGTTTTGTTTGAGAATTTCATTTTGAGAAAAGTTGAATACACAGTGAATTACTTTCTCTCCACTGTGTGTTAATATATGTGTTTTAAGCTTTGAATTGTGGGAACACTTAAATCCACAGATTTCACAGTGTAAATATTTCTCTGCAGTGTGTCTTAACATGTGTCGTTTGAGTGAGGATTTTTGGGAACATTTAAATCTACAGATTTCACATTGGAAAGGTTTCTCTCCAGTGTGTGTTAACATGTGTATTTTGAGAGAATTTCTAAAGGAAAAACCTACCCCACAGATTTCACATTGTAAACCTTTCCACCCAGTATGTGTATGGATGTGTTCTTTAAGAGAACACTTTCTTGCAAACTTAGATCCACACATTTCACAGGGGAAAGGTTTCTCGCTTGTGTGTGTTAACATGTGCCTTCTGAGTTTTGAATTTTCGGAAAATTTAAATCCACAGATTTCACAGTGGAATGGTTTGTCTCCAGTGTGTATTAATATATGTCTTCTGAGATTTGAATTAAGTGAAAACTTAGATCCGCAGATTTTACAATGGAAAGGTTTCTCTCCAGTGTGTGTTAACATGTGTTGTTTCAGGTTTGAATTTAGGGAACACTGAAATCCACAAATTTCACAGTGGAATGGTTTTTCACCAGTGTGTGTTACCATGTGTTTTTTGAGTGATGATTTTTGTGAAAACTGAAATCCACAGATTTCACAGTGGAAGCCTTTCTCTCCAGTGTGAGCGTTCATGTTTGTTTTGAGATTTGAATTCATGGAAAATGAATTTCATAGGAAATGTTTTATATGTGTTTTGTTTTGTCTCTCATGTGTAGGCTTTAAAGTTCTCTACCAATCCACAAATTATGCCATGTAAGAATCGCCTTCTTTCTAAGAAATATTCATCATGGTTTCAGATACTCTCAAAGATTCAAACTGAAAAAGAAAAAATATATGAACTCAGGACTGGAGTAAGAAAAGACACAGTATAGGATTATAAAATAGGTTTATAAAAAATCTATTTTCAAGTATTTTCTTAAAGGTTCTCCCAAAATTATAAAGATGCAACTTATACTACATGTCAATCAAATAGAAATAAATCATTTGTTAATTTAAAGGGATCTGTTTTCAACTAGACTTTTAAAAATGAAGAAATTTTAAGAGTTCATGGATTGCAAAGAAAATTATTTGTTGCAGATTGCTTCCACAACACAGAGAACAAATCACAGTAAGTTCAGTCCCGAAGATCAGGGGCAGAAAGAAATATCAAAATCTCGATTTGCAGGTACTATATCATAATGCATGTAACCAGTCAGAAAAATAACTCACTCACCGACTTCGACTGCAGTAGCTAAATACACAAGTTTTGTCTTTGTTCCCTGAATCAAGAACATCAACTGCTTTTATTGACTGAGCAGTTTTTTCATTAATCAACAACTGGGAGAGGACGCACAATATTAGCATATCAAAATACTTTTATGGTGACTCCTGTGACTGACTTGTTTCTAATTTGAATATTCCGTCTCTCAGCATATCATGGAGAATACGTGCCCTTTTTTTGACAAGTTACTTTCTTTTTTGCCACAGTTTCTGTCGTAGGATACACGCGACATGCCGTCAGTCGGTTTAATGCAGTAATTCGCAGTTTTCTTCACTATAAAAATGAAGACAGAAAAGCTGATGAATAAGCATTTAAATTTGAGACATTTGAGAGAGTTTATTCTGACTGAAATCAATTGTACAATACAAGGGGATTAGATTTTATTCTGGCCGTCATGTATTAAATTAAAGCAGGTCTATTCCCAGATTATCAGTAAATCATGTATCTGTGGACATGGATGTGTGGGTGTTGGAATGGGCAATGGAACAGAAAACAAAAATCATCAAGCTGAGATCTAGACTAGGAAAAAGAAATCTGTGAATTCAAAACCATTCAGTCAAATGATTCTAGTTAATACTGGAACTATGATAGCAAAATTTAAGCATTAAGCCTAACTGCTCAAGTGTAATCATGAATTTATTATACAAATATATTATCTTTTTAATACAAGTTAGGTTGCTTCTTAGACCAGGAAAATTATAACTTCTGTTTAAAAAAAAAATATTATATCCTCAAACTTTCTTCTGTTCCTCTTGAAAGAGTTGTAAATTCATCTTTTGTCTTTTATTTTCTAGACAAAAAAGTGTCAATATTGTAATTTTACTACTACAGGATAATTAAAATTAAACAGGAAAATTAAAAGTATTTCAATTTTTCATTGTAAATAAAGTAATTTTATATAATTAAAATAAGAAGAAGGAATTTTAGTCTTTAGATTCAACAATGAAACATACACTATTTAAACTTAGCAAGAAATGTAAACCTTTAAATAATTTTCCTTTAGAAAATAAAGTTTATTCTAAGGTAAAAATCAAAGCTTAGTTTCTTTCTCTTTTAAATTTAAATGGTAAATATAGAGAAATATTCTGCATCAATATAGTAACTTCATGGAATAATCATTAAAATAAATACAGATTTTTAAACTATTTATTGTTTCTTCTTTCTGTATTTAATTATTTAATGATGTAAAGGTAGAAATCAAAATCTGGTTTGCTTTTCTTCATCGATAAAAAATTATTCTATCAATTTCAATTGTCAGTAACTTTATGGAATAAAACATTTTCATAATAATATTTTTTGATTGTTTTTCTTTATTTTTATTAATTAATAATATTGAATAAAATTCTAAGATGAAATTCAAACCCTGGTTTCTTTTTTTTAATTTGTAATTTAAAAAGTATTCTATAGTTTTTCACTTTCTTCTGTTCCTTTGAAAGTGCTGTAAATTCATCTGAATTTCATTTTATGACATCATCTATATTGTATTGCACTCTATTCAAAGCATCTTCATCTTGGTTTCTATCCTTGCAATGTTTTAGCCATACCACCCTTCACACTTTTTCAGCTATCTGTTGTATTTGTTAACAAGCTGTTCTCATTCCATGTAGTCAGTCTATATCACTTAACATAGAAAAATGGACCATGAACAGTCCTCTGCGTCACCTTGGATTGAACTTATTTTATGGCATTTTCCTCGTTTTTTAAAAAGGCTTATCATAAACCATAAAAGAGAATATCACAGCTGAATTAAAAACTGAGCAAATGTTATGAACTGAAAGAAAGTTATCATTAAATTATTCACAGTAATTGACAATGCTGCTCAATTGTTTTCACCATACACCAATGCTTTGGCAATACAGTACAATCAAACTCAACCAAAAACAATTTTAATGTGAAATTTCCTTTTAGAAGTTTTTTTTCAGATGAACATTGTTAAAAGGATTCTGTCAAAAAATACATCAGTTTCATTTTTTAACATTCTCCATTTTTTTATTTTCATATTGATTAATATTCATGTCAACTGAAGCCTTATAATTAAACTCAAACGTTACCTAGAGTGTTTCACAACATTCATTGTTGGTCAATGTGTACAATAATCAAACTTAGATGAAGTTACATTTAATAACAAATCATGCTAGAACAGATTAAAAAAATTTAATAAAATAATAAAAAAATTCTTTGGTCTTTCCCCATTAAATAACAAACATTTTGATGATAAAAGTTTGTTTTTATCAAGTTTGGTGGCTTTTTTCCTCATGCCATGCACATTTTCAGCAAATTTGTGAATGTACCTAGAACAATTATAATTTAAATCAGTTAATATTCCTCAAATAAATTTTCCAAAAAAGTATATTTTATTTTGGGAAGAATTTTTGATAAAGAGGATTACATTACAATGAAAGGTGACTAAAAAAAAGGGCGTTAATCATCTATTTGAAAAGAAACTCCTTTCCGTCAATTTAAATTAGTTTTAAATTAGTTTCTGAAATGCAGAAATGTATTTTACTTACTGGGAATATTAAATTTAATCTATTAGCTTGAAATTAGAACTAAAATAAAAGCTTAAAGAAAGGTTTTACAGTTTTCAAAATTAATTTTATGCCTTAGGTATTGTTTTTTCTTTCCTTTCATTTGATGAACATGTTTGTCTCATTGACAAATAAAGTTATTATTTTATAGTTTACAAATAAACAAAATAATTCACCTTCAAAAAGGCTATCAGGTAAATCTATGGGGCTAGTAGCTTCCATAAAATTAGTCAGTCATGGATGGTAGTAGCTGCTTAGCATTTTGTGGTCATCATAGTTTCCTTCTCATCATTAGAATGGCTATTGTCTTCATCTCCGATAATTTCACCATCGATATCCACCTGAGTAAATCCTTCAAAATCATCATCAGAGTCTGAATTAAATAAAAACTCTTGAATAAAGTCACTGGTGGATGATGCAGTAGACATTTTTTTGATAAAAATATCATGATCAAATTAATGCAGGTTTTCTTGATCTTACACCATGTGTAGAGTAAAGAACAATTCAAAATGGCATTGGAAAATAGAAGTTTAACTTTGTTCCAAAGGGATACGAGGCTATTTCCAGGTTAAAATACTGGAAATAATAGTTGACAATTGTTTATAGCAGTCCTCTCAAGGTGACAGAATGCACCTACAGCTGCAAAGGGAGAGAATTTTAGGGCAACAATTTTCACCTCCAGCATGGTAAAGTTAGTGTATTGGTCCCTCAATGTGCTTACCTTGTATGTAGTATTAGGCAGTTGGGTCCACTTATATGCTATTTTTATACTTCACTAGTATCCCATAATATTGCAGGAAGTCAGTACCTAATAGTGGGTTGACATTGTCAGCCACCATTACAATCCATCTAGAGAAACAGTCAAATGAAGTTATAGGATTTTTCATCTTGCTATACTCTTTTTTTCTGTGAATGGATGTATCTAAATTAATCTGATTTGAAACATCTATTATTTACATTAAGTTTAAAATATCAAAGCAATGCCTCTTTTTAACCAGAGAGTAGGTACTTATTTAAGGCATTAATGGTTTTGACAGCTTGATAACAGATTGATATTTATCTAATGTTGTTCTATAGTGGCTTTAGGCATTAAAAAAGTAATTGAATTAATGTGAATACCTTTTATATATATTTTTTAAGTGCTCAGTAATCTTAAAAATTTAAGAAAATATTTTTCATAATTGAAGGTTTTATTGAATTTTAAGTATTTTACTGTAAATTTTCTATACTTATTGCTCTTATTTTCTGATAATGTTGTGTATGGTTACCTGCATATATAAAATCGTCATGTTTATACACAAAAAATTTGAAAATTTCATTAAAAATGTTGGTGTTTGATGAATTGCACTAAGCTTTTTCATTTATGATTACTAAATATAGCTTTTACTTAATTTCCTCTAAAAGAATTTTGAAAGATTTAAAACAATGAATTATTCTAATGAAAATTTAAAAAAATAAAAACAATTCTTGTAAAAATTCATTATATATCAAAAAATGTTTTTCTTATGATAATAGTGTCTTTAATATATCTTATTTATAAAAGCAATTAAAGACTTTTCTAATTAAATAATGTCATAGTTTTATTACATTTTTTATTTGGCAATGCTGTGCAAATTTTTCGTAAATGTGTTACTGTGTGAAAAAAACAAAAAAACATTTGATGATTTACATTCTCCAATGATTCCTTGTTTTAACTAATATGAATATGATGAGGGACAGAATTTCTGAAAATTTCATTAAGTTTTTTTTTGGGGGGGAGGGTAGATAAAAGATGTAAAAAACAAAATATATATTTCAGCCTCCATTTTCTAAAATAATTTATTTGTGAATAAATTCTGAAAGTTTCATTAAAATATGACAATTATATGATTTTTGCAAGAATTCCCAAATCAATGTATTTTTTACCACAAAAAGGTGTAAAATTTCCTATATTAATCTTTGCTGACCCCCACCCGCCAATGATGCAAAAAAAATTATTTTTAACTAAAAGCTTTAAATATGCTAGAAAGGATAAAAAAATTTAATAAAATAATCAAAAAAGTAATTTTGTCTTTCCTTTTATGAAACTTTCTTTTTTTTTTATCAAGTCTGGGGTCTTTTTCTTTTTCAGCAAATTACTACCATTTTTAAACTTTTTGTAATTCATATTCAAACAACCATGAAAATTGAAAAAAAAAGGTGAGAGTTATTAAAACTTAAGGAAGGAATTCCCCAAATACTATGTATGAGTCAATATTAGAAAATCAGGATTACAAAATTACCTTGAATTAAAATTTTAAGCAGTCTAGAATTGGTAGCTTTGAGAGAATGCTAAGGAAACCTATTGGGATTTAAGATCAAATTGTTGCAATTATCTTCATGTTGGGCTGGTCCAAACAGGGCAATGATGTATAGGAAAAAAAACAAAAAAAACACTGAAATAAATTGAACAAAAGTAAATACTGTTTTTATATCAGTCCTCCGTACTATAATTGATTTATATGAAAGTTCGATGGCGATTAATTATCAGCCCAGCGAGCATCTAAATCGGAAGTGATACTATTGTCGACCTAGCAAAAGTCTGGTTTGCTGTTGTTAGTAAAGTTTGGCACAAGGCTGAATTTTATAGCATCTCCTCTCTCTTCTGCTCTGACTTGTCTCACTTCTGGTGAATTTGCTTTGCACATTTGTATTTATCAACATAATTTTGGGCAATTCCAATTTTTTATTAAACCTCCTCAGTGAGCATGGGTGGCTTATTCCTGTCTCAAATCATTTTTGCCCAGGAGACTTAACTTCAAATTCATTGTTTACGAAAATGAAGTTTCCACTTTACAGCTTGCATTTTCGGCTGTGTTTCAATCAACATTGCCCGTTAAGTCTCTTCCATTGTTCAAACTGCTTGACATACAATTCAAGTTGTTTATGTGTGAATTAAATTCTCAATTCTTCTCACAGGTTTTTGGTATTAACCCTTCTCTTTTCAATGTCTCTCAGCACATAACACTTTCTTATGTTTTAACAAAACTTTCTTCTGTTTTACTGTGGCAACGAAAAATAGCATCACATTCATTGTATTTATTAAAAATTCATATTTATGTCTATTTTATTAAAAAAAATTTTTTTTTAACAAAATGAGTATTTTGTATCTACTATTATACTAAAACACATATATGAAATATTTCTTAAAATAAACTCTACGTAAAAACACTAATTTTGACACACATGGGCCACCGTAGCTGGAATAGCTAATCGCTGATACAGAGTTACCTTCTTCACCTGTGATTCTGCAGAATCACCTAATTTAGTACCTGTGGCCTACCTGAGGATAAGCCCTGTTTCTCAAGAAAGGTTGCACATACATATCCTATACTAATTCCCCCACCTCCACTGCTGATCCAAGAAAAACAAGATTTTTAACCAAAATTTCAAATGAGAATGGAAAATCTATACAGTATTTGCTGAAGATGTATGAACATGAGTTTACAATGTGCAACACTTATCTTCGTATTATAAAATAATATCCAACTGATGAAAAATTAATTAATATCAAAATTCAAAACACTCTTAATCTAAAATTTTAATTTTTTTGGACTACATTCTCAAAGACAAAATTTCAATGACCTTTCTCAGTGTCAATGCCAGAAAAGAAATGAAAAAGCATATTTAAAAAATATTTTTTAATTTTTAATAATGAAATTTTTAGAACTTATTATTGTTTAAATGGAGAAATGTCTTAGTTTTATTATAATGGACACTATTTTTTTTTTAATGAATAATAAATTTTTACAAGAATTATTTTCATTTTAAAAAATTCATTAGAATAATAATTATAATTTAAGCATTTATTTAGATTTTTAAAATTCTGTATTAAATGATGAAAAAAACGTGTTTATTTTTTTGTAAAAATGCTAAGTTTACTAACTTTATTTGGTTAATTTGGCATTAAAAATTTCCAGTATTCTTACTTTAATAATTAAAGTAAGAATTCGAATGTAGCATAAAGAAAGTTTCTACATTCGAATCTGGCTTAAATTTGATAAAATCTACCGTTTTTTGGAGTTATCGACAGTAAAAGTTCAGATTCATTCTCGTACGTATTCTGGAAATTTTTACTGCGATGCTAAACTGCAAATTTTAATTAACTGTTATTTATTGATTTTATTAATATACAAAACTTGTTTTGTTTTTTTAATTTAAATGTTTAATTAAATTTTAAATCTGTAAATGAGGAAGAAAACGTGGCAATGTTTTTAAAATGCTTTTCTTTTAATTCGTATTAGCTTTAAAGCCTTTAAAGGCTTTAAGGCTATTTAATTATTATCTTTCAAATAAAACTGAGGAAGACTTAAAAAAATTATTTAAAATGCACTTTTGAGTTTTTCAAATTCGTCAAACTTACCTTTTTAGTTTTTTAAGTTACTGTTTGTTGTTGAACTTGATATTTTGTAATCAATAAAACTTCCTATTTTTAAAGAAATTGCAATTAAAAAAGATTAATTATTTGAAAATAGAACGCATGTAGTTTCCGAAGAGAACAAAGGAATTACAGTAAGCGGTGAAAAAGAACAACTTGTTCCTTGCTAAAAAAATATATAGCCACGATAAAGACAATATGTCAGAACAAAATGTGTTTATTTTGATTTTTCATAAAATGTATTGTTAAATGTTAATTTACCTAACATTTAACAATGAATTTAACAAAATTAAAAAAAAATCTCTTAAAAATCCAATATTTGTCCAATAGATTTGTTTCATAAAAAATTAGTAAATTTAAGGTAAGTAACCGAATCTACTTTTTTTGCTATAAAAAAATGAAAATAACCTCTAGATTTATGCAGGGTAACCTATGAAGTTTCACCAAGTCCATAGGTCAATGACAATATAGTCTTTTACGGTCACAAAGCACGCCGTTTTTTTATGGTCATCCCAAAGCACGCGCCAAAAAAAAAAAAAAAAAAAAAATAGTAGAATGATTCAACCAATGAATTTTGTTTTTATACTTCATTAAAACTGGTAAATTTGCTTTTTAACACCCGCGCTAAATATCTCTTAAAATTTTCCCAAATCGTCATAATTCCGTGACATGCTGAACTAGAATTAACAATTAAATTATGAAGAAACCTACCGTTTTGGAGTGATCGACAAGAAAAATTCTGTAGCAGTTGTATTACATTGTTGTTGTGAACGACGGACGTCGGGGTTGCCATTATTCTCTAGTGATTGTGTTATCAATATTTAACTTTGGCTAGGAAAAGTGGGATTTAAGGACAATGCGTGGACGCAATGCAATTTTTATTTATATTTGACGTAAATAGCACATAGTATAAAATACAAAACTGAACGGAATGATTTCAAAACATAACAATTAAATTCATTAATGTTTAATGTACATGCATGCGAACTGAAAAGGTAGGACAGAGTCGTGTCCCTTTGATTAGGTATTAGTTGTACCGGAGTTCATATTAAGAAGAAGTAATATTAAACTTGTAATTTAGAAGAATAAAGTTTGGAATTGTGAGTTGCAAAGTTGGTAAAAGTTCAGAAATGATTTCAAAGTTTGTGAATGTTGGTAATTGTCTTTAACGTCTCACCGCAATGGTTAAGACGGGAGTTCTTGAAGATTACATCTTGGCACTTGGTAGCAAGGAATGAGATGTGCGAGAGAGATGAATGAAAAGAAAACTACTCGGGGAGCTTCCACGTGTTGGGTTTATATAATGGTCGTGAGGCTCCCAGCATATGAGCGGGAAAACAGATTGTTCGCGTGCAGGCGGTTTGATTGGTCGGAACTGACAAATCAGCAAGCTAGATTGAAGGTGATTGACCAATGAATACTTGTTATATTTGTATGAAAGTAGGACGTTACTTACCAGATAGAAAGAGTGCATTTCTTAAAAAGAGGTAAGGCTGGTTTGTTGTGGAAGATCCCACACTTCTTTTACAGACTTTCGGTGCAAAAAATCACTCGGTTTTTGCTGGAGTAGTAATGTATCACTAGTTCGAGAAAACCGTTTCAGTTCCTGAGTCGAAAATTAATCTTCATAAATGAATAATTTTTTGTTAAGGAAGTTCTGTAGATGTAAGATGAATCTAGGAAAATTTGGTGTGTGTGTTGAGTTCAAATTTTAGCATGATGAACAAATGGATCTACACACAAGCATAATGACAGGTAGCATCAAATAGATGCTTTTTTTTCTGAAATGAATCTATAGGATCCAGATCTTATATTGTTCATAAAACGCTTAAAACTGAACAAACATGGGCTCCAAATCAAATATTACAACTAATGTAATTTGATTGGTTCAGAAATACTAAAGTCATGTCGTCGCCTACGACCGCACGTCTGACCTTGATCTGAAAAAGAAAAATTAACAATAATAAAATAACCATGTTCTCGAACCTATCACGTGACTTACATTGCTTATAAAAAAAAAACAATTAAGGAAAAGGCATTTGGAGAAATATTCGCTGAAAAAAACAAATACGCTACGTGATCACACTCATCACTAAAGTCCAGGCTATATATTAAAATATTTTAACACAACCACAGTCTATATTTCTTTATTCAATGAAAACGACGAAGACAAATACTCAAAACGTCACAAAGCGAGTCACACACTCCCGCACACTTTTTTCACAAAATTTTAAACTGTATTTTACATACAAATAACACTGCATTTAACTGAAATTCTCCAAACTCACACACTTTACACTATAACTTGCCCTTCGCCAAGAAGAACATTTTCTCACTCAAAGATCCAAAAGGACAAGTAAATTTCAGCGTTTTAAAGACATTCAGTATTCCTGTTTTGTACATTTTGTTATATATAAATTCTATTTGCTTGTACAACTTCTCTTGTTGAATTCCCTTTGTTTCTTCTTCTTTTTTCGTATTTTGTGGCAATTGTGTTTAATATAAATTGGTGAGGGTATCTGACCTCCACAGATCGCTACCCTTATTTTTAAATATTTACCAAAAATCAGGGAATTATTCAATTCAAAGGAAATTTTCAGTCCTGTCGGAGATAACTCCTCCTTTAGTTCGTTAACCCTTTCACCAGGGGTCTCTCTTCCCTGGCTATAAATAGTCGCTGACCCTTCGTCTCTTCCTCTTTTTCCCTCAGGCCTTTGGGCTGACACCTGGAGGTAAATCTTTCTTTTTCCTCAGGCTCTCAGCCTTACCACCTCGAAAATGTAAGCGCTAACAGGGATAGCGTTTCCCAAATGCTGGGAACACGCTAAGCACAATACACACACACACACGCACATATATAATATTCACACACACACTTTGTCCTTTGTAACTGTTTCCATGTAACTTGTTATTAATATATATATTTGTATACATATGTTTATCGGTCTTGTGTTTGTTTTTATTTACCTTCTTCTTTGGACTTAATTAAAGTCCAACTTTCTCATGTAGTTGGACCGGCTAGCAGGAAAAATCTGAACCCACATGTGTTCTTCTACGTCTACTCAACAACATTACAGCCACGGTCCACTACAGTCCTTGTTCATTAATGAATGACTGGTATACTGAACAGGCGATTTTATTAGAATCCTTTCTTGAAATATTGTCTTGGATTTTGTACCATCTCCTACCTTTTCGATTTCTCGTGTGAATATTTTATTAATGAGTGTGTGGACGACCGTGTGGTTTGAGTGTTGTTGTATTAGCACACGTGCATTTATATTTCCTGCAAGAAGAAGGTCCAACTACAAGAAAATGTCGGACTCAAGTTGAGTCCAACCGAAGATGTAAAGAAGACAAACAAGACCGATATATACATGTCAATAAATATATGTATTAAACAACAAGATTTACAATGGGCATAGACAATAACATCTGCGTGTGTGTGAACATTTGTGTTTTTTCTTTGGTGAATGTTCATACGTACGTGTGTGTGTGTGTAATGTTCGTAGCTTCTTCTGCAAGTGGGAAACGCTATCTTTTTTTATTTCAGGAATCCACACGTGTTACATTTCACAACGCGTATATACACACGGTCCGCTACAAAAGAAATAGAGTAATTACTAAAAAAAATATATACATGGATCGACACAAACATTTTTATATGTATATATGGCTGGTAGCACCAAACCAAATGGATGCGTTTTTCTCTGAATTGAATCACTGCCCCTATTTTTAAATATCGACCAAAAATCGGGGAATTATTCAGTTCAAAGCAAATTTTCGGTCATTATTCATTAATGAATGACTGGTATACTGAACAGGCGATTTTATTAGAATCCTTTCTTGAAATATTGTCTTGGATTTTGTACCATCTCCTTCCTTTTCGATTTCTCGCGTGAACATTTAATTATTGAATTTGTGATTTGAAATTGTTTTCTTTGCAAGAAATATTTAGATTTTTATATTTGTCATTAAAGTAAAAAAAAAAATTCTAAGGACCCAATTTCAAATTTTTAATTAATATTTTCCGTAAAGATAAAAGATTTTCGTTGGAGATACCTAGAGTAATATGAAATAATGTTGGATTTAAAGAAATAATTACTTAAAGAAATAACCATGTATAGACTCATAAGCATTTTGAATGTATATACGATAGGTAACAAAAGATGCGTTTTTGTTTGAAATCAAAAGAAAATATCGATACCTGCTATTTTTAAATATTTGCCAAACCCAAAAATAAGAAAAATTTCAGTCCTTATTAATTAATGTAATGGTTAGTAAGCCTTTCTCATTAGATCAATTAAGACTCAGTAGTGAATTCGACTTCACACTTTTGTTCAAGAAAATCAAGGGGCACTTCGATGTGGTGCAATGGTTAACAAGCTTGTCTAGCTAGCTCAATTACGACTGAATAGTGAGTTAGATCCTCACTAGGTGCCTCATACTTTCGGCCTTGTCTCCTATTTAAAGTACGCTTAGAAAATCACCGTTATTGAATGACTTGTAGGTAATTTTATTGAGAACACTTTCTGGGAATAATGTCTTGGAGTCTGTATCACCTACCGCCATTTTAGATTTTCGTGTTCATTTTAATTTCGGGAAATCGCTGAATATTTACGTAAGCACCCGCCAATCACCAAAAAAAAAAAGTGATGCTTAAGTGAAAAATGCATTTAAAAAAATGAAAAATCTTTCTTGAAGCTTATATTTCTTTTAAATTCCAAGCTAATAGATTTCATTTTATTTTCTCCCCATGTCAGGTTATGACATCAAAAAATAGTAAAAGAATTTGAGTTTTTCATACATTCTTTAATCTTTATAATCAATGTTTCCTGTAACAGAATGTTTCCCAGAATTAACTTTTTAAATGTAATGTTTGTTCCTGGATTTAATTTAAAAATTACGAATAAAATGCTCATTAAAGTTGTTTGCTTTGATGATGCGCTCATTACTGTAAATTGTAATTCTACATCAATCAATCCCCCACCCCCAAAAAAATGAGTAATTCAAAATGACTGATCTCAGACAGTTTTCTTTCTTTATAATTATGCAATTCACAATTTTAAAAAAAAAGTTGATGTAAACGGGCCAGTCCCGATATAAGAGTCTATAGAGCTTAACCTCTATATGCAAGTGGATCAGAACCAATTACTGAGTACACTACATCCTCATTGGACAAGAAATGCTAAAAACATTTCTAATTTACATTTTCATGTTAGTTATAGATTTTTGTGCAAGCTAAGCACAATCCAGGCCCCAGACGTAAGTTTTACAACAATTGCTTCTGATTGGCCAATATATCTCAAAGTAATAACAACCCCTACGCACACGTGTTTAAACACAAAATATCGCCAAAAATCTTGAAATGTGTTCGCGAGCCACACACGTGACCAGGAATTATTGTAAAACTTACGTCTGGAGCCTGGATTGTGTTTCTGAAAGTAGCTCGTCAGAACAGTCGCCGTGAAAATACTTGTAGAAAAGACAGAGGGAAGCCACGGCACGTCTGTGAGAAAGCGACTGTAGACGAGATACCAGATCAGGACCTATCGCATTGCATATTCGTCTCTGGATTTTGTCAAGGACCTTGAGACATACAGCGGGAGCACCAGACCATATATGACAGCAATATTCCATGCAAGGACTGATGGTTAATTTATAGATTTGAAGGATGGACTAAGACGAGAAAAACTTTCTGGCATGACACAGAGAACCAACTTTCCTTGCGGTAGATGAAGCTATTGGTTCAATGTATTTATTCCACCTCATGTCAAAGGACAGCGTGAGACCAAGCAGGCGTAAAGAGGCGCTTTCAAGGGGTTGGCCATCAGCTATTCTGATGGGAGGAAGGGAGGATTCACATAAGTAACCTTCATAACCTTCACACAAGTACATTTTCGTCGTTATGTTAATCACTCCCATTCTACCACTTCGTCCCCAGCCCCTCTTCCTCTTTGGGTTGAGGTGCCCACTCGGTTCGAACCGAACTTAGGGGTAACTGTCCGTACGCTCCCTGAGTACTCGTAGATTATTTCGACCGGTCAACTGGTCAAGTCCTGCTCGCTGCCCACGCTGTGTTAGTTTTTAGATCCAGTAAGCGGGTTGTTGTCCATACGTTCATGGTCCACTGGGGATGTGGACAGCTGTGAGAGTTGGCGCTAGGAAGTTTAGAATGTGGCAAAATAAAACAAGAAATAATATATGCAGAAGCCAGACAACAATGGGGGAAACAGTGACATCTTTTATATAAGAAGATAACATCAAAACAGAGGTTACAGGGAGAATAAAAACATTTAACATAAATGAGAAAAGAAAAAAACAAAATGCATCCAGCGAATTCCCAACAGAGAGAGGGTTTGTGTGTGATAAACGCGTATTGAATCGCCCGGGGTAGGTTTATGACTAATAGTCCAGTCTCATACAGACTTCTCAGAACAGGGGTTAGTCCTCTCTCTCTCTCCGCCAAAATTCTCTCGCAAATCTTTCGACTCACTGTGACGATAGTCTCATGACTCTCTCGACTACAGTCTCTTTTCCCGACTCTGCTTTATTAGCAAACCCTCGAGTTAATATAGAAAAAGGATCAGCTGATCTCAATTGACCCTCGGCCCGGCACGCAGCTACCGCAAGTGCCAAAAACTATCACTTGACATGAAAAACCTATTCTCTAATTATTTACCTTATCTCAATCACGATTTCTTTTCGCTTCACCAAAATTATACTTTGGGATATCTAAACATTGATTCAACCTTTTAATCAAAAGAAATACTGTTAAACAAAACCAAGTATCTCGCCCATCCCCATTGTTTACTAGTGACCCAGGTTTAAAACATCGCCTCCTGCCTTGAGATCGTGTTTCTCATCGGTAAATACGCATCTTAACCCAAATTGTACTTTTATATATAAAAACCATTTCCATTTCCAGTCAATAAAAGTTATATTTGCGTGTGTGCGTTCATGTGGGTGTGTATGTATACCTCTCTCTGTTACACCATTCAAATCTTCTTTTTCAGCCAACAAAGAACAGAACAAAGTCGAAAATTATGGACATACTAGAAAATAATAAATTTCTTCCAATCTGGGGGTGTCATATGTGTTACCCCCACCCTCATGGTTTTGACAAATTCATCAAGACGTCTTTAGGTGGTCCTGTTAAACAGTTATAAAATGGTAATTTTCCTGTTTTTTTTTTCTCATCCGGTAGAAGTAACACCAGTACAGGACTTGTTCCTGGACATAGGGGTATCTTTACCCTGAATGACTGCATGCTTACACATACATATGTATCATTCACACATACAAACAATTCATAATTCCATAATTTTAATATCTTCCTTCCTTTCAGTTATGTTTGCATCCATCCTATTGTATTTACTCTCCTTTTTTAATCAGTTAACTGGGATATAAAAAAAAAAAACACACACACACACACACTCACATGAAAATATTACCTTGTTGAAATTTATTTCGTTTCGTCTCTACTGACCATGAGGAAATGTCATTTACATGTGCAAATTTTGTTTGCCACTGCTATTAGTCCAGCTAGAATTCAGCCAGCACAGTAGATACTTCTTCTGAACACCAGTACGAGACTTGTTACTGAGTATGAGAATAACTTTATCCTGAATGTCTGCATGCTTACACACACAATTCATAATTCCTTAATTTTAATATCTTCCTTCGTTTCAGTTATGTTTGCATCCATCCTATTGTATTTTCTCTCCTTTGTTAACCAGTGAACTGGGATAAAAAAAAAACACAGACACACACACATGAAAATATTACCTTGTTGAAATTTATTTCGTTTCGTCTCTACTGACCATGAGGACATGTCATTTACATGTGTAATTTTTTTTTGCCACTGTTTTTAGTCCTATAACGTTACATCCCTCCGCAAGTCCATCCAGTTTTTTTCTGTCCAGTGTCCACTATTGATATCGATTTCTTCGACCCAAGTCTTGCCCTATCCCAGGTTGAGTTTAATTTAGATCATAAGACTAGCAAGACACAATTGTCGACGGGAATCATTGAACTAGTCCATACCGGACAAGTAAAGGCACAAGTCAACAAGATGTAAAAATATATTTTATATGATGTTCTATATACAGAGCTGGTAATACAAGTTTTGTGCCACATACAAGATTACAGGTTCTTCATGCAGACATATCGTGACATGCAAATTCACTCGATCCTTCCCTCATTCGAATATTTTGTGACACCCTTGTTCGTTATGACTAAGTCTAGATAAGTACTCTGGAACATAGATCGAAGTTGGAGGCTTTCTTCAATGACAAGAATCCTGTGGAATGGTTGTCTCTCTCTTTTCTCCTGGTTTTGTCTTCTTCTCTTGTGTATAAGTTTGCGACACTCTCGTTCGTTATAGCTGAGCTTGTTAACAACGTTTCTGGAGCGTGGTTGAAGTCAGCGGTCTTCGTCAGACAGGAGTCGCGTGGCATCAGGTGAATCAGTCGTCAGCAGCACAATCTTTCTTCTTCCTCGTTTTCGCCCTTCGTCTCGCGATTTCTCAGCAAGCATTCTGCATTTTATGGGCCCCAGATCCAGCCTGGGGAGTGGTGGGGTCTTAGGGCTTATTCCCAATTCTCGGACTAATTAACTAAATTATAACAAAGTTCCTTTGATTAGTATTTTTTTTTTTTCGTAAGATCCATAAGTTTTCTAAATTTGGTAATTATCTCCTTCCGCGGGTAGAGAGCACATGCCTTGCTCCTCCCAACTATTCCCGCTGCCTTAAAGTCAGATCTCCCACCAGTGTTTCTGATTGGGAGAGACCACTCTCTCTTCCAATCACCTGAAACTACCACTCTAAACCGTCCTTCAGTCAGAACCTTATACTTGTACTTCCACTCTTCGGTGGGTGGATGGAGACAGTCCCGTTTCTCCCTAGTGTCTTGTATCGTTATAGTCAGGAGGAATTAACTTTTTCTATCCTTGGAACAGTCAGCTTGGCATCATGGCATCTAGTTTTTAATCTTCATGTTTTTATCTTATGTCAATTTTTCTGGGTTTGTTTTATCCTGTCATCAATCATTAATTCAATTGTTCTGTTATCCAGTATTTGTATCAGGTTTCGTCAACGACAGGAATGCACTTCCTCAAAATTCAGCCAAATCTGAAATTTACCATATAATCAATTTTCTTATGACCTGTAAACAATTCCCTAACACAGATTTCCTTTTAAACAATGATATCTCATGATGATTCAGCTTTGCCAAATTCATTCTTTCTTGTTGACAACTGATAAAATAAAGTAAGGAAAATAATTTTTTTTTCCTTTTGTGGGAAAATAAATCAGGTGTCCCAGCCCTACCTTTCTCTGAATTTACAAAATCTGGTCATGTAGTCCATCTACTGACTTTCTCCATCATATCTATCAGGCTATTGTTATAGACAAGCGTATGGTTGCAAGAAAGAAATACGACAACAGCAGAAATAGGTTTACGTGGTTTATTTCAATAGGAACGTGAGGGTTTGGGACAGCTACCTTGTGGTATAGTTCATAAGCCGGTTTCGGATCTAGGTCGATCTCTCATAGTAGTTCACACATGTTGACGGTGGTTGATGCTCCCCTGCTGACAGCTGCTGACCGCTCGGCCAGACCGTGACAAGTCTGTTCCTGGTCACCTGTTGACGATATTCAGTCACCCACCCACGAGGGTGTCATGTGGCACAAGGCCTTTTTAACGTGGGCATTCCGAGCCCGTGGGCTCGGCCAAAGATATGCCCATTGAACCCGTGTAAACGGGTTCAGGGCCGGTCTACCTCCCCGAAGGAGACTCCGCCCTTCGGCGAGGCCTCCTTCGGGTTCCCCCCGTCCGTAGGAAGAGAGTACAACCGAACAGTTGTTCAAGTCAAAACTTGAGCGACTGACTGGCCACCTGTTGACTGCTTGTTGAACTTCCGTGTGACTCTTTTTATAGCGTTTTTTTATGGCTTAACAGGTTCGAAAAACGAAGCGAGTATAATTAGGAGGAAAGCATTTTTATTGGACGAAAAATAGAACACTTCAAATATTATTTTATTTTTCGACCGGAACTCGTGTGTCGGGAACATTTGTAAACGAAGATAATGGTGACTTTGTCCCGTTCACATCCGGCTCTCGCTCTTGAGTATTTGCCTGTAAATCAGCCGAGATATGTCTTATTTTATAACACTATCTATTAACCCTTTCACTGCCTTAGGCTGTCACCATCTAACTAGAATCCACCCACCAGAGGAGAACCTTCTTCTGTCTATACATTATTAAAGAAAGGACAGCCATATTGAAAGGATATGTTCATATTAATGTTGAGGCAAGTCCAATTTCTGTCGTTTCTCGCCTTGGGATTGTTTAATAAATAACAAATCCAACCTTTGTTAATTAAAAGTGTTGTTCTTCTTTTCAAGACACATACTTAGGTTGTAATGTTTGTTGTG
Organism: Acanthosepion lycidas; assembly: GCA_963932145.1. Classification (NCBI taxonomy): domain Eukaryota; kingdom Metazoa; phylum Mollusca; class Cephalopoda; order Sepiida; family Sepiidae; genus Acanthosepion; species Acanthosepion lycidas. The sequence goes on along the minus strand of OZ010575.1, from coordinate 100,183,500 downwards.
AAATAAAAAAAATTCTAAAAACCTACTTTTAAAATTTTTAATTAATATTTTTTGAAAAGATATAAGATTTCCGTTGGCGGCACTTAGTTCAGAGTTGAAAGGAATAATGTTAGATTAAAAGAAATCAGTAATTTCAAAGAAATATACATATATGGACACAAGCATTTTTATATGTATATATGATAGGAAGCACCAAATAGATGGTTTGTTTTTTTTCAGAAATGAAAGCACAAAATCGCTACTCCCTACTTTAAGATATTTGTCAAAAATGAGAGAATTTTTAAATTAAATGGAAATTTTCAGTCCTTATTCATTAATGATTGACTTGTGTACTGAATAGTTCGTTATACAGGGTGACCCCCCCCCCCCCAAAAAAATGGGGACTTTTTAACAATCCAATAAAACCAAGAGTGATGGAAGAAAAATATTTTATTCATAGTAATTGAAACCTTAAAACATGTCATTTAAGAAACAATGATGGAATTTTCATTTTTTAAAAATTAGGTCCTGTAGATGGCATTCTCCTGTACGAATGCATTCTTGAAATCTGCTGATTCCTCATTGACTGCTGCAACATCTCAGCTGAGATACTGTGAATTTCCTCTTGAATTTTAAATGGCGAAATGTTTACTTGCTCAAGGTCACTGTCTCGCAGTGTTGCCACTTGCTCATGTCTGGCAATATGCACTTAAAAAATTCCTGTATTTTTGGGTCACCCAATATTAAGATTTTGTGGCAATATTGTTTTGGAATCTGTATCCACTCAGACCTTTTCAATTTCAAGTGTTTCTGTTTTAATTTTGGTGGTGTTTGTGAACTGTTTTGTCATATAATGAAAAATTGCTGACAATGAGGACACATCATTTATGTGTAAATTTTGTTTACCGCTGCTTTTAGTTCAACGAGAATTCATCCAGCACAGTAGAACCATCTGATCACCAGGTGTATTTTTTCAGTACATTATTAAAGAAAGGACAGCCATATTGAAAGGATATGCCCGTATTAATATTGAGGCAATTCCAATCCCTGTTGTTTCTCACTCTTGGATTGCTTAATAAATGACAAATCCAACCTTTATCAGATAAAAGTATTTTTTTTTTCTATGCAAAATGCAGATTTCGGTTGTAAGGTTTGTTGCAAAATAAAAGTAAACCGGTTTTTAAATTTTTAATTAATATTTTTTTGAAAAGATGTAAGATTTTCTTTGGAGATCCCTAGAATAATAAAAAATAATGTCAGATTAAAAGAAATCCAGTAATTGCTCAAAAATATGCATGTATGGACAAAAAAGTCTTTTCATATGTCTGTACGATTGGTAGCACTAAATGGATCAGTTTTTTGTCTTTTTTTTAGAAACGTAAGGAAAAAATTGATACCTCTTATTTTTAAATATTTGCCAAAAATCAAAAAAATTTTCAGATTCAAAGGAAAATTTTCATTCCTTAATGAATAACTTATATACTGAATAGTTTGTTAGTATAGGATTTTGTGGCAATCAACAAATTGATTCAGGCTGCAAAAGTGACATCAAAGATTTTGTTTGGTTTTCAAAATCTGCATAATGTAGGCACAGTGGAGTAATAGAGAGAGGCTTGGATTGAGGAATTGGAGAGCCGAGTTCAAATTCCAGTCGAATCCATTACATTAACTTATGTGCTAATACCCTTGGGAAAGATAGCCCTTGTCTTTTCCCTCCAGCTATGGGTAAATAGTAAAACAGGCCAGGTGCTATAGCCTTGGATGGCAACTGGTCTACTGCAGAAAGAAATGGCAACCTATTGTGGGAAAAAAAATCTGCCTTGTTAGTCATGTATCGAAAGATACATGATCACCTAAGCATGTATCACACACGGCACATAACTGATCCCCTCAGACATTTCCAATTTAAAAGTGTGTTCCTTCCGATTCAAGTGTTTGTGAAATTTTTTCCATCATAATGAAAACTTGCCAAATATCTTATTTAGTGACATCCAAAAATAAAGTTTAAAATGCATTTTTAAAAAAAATTAAAAATTGTTCTTGAAGCTTATCTTTTAGCTTTATTTTCAAGCTAATAAATTAAATATATCCAATAAGCAAAATACTTTGCTGTATTTCAAATCACATTTAAATTGATTAGAATCATTTTTCAGATTATTAATAAAATTAATATTTTTTTAAATGATACAAAATTTTCTTTCAAATACAGTTTTTAGGAATATGCATAAACAAGAAGTTTTAAATGTGTATATATATATATATATATATATATATATATATATATATATATATATATATATGAGGATTTATTGCAGTGTAAAATAACAAAAATAATTTGGTAAAGTTTAACAAATGTACCCCACAAAAAAACCTAATGTGTCAAATGGAAATTTTTCCTTCTAATTTTACTATTATTGCATAATAGTTACTACCAAATAAATGCATTTTTTTCTGAAATGAAAGCAAATAAACATTATCACTTTTTTAAAAAAATGTAGCAAAATTCACGGAATTATGAGAATTAAACAAAATTTTCAGCAGTTATTCATTAATGAAAAAGTTGCAGACAGAAGGGTCTATTTTAGAAAGCCTTGCATAATGATTTGGATAGGGAGTCAGTTACCCAACCCATTACAATATATTGAGTGTAATTTTAATTTTAGGGATTGAAGACAAATATTTATTTTATAGTATTATGAAGAAAACTATTTCAGTAAAATCTGTTACAATATCAAAGTAGCAAATCTTGAAAATTTGCACTGAAACATTACAAAAATAATTCAGTATTATAAAAATAATTTTTGATGTAACTTCGTGCTTGTATATTTTAATAAAAATTATTTTCTTCGAGATTTCACAGGGTAAAAATCTATGATATGAATTTTGGTAAAATTTACTTGCAATATTTTAGTCTGATTTTGAAATTCTTCCATTTACTGATGACAAAAGAGATCTTTTTTTTTTTTATTAAATCAAGATATGTTTGAAAAATTTAAAAAAAAAAAATTTCATGGTATTTTCACATTGGAAATATTTTTAAAAGAATTTTATTGTTATTATTTTCACAACTGTTAGATTTTTTTTCTTGTATAGGAGATCAAATCATAAAATTCTGAAGTATCTCTCTTGTAGATTAGTAGCCATTACAGAAATTATTAGTTTCATAACATTTCTTTGTCCAGTATTTGCATGTGTGTGTCTATTCCTGATGGAGCGGCATGTTGATATAATGTTCAGAGACCAGAGTTCAAATTGCACTTGATGCTGTGTTTCCTTCAAAGAAATGCTGTTGGGAAAAGAGAAAACGACTTCAGCTTTTCTTAGTCAAACTGCTATAGGTTTTTATTCCCTGCCTTTTTCCTCATATACAAGACTGACAGTGCAAAGGTGTGGATTTTTGAAAACATTTGACCAATAGGTTTCAAAAGAGGAAGAATATTCCCATATACAGATCGTTCATGTTTGGATGCTGAGAAAATCTAAAGCCACAGGTTTTGTAGCAAGGATTACTTCGTGCTATTTCAGATTTATTTTAAAAAGAAAATATTAGGAAATGCATCACATGTGATTATATTCACACAGGTATATATTATACGGTACAGAATTCCTACCAAATATAACACCGGAAATTTCATTGGAAGAAAAGATGATTTTTTTTCATGGGAAGAATTTTGAGAAAACTGGCAAAATTCTCAATAAATAAAAATAACAATAAGAAGAATGAAAAACAGGACAAAAATAATATGTAACTAAAATATATGTATATAATGCAAGTCAAAAGTAAAGGAAAGCAACTCTAAGACAATAACAAAAGATTTACAAAGTAGGAATAGTGATCACAAACAAAAGGGATACAGTACAGTGGTTATATTTGTTTGTTTGTTTGTTTGTTTGGGTTTTATGGCATATCAACCACTGTGGGTTATTTAATGCCAAATCCAGTTTATATGAATTTTAAATGCCTATTTTGTATGGAATAAAAAATGTATAACTGGCAACATTATTGTTTCAAAAAAAAGTATAGCTGGCAACATTACTTTTTTTTTTTTTTTTTTTTTACAAAAAAACGTATAGCTGGCAACATTACTTTTTTTTTTTTTTTACAAAAAAACGTATAGCTAGCAACATTACTTTTTTACAAAAAAACGTATAGATGGCAACATTATTGTTTCAAAAACTTAGAGCTGGCAACATTATTTTTCTGAAAACATTATGTGAGACCTTGCTGTTGGATGTAGTTTATTGCCATACCCAGGACACGGATGTAGTTTAACATCATACCCAGGACGCGGATGTAGTTTACCGTCATACCCAGGACGTTACAGTGATTATAATATTCTGAAAGTGAAAAAGAGGACAAAACATAAAGATTGCACTCCATTTGGAGCATTAAAAAAATCTTTCTGCCGAAAGAAAAAAATTCAGTGTCATTAAATACTAAACTATGTTTTCTTGTGTCTTCTATTTTTTTGTTTGTTTGTTTGGGTTTTATAGCATATCAACCACTGCGGGTTATTTAATGCCAAATCCAGTTTATATGAATTTTAAATGACTATTTTGTATGGATCATTTTTAGCAACCTAGAGCTTATTTGCTTGCACACTGCAAAGTAATCTTTGGTATTTTTGTTTAAGTCAAGAATTTCCATTTGATAAGGACAATTTATTTGCAAAATGATAAAAGGTAGGATATGTTGTTTATACATCAGTCTATATCTTTGAGAAGAGACCAATTCTTTTTAGAAAATCCAATATATTTTTTGGTTCAGTTTTTGCAAATAATTTCTTCATGTTCTCCGTGTTATAGAATTTTCTACGGATGTGTGTGAGGTTTGTACATTCTATTAGTATATGTTTTACAGTGTATTGTTTTCCACAGGAACATTTAGGAGGAGGTTCTTGTTTTAGTACGAAAGAGTGAGTCAGTCTTGTGTGTCCAATGCGTAGTCAGGCAATGGTGGTTTGTCTCTTTTCTTGTTTTAAGATTCAGTTGCCTTTCCTTTAGAATTGGTGCTATTTGGTAGAGTTTATTGCTGGTATTTTTGTCCCATAGTTGCTGCCATTTGTTTCAAAAATGTATAGCTGGCAACATTATTGTTTCAAAAACGTATAGCTGAAAACATTATCTGAAGCCTTGTTGTTGGACGTAGTTTATCGTCATACCCAGGATGCGGATGTAGTTTATCGTCATATCCAGGACGCTTGTGTCTTTTAAATAACATAGAACTTGTTTGGTTCATATGATGTGATCCATAGTAAGTTTTGGTGAATATTGTAATAATTTTGTCATAAAATGTTTTGACAAGTTGCTTGCTACCAACTACTACTCAGTAACATTTTTTACCTGCATGTATCCAAAGATTCCACAGTGGAATGGTTTCTTACCTCTGTATTAAAATGTGTTATTTGAGACAGGTGTTTCGGGAAAATTTAAATCCACAGATTTCAATGGAAAACTTTTTCGCGGGTGTGTGTTAACATGTGTCGTTTTAAATTTGAATTTCGGGAAAACTTAAATCCACACATTTCACAGTGAAAACGTTTCTCTCCAGTGTGTGTATATATGTGCCGTTTGAGACTTGAACTTTCAGAAAACTTAAATCCACAGATTTCACAGTGGAATGGCTTCTCTTCTGTGTGTGTTAACATGTGTTGTTTGAGATGTGAATTTCGGAAAAACTTACATCCACAGATTTCACAGTGGAAACGTTTCTCTCCAGTGTGTGTTAGCATATGTTGTTTGAGAGTTGAATTTTGGGAAAATTTAAATCCACAGATTTCACAGTGGAAATGTTTCTCTTCAGTGTGTGTTGACATGTGTCGTTTGAGATGTGAATTTTGAGAAAACTTACAACCACAGATTTCACAGTGAAAACGTTTCTCTCCAGTGTGCGTTAATATGTGAGATTTGAGAGATGAATTTTGGGAACACTTAAATCCACAGATTTCACAGTGGAAAGGTTTCTCTCCAGTATGTGTTAGCATATGTCTTTTGAGTGATGATTTAAAGAAAAAACCTATTCCACAGATTTCACATTGGAAACGTTCCCCTCCAGTATGTGTATCCATGTGTCGTTTGAGATTTGAACTTTGAGAAAACTTAAATCCACAGATTTCACAGTGGAAACGTTTCTCTCCTGTATGCGATAACATGTGTCGTTTGAGAGTTGAATGTAGAGAAAACTTAGTCCCACAGATTTCACAGTGGAAACTTTTCTCTCCAGTGTGTGTTAACATGTGTTTTTGGAGGGGTGATTTTAGTGAAAAACTTACTCCACAGATGTCACAGTGGAATGGTTTCTCGCCAGTGTGTGTTAACATGTGTGTTTTCAGATTTGAACTGTGGGAAAACTTCACTCCACAGATTGTACAGTGAAATGGCTTTTCTCCAGTGTGTGTCAACATATGGCTTTTGAGAGATGAACAGTGAGAAAATTCACATCCACAGATTTCACAGTGGAAAGGTTTCTCGCCAGTGTGTGTTAACATGTGTGTTTTGAGATGTGCATTTTGGGAAGATTCATACCCACAAATTTCACAGTGGAAACGTTTCTCTCCCGTGTGTAACATCTTCTACTTTTTGAGATTTGAATTCATGGACAATCTAACTCCACAGTCTTCTTGTATGTATTTTCTCTTCTGTGTAGTCTTTGAGTGATCTGCTAATCCAAGAATTTCATGGTGTAAGAATTCTTCTTTGTTTCATGAATACTCATCATGGTTTTCAGGTATTCTCGATGATGCAAGCTGCAAAAAGAAAAAAATGAAACTCAACAATGTTGGAAGGAAACATATGGTGCAGGATTAATTAATTATATAAATACATTTTCCCAGTACTTTAAATGCTGATCCTAATAGTTAAAAACAAAGCACCATCATGCCGTATGTTGATCAAACAAAAATATGTATTTTGTTAGTTTTTAAGGGATTTCGATCAACTCAACACAAAGAAATGAAGGCAGAAAAACTGATAAATTAGTGTTTAAATCTGAGACATTATGAACTTTATTCTGACTGAAATCAATTGTGCAATGCAATAGGATATATTTTATTTTGGATGGCATATGAAACTAGTGCCGATTTGCCAATAGATTATTATTAAATCATGTATCAGTGGACATGGATGTGTGGGTGTTGGAATGGGCATAGGAAGAGAAAAACAAAATCAGTTGTACAATGCAATAGGATATATTTTATTTTGGATGGCATGTGAAACTAGAGCAGATTTGCCAATAGATTATTATTAAATCATGTATCAGTGGACATGGATGTGTGGGTGTTGGAATGGGCATAGGAAGAGAAAAACAAAATCAGTTCTACAATGCAATAGGATATATTTTATTTTGGATAGCATGTGAAACTAGAGCAGATTTGCCAATAGATTATTATTAAATCATGTATCAGTGGACATGGATGTGTGGGTGTTGGAATGGGCATAGGAAGAGAAAAACAAAATCAGTTGTACAATGCAATAGGATATATTTTATTTTGGATGGCATGTAAAACTAGAGCAGATGTGCCAATAGATTATTATTAAATCATGTATCAGTGGACATGGATGTGTGGGTGTTGGAATGGGCATAGGAAGAGAAAAACAAAATCAGTTGTACAATGCAATAGGATATATTTTATTTTGGATGGCATGTGAAACTAGAGCAGATTTGCCAATAGATTATTATTAAATCATGTATCAGTGGACATGGATGTGTGGGTGTTGGAATGGGCATAGGAAGAGAAAAACAAAATCAGTTGTACAATGCAATAGGATATATTTTATTTTGGATGTCATGTGAAACTAGAGCAGATTTGCCAACAGATTATTATTATATCATGTATCAGTGGACATGGATGTGTGGGTGTTGGAATGGGCATAGGAAAAAAAAAAAAATCAGTTGTACAATGCAATAGGATACATTTTATTTTCGATGACATGTGAAACTAGAGCAGATTTGCCAACAGATTATTATTAAATCATGTATCAGTGGACATGGATTTTGGAGTTATCAACAGGAAAATTTTGGATCCATTCATGTCATTGGCGGCAGCTATTACTAGCGTTGTTTGTATACATTCATTGTAGAAAGCTAAGCATGGAAGAGAACGTAGTTAATGGACTTACTTGTCTCAATTACTGTGCAAGAGAACTCTATTGCGTGTTCAGTAATCAAGACAAGTGAATATTCTATTCATAGCTATTCTGCAGCAAATGATACAAACAACGCCAGTAATGGCTGCTACCAATGACAGAAATGAATCTGAACTTGTACTGTCGATAACTCCAAAATGATAGATTTTATCAAATTTATCAAGCCAGATTTGAATGAAGCATGTACAATTACACATAAATGTAAGTATTCTGGAAATATTTAATGCGAACTGAGCATGGATGCTAAACTGCAAATTAAGCAAATTTTGTAGGTTCTAAAATGGATTAAAAAAATATAATTTAATAAAAAAATATCCACTGCTACTATGATATTTACCATTCATTTTCATCTATAGAATGATAGTTACTATCGGAAGTATGGAATATGTTAAAAACCATTAAAGGAACATAATGGTTACTCATTTTGTAGTGTAAAATTTATACCAGTCAATTATAGTATTAGGTGACTTTCTAGTAAAAGTTACTGTAGTGTAGTGAACAAAATAATACACAATTCTAAAATTTCACATATTTTGTAAAGGAATTATGAATACAAACTAGATAAGTACACCCCTCTTTAGGCTAAAATAATACTGTGTATGTAGTTTGAGGAATTAATTGCTGTAGACCATAAGTGGGTTGTTTGGTAGAGTGTGTCGTCATTTATGGTAGGTTGCAACTCCCTCAGTATATAGATATCATGCTACAGTGGCACAAAATATCCTTTGATCTTTTCTCTTAATAATAATAAAGATTTTGGAAAAAAAATTGTTTTTATTCAGTTTGAAGCATTTTTTCATCATGTACGCTCATTGTTTTTAGTGAATATTTGTTGTAACTAGCTAGGTACCACTCAACATTGAAGCTATTTTTTCCTCGAAATGAAAACAGAAGTCTTATTGTCAAATTAAAAATCTTTGCATTAAGAGGAAAGGCCAAGGTAATTTCGGATTATTTATTTATACTTTTTCATCCTTTTTAGAATGTTCAAAATTTTGATTAAAAATGTTTTCTTTGCGTCAGCGAGTGGACTTAGCCAATTAGCACAACAAATTGTAAAAACTAAAAAGTCTTTTTTTTTGCGTTGAAAAACTGATTGATTTGGAAATTCTTTCAAAAATCAAATAATTGTAGGATTTTAATTAAACTTTCAGGATTTATTCACAAATGAATTAAATTATTGTAGAATTGTTTTCTAGAAAATCTTCGAAAAAAATAGTTTTACATCTGTTACTCCCCACATTTTATGAAAATCCAAGTTTGCAACGCTTAATATTACTTAAAAGAAGACCTCCTTGGAGAATTTAAATTATCATTTTTTATTTTAGTAAAACAGTACCTTCACTTACAGAAAATCTCCTCTGTTTCGTAAATGTGGGGTCTGAGGTCGGAAGTCCGTGACAGGTCGTCTAACTTACCTTTTCATGGCGAAGCCAAACCTTTCTTTTTTTCATTCATAAAACAAAACAAGCAGGATCAAGTTGCTGTTGTTGGACTTGATATTTCTTTCTCATGCAAGCTTGACAATATTTTTTAAACAATAAAACTTCCTATTTCTAAAGAAATTTCAATTAAAAAGATTAATTATTCCAAAATAGAACACTTGTATTTTCTTAACACAAACAACGAACAGAACAAAAGATATTACAGGAAACGGTGCAAAAGAAGAATTTGTTCCTTATTCAAAAACAGTTTGGATGCAAACATTGTCAGAACATTAAATCGCAATTTCAATCTGATTTTTTTCTTGTTTTTTTATAATATTTTATTAATGACGAAAAGTAAAAAAATTAAAAAAAAATTAAAAACTTCTTCAAGATCCAATATTTATTCAAGAGATTTATTTCAAAGAAAATTAAAGAATTTAATCGACGGAATTTGGTGACTGAAAAAGTAATTGAGTTCTTACTTTTTCCTTGGCGAAAATGATATTTATTTACGCATGGTAACCCAAGAGGTCTCATGAAGGTAACCCATAAATAAATAACATTTTAGTCTTATAACAATAGTTTCTCTTTCTCTCTCCAACTCCAGAGTTTCGTAGACGGTCCTTTTAATCATTCTGTTCCACTCATCAGGTGGTACCAGCAACTGACTTGCTTAGTTTCGTTATTTTTCGAGTTAAAAAATAATTTAAGGCTAAGCACTTTTAATTTCGTCTTCTTTCATTGTGCGCGCGTGTTTGCTCGACTTTATGTGTGTGTAGAATGTCATGGTTATTTTTCCTTTTCATCGTTTTCCGTGTCTCTTTACAGTTGAGTACACTCTCTCCCTATTGCTTTTTTATACAATACACTTTTCTCTGTTTTCTGCCCTTCAAAGATAAATGTAGCAATCTTACATCAGTGTCACAAACTCTCTTTACAGACTCTTAATATTTCTTGAATGTTTGGGGTTTTTCTTAAGATTGGAAAATGGTATTCCGTTTTTGTTTAAGTAAATTTTTAAAATATTTTTTTTTTTTTTATTAATGCTTAAAAATAGCAAGGCAAATATTTGGGCACCTCGAGGCGGTGTAATGGTTAGTAAGCTTGTCTTGCTAGAACAATTACGACTGAGTAGTGAGTTCGATCCTCACTGGGTGCCTCATACTTTCGGCCTTGTGCCACATCTAAGCTACGCTTGGAAAATCACTATTTGGGTAATTTGCTTTTTAAGCCCATCGCTAAATATCTAATAAAAATTTCCCAAATAGTTAGGTGTACATTGACATGCTTAATTCGAAAATGACGAAGAAAATTTGATCTACCGTTTTTTGGAGTGATCGACAATAAAAGTTCGAACTCATTTGCTTTGCGGCAACCATTTATTGGGGTTGTTTGCATATATTTGGTGCGGAATAGTCTTGATGATTACGCACGCAGTGAGTCCTCAGGTGCGCAGTAATCGAGTTAAGTAAAAAAAAGACCGTTATCAACGTAATCTTCCGCGCAAATCTAATCAGCAGCGAATGTATGCAAACAACGCCAGTAATAGCTGCCATGTCGTAACCTATTTTTATTTTCTTTTTAGAATCTACAAAATTTTGTTTAAATATCTTTCTTGTGCCAACGAGTGACCACAGATATTGGAAATATTTTATAATATGGTGAAAAACACATTGTAAATTCTTGCAAAAATAGGAAAATTATATGACGAAATTTTTCGAACCTCAAAGTGTGATTAATGTCCTTTCTGTTAAGTGCTAGTGCACTACAGGTCGTGGAAACAAAAATCTCTTAAAAATCCAATATTTTTATCCGAGAAATACGTTTCGACATCATTTAGTTAATTTAAACTGGATTTCGTAAAAGTAATGTTCACTTTTTACTTAACTTAAAGAAAGTAAATGACGTTTATTTATGCACGGTAGACTGTCGGTTTAAAAATGTATCATTTATTAAAAAAACAGATATATTGTCTGTATGCAAACTATTCTTAAGCAAGGAACAATTCTCCTTTTACACCGGTTTCTTTGTTCTGTTTGTTGATGTTCAAAAATTACATGCGGTCTGTTTTCTAATAATTAATCATTTTTAATTGCAATTTCTATAAAAATAGGAAGTTTCATATTACAAAAAAAAAAAAAAAATTATTGTCGAGCTAGAGAAAGAAATATCAAGTCCAACAACAACATAATCCTGATTATTTTTGTAAGAAAAGTTTTGGATTCGCCCTGAAAAGGTAAGTGAGACGAACTGTCACGGACTTCCTAAATGCCCTCCCCACAAAAAACATAAATAATTTAAAAATCGGTTTTAAGTTTTAGTCTAATATTAACGCGAATTAAAAGAAAAATTAATTTTCGTTTATAAACTTTTAGTTTTAAAACTAAAAGCATTTTTACAAAACATGGGCACGTTTTCTTGTAAATGAATTGAAATGTAATAATGTAATTTTAAAACTTTTAAACTATTCTAATGAATTTTTGTTTTAAAAATGAAAATGATTCTTGTAACAATTCACCAAAAAAATGTTTTTAAAGACAATAGTGTCCCTTATAACAAAAGTAATTAAAAGATTTTCTAATTGAAAATGTCTTAAGTTTTATTTTGCCTTTTTTAGAATATCCACTATCTCGCTAAAAAAAATGTGGTATACCCTGATGAAAAAAGGTCCCCAAATTGATAAAGCCATTTTTAACGTCTAAATATTTATGTTACTATTAAAGAGGAAAGACCAATGTATTTTAGTTTCTGAATATTTTTTCAGATTTTTTTTAATCCTTCCTATAAATGTTAAAAATTTTATTTAAAAATCTTGTTTTTCTTGAGTCAAACTCAAAAACTTTCGTTAATTCGGTCCTATCGGCCCTTTCTGAGTTTGTAAACAAAATTAAAGTTAGTTTAAAAATCATGTAAAACAGTAAAATAATTCAGTTACACCTTTTTCTTTTATTATCTTAGGAAACTTAATGTATTGTAATTTGAAAGAAACATTACTTATTTTTTTAGCAGAAGAATTTTTAAGAGAGACATTTCCAACCGTAGTGCTTGCTTTGGCGCGTGTTTGAGAGACGTTAATTGATGTACATTGTACGTCAATATATTGACAACTTACGTCAGGGAAATTTATCGGACGGTAGCGCAAAAGTGATATAATTCGTTCTAATTTTAAGTGAACCTGGTTAGAAGATTAAAAAAAATTCACTTTAAATTTTTTTTTTTTACCCTACGTTTGAGGAAGAATTCTGCACTGAAAATTTAATGATTTAAAAAAATGATGAAAAAAAGAAAAAAATCAAATTTTACACGTAAAAATAAATAAAAAACAGTAACAACACGTTTTTTTAAATTGAGTTTTATTTCAGTCATGAAATATTTTTCTGAGAATATAAAAATTACATGAAACACCATTACATTTCATAATTGAAACAGGTAACTTAATGAAATGAGATTTTATTTCTTTTTATTAAAGCAGATATTTTTTTCTATTTAATGTGATATAGCAGTCATGAGAGTTTTATACATATTTATTTTATTTGTTAATAAAATTAACATTGAAATGTTATGCAATCGATTTCAAACTTGAAAATTTTGGGTGCACTTCCAAAGGCGTTTTTTTTTTTTTTTTTTTTTTTTGCATATGGTTGATATTTTGTTTTATCCCACTATTTGCCCATAGCTGGGACCCTATCAGGTGCTACCACTCTGGACCAGAGTGGACCTGGGAACAACAGCAATTAAGAAGTAATTCCACACTCCTCAAGACTTCTAACCTAACGCTCGGAGTCATTGCTGCCGGTCCTGAAAAAGGCCATTTTTCACTATTTTCCCATAGCTGGGACCCTAACAGGTGCTACCATTCTGGGCCAGAGTGGATCTGGGAACAACAGTAATTAAGAGGTGGTTCCATGCTCCTCAAGACCTTCGACTTAACGCTCAGAGTCATTGCTGCCGGTTGTAGTTTATTGTCATATCGAGGACATGATATATATTTCTTTTTTTTTTTCCTTCTTTAAAAAAACATCAGATCTTGCATAATGTAATCAGCACCAAATTCAAATTTGTTCAGCTCATAATTTTCATCTACATGGACCTCACTAAGATAATAAATATTATATTGAGGATCTGAAAAACTCATTACAAATCCTTCATATGTATCATTGACTGAATCGATTGTCCATGTATGCTGTATTACTTTGCTGACTACATCACCAGTTAATATTTTTTGAATATTTTCAACATCATGTTCAAGGTTCGGAAATTCTTTCATTACAGCCAAAATTGTGTAGTTTTGTAATTTCTTCAGTTTCCTCTGGTAGCCGTTTCTTTTTGAGTGTTCAGTTTTCTGTCACTTCATCTTCAATCCGTCACAAATTTCTGCATCTAAAATGTCTCTGCTTCGCCTGCGTTGGTTCACCATTTTCCTTCTGTATGTTTGTGCATTATTTAATTGAACAGCAAATTGATCGTCACCCAGGCCATCTCTGAATTGCATTACGTGACTTCCTTTTGCCTTCACTATGTTGCTGATACTGGATACATAAGCACTTGGAGATGTTCTATGTTTCTCGCAAAACTCCTGAATCATGCTTTCGGCTAACATGGTATGCTGACATACTGAGGACAAGACTGACTCACAGGAAGCTTGTACAGTGTCAAAGGATTTACTGTACTGCCTTTGCAAAACTTCAACAATGCCTTTCAAACAGGCGGTTGGCATTTCCTGAAACAGCATTGGATTCTGTGGGGGAAACCATAACTTTTTCAATTACTTCCTTTTCCAATCTATTATTAAAAAAGTCTTCTTTAGCTGACAGAATCTGCATGGGGTCCTGATATTGTTGCACATTGGAAATCACATTCTGGACAGTTTTCATAGTGTTAATTGGATTTTCATATAAAATTTTGTCATCAAAGGTCCAGATAGCATTTTCCCTAATATTGCCAGTATTTGTAATTCATTGAGGACAGCTTATTCTCTAAGTAAAATTTTCAATGATCTCAAGGTCTCCTTGTTTGTTGGAAGTCCAATGATATATTTCTTGATTTTTTTCAAATAGAGAAAAAATATATGAAACCTAAATGGAACATGACGCATAACTGATTTCCTCGTTATCTAGTGAGGTATGTCTTGGAGAGTTCTGCTGTCAAAAATTGTATCATAGATTGGACATTGCCTAATATGTCACTATATCTGAGTGAGTTTATTCCAACAATAACTCTCCTTGGCACTCAGTAATATCCTTGTCTGTGTACCTCACTTCATATAATTGCATCTCTTTTCTTACTTTATGTGATACAGATTCTAAAGGGTGCAAATTGCAATTGAGTTCTACCAGATTTGTATTCCATTGTTTTTTGTTAACAAGAATATTGTTAAGTGGTTAACTGGAAGTCTGTCAGTCAAACAACATTTGATTTTGGAAATGATTTCATTGTTAATGTCAGCAGTTGCTATTGCATGTACAGTGTAACCTGGATATAAGAGAGTTGTCGAGACCAGAGAAGTCTCTTATATCCGGGTTTTGTTTATTTTGTTTAGGTAAGTATGGCTCTAATTTTGGGACCAGATAAAATCTCTCTTATATCCGGGTTACACTGTACTTCACTCAAGTTTCCAATACAATCACATATATGCTTAGTATAATCCTTAGCAGTACCACCGGGAAGTTGTTCCAGTGAAACGAGATGTGCAGAAGATGACGTTGTAATTATTACACAGTTGACGTGCATCCCATCCTGTGTTGTCGAATCAAACATTATAATACAGCTATCAGCATTAAGTATATTATATGTTGTTTGAAGATCAGAAAAAAAAAACAAGTTCTCCCAACATTCAGCCAATTGTTGTTCTTGAACTCATACAAAAATCATCAATGTTGACTTCCAATCTGTTTAAAGTTGAATTCAAAACTTCACCAACATAAGTTGCTGCTACACCAGTCAACAAACATTCATAATGAAGCTTCCTGGATGAAATAATTTTCTTGGATGAATTCAACTTCTTGGACTTTTTTACATTCTTGATCTTCTTCAATTTTTTAATAATTTGAACCATTTTTTTAAATTTTATTTGTCATTTGTGAAATTTTTTTTGTCTTTTCCTTCAATTTTCTCCTGCAATTCATTAATTATGCTAATACATGGATGTAAGTCCTCCTGGGAAGTGGGTTGGTGCCTACTGGGAAGTGGCTGGCTGGTGCCTCCTGGGAAGTGGCTGGCTGGTGCCTCCTGGGAAGTGGCTTGGTGCCTCCTGGGAAGTGGCTTGGTGTCTCCTGGGATGTGGGTTGGTGCCTCCTGAGAAGTGGCTGGCTGGTGCCTCCTGGGAAGTGGCTTGGTGCCTCCTGGGAAGTGGCTTGGTGCCTCCTGGGAAGTGGCTGGCTTGTGCCTCCTGGGAAGTGGCTTGGTGCCTCCTGGGAAGTGGGCTGGTGCCTCCTGGGAAGTGGCTTGGTGCCTCCTGGGAAGTGGCCTGGTGCCTCCTGAGAAGTGGCTTGGTGTCTCCTGGGATGTGGGTTGGTGCCTACTGGGAAGTGGCTGGCTGGTGTCTCCTGGGAAATGGCTGGCTGGAGTCTCCTGGGAAGTGGGCTGGTGCCTCCTGGGAAGTGGCCTGGTGCTTCCTGGGAAGTGGGCTGGCTGGTGCCTCCTGGGAAGTGGCCTGGTGCCTCTTGGGAAGTGGCTGGCTGGTGCCTCCTGTGAAGTGGCTAGCTGGTGCCTCCTGGGAAGTGGCTGGCTGGTGCCTCCTGGGAAGTGGCTGGCTGGTGCCTCCTTGGAAATGGCTGGCTGGTGCCTCCTTGGAAATGGCTGGCTGGAGTCTCCTGGGAAGTGGGCTGGCTGGTGCCTCCTGGGAAGTGGCTGGCTGGTGCCTCCTGGGAAGTGGCTGGCTGGTGCCTCCTGAGAAGTGGCCTGGTGCCTCCTGGGAAGTGGCTGGTGCCTCCTGGGAAGTGGCTGGCTGGTGCCTCCTGGGAAGTGGCTGGCTGGAGTCTCCTGGGAAGTGGGCTGGCTGGTGCCTCCTGAGAAGTGGCCTGGTGCCTCCTGGGAAGTGGCTGGCTGGAGTCTCCTGGGAAGTGGGCTGGCTGATGTCTCCTGGGAAATGGCCTGGTGCCTCCTGAGAAGTGGCTGGCTGGAGTCTCCTGGGAAGTGGGCTGGCTGGTGTCTCCTGGGAAGTGGACTGGCTGGAGTCTCCTGGGAAGTGGCTGGCTGGAGTCTCCTGGGAAGTGGGCTGGCTGGAGTCTCCTGGGAAGTGGACTGGTGCCTCCTGGGAAGTGGCTGGCTGGTGCCTCCTGGGAAGTGGCTTGGTTTCTCCTGGGATGTGGGTTGGTGTCTCCTGGGAAGTGGCTGGCTGGTGGCTCCTGAGAAGTGGCTGGCTGGTGCCTCCTGGGAAGTGGGCTGGCTGGAGTCTCCTGGGAAGTGGCTGGGTGGAGGCTCCTGGGAAGTGGGCTGGTGCCTCCTGGGAAGTGGCCTGGTGCCTCCTGGGAAGTGGGCTGGCTGGTGCCTCCTGGGATGTGGGTTGGTCCCTACTGGGAAGTGGCTGGCTGGTGTCTCCTGGGAAGTGGCTAGTGCCTCCTGGGAAGTGGGTTGGTGCCTCCTGGGAAGTGGCTGGCTGGTGCCTCCTGGGAAGTGGCTTGGTGCCTACTGGGAAGTGGGTTGGTGCCTCCTGAGAAGTGGCCTGGTGCCTCCTTGGAAGTGGCTGCCTGGTGCCTCCTGGGAAATGGCTGGTGCCTCCTGGGAAGTGGCCTGGTGCCTCTTGGGAAGTGGCTGGCTGGTGCCTCCTGGGAAGTGGCTAGCTGGTGCCTCCTGGGAAGTGGCTGGCTGGTGGCTCCTGAGAAGTGGCCTGGTGCCTCCTGGGAAGTGGGCTGGTGCCTCCTGGGAAGTGGCTGGCTGGAGTCTCCTGGGAAGTGGTCTGGCTGATGTCTCCTGGGAAGTGGCCTGGTGCCTCCTGAGAAGTGGCTGGCTGGAGTCTCCTGGGAAGTGGGCTGGCTGGTGCCTCCTGGGAAGTGGGCTGGCTGGTGCCTCCTGAGAAGTGGCCTGGTGCCTCCTGGGAAGTGGCTAGCTGGAGCCTCCTGGGAAGTGGCTGGCTTGTGCCTCCTGGGAAGTGGGCTGGTGCCTCCTCGGAAGTGGCTTGGTGCCTCCTGGGAAGTGGCTTGGTTTCTCCTGGGATGTGGGTTGGTGCCTACTGGGAAGTGGCTGGCTGGTGGCTCCTGAGAAGTGGCCTGGTGCCTCCTGGGAAGTGGCTGGCTGGTGCCTCCTGGGAAGTGGGCTGGCTGGAGTCTCCTGGGAAGTGGGCGGGCTGGTGCCTCCTGGGAAGTGGCTGGCTGGAGTCTCCTGAGAAGTGGCCTGGTGCTTCCTGGGAAGTGGCTGGCTGGAGTCTCCTGGGAAGTGGCTGGCTGGTGCCTCCTGGGAAATGGCTGGCTGGAGTCTCCTGGGAAGTGGGCTGGTGCCTCCTGGGAAGTGGCCTGGCTGGTGCCTCCTGGGATGTGGGTTGGTGCCTACTGGGAAGTGGCTGGCTGGAGTCTCCTGGGAAGTGGGCTGGCTGGTGCCTCCTGGGAAGTGGACTGGTGCCTCCTGGGAAGTGGACTGGCTGGTGCCTCCTGGGAAGTGGCTGGCTGGAGTCTCCTGGGAAGTGGCTGGCTGGAGTCTCCTGGGAAGTGGGCTGGCTGGTGCCTCCTGAGAAGTGGCCTGGTGCCTCCTGGGAAGTGGCTGGCTGGAGTCTCCTGGGAAGTGGTCTGGCTGATGTCTCCTGGGAAGTGGCCTGGTGCCTCCTGAGAAGTGGCTGGCTGGAGTCTCCTGGGAAGTGGGCTGGCTGGTGCCTCCTGGGAAGTGGGCTGGCTGGTGCCTCCTGAGAAGTGGCCTGGTGCCTCCTGGGAAGTGGCTAGCTGGAGCCTCCTGGGAAGTGGCTGGCTTGTGCCTCCTGGGAAGTGGGCTGGTGCCTCCTCGGAAGTGGCTTGGTGCCTCCTGGGAAGTGGCTTGGTTTCTCCTGGGATGTGGGTTGGTGCCTACTGGGAAGTGGCTGGCTGGTGGCTCCTGAGAAGTGGCCTGGTGCCTCCTGGGAAGTGGCTGGCTGGTGCCTCCTGGGAAGTGGGCTGGCTGGAGTCTCCTGGGAAGTGGGCGGGCTGGTGCCTCCTGGGAAGTGGCTGGCTGGAGTCTCCTGAGAAGTGGCCTGGTGCTTCCTGGGAAGTGGCTGGCTGGAGTCTCCTGGGAAGTGGCTGGCTGGTGCCTCCTGGGAAATGGCTGGCTGGAGTCTCCTGGGAAGTGGGCTGGTGCCTCCTGGGAAGTGGGCTGGCTGGTGCCTCCTGGGATGTGGGTTGGTGCCTACTGGGAAGTGGCTGGCTGGTGGCTCCTGGGAAGTGGCTGGCTGGTGGCTCCTGGGAAGTGGCTGGCAGGTGCCTCCTGGGAAGTGGGCGGGCTGGTGCCTCCTGAGATGTGGGCTGGCGGGTGCCTCCTGGGAAGTGGCTGGCTGGAGTCTCCTGGGAAGTGGCTGGCTGGTGCCTCCTGGGAAATGGCTGGCTGGAGTCTCCTGGGAAGTGGCTGGCTGGTGCCTCCTGGGAAGTGGCCTGGTGCCTCCTGGGAAGTGGGCTGGCTGGTGCCTCCTGAGAAGTGGCCTGGTGCCTCCTGGGATGTGGGTTGGTGCCTACTGGGAAGTGGCTGGCTGGTGTCTCCTGGGAAGTGGCTGGCTGGTGTCTCCTGGGAAGTGGCTAGTGCCTCCTGGGAAGTGGCTGGCTGGTGCCTCCTGGGAAGTGGCTTGGTGCCTACTGGGAAGTGGGTTGGTGCCTCCTGAGAAGTGGCCTGGTGCCTCCTTGGAAGTGGCTGCCTGGTGCCTCCTGGGAAATGGCTGGTGCCTCCTGGGAAGTGGCTGGCTGGTGCCTCCTGGGAAGTGGCTGGCTGGAGTCTCCTGGGAAGTGGCCTGGTGCCTCCTGGGACGTGGCTGGCAGGAGTCTCCTGGGAAGTGGCTCGCTGGAGTCTCCTGGGAAGTGGCTGGCTGGAGTCTCCTGGGAAGTGGGCTGGCTGGTGCCTCCTGAGAAGTGGCCTGGTGCCTCCTGGGAAGTGGCTGGCTGGAGCCTCCTGGGAAGTGGCTGGCTTGTGCCTCCTGGGAAGTGGGCTGGTGCCTCCTCGGAAGTGGCTTGGTGCCTCCTGGGAAGTGGCTTGGTTTCTCCTGGGATGTGGGTTGGTGCCTACTGGGAAGTGGCTGGCTGGTGGCTCCTGAGAAGTGGCCTGATGCCTCTTGGGAAGTGGCTGGCTTGTGCCTCCTGGGAAGTGGGCTGGCTGGAGTCTCCTGGGAAGTGGCTGGCTGGTGCCTCCTGGGAAATGGCTGGCTGGAGTCTCCTGGGAAGTGGGCTGGTGCCTCCTGGGAAGTGGGCTGACTGGTGCCTCCTGAGAAGTGGCCTGGTGCCTCCTGGGATGTGGGTTGGTGCCTACTGGGAAGTGGCTGGCTGGTGGCTCCTGGGAAGTGGCTGGCTGGTGGCTCCTGGGAAGTGGCTGGCAGGTGCCTCCTGGGAAGTGGGCGGGCTGGTGCCTCCTGAGATGTGGGCTGGCGGGTGCCTCCTGGGAAGTGGCTGGCTGGAGTCTCCTGGGAAGTGGCTGGCTGGTGCCTCCTGGGAAGTGGCCTGGTGCCTCCTGGGAAGTGGGCTGGCTGGTGCCTCCTGGGAAGTGGCCTGGTGCCTCCTGGGAAGTGGGCTGGCTGGTGCCTCCTGAGAAGTGGCCTGGTGCCTCCTGGGAAGTGGCTGGCTGGAGCCTCCTGGGAAGTGGCTGGCTTGTGCCTCCTGGGAAGTGGGCTGGTGCCTCCTCGGAAGTGGCTTGGTGCCTCCTGGGAAGTGGCTTGGTTTCTCCTGGGATGTGGGTTGGTGCCTACTGGGAAGTGGGCTGGCTGGTGCCTCCTGAGAAGTGGCCTGGTGCCTCCTGGGATGTGGGTTGGTGCCTACTGGGAAGTGGCTGGCTGGTGGCTCCTGGGAAGTGGCTGGCAGGTGCCTCCTGGGAAGTGGGCGGGCTGGTGCCTCCTGAGATGTGGGCTGGCGGGTGCCTCCTGGGAAGTGGCTGGCTGGAGTCTCTTGGGAAGTGGCTGGCTGGTGCCTCCTGGGAAATGGCTGGCTGGTGCCTCCTGGGAAGTGGCCTGGTGCCTCCTGGGAAGTGGGCTGGCTGGTGCCTCCTGGGAAGTGGCCTGGTGCCTCCTGGGAAGTGGCTGGCTGGAGTCTCCTGGGAAGTGGGCTGGCTGGTGCCTCCTGAGAAGTGGCCTGGTGCCTCCTGGGAAGTGGCTGGCTGGAGTCTCCTGGGAAGTGAGCTGGCTGGTGCCTCCTCGGAAGTGGCTTGGTGCCTCCTGGGAAGTGGCTTGGTTTCTCCTGGGATGTGGGTTGGTGCCTACTGGGAAGTGGCTGGCTGGTGGCTCCTGAGAAGTGGCCTGGTGCCTCCTGGGAAGTGGCTGGCTGGTGCCTCCTGGGAAGTGGGCTGGCTGGAGTCTCCTGGGAAGTGGGCGGGCTGGTGCCTCCTGGGAAGTGGCTGGCTGGAGTCTCCTGGGAAGTGGCTGGCTGGTGCCTCCTGGGAAATGGCTGGCTGGAGTCTCCTGGGAAGTGGGCTGGTGCCTCCTGGGAAGTGGGCTGGCTGGTGCCTCCTGAGAAGTGGCCTGGTGCCTCCTGGGATGTGGGTTGGTGCCTACTGGGAAGTGGCTGGCTGGTGGCTCCTGGGAAGTGGCTGGCTGGTGGCTCCTGGGAAGTGGCTGGCAGGTGCCTCCTGGGAAGTGGGCGGGCTGGTGCCTCCTGAGATGTGGGCTGGCGGGTGCCTCCTGGGAAGTGGCTGGCTGGAGTCTCCTGTGAAGTGGCTGGCTGGTGCCTCCTGGGAAATGGCTGGCTGGAGTCTCCTGGGAAGTGGCTGGCTGGTGCCTCCTGGGAAGTGGCTTGGTGCCTCCTGGGAAGTGGGCTGGCTGGTGCCTCCTGGGAAGTGGCCTGGTGCCTCCTGGGAAGTGGGCTGGCTGGTGCCTCCTGAGAAGTGGCCTGGTGCCTCCTGGGATGTGGGTTGGTGCCTACTGGGAAGTGGCTGGCTGGAATCTCCTGGGAAGTAGACTGGTGCCTCCTGGGAAGTGGCTGGCTGGAGTCTCCTGGGAAGTGGCTGGCTGGTGCCTCCTGGGAAATGGCTGGCTGGAGTCTCCTGGGAAGTGGGCTGGTGCCTCCTGGGAAGTGGGCTGGCTGGTGCCTCCTGGGATGTGGGTTGGTGCCTACTGGGAAGTGGCTGGCTGGTGGCTCCTGGGAAGTGGCTGGCTGGTGGCTCCTGGGAAGTGGCTGGCAGGTGGCTCCTGGGAAGTGGGCGGGCTGGTGCCTCCTGAGATGTGGGCTGGCTGGTGCCTCCTGGGAAATGGCTGGCTGGAGTCTCCTGGGAAGTGGCTGGCTGGTGCCTCCTGGGAAGTGGCCTGGTGCCTCCTGGGAAGTGGGCTGGCTGGTGCCTCCTGGGAAGTGGCTTGGTTTCTCCTGGGATGTGGGTTGGTGTCTCCTGGGAAGTGGCTGGCTGGTGGCTCCTGAGAAGTGGCTGGCTGGTGCCTCCTGGGAAGTGGGCTGGCTGGAGTCTCCTGGGAAGTGGCTGGGTGGAGGCTCCTGGGAAGTGGGCTGGTGCCTCCTGGGAAGTGGCCTGGTGCCTCCTGGGAAGTGGGCTGGCTGGTGCCTCCTGGGATGTGGGTTGGTCCCTACTGGGAAGTGGCTGGCTGGTGTCTCCTGGGAAGTGGCTAGTGCCTCCTGGGAAGTGGCTGGCTGGTGCCTCCTGGGAAGTGGCTTGGTGCCTACTGGGAAGTGGGTTGGTGCCTCCTGAGAAGTGGCCTGGTGCCTCCTTGGAAGTGGCTGCCTGGTGCCTCCTGGGAAATGGCTGGTGCCTCCTGGGAAGTGGCCTGGTGCCTCTTGGGAAGTGGCTGGCTGGTGCCTCCTGGGAAGTGGCTAGCTGGTGCCTCCTGGGAAGTGGCTGGCTGGTGGCTCCTGAGAAGTGGCCTGGTGCCTCCTGGGAAGTGGGCTGGTGCCTCCTGGGAAGTGGTCTGGCTGGTGCCTCCTGAGAAGTGGCTGGCTGGTGCCTCCTGGGAAGTGGCTGGCTGGAGTCTCCTGGGAAGTGGGCTGGCTGGTGCCTCCTGGGAAGTGGACTGGTGCCTCCTGGGAAGTGGACTGGCTGGTGCCTCCTGGGAAGTGGCTGGCTGGAGTCTCCTGGGAAGTGGCTGGCTGGAGTCTCCTGGGAAGTGGGCTGGCTGGTGCCTCCTGAGAAGTGGCCTGGTGCCTCCTGGGAAGTGGCTGGCTGGAGTCTCCTGGGAAGTGGTCTGGCTGATGTCTCCTGGGAAGTGGCCTGGTGCCTCCTGAGAAGTGGCTGGCTGGAGTCTCCTGGGAAGTGGGCTGGCTGGTGCCTCCTGGGAAGTGGGCTGGCTGGTGCCTCCTGAGAAGTGGCCTGGTGCCTCCTGGGAAGTGGCTAGCTGGAGCCTCCTGGGAAGTGGCTGGCTTGTGCCTCCTGGGAAGTGGGCTGGTGCCTCCTCGGAAGTGGCTTGGTGCCTCCTGGGAAGTGGCTTGGTTTCTCCTGGGATGTGGGTTGGTGCCTACTGGGAAGTGGCTGGCTGGTGGCTCCTGAGAAGTGGCCTGGTGCCTCCTGGGAAGTGGCTGGCTGGTGCCTCCTGGGAAGTGGGCTGGCTGGAGTCTCCTGGGAAGTGGGCGGGCTGGTGCCTCCTGGGAAGTGGCTGGCTGGAGTCTCCTGAGAAGTGGCCTGGTGCTTCCTGGGAAGTGGCTGGCTGGAGTCTCCTGGGAAGTGGCTGGCTGGTGCCTCCTGGGAAATGGCTGGCTGGAGTCTCCTGGGAAGTGGGCTGGTGCCTCCTGGGAAGTGGGCTGGCTGGTGCCTCCTGGGATGTGGGTTGGTGCCTACTGGGAAGTGGCTGGCTGGAGTCTCCTGGGAAGTGGGCTGGCTGGTGCCTCCTGGGAAGTGGACTGGTGCCTCCTGGGAAGTGGACTGGCTGGTGCCTCCTGGGAAGTGGCTGGCTGGAGTCTCCTGGGAAGTGGCTGGCTGGAGTCTCCTGGGAAGTGGGCTGGCTGGTGCCTCCTGAGAAGTGGCCTGGTGCCTCCTGGGAAGTGGCTGGCTGGAGTCTCCTGGGAAGTGGTCTGGCTGATGTCTCCTGGGAAGTGGCCTGGTGCCTCCTGAGAAGTGGCTGGCTGGAGTCTCCTGGGAAGTGGGCTGGCTGGTGCCTCCTGGGAAGTGGGCTGGCTGGTGCCTCCTGAGAAGTGGCCTGGTGCCTCCTGGGAAGTGGCTAGCTGGAGCCTCCTGGGAAGTGGCTGGCTTGTGCCTCCTGGGAAGTGGGCTGGTGCCTCCTCGGAAGTGGCTTGGTGCCTCCTGGGAAGTGGCTTGGTTTCTCCTGGGATGTGGGTTGGTGCCTACTGGGAAGTGGCTGGCTGGTGGCTCCTGAGAAGTGGCCTGGTGCCTCCTGGGAAGTGGCTGGCTGGTGCCTCCTGGGAAGTGGGCTGGCTGGAGTCTCCTGGGAAGTGGGCGGGCTGGTGCCTCCTGGGAAGTGGCTGGCTGGAGTCTCCTGAGAAGTGGCCTGGTCCTTCCTGGGAAGTGGCTGGCTGGAGTCTCCTGGGAAGTGGCTGGCTGGTGCCTCCTGGGAAATGGCTGGCTGGAGTCTCCTGGGAAGTGGGCTGGTGCCTCCTGGGAAGTGGGCTGGCTGGTGCCTCCTGGGATGTGGGTTGGTGCCTACTGGGAAGTGGCTGGCTGGTGGCTCCTGGGAAGTGGCTGGCTGGTGGCTCCTGGGAAGTGGCTGGCAGGTGCCTCCTGGGAAGTGGGCGGGCTGGTGCCTCCTGAGATGTGGGCTGGCGGGTGCCTCCTGGGAAGTGGCTGGCTGGAGTCTCCTGGGAAGTGGCTGGCTGGTGCCTCCTGGGAAATGGCTGGCTGGAGTCTCCTGGGAAGTGGCTGGCTGGTGCCTCCTGGGAAGTGGCCTGGTGCCTCCTGGGAAGTGGGCTGGCTGGTGCCTCCTGAGAAGTGGCCTGGTGCCTCCTGGGATGTGGGTTGGTGCCTACTGGGAAGTGGCTGGCTGGTGTCTCCTGGGAAGTGGCTGGCTGGTGTCTCCTGGGAAGTGGCTAGTGCCTCCTGGGAAGTGGCTGGCTGGTGCCTCCTGGGAAGTGGCTTGGTGCCTACTGGGAAGTGGGTTGGTGCCTCCTGAGAAGTGGCCTGGTGCCTCCTTGGAAGTGGCTGCCTGGTGCCTCCTGGGAAATGGCTGGTGCCTCCTGGGAAGTGGCTGGCTGGTGCCTCCTGGGAAGTGGCTGGCTGGAGTCTCCTGGGAAGTGGCCTGGTGCCTCCTGGGACGTGGCTGGCAGGAGTCTCCTGGGAAGTGGCTCGCTGGAGTCTCCTGGGAAGTGGCTGGCTGGAGTCTCCTGGGAAGTGGGCTGGCTGGTGCCTCCTGAGAAGTGGCCTGGTGCCTCCTGGGAAGTGGCTGGCTGGAGCCTCCTGGGAAGTGGCTGGCTTGTGCCTCCTGGGAAGTGGGCTGGTGCCTCCTCGGAAGTGGCTTGGTGCCTCCTGGGAAGTGGCTTGGTTTCTCCTGGGATGTGGGTTGGTGCCTACTGGGAAGTGGCTGGCTGGTGGCTCCTGAGAAGTGGCCTGATGCCTCTTGGGAAGTGGCTGGCTTGTGCCTCCTGGGAAGTGGGCTGGCTGGAGTCTCCTGGGAAGTGGCTGGCTGGTGCCTCCTGGGAAATGGCTGGCTGGAGTCTCCTGGGAAGTGGGCTGGTGCCTCCTGGGAAGTGGGCTGACTGGTGCCTCCTGAGAAGTGGCCTGGTGCCTCCTGGGATGTGGGTTGGTGCCTACTGGGAAGTGGCTGGCTGGTGGCTCCTGGGAAGTGGCTGGCTGGTGGCTCCTGGGAAGTGGCTGGCAGGTGCCTCCTGGGAAGTGGGCGGGCTGGTGCCTCCTGAGATGTGGGCTGGCGGGTGCCTCCTGGGAAGTGGCTGGCTGGAGTCTCCTGGGAAGTGGCTGGCTGGTGCCTCCTGGGAAGTGGCCTGGTGCCTCCTGGGAAGTGGGCTGGCTGGTGCCTCCTGGGAAGTGGCCTGGTGCCTCCTGGGAAGTGGGCTGGCTGGTGCCTCCTGAGAAGTGGCCTGGTGCCTCCTGGGAAGTGGCTGGCTGGAGCCTCCTGGGAAGTGGCTGGCTTGTGCCTCCTGGGAAGTGGGCTGGTGCCTCCTCGGAAGTGGCTTGGTGCCTCCTGGGAAGTGGCTTGGTTTCTCCTGGGATGTGGGTTGGTGCCTACTGGGAAGTGGGCTGGCTGGTGCCTCCTGAGAAGTGGCCTGGTGCCTCCTGGGATGTGGGTTGGTGCCTACTGGGAAGTGGCTGGCTGGTGGCTCCTGGGAAGTGGCTGGCAGGTGCCTCCTGGGAAGTGGGCGGGCTGGTGCCTCCTGAGATGTGGGCTGGCGGGTGCCTCCTGGGAAGTGGCTGGCTGGAGTCTCTTGGGAAGTGGCTGGCTGGTGCCTCCTGGGAAATGGCTGGCTGGAGTCTCCTGGGAAGTGGCTGGCTGGTGCCTCCTGGGAAGTGGCCTGGTGCCTCCTGGGAAGTGGGCTGGCTGGTGCCTCCTGGGAAGTGGCCTGGTGCCTCCTGGGAAGTGGCTGGCTGGAGTCTCCTGGGAAGTGGGCTGGCTGGTGCCTCCTGAGAAGTGGCCTGGTGCCTCCTGGGAAGTGGCTGGCTGGAGTCTCCTGGGAAGTGAGCTGGCTGGTGCCTCCTCGGAAGTGGCTTGGTGCCTCCTGGGAAGTGGCTTGGTTTCTCCTGGGATGTGGGTTGGTGCCTACTGGGAAGTGGCTGGCTGGTGGCTCCTGAGAAGTGGCCTGGTGCCTCCTGGGAAGTGGCTGGCTGGTGCCTCCTGGGAAGTGGGCTGGCTGGAGTCTCCTGGGAAGTGGGCGGGCTGGTGCCTCCTGGGAAGTGGCTGGCTGGAGTCTCCTGGGAAGTGGCTGGCTGGTGCCTCCTGGGAAATGGCTGGCTGGAGTCTCCTGGGAAGTGGGCTGGTGCCTCCTGGGAAGTGGGCTGGCTGGTGCCTCCTGAGAAGTGGCCTGGTGCCTCCTGGGATGTGGGTTGGTGCCTACTGGGAAGTGGCTGGCTGGTGGCTCCTGGGAAGTGGCTGGCTGGTGGCTCCTGGGAAGTGGCTGGCAGGTGCCTCCTGGGAAGTGGGCGGGCTGGTGCCTCCTGAGATGTGGGCTGGCGGGTGCCTCCTGGGAAGTGGCTGGCTGGAGTCTCCTGGGAAGTGGCTGGCTGGTGCCTCCTGGGAAATGGCTGGCTGGAGTCTCCTGGGAAGTGGCTGGCTGGTGCCTCCTGGGAAGTGGCTTGGTGCCTCCTGGGAAGTGGGCTGGCTGGTGCCTCCTGGGAAGTGGCCTGGTGCCTCCTGGGATGTGGGTTGGTGCCTACTGGGAAGTGGCTGGCTGGAATCTCCTGGGAAGTAGACTGGTGCCTCCTGGGAAGTGGCTGGCTGGAGTCTCCTGGGAAGTGGCTGGCTGGTGCCTCCTGGGAAATGGCTGGCTGGAGTCTCCTGGGAAGTGGTCTGGTGCCTCCTGGGAAGTGGGCTGGCTGGTGCCTCCTGGGATGTGGGTTGGTGCCTACTGGGAAGTGGCTGGCTGGTGGCTCCTGGGAAGTGGCTGGCTGGTGGCTCCTTGGAAGTGGCTGGCAGGTGGCTCCTGGGAAGTGGGCGGGCTGGTGCCTCCTGAGATGTGGGCTGGCTGGTGCCTCCTGGGAAATGGCTGGCTGGAGTCTCCTGGGAAGTGGCTGGCTGGTGCCTCCTGGGAAGTGGCCTGGTGCCTCCTGGGAAGTGGGCTGGCTGGTGCCTCCTGAGAAGTGGCCTGGTGCCTCCTGGGATGTGGGTTGGTGCCTACTGGGAAGTGGCTGGCTGGTGTCTCCTGGGAAGTGGCTGGCTGGTGTCTCCTGGGAAGTGGCTAGTGCCTCCTGGGAAGTGGCTGGCTGGTGCCTCCTGGGAAGTGGCTTGGTGCCTACTGGGAAGTGGGTTGGTGCCTCCTGAGAAGTGGCCTGGTGCCTCCTTGGAAGTGGCTGCCTGGTGCCTCCTGGGAAGTGGCTGGCTGGTGCCTCCTGGGAAGTGGCTGGCTGGTGCCTCCTGGGAAGTGGCTGGCTGGTGGCTCCTGAGAAGTGGCCTGGTTCCTCCTGGGAAGTGGCTGGCTGGAGTCTCCTGGGAAGTGGCCTGGTGCCTCCTGGGACGTGGCTGGCAGGAGTCTCCTGGGAAGTGGCTCGCTGGAGTCTCCTGGGAAGTGGCTGGCTGGAGTCTCCTGGGAAGTGGGCTGGCTGGTGCCTCCTGAGAAGTGGCCTGGTGCCTCCTGGGAAGTGGCTGGCTGGAGCCTCCTGGGAAGTGGCTGGCTTGTGCCTCCTGGGAAGTGGGCTGGTGCCTCCTCGGAAGTGGCTTGGTGCCTCCTGGGAAGTGGCTTGGTTTCTCCTGGGATGTGGGTTGGTGCCTACTGGGAAGTGGCTGGCTGGTGGCTCCTGAGAAGTGGCCTGATGTCTCCTGGGAAGTGGCTGGCTGGTGCCTCCTGGGAAGTGGGCTGGCTGGAGTCTCCTGGGAAGTGGGCGGGCTGGTGCCTCCTGGGAAGTGGCTGGCTGGAGTCTCCTGAGAAGTGGCCTGGTGCCTCCTGGGAAGTGGCTGGCTGGAGTCTCCTGGGAAGTGGCTGGCTGGTGCCTCCTGGGAAATGGCTGGCTGGAGTCTCCTGGGAAGTGGGCTGGTGCCTCCTGGGAAGTGGGCTGGCTGGTGCCTCCTGAGAAGTGGCCTGGTGCCTCCTGGGATGTGGGTTGGTGCCTACTGGGAAGTGGCTGGCTGGTGGCTCCTGGGAAGTGGCTGGCAGGTGCCTCCTGGGAAGTGGGCGGGCTGGTGCCTCCTGAGATGTGGGCTGGCGGGTGCCTCCTGGGAAGTGGCTGGCTGGAGTCTCTTGGGAAGTGGCTGGCTGGTGCCTCCTGGGAAATGGCTGGCTGGAGTCTCCTGGGAAGTGGCTGGCTGGTGCCTCCTGGGAAGTGGCCTGGTGCCTCCTGGGAAGTGGGCTGGCTGGTGCCTCCTGGGAAGTGGCCTGGTGCCTCCTGGGAAGTGGCTGGCTGGAGTCTCCTGGGAAGTGGGCTGGCTGGTGCCTCCTGAGAAGTGGCCTGGTGCCTCCTGGGAAGTGGCTGGCTGGAGTCTCCTGGGAAGTGAGCTGGCTGGTGCCTCCTCGGAAGTGGCTTGGTGCCTCCTGGGAAGTGGCTTGGTTTCTCCTGGGATGTGGGTTGGTGCCTACTGGGAAGTGGCTGGCTGGTGGCTCCTGAGAAGTGGCCTGGTGCCTCCTGGGAAGTGGCTGGCTGGTGCCTCCTGGGAAGTGGGCTGGCTGGAGTCTCCTGGGAAGTGGGCGGGCTGGTGCCTCCTGGGAAGTGGCTGGCTGGAGTCTCCTGGGAAGTGGCTGGCTGGTGCCTCCTGGGAAATGGCTGGCTGGAGTCTCCTGGGAAGTGGGCTGGTGCCTCCTGGGAAGTGGGCTGGCTGGTGCCTCCTGAGAAGTGGCCTGGTGCCTCCTGGGATGTGGGTTGGTGCCTACTGGGAAGTGGCTGGCTGGTGGCTCCTGGGAAGTGGCTGGCTGGTGGCTCCTGGGAAGTGGCTGGCAGGTGCCTCCTGGGAAGTGGGCGGGCTGGTGCCTCCTGAGATGTGGGCTGGCGGGTGCCTCCTGGGAAGTGGCTGGCTGGAGTCTCCTGGGAAGTGGCTGGCTGGTGCCTCCTGGGAAATGGCTGGCTGGAGTCTCCTGGGAAGTGGCTGGCTGGTGCCTCCTGGGAAGTGGCTTGGTGCCTCCTGGGAAGTGGGCTGGCTGGTGCCTCCTGGGAAGTGGCCTGGTGCCTCCTGGGAAGTGGGCTGGCTGGTGCCTCCTGAGAAGTGGCCTGGTGCCTCCTGGGATGTGGGTTGGTGCCTACTGGGAAGTGGCTGGCTGGAATCTCCTGGGAAGTAGACTGGTGCCTCCTGGGAAGTGGCTGGCTGGAGTCTCCTGGGAAGTGGCTGGCTGGTGCCTCCTGGGAAATGGCTGGCTGGAGTCTCCTGGGAAGTGGGCTGGTGCCTCCTGGGAAGTGGGCTGGCTGGTGCCTCCTGGGATGTGGGTTGGTGCCTACTGGGAAGTGGCTGGCTGGTGGCTCCTGGGAAGTGGCTGGCTGGTGGCTCCTGGGAAGTGGCTGGCAGGTGGCTCCTGGGAAGTGGGCGGGCTGGTGCCTCCTGAGATGTGGGCTGGCTGGTGCCTCCTGGGAAATGGCTGGCTGGAGTCTCCTGGGAAGTGGCTGGCTGGTGCCTCCTGGGAAGTGGCCTGGTGCCTCCTGGGAAGTGGGCTGGCTGGTGCCTCCTGAGAAGTGGCCTGGTGCCTCCTGGGATGTGGGTTGGTGCCTACTGGGAAGTGGCTGGCTGGTGTCTCCTGGGAAGTGGCTGGCTGGTGTCTCCTGGGAAGTGGCTAGTGCCTCCTGGGAAGTGGCTGGCTGGTGCCTCCTGGGAAGTGGCTTGGTGCCTACTGGGAAGTGGCTTGGTGCCTCCTGAGAAGTGGCCTGGTGCCTCCTTGGAAGTGGCTGCCTGGTGCCTCCTGGGAAGTGGCTGGCTGGTGCCTCCTGGGAAGTGGCTGGCTGGTGGCTCCTGAGAAGTGGCCTGGTTCCTCCTGGGAAGTGGCTGGCTGGAGTCTCCTGGGAAGTGGCCTGGTGCCTCCTGGGACGTGGCTGGCAGGAGTCTCCTGGGAAGTGGCTCGCTGGAGTCTCCTGGGAAGTGGCTGGCTGGAGTCTCCTGGGAAGTGGGCTGGCTGGTGCCTCCTGAGAAGTGGCCTGGTGCCTCCTGGGAAGTGGCTGGCTGGAGCCTCCTGGGAAGTGGCTGGCTTGTGCCTCCTGGGAAGTGGGCTGGTGCCTCCTCGGAAGTGGCTTGGTGCCTCCTGGGAAGTGGCTTGGTTTCTCCTGGGATGTGGGTTGGTGCCTACTGGGAAGTGGCTGGCTGGTGGCTCCTGAGAAGTGGCCTGATGTCTCCTGGGAAGTGGCTGGCTGGTGCCTCCTGGGAAGTGGGCTGGCTGGAGTCTCCTGGGAAGTGGGCGGGCTGGTGCCTCCTGGGAAGTGGCTGGCTGGAGTCTCCTGAGAAGTGGCCTGGTGCCTCCTGGGAAGTGGCTGGCTGGAGTCTCCTGGGAAGTGGCTGGCTGGTGCCTCCTGGGAAATGGCTGGCTGGAGTCTCCTGGGAAGTGGGCTGGTGCCTCCTGGGAAGTGGGCTGGCTGGTGCCTCCTGAGAAGTGGCCTGGTGCCTCCTGGGATGTGGGTTGGTGCCTACTGGGAAGTGGCTGGCTGGTGGCTCCTGGGAAGTGGCTGGCAGGTGCCTCCTGGGAAGTGGGCGGGCTGGTGCCTCCTGAGATGTGGGCTGGCGGGTGCCTCCTGGGAAGTGGCTGGCTGGAGTCTCCTGGGAAGTGGCTGGCTGGTGCCTCCTGGGAAATGGCTGGCTGGAGTCTCCTGGGAAGTGGCTGGCTGGTGCCTCCTGGGAAGTGGCTTGGTGCCTCCTGGGAAGTGGGCTGGCTGGTGCCTCCTGGGAAGTGGCCTGGTGCCTCCTGGGAAGTGGGCTGGCTGGTGCCTCCTGAGAAGTGGCCTGGTGCCTCCTGGGATGTGGGTTGGTGCCTACTGGGAAGTGGCTGGCTGTTGTCTCCTGGGAAGTGGCTGGCTAGTGCCTCCTGGGAAGTGGCTGGCTGGTGCCTCCTGGGAAGTGGCTTGGTGCCTACTGGGAAGTGGCTTGGTGCCTCCTGAGAAGTGGCCTGGTGCCTCCTTGGAAGTGGCTGCCTGGTGCCTCCTGGGAAATGGCTGGTGCCTCCTGGGAAGTGGCCTGGTGCCTCTTGGGAAGTGGCTGGCTGGTGCCTCCTGAGAAGTGGCCTGGTGCCTCCAGGGATGTGGGTTGGTGCCTACTGGGAAGTGGCTGGCTGGTGGCTCCTGGGAAGTGGCTGGCAGGTGCCTCCTGGGAAGTGGGCGGGCTGGTGCCTCCTGAGATGTGGGCTGGCGGGTGCCTCCTGGGAAGTGGCTGGCTGGAGTCTCCTGGGAAGTGGCTGGCTGGTGCCTCCTGGGAAATGGCTGGCTGGAGTCTCCTGGGAAGTGGCTGGCTGGTGCCTCCTGGGAAGTGGCCTGGTGCCTCCTGGGAAGTGGCCTGGTGCCTCCTGGGAAGTGGCTGGCTGGAGTCTCCTGGGGAGTGGCTGGCTGGTGCCTCCTGGGAAGTGGGCTGGCTGGTGCCTCCTGAGAAGTGGCCTGGTGCCTCCTGGGAAGTGGGCTGGCTGGTGCCTCCTCGGAAGTGGCTTGGTGCCTCCTGGGAAGTGGCTTGGTTTCTCCTGGGATGTGGGTTGGTGCCTACTGGGAAGTGGCTGGCTGGTGGCTCCTGAGAAGTGGCCTGGTGCCTCCTGGGAAGTGGCTGGCTGGTGCCTCCTGGGAAGTGGGCTGGCTGGAGTCTCCTGGGAAGTGGGCGGGCTGGTGCCTCCTGGGAAGTGGCTGGCTGGAGTCTCCTGAGAAGTGGCCTGGTGCCTCCTGGGAAGTGGCTGGCTGGAGTCTCCTGGGAAGTGGCTGGCTGGTGCCTCCTGGGAAATGGCTGGCTGGAGTCTCCTGGGAAGTGGGCTGGTGCCTCCTGGGAAGTGGGCTGGCTGGTGCCTCCTGAGAAGTGGCCTGGTGCCTCCTGGGATGTGGGTTGGTGCCTACTGGGAAGTGGCTGGCTGGTGGCTCCTGGGAAGTGGCTGGCTGGTGGCTCCTGGGAAGTGGCTGGCAGGTGCCTCCTGGGAAGTGGGCGGGCTGGTGTCTCCTGAGATGTGGGCTGGCGGGTGCCTCCTGGGAAGTGGCTGGCTGGAGTCTCCTGGGAAATGGCTGGCTGGAGTCTCCTGGGAAGTGGCTGGCTGGTGCCTCCTGGGAAGTGGCCTGGTGCCTCCTGGGAAGTGGGCTGGCTGGTGCCTCCTGGGAAGTGGCCTGGTGCCTCCTGGGAAGTGGGCTGGCTGGTGCCTCCTGAGAAGTGGCCTGGTGCCTCCTGGGATGTGGGTTGGTGCCTACTGGGAAGTGGCTGGCTGGTGTCTCCTGGGAAGTGGCTGGCTGGTGTCTCCTGGGAAGTGGCTAGTGCCTCCTGGGAAGTGGCTGGCTGGTGCCTCCTGGGAAGTGGCTTGGTGCCTACTGGGAAGTGGCTTGGTGCCTCCTGAGAAGTGGCCTGGTGCCTCCTTGGAAGTGGCTGCCTGGTGCCTCCTGGGAAATGGCTGGTGCCTCCTGGGAAGTGGGCTGGTGCCTCCTGGGAAGTGGCTGGCTTGTGCCTCCTGGGAAGTGGGCTGGCTGGTGCCTCCTGAGAAGTGGCCTGGTGCCTCCTGGGAAGTGGCTGGCTGGAGTCTCCTCGGAAGTGGCCTGGTGCCTCCTGGGAAGTGGTCTGGCTGGTGCTTCCTGAGAAGTGGCCTGGTGTCTCCTGGGAAGTGGGCTGGCTGGTGCCTCCTGGGAAGTGGCCTGGCTGGTGCCTCCTGGGAAGTGGACTGGCTGGTGCCTCCTGGGAAGTGGTCTGGCTGGTGCCTCCTGAGAAGTGGCCTGGTGCCTCCTGGGAAGTGGCTGGCTGGAGTCTCCTGGGAAGTGGCCTGGTGCCTCCTGAGAAGTGGCCTGGTGCCTCCTGGGAAGTGGCTTGGTTTCTCCTGGGATGTGGGTTGGTGCCTACTGGGAAGTGGCTGGCTGGTGCCTCCTGGGAAGTGGCTGGCTGGTGGCTCCTGGGAAGTGGCTGGCTGGTGTCTCCTGGCAAGTGGGCTGGTGCCTCCTGGGAAGTGGCTGGCTTGTGCCTCCTGGGAAGTGGGCTGGCTTGTGCCTCCTGGGAAGTGGGCTAGCTGGTGCCTCCTGAGAAGTGGCCTGGTGCCTCCTGGGATGTGGCTGGCTTTAATCTCCTGGGAAGTAGACTGGTGCCTCCTGGGAAGTGGCTGGCTGGAGTCTCCTGGGGAGTGGCTGGCTGGTGCCTCCTGGGAAGTGGCTGGCTGGTGCCTCCTGGGAAGTGGGCTGGCTGGTGCCTCCTGAGAAGTGGCCTGGTGCCTCCTGGGAAGTGGCTGGCTGGAGTCTCCTGGGAAGTGGGCTGGCTGGTGCCTCCTGAGAAGTGGATTGGAGTCTCCTGGGAAGTGGACTGGCTGGTGCCTCCTGAGAAGTGGCTGGCTGGTGCCTCCTGGGAAGTGGCTGGCTGGTGCCTCCTGGGAAGTGGGCTGGCTGGTGCCTCCTGAGAAGTGGCCTGGTGCCTCCTGGGAAGTGGCTGGCTGGAGTCTCCTGTGAAGTGGACTGGTGCCTCCTGAGAAGTGGCCTGGTGCCTCCTGGGAAGTGGCTTGGTTTCTCCTGGGATGTGGGTTGGTGCCTCCTGGGAAGTGGGCTGGCTGGTGGTCTAAGTGTAATGGTCATGAATTTCACCAAAAATGTAAATTTTTTTAACTATAAAAAAAATTGTAATTTAAATAAGAAAATTAAATAAAATCTTTTCTATATTGACTTTCTAAATTCAAAGTCTACTTGCTTGAGTCTGTGTTACTGTTATAAAGTAAAAAAAACAGCAAAAATGTTAAAGTATGACTAACAAATGAAAATAAATTCCGAAAATATAATTATTTTTTAAAATGGTGATAGAAAAATGAAATGGTACTTACTTTTTCAAGTTCTTTCTCCTGTGTTATTGTTAAAGTAAAAAAAAAGATCTAAAAAGTTAATTGAAGTATGACTGACAAATGAAAATAAATTCCCAAAAAATTATAGAAAAATGAAACGGAAAATTAAATTTAATTTTATTTGCTTAGTATTAGAAAGTTTGCAACAGGTGTTCTTGTCTCTTCCCTCGTGTATCTTCAATTCCTCGGTGAGTTCTTCTTTTGTTGTTAATGTTTTTTTTATTTCAATTGTTTTTTAGTTTCAATTAAATTAATTAAAACTCACTATAAAACAGTAAATAAAACAAAATTAAAAATATACTGTGAAAAAAACCCAAAATAAAAAACTTACCTTTCTTGTCCCCCAAAAAATCCTGCACTGTTTCCATAAAAAGATTGAATAAAAAGAAAAAAATGTAATAATATTTGCAGTTTGTCTCACACTGAAAAAGGAAAAATTGATTTTTGATAACAATGAAGCTCGAACTATGGCTCTTGATATCTCTAAGGAATCTGACAGCGTTGGGCATGTTGGTCTTCTATGTAAGCTCCAGGGTTACAGTATTACAGGATGATTGATTTAATATCTGTTCCATTAAGTTTCAAAAAGAAACTTAATTTTAAAATATATAACAACCTTTTATCATATACTGTATCTAAAATTGAAAAAAAGAAAAAATTATTGTAAAAATTCATGTATGGGTACTCCAAATGAGTTGAATGTTGAGCTGAAAGAGAATTTCTGAGCAAAGCATTCAGTGCACGGACAGATGGTAGATTTGGAAAGGTGCAAGATGAACTCTGATGAGAAAAACCTTCAAGCACGACACAGTGACCCAACTTTCCTTGCAGTAGATGCAACTACAGATTCAGTGTAGTTGTTCCTCTTCAAGTCCATTGAAAACATGAGGCCAAGAAGTCATAGTTTGGCGCTCTCCAAGAATCTAGCATCAGCCATGCTGTTGGTGGGCAGGAAAGTTTCCCTGTGGTGTTTAAAAGAGAGCAGTTTCATTTTGGAGGCATTAAAATTTACAAGCCATTTTCTGTCCCAGTTAACCACTGATTCGAGGTTCTTTTCAAGAGTAGTAGCCAGGTTAACCTTATCAGATGTGACGGATTTTGCTATTGAGACAGAAGTAAATGGTAATGCCATCTGCATAAATGCAACTTGGGGGTTAATGATGTCGGAAGATCATTGATGAAGATCAGAAGCGATAGAGCTTTGGGAGACAACCACATTCATGTGAAAGAACTTGGAAGCGAGCCCATTTGGAATGATAATTTCACAATTTGATAGGAATAATTGGATTAAATCAATCATCCTGTAATACCGTAATCCTGGAGTTTATATAGAAGACTAGCATGCCGAACCCTGTCAGATGCCTTTGAGATATCAAGAGCTTTATATATATATTCGGTGATGGCCGTTAGCTTGTCAGTGGTAGACCTGGCAAAATGGAAGCCATGTCGTTTGTCAGAGAGTAGGTCATGAGAAATAATATGCTTAACCACTTTGGCATTGATTAAAGCCTTGAATACTTTGCCAAAAATCAGTAGGAGACTAATAGGGTGATAGAGGGGTCATATGGTTCTCTAGAGTTCTTAAAAACAATAACTACAGCTGCTGGGAAGCAGGAAGCAGTGAGGCAATAGTTATATAGCATTTGGAGAGAACTGGAGTGAGCTCGGGAGCACATACTTTATGTTAATGGCTGTGATCCTCTAACCACTGCTTACCTTAAGGAAATTTAGAAACGATGTCTGAGACGAGTGACAGGGTTATGCACAGATCACTCAGTAGAAACTCTGTTCTGCGGGTGAAATCCTGTATGTGTACTCCAAATGAGTCGAGTGTTGAGGTGAAAGAGAATTTCCGTGCAAAGCATTCAACCTTATCTGCTGTAGATGTCAGGACTTCAAATTGATTGAATAGAGGAGGGATTGAGGATTTGCTGTTGTTCAGCACACTTTTGCAGAACCACCAATAATCTCTAGAACCCAACTTATGAGATGCTATACATTGTTTCCGTCTATCAGCAAACAGTAACTTTGCTTATTTGAGAACACATTTGCTCTTGTTATGAGTAGAGACAAAGAGACATCTGTTATTAGAGGTGTCTCTTTTGTACAGCCAGAAGAAATGGCACCTGTTGACTATAGTGGTTTAGCATGCAGGTGAGAACCAAGGAGATGAACACAATTTAACTTGGTATTTCATTGCTGGAATGAAAGCATTGATGCTGCTTTCACCCAGGAGGATACCTCTGACATGCATTTTTGAACAGGATGATTAAAAACTTCATTCCAAGCGACATCATTAAGAAGATCATAGAACGAGTTCCAATCCACTCGTTGATAACAGAAAGATATTCTGTTGGCTGGGAGTTCTTGGTTGGTGGGGGAGTGGAAAGAGATATTTACATACACTACTGCATAATCAGAGTTGCCAAGAGGGCAGAGCTGCATAATACAGCATGAGTCAGGGATAGAGGTAAAAAAAAGAGATCTAGAAGGGAAGCATGTCTGCCAGGGTTACTCGAGAAAAACGTGAGGAAGTCCACCACTTGCGTGAGGGATTGAGAAGTTCAGGGTTTGGATGCCAGTGAGGTCAGTGACAGTGTTTAATCCTCCTGGCATGGTGGGCATTAAATCACCGAACACAGATAGATTTGCAAACAGGTGTAGGCAGACAGCGTTGTCTATATTATCAGAAATACTATCTGGGATGCGACAGTCATGAGAGGAAAGCGGATAGTTGAGAAAGAAGAGATAGCTGACTAAGTTAAGGGGAGAGAGATGGAGACATGTAAGAATGGTCTGGAGATTCAAGAGATAGTTCTCTAGCCAGCAGAAGGTGTTCGTGGACATAAACTCCCAGACCATGCATGTAGACATTAGTGTCCTTCCAAAGGTGAGGAAGATAGCCAGGAATTGAGAATTTAGAGGAGGGGATTGAAGAATTCGTATTAGTTTTGCAGAGAGTTAAGATACCCGGAGACTTTTCAAATAGGAATGATTCCACACTGCAGAAGTTGGTATGAATATGACGAACGTTGGAGAAAGAAAGGTTGCAGTGTTTAGATGTTTTTTGTTGAGCTGGTTTAGTTTTATATCTTTGGTTGCTTATAGTCAAGGTGTGTTATTTTGGTAAGGAAAAGCCTAGCATAGTAGTAGCAGTTGGTTGACTAATGTAAGATATACAGGAAGGGAACTGGCTCAGATTGCATCACAGTGTGACCTCAGGGTTGCTTACCAGAAGGGGTTGCTGAGACACCCTTCCATGCATGACATGGTGCTGCAAGAACTCCAATATTATTTGACTGTTGATCAAAGCAGCCTCTCAAGATGCTACACAAGAGTCTGGGCACTTAACTACAGTTGGAAACAGCAACAAGAAAACTGCCAGCCCAGTACCCTCAGTTTGTGGAGATGTTGTCACCATCCTCACATATCACAAAAAATTCATGACAGCACCACTATTAAGCCCTGAGAAAAGGAAAAGAACTGGGAACCCCTACCTAAACAGGAAACAAGGGGTGAGTCACTACTCCTGTTCAAGGGGCAGGACTATGTACCGAGTAATATGAAAGCCTATACGTTGGAGTAATGGATAGCGGCTCAGATTGAGGAATTGGAGTTTGAATTCCACTCAAATCCATTACATTCACTTATCTTTGAGAAAGGTATGAATCCTCTTCTTCTCCCCACAGCTATGGGTAAATAGCAGGAAAGACCAGGTTCTATAGCTTGGGATGGTAACTGGTCTGCTGCAGAAAGAAATGGCAACCTACTGTCTTGTCAGTCATGTATTGAAACATACATGATCGCCTAAGCATGGCTGATCTACACCTATTAAAAAAAAGTTTTAACTTAAAGTCGTGATGTCCATCAGAATTTCAGCAAAGACTACCAGTTGGTTCTTGGATGAATATCAGATCAAGAAAAATTTAGTGATGCCAACATTCAAAATAGGAGTAGTTATATTTGACAGAGGCCATTGTAGTCTTGGGAGAGGGGCATGATGTGATCGCTAAATTCACATGTTATTTTTACCTGGTTTTACATTTCTACATTTTTAAATGTGTGTAGCACTTATTCACTTTGGAATCATTAAGTGTTAGACATTTTATATTAATGGTCATACAATTTGAAGGAATGCGAATACTATAGATTCTCCAAATACTTTCAGGAGAAAGTCTTTTAGAAGCAATTCTTTTTAATATTTCATGTAAACTACAATGAAAATTTTATTTTATTGATCATGTAACATAGATATAAAAATAAACATATATTTACCAGTAGCTACAGTCGTCCACCACTATATTACAGGCCTTGGAGTCCAAGATGGCCAACCTGCGCTGCAAGTGAATCCTGGTAACTGGGGTGGGGGTGTTGGGTAGAGATAATAGGAGGTTGAACACCTACCTGATTTTTGGGTCCTATTTGCCCTTTTTTGCGATATAGAACATTCAAAAAGAACCTCAAAAAATTATATTAACTTATGACAATGATTCCATAAGAAATTTTGGGTAATTTGTTTTTTACGCCCCGCACTAAGTATCTAATAAAAATTTCCTGAACAGTTATTTTTTATTCTAAATTTACATGCCTAATTTGAAAATAACAAAGAAATTTGTGTCATCATCGGCTATGGCAGCCATTATTGATGTTGTTTGCGTCAGTGTGTGCGCAATAATCAAGGCAAGTGAATGTCTGTTTCACAGCAAATATAGGCAACCAATGCCAGTAATGGCTGCTGTGACACAAATGAGTCCAAACTTTTATTATCAATAAATTCTAAAAGGTAGATTTTATCAAAATTTCTTTGTTATTATCGAATTAAACATGTAAATTTACACGTAAATATAACTATAGGGAAATTTTTATCAGATACTTAGCATGGGGCTTAAGAAGCAAATTAACTGAAATTTCAATGTCTTTCAGTGTTTTACGGCAAATTTTTTATACAATAAATTTTAACTGTCCTCAAAAGTACTTCCTCCTGTGATACATTATGGTCTAGTTTGAAAAGTAGTCTGGCATTCTAAAAGGAAAAGACAAACACAGAAAACGTGAAGTACAAGAAATTAAATTTATTTCCACAAATAACACATTTGCTGTACACATGATTAAAATATGGAACTGGTTTACATGAGAAATTTCAGATTGAGGAACTGAATTTTGAATTCCACTTGAATCCGTTACATTCACTTATGTGTTATTACCTTTGAGAAAGGTATGAATTCTCTTCTTCTCCCCACAGCTATGGGTAAATAGCAGAAAAGACCAGGTTCTATATTCTCTTCTACTTTTTCCTGGGAATTTCAGTTAATTTGCTTCTGCCTGGTGCCTCATGATGGGACCCTGACAGAGGGACTCCCATGTGGTATCAGACAATAAGCATAATAGTTATATAAATAACTAGCTCTCAGCTGTGTTCTCCTGAGAAGGTTTCTCAGGTGTAAGGTGGTGATGAGTTCCTCATCCTGCTGCCCTTCCACATACTGAGCTCGTGGAGGTGGTCTACTGCATCAAGTGTGGCTTTTTCGCTGGTGCTGGTGCTGTGGCTTCTTCTTCAGTTGGGCTGGGAAGGAGTCTGCTGCTGCTGTGTCGGCTGACCTTTGCTCCCTCTGGATCTTCACTGCTCCTATGCTGTGCCTCTTCTGGAAATGCTGGAGTGATGCCTTACTGGCAATGAAATCTCCCTCATCCTCAGCTCCATGGAGCTGGTGGTGAAACTTCTCTGCCTGGTGCCTCATGATGGGAACTGATAGAAGAGTCCCCTGGCACG
Source organism: Acanthosepion lycidas (assembly GCA_963932145.1). Classification (NCBI taxonomy): domain Eukaryota; kingdom Metazoa; phylum Mollusca; class Cephalopoda; order Sepiida; family Sepiidae; genus Acanthosepion; species Acanthosepion lycidas. The sequence goes on along the minus strand of OZ010575.1, from coordinate 100,143,595 downwards.
TCTCTTTCACAAACCAGGTGAGCATAGCCTTGTCCAGCTGTTCATCATTGGATGTCCGAGTCTTTTTTCTACACAGTCCTTCTGGCCCATAGATAGTTTCTGTGAATGCTTGAAGCTTGGTTTCCTCCTTCACCCAATCCCTGAGGCTGGATTCAGGTACCCCTGTATCCCTACTGATCTTTGTCTGTGTTTCACTGTTCCATATCCTATCTTTAAAATGCAGTTTTTCCTTTACTGTGTACACATTACGTTTAGAGATTTTGTATTACTACTAGGGGTTATGATTTCTTGGGAAATTTATTCCTGGGAATTCCCAGTTGTGACCCCTAATTACTATGTGCTTTTTATATTTGAGTATTTATGAGAGATTGTTGATGGTTACTGTTGGACTGTCAAATTGAACATGATCAACCAGAGAAAAAAGAACTCCTATACCATCTCTGGTATCTGATTGCAGTGATTGAATTCCTGTTAATTAGGAACTCTTTGATCACACGTGAAATAGAAATATAAAGTAATCATATGTAATTACTACCAATATTATTGGATTAGTGTGAAATGACAAAGGTGTTAAAATTTCACAAAATTTGGGCTGTTTGATCATCAAGATCAAGGTACGACATGTGAAAAATGAGTGTAATTTTTAAAACAAATTAGGACCCATCTGATCATTGTTTGTTCTATTGTGAAAAAGGTGGCCTAGAAATTGGTAAAATAGGGTGGAATTTCTAAAAAAAAAAAAAAAAAAAAAAGGTGGGGGATATTGAGTTCCTATAATATCAGACTAATTAACAGGAATTCAATCACTGCAATCAGATACCAGAGATGGGGTATAAATAGGAGTTCTTTTTTCTAGTTGATCATGAGAGCAAAATTTAGGGGTCCACCACCCACCCATGGTACACTGGGTACTGTGGTAAACTGGTTTTCCTAATAGTGGACTACTGTATCATATATTCATGATGTAATGTTCATTTATCAATATAAGAATGGACATTATTGAAAAAGAAACGTCATGAATAGTGTACCCTAAACATATGACAGAGTTCTGCAATGCTTTGGAATGTGATTTTCTGTGTAAGTTGGATTGTAGCTGCAATTGTCCATGAATAAGCTCTTGCATCACTCACCCATGCAATAGTAAAGTAACAATCTAGGATGTAATACATTTCTATGACATAGATTAACAAGAATAAAAAACACATGGAGGACATAAATATAATATAATGAAATGAAATTGTTTTAAGCTGTTTGTATATTTATTGCCAGTCATGTCATTCGTCTCGGTAGATGAGATGATGAAGAGTAAGATCTTTTTTCTGTTACAGTAGGTGAAAGAAGAAGCAGCAACAAAACTGGCGATGAAAGAAACATGAGTTTGTTTTTCTATTTTATTGGGAATTCACTAATGGCCTTATCTCTTACAGAGAAACTCGATATGTATACACATAGATACATATTTTAAGTGACAGGCAAATGACTTAATCTATGGAAACAGCCACTGTTTGTCATTATGTATTCAAAAGTATAGTTGATCACAAATCCTTTTAACAAATGACATTTTTTATCAACATATAGTGGTGTATTATAATTCTGGGAGCATCTTTAATAGAATACTTGAAATTGCATTTTTGTAAAACTATTTCATACTATTTTCTTACTCCAGTGCTCAGTTAACATATTTTTTCTTTTTCAGTTTGCATCTGAATACCTGAATTTGTATTGAGGATTTGCATAAAGAAAGGCATTCTTACATTGAATTTCGCAGATTAGTAGTTAAATTTAGGTTTACATAGGAGAGACATTACAGAATATGATTAGGGGATAAACCATTTTCTCTGAAATCTGTGGGGTTACATTTTGCATGAATTCAAATCCTGAAACAAAGATGAAAACTTACATTGGAGAGAAGGATTTCCACTGTGAAATCTGTGGAGTAAGTTTTGCATTTAAGTCATCACTACCAAAACACATGTTAACACACACTGGAGAGAAACCATTCAACTGTGAAATCTGTGGATTTAAATGTTCCCAAAAATCATCAATCAAATCACACATGTTAACACACACTGGAGAGAAACCATTCAACTGTGAAATCTGTGGATTTAAATGTTCCCAAAAATCATCACTCCAATCACACATCTTAACACACACTGGAGAGAAACCTTACCAATGTAAAATCTGTGGATTTAAATGTTCCCACATTTCATCTCTCAAAAAGCATATGTTAACACACACTGGAGAGAAACCATTCCATTGCGAAATCTGTGAGTTCAAGTGTTCTCAAACATCATCTCTCAAAAAGCACATGTTAACACACACTGGGGAGAAACCATTCCATTGTGAAATCTGTGGATTTAAATGTTCCCAAAAATCATCACTCCAATCACACATGTTAACACACACTGGAGAGAAAAGTTTCCACTGTGAAATCTGTGGATTTAAGTTTTCTCTAAATTCAAATCTTAAACGACACATGTACACTCATACGGGAGAGAAACGTTTCCACTGTGAAATCTGTGGATTTAAATGTTCCCAAAATTCAAGTCTCAAGCAACACATGTTAACTCACACTGGAGAGAAATGCTTCCAGTGTGGAATCTGTGAACGTAAGTTTTCGCAAAATTCACATCTCAACCAACACATGCTAACACACACTAGAGAGAAACCATTTCATTGTAAAATCTGTGAGTACAGGTGCTCCCAAATTTCATCTCTCAAGAAGCACATGTTAACACACACAGGAGAGAAACCATTCCATTGTGAAATCTGTGGAGTAAGTTTTACTGTAAAATCATCACTCCAAAACCACATATTAACACACACTGGCGAGAAACGTTTCCAGTGTGAAATGTGTGGATCTAAGTTTGCAAGAAATGCTAATCTTAAAAAGCACGTGTCTATACACTCTAGGGAGAAAAGTCTCAAATGTGAAATCTGCGGAATAGGATTTCCCTTTAAAGCATCACTCAAAAAACACATGTTAACAAACCATGCTGAAAAATGTTACCACTGTGAAATCTGTGGATTTAAGTTTTCTCTAAATTGTGATCTGAAACAACATATGCTAAAACACACAGGAGAGAAACCATTCCACTGTGAAATCTGTGGAGTTGGTTTTTCCATTCAAAAATCAGTCAGAAGACACATGTTAATACACACAGGAGAGAAACCTTTCCACTGTGAAATCTGTGGATATAATTCTTCCCGAAATTCAAGTCTCAAAAAACACATGTTAACACACACTGGAGAGAAACCTTTCCACTGCAAAGTCTGTGGATTTAAATGTTCCCAAAGTTCATCCCTCAAAACACACATGTTAACACACTCTGGAGAAAAACCATTCCACTGTGAAATTTGTGGAGTAAGTTTTTCCTTAAAAGCATCACTCCAAAAACATACGTTAACACACACTGGAGAGAAACGTTTCCACTGTGAAATCTGTGGAGTTAAGTTTTCCCAAAATGCGCATCTGAAAAAACACATATTAACACACACTGGAGAGAAACCGTTCCAATGTGAAATATGTGGATTGAGATTTTCCCAGAATGTAAATCTCAAACAACACATGTTAACACACACTGGAGAGAAACCATTCCACTGTGAAATGTGTGGATTAAAGTTTTCCAGAAATTCATCACTAAAAACACACATGATAACACATATTGGAGAGAAAACAAATAATGTATGAAAGCTATGCTCAACCAGAAGATGAAAAATCTTACTGAGAAATAGTTGGTAGCCTTCAAAAAAGTTGGTAGCCTTTAAAATCTGTTGTGACAAAATGTTTACAATATTATTCTTAATTGACTGTGGATCAAGTCCTCTGTTATTTAAAAGGCACAAAAAAAAACATTTTCTCATATTTAATGATGCTGATTTCTTTCAACAGATTAAAACTATATTTGTTAATGTTTTAAGTGGAGATTAAAATTATATTTTAATGTTCTTAGTGGATCACAATCCTGAACTTTTTGCTTGCCACGACATTACATTTCAGAATGCTATAACCACTATACTGTATCCCTTTTGCATGTGAACTTTTCCTACTTTATGAACCTCTTACTTTATTACTGTCTTATAGTCACTTTGCTTTTGACTTACATTATATGCATATATTGTCATATTATTTTTGTCATTCTGTGTATGATGATAAATTCCATTCAGTAGCAAGGCCTCTGATTGGAAAGTTTTGAGGATTGTGGAATCATCCGACAAAAAAAACACAAGTTTACTTCCACTTCAGAAAGTTTTCTTTTGTGAGATTTCTGGTGTTATATTTGGTTGGCATTCTGCACTGTATAATATACAACTGTGTGAATGTTATCACTTGTAATGTGTTTTGTAAAATTTTCTTTTTATATAAATCTAAAATGACATGAAGTAGTCCCTGCCATAAAACCTGCAGTGTTAGATTTTCTCAGCATCTGAACTAGAAAGATATATAAAATCTTCCTCTTTTGAAACCCGTTGGTCAAATGTTCTCAAAAATCCACACATTTAGACTCTCATTGTCAGTCTAGTATGTAAGGAAAAAGACAGGGAGTAAAGATTTCTAGCAGTTTGACCAAGAAAAGTTGAAATTGTTTTCTGCTTTTTCGAACTACATTAGTCTGAATAGACTGAATATAGTCACTTGTAATGTGTTGGGTAATATTTTCTTAATGAAAAAGATACAAGTTTTCATAGCTATTCACTCTTTTCATCAGTCGAGTACAGGAAAGAGAGTGCGTGAAGATATCTGTTGGTTTGACAAACAAAAGGTGTAGTCATTTTCAGCTTTTCCCAACAGCATTAGTGTTATGGTCCGGTTCCTTCTACCACGGTGATAGTCCAAGGTAGAACCAATAAAGAAGAACTCGAACACGGATATGGAATAACACAGATATATTACAAACAGGAATATATACAGAGAAGTAGAAAGTGTTAGTACGAACAATCAAGTTTAGTAGTACTTGTCTGAACACGACTCTGTTTCGGACTGCCTCTGACTCGACTGACTGACTCGCTCGCTCTGACTGACAGACTTCACTCCAGACTTCAGACTGAACTCTCTGCTTCCTCTTGAGGTGCAGTATTTATTACATATGGAATAGTCCATTATGTTATTATGGGTAATGTCCCATAACAATTAGTGTGAAGGTTCAAGTGCAATTTGAACTCTGATCTCTGAATGTTATAACATCATACCTCTCCGTATGCACTGATGCAAGTATTGGACATAAATTTTATAAAGAAAATAAATAATTTTATTGCTGCTAATAGAAATATAGCAAAGAAAATGGCGACTTACCTCGTCAAACCAAGCGCCAGCGCATCGCATGTATTCCACAACAGAAAAAGTGGCATAAAAGAAAAATTATTACCAAACAAAAGAGCACGTATTCCGCATAACATGCTGAAAATGGAATATTTGAATTAAAAAAAAAAATAAGTCCGTCACAGGAGTCGCTATAAAAGTATTTTGATATGCAAATTACTGAACATTCTATCCCAGCTGTCGACGAATTAAAAAAAAAATAGGTTCTACCGATAAAAGCAGTTGGTGTTCTCAATTCGAGAGCGGAAAATTTGGGCATTTTTGGCTACAGCATTTGTTAGAGAGTGAGTTAATTTTCTGACTGGTTACACGCATTGTGATTTGAGATAGTACTGGCAAATCGAGTTTTCAGCATTTCTTTCTGCCCCAATATTTGAGTCTGTACTTACGGTGATTTTTCTTTGTGTTGTGGAAATAATCTGTGAAAAATACTTCCTTTGCTTTCAGAACGCTTACAAGAAAAGGAAGATTCCTCAGGACTATTATTACCCATTTGGTTTTCCATACAAAAGAAATAACCTATCAGTTGTGAATATAAGGAAATAAAATTCTTTTAATGATATTTCAAATGTGTAAATACCATGAATGTTTTTGATTCGATAAATACATCTTAATTTGACAAAAAAAGATATCTTTTGTTGTCAGCAAAAGGAAGGAAATATTACATGTAACTTTTTTTCTATATATGTCTAATTTTGATCATAATTTGTTACCCTATCATAGATACATATGGGCACATGACTGAATCATTAGAATGTTCCGACCAAGAAACCTGGGTTTTGTTAGGAACTTTCAGATACAAGCATCAAGGTATTACATCCACATAAAAGTGCTTGTCGGTGCATACAATGTATATTTGTGAGAAATTACTGTATTTCTTTTAGACATAATCTTTTATTCCTAAAAACAAAGATTTTATATATTTTTGATAAATCTTCATAAAAAATGAGTTCTTTCAATATTTCTTGCTTTCATCACAAACATAACAGCCCAAATTTCAATCTTGGAAAGTAAAAAACATTAGATCCAAAGATTTACTAAAAAAAGGACGTACATGATGAAAAAATGAGGAAAACATAATAAAAATAAAATTTATCATCAAAATATTTGCATTGTTTTTAAGAGAAAAGATAAACCTATCAATCTTCCTCAAATAAAGTGAAAATACCATGAATGTTTTTGATTCAGAAATAGTTTCAGAAAATTGTATTATATCTTTAAAAGATTTTTAATAAAACGAATTATTATGTCTACATTTCTGAGATGAGGTACTATGAATATTATTTACATTATTCGGACTATTGTCCTCATCTTTGTCACCATGTTTATCACAACATTTCGGCCGTTGTACGCTCTGGCCTTCTTCAGGTGGTTGGAATGTTGAACTGAACCCTCAAGGACACATGGCACAGTGGATAAAGGTAATGGTTAGATCCAGTGACAGGACCCAAAGAGTCTGAGTTCAATACCCGTTTAAGGCAGTGGAGAACTTTCAGAGGGAAATTAACAGGAGATAACTGATTACTGACATCCATCCAACATGGCACGTGGAACTAGAACAGTCTACCCCAGTGAGCGAAATAAAGGGTTCAGTTCAACATTCCAACCACCTGAAAAAGGCCAGAGCGTACAACGGCCGAAACGTTGTGATAAATATGGTGACAAAGATGAGGACAATAGTCCGAATAATGTAAATAATGCAAATTATTTTGTGCTCACAGATCTCTCAATGTCAACGATTTTATTGATAATCAGAAAAAAATGAGTAATTTAAATAAGATTTTAAATACAGCATATTGCTGACTGGAAATATTGAGTTTAATCTATTAGCTTGGAATTAAAAGTAAAATATAAATTTCAAGAAATATTTTTCATTTGAATACATTTTAAAAATGAAGTAATACATTTTTTTTATTTTGAGGTGTCTAAATAAGATATTCAGTGATTTCTTTTAATATGCCAATAAAAAATTCATAATCTCGACTAAATTAAAACCAACACACTAGAAACTGAAAAGGCCTGAGATATTATTACAGAAAGTATTAGCATAACAAAGTATTTTTTAATTACTTAGAGTTTACCACTAACAAATTAACAAAAACTAATTAATTTCTATTCCCACCACAGTCTAAAAATTAAAACAGGTTTAGTCATAGGATTCTACCACAGAGCCCTTAGAAATAGTATCCCTGAATACCTAAGTGGAGAAGAGAAATACATTGAAAAAATAGACTTCTTCACTACACACATTTGATTTCCAATGCTTGAAGTGAGCATACAATATCTACAAATTCCCAAAATTAAACACTCCCGATAGCACTTCTAACATCAACAACGCAAAATTCACAATCCTAACCTCTAACACTCTATCAACAAAGTTTGAAAATAAATTAGTTATCCCCAGTACTAGAGTCTTTACTATCACCAAGACAATCAGAGATATAATTAGGAAGAGAAATATATCCAGCAACAGTGCTAACATTGGTGTGACATCTCAAAATTTAACTGTCTGTATCTAGGAGCATAAAAATGGATTTATGTTGGGACAGCACTTTAAACTTGTTCGTAATACACAGGAACAAAACCGGCCGTAACTTTGATTTTTACAAATGCCACCCTAAGGGAAAAAAGAAAGAACTTAAGACTTTACATTGAAAATATTTATAGGGAATCCTGATGTATATTTTCCCAACTGTAGACACGCGTCAAAAATACTGCATCAATAACCTTTATTAAGGTATTCCTTAAAGAATCTAACAAGTTTATCTTATAGAACTGGTGTTTACGTAAAAATGTCTCCAAGACATGATTCCTGCTAGGCACAGACACACACATGCACACACATGCACTTAAGGTTATACATTATCATCCGAATCCTACATAGACTAGAATTATGATACGCTAACATACATAGAGTGATATTTACATTTTTAGTTAGGCTTTAAATCCGTTAACTTCATCTCTACTTGAGTTCAGAATGCCATAAATTATACTAAGGCTGCTTAACAAGTCAAAAAGTAGGAATCATGACTAGTCATAGGATTCTACCTCAAGAGCACTTAGAATAAGTAGCACTGAATGCCTAGGAGAAGAAGAGAAATACATTGAAAAATCATTTAGACTTTTTAACTGCCTACATCATTTCATTTCCAATGCTATAAAATGAGCATACAAATTCTACAAATCTAAAAAACTAGGCACTGCCAATAGCACTTCTAAGATCAACAACACATAAAGGGGATCTACATTGGGACCAATCTTTGTAAACGAATTGTGTCATAATGGGAGTTGAAAAAAAACACTGAATTGTGGGTAGAAAAATGGCTATATGAGTCAATTGGAAATGAATTGGTGAGAAAGGTTTGACAAAGTATCAAGCACTTTGATGGGTGAACAGTGAAAGAGGATGAATGAAGGAGACCAAGAGGTGCCTGGATAATGAAGAAACCCAAATCGCTTTGCCCCCTAAAACTACACCCTTTAAACTCGCTCGTAATACACAGGAACAAAACTGACCATAATTTTGATTTTACAAATGCCACCCCAAGGAATAAAGAACATATTATTTTACATTGAAAATACTTTGAGTGAATCCTGATAAATATTTTACCAACTATAAACGTACATCAAAAACGCTATATTACATCACCAGTCTATATTAAATCCCTTCTCAAAGAATTTAACATATGTATATCTACAACAGCCATTGTTTACATAAAAATGTCCCCAAAACAAAAATAATGCCTGCTAGACACACACACACACACTTAAGATTATATGTTATCATTCAGCCCCTACAGAGAATGCATTTATGGTACACTAACATACAAAAAGTAATATTTACCTTTTTTCAGTTAGGCTTTGAATCTGTTAATATTTTTTAAGCTTTGAAAGGATGTGCCATCTCTACTTGTTCAGAACACCATAAATTATACTAACTCTACTTAACCTTGTTTATGAAGATAACAGTATCATTATTATCTGCATTTATTTCAGACTGGGTGAGAAGTGCATTATATGTTTTTTTTTTTTTTCTGGAAACAATCTGAGGCAAGTAGAAACCCGATGTCTTTCTAAGGGCTTTGGAGCAATGGAAATCTCATTTAAATCTGAAAGTTTAACTAGTCTTTCAAATTCAAAACGATATAAATGTTTAAAATGTGCCCATTTTGCAACTTTAGTTCTCCTGTCTTTTTGTGAGCAACAAATTGTAAATATTTTTCAACAGATGAACATATGTTTATTATCTTCAGTTAACCAAAGTTTTTCAGAGAGTCTTGAATATAATTAAAAAAAGCTTTGTCTGCTCGATTGCCATCATACAATAACCATTACATCAGCTGGTACAGAGTTGATGGCTGAACTAACTCAATTTGTTCAAATAAAAAGGCTGATGTTAATTTTGAAATTGGAATCAATCTTGTAAGAAATTTTGAACTCCCCATTAAGACATATCAACATTATAACAAGTACTGTTTGAGCAAGTACAGATGGATTGTCAACTGACTTTTTTACTTTCTTTCTTTCTTTCTTTTTTATGCAAATCACCCCAAGCAAGGTGGGAGTGCCACTAGCATGCAAGGGGGTTACAGGGGAGTGTTTGGGAAAATGATAAAGAGAAGGACAGGGATCAAGGTCAAGCTGTCAGATGTCGATTGACATTACATTTGAATATTTGAAGACGTACCAAATTGTTGTTTGCCATGATATAGTAACATTTCCTTGATATACTCCATCCTGGAGAATTATGCACTTTTTTTGACTGGCATTAAGAGTATTAAATACAGACATCAAAAAAGATTTTTCATTAAGTTTCTTTTAAATTTTTATAATTAATCTTATGTAATTCTAAAAAAGCATTCATTTTATCAATTTGATTTTGAGCAGCACTGGGAGATATTTTTTATATCCCTTTGAACATCTGAGCATACAGATGGTGGATTTGGGGGCACATTTTTCTGAGAACTTTTATGGTCTTAAAATTTGAAGATCAATGTAGTTGACAAATAACTGTATAGATTGTAACATTAAGATTGTCATTTGGAATTGATTTTCTCCATTGCACTCTCTGACGTTTGTCTTTTAGAAAATGGTAAAATGGTATTTTATCTCACAGTTTTCTCTTGCTGGCTTCTGCAATTTGTTTTGCAATCAATGACACAACACATCTGGGACATTGCTGGAAACTAAGTAATATCTGAAATGATTAAGCTTCTTAAGCACAATTTTACTGCATCAATTTAGGGGTAACTTTTCAAGCTAAATTAATTATACTCTTAATCCCAACTTTTACCTCCCCTACACCAATAAATTAAAAACAGAAATTTTAGAAGGTTGCATTAAACCTGAAAATCCACTTTTTAAACTGATTTTTTTTTTTTTTTTTTTTTTTGTACAGTGTAACCCGGATATAAGAGAGTTGTCGGGACTGGAGAAGAAGTCTCTTATATCCGGGTTTGGTATATTTTGTTTACGTAAGTATGGCTCTAATTTGGGACCAGAGAAAATCTCTCTTATATCCGGGTTACACTATATATATATATATATATATATATATATATATATATATATATATATATATATGAGGCATTCCAGTTATCGTCATCAGGTAATACAGTGTAACCCGGATATAAGAGAGTTGTCGGTCCGGATAAGAAGTCTCTTATATTCGGGTTTCTCTTATATCCGGGTTTGGTCTATTTTGTTTAGGTAAGTATGGCTCTAATTTGGGACCAGAGAAAATCTCTCTTATATCCGGGTTACAGTGTATATTGGTTTTGGAATATATTGTTCAAAACGCGTTTGCAAAATATTACATAATCTTTTAATTATCAAGTTAAGTATCTAAATTTCTGGCACTTGTCAACATAAGATCAGCTATTACCTGGCTTTCTCTCAGAGTGCTGCTCCTCTAGGAAACACCTCCCTCTCAATTTAAAGAGGCGGACTGGGGTTTTACCTAGTGACTAAGGGAGAGGGATTTGTCTATTTTTGAGACAATGTTTCATGGTGGGGCAATCCACTGCAGAGCTCTTTAATCTTCTTATGTCAAAAGTTAGTTTCGTACTCAACTTGAGTAAATAAATAAAATATGCAAGAAGAACCTGAAAAATGACTGAGCATAGGCTATTTTTTTCTCGTTCTGTAAACCTCCTCGTTCCTTTGGGACAATATGAACAATCATTTGTTTTGGGACATATGTAAATGTTTTTAATATATGTACGTAAGTTGTTTGCCTTATTTAGTTCACTGCATTTTTAGAATATCGAAATGAATATAAATTTTATTACATTAAATTTACGTAAAAACATTCTTAAATAGCTTTTTCATTAATTTTCTAATAAGAATATGACATTTGGGTTCTATTTTTATGCTTTAATGGAAAAGTTTAAAAATTAAAACTAAACATTAATATTTTTTTATTGTACCTTAAAGAAAAACACAAAAAAAAAAAAATCAGTTATTCAGGGGAAAAATATTCTAGTGTTACTTCTACCGCATTCTAGAGAGAAAGAAGACATGAAATATCTCGCTTTATATAGCCATTTAACAAGATGATCTCTTCGTGAATTTGGCAAACCATGTGGAGTTAGCCGACATGACACCTTCAGATTGCTTGAAATTTATTTTTCTCGATATGTCCATAGTTTTCAGATTTGTTTTTTGTAAGCTGAAAAGGAAGATTTGAATGTAGTTCAGATGGGACGAAAATATACTTGTTTGAATGACGGTGTTATCAGTGTGCTGGAGAAATTACTTGAATGTCAGAATGTAGCATGTTCTGAAGGATATGTCATTAGCCTGGTCTTCATAGCTAAATACGACGTGTATTGCCTCGAGGGCAGTCAGTAACTAAAGAACATGTAGTAGTTCCCTACCCGAACGGGGTCAGCTGGCTTGCAGAATTTACTTTCGTCGCAGTTAACTCCTCCTTAATTTCCTAAGTGTTCCCTAGGGGTCGCACTCCCTACACTATAAATACTGGGCAACTTCTGGCCTCGTTCTCTTTGTACTTTGCATTTCAGCAGACGCAGAGATCTGCGTTTTTGCCCACTTGAGGGGAAATGCCATGAAACACGCACACACATACACGTACATACAAACATTCACCAAAATACAAACTCTTTACGTTCACACACAAATACAAATGTTAACGTCTTTGTCCATTGTAAATTTTATTGATTTATACACATACTTGTTTGTGTGTGCGTGTCTAATATATATATATATATATATATATATATATATATATATATATATATATATATGTAGACACGCAAACAAGTATGTGTATTATTAATCAATAAAAAGAACATGGCGGACTCAAGTTGAGTTCAACCGGAGTTGTAAAGAAAACAAACAAGTCATATATATGTCATATATATATATATATATATATATATATATGACTTGTTTGTTTTCTTTTTATTGATTAATACACATACTTGTGTGTGCGTGTCTATATATATATATATATATATATATATATATATATATAGAGAGAGAGAGAGAGAGACGCACACACAAACAAGTATGTGTATTAATCAGTAAAAAGAAAACAAACAAGTCATATATATATATATATATATACTTGTTTGTTTTCTTTACAACTTCGGTTGAACTCAACTTGAGTCCGCCATGTTCTTTTAATTGGACCTTTTTCTAGCAGGAATAAACAGTACATGTTCCTAATTCAGCAACACTTAAACCCACGGTCCTCTACACTTTTAACCACATATATGTATATTGTGGTAAAATGAAGTAAAAACAACAGATAAATTAATAATAGGAAATTAAACGAAATAAATACATTTTTCCATCTGGCAATAAACGAACCGGAACCTGGTCTTCTGTGTAATATTCTGACTCCACTTCTGGAAAGTACATAACTGCTCTCTTAACACATTCCAACACATGTTTTGGCGTGTTTTGTAGCTCCACTCATGAGTTAAGTAATCTGGTTGTTCCAACCGACTTGAACTCGACAATTTTAATGTTGAAAAAAATAGTCAATGGGAACACTAGATTATTATAATAGAATGAATGAATGAAAAACTTCCTACCTTAACTTTTGGTGGCGACAGAACAAACAACATTCATACAAGAAGCAATTGTAGTAGAAAGTTTGCTGGTTACCATTTATTTAATGGCGTTGACGTCCCAAATCAATCTATACAATTTTTTACTCTACGAATATGTTAAGCAAAATGCAAAAACGACAAAAGGAAACAAGAAGAAACATTTGTGATTGAAGACAAAAGACAAACATTTGAATAACAAGTAATTTTCAATGTATTTTTGTAATGAAAATATTTTACAAAAATATAGTCGATTCTTTTTAGATGAAATCTTGTTAGTATAATTTATGCTGAACTCAACTTTGGTGAAAGATTAATTTTTGTTAATGAGTTCTGATTTGAAAGGATGTTTTTTTAGAATCTGTCATTGAAGTTTCCATAAATTAATTGCAAGAGAAAAAATTTACTGTTCATGTAAGTAGTAAATGTTTGTAAAGTTGAATGCAATTTGTGATCAAAGAAGTTATCTACCTTCGATTGTTTTGTGTAATACAATGTTCTCGAATGTTGAGAAATAAAGTTGATTTGTTAGCAGGAATTTGTTTAACTTCTGCGTAAGGAATTTGGTGAGTGAAATAAGAATAAAGTTCACTGAAGTTTTTGATGAGTGAATGTCAATATTGTTAAGTTGTATAATGTTCGTAATGAACGAAAAAACTTAAAGTTGTGTGACGTGAAGTTTACTTGCAATTCAATTGATGCCACAATTCTCACTGGCAAATTTCTGTTTTTATTTGCTTCAGGTGGCTCACAGAGACTTGGCGCGAACTTGGATTTTAGTCATGAGCTGTAAAATTAGTTAAGTGTGGTTAGATAGTCACGCCTACTTGTATATTTAACCAATGAGGGCTCGAGATTTTTTTGAAGGTGTATGAAGTTGAAAGTGTTCTGTGACCCACTTTTTGCACGGATTTGACCCAACTATTTTGAGTATTATTGGAATAATGTAGAATTTGGGTTCTGCACAATAACAAAAAAAGGCGTTGTTGTGGATTTAGACACGGTAATTAATCTATTCATCATGGCTCTCTTACAACAACTAGAGAAAAAAGGAAGAAAGATTAACAAAAAAGGTCCATGCGCCCTCTACAACTTGAAAAACAAATGTCCAAGGGAAATAACTAATCCCTTGTAGGGAGACCACAGTTGTTTTCCCTTGGGTTGAGCTCATGGGAGCTAGGCCCCTTTAGAGAGTAGAACTCTTGTTTTTGTTTTTTTTTTTCGTTCTTTTTTTTTTGTTTTTTTTTTTTTTTTGTCTTTGCTTCCGTTTTTTTGAGGAACGGCCTCTTTACCTTCCTGACCACCAGGGTGTCCACACACGTGGTAACTGGTCAACATGTGCACGGCCTAGCGAAAGAAAAAAGTAATTTCCATTCACATATCTGCAGACTATCAAAGGCCATATAGCTGGTATGCTATTTTTTTCTCGTTCTGTAAACCTCCTCGTTCCTTTGGGACAATATGAACAATCATTTGTTTTGGGACATAAGTAAATCTTTTTAATATATATACATAAGTTGTCTGCCTTATTAAATGTTTTGTTTGCTACGCTCGCGTATTTCGCCTTTCTATATTCATATTCAGTGTTAGTGTGTCAATGGCTACACTAATGCTAATATTAGTATCGGTGTGCTACTGGAAAGCTAATACACGTTATTCTTCCTAACACAAAATAGTCGGTAAACTCTGTGTGGCAGATACCACCATACTAATACCCTTATTAATTTTGTTTTATTTTAAATATTACCTACAAAGAGTGCAATTTTCAACATTTAACTTTTCTTATCCTTATTTACTTCAGGATTAGAAAAGAAAAACGGGCATATCGAAGAAGAATAGGCATTGATAACTTTATTTTATTTAAAAATAAAAATGAAAAATTAACTGTTCGGAGTAGAAACCCAAGTTATTGTTGATTCTATTAACTGTTTATATGTGAACATGAACATGCATATACACCCAAGATACACCAACACGCAACCTTCAAATCCCAGAAGTGGTAAACTCTGACAACATTTAAAAGTGCTAGGAAATTTGTCCTGGCTTTCCCGCATCATTAAAATGACATTGACATTAAAAATTGGGTTGAGGTTTAAAAATTGCGATAAAACGCGAGTAAAACAAGATTAGAGTGGACAAACTCTCTCTTTTAGGTGCGTACAAATAACGAAAAAACTCCTGCTCGGTGAGTAACGATAAAAGAAGAAAGTGTTTATTTACAACATATACAGAAAAAAAAAAAAAAGGTAAAGGGATAAAAGGACGATTAGTAGAGAAAGAAAGGGAAAAGAGAAAATGTTCTTAATTTAAAAAGGCTTCAATATCTGTCTATATTTAAAAAAAAAAGGCTTGCTCAAAATATTTCTCTGAGCGCCTAAAGAGTTCTTTAAGCGATTAGATATTATTGTTAAGGTTCAGATAGATACACTCACAGTTCTTGTAGAGTTGGAAATTTGTTCGCAGATGAAGGAATCCTGCTGCTGAGTGAATTTTTAGGTCGATGACAGAAGTCCAGTGGGCTCGTCAGAAGGAGTGGTGAAGGGATGCAGGTTTTTGGATTGGTCTTGAATAGTGGACCGACGTTCGTTTTTGACAGCCCTTTTTAGTAGTTCTTCTTTGGTGAAAGAGGTGTTGGAGCTTCCTAATGTCGACCTCACAGACGGTGGGCAGAAATCTCACTGTCGAAATAGGCAAGATTCTCCAAATTTATGGAGTTTTGGTAGGCTCCGATGGATCGAGGACTTTTCCCTCCAAAATCGTTGTACAAATTTCCTGGCCCCTCTATTGGTCAGAAAACATTCTTATCTCTGATAAGAATCAGGGCCCTGGGAGTCGGTTTCGAAGGTACTGAAAACAGGTTGAAGTGAAGAAGCTGTGAGGTTTCTCCCAGACTTTATGGGTCCATGGAAAGAATAATGGTGGTGGAATTCCTTTTTTTTTTTCCAGCTCTCTCCTTAGTCAGAAAATATATTCTTATCTCTGATAAGAATTAAGGCCTTGGGAGCCTGTTTTGAAATTAAGAGGAGGTTGAAGTGAGGATAGGAAAAATAGCGAGAATGTGAAATTGTTGTTCTCAAATTAAATTCCAACAAAAGAAGCATACATGGATTGAGGAATCGGAGAGCCGAGTTCGAATTCCAGTCGAATCTATTACATTCACTTCTTACGTGAATATCCACTAATATCCTTGGGAAAGGTATGAATCCTCTTTCTCTACCCACTAGCTATGGGTAAATAGCAGGACAGACCGGGTTCTATAACCTTGGATGGCAACTGGTCTACTGCAGAAAAAAAATGGCAACCTACTGCGGGAAAAAATCTGCCTCGTCAATCATGTATCGAAAGATAGATGATTGCCAAAGCGTATATTACGCATGGCACTTAACTGACAGATACGACATAGTAACTATCACACTAAATGGAATACTAACTCAGGAAATATTTTTGATTATTCAACAACACGTGCAAAAACACATTACTGAATGCTTAGTATGTAGGGAAAAGGAAAAGGAAAAGACTTATGTGAACACGAATATGCCCCCCACCCAACGATATAGCCAAACGCAGAAGTGGTAAAAAAAAAACCCTGGCATTTAAAAGAAGCATATCTACGAACAACTACAACACTAAAAGTAAAATTGAGCACCAGCTCAGCAAATATTTTTGATTATTCAGCACGTGCAAAAACATTACTGAATGCTTAATTCACCATGTGTGTCGGTGGCGAGGGGGGGGGAGCATGAAACGGACATTTCAGTTTTCACCTTCGCCACTAAATAAATGAATTTTAGGCACAGTAGCAATGGCTGGTATCAAATTCCAACATTTATAGAAACGAACGCTGCTGGCTGATTTGCTATTATTGAGTTCCTGTTCTCCTTTCGAAAAATAACAAACAAGCTACGAGAGAACGAAACCGGAACCTTTTAAGTAGGACACCAGGAAGACAGGCAGGCCCACCCACCACCTGAGAGTATTAATTTTATAAATTCGCTTAAAATTTCTCCCCTCAAGAGAAAAAGCAGTAAAGAAACTTTTACTTAGCTTATATTGTATTATTTTTTTTATTATTTTGTATTCACCTTTTAATTATTTTTAATTTTACATTACTTTCGTATAAAGCTAAGAAAATGATGAGAAAATAAATAAAAGAAATGAATAAAAAAGCTAAAAAAAGCATTATTTCAAAATTCTTACTAATTTTTAATTAATTTCCATTCTAAGCTTTAATGTTCTATTTATAAAAATAAAATTAATTATTCATAATAAAAGAAAAAACCTTAGAAAAATCTTTCACTCTTAATTACATTATGTCCCAAAATAATTTATTTTTAAACAAAAACAATTTGTAGATTTTACTTCATTTGGTCTTCGTATTTTTTGTTTTACAATTTTATTTTTACGCATTCTTTGAAATGACAATAAAAATCGCGGCGTGCTATATGAGTGACAGTAAAAAAACTATTGTTATTGACCTTTGACCTTGACGAAATCTCATGGGGTACCGTGCATAACTAAAACAAAACGTTATTCTCGCTCTAACAAAACAAAGAGTAGGCGGAACAAAAGCAAGACAAAAAATTACATTTACCAAATTCCGTTAGTATTAAAAAATAAAAATTAATTCTTAAATTTGCTAATACGTTTTGAAACAGATCTCTTGGACAGATATTGAATATTTGAGAGGTTTTTGATTTTTCGCCAGTAATAAACTTTTATGAAGAATCATAAAAAAAAAACAGATTGAGATTGTGACATCTTGTGTACTACATCCAGACTATTTTTGAGTAACGAACAAAATCTTCTTTGACACCGTTTCCTGTAGTAATTCCTTTGTTCTTCACAAAATACATGCGTTCGATTTTCAATTAATTAATCTTTTCTAATTGCAATTTCTTTAAAAATAGAAAGTTTTATTGATTACAAAATACTGTCGAACCTAAGAAAGAAATATCAAGTCCAACAGCAGCAACTTAATCCTGTTTGTTATTGTGTGAAGTGAAAAGGTTTGAATATTCGCCCTGGAATGGTAAGTGAGACGAACCGTCAGTGACTTCCTAAAAACCACGAAAACCGCATTTTAAATAATTTAAATGCTTTCTTCGAATTTAAATTTTGCTTTCATTTGAAAGATAAGAGCCCAACACTACTAATGTGAATTAAACGAAAAATTAATTTTCGACGAAAATTAATTTTTCGTTTAATTTTTCGTAAATAATTTAATTTTAAACATTTTTAAAACATTGGCTCGTTTTCTAGTCATTCAAAGAAAAAAAATCAAATTCATCAAATGTAACGACTTTTAAATGATTTTATTTTTACTAAAATCTTTTAGGTACCTCATAGAATAATAATTTGCAGAAAAAATATAGCATACTACGATGAAAAAAGGTTCCAAAATTCATAAAAACAAACTTTTATCGTCAAAATGTTTATTTTTAAGACGAAAGACGAAAAATATTTTTTTTTAATTATCGTATTAATTTTTTAAAATCGTAACACGTTAACTGAATTTTCACTACCTAAGGTTTAAAATTATTTTTTTAAAATGAAAAAGCATTCTTGAAGATTTCCCTGAAATTGAAAGAATTGCAGAGCCCCAGACGACTCTTTTGAAATCACGTGACCTTTTAAAGGATAATAACATTTATGGCTTACTGTAGTTAGAAATTGAGAACGTCTCTATACAATACACACAATTTTTTTTTTTTTTTAATTTTTAAAAATATTTCAGTACAAACGACTGTTATGAGCTTTTCAATTTTTGATTTTTGTAAATGTACTTTTCACTTAATATCACCAAAATGCGACCATGAAGCAATGCAGAATTTTAAACGATTTTTTAATAAATTATTTAAATAAAATTTTTAAAAAATGAAAACAATTCTTGTAAAAATTATTTATCAAAAAAAAAAAATTTCTTCTTAAATCAATAGTGTCCTTAATAAATCTTATTTATCAATTCAATTAAAAGCTTTTCTAATTAAATAATGACAGTTTCATTGCATTTTTTATTTTACAATTCAGAACAGATTTTTGGTGAAAGGGATAACTATCTTACAAAAATAAATTGATGATTTACTTTCTCCAAGGAGTCCTCCTTTTAACTAATAAAAAAAAATCCCCACTTTAAAAATTGAATTTCTTGAAATTTCATGAAATTAAGTAAGTGGGTGGTAACATATGTAAAGAAAAATATTTTTTACCAAAATTTTCTAAAAAAATTTAAAAAATAATTTAATTCATTTGTGAATATGTTCTGAAAGTTTCATTAAAATTTGACAATTCTTTGATTTTTGCAAGAATTTCCAAGTCGGTGGAAATTCTTGTAAAAAATTTTTAATCTTTTCTAGTACAATCGAAATTTGGTTAAAATTCTTGTTTTCTTTATGTCAGCAGAAAAAGCATAAAAAAATAATCGTTATCATTACATTGGCTGCTGACATAAATAAACAGGTATTGTCTGGTGAAAAAATGCATTTCTGTCACTTACAGTAAATAACAGTTGTTTCAAATCAGATTCATTATACTTTATATGTTATTCCTTAAATAAAGTTTCAGAAAAGTATATTTTAGTTTTTGAAGATTTTTTATTAAAGAGAATTACATTGCAATGAAATATGACTAAAAAATGGTTGCTAAGTAAATGATCTGCGTGTAATGGATTAAAAAATTTGTTTATGATTTCCTAAAAAAGAAATGATTCAAAAATAATTTAATTCGAAGGTCGATGGAAATTTGTCTCTGAAAATAGAGTCTATTTTGCTTGTCATAAAAATAGTCAAATTCCAGGAAAATATTACTGAATTGGTGCCACTGTTATGGCCTGCTCTCTATGGGAACATATTAACCAAGACATTATACAAGATATCCACTGAGCATTGAATATGGAAAAGGGAACAATCTATGTTACCAAGTACAACAGATGGCTGAAAAAAGGTAAAGGGTACAGTAGCTAAAAATGGCTGGGTGGAAGCAATGTTGAACAAACAAATATCAGTGAAAAATAGTTTGTAGCCTGATATATATCATGACTAGAAAACACCCTACAGTAGCATTGTCAATATGTAGGATATATTACTGAGGGAACATTGCTTGATTTGATATGTAAGGTCTTCAATATTTTCAAACGATAATCCGAAAGACAAGACAAAAATTGGATTAAATCTGCTTATTTTAAAAGTAAATTTTACATTAAAAGTGTTTTTGATTGAGGTTGATTGCATTGCATATCTTTGCTTTTCTTATGGAAGAATTGGTGTATGTTGAAAGCATTTGAGCAAATTTGTCTATGTCAACTGTTGTGAATTCTTTAAGGAGTGCCTTCAGTTCACAATAGTTGCCCTAGCCTTGATTCAGCTATGATATTCTCTTTTATTGTTTATGATAGGCATTTTAAAAAGGTGAACGGAAAGTCATGAATTGAAATGACCAATCCAAGGTGATACTGTAAAATGTTCATGTTCCTTTTTTCTATGTATAAGGATTGATACTAGATATCCACTACGTATACAAAGTGTATTGAGAACAGTCTATGTTACCAAGTACAACGAATAGCTGGAAAAGATGAATAAACCATGTGAAAACGCTTGCATGTCTCGCATGTTGTCTCTGGTAATATATGAGCTCATCAAATAACAGAACAGGTAATAAAGCAGCGAAGACATTGTGCATGTTGACACCAAGATGAATATGCAAGTTTGAATGAGTCATATATGATATAGATTCTTTCATAAAATGCAATAAAGGTGAATTTACGGCACTTTCAAGAGGAATAGAAGAAAGTGGGAGGAACATCAAATTTTTGGTTTTCTAACAGAAGTTATAATTTTTCTGGTTTAAGAAGCAACCTAAATTCTGTTAGACAATATATTTCTATAGTAAAATTTTTGCTTGGACAGAAAGGCTTCACACACTAATTTTTGCTATCATATTTCCAATATTAATTCGAATCATGTGACTGTAAATTGCCATGAGATTTTTATAAAGATATTGGAGACCTTCCTGTACTTTTCATTCCTTGTGCATAATAAATGGTTAATACATAATGAGGTTTGCCAATTAAATGATAACACAAGATTTGAATATTCCTTAATTTACTTTTGATTTCTACCAATCTTTCATCACTTTCTCTCAGCCAGTTTAGAGCCCCATTTCCATGCTGCATCCCAAGTCTGGCATACGATGTGTAAGAGACTAACTAATTCATATCTTGGGCTGTTGTTTGTATCTCCATCTACCCAAAATTTGTTGTTCTCTTGCCTGCTATACTGGATTGAGGTGAGAGGTTACGTCCTTCTGCTGCTCACTCAGTCAAGCGTGAAATTTGAAAGTAACGTGTATCTGGCATAATGCCATATATTGTTTTGAATTAGGATTCAGAGTTGTTCTTTTCCTAGTTTTGAACTCAGCTTTCTGATTTTGTTTTTCTGTTGCATTGCCTATTGCAATGCCCACGGATACATGATTCAATAATAATGATAATATGGTGGCAAATCTGCTCTAGTTGTAAATGACATCAAGAATAAAATATATCCTATTGGATTGTACAACTGATTTTGTTTTTCTGTTCCTATGCCCATTCCAACACCCACACATCCATGTCCACTGATACATGATTTAATAATAATCTATTGGCAAATCTGCTCTAGTTTCACATGCCATCCAAAATAAAATATATCCTATTGCATTGTACAATTGATTTTGTTTTTCTCTTCCTATTCCCATTCCAACACCCACACATTCATGTCCACTGATACATGATTTAATAATAATCTATTGGCAAATCTGCTCTAGTTTCACATGCCATCCAAAATGAAATATTTTCTATTGCATTGTACAACTGATTTTGTTTTTCTCTTCCTATGCCCATTCCAACACCCACACATCCATGTCCACTGATACATGATTTAATAATTATCTATTGGCAAATCTGCTCTAGTTTCACATGCCATCCAAAATAAAATATATCCTATTGCATTGTACAATTGATTTTGTTTTTCTCTTCCTATGCCCATTCCAACACCCACGCATCAATGTCCACTGACACATGATTTAATAATAATCTATTGGCAAATCTGCTCTAGTTTCACATGCCATCCAAAATAAAATATATCCTATTGCATTGTACAACTGATTTTGTTTTTCTCTTCCTATGCCCATTCGAACACCCACACATCCATGTCCACTGACACATGATTTAATAATAATCTATTGGCAAATCTGCTCTAGTTTCACATGCCATCTAAAATAAAATATATCCTATTGCATTGTACAACTGATTTTGTTTTTCTCTTCCTATGCCCATTCCAACACCCACGCATCAATGTCCACTGACACATGATTTAATAATAATCTATTGGCAAATCTGCTCTAGTTTCACATGCCATCCAAAATAAAATATATCCTATTGCATTGTACAATTGATTTTGTTTTTCTCTTCCTATGCCCATTCCAACACCCACGCATCAATGTCCACTGACACATGATTTAATAATAATCTATTGGCAAATCTGCTCTAGTTTCACATGCCATCCAAAATAAAATATATCCTATTGCATTGTACAACTGATTTTGTTTTTCTCTTCCTATGCCCATTCCAACACCCACACATCCATGTCCACTGATACATGATTTAATAATAATCTATTGGCAAATCTGCTCTAGTTTCACATGCCATCCAAAATAAAATATATCCTATTGCATTGTACAACTGATTTTGTTTTTCTCTTCCTATGCCCATTCCAACACCCACGCATCAATGTCCACTGACACATGATTTAATAATAATCTATTGGCAAATCTGCTCTAGTTTCACATGCCATCTAAAATAAAATATATCCTATTGCATTGTACAACTGATTTTGTTTTTCTCTTCCTATGCCCATTCCAACACCCACGCATCAATGTCCACTGACACATGATTTAATAATAATCTATTGGCAAATCTGCTCTAGTTTCACATGCCATCCAAAATAAAATATATCCTATTGCATTGTACAATTGATTTTGTTTTTCTCTTCCTATGCCCATTCCAACACCCACGCATCAATGTCCACTGACACATGATTTAATAATAATCTATTGGCAAATCTGCTCTAGTTTCACATGCCATCCAAAATAAAATATATCCTATTGCATTGTACAACTGATTTTGTTTTTCTCTTCCTATGCCCATTCCAACACCCACACATCCATGTCCACTGATACATGATTTAATAATAATCTATTGGCAAATCTGCTCTAGTTTCACATGCCATCCAAAATAAAATATATCCTATTGCATTGTACAACTGATTTTGTTTTTCTTTTCCTATGACCATTCCAACACCCACACATCCATGTCCACTGATACATGATTTAATAATAATCTATTGGCAAATCTGCTCTAGTTTCACATGCCATCCAAAATGAAATATTTTCTATTGCATTGTACAACTGATTTTGTTTTTCTCTTCCTATGCCCATTCCAACACCCACACATCCATGTCAACTGATACATGATTTAATAATAATCTATTGGCAAATCTGCTCTAGTTTCACATGCCATCCAAAATAAAATATATCCTATTGCATTGTACAATTGATTTTGTTTTTCTCTTCCTATGCCCATTCCAACACCCACGCATCAATGTCCACTGACACATGATTTAATAATAATCTATTGGCAAATCTGCTCTAGTTTCACATGCCATCCAAAATAAAATATATCCTATTGCATTGTACAACTGATTTTGTTTTTCTCTTCCTATGCCCATTCCAACACCCACACATCCATGTCCACTGATACATGATTTAATAATAATCTATTGGCAAATCTGCTCTAGTTTCACATGCCATCCAAAATAAAATATATCCTATTGCATTGTACAACTGATTTTGTTTTTCTTTTCCTATGACCATTCCAACACCCACACATCCATGTCCACTGATACATGATTTAATAATAATCTATTGGCAAATCTGCTCTAGTTTCACATGCCATCCAAAATGAAATATTTTCTATTGCATTGTACAACTGATTTTGTTTTTCTCTTCCTATGCCCATTCCAACACCCACACATCCATGTCAACTGATACATGATTTAATAATAATCTATTGGCAAATCTGCTCTAGTTTCACATGCCATCCAAAATAAAATATATCCTATTGCATTGTACAATTGATTTTGTTTTTCTCTTCCTATGCCCATTCCAACACCCACGCATCAATGTCCACTGACACATGATTTAATAATAATCTATTGGCAAATCTGCTCTAGTTTCACATGCCATCCAAAATAAAATATATCCTATTGCATTGTACAATTCCTCCAACTTCCTCAGTATTTCAACTGCACCTGCCACCTTGGCTACTCTTCAACCAATGGCTCTGGACTGCTTGGCATGGCTTAATTTATGGTCATTAATTAAAAGAATTATCATTTCAAATTTTGCTTCGGCAAAATTTCCAATCCCAGTTTTTTGTTCAAAAATCAGATATTGACCAGGTGGCTCTTTTCCGCAACCCTGTCAGGTTCATTGCACTCCAACCACAAGGGAAACTTATTCTCAAGTTTTGGTTACAAATCAAATCTTATTAGTCCTACTTATTTCTGTTTTTGTAACCAGTACTTCTCAAGCCAGGTCATTAATCAGTTATCAAAAGTTCATCACATGGCTTCTTGTGATATCATCTTAAGTAATTCTTCTGGTCTTAGAGAATTACACTTTTTGAAAAGAGACATCTTCATTCTTTTGGTTTGTCCATCATTCTATCCATTAACCCTTTCTTTCCATTTACCAGTGCACACGGTCTATCCATCATTCTATTCATTAACACTTTCTTTCTATCTACTAGCACAAAATAGTGTCCCATCCAACCTTACCATTGGAACAACACAGTCCAATATCTTCCCTTGTCCACTTTTTGGCATCACAATGAGAACAAAGTTTGTCCATGGAACCAATTTCCAGGTTTGAGGTTTTCAGTCATATGAAGAATCATAATTAAATGCAGCTGAATTCCACCGCATTCTTCTTGCTTGAAGCTGAATCTTGGTGTTGCCTTTGCAACCTTTGTTCCGCAGATTCATTTTCCCTTTGTTGTTCAGTTCTTATTCTTGGCTCTTGAAGTCTTAATGATCTTTCCTCTACAGATCCTTGCTGTCTCAACTGCTCAGATCTGACCCTCAGTCTTTGAAGTCTCTGTGATCTTTACTCTTCTGATTCTTGATGTCTGTGTGCTGTTTTGTCGAACTCTCTCCTTGAAGCCTCTGTAATCTTTGTCTCTAAGACTCTTGCTCTTTCAGTTCTTCAGATCTAAATCTCTGTCCTTGAAGTCTTTGTGAGCTTTGTTCTTCATCTTCTTGTTGCTTCTGTTCTTCATCTCTGGTCCTCTGTTCTTCAAGTCATAGCAACTTTTGCTCCTCTGTTTCAGTGTTTGTCTGGTGAAGCATTGCAATACCATTAGGCAATTTCCTCCCTAAAATGATTCCATATTATGAGGTATTTTTCCTTGAATAAAGTTGTGCTGTATTTTAGGTGTAGTTATTTTGTCACTTTTCTTTATATTCACCAAATTGGTTCTAAAACAGCTGCTTTCTCAGAAGAACTTATTTCTTTTGTATATTGCTGCCACTTCATGAAGCAAAATAAAGCTGTGTGGGTAACATTTGGTAGGAAATCATTAAAATGTGCACTTGACCTGTGTACTTGTTCTGACCCACCTGCTGGCATGTGGCCTAAAACCTTTCCAGGGATGAAGGGAGAACACATGCTAAGTTTCAGCTCATAAGGTCCAAATGCTGAGAAGCTTATTAAACACAAATGAACAGACATAAATATATATATATATATATATATATATATATATATAAATATATATATATATATATATATATATATATATATTTTAGTGGTCTCAGCAATTTTTAATCTGCTTGTCTGAATCATCTTCAAGAAGCGAGAGTAAGAACTAAAAGGTCAGCCAATATAACACTGATCTCATCTCACAATCCTCACACTTGCTCCATATGTGGCCCTCCTTTGTAAATCACTAGCAGGTCTTAAATGCCACTTAAGATTATCGCATAAACTTTCATAACTGAATCAATAAGCTGGCAGATCCTCATATGTCGAAACCGACAGGAGAGTCGATTATTTATTATATATATATATATATATATATATATATATATATATAAGATTGTGCATTTTTTATTTTTGGTGGCAGCTTTAAGAAAATGCTTGAAAATTGCAATTTTCATAATTCTATACGGTATGTTTTCTTACTCTGGTATTTACTTATATATATATTTTTATATATATATATTTTTTTCCTTTTCAGTTTGCATCTTTAAGAGTACCTGAATCCATAGTGCATATGCATGAGAAAAAAGGCATTCATATGCTGTGAAATTCCTGGATTCCTTTAAGTGAGACAGAACAGGCATAGGGGAGAAACCATTTCCTATGAAATCTGTGGTGTTACATTTTTCATGAATTCAAATATGAAAACTCACACAGGCCAAAAACATTTCTGCTGCGAAATCTGTGGATATGAATGTTCCCAAAATTCATTTCTCAAATCACACATGTTCACACACACTGGAGAGAAAAATCTCCACTGTGAAATCTGTGGATTCAACTTTTCAGGAAATACAGATTTGAAGCAACACATGTTAATACATGCTGGAGAGAAACCATTCCATTGTAAAATCTGTGGATTAAAATCTTCCCGAAGTTACGATCACAAAAAACACATGTTAATACATTCTGGAGACAGACGATTCCACTGTGAAATCTGTGGATTTAAATCTTCCCGAAATTATGACCTTAAAAAACACATGTTAACACACACTGGAGAGAAACCATTCTACTGTGAAATCTGTGGATTTAAGTGTTCCCAAAATTCATCTCTAAAATCACACATGTTAACACACAGTGGAGAGAAAAAGTTCCACTGTGAAATCTGTGGAAAGAAGTATTACCAAAATTCATCTCTGAAATCACACATGTTAAAACACACTGGAGAGAAACCATTCCATTGTGAAATCTGTGGATTTAAATTTTTTGAAAATTCCTCTCTCAAAAGGCACATGTTAACACACACTGGTGAGAAACTTTTTCAATGTGAAATCTGTGGATTTAAATTTTTCGAGAATTCATCTCTCAAAAGACACATGTTAACTCACACTGGTGAGAAACCTTTTCAATGTGAAATGTGTGGATTTAAATCTTCCCAAAATTCATCTCTCAAAAAACACAAGTTAACACACACTGGAGAGAAACCATTCCCCTGTGAAATCTTTTGGATGTAAGTTTTTCTGAAATTCAAGTCACAAACAACACATGTTAACACACACAGAGGAGAAACATTTCCACTGTGTAATATGTGGATATAAGTCTTATAAAAATTAATTTCTCAGAAGACACATGTTAAAACACGCTGTAGAGAAACTATTTTGTTGTGAAATCTGTGGATCTAAGTTTTCCCAGAATAGAAATTTCAAAACTCACATGTTAATACACACTGGAGAGAAACGTTTCCACTGTGAAATCTGTGGATTCTACTTTACCCAAAATACATATCTCAAATGACACATGTATACATACTCTGGAGAGAAACCATTTCACTGTAAAATCTGTGGATTTACATCTTCCCAAAATTCATCTCTTAAAAAACACATGTTAACACACACTGGAGATAAATCATTCCAGTGAGAATTCTGGAAAGTCTTCCCAAAATTTAACTTTCAAAATGCATATGTCACACACTGGAGAGAGAAATTTCCACTGTGAAATTTGTGGTTTCACTTTTTCTTGAAATGTTGATCTTAGCGTATGCTAACACAGGAGAATAACTTTTCCACGGGGAAATATGTGGGTTTAAGTTTTCCAAAAATTCACTTCACAAACAACATGTGAGAGAAAGGAGCCAATCCCAATATATAGAAAAGAGTGTAAGCAAATTTGTAATACAAGCTTGTAAACCCCAGTCAACTTTGGGATATCAACATAGTAGATGAAAACAATGTTGAACCAGCAGATGAAAAATATTACTGAGAAATAGTTATTTACATTCTTCTCAGCTGTTGTCCTCATCTTTTCACAGCATTTCGGCTGTTGTACTCTCTGGCTTTCTTCAGGTGATATTTGTCTGAATTTCTGAACCAAACCCACAGGAGTAAATTGTTATAATTCCATAATGTCTTTGGATATCTCAGCTATAGTTAATTCGCTACATATAAGTTATATAGTTACTTCAGCCAGAATCTATCTTACAACTGATAAAAACAATGAAAATCTTGTATGTTGTTTAAAGAAATTGGGTTATTTACAATCTTGTAACACACACATATTTATCTGGCCAGGGTGTTTCCCTCTTCTTAACAAACCCCTGTATTTATATAAAAATATTTTTAATAAAAGGCTTGTTATGGTTCTTTCTGTTGTTGATGTTCTCATTACTGTAAATTGTAATTCTATGTTAATCAATGTAAAAAAAACATGTTTAAATGATCAATTCAAAATGAGTCATTTTTCTTTCTTTATAAGTAAGTGTTGTAACCTAGGGAAGGTTACTGAATAGAATAATCAAACAAAGGTTGGTAATGAACAATAATACTTAAGACAAGAGCAACACATATAAGATTTGCCAGTGGCATGTAGAACAAGTATTCAACCGCTTGAAGTGAGTGAACTGGATCTCACAACTGTAGACACTACTGTATTTATGTGAATAGGGACATACCCATTATCGTCTGCTATAACAGTAAGCAAATCACTTCTTTTTTTTATTTTTTTAAAGTCAATGTAAATGAGCCAATCTCAATATATAGAAAAGAGTGTAAGCAAATTTGTAATACAAGCTTGTAAACCCCAATCAACTTTGGGATATCAATATAGTAGATGAAAGCAATGTTGAACCAGCAGATGAAAAATATTACTGAGAAATAGTTATTTCCATTATTTACATCTGGTCTTCTTCAGGTAATATCTGTTGGAATTTCTGAACCAAACCCTTTATTTAGTCTACAGGAATAGATTGTTCTAATTCCATAGACAATGTCTTTGGATATCTCAGTTATAGTTAATTCATCTTATTAACTCTCCAAGTTTTTCTTCTCATCAAAATTCACTATGAATTGAACTCCCTACTTTTGGGATCAAGTCACTTCAACCAACAATTTTATCCACTGGGGAAAATAGTGAATGAATTTTGGAGACTTGTGAACCTAATGTCTTAGTAACATTTTTTTACCAGAGCTCATATTACAACTTTCTGTTATTGTTCTTTTTCTCTAGCTTTCTGCATTACTGGTTCCCATATTGTATTCATTTCTATGCTTGCACATCTGAAGAGTTTTTTTTAGGCTAGCATATGCAGTGATGTTCTCTGTCTGTTATTTCCACTTCATCTCCCCCCCCCCAAAAAAAAATAAAGCATTGTCAGGTATTTAATAAATCCTTAAGTTATTAGTGAAGCTGATTGAGGAAATTAAAAAATAACACAGTATCACACTGTATGGTTTTTAAGAATTGTTTCAAGAATTTCTCTGATTTCTTTGAAAACAACTTACAGTAGCATTGTTCATATGAAATGCAGAATATATGGCATTAGCAGCCACCATACAGGAATCAAAATTGCTTGTCCAATTATTAAATACCATCATGTATTCAAATAAAAATGAGAATGCTACTATTATGACAGTCAAAGTATTGTAGATCTATTTAAAATCCTTGTCTATAATCTACATTCAGTACATGGTTTCTTCAGGTGATATCTGAATTTCTGAACCAAATCCTTTATTTAGTCCACAGGAATAAATTGTTATAATTCCACAGACAATGTCTTTGGATATCTCAGTTATAGTTAATTCACTACATATAATCTTACTTATTATAAAATTGTGTGTGTGTGTCTGTACGTTTATACATTGGATCGGATTTCCTACATTTTTCAACCGATTTCAACAAAACTTCACAGGACTACATAAAATTACCTTGCGGTGGTTCTGACAGTGCCAAAAATTGGAAAAAACACAATTGTTTTTGCACGAAATCAATTTGAAAACACGATTCTGTCACCAGAATGAAAGGGGGACAACTCATATCGAGTTATACTTATTATAAAACCCAGGTTGTTTGTGTGTGTGTGCTCGTTTATATATGGGATCGGATTTCCTACATTTTTCAACCGATTTCAACAAAACTTCACTTTTTTTTGGCAGGTAGTGTTTCTTATTGTCTTGCACACTTTTTTCTTTATTTTTACATTCAGAATGCTTTAAAAATTCCATTTACAAGACAATTGTTTATAATAAAATTCTATTAAATCGGTAGACTCATAACGATTGAAAACAATGGTTTTGTTTGAGTTTGGGTTTGACCAATTCGTAAAAAAAAAAAAAAAAGAAAAAAAACTAATTAAGATATGTGTGTCCGTCAACCTTAAACAATAATCTTTGTCAATTTTATTTTTCAGTCTTTATGATGGTCGATACTTGATCTATTTCTTACTGTTACATGCCCAGGCAACGCCGGGCTCTCCTGCTAGTAGTTACTACAGTCAGAATCTATCTTACTACTGTTGGAAACAATGAAAAATTTGTATTGTAATTAAAGAAAATGGGTGAAATTCGAACATAGTACTCTACACATATTTATCTGGCCAGGGTGTTTCCCTTTTTTTAGCAGATTCCTGTATTTACATGAAAAAATATTTCCACTAAAAGCCTCATTATAGTTGTTTGTGTTGATGATATGTTTATTGTTGTAAATTGTAATTCTTCAGTAATCAATGTAAAAAACATGTTTAATTGATCAACTCAAAATGACTGATGTCAAACAGCTTTCTATCTTTATAAGTATGCAATTCACATTTTTTTTTTGTAATTGACGTAAACGAGCCAATCCTGATATATAGAAAAGAGTCTAAGCAAATTTGTATTGTAAACCCCAATCAACTTTGGGATATCAAAGTAAAGAAAGTAATTTTGAACTAGCAGATGAAAAATATTACTGAGAAATAATTATTTACATTGTTCAGACTGTTGTCCTCATTTTTTTTCACGGTGTTTTGGCTGTTGTACTCTCTGGTCTTCTTCAGGTAATATCTGTTGAAATTTCTGAACCAAACCCTTTATTTAGTCCACAGGAGTAGATTGTTCTAATTCCACAGACAACATCTTTGTGGATATCTCAGTTAATTTACCATGATATTTCCAATGCTAAGCTATGGCGACTTCGCTGTCGAAAAAAAAGAAAGTTTTTTTTTTAAATATAAAGAAAAAGAACAATAACTTACAAAACATCCAACATAAAACATAAAAAAAAAAACATCCGCGACAAACGGAATTTTCTGAAGAAAAAAAAACAGTTTTGATTGAGAGCTAGGTAATATACTTATGGCAAATGATCAAATGTTTATGGTGGACTTGTAGCATCTTGCTACCACTTTCTTATCAATGTTGAATTTTGTACATTTTTGTGTAAAAGGGTGGATCAGAGAGCCTACTCATCTTAGTAAATATTTTCAGGAAATATCAGCTTCTAATTGGTCAATAAACACACAAGTGGGTGTTTCAATCCACACACATACAAAAAAAAATTTCCAGTGCGTGACCAAGTCAAGTTTTCCCGCCATTTTCTGTGAGCCTGTCATGTGATTACATTAATTATAAATAGCAGACACATGCTTGCTGCTTTCTCTTCCCTTCTGTGAAGATGTGACCTTAAGAATTCTCGTCTAGATCAGGGTGGTCAGGCGTTAAAAGCGTATTCACGCATGCACGTACGTACGAAATTTTCCAGACTACATTTCAAACATACGAAACATTTCCAAACATGCAACAAGAACTTTTCTCTTTGAAATATTCAGCATTTCTCAGCTTTATAATTAATTCAACTTTTGTGAGTTCAGATAAAAATATTTACAGTCTAAGGGACATAACTCCAACAGATCTTTAACTTCTACTAATGGACATCAACACACAAATAAATAAAAATTATGATTGTTATGTTTTAAAACCATTTTGTTACTTCATGTATTTCATGTTTTGTGGCATTTTTACCTTAGATATAAATTGTGTGGTCTGTTCGTATTATTCAATTGACATATACCACTACATACGGTAACCCCGACGTTTGACATGGGGCAAGGAAAAGAAATAGTCCACTACAGATTTCTGGTTCGGACATTTCTTGTACAAGTTTCATAATCAAACGGAAAATACCTTCCACAAACAACAGTGTTTGGTTTGTCAGGGTTGTTGTCTTGAGGTATTACCTTTCTTTTTTAAACGCTCGTTCTCGCTCATTCTGATCTAAGGGAAGACAAAAAACAGATCCTATTTTTGTTAATCATAGTTACAACGACAACACAGTAGATTTTTACCATTTTGAGGAAGATTTTGGGGTACTGAAATTTAAAAAAAAATATTAACTTAAATTATTATCTTGTAAAAATTTTACAAGATAATAATTTTTAAGTTAATATTTTTTTATTTTACAGTAAAATAAAAACTACATGGTGTGGGAAACTTGTTCCGGGTTAAAGGTTACTTAAAAATGTGACGGAATTAAAGGCAACAATGACTTGAAAGATTAGAGCGGATAATCAAGCATGCAAATGACCGAAAAACAGTAGCGTAATGGGATGATTGCAAATGTTATAAATAAAACTACACTTATCCAAGAAAAAAATTTTTTAAAATTGCTTTACGATAATGCGTAGTGATTTCAGAAAGATAATTATAAAAGAAGTAAATAGGCCAAAATTTCTGATTACGCCAACGGAGGTACCTTTATTTACTAAAAAACATTACGGCAGTAATGGGGGACGAATGACTAACAAGAAGTCCGATTTTTTCTTGTCAATAACTAAAAAAAACAGTAGGTTTCTTCATAATTTAATTGTTAATTCGAGTGCAGCATATACATTTACAGACGGAATTATGACGATTTGGGAAAATTTTAAGAGATTTTATTTAATTTCAGTGCGTTTGGGCATTAAAGAGCAAATTTACCTAATCTTCTTCGAAGCAAACCTCTTGGAGAAATATTAGATTTTTAAAAGGTTTATATAATCTTATTTTTTTTCTATTTCCCATCAATAAATTTTATGAAAAATTACAAAAAACAGATTGAAGAACTTGCAATGCATTCTGCCATATTGTCCATTATGACTGGAAAAAAAAGTTTAAAAATTGACCGAACAAAGCTTTTTAAAAAATACATATAAAATTTAATACAAAAAACTAAAAAGCAATTCACTTAACAAAAGCTTTTAATTGCTTTGTTTGAAGACATTATTGTTTGAAGAAAACTTTTTTTGACGAATTGTATATTATTATTAATATTTATTTTTTAAGTCACTCTGAATTTAGAATAATTCATAAAGTTTCTAATCTTTTAAATTTCTACGTTACTTTTTCTTTTTCCCTGTTAGATGATATTGTTATTAATTAAGCTATATTTACTAATAATAAATCGAAAAGCTTAGTAAAAATTACGTAAATATACTTTGCTTCGTTATTGTTTTATAAAAAATGAAACATCATGTTGGTTGTGATGTCGGGTCTGTCAAGACAACACTTACTTAACTCGACCGAGTCAGTCGTAATAGTAGTAGTATACAATAGTACTCAGCTAGTACAATGATTTATGCTTTTTTTTCTCTAGACAATTACCCAGGACAACATATCACGAATAGATCAGTGCCATTCATTGGAGTAAAAAAAGAGTAGTAAAAAATGTCTCTGACCAAACCACAATTCTCTTGATTAATTCTTAGATTTACTAATTTCCATTGTAAGAAATTTCTTTGGCAAATATTGGATTTATAAGAGGTTTTTTTAATTTTGTTGTTTACTTTTTTTTGCCAACAAAAATATTTGATGAAAAATCAGAAGAAAACAGACTGCGATAATGCTTTGACTATTTTTGAGCAAAGAACAAATTCTTCATTTACACCGGGTTACTTTTTTTAATTCCTTTGTTTAGCTCAGAAACTACGTGCTTTCTATTTTAAAACAATTAATCTTTTAAAATTGTAAGTTTTATTGATTACAAAATATTGTTGTTCTTGAGAAAGAAATATCAAGTCCACCAACAACAGCAACTTAATCCTGATTGTTTTTCTATGAAAAGGTTTTAGATTCGCCCTGAAAAGGTAAGTTAGACGTACGCTTGTCCCAGGTAACGCTAAAAAAGTGGTATACCCTGGAGAAAAAAGGTCCCCAAATTGATAAAAAAAAAATTGTAACGTGTAAATGTTTATGTTAATATTAAAGAGAGAAGACCAAGGTATTTTTTAATTATTTAAAAATCTTTTTTTTCATTTGCAGCATATTTTAAATTTAGGTTGAAAATCTTGTTTTTTTTTTTTTTTTCAGGTCAAAAATTACGTAATAAATTAACATTACTTGTTTTTCACTGTTTTCAGTTGAAAAAAAAAACACATTGATTTGGAAAATCTTGCAAAAATCAAGTACTTGTTGGATTTTAATGAAACTTTCAGAACTTATTCACAAATGAATGAAATTATTTTAGAAATGTTTGTCTTTTTGAAAGTCATGGTATAAATATTTTTTTTTATATCTGTTACTCCCCTCGAACTTAATTTTATGAAAACTTCAAAAATTTACTTTCACAACCTGAATTTTTTTTTTTCAATTAAATGCACAAGACTCTGAAGATTCTAAATCATCGATTTTTTTGGTAAAAAAATGTGCAAAATTGTCCAAATTTTTACCTCAATTGTAAAAATACAAAACCCAATAAAACTAAGACAATATTTAATTTAAAAAACTTTTTATGACTTTTCTGAATAACATATACTAAGGTAATTCTTATCGGAAAAAAAAAAAAAATTTGATGAAAAATGAATTTTTACAATAAATATTTTCTTTTTTTTCTATTTTAAATACACAATACAACAAAATGTTGTTATATATTTTAAAATTAAGTTTCTTTATGAAGCTTTATGGAAATGGCATATTATGTTCTCTACTTTTTAAAGATCATAAATTTGAAAGCTTATTAAAATCTGACAACCGTTGATATTTTTAAAATAATTTTTTATTATTCCAAAATTGTATTTAAAATCGTCTCCAACGAAAGTATGGATGCACAGCTTTGAAATAACGTCACGTGAGGTAGAGTTGTTTCCCTAGATAGAAGCAAGTTCTTTTTACTTCAGAAATTACTTTGCATTCATTCAGTTAACAACAAAGCAAAATTTGAAATTGATTGCATAGCATTTCAATATTAATTTTATTAATAAATAAAATATGTATAACTCAATTTAAAAAAATGTTACTGTTTTATTTTTACTTGTAAAATTTGATTTTTTTTCACAATTTAAATGTTATTTTCAGTGAAGAAATTTTTTTTCAAATGTAAGGTTAAAAAAAAAAAAAAATATTGAAAGTTATTTTTTTTTTTAAATTTACTAACCAGGTTCACTTAAAATTAGAGCGAATTACATCACTTCTGCGCTACCATACGATAAATTCCCTTGATGTAAGTTGTCAATAGATTGACGCCCATCAATTAACACCCTTCAATCACGCATACGCGCAAGCACCACGGTTGGAAATATCTCTATTAAAAAATCTTCTGCTAAAAAAGTAAGTAATGTTTCTTTCAAATTACATTAAGTATACTTTAATCATTCTAAATTTCCTAAGATAATAAAAAAAAAAGGTGTAACTGAATTATAATTGATTTTTGAACTAATTTTGATTTTTTGTATACAAATTCGGGCAGAAATGGCCGATAAATCGAATTTACTAATTTTTTTTTTATTCAAGAAAAACGAGATTTTTAAATAAAATTTATAGGAAGGATTAAAAAATCTGAAAAAATATTCAAAAAATACTTTGGTCTTCCCTCTTTAATACTAACATAAATATTTACACGTTAAAATTTTTTTTGTCAATTTGGGGAGCTTTTTTTCTCCAGGGTATACCACTTTTTTAGCGTTACCAGGGACAAGCCTAGGCATCATCACTGACTTGTTAAAAGTCCCACAACAAAAGACATTTGAAATAATTTAAATGCTTTCTTCGAATTTAAATTTCGGTTTCATTTCATAGATAAAAGCCTGAAGCTAATGTGAATTAAAAGAAAAATTAACTTTCTTATATAAATAAGCTTTTTTAAAGCATTGACACCTTTTTACTCATCATTTACTGTTGGTCGCGTAAAAAGCAGCATAGCATGAAGAAAAAAAGGCCCCAAACTCAATAAAAACAAAGTTTTGTCATTAAAATGTTTTGTTTTTTTTAAAGGAGAAAGAACAGAATATTGTTTATTATTATTATTTTTTTAAGTTTTTAAATCCGTTAAATATTGGTTTTGTTTCCCGAGCGCTAATATCCCTTTAAAATTTTTCCAAAATTGTCATAATTCCATACAAATATACATGCTGAACGCGAATTAACAATTGAATTATGAAGAAACCTTCCCGTTTTGGAGTTATCGACAAGAAAAATATCGGACTTCTTGTTGATCATTCATCCCCCATTACTGCCATCATGAATCTTGATTCAATGCTGGATACTTCCGGCCTATTTACTTCTTTTACAGACTTTCCTTACTGCGCACTACCGTAAAGGAATGTAATTTTTTTTTTGTTTTTTTCTTTTTTGGTAAGTGTAGTTTTATTTCAAATTTGTAACAAAAATAAATTAATACAACAGAACTTTTTTCCCGTTTCGAATAGCAACGACAAAAGAACAAATTAAATAATAAAAATAAAGCATTTTGTAAAATTGAAAATAAAACAAAAATTAATGCCCAAACTTGGTAAATTATTTTTTTTTATTTAAAACCCCACCCCTAACCTTAACAACTAACCCTAAATTACTTTACGGTTAGATGTTAAAGAGTAGGAGTGGGGTTTTCTTTCTGTGTAGAAAAGTGGACAAATTAAAAATAAAAAACATTAAATAACTTTAAAGAACTTTAGGGTTATGTGTTAAGTTTTCTTTCTGTGGAGAAAAGGGGACAAATTTATTCATTTTAGTAGGTGAAAAAATTATTCATACAATTCAAGTTTTATATTTATAACTTTCAAATTGCTTTAATACTCTAGATTATTCAAGTGGAATATTCTAGAATGTTCCAATAATGTTATCAGTCATTATTTTGCCTAAAAAAATACAGACAGAACATTCTGTAATTGATATTCTTGCAAGAAGGTTATCATCATGGCAATAGTTGGAGAATTAATAAATTCACAAAAAGAACTGATTATTAAGCTCTGGAAAGAAGGTAAAAGTTACGGGAAAATCACAACCTGAATATTCCATTTACAACCATTAATTCATTCTGTTATGGTCCAGGTTAGGACCAAAGAAGAACAACACGAACACAAGAGTAGAAATAATGAAGGTATATTACACGAAATAATAATACAAGATGTGGAAGGTGTTAGTATGACTGTCAGTCTGGTTTGGAGTGAAGTACTATCGGCTTGATTTGATTCATCCCTCTCACTTGAGAGGCGTAGTATACATAGTGTTAGGAAGAGTTCATTCTATAGTTATAGGTAAGGACTCATGACACCCCCCTCTCAAGCTTTTACCTCGCAGTGGTCTTTAATATTTTTTCCTCTTTGGATTAATCATCAAAGGCTCTGTAAATTATTTTTTTCTGCTTGATTTCCGCATTTCTGAAATTGCTTGAGGTCTTTGCATATTGAATGTGTCAAATATTGTGTCCATTACTTCCTCCTCTTCCTGAGGTAGACCGTTAGAATCCTCTAACAGCCTCTTTCTGATCTGATTTAAATGCCTTTTATGTGAGAACTTCGGACTCTGAATTATGTAAATCATGTTCCTGATTCATTTTTCTATTGTACCTGACACCCAATAGGATGTGTTGTTCAATATTTTTGCTATTTATCAGGATGTCATCAAGGTATGCGATTGTGAAATCCAGTCCGCCTAGCATAGTGTCCATTATTTGCTGAAATATCGCCGGCGCGACCTTGATCCCGAATGGTAATCTCTGGAACTTATATAATCCAATATGAGTGTTTATGCACAACAACCTCGAGCTTTCCTCATCTACTGGTACTTGTAGGTATGCTTCACTCAAGTCTATTTTTGAGAAAAATTTTCCTCCATTCAACTTTGTGAAAACTTCCTCTAGACTAGGGAGAGGATAGTGATAATCCTTAATCGCTGCATTCAATCCCATCGAGAAATCAGCGCATACTCGTATCTCACCCTATTTCTTTTTCACGTAAACCGTAGGTGTGTCACATTGACTATATTCCACCTTTGTCAATATACCGGTTTTCACGAGTCTATCCAACTCTTTGTCTATCTTTTCTAATGATGGGAAAGGTAAATTTCTTTTCTTCGTGAAAATGGGTTGTACATATCCTTTTAGTTCGATTTTGGCTGTCATTTTTTTTACGCCTCCCGAGGTCAGCTGAAAATATGTCGGGGAAACTCTCCTTTTATTTCTCCTTCAATTTCTCTGCCTCAGTCGATAACCTTTCCACTTTTCAGCAGAACGTATTTATCGGCAAATCCCAGAGGTCAAATTCCTGCATCCAGTTCCAAATAAATTTTCCATATTTTTTAGAACATACATCTTTAATTTCTTGGCCATCCCGTTGAACGTCACATTTGTGATAATCTCCCCCTCAAATTTCATTTTTCTTCCTGTTACTGACCTGGCTATTTTATCTGGTCTCAACATGGTTGGTTTGTTTAATTTCTTCCACATCTGTAAGTTAATAATGGTTAAATCTGATCCAGAATCTAATTGTAATCTGATTTTTTTGTTTAACATTTCTACTTGTACATATTTTCGTATTTATCCCATGATGTGATTCCTGTTCTGTGTGGTCAAACATTGTCCTGATGAAACATCACGTCGTTTCGATTCACTAGAGCAGGTCTTTTTTTCCTCAATGTTTGGTTCAAACGCTCTAATTGCTGACAGTATATTTGAGCATTAATTGTTGCATTAGGTGGTAAGAATTCAAAGTGTATTATTCCTTGGTGATCCCACCAGATTGAAAGAAGAACCCTTTGCCCATGGAGTTCCCTTCTTGTCTGTGGCTGAGGTCCTTCCCCTTTACCAAGCCACTGTCTACGATGCTTAACATTTCAATAAAAGATCCCGTTTTCGTCACAAGTCTATCTAAAAAAGTTGAAACAATTTGGCGAGAATGGAGAGAAGAGCAGATGTCAACTCGGGATTTGAGGTTGTTTTCAGACAATTCATGAATTTCCAAGTTGTTGAAGATGACGATGAACAGTTGTATGGTTTGAACTGAGAATCACTGCCAATTCCTCAACTGATAAAACAGGATTTTCTTCAAGAGCTGCTTCAAGAAGCTTTTCATCAAACTCAACTGGACGTCCGGTTCGATCTTCATCTTCGATGGTGAAATCTCCACCTCTGAATTTTGCAAACCATCTTCTGCAAGTTCTTTCATTCACACATTTCTCTCCATAAACTGAGTGAATATTTCTAGCCGCTTCGGCTGCTGAGTTTCCTTTCTTGAACCGATAAAGCATTATATACCTCAGATGATTCTTGGGTACCTCCATGTTAGCAGGGTTTTAATCAAACAAAATTTAATTTTATTGTTCTCTGAAATAAAATTTGATCAGTTTAAATGCATCTAAACATAAAAATAATGTTCAGTTCCATTAGACATTATAAAATACTCTTTAAATTCTGTTCATTTTAACAGAAAGTTAAAATTTGGACAGAACTTAGGGGATGACCTGATATTTTCTGCAATTATTTAATATTTTATTGACTTTCAGTTAAGTTTTTAAGAAGCTTTATGAAATTTTCATTTCATCTCTAGATTCTTAGGTTTACTATCTTAAACAAAAAATTAATTGAAGTATGACCCAAACTAAAATAAATACAAAAAATAGAAATATTTCATGAAATAGCAATTACGAAAAGTAAAAGTTTTTTGATATTTTGAGGGGTGGTTTGCAAAGATATTAATGATGAAACAGAAGTGAATTAAAAGTGAAATAATTGCAGTGCATCAGACAACACTTAAATCATGTGACCTTTTTCAGAATTATGTCATGTATAACTTCCCATAGGTAGAAATTAGGAACATTTTTTTCACTAAAAATTATTTTTGAAATTATGTTAAAAATATTCAGGTACAAACAAGAGTTATGAGCTTTTCAACATTTGATTTGTAAAATTACTTTTCACTTAAAACTATCACCAAATTGCATTCTTGAAAGCAATGTAGAAGTTTAAACAATTTTTGAATTATTATATTATAATTAAAATTTTTTAAAAATGAAAAACTTCTTGTAAAAATTCATTATTCATCAAAAAAATTTTATTTCTTCAGACAATAGTATAACTTATTTACAAAAGTAATTAAAAGCATTTCTAATTAAATAATATAGTTTTATTGCATTTTTTATTTTACAATTCAGAGTAGATTTTTGATGAAATGAGTAACAATTGATAATTTCTTTCTCCAAAGAGTCCTGCTTTTAACTAATAAAAAACACCTCCCCTTAAAAATTTAATTTTGCAAAATTTCAGGAAATTATGTAAGTGGATTGTAACATATGTAAAAAAAAAAAAATTTTTTTACCAAGATTTTCTAAAAAAAATAAATTTCCAAAACAAACTTCATTCATTTCTGAAAGTTTCATTAAAATCCAACAATTATTTGAATTTTGCAAGATTCTCTAAATCAATGTGCATTTCCTTGGAAAAAGTGCAATATAAAACAAACCTTTTCTCGCTATTTTGCCGTTGTTGTAAAAAAAAAAACAAGATTTTTAACCAGAATTTCAAACGTGCTAGAAAGAAATGAAATAGTTCCAAAAACCATAAAAAAATACTTTGGTCTTTCCTTTTAATAACTTTGTTTTTATTGAGTCTCAAACTCAAATGCCTTTTTTCATCATGCTATGCTGTTTCTTAGGTAACTTAGTGGAGGTACCTAAGCTCGTGTCATTAGTCTAAAAGAAGGTCTAAAAAAACTTAAAAAATCAATAGATATTTTTCAAGATTCATATTTGTATTGTTTCTGAATTGACAATGTTCTGATTTTAATTGCATACATTTCATAAGACATGATGTTATGGTGAAGCAATCTTGATTCACTGGTTCACACGCTAAAAATGTTTAACCTTCACTGGTGGCTGCTGCTACTTCATTATTGAAATAATAATTATATCTTTCTCTCATAATATAGACTGCTTTCATATATTATTCACTGCTGCCATTGACATATAATTTAGGCCTTCTTTCTTTACAGATGTTTCAGCTGTAGAAAAAAATGCAGTGATTGATAATTGAGAATTTCATTGAAGGAAAAGACATTTCACTTTCCATGAAAACAGACAAATGGTTCATGGTTCATGTTAAAATCATGGATCTTCATCGTCAAAAGCATGACAATTAACTGGCAAGAAAAAATCTACTTTGAAATGTGTGGTTTATCTTTCTACAAGTACACAGTGTTATGTATGAATAAACAGGAAATATAGACCATATACATCTGACAACTGCTAAACTGTTGTGAAGTCAGACATAAGAGGCAAGATAGAAACACATATTACAAAGAAATAATATTCCTGTGAAGTTTGTGGATCTGCATTTTACAGAAGTTAAATTTTGGAGGTAAACCTTATTCTTGTGAAGTTTGGGGATCTGAATTTTCACAGGAGACAACTATGGTCGAACATATGCGTACACACACTGGAGAGAAACCATATTCTTGTGATGTTTGTGGAACTGTATTTTCAAGGAAGTCACACTTAGTGACACATATGCGTACACACACTGGAGAGAAACCATATTCTTGTGAAGTTTGTGGATATGCATTTTCAGTGAAGTCACATTTAGTGAATCATATGCGTACACACACTGGAGAGAAACCATATTCTTGTGAAGTTTGTGGATATGCATTTTCCTGGAAGCGAGATTTGTTGAAACATATGTATACACACACAGGAGAGAAACCTTATTCTTGTGAAGTTTGTGGATCTGCATTTTCACAGAAGTCAGATTTAGTGAGACATATGCGTACACATACTGGAGAGAAACCTCATTCTTGTGAAGTTTGTGGATCTGCATTTTCACAGAAGTCAACTATGGTCGAACATATGCGTACACACACTGGAGAGAAACCATATTCTTGTGAAGTTTGTGGATATGCCTTTTCACAGAAGTCTAATTTAGTGAATCATATGCGTACACACACTGGAGAGAAATCATTTTCTTGTGAAGTTTGTGAATCTGCATTTTCATGGAAGCGAGATTTGGTCAAACATATGCGTACACACACTGGAGAGAAACCTTACTCTTGTGAAGTTTGTGCAACTGCATTTTCACAGAAGTCTCATTTAGGGAGACATATGCGTACACACACTGGAGAGAAACCTTATTCTTGTGAAGTGTGTGCATCTGCCTTTTCACAGAAGACAAGTCTAGTGAGACATATGCATACACACACTGGAGAGAAACCTTATTCTTGTGAAGTTTGTACATCTGCATTTTCACAGAAGTCAACTATGGTCGAACATATGCATACTGCAGAGAAACCAAGTTCTTTTTAAGTTTGTGGTTATGCATTGTCACGGAAGTCACGTTTAATGACACGTTTAATGACACGTTTAATGACACGTGTACACATACTGGTGAGAAGCTATATTTTTGTGAGGTTCTGCATTTTCACATAAGTCAAATATGATCAATCATATGCATATATACACTGTAGAAAAGCTATATTTTCATGTAAATGATGTTTGGTGAGCCATTTTTGTATATACACTGGAGAGAAAAAATATTATGATGTTTACTGATATGTATTTTCAGAGAAATTTTGTTTCATCATGTGTGTACACAATAGACAGAAATCCTATCGTAGTCCACATTATGTTTCTGAATTGGTAGAAAAGTCTTTTGTAGTGCATTATGTAAAACCTTTTAATATAAAAATAAACAACATTGTTAATTGTGTGAATCAAGGTGTTGATGACCTACTGATTTGCTACAGATCAAAAAACATCCATATAGCAGAACAGCAACCGGAAATGTGCCTAGATAAACGAATGGACCATTGAAAATGGTTTCAAATTGTCCCCAACCAGGACAAAATGTATCCATTTCTGTAATCAGAAAAAAATGCACAACTATCCAACCATTAAACTGAAAGGAACCAAAATAGAAATGACTGTCAACATAAATTTCTGGGAATCTTTTTCAATAAAAAACTTACATTCATACCCTCACTTAAAATACATAAAACAAAAAATGCTTCAAAGCATTATTATTATTATGGGTTGTGGCTAACATCGACTGGGGAGCAGATCGCATAATGGATATTTCATATATGGGTTAACTTAGAAATCCTATGTAAAAATCCTCGGTCACATACACCATGCATGATTAAAACTGGTTCTGGGTGCCTTCAAGATGTCACCCATAGAAAGTCTATATGTGGAAGCTCATGATGCACTGTTAAAATTGAGATGTAAAAAAACTGGCACTACAATATTATCTAAAACTGAAATCATAACCCTGCATATCACTGTACCTTTAACCCTAATTACAATTATCTGTTTGCTAAAAAAGAAAATGCTATCAAACCTTTTGGTCTTTACATGAAAAATCTAGTCAGCAATACATAATTATATCCAACCCTAATACTTAAATCCACCAACTTGAAAAACCCTCCCTGGTTAATGAATTACCCTATAAATTTGCTAAATCTTACCAAATATTCTAAAATTAATTCTAACTTATCTGAATATATGGAAAAAATCCATAATGTTCTACAAGCTTACCCAAATCATAAACATATACATACAGTTTACTAAATCTGCTTTGTTGTTTTCGTAACCTAGTTTGTAAAACAAAATTATTTCCAACAATGTATTTTTGGTTACCAGCAATACTTTTATGAAGGAAAAATTATTAACAGCTATTCATTGTTGAGGAACTTTTATTTATTTATGGACAGATAATACCTTTCTTTGACTTTATTTCATTGAACAAAAGGAAATAAAATCATATAAGGGGGTTGTAAAGTTTTTCTTTAAATCAAATTCATTTTCAGCACAGAATATTAAATAAACATATTAAATAAATATATCATCATTTTCCTCAAAAAATACTGATGATAAATAATTAATGTTTAATAAAAAGGTTACCCATCCTTTTAAGTCAAACAACATAAGTTCCAAAACAGCGAGACAAGTTACTTCCACTTGATGACCTTGA
The DNA here is from genome assembly GCA_963932145.1 of Acanthosepion lycidas. Classification (NCBI taxonomy): domain Eukaryota; kingdom Metazoa; phylum Mollusca; class Cephalopoda; order Sepiida; family Sepiidae; genus Acanthosepion; species Acanthosepion lycidas. The sequence continues at coordinate 100,098,961 of OZ010575.1, read as the reverse complement.
AATTAATAATTAATATCAAATAATAATTTACAATGAATTACTTTATTAAATTATGGATTTCCATTAATAGACATAAATGTAAAGTTTTCTAATTAATTTATCCTTTTGATAAACCTATGAGCTTGTAGTTTGTCCTTTCAGAGGATTTTTCTCTGCTCATATTAAACTGGTCGGAAAATCACCTGTCGTAAGTGAATACAGATCCGACGTATTTAAACGGGACATTTTGACTAAAAAATTATCCTTACCTAGCTTATGTCAGAGGGTATCCTCCAGATGAGGCTCTGCAGAGTCTCGTCTTGGGGAAACTGACTCCATCTTTATGTGATCTATAGGGAACTTTTGCCCAAGCCTATAGGCTCGGATGCCCCACTTTAAACTCAGCTTTGTACCACATCTTGCTGCGTGGGTCAGCAGGTAAATAATTATACTTACCTGGCTCTGGGGTCCATCCCTGTGCTGGTAGTATCATGGCTACGACCAGCTTTGACCAGCCTGAACCAGCTATGACTAGCTTAGACCAGCTTGTGCAAGCTATGACCTGCTTAGACCAACAGCATGAGTGAAAACACTTGAGTCCCCATGTTAAAACCTGACCTTGTGTCACAACCTGACTCAGAGGCGGGTGGGGGCAAGTAAATATCTACCTGGTGTAGGAGAAACGGTGATAAGCGAGGTCGTTCTCCCAGAGTGAGGCTCTTCCATTGCACTCCAGTTGGGTTGACTTCTGCAATCGCCCCAAATGTGGGCGACTCGGACACGTTATTTCTAAGTGTGGGGTCAGCATCAGCGCTACCCTGGTAATTTATCTCAAAAGTAGACCTTTTCCCTTTACGCAGAAATTACTTGCTGAGTTGGTAAATCTCAATTCTTATGCGATCAATGCAATAAGTTTTTCTGGATTTCTTTTTAGGAAGTCCTTGGCAATACCAAATTGAGAAAATCAAGTACACTCATCAATGGTTGGAGGGAATAACAACTTTAGTTTTCAGTGTCTAGTTATTAAATTAAAGGCTTGTACAAGGGCCTTTAACAAATATCTTGATGTTATATTTCAAAATGTATCATTTCAATATAAACAGCCTGGAATTTTATTTTCAAATACATTTTTTATTATTTACTAGCAGTAGAGCCTGGTGTTGCCCGGGGCTGTAACAGTAAGAGATAGATCAAGTATCAACCATCATAAAGACTGAAAAATAATATTGACAAAGATTATTGTTTAAGGTTGGTGGACACGCATGTCTTAATTAGTTTATTTTTTTTACGAATTGGTCAAACTCAAACAAAAACATTGTTTTCAATCGTTATGAGTCTACCAATTGAATAGAATTTTATTATAAACAATTGTCTTGTAAATGGAATTTTTAAAGCATTCTGAATGTAAAAATAAAGAAAAAAGTGTGCAAGACAATAAGAAACACTACCTGCCCCCAAACAAGTGAAGTTTTGTTGAAATCGGTTGAAAAATAGGAAATCCGATCCGATATATAAATGAACACACACACAAACAACCTGGGTTTTATAAGTAAAACTCGATATGAGTTGTCCCCCTTTCATTCTCATGATGCCTTTTAATCGTGTTTTCAAACTGATTTCCTGCAAAAACAATTGTGTTTTTCCAATTTTTGGCGCTGTTAGAACCACTGCAAGGTAATTTTATGTAGTCCTGTGAAGTTTTGTTGAAATCGGTTGAAAAATGTAGGAAATCCGATCCAATATATAAACGTACAGACACACACACACATACAATCTGCGTTTTATAATAAGATTAATTAAAAAGGTCAACAATCAATTGATTTTAAGGATTACATTTTTAGCACGATAAACATTTTCTGCATATTTCATGAAATAATTGCAAATGACAATTGGAAAGATTAAGACAGCAAATTGGATAAGAATTCTTTCTCTCGAATATTATGAAAAATTGTTCTTCAGAGTCTTGTTATTTATTTTTCTGCTTTTGTAAATGTGGTTAAATGAAAGAAAATAATAAGAAAGTATAATAAAAAGAAATACATTTTCCTGTGATGCTAATATTAAAGGAACCGGAAAAGGGTTTTTGGACTTCTGTGCAATTTTATGTCACCCCCCCCCACCCGCTTCCGAAAAGGACAGAACGGCACTCCTTACATCTTCCAACGAATAATGTAGATACGAAATTTACTCTGGTCGTTCCAACTCAGCACAAAGCTGACTTGAGCGTGACTGATATAAGCATTCTCATCATTAATTACCCTAACATGCTCATGGACGGCGCTAGGATCTCGCTCCCACAATTTTGATACGAGTCACCTTTATCAACTACATGTCGAGTTCAAAGTTTCCTAACCTGTGGCCGACAGATCCACGAAGGAATATTATGGGAAATGCTAGTTTCAGCAGCGTTTCTTTTTTTTTCTTTTTTTTTGTACTTTTTTTCTACCTAAGTTATATTGTCAGTCATCAACAATAATAATCGACAGGACCGGTGCTTAATACACCAAACCTCTCAACCCTGAGGGGGTTCCATGCATACTAGGGAGGGAGAAAAATTGTTAATTTCAATAGCGTTTATTTTTTAAAATTGTAAAAAAAAACAAAAAAAAACGTTGATAAGACATAACAGGACTTGGCGTATTTACTGTTTTGCTGATCGTTTGACTAAAAAAATTAGTGTCAGTTCGGGGTCTTTAAGTTTAGTTGAAGGCTAGCGGTAGAACTTTTCCGTAAACGTTTGACGAGTGAGATAATCCGAAATTTACATTATTACATGGTTTATCGTCTCTAACTAGCGTCTTTTCCACCAGCTCCTGTCATGCATTTGTATAAAAAACTCAAAAAAATGATTGCTCTAATACGATCCATAGATAAATAAATGCATAAATTGATTTAAAAGAACCATTTAAGAAAATTACAGTTTAAATTTAATTTTCACACTTTGTTCATACACAATTTTGTAAAATACAGAAATTGCTTTCTGATTTTACAATTATATTTTCTGTAATCACTTCTTAGGATAAACAAATTAACTCATTGTTATTGCAATATTATCTAAAAATTTCTAATTTATGGTGAATAAAATGATTTTTGTGCATTTACTTACTTTATGGTCTTTTTTTCTTTCTTTGCATATTTGCATTTATGAAAATAAGTCAACAATTGTAAGATGCTCCCTAATATATAGTTACTAATTACTGGACATTACTAACAAGATCCATGCTAAAAATGTTCTCAGTAATTGTTATTTAGTAGTAATTTATGTCTCCACATGTCCGTCCCCAGTCGCATGTTTGCCAAACCTGGTATAAGGATCGTCTTGGTTGAATACCACAAGCAAGAAAAATTTCCAAATTAATGTGTTTTACAGCAAGAAATACGCTAAGATTTCCAATGCTAAGCTATGGCGACTTCGCTGTCGAAAAAAAAGAAAGTTTTTTTTTAAATATAAAGAAAAAGAACAATAACTTACAAAACATCCAAAATAAAACATAAAAAAAACATCCGCGACAAACGGAATTTTCTGAAGAAAAAAAAAAGTTTTGATTGAGGGCTAGGTAATATACTTATGGCAAATGATCAAATGTTTATGGTGGACTTGTAGCATCTCGCTACCACTTTCTTATCAATGTTGAATTTTGTACATTTTTGTGTAAAAGGGTGAATCAGAGAGCCTACTCATCTTAGTAAATATTTTCAGGAAATATCAGCTTCTAATTGGTCAATAAACACACAAGTGGGTGTTGCAATCCACACACATACAAAAAAAATTTCCAGTGTGTGACCAAGTAAAATTTTCCCGCCATTTTCTGTGAGCCTATCATGTGATTACATTAATTATAAATAGCAGACACATGCTTGCTGCTTTCTCTTCCCTTCTGTGAAGATGTCTAGACCAGGGTGGTCAGGCGTTAAAAGCGTATTCACGCATGCACGTACGTACGAAATTTTCCAGACTACATTTCAAACATACGAAACATTTCCAAACAAGCGACAAGAACTTTTCTCTTTGAAATATTCAGCATTTCTCAGCTTTATAATTAATTCAACTTTTGTGAGTTCAGATAAAAATATTTACAGTCTAAGGGACATAATTCCAACAGATCTTTAACTTCTACTCATGTACATCAACACACAAATAAATAAAAATTATTATTGTTATGTTTTAAAACCATTTTGTTCCTTCATGTTTTGTGGCATTTTTACGTTGTGTGGTCTGTTCGTATTTTGACATACCACTACATACGGTAACCCCGACGTTTGACATGGGACAAGGAAAACAAATAGTCCACTACAGATTTCTGGTTCGGACTTTTCTTGTACCAGTTTCATAATCAAACAGAAAATACCTTCCACAAACAACAGTGTTTGGTTTGTCAGGGTTGTTGTCTTGAGGTATTACCTTTTTTTTTTTTTTTTTTTTTATTAAACGCTCGTTCTCGCTCATTCTGATCTGAGGGAAGACAAAAAACAGATCCTATTTTTGTTAATCATAGTTACAACGACAACACAGTAGTTTTATTTTTACCATTTTTTTTAGGAAGATTTTGGGGTACTGAAATTAAAAAAAAATATTAACTTAAATTATTATCTTGCAAAATAAAAACTACATGGTGTGGGAAACTTGTTCCGGGTTAAAGGTTAAAATAAAAATGTGACGGAATAAAAAAGGCAACAATGGCTTGAAAGATTAGAGCGGATAATCAAGCATGCAAATGACTGAAAAACAGTAGCATAATGCGACGATTGCAAATGACTGCATCAAATCATTAATATTTCGATATAATAATTTTCGGTAAATTTGCTTTTTAACGTCCAAACGACCGCGCGCTAAGTATAAAATTTTCCCAAATCGTCATATAATTCAATATTCATTGTAAGTGTACATGCTGAACTCGAATTAACAATTGAATTAAATTATGAAGAAACCTACCGTTTTTTTTATTTTTATTTTTGAGTTATCGACGAGAAAAATCGGACTTCTTGTTGGCCATTTGTCCCCCATTACTGCCATAATGTTCACTGATTCACTGCGTAGTACTTCCGTTAGCGTAATCAGAAAAATTGGCCTATTTACTTCTTTTACAGCTATATCTTTCTGAAATCACTACGCATTATCGTAAAAGCAATTTTTCTTTTTTTTTTTTTTTTTGATAAGTGTAGTTTTCTTTATAACAGAAAACTTTAAACAAAACAAATTCAATAATACAATAAAACCTTTTCTCCGTGTAGACTAGCAATGACAAATTAAAAGAACAAATTAAATAATACAATAAAGCACTATATTTTAAAATTGAAAATAAAAAAAAACAATAATGCGCAAACTTGGTAAACGAAATGAGGGTTGATTGTATTTTTGTATTATTTAATTTTATTTTAAATTTGTCCCCTTTTCTAAACAGAAAACCCTATACCTAACCCTAAACATAACACGGTTTATTGTATTTAATGTTTGTTTTTTTTTAATTTGTCCCCTTTTCTACACAGAAAGAACCCTAACCAAACCCCACGTAACCCTGGGCCTAAACATAACACGGTTTATTGTATTTAATTTAATGTTTGTTTTTTTTATTTGTCCCCTTTTCTACACAGAAAGAACCCTAACCAAACACCACGTAACCCTAAACTTAACCCATAAACATAAAACTTTGTAAAGAGCATAATTATGTACAAAATAAAAAAAAATGATAGAAACGAAATAAGAGTTTATATTGTAATTATTTAATTTTTTTCTATGTCCGCTTTTAATTAAAAAAACGGTTTATTCACTAGTTTATTGTATTATTTATTTTGTTCTTTTAATTTGTCATTGCTATTCAATACGGAAAAAAGGTTTTATTGTATTATTTAATTTTGTTTTTTGTTATAATTTGTAATTTGTTTTTGTTACAAATAAAACTACACTTTTTTAACTTACCAAAGAAAAAAGAAAATTACATTTCTTAACGGTAGTGCGTAGTGATTTTCTGCACCGAAAGTCTGTAAAAGAAGTAAATAGGCCAAAAAACTTCTGATTACTCCCAAACGGTAAGGTTAGTATTTATTAATCCACCCACGAGGATTAAATGTGGCACAAGGCCGGTTTAATGTGGGTAGCCCGCGAGCCCGTAGGCTCGGCCAAAAATATGACCTTTGAACCCGCCTGGACGGGTTCAGGTCCTGTCTACCTCCCCGAAGGAAACCTTGCCCTTCGGCAAAGCTTCCTCCGAGTTCCTCCCTGCATTAGGGAGTTCGACAGAACCCAGCCCGCATGATCACAAAGCACAGATACTATACTTTGATCCTAAAACGGGCCCCAAACGGTAAGGTTTCTTCATAATTTAATTGTTAATTCGAGTTCAGCATGTACATTTACACAGAATTATGACGATTTGGGAAAATTTTTTTAAAAGATATTTTTAGCGCACGGGCGTTTGGGCATTAAAAACAAATTTACCTAATTTTCTTTGAAGCAAATCTCTTGGAGAAATATTAGATTTTTAAAAGGTTTATAATTTTGTTATTTTTTTTTTTTTATTTCCCGTCAATAAATTTTATGAAAAATTACAAAAAACAGATTGAAGAACTTGCAAACTTTCTGCCATATTGAATTATTACAGGAAAAAAAAAATTCTTACAAATTGACGGAACAAAACTTTAAAAATAATATAAAAAAATTCAATACAAAAAAACCAGTTCACTTAAGAAAAACTTTTAATTGCTTGGTTTGAAGACACTATTGTTTTATTTAATTTAAGAAAACTTTTTTTAATTTTTTTTTGATGAATAATGAACTTTTACAAGCATTGTTTTTCATTTTTAAATCACTGAATTTTTAGAATAATTCATAAAGTTTCGAATCTTTTAAATTTCTACGTTACTTTTTCCCTGTTAGTGTTAGAGGTGATATTGTTATTAATTAAGCTATATTTACTAATCATAAATCGAAAAGCTTAGTAAAAAAAAATTACGTAAACTTTGCTTCGTTATTGTTTTATAAAAAAAAAAAATAATCATGTTGGTTGTGATGTCGGGTCTGTCAAGACAACACTTAACTCGACCGAGTCAGTCGTAACAGTAGTACTCAGCTAGACAAGTCACTGCATGATTTTATGCTTTTTTTCTCTAGACATTTACCCAGGACGAGATATCACGAATAGATCATCAGTGCCATTATAGTTTAAATATCTCTGACCAAACCACAATTCTGTTGATTAATTCTTAAATTTACTAATTTCCTTTGAAAGAAATTTCTTTGGCAAATATTGGATTTATAAGAGGTTTCTTAATTTTGTTGTTTACTTTTTGCCAACAAAAATATTTGATGAAAAATCAGAAGAAAACAGACTGCGATAATGCTTTTTTGACTATTTTTGAGCAAAGAACAAATTCTTCATTTACACCGGGTTACTTTTTTTTAATTCCTTTGTTTAGCTCAGAAACTACGTGCTTTCTATTTTAAAACAATTAATCTTTTTTTTAATTCCAATTTCTTTCAAAATTGGAAGTTTTATTGATTACAAAATATTGTTGTTCTTGAGAAAGAAATATCAAGTCCACCAACAACAGCAACTTAATCCTGATTGTTTTTCTATGAAAAGGTTTTTGAGAGATTCGCCCTGAAAAGGTAAGTTAGACGTTATCATCACTGACTTGTTAAAAGTCCCACAACAAAAGACATTTGAAATAATTTAAATGCGTTCTTCGAATTTAAATTTCGGTTTCATTTGATAGATAAAAGCCTGAAGCTAATGTGAATTAAAAGAAAAATGAAGTTTCTTATATAAATAAGCTTTTTTAAAGCATTGAGACCTTTTCTCGTCATAAAAAGTAAAATACTCTTCGTCGCATTTAAAAACCAGCATAGCATGAAGAAAAAAAGGCCCCAAACTCAATAAAAACAAAGTTTTGTCATTAAAATGTTTTGTTTTTTTTAAAGGAGAAAGAACAGAATATTGTTTATTATTTTTTTAAGTTTTTAAATCCGTTAAATTTTGGTTTTGTTTCCCGAGCGCTAATATCCCTTTAAAATTTTTCCAAAATCGTCATAATTCCGTGCAAATATACATGCTGAACTCGAATTAACAATTGAATTATGAAGAAACCTTCCCGTTTTGGAGTTATCGACAAGAAAAATATCGGACTTCTTGTTGATCATTCATCCCCCATTACTGCCATCATGAATCTTGATTCAATGCTGGATACTTCCGGCCTATTTACTTCTTTTACAGACTTTCCTTACAGAAAATCACTGCGCACTACCGTAAAGAAATGTAATTTTTTTTTTGTTTTTTGGTAAGTGTAGTTTTATTTCAAATTTGTAACAAAAATAAATTAAATAATAAAACAGAACTTTTTTTCCCGTTTCGAATAGCAACGACAAAAGAACAAATTAAATAATAAAAATAAAGCATTTTTTATTTTGTAAAATTGAAAATAAAACAAAAATTAATGCCCAAACTTGGTAAATTATTTTTTTTTATTTAAAACCCCACCCCTAACCTTAACAACTAACCCTAAATTACTTTACGGTTAGATGTTAAAGAGTAGGAGTGGGGTTTTCTTTCTGTGTAGAAAAGTGGACAAATTAAAAATAAAAAACATTAAATAACTTTAAAGAATTTTAGGGTTAGGTGTTAAGGTTAGGGATTGGGTTTTCTTTCTGTGTAGAAAAGGGGACAAATTTATTCATTTTAATAGGTGAAAAAATTATTCATACAATTCAAGTTTTATATTTATAACTTTCAAATTGCTTTAATACTCTAGATTATTCAAGTGGAATATTCTAGAATGTTCCAATAATGTTATCAGTCATTATTTTGCCTAAAAAAATACTGACAGAACATCTGTAATTGATATTCTTGCAAGAAGGTTATCATCATGGCAATAGTTGGAGAATTAATAAATTCACAAAAAGAACTGATTATTAAGCTCTGGAAAGAAGGTAAAAGTTACGGGAAAATCACAACCTGAATATTCCATTTACAACCATTAATTCATTCTGTTATGGTCCAGGTTAGGACCAAAGAAGAACAACACGAACACAAGAGTAGAAATAACGAAGGTATATTACACAAAATAATAATACAAGATGTGGAAGGTGTTAGTATGACTCAGTCTGGTTTAGAGTGAAGTACTATCGGCTTGACTTGAGAGGCGTAGTATACATAGTGTTAGGAAGAGTTCATTCTATAGTTATAGGTAAGGACTCATGACACTCCCCTCTCAAGCTTTTACCTCGCAGGGGTCTTTAATATTTTTTCCTCTTTGGATTAATCATCAAAGGCTCTGTAAATTATTTTTTTCTGCTTGATTTCCGCATTTCTGAAATTGCTTGAGGTCTTTGCATATTGAATGTGTCAAATATTGTGTCCATTACTTCCTCCTCTTCCTGAGGTAGACTGTTAGAATCCTCTAACAGCCTCTTTCTGATCTGATTTAAATGCCTTTTATGTGAGAACTTCGGACCCTGAATTATGTAAATCATGTTCCTGATTCGTTTTTCTATTGTACCTGACTCCCAATAGGAACGTGTTGTTCAGTATTTTTGCTATTTATCAGGATGTCATCAAGGTATGTGATCGTGAAATCCAGTCCGCCTAGCATAGTGTCCATTATTTGCTTTAATATCGCCAGTGCGACCTTGATCCCGAATGGTAATCTCTGTAACTTATATAATCCAATATGAGTGTTTATGCACAACAACCTCGAGCTTTCCTCATCTACTGGTACTTGTAGGTATGCTTCGCTCAAGTCTATTTTTGAGAAAAATTTTCCTCCATTCAACTTTGTGAAAACTTCCTCTAGACTAGGGAGAGGATAGTGATAATCCTTAATCGCTGCATTCAATCCCATCGAGAAATCAGCGCATACACGTATCTCACCCTGTTTCTTTTTCACGTAAACCGTAGGTGCGGCCCATTGACTATATTCCACCTTTGTCAATATACCGGTTTTCACGAGTCTATCTAACTCTTCGTCTATCTTTTCTAATGATGGGAAAGGTACATTTCTTTTCTTCTTGAAAATTGGTTGTACATTTTCTTTTAGTTCGATTTTGGTATTTTTTTACACCTCCCAAGGCCAGCTGAAAATACGTTGGGGAAACTCTCCTTTAATTTCTCCTTCAATTTCTCTGCCTCGGTTGATAACCTTTCCACTTTTCGGCAGAACGTATTTATCGGCAAATCCCAGAGGTCAAATTTCTGCATCCAGTTAGTTCCAAATAAATTTTCCATATTTTTTAGAACATACATCTTTAATTTCTTGGCCATCCCGTTGAACGTCACATTTGTGATAATCTCCCCCTCAAATTTAATTTTTCTTCCTGTTACTGACCTGGCTATTTTATCTGGTCACAACATGGTTGGTTTCTTTAATTTCTTTCACATCTGTAAGTTAATAATGGTTAAATCTGATCCGGAATCTAATTGTAATCTGATTTTTTTGTTTAACATTTCTACTTGTATGTATTTTTGTATATTTATCCCGTCCGCTTGGTCAGTTCTAGTGACTCTTACTCAGCTTTCATTTTCTTTCTTTGTTCTACAGGGCAAACTTTTATGTCCCACTTTATTGCACAACAGACAAGTCTTATAGCAGTATGGACAATTTTTCTACCAATGTAAAGTCCCACAGTGATAACATGGACTGGGTGGTGGCTTCTTCTGAGGTTTCATTTGACTTTTAGTAGTAAAATAATTGGTTTGGTTTGTTTTTGAAGAGGGAGAAAAACGTATTTGGCGTCGTACTTTTCGTATGTGAGCGATGCCAGTCTCTTCGATATCTTTCGAGTCCTTTTTTATCCTTATACATCTCTGACAGTCCTCAGCCAATATTTGTAGCATCAGTTTTGGTTTACTCTCCAGTTTTATCAGAATTCTCCGTCTGATCTCCTCATCTTTAGTCGAAACCAGACCTTGGACGAATATCAAACTTTTAAAATTGTCAGGGCTGAGTTCAGATAACTTAAAGTCATCGCAGTGTTTGTTTACTATGGAAGCAAATGTTATATAGTCTTCGCTATCCTTTTTTGTTAAATTTAAACATTTCCACCTTTTGTGGAATAGTGAAGAAGAGTTCGAACTAAATAATTCAGTTAAAAGTTTCACGTCTTCCCTGAAAGTCAACTCATTCGTTTTCCTCGGTAGGATGTAGTCTACGAATTTAGTGTATTCGCTTGACCCTAGTTTCCTCAGTAGTAGACATACTTTTTTCGCATCTGACCAGTTCCCGCAATCAAACTCATATGAATCTTCATATCTTCTGAAGTAAGCCGCGAAGGTTTTGTCTTCGTCCGGTGCATAAGTGAAGTCAATTTTGCGAGAATGCCACTTCATTTTCAGAATTTTGTCCTTTATTTGTTACTGCCCATAGTAGTAATTTTTGTAGTTCGAGTTGCTTTTCTTCGTTTTTGTTGAATTTCTAATTGTTTTTTTTTTCAAGCCTAGTCTGTCTTGCCTCATTTTTGCATTTTCATTAGTTCCAATATGGTTGCCTTAAAGGCTTCCATGTTTACCCCATAATTTAATAATGATACAGGCTATATATTGTCACGAGAAGAGGAGGAAAAAAAAATGACTTACTTTTTCTTTTCACAATATGTACGTTGTAGCTATAGTTGTGTACTTGTGTAACGATGTTTCCTTTTTTTCTCAGATTTCAGGTCTTTGTCGTCTGTCGTTCTGGAACATTGGTACGAAAAACTTTTCCTGTGTAGAATTCGATTCTATTCTGGCTGGCAGGTAAAATTTGTGTCTTCGTTACCACTACTATGGTTGGTGTCCAAAACGTTTTTTATCTTTTATCTTCGCGTAGAACTTGTGTTTTTTTTCTCAATATCTCCGTCGCCTATGTTATGGACGACCGATAGCAAACATTTTTTTTTTTTTTTTTTAAATCCTACCTAGTGATTTTTACAAATTAACATATTTTCAGCAATTATTTAATATTTTATTGACTTTCAGTTAAGTTTTTAAGAAGCTTTATGAAATTTTCATTTCATCTCTAGATTCTTAGGTTTACTATCTTAAACAAAAAATTAATTGAAGTATGACCCAAACTAAAATAAATACAAAAAATAGAAATATTTCATGAAATAGCAATTACGAAAAGTAAAAGTTTTTTGATATTTTGAGGGGTGGTTTGCAAAGATATTAATGATGAAACAGAAGTGAATTAAAAGTGAAATAATTGCAGTGCATCAGACAACACTTAAATCATGTGACCTTTTTCAGAATTATGTCATGTATAACTTCCCATAGGTAGAAATTAGGAACATTTTTTTCACTAAAAATTATTTTTGAAATTATGTTAAAAATATTCAGGTACAAACAAGAGTTATGAGCTTTTCAACATTTGATTTGTAAAATTACTTTTCACTTAAAACTATCACCAAATTGCATTCTTGAAAGCAATGTAGAAGTTTAAACAATTTTTGAATTATTATATTTTAATTAAAATTTTTTAAAAATGAAAAACTTCTTGTAAAAATTCATTATTCATCCAAAAAATTTTATTTCTTCAGACAATAGTATAACTTATTTACAAAAGTAATTAAAAGCATTTCTAATTAAATAATATAGTTTTATTGCATTTTTTATTTTACAATTCAGAGTAGATTTTTGATGAAATGAGTAACAATTGATAATTTCTTTCCCCAAAGAGTCCTGCTTTTAACTAATAAAAAACACCTCCCCTTAAAAATTTAATTTTGCAAAATTTCAGGAAATTATGTAAGTGGATTGTAACATATGTAAAAAAAAAAAAATTTTTTTACCAAGATTTTCTAAAAAAAATAAATTTCCAAAACAAACTTCATTCATTTCTGAAAGTTTCATTAAAATCCAACAATTATTTGAATTTTGCAAGATTCTCTAAATCAATGTGCATTTCCTTGGAAAAAGTGCAATATAAAACAAACCTTTTCTCGCTATTTTGCCGTTGTTGTAAAAAAAAAAACAAGATTTTTAACCAGAATTTCAAACGTGCTAGAAAGAAATGAAATAGTTCCAAAAACCATAAAAAAATACTTTGGTCTTTCCTTTTAATAACTTTGTTTTTATTGAGTCTCAAACTCAAATGCCTTTTTTCATCATGCTATGCTGTTTCTTAGGTGACCTAGTGGAGGTACCTAAGCTCGTGTCATTAGTCTAAAAGAAGTTCTAAAAAACTTAAAAAATCAATAGATATTTTTCAAGATTAATATTTGTATTGTTTCTGAATTGACAATGTTCTGATTTTAATTGCATACATTTCATAAGATATGATGTTATAGTAAAGCAATCTTGATTCACTGGTTCACACACTAAAAATGTTTAACCTTCACCGGTGGCTGCTGCTGCTACTTCATTTTTGAAATAATAATTATATCTATCTCTCATAATATAGACTGCTGTCATATATTATTCACTGCCAACATTGACATATAATTTATGCCTTCTTTCTTTACAGATGTTTCAGCTGAAGAAAAATACGCAGTGATTGATAATTGAGAATTTCATTGAAGGAAAAGACATTTCACTTTCCATGAAAACAGACAAATGGTTCATGGTTCATGTTAAAATCATGGATCTTCATCGTCAAAAGCATGACAATTAACTGGCAAGAAAAAATCTACTTTGAAATGTGTGGTTTATCTTTCTACAAGTACACAGTGTTATGTATGAATAAACAGGAAATATAGACCATATACATCTGACAACTGCTAAACTATTGTGAAGTCAGACATAAGAGGCAAGATAGATACATATATTACAAAGAAATAATATTCCTGTGAAGTTTGTGGATCTGCATTTTATAGAATATAATTTTAGTGAGACATATACATACACACACCGGAGGGAAACCTTATTCTTGTGAAGTTTGAGGATCTGAATTTTCACAGGAGACAACTATGGTCGAAGATATGAGTAAACACATTGGAGAGAAACCATATTCTTGTGATGTTTGCAGAACTGTATTTTCAAGGAAGTCACACTTAGTGACACATATGCGTACACACACTGGTGAGAAACCATATTCTTGTGAAGTTTGTGGATATGCATTTTCAGTGAAGTCACATTTAGTGAATCATATGCGTACACACACTGGAGAGAAACCATATTCTTGTGAAGTTTGTGGATATGCATTTTCATGGAAGCGAGATTTGTTGAAACATATGCATACACACACTGGAGAGAAACCTTATTCTTGTGAAGTTTGTGGATCTGCATTTTCACAGAAGTCAGATGTAGTGAGACATATGCGTACACATACTGGAGAGAAACCTCATTCTTGTGAAGTTTGTGGATCTGCATTTTCACAAAAGTCAACTATGGTCGAACATATGCGTACACACACTGGAGAGAAACCATATTCTTGTGAAGTTTGTGGATTTGCCTTTTCACGGAAGTCTAATTTAGTGAATCATATGCGTACGCACACTGGAGAGAAATCATTTTCTTGTGAAGTTTGTGAATCTGCATTTTCATGGAAGCGAGATTTGTTGAAACATATGCGTACACACACTGGAGAGAAACCTTATTCTTGTGAAGTTTGTGCATCTGCATTTTCACAGAAGTCTCATTTAAGGAGACATATGCGTACACACACTGGAGAGAAGCCACATTCTTGTGAAGTTTGTGCATCTGCATTTTCACAGAAGTCAAGTCTAGTGAGACATATGCATACACACACTGGAGAGAAACCTTATTCTTGTGAAGTTTGTACATCTGCATTTTCACAGAAGTCAACTATGGTCGAACATATGCGTACACACACTGCAGAGAAACCAAGTTCTTGTTAAGTTTGTGGTTATGCATTGTCACAGAAGTCATGTTTAATGACACGTGTACACATACTGGTGAGAAGCTATATTTTTGTGAGGTTCTGCATTTTCACATAAGTCAAATATGATCAATCATATGCATATATACACTGTAGAAAAGCTATATTTTCATGTAAATGATGTTTGGTGAGCCATTTTTGTATATACACTGGAGAGAAAAAATATTATGATGTTTACTGATATGTATTTTCAGAGAAATTTTGTTTCATCATGTGTGTACACAATAGGCAGAAATCCTATCGTAGTCCACATTATGTTTCTGAATCGGTAGAAAAGTCTTTTGTAGTGCATCATGTAAAACCTTTTAATATAAAAATAAACAACATTGTTAATTGTGTGAATCAAGGTGTTGATGACCTACTGATTTGCTACAGATCAAAAAACATCCATATAGCAGAACAGCAACCGGAAATGTGCCTAGATAAACGAATGGACCATTGAAAATGGTTTCAAATTGTCCCCAACCAGGACAAAATGTATCCATTTCTGTAATCAGAAAAAAATGCACAACTATCCAACCATTAAACTGAAAGGAACCAAAATAGAAATGACTGTCAACATAAATTTCTGGGAATCTTTTTCAATAAAAAACTTACATTCATACCTCACTTAAAATACATAAAATAAAAAATGCTTCAAAGCATTATTATTATTATGGGTTGTGGCTAACATCGACTGGGGAGCAGATCGCATAATGGATGTTTCATATATGGGTTAACTTAGAAATCCTATGTAAAAATCCTCGATCACATACACCATGCATGATTAAGACTGGTTCTGGGTACCTTCAAGATGTCACCCATAGAAAGTCTATATGTGGAAGCTCATGATGCACTGTTAAAATTGAGATGTAAAAAAATTGGCACTACAATATTATCTAAAACTGAAATCATAACCCTGCATATCACTGTACCTTTAACCCTAATTACAATTATCTGTTTGCTAAAAAAGAAAATACTATCAAACCTTTTGGTCTTTACATGAAAAATCTAGTCAGCAATGCATAATTATATCCAACCCTAATACTTAAATCCACCAACTCAAAAAACCCTTCCTGGTTAATGAATTACCCTATAAATTTGCTAAACTTTACCAAATATTCTAAAATCTAACTTATCTCATTATATGGATGAAATCCATAATGTTCTACAAGCTTACCCAAATCATAAGCATGTATGTACAGTTTACTAAATCTGCTTTCTTGTTTTCGTAACCTAGTTTGGAAAAAAGAATATTTCCAACAATGAATTTTTAGTTACCAGCAATACTTTTATGAAGGAAAAATTATTAACAGCTATCATTGTTGAGGAAAAATTATTACCAGCAGTACATTTTTGAAGAAAGAGTTATTACCAGATATATAGTTTTGAAGGAAAAATTGTTATTAGGGATAATAATATAATTTCGACTTCACTTCATAAGTCACTGCTTATAAAATAGCATAAGCATGCCTTAACTATGCTAAAGCTCATATGAAGAAACTAGAAACATTCTGGCAAAAAGTCTTATGGTCAGATGAGACCAATCTAGAGTTTTTTGGGATGAACAATTGATGATATATCTGGTGAGCTCCTAATACGGCTTTTGAAGGGAAGAATTTGGTACCAATCATTAAATGTGGCAGTAACAACATTATGATTTGGTGTGCTTTGCTGCAGCTGGAACAGGCAAAATAATATGCATGGCACAATAGAGTCTGGAAGATAAGCAATTTTGAACGAAAGTGTCTTGTCCTCAGTTCAAATGTTGGTTTTATGTCGAGGCTGGAACTTCCAGTAGGACAATGATCTGAAGCATCAAAGCAAATCCACAAAAGGGTGGATTGGTAATGGCCTTGTCAAAGTCCTGATCTAAACTCAATTAAAAATTGGGATACATGTAAAAGAAGGCCATGTATACATGAAACCCAGGTAATATCAAACAATTGTGGGAGTTTTGCCAAGAAGAATGGCCCAAAATTGACACTACTGCCAGAAACTTAAAAATTAAAGAAAAAGACTGGTTGACATTGTAATCTCAAAAGGAGCACTGACCAAATATTAAAGGTTATGGTTTACTTTTGCACATTCTAATTTTTAATTTTCAATTCCAACTTGGTAAACATATTTGAAAGTGAACTGATTTAATAAATATTTCTCTTTATGAATATATAGCTCAGTTTTTGAAAGTGTTTCTAATTGATTTCATAATGGTTTCTCTTTGTGAATATATAGCTGAGTTTTCGAAAGTGTTTCTGATTGATTTCATAATGTTTTCTCTTTGTGAATATTTAGCTTAGTTTTTGAAAGTGTTTTAATTGATTTCATAATGGTTTCTCTTTGTGAATATATAGCATAAGTTTTTGAAAGTGTTTCTAATTGATTTCATAATGGTTTCTCTTTATGAATATATAGCTTAGTTTTTGAAAGTGTTTCTAATTGATTTCATAATGGTTTCTCTTTGTAAATATATGTTTTTGAAAGTGTTTCTAATTGATTTCATAATGGTTTCTCCTCATGAATATATAGCTTAGTTTTTGAAAGTGTTTCTAATTGATTTCATAATGGTTTGTCTTTGTGAATATATAGCTTAGTTTTTGAAAGTGTTTCTAATTGATTTCATAATGGTTTCTCTTTGAATATATACCTTAGTTTTTGAAAGTGTTTCTAATTGATTTCATAATGGTTTCTCCTCATGAATATATAGCTTAGTTTTTGAAAGTGTTTCTAATTGATTTCATAATGGTTTGTCTTTGTGAATATATAGCTTAGTTTTTGAAAGTGTTTCTAATTGATTTCATAATGGTTTCTCTTTGAATATATACCTTAGTTTTTGAAAGTGTTTCTAATTGATTTCATAATGGTTTCTCCTCATGAATATATAGCTTAGTTTTTGAAAGTGTTTCTAATTGATTTCATAGTGGTTTCTCTTTGTGAATATATAGCTTAGTTTTTGAAAGTGTTTCTAATTGATTTCATAATTGTTTCTCTTTCTGAATATATAGCTTAGTTTTTGAAAGTGTTTCTAATTGATTTCATAATGGTTTCTGTTTCTGAATATATAGCTTAGTTTTTGAAAGTGTTTCTAATTGATTTCATAATGGATTCTCTTTATGAATATATAGCTTAGTTTTTGAAAGTGTTTCTAATTGATTTCATAATGGTTTCTCTTTGTGAATATATAGCTTAGTTTTTGAAAGTGTTTCTAATTGATTTCATAATGGTTTCTCTTTGTGAATATATAGCTTAGTTTTTGAAAGTGTTTCTAATTGATTTCATAATGGTTTCTCTTTGTGAATATATAGCTTAGTTTTTGAAAGTGTTTCTAATTGATTTCATAATGGTTTCTCTTTGGGAATATATAGCTTAGTTTTTGAAAGTGTTTCTAAATTCATAATGGTTTCTCTGTGAATATATAGCTTAGTTTTTGAAAGTGTTTCTAATTGATTTCATAATGGTTTCTCTTTGTGAATATATAGCTTAGTTTTTGAAAGTGTTTCTAATTGATTTCATAATGGTTTCTCTTTCTGAATATATAGCTTAGTTTTTGAAAGTGTTTCTAATTGATTTCATAATGGTTTCTCTTTCTGAATATATAGCATAAGTTTTTGAAAGTGTTTCTAATTGATTTCATAATGGTTTCTCTTTGTGAATATATAGGATAAGTTTTTGAAAGTGTTTCTAATTGATTTCATAATGGTTTCTCTTTGTGAATATATAGCTTAGTTTTTGAAAGTGTTTCTAATTGATTTCATAATGGTTTCTCTTTGTGAATATATAGCATATGTTTTTGAAAGTGTTTCTAATTGATTTCATAATGGTTTCTCCTTATGAATATATAGCTTAGTTTTTGAAAGTGTTTCTAATTGATTTCCTAAATGTTTCTCTTTCTGAATATATAGCTTAGTTTTTGAAAGTGTTTCTAATTGATTTCATAATGGTTTCTGTTTCTGAATATATAGCTTAGTTTTTGAAAGTGTTTCTAATTGATTTCATAATGGTTTCTCTTTGTGAATATATAGCTTAGTTTTTGAAAGTGTTTCTAATTGATTTCATAATGGTTTCTCTTTCTGAATATATAGCTTAGTTTTTGAAAGTGTTTCTTATTGATTTCATAATGGTTTCTCTTTGTGAATATATAGCATAAGTTTTTGAAAGTGTTTCTAATTGATTTCATAATGGTTCCTCTTTGTGAATATATAGCTTAGTTTTTGAAAGTGTTTCTAATTGATTTCATAATGGTTTCTCTTTGTGAATATATAGCTTAGTTTTTGAAAGTGTTTCTAATTGATTTCATAATGGTTTCTCCTCATGAATATATAGCTTAGTTTTTGAAAGTGTTTCTAATTGATTTCATAATGGTTTGTCTTTGTGAATATATAGCTTAGTTTTTGAAAGTGTTTCTAATTGATTTCATAA
This sequence comes from Acanthosepion lycidas, assembly GCA_963932145.1. Taxonomy (NCBI): domain Eukaryota; kingdom Metazoa; phylum Mollusca; class Cephalopoda; order Sepiida; family Sepiidae; genus Acanthosepion; species Acanthosepion lycidas. Next base: position 100,079,779 of record OZ010575.1, on the reverse strand, counting down.
TGGTTTCTCTTTGTGAATATATAGCTTAGTTTTTAAAAGTGTTTCTAACTGATTTCATAATGGTTTCTCTTTGAATATATACCTTAGTTGTTGAAAGTGTTTCTAATTGATTTCATAATGGTTTCTCCTTATGAATATATAGCTTAGTTTTTGAAAGTGTTTCTAATTGATTCCATAATGGTTTCTCTTTGGGAATATATAGCTTAGTTTTTGAAAGTGTTTCTAATTTCATAATGGTTTCTCTGTGAATATATAGCTTAGTTTTTGAAAGTGTTTCTAATTGATTTCATAATGGTTTCTTTTTGTGAATATATAGCTTAGTTTTTGAAAGTGTTTCTAATTGATTTAATAATGGTTTCTCTTTCTGAATATATAGCTTAGGTTTTGAAAGTGTTTCTAATTGATTTCATAATGGTTTGTCTTTGTGAATATATAGCTTAGTTTTTGAAAGTGTTTCCAATTGATTTCATAATGGTTTCTCTTTCTGAATATATAGCTTAGTTTTTGAAAGTCTTTCTAATTGATTTCATAATGGTTTCTCTTTGTGAATATATAGCATAAGTTTTTGAAAGTGTTTCTAATTGATTTCATAATGGTTTCTCTTTCTGAATATATAGCTTAGTTTTTGAAAGTGTTTCTTATTGATTTCATAATGGTTTCTCTTTGTGAATATATAGCATAAGTTTTTGAAAGTGTTTCTAATTGATTTCATAATGGTTCCTCTTTGTGAATATATAGCTTAGTTTTTGAAAGTGTTTCTAATTGATTTCATAATGGTTTCTCTTTGTGAATATATAGCTTAGTTTTTGAAAGTGTTTCTAATTGATTTCATAATGGTTTCTCCTCATGAATATATAGCTTAGTTTTTGAAAGTGTTTCTAATTGATTTCATAATGGTTTGTCTTTGTGAATATATAGCTTAGTTTTTGAAAGTGTTTCTAATTGATTTCATAATGGTTTCTCTTTGTGAATATATAGCTTAGTTTTTAAAAGTGTTTCTAACTGATTTCATAATGGTTTCTCTTTGAATATATACCTTAGTTGTTGAAAGTGTTTCTAATTGATTTCATAATGGTTTCTCCTTATGAATATATAGCTTAGTTTTTGAAAGTGTTTCTAATTGATTCCATAATGGTTTCTCTTTGGGAATATATAGCTTAGTTTTTGAAAGTGTTTCTAATTTCATAATGGTTTCTCTGTGAATATATAGCTTAGTTTTTGAAAGTGTTTCTAATTGATTTCATAATGGTTTCTTTTTGTGAATATATAGCTTAGTTTTTGAAAGTGTTTCTAATTGATTTAATAATGGTTTCTCTTTCTGAATATATAGCTTAGGTTTTGAAAGTGTTTCTAATTGATTTCATAATGGTTTGTCTTTGTGAATATATAGCTTAGTTTTTGAAAGTGTTTCCAATTGATTTCATAATGGTTTCTCTTTCTGAATATATAGCTTAGTTTTTGAAAGTCTTTCTAATTGATTTCATAATGGTTTCTCTTTGTGAATATATAGCATAAGTTTTTGAAAGTGTTTCTAATTGATTTCATAATGGTTTCTCTTTGTGAATATATAGCATAAGTTTTTGAAAGTGTTTCTAATTGATTTCATAATGGTTTCTCCTTATGAATATATAGCATAAGTTTTTGAAAGTGTTTCTAATTGATTTCATAATGGTTTCTCCTTATGAATATATAGCTTAGTTTTTGAAAGTGTTTCTAATTGATTTCATAATGGTTTCGCTTTCTGAATATATAGCATAAGTTTTTGAAAGTGTTTCTAATTGATTTCATAATGGTTTCTCTTTGTGAATATATAGCATAAGTTTTTGAAAGTGTTTCTAATTGATTTCATAATGGTTTCTCCTTATGAATATATAGCATAAGTTTTTGAAAGTGTTTCTAATTGATTTCATAATGGTTTCTCTTTGTGAATATATAGCTTAGTTTTTGAAAGTGTTTCTAATTGATTTCATAATGGTTTCTCTTTGTGAATATATAGCATATGTTTTTGAAAGTGTTTCTAATTGATTTCATAATGGTTTCTCCTTATGAATATATAGCTTAGTTTTTGAAAGTGTTTCTAATTGATTTCATAATGGTTTCTCTTTGTGAATATATAGCATATGTTTTTGAAAGTGTTTCTAATTGATTTCATAATGGTTTCTCCTTATGAATATATAGCTTAGTTTTTGAAAGTGTTTCTAATTGATTTCATAATGGTTTCTCTTTCTGAATATATAGCTTAGTTTTTGAAAGTGTTTCTTATTGATTTCATAATGGTTTCTCTTTGTGAATATATAGCATAAGTTTTTGAAAGTGTTTCTAATTGATTTCATAATGGTTTCTCTTTGTGAATATATAGCTTAGTTTTTGAAAGTGTTTCTAATTGATTTCATAATGGTTTCTCTTTGGGAATATATAGCTTAGTTTTTGAAAGTGTTTCTAATTGATTTCATAATGGTTTCTCTTTGTGAATATATAGCTTAGTTTTTGAAAGTGTTTCTAATTGATTTCATAATGGTTTCTCTTTCTGAATATATAGCTTAGTTTTTGAAAGTGTTTCTAATTGATTTCATAATGGTTTCTCTTTCTGAATATATAGCATAAGTTTTTGAAAGTGTTTCTAATTGATTTCATAATGGTTTCTCTTTGTGAATATATAGGATAAGTTTTTGAAAGTGTTTCTAATTGATTTCATAATGGTTTCTCTTTGTGAATATATAGCTTAGTTTTTGAAAGTGTTTCTAATTGATTTCATAATGGTTTCTCTTTGTGAATATATAGCATATGTTTTTGAAAGTGTTTCTAATTGATTTCATAATGGTTTCTCCTTATGAATATATAGCTTAGTTTTTGAAAGTGTTTCTAATTGATTTCCTAATTGTTTCTCTTTCTGAATATATAGCTTAGTTTTTGAAAGTGTTTCTAATTGATTTCATAATGGTTTCTGTTTCTGAATATATAGCTTAGTTTTTGAAAGTGTTTCTAATTGATTTCATAATGGTTTCTCTTTGTGAATATATAGCTTAGTTTTTGAAAGTGTTTCTAATTGATTTCATAATGGTTTCTCTTTCTGAATATATAGCTTAGTTTTTGAAAGTGTTTCTTATTGATTTCATAATGGTTTCTCTTTGTGAATATATAGCATAAGTTTTTGAAAGTGTTTCTAATTGATTTCATAATGGTTCCTCTTTGTGAATATATAGCTTAGTTTTTGAAAGTGTTTCTAATTGATTTCATAATGGTTTCTCTTTGTGAATATATAGCTTAGTTTTTGAAAGTGTTTCTAATTGATTTCATAATGGTTTCTCTTTGTGAATATATAGCATAAGTTTTTGAAAGTGTTTCTAATTGATTTCATAATGGTTTCTCTTTGTGAATATACAGCATATGTTTTTGAAAGTGTTTCTAATTGATTTCATAATGGTTTCTCCTCATGAATATATAGCTTAGTTTTTGAAAGTGTTTCTAATTGATTTCATAATGGTTTGTCTTTGTGAATATATAGCTTAGTTTTTGAAAGTGTTTCTAATTGATTTCATAATGGTTTCTCTTTGTGAATATATAGCTTAGTTTTTGAAAGTGTTTCTAACTGATTTCATAATGGTTTCTCTTTGAATATATACCTTAGTTGTTGAAAGTGTTTCTAATTGATTTCATAATGGTTTCTCCTTATGAATATATAGCTTTGTTTTTGAAAGTGTTTCTAATTGATTCCATAATGGTTTCTCTTTGGGAATATATAGCTTAGTTTTTGAAAGTGTTTCTAATTTCATAATGGTTTCTCTGTGAATATATAGCTTAGTTTTTGAAAGTGTTTCTAATTGATTTCATAATGGTTTCTCTTTGTGAATATATAGCTTAGTTTATGAAAGTGTTTCTAATTGATTTCATAATGGTTTCTCTTTGAATATATACCTTAGTTTTTGAAAGTGTTTCTAATTGATTTCATAATGGTTTCTCTTTGTGAATATATAGCTTAGTTTTTGAAAGTGTTTCTAATTGATTTCATAATGGTTTCTCTTTGTAAATATATGTTTTTGAAAGTGTTTCTAATTGATTTCATAATGGTTTCTCCTCATGAATATATAGCTTAGTTTTTGAAAGTGTTTCTAATTGATTTCATAATGGTTTGTCTTTGTGAATATATAGCTTAGTTTTTGAAAGTGCTTCTAATTGATTTCATAATGGTTTCTCTTTGTGAATATATAGCTTAGTTTATGAAAGTGTTTCTAATTGATTTCATAATGGTTTCTCTTTGTGAATATATAGCTTAGTTTTTGAAAGTGTTTCTAATTGATTTCGTAATGGTTTCTCTTAATGAATATATAGCTTAGTTTTTAAAAGTGTTTCTAATTGATTTCATAATGGTTCCTCTTTGTGAATATATAGCTTAGTTTTTGAAAGTGTTTCTAATTGATTTCATAATGGTTTCTCTTTGTGAATATATAGCATAAGTTTTTGAAAGTGTTTCTAATTGATTTCATAATGCTTTCTCTTTGTGAATATATAGCATATGTTTTTGAAAGTGTTTCTAATTGATTTCTTAATGGTTTCTCCTCATGAATATATAGCTTAGTTTTTGAAAGTGTTTCTAATTGATTTCATAATGGTTTCTCTTTGGGAATATATAGCTTAGTTTTTGAAAGTGTTTCTAATTGATTTCATAATGGTTTCTCTTTGGGAATATATAGCATAAGTTTTTGAAAGTGTTTCTAATTGATTTCATAATGGTTTCTCTTTGTGAATATATAGCTTAGTTTTTGAAAGTGTTTCTAATTGATTTCATAATGGTTTCTCTTTATAAATATATGTTTTTGAAAGTGTTTCTAATTGATTTCATAATGGTTTCTCCTCATGAATATATAGCTTAGTTTTTGAAAGTGTTTCTAATTGATTTCATAATGGTTTGTCTTTGTGAATATATAGCTTAGTTTTTGAAAGTGTTTCTAATTGATTTCATAATGGTTTCTCTTTGAATATATAGCTTAGTTTTTGAAAGTGTTTCTAATTGATTTCATAATGGTTTCTCTTTGTGAATATATAGCTTAGTTTTTGAAAGTGTTTCTAATTGATTTCATAATGGTTTCTCTTTGTGAATATATACCTTAGTTTTTGAAAGTGTTTCTAATTGATTTCATAATAGTTTCTCTTTGTGAATATATAGCTTAGTTTTTGAAAGTGTTTCTAATTGATTTCATAATGGTTTCTCTTTGTGAATATATACCTTAGTTTTTTTAAAGTGTTTCTAATTGATTTCATAGTGGTTTCTCTTTGTGAATATATAGCTTAGTTTTTGAAAGTGTTTCTAATTGATTTCATAATGGTTTCTCTTTGTGAATATATAGCTTAGTTTTTGAAAGTGTTTCTAATTGATTTCATAATGGTTTGTCTTTGTGAATATGTACCTTAGTTTTTGAAAGTGTTTCTAATTGATTTCATAATGGTTTCTCTTTGTGAATATATAGCTTAGTTTTTGAAAGTGTTTCTAATTGATTTCATAATGGTTTCTCTTTGTGAATATATAGCTTAGTTTTTGAAAGTGTTTCTAATTGATTTCATAATGGTTTCTCTTTGTGAATATATAGCTTAGTTTTTGAAAGTGTTTCTAATTGATTTCATAATGGTTTCTCTTTCTGAATATATAGCATAAGTTTTTGAAAGTGTTTCTAATTGATTTCATAATGGTGTCTCTTTGTGAATATATAGCATAAGTTTTTGAAAGTGTTTCTAATTGATTTCATAATGGATTCTCCTTATGAATATATAGCTTAGTTTTTGAAAGTGTTTCTAATTGATTCCATAATGGTTTCTCTTTGGGAATATATAGCTTAGTTTTTGAAAGTGTTTCTAATTTCATAATGGTTTCTCTGTGAATATATAGCTTAGTTTTTGAAAGTGTTTCTAATTGATTTCATAATGGTTTCTCTTTGTGAATATATAGCTTAGTTTTTGAAAGTGTTTCTAATTGATTTCATAATGGTTTCTGTTTCTGAATATATAGCTTAGTTTTTGAAAGTGTTTCTAATTGATTTCATAATGGTTTCTCTTTGTGAATATGTAGCTTAGTTTTTGAAAGTGTTTCTAATTGATTTCATAATGGTTTCTCTTTGTGAATATATAGCTTAGTTTTTGAAAGTGTTTCTAATTGATTTCATAATGGTTTCTCTTTGTGAATATATACCTTACTTTTTGAAAGTGTTTCTAATTGATTTCATAATGGTTTCTCTTTGTGAATATATACTTTAGTTTTTGAAAGTGTTTCTAATTGATTTCATAATGGTTTCTCTTTGTGAATATATAGCTTAGTTTTTGAAAGTGTTTCTAATTGATTTCATAATGGTTTCTCGTTGGGAATATATAGCTTAGTTTTTGAAAGTGTTTCTAATTTCATAATGGTTTCTCTGTGAATATATACCTTAGTTTTTGAAAGTGTTTCTAATTGATTTCATAATGGTTTCTCTTTGTGAATATATAGCATAAGTTTTTGAAAGTGTTTCTAATTGATTTCATAATGGTTTCTCTTTGGGAATATATAGCTTAGTTCTTGAAAGTGTTTCTAATTTCATAATGGTTTCTCTGTGAATATATAGCTTAGTTTTTGAAAGTGTTTCTAATTGATTTCATAATTGTTTCTCTTTCTGAATATATAGCTTAGTTTTTGAAAGTGTTTCTAATTGATTTCATAATGGTTTCTGTTTCTGAATATATAGCTTAGTTTTTGAAAGTGTTTCTAATTGATTTCATAATGGTTTCTCTTTGTGAATATATAGCGCATGTTTTTGAAAGTGTTTCTAATTGATTTCATAATGGTTTCTGTTTCTGAATATATAGCTTAGTTTTTGAAAGTGTTTCTAATTGATTTCATAATGGTTTCTCTTTGTGAATATATAGCTTAGTTTTTGAAAGTGTTTCTAATTGATTTCATAATGGTTTCTCTTTGTGAATATATAGCTTAGTTTTTGAAAGTGTTTCTAATTGATTTCATAATGGTTTCTCTTTGTGAATATATAGCTTAGTTTTTGAAAGTGTTTCTAATTGATTTCATAATGGTTTCTCTTTCTGAATATATAGCATAAGTTTTTGAAAGTGTTTCTAATTGATTTCATAATGGTGTCTCTTTCTGAATATATAGCATAAGTTTTTGAAAGTGTTTCTAATTGATTTCATAATGGATTCTCCTTATGAATATATAGCTTAGTTTTTGAAAGTGTTTCTAATTGATTCCATAATGGTTTCTCTTTGGGAATATATAGCTTAGTTTTTGAAAGTGTTTCTAATTTCATAATGGTTTCTCTGTGAATATATAGCTTAGTTTTTGAAAGTGTTTCTAATTGATTTCATAATGGTTTCTCTTTGTGAATATATAGCTTAGTTTTTGAAAGTGTTTCTAATTGATTTAATAATGGTTTCTCTTTCTGAATATATAGCTTAGGTTTTGAAAGTGTTTCTAATTGATTTCATAATGGTTTGTCTTTGTGAATATATAGCTTAGTTTTTGAAAGTGTTTCCAATTGATTTCATAATGGTTTCTCTTTCTGAATATATAGCTTAGTTTTTGAAAGTCTTTCTAATTGATTTCATAATGGTTTCTCTTTGTGAATATATAGCATAAGTTTTTGAAAGTGTTTCTAATTGATTTCATAATAGTTTCTCTTTGTGAATATATATCTTAGTTTTTGAAAGTGTTTCTAATTGATTTCATAATGGTTTCTCTTTGTGAATATATAGCTTTGTTTTTGAAAGTGTTTCTAATTGATTTCATAATGGTTTCTCTTTGTGAATAAATAGCTTAGTTTTTTAAAGTGTTTCTAATGGATTTCATAATGGTTTCTCTTTGTGAATATATAGCATAAGTTTTTGAAAGTGTTTCTAATTGATTTCATAATGGTTTCTCTTTGTGAATATATAGCTTAGTTTTTGAAAGTGTTTCTAATTGATTTCGTAATGGTTTCTCTTAATGAATATATAGCTTAGTTTTTGAAAGTGTTTCTAATTGATTTCATAATGGTTCCTCTTTGTGAATATATAGCTTAGTTTTTGAAAGTGTTTCTAATTGATTTCATAATGGTTTCTCTTTGTGAATATATAGCATAAGTTTTTGAAAGTGTTTCTAATTGATTTCATAATGGTTTTTCTTTGTGAATATATAGCATATGTTTTTGAAAGTGTTTCTAATTGAATCCTTAATGGTTTCTCCTCATGAATATATAGCTTAGTTTTTGAAAGTGTTTCTAATTGATTTCATAATGGTTTCTCTTTGGGAATATATAGCTTAGTTTTTGAAAGTGTTTCTAATTGATTTCATAATGGTTTCTCTTTGTGAATATATAGCATAAGTTTTTGAAAGTGTTTCTAATTGATTTCATAATGGTTTCTCTTTGTGAATATATAGCTTAGTTTTTGAAAGTGTTTCTAATTGATTTCATAATGGTTTCTCTTTGTAAATATATGTTTTTGAAAGTGTTTCTAATTGATTTCATAATGGTTTCTCATGAATATATAGCTTAGTTTTTGAAAGTGTTTCTAATTGATTTCATAATGGTTTCTCTTTGTGAATATATAGCTTAGTTTTTGAAAGTGTTTCTAATTGATTTCATAATGGTTTCTCTTTGAATATATACCTTAGTTTTTGAAAGTGTTTCTAATTGATTTCATAATGGTTTCTCCTCATGAATATATAGCTTAGTTTTTGAAAGTGTTTCTAATTGATTTCATAATGGTTTGTCTTTGTGAATATATAGCTTAGTTTTTGAAAGTGTTTCTAATTGATTTCATAATGTTTTCTCTTTGAATATATACCTTAGTTTTTGAAAGTGTTTCTAATTGATTTCATAATGGTTTCTCCTCATGAATATATAGCTTAGTTTTTGAAAGTGTTTCTAATTGATTTCATAGTGGTTTCTCTTTGTGAATATATAGCTTAGTTTTTGAAAGTGTTTCTAATTGATTTCATAATGGTTTCTCTTTGTGAATATATAGCTTAGTTTTTGAAAGTGTTTCTAATTGATTTCATAATGGTTTGTCTTTGTGAATATATACCTTAGTTTTGAAAGTGTTTCTAATTGATTTCATAATGGTTTCTTTTTGTGAATATATAGCTTAGTTTTTGAAAGTGTTTCTAATTGATTTCATAATAGTTTCTCTTTGTGAATATATAGCTTAGTGTTTGAAAGTGTTTCTAATTGATTTCATAATGGTTTCTCTTTGTGAATATATACCTTAGTTTTTTAAAGTGTTTCTAATTGATTTCATAATGGTTTCTCTTTGGGAATATATAGCTTAGTTTTTGAAAGTGTTTCTAATTGATTTCATAATGGTTTCTCTTTGTGAATATATAGCTTAGTTTTTGAAAGTGTTTCTAATTGATTTCGTAATGGTTTCTCTTAATGAATATATAGCTTAGTTTTTGAAAGTGTTTCTAATTGATTTCATAATGGTTCCTCTTTGTGAATATATAGCTTAGTTTTTGAAAGTGTTTCTAATTGATTTCATAATGGTTTCTCTTTGTGAATATATAGCATAAGTTTTTGAAAGTGTTTCTAATTGATTTCATAATGGTTTCTCTTTGTGAATATATAGCATATGTTTTTGAAAGTGTTTCTAATTGAATCCTTAATGGTTTCTCCTCATGAATATATAGCTTAGTTTTTGAAAGTGTTTCTAATTGATTTCATAATGGTTTCTCTTTGGGAATATATAGCTTAGTTTTTGAAAGTGTTTCTAATTGATTTCATAATGGTTTCTCTTTGTGAATATATAGCATAAGTTTTTGAAAGTGTTTCTAATTGATTTCATAATGGTTTCTCTTTGTGAATATATAGCTTAGTTTTTGAAAGTGTTTCTAATTGATTTCATAATGGTTTCTCTTTGTAAATATATGTTTTTGAAAGTGTTTCTAATTGATTTCATAATGGTTTCTCATGAATATATAGCTTAGTTTTTGAAAGTGTTTCTAATTGATTTCATAATGGTTTCTCTTTGTGAATATATAGCTTAGTTTTTGAAAGTGTTTCTAATTGATTTCATAATGGTTTCTCTTTGAATATATACCTTAGTTTTTGAAAGTGTTTCTAATTGATTTCATAATGGTTTCTCCTCATGAATATATAGCTTAGTTTTTGAAAGTGTTTCTAATTGATTTCATAATGGTTTGTCTTTGTGAATATATAGCTTAGTTTTTGAAAGTGTTTCTAATTGATTTCATAATGTTTTCTCTTTGAATATATACCTTAGTTTTTGAAAGTGTTTCTAATTGATTTCATAATGGTTTCTCCTCATGAATATATAGCTTAGTTTTTGAAAGTGTTTCTAATTGATTTCATAATGGTTTCTCTTTGTGAATATATAGCTTAGTTTTTGAAAGTGTTTCTAATTGATTTCATAATGGTTTGTCTTTGTGAATATATACCTTAGTTTTTGAAAGTGTTTCTAATTGATTTCATAATGGTTTCTCTTTGTGAATATATAGCTTAGTTTTTGAAAGTGTTTCTAATTGATTTCATAATAGTTTCTCTTTGTGAATATATAGCTTAGTGTTTGAAAGTGTTTCTAATTGATTTCATAATGGTTTCTCTTTGTGAATATATACCTTAGTTTTTGAAAGTGTTTCTAATTGATTTCATAATGGTTTCTCTTTGTGAATATGTAGCTTAGTTTTTGAAAGTGTTTCTAATTGATTTCATAATGGTTTCTCTTTGTGAATATATAGCTTAGTTTTTGAAAGTGTTTCTAATTGATTTCATAATAGTTTCTCTTTGTGAATATATAGCTTAGTTTTTGAAAGTGTTTCTAATTGATTTCATAATGGTTTCTCTTTGTGAATATATACTTTAGTTTTTGAAAGTGTTTCTAATTGATTTCATAATGGTTTCTCTTTGTGAATATATAGCATAAGTTTTTGAAAGTGTTTCTAATTGATTTCATAATGGTTTCTCTTTGGGAATATATAGCTTAGTTTTTGAAAGTGTTTCTAATTTCATAATGGTTTCTCTGTGAATATATAGCTTAGTTTTTGAAAGTGTTTCTAATTGATTTCATAATGGTTTCTCTTTGTGAATATATAGCTTAGTTTTTGAAAGTGTTTCTAATTGATTTCATAATGGTTTCTCTTTGGGAATATATAGCTTAGTTTTTGAAAGTGTTTCTAATTTCATAATGGTTTCTCTGTGAATATATACCTTAGTTTTTGAAAGTGTTTCTAATTGATTTCATAATGGTTTCTCTTTGTGAATATATAGCTTAGTTTTTGAAAGTGTTTCTAATTGATTTCATAATGGTTTCTCTTTGGGAATATATAGCTTAGTTTTTGAAAGTGTTTCTAATTGATTTCATAATTGTTTCTCTTTCTGAATATATAGCTTAGTTTTTGAAAGTGTTTCTAATTGATTTCATAATGGTTTCTGTTTCTGAATATATAGCTTATTTTTTGAAAGTGTTTCTAATTGATTTCATAATGGTTTCTCTTTGTGAATATATAGCGCATGTTTTTGAAAGTGTTTCTAATTGATTTCATAATGGTTTCTCTTTATGAATATATAGCTTAGTTTTTGAAAGTGTTTCTAATTGATTTCATAATGGTTTCTCTTTGTGAATATATAGCTTAGTTTTTGAAAGTGTTTCTAATTGATTTCATAATGGTTTCTCTTTGTGAATATATAGCTTAGTTTTTGAAAGTGTTTCTAATTGATTTCATAATGGTTTGTCTTTGTGAATATATAGCTTAGTTTTTGAAAGTGTTTCTAATTGATTTCATAATGGTTTCTCTTTGGGAATATATAGCTTAGTTTTTGAAAGTGTTTCTAAATTCATAATGGTTTCTCTGTGAATATATAGCTTAGTTTTTGAAAGTGTTTCTAATTGATTTCATAATGGTTTCTCTTTGTGAATATACAGCTTAGTTTTTGAAAGTGTTTCTAATTGATTTCATAATGGTTTCTCTTTCTGAATATATAGCTTAGTTTTTGAAAGTGTTTCTTATTGATTTCATAATGGTTTCTCTTTGTGAATATATAGCAAACGTTTTGAAAGTGTTTCTAATTGATTTCATAATGGTTCCTCTTTGTGAATATATAGCTTAGTTTTTGAAAGTGTTTCTAATTGATTTCATAATGGTTTCACTTTGTGAATATATAGCTTAGTTTTTGAAAGTGTTTCTAATTGATTTCATAATGGTTTCTCTTTGTGAATATATAGCATAAGTTTTTGAAAGTGTTTCTAATTGATTTCATAATGGTTTCTCTTTGTGAATATACAGCATATGTTTTTGAAAGTGTTTCTAATTGATTTCATAATGGTTTCTCCTCATGAATATATAGCTTAGTTTTTGAAAGTGTTTCTAATTGATTTCATAATGGTTTGTCTTTGTGAATATATAGCTTAGTTTTTGAAAGTGTTTCTAATTGATTTCATAATGGTTTCTCTTTGTGAATATATAGCTTAGTTTTTGAAAGTGTTTCTAACTGATTTCATAATGGTTTCTCTTTGAATATATACCTTAGTTGTTGAAAGTGTTTCTAATTGATTTCATAATGGTTTCTCTTTGTGAATATATAGCTTAGTTTTTGAAAGTGTTTCTAATTGATTTCGTAATGGTTTCTCTTTGTGAATATATACCTTAGTTTTTGAAAGTGTTTCTAATTGATTTCGTAATGGTTTCTCTTTGTGAATATATAGTTTAGTTTTTGAAAGTGTTTCTAATTGATTTCATAATGGTTTCTCTTTGGGAATATATAGCTTAGTTTTTGAAAGTGTTTCTAATTGATTTCATAATGGTTTCTCTTTGTGAATATATAGCTTAGTTTTTGAAAGTGTTTCTAATTGATTTCATAATGGTTTCTCTTTGTGAATATATAGCTTAGTTTTTGAAAGTGTTTCTAATTGATTTCATAATGGTTTCTCTTTGGGAATATATAGCTTAGTTTTTGAAAGTGTTTCTAAATTCATAATGGTTTCTCTGTGAATATATAGCTTAGTTTTTGAAAGTGTTTCTAATTGATTTAATAATGGTTTCTCTTTGTGAATATATAGCTTAGTTTTTGAAAGTGTTTCTAATTGATTTCATAATGGTTTCTCTTTCTGAATATATAGCTTAGTTTTTGAAAGTGTTTCTAATTGATTTCATAATGGTTTCTCTTTCTGAATATATAGCATAAGTTTTTGAAAGTGTTTCTAATTGATTTCATAATGGTTTCTCTTTGTGAATATATAGGATAAGTTTTTGAAAGTGTTTCTAATTGATTTCATAATGGTTTCTCTTTGTGAATATATAGCTTAGTTTTTGAAAGTGTTTCTAATTGATTTCATAATGGTTTCTCTTTCTGAATATATAGCTTAGTTTTTGAAAGTGTTTCTTATTGATTTCATAATGGTTTCTCTTTGTGAATATATAGCATAAGTTATTGAAAGTGTTTCTAATTGATTTCATAATGGTTCTTCTTTGTGAATATATAGCTTAGTTTTTGAAAGTGTTTCTAATTGATTTCATAATGGTTTCTCTTTGTGAATATATAGCTTAGTTTTTGAAAGTGTTTCTAATTGATTTCATCATGGTTTCTCTTTGTGAATATATAGCATAAGTTTTTGAAAGTGTTTCTAATTGATTTCATAATGGTTTCTCTTTGTGAATATACAGCATATGTTTTTGAAAGTGTTTCTAATTGATTTCATAATGGTTTCTCCTCATGAATATATAGCTTAGTTTTTGAAAGTGTTTCTAATTGATTTCATAATGGTTTCTCTTTGTGAATATATAGCTTAGTTTTTGAAAGTGTTTCTAATTGATTTCATAATGGTTTCTCTTTGTGAATATATAGCTTAGTTTTTGAAAGTGTTTCTAATTGATTTCATAATGGTTTCTCTTTGTGAATATATAGCATAAGTTTTTGAAAGTGTTTCTAATTGATTTCACAATGGTTTCTCTTTGTGAATATATAGCTTAGTTTTTGAAAGTGTTTCTAATTGATTTCATAATGGTTTCTCTTTCTGAATATATAGCTTAGTTTTTGAAAGTGTTTCTAATTGATTTCATAATGGTTTCTCTTTCTGAATATATAGCATAAGTTTTTGAAAGTGTTTCTAATTGATTTCATTATGGTTTCTCTTTGTGAATATATAGCATAAGTTTTTGAAAGTGTTTCTAATTGATTTCATAATGGTTTCTCTTTGTGAATATATAGCTTAGTTTTTGAAAGTGTTTCTAATTGATTTCATAATGTTTTTACTTTGTGAATATATAGCATATGTTTTTGAAAGTGTTTCTAATTGATTTCATAATGGTTTCTCCTTATGAATATATAGCTTAGTTTTTGAAAGTGTTTCTAATTGATTTCATAATGGTTTCTCTTTGTGAATATATAGCATATGTTTTTGAAAGTGTTTCTAATTGATTTCATAATGGTTTCTCCTTATGAATATATAGCTTAGTTTTTGAAAGTGTTTCTAATTGATTTCATAATGGTTTCTCTTTCTGAATATATAGCTTAGTTTTTGAAAGTGTTTCTTATTGATTTCATAATGGTTTCTCTTTGTGAATATATAGCATATGTTTTTGAAAGTGTTTCTAATTGATTTCATAATGGTTTCTCTTTGTGAATATATAGCATATGTTTTTGAAAGTGTTTCTAATTGATTTCTTAATGGTTTCTCCTCATGAATATATAGCTTAGTTTTTGAAAGTGTTTCTAATTGATTTCATAATGGTTTCTCTTTGTGAATATATAGCATAAGTTTTTGAGAGTGTTTCTAATTGATTTCATAATGGTCTCTCTTTGTGAATATATAGCTTAGTTTTTGAAAGTGTTTCTAATTGATTTCATAATGGTTTCTCTTTGTGAATATATAGCTTAGTTTTTGAAAGTGTTTCTAATTGATTTCATAATGGTTTCTCTTTGTGAATATATAGCTTAGTTTTTGAAAGTGTTTCTAATTGATTTCATAATAGTTTCTCTTTGTGAATATATAGCTTAGTTTTTGAAAGTGTTTCTAATTGATTTCATAATGGTTTCTCTTTGTGAATATATACCTTAGTTTTTTAAAGTGTTTCTAATTGATTTCATAATGGTTTCTCTTTGTGAATATGTAGCTTAGTTTTTGAAAGTGTTTCTAATTGATTTCATAATGGTTTCTCTTTGTGAATATATACCTTAGTTTTTGAAAGTGTTTCTAATTGATTTCATAATGGTTTCTCTTTGTGAATATATAGCTTAGTTTTTGAAAGTGTTTCTAATTGATTTCATAATGGTTTCTCTTTGTGAATATATAGCTTAGTTTTTGAAAGTGTTTCTAATTGATTTCATAATAGTTTCTCTTTGTGAATATATAGCTTAGTTTTTGAAAGTGTTTCTAATTGATTTCATAATGGTTTCTCTTTGTGAATATATACCTTAGTTTTTGAAAGTGTTTCTAATTGATTTCATAATGGTTTCTCTTTGTGAATATATAGCATAAGTTTTTGAAAGTGTTTCTAATTGATTTCATAATGGTTTCTCTTTGGGAATATATAGCTTAGTTTTTTAAAGTGTTTCTAATTTCATAATGGTTTCTCTGTGAATATATAGCTTAGTTTTTGAAAGTGTTTCTAATTGATTTCATAATGGTTTCTCTTTGTGAATATATAGCATAAGTTTTTGAAAGTGTTTCTAATTGATTTCATAATGGTTTCTCTTTGTGAATATATACCTTAGTTTTTGAAAGTGTTTCTAATTGATTTCATAATGGTTTCTCTTTGTGAATATATAGCTTAGTTTTTGAAAGTGTTTCTAATTGATTTCATAATAGTTTCTCTTTGTGAATATATAGCTTAGTTTTTGAAAGTGTTTCTAATTGATTTCATAATGGTTTCTCTTTGTGAATATATACCTTAGTTTTTGAAAGTGTTTCTAATTGATTTCATAATGGTTTCTCTTTGTGAATATATAGCATAAGTTTTTGAAAGTGTTTCTAATTGATTTCATAATGGTTTCTCTTTGGGAATATATAGCTTAGTTTTTGAAAGTGTTTCTAATTTCATAATGGTTTCTCTGTGAATATATAGCTTAATTTTTGAAAGTGTTTCTAATTGATTTCATAATGGTTTCTCTTTGTGAATATATAGCTTAGTTTTTGAAAGTGTTTCTAATTGATTTCATAATGGTTTCTCTTTGTGAATATATAGCTTAGTTTTTGAAAGTGTTTCTAATTGATTTCATAATAGTTTCTCTTTGTGAATATATAGCTTAGTTTTTTAAAGTGTTTCTAATTGATTTCATAATGGTTTCTCTTTGTGAATATGTAGCTTAGTTTTTGAAAGTGTTTCTAATTGATTTCATAATGGTTTCTCTTTGTGAATATATACCTTAGTTTTTGAAAGTGTTTCTAATTGATTTCATAATGGTTTCTCTTTGTGAATATATAGCTTAGTTTTTGAAAGTGTTTCTAATTGATTTCATAATAGTTTCTCTTTGTGAATATATAGCTTAGTTTTTGAAAGTGTTTCTAATTGATTTCATAATGGTTTCTCTTTGTGAATATATACCTTAGTTTTTGAAAGTGTTTCTAATTGATTTCATAATGGTTTCTCTTTGTGAATATATAGCATAAGTTTTTGAAAGTGTTTCTAATTGATTTCATAATGGTTTCTCTTTGGGAATATATAGCTTAGTTTTTTAAAGTGTTTCTAATTTCATAATGGTTTCTCTGTGAATATATAGCTTAGTTTTTGAAAGTGTTTCTAATTGATTTCATAATGGTTTCTCTTTGTGAATATATAGCATAAGTTTTTGAAAGTGTTTCTAATTGATTTCATAATGGTTTCTCTTTGTGAATATATACCTTAGTTTTTGAAAGTGTTTCTAATTGATTTCATAATGGTTTCTCTTTGTGAATATATAGCTTAGTTTTTGAAAGTGTTTCTAATTGATTTCATAATAGTTTCTCTTTGTGAATATATAGCTTAGTTTTTGAAAGTGTTTCTAATTGATTTCATAATGGTTTCTCTTTGTGAATATATACCTTAGTTTTTGAAAGTGTTTCTAATTGATTTCATAATGGTTTCTCTTTGTGAATATATAGCATAAGTTTTTGAAAGTGTTTCTTATTGATTTCATAATGGTTTCTCTTTGGGAATATATAGCTTAGTTTTTGAAAGTGTTTCTAATTTCATAATGGTTTCTCTGTGAATATATAGCTTAATTTTTGAAAGTGTTTCTAATTGATTTCATAATGGTTTCTCTTTGTGAATATATAGCTTAGTTTTTGAAAGTGTTTCTAATTGATTTCATAATGGTTTCTCTTTGTGAATATATAGCTTAGTTTTTGAAAGTGTTTCTAATTGATTTCATAATAGTTTCTCTTTGTGAATATATAGCTTAGTTTTTTAAAGTGTTTCTAATTGATTTCATAATGGTTTCTCTTTGTGAATATGTAGCTTAGTTTTTGAAAGTGTTTCTAATTGATTTCATAATGGTTTCTCTTTGTGAATATATACCTTAGTTTTTGAAAGTGTTTCTAATTGATTTCATAATGGTTTCTCTTTGTGAATATATAGCTTAGTTTTTGAAAGTGTTTCTAATTGATTTCATAATAGTTTCTCTTTGTGAATATATAGCTTAGTTTTTGAAAGTGTTTCTAATTGATTTCATAATGGTTTCTCTTTGTGAATATATACCTTAGTTTTTGAAAGTGTTTCTAATTGATTTCATAATGGTTTCTCTTTGTGAATATATAGCATAAGTTTTTGAAAGTGTTTCTAATTGATTTCATAATGGTTTCTCTTTGGGAATATATAGCTTAGTTTTTTAAAGTGTTTCTAATTTCATAATGGTTTCTCTGTGAATATATAGCTTAGTTTTTGAAAGTGTTTCTAATTGATTTCATAATGGTTTCTCTTTGTGAATATATAGCATAAGTTTTTGAAAGTGTTTCTAATTGATTTCATAATGGTTTCTCTTTGTGAATATATACCTTAGTTTTTGAAAGTGTTTCTAATTGATTTCATAATGGTTTCTCTTTGTGAATATATAGCTTAGTTTTTGAAAGTGTTTCTAATTGATTTCATAATAGTTTCTCTTTGTGAATATATAGCTTAGTTTTTGAAAGTGTTTCTAATTGATTTCATAATGGTTTCTCTTTGTGAATATATACCTTAGTTTTTGAAAGTGTTTCTAATTGATTTCATAATGGTTTCTCTTTGTGAATATATAGCATAAGTTTTTGAAAGTGTTTCTAATTGATTTCATAATGGTTTCTCTTTGGGAATATATAGCTTAGTTTTTGAAAGTGTTTCTAATTTCATAATGGTTTCTCTGTGAATATATAGCTTAATTTTTGAAAGTGTTTCTAATTGATTTCATAATGGTTTCTCTTTGGGAATATATAGCTTAGTTTTTGAAAGTGTTTCTAATTGATTTCATAATGGTTTCTCTTTGTGAATATATAGCTTAGTTTTTGAAAGTGTTTCTAATTGATTTCATAATGGTTTCTCTTTCTGAATATATAGCGTAGTTTTTGAAAGTGTTTCTAATTGATTTCATAATGGTTTCTCTTTCTGAATATATAGCATAAGTTTTTGAAAGTGTTTCTAATTGATTTCATTATGGTTTCTCTTTGTGAATATATAGCATATGTTTTTGAAAGTGTTTCTAATTGATTTCATAATGGTTTCTCCTTATGAATATATAGCTTAGTTTTTGAAAGTGTTTCTAATTGATTTCATAATGGTTTCTCTTTCTGAATATATAGCTTAGTTTTTGAAAGTGTTTCTTATTGATTTCATAATGGTTTCTCTTTGTGAATATATAGCATATGTTTTTGAAAGTGTTTCTAATTGATTTCATAATGGTTTCTCTTTGTGAATATATAGCATATGTTTTTGAAAGTGTTTCTAATTGATTTCTTAATGGTTTCTCCTCATGAATATATAGCTTAGTTTTTGAAAGTGTTTCTAATTGATTTCATAATGGTTTCTCTTTGTGAATATATAGCATAAGTTTTTGAAAGTGTTTCTAATTGATTTCATAATGGTCTCTCTTTGTGAATATATAGCTTAGTTTTTGAAAGTGTTTCTAATTGATTTCATAATGGTTTCTCTTTGTGAATATATAGCTTAGTTTTTGAAAGTGTTTCTAATTGATTTCATAATGGTTTCTCTTTGTGAATATATAGCTTAGTTTTTGAAAGTGTTTCTAATTGATTTCATAATGGTCTCTCTTTGTGAATATATAGCATATGTTTTTGAAAGTGTTTCTAATTGATTTCATAATGGTTTCTCCTTATGAATATATAGCTTAGTTTTTGAAAGTGTTTCTAATTGATTTCATAATGGTTTCTCTTTCTGAATATATAGCTTAGTTTTTGAAAGTGTTTCTTATTGATTTCATAATGGTTTCTCTTTGTGAATATATAGCATATGTTTTTGAAAGTGTTTCTAATTGATTTCATAATGGTTTCTCTTTGTGAATATATAGCATATGTTTTTGAAAGTGTTTCTAATTGATTTCTTAATGGTTTCTCCTCATGAATATATAGCTTAGTTTTTGAAAGTGTTTCTAATTGATTTCATAATGGTTTCTCTTTGTGAATATATAGCATAAGTTTTTGAAAGTGTTTCTAATTGATTTCATAATGGTCTCTCTTTGTGAATATATAGCTTAGTTTTTGAAAGTGTTTCTAATTGATTTCATAATGGTTTCTCTTTGTGAATATATAGCTTAGTTTTTGAAAGTGTTTCTAATTGATTTCATAATGGTTTCTCTTTGTGAATATATAGCTTAGTTTTTGAAAGTGTTTCTAATTGATTTCATAATGGTTTCTCTTTCTGAATAAATAGCTTAGTTTTTGAAAGTGTTCCTAATTGATTTCATAATGGTTTCTCTTTGTGAATATATAGCATAAGTTTTTGAAAGTGTTTCTAATTGATTTCATAATGGTTTCTCTTTGGGAATATATAGCTTAGTTTTTGAAAGTGTTTCTAATTTCATAATGGTTTCTCTGTGAATATATAGCTTAGTTTTTGAAAGTGTTTCTAATTGATTTCATAATGGTTTCTCTTTGTGAATATATAGCTTAATTTTTGAAAGTGTTTCTAATTGATTTCATAATGGTTTCTCTTTGGGAATATATAGCTTAGTTTTTGAAAGTGTTTCTAATTGATTTCTTAATGGTTTCTCTTTGTGAATATATAGCTTAGTTTTTGAAAGTGTTTCTAATTGATTTCATAATGGTTTCTCTTTCTGAATATATAGCTTAGTTTTTGAAAGTGTTTCTAATTGATTTCATAATGGTTTCTCTTTCTGAATATATAGCATAAGTTTTTGAAAGTGTTTCTAATTGATTTCATAATGGTTTCTCTTTGTGAATATATAGCATAAGTTTTTGAAAGTGTTTCTAATTGATTTCATAATGGTTTCTCTTTGTGAATATATAGCTTAGTTTTTGAAAGTGTTTCTAATTGATTTCATAATGTTTTTACTTTGTGAATATATAGCATATGTTTTTGAAAGTGTTTCTAATTGATTTCATAATGGTTTCTCCTTATGAATATATAGGTTAGTTTTTGAAAGTGTTTCCAATTGATTTCATAATGGTTTCTCTTTGTGAATATATAGCATATGTTTTTGAAAGTGTTTCTAATTGATTTCATAATGGTTTCTCCTTATGAATATATAGCTTAGTTTTTGAAAGTGTTTCTAATTGATTTCATAATGGTTTCTCTTTCTGAATATATAGCTTAGTTTTTGAAAGTGTTTCTTATTGATTTCATAATGGTTTCTCTTTGTGAATATATAGCATATGTTTTTGAAAGTGTTTCTAATTGATTTCATAATGGTTTCTCTTTGTGAATATATAGCATATGTTTTTGAAAGTGTTTCTAATTGATTTCTTAATGGTTTCTCTTTGTGAATATATAGCATAAGTTTTTGAAAGTGTTTCTAATTGATTTCATAATGGTTTCTCTTTGTGAATATATAGCTTAGTTTTTGAAAGTGTTTCTAATTGATTTCATAATGGTTTCTCTTTGTGAATATATAGCTTAGTTTTTGAAAGTGTTTCTAATTGATTTCATAATGGTTTCTCTTTGTGAATATATAGCATAAGTTTTTGAAAGTGTTTCTAATTGATTTCATAATGGTTTCTCTTTGTGAATATATAGGTTAGTTTTTGAAAGTGTTTCTAATTGATTTCATAATGGTTTCTCTTTGTGAATATATAGCATAAGTTTTTGAAAGTGTTTCTAATTGATTTTATAATGGTTTCTCTTTATGAATAAATAGCTTAGTTTTTTAAAGTGTTTCTAATTGATTTCATAATGGTTTCTCTTTCTGAATATATAGCTTAGTTTTTGAAAGTGTTTCTAATTGATTTCATAATGGTTTCTCTTTCTGAATAAATAGCTTAGTTTTTGAAAGTGTTCCTAATTGATTTCATAATGGTTTCTCTTTGTGAATATATAGCATAAGTTTTTGAAAGTGTTTCTAATTGATTTCATAATGGTTTCTCTTTCTGAATATATAGCTTAGTTTTTGAAAGTGTTTCTAATTGATTTCATAATGGCTTCTCTTTGTGAATATATAGTGTAATTTTTTAAAGTGAACTGATTTACTAAAGGTTTCTTTTTATGAACATAGATTATAATTAATGAATATGGCTTAATTAAGATTTGTTGATCATCTATGAAAATGAGTTAATTTTTGAAAATAAGTTAGTGGTTCACTTACTTTTGTACAGCATTGTATATATACAGCCATATTGCTTCTACATAAAAAGTATCTGTTCACATAAGGAATTTTTCCTTATAGGAGTACAAGCATTAAATCTATTAGGTTGGTGCAAAAATAATGACGTAATAATGTCGGTTTTTTGACGTGTTTTTTAACGTCACAAAACGACATTATTACGTCATTATTTTTGCACCAACCTAATAGTTTATTTGTGGAGCATTTAATTACAGACTATCAAGCATTAAATCTAGTTTATTTGTGGAGTATTTAAACATTTAAATTACTATCAAACGTTAAAATCTGTATTTTTCTAATTTGCCCAAGTATCAATATATACCACCACTTCCCTTCCTTTCAAAATCCTACGTCCATCTTTTATTCCTTATCTCTTTACTTCCCCCTGTTTTCTTTTTCTCTTTCTTTTTCTTTTCTTTTTAACTTTTTTCCCCATATCATTTCCAGTGAGTTGACCGAATAATTGGTCAATGTCTGGTCCTTAACCTCCCTCCTCCTCAGTATTGTAGTAAAAATAAATTCTAAAACTCTCTCTTCCCTCCCTAATTTCAACCATGTCACCCACACCATCCCTCATCACCACCTATATCACCTTATATTAGATTAATACTGCCCTTCAAATGTGTAAATTTTAATTTCATTTTTTCAAACTTGAAAGTGAAGTCTGAAGTTCCAGAGAATAATAAATTCTCTGGTGAAATAAATTATTACAATGGTACCTTAAAGTGGTCTGTTTTTTCTTTAAATTAAATTATATATATATATGTATGTATGTATGTATGTATATATATATATATACATACTCTCGGGCTGAGGTATGGGTTTGTAAACAGTGACTATTATAGCTATATAGCGAGACTCTTCGCAAGCCGAATTGAGTCACTGTCGGTCACTGGGCGTGTTTCCCAAAAAATACGCTAAAAATCCACCTTCGTCCCGACCGTGCGCCGACAGCTTAGTGGTAGAATATCCGCCTGATACCAATTCAGTCGGGTTTCGATCCTAGCTAGAGGCAACCGGATGTCTAGCCGCACTGATGAGCTGTGATACAGCGAAACAGTCTGTCTGTGGATGACATTATATATATATATATATATATATATGAAGAAAAATATACGGAAAAAACAAACAAAAATCCTTATATGCAATTGTGCTGTTTTAATGTTAATATAATGTCTTTGTCATGTTGAATTGATAATGTTAATTATATTTTATGAATATGTCCTGAAGATGGTTTATTAGACTGAAACGTCCAATGTTGACATTATATTAACATTAAAACAGCATAATTGCATATAAGGATTTTTGTTTGTTTTTTCCGTATATTTTTCTTCATACTGTCGGATCTATATCCATATATTTGCTTACATATATATATATATATATATATATATATATATGTGTGTGTGTATATATATATATATATGTTACATAGTGCAGAAACTACATTGTTTATTTCCACTTTTGTTTTTCCCATTTTTAGCTTATGTGCTTTTTCATATTGGTCATCATTTTGACACCTTCTGGTGACTTCCCTTAGCATGAGGAAATGAAAAATAAACTCACCACATGCGGTCGGTAGGTTTTAGAGATTGCCAATATTAACCATCATTGGTTTTGTAGCTTTTGTTAACTTTCTCCTCACATTTGTCTATTTTCTTTCTCTGTTATTGTTTGAACATTTGTTTAATGTCACCTTATTTCATACACTTATTTTACATTAGTATCGATCCATGTAAAATCCATTCAACACATATCCTCATATATTCTGTGAACTTACTGCAACATTGGAATGTATTCTCATAGAAAGATTTATACATATTCATGTATAGAAAGAACTTGCTACCTTTACCTGTTTATTAGATAAATCGTCTCAGTTTTATGTTCAAGCCTCCCTCTGCCTTTTTTATGCTTGTCAACTTTGTTAGTTTGTATTTTTAGACTAACTGGTTTTATTTATATGTATTTCTGTTTTAGTTTTACCCTTTTGGTTATCAATAAACCTGTCATCATAATGTAGCTTCCCCCATAACTTTTACTATAAATATTTTTGTGGTGATTTTTCTCTTTAATGAGAGGGCCAGGAAAGTCTGTAGCAATTTTGGAGGGAAAAGTTCCTGATATTTCTGAGTCTTCTAATCTCGATAAATATGGAGAATATGTGCCACTTTGGCAGTGAGTATGTGATACCGTCTGTGATAACATCAGTTTGGCGATAGAACACCAGTCTTCTTCAGAACCTGTTTCAAGGAACACAGCTATATGATGGGCTGTAAAGAATGCCGGCCTTCTACCAAAGCTACTCAAGATTTGCTTCACAGGACCTTGAAATTCCTGTCATTGGCCAGTACTACAAACACACTCAACTACAAAATACAGATCTTCTGTTTGTTTCCCTCAACAAGAGCTCTGAAAAAATCTTCTGCAAGTGTTATCCCCTTAAGAACAATTTACTTGCTTAAAGAACTTTTAGGCACTCAGAGAAATATTTTGAGCAAGCCTATGTATGAACATTTTTTTCTTCCTTTAAGTTCAAGGAATTTTTTTCTCCTTTTCTTTCTCTCATATTTTGTGTATATTCCTTTACCTTTTTTGTTTATGTAAATAAACAGTTTCTTCTTTTATTGTTACACCACGATTAGGAGTTTGAGTCTTTACTCTTCCGCCTAAAAGAGAGAATCGTCCGCTCTAAACTTTCAGGCTGTTGTTACTTTTAACGATTCTGTCACCTTTAACCTTTTTTCATGTGTTGAGAAAGCAAGGAAAAATTTCCCACAAAGTCTCTAAGCCTGGGAACATATGTACCAGCCCCTTCAGCAACAGTTAGACTTCTACGAAATTACCGTCAATTGCTGAGTACTGGCAAAAATGTGGATTTCCAAATATGAATTTGCAAAGATGCCCTCTACACGGACTACAAGATTTTATTTGTTACAGCAGAAGTCTATTGCAATCACTTTTTTTTTGGGGGGGGGCTCTTGTTGTCCACTTTATCTTTTTCAATGGAGGCATTTTAAAGATTTCTAGTTTCCCTTTTCTTGAATACATTTTAAATATTTTTAATCCCATTTTAAATTTCTTGCTAGGAGGCATTTTTATCAATTTTACTATCTTTTGAAATGTCTTGTCTGGAGGCATTTTTATCAATTTTACTCTCTTTTGAAATGTCTGGAGGCATTTTTTATCAATTTTACTCTCTTTTGAAATGTCTTGTCTAGAGGCATTTTTATCAAATACAGAGAATATACACCTCTTTGGCAGTGAGTACTTGACATCATCTGTGATAACATCAGGTCGGTGACAGAACATGTCATCTTCAGAACTTGTTTCAAAAAAAAGAAATCTACATCCTGGGTTATAAAGACAGAATGTCAGCCCTCTACTAAAAACTAATCGAGATCTGCTTCCTTGCACCTAGAAATTCCTATGATTGGCCTATGAAGTCACTCAGCTATGAACTACAGATCTTCCGACTGCTTCCTCCTCAACAAGAGCTCTGAAGAAATCTGTGTGTTAACCCCTTAAGAACAATTTGCTTGCTTAAAGAACTTTTAGGCACTCAGAGAAATATTTTGAGCAAGCCTATTTATGAACATTTTTTTTTTCCTTTAAGTTAAAGGAATTTTCTTCTCCTTTTCTTTCTCTCATATTTTGTGTATATACATTTACCATTTTTGTGTATATAAATAAACAGTTTCTTCTTTTATTGTTACACTAAGAGCAAGAGTTTGAGTCTTTATTATTCCACCTAAAAGATAGAATTGTCTGCTCTGAACTTTCAAGCCATTATTGTTTTTATCAATTCCATCACTGTTAACTGTAACCTCTTCATGTGACAAATATCCTATAGGATGAGTCTAATGGCGATTACGAAGTGTTTGAAGTGATTACTCATTACTTCCTTGGTTTTACCAAACACCATTAAGGAGTGCTGTTTATGTCTCTATTTTTTTTCTCACTCTCTCTTCCTCCTACCCAAGATGTAGTATTGGACTTGTCTCAGCATCAACACAGACATATCCTTTTCATTATCAATTATATACTGATGTATCAAAAAAAATAAAAATTAGTTGTTTAATTTTATTGCTTTCCCTTTTTGTCAATGAAATGTTATGAAAAAAGCAGATTAAGATTGCAATACAAACTATTTTGGAGCAAGGGACAAATTGTTCTTTTTCTCTGGTTAACGTAATTTTTTTTTTTTTTTTTTTTTTTTTTGCTGCGTTCTATTTTCAGATAATTTTAATTTTTTTGTAATTACTTTGAAAATAAGAAGTTTTATTGATTACAAAAATATTCTCAATGTTGGGAAGAAATATCAAGTACAATAACATCAACTACTGTTTTTGCTTGAAAATGTTGAGATTCGCCCTGTAAAGGTAAGTTAGACAAGCCGTAATGGACTTCGAAAGAAAACGAAAAATGCATTTAAAATAACCTCTTTTGAACCTAAAGTTCATTTTTATTTCATAGCCTAAAACTAATTCAAATTAAAAGTAGATTTAATTCCTGTATATAACTAAAGATTCCAGGCATTTTAAAATCACTAACAACTTTTCTAGTCCTTCATCAACAAATCGAACTGCCATTGGTATTCAATTATAGGATGTAAAGTGTAAACAAATTTGTAAATCTCTTTAATTTTTAATCTTACATGAAAAGACGCTTTTTGCAACAATGTCATAAAAGCTTACCAATAAATTTTAAATTCATTATTGTTACCTTTATTGTTTTATGAATTATCATGTATGGTCGTCCCTATTAGAAAAATATTGATATGTTTACACAAAACCAAAAAATTCCAAATACTCTTTAAAACACAGAATTTTTGAATTCTTATGAGCATTTCATTTCAATAGATACCAGAAATAAATCATTAAAAAATTAGCATACCACAGTGAAAAAATTGCCCCAAATATAATGAAAATAAAGTTTTATCATCAAAAATCACTATGTTGTTATTAAGAGGAAAGACCAAAGGAGTTTTTGATTATTAAATTATATTTTTTGATCCTTTTTTGCTGTAAAAAACATTGACTTGGAATTTTTTCAAAAATCAAACCATTGGTGGATTTTAATGAAACTTTCAGGATGTCTTCACAAATGAATGGAATTATTTTAAAAAGGTTTTTGCTAGGAAATCATGGTAAAAATAGTTTTATCTGCCACCCGACTTATAAAAAGCCAAAGTAATAAAAATTCTAAATTACTTAGAATTTTTTCTTAAATTTTTTAGATTACTGCATAGTTAAAAAATTATATAAGAAAGGAGTTTACATCATATTCTTAAAAATGCCGAATATTAAATTATTGATAAATCTGTAAAACCTCATGAAAACACCCATCTTCATGTTCAATCGATGTGTTTCTTCAGTATTTTAAAGTAAATGTAAGTAATTTTTGTTTCTATTCAGCTTAATTAAACTATCAGTTAATATTTCTCAAATTTAGTTTCTGAAAAGCATATTTTATCTTTGACAATATGAACAATTTTAGCTATTTCAAAACAAAAAATCGTTCTTGTCAGTTTAAATTAGATTAGAAATACAGAAAAGCATTTTGCTTATTGGAAATATTAAATCTAATCTATTAGCTTGAAATTAAAAGCTTCAAGAAAGATTTTTCATTTTTAAAATATATTTTACACCTAGGGTATGGCTTTATTATTATTTATTATTATACAACAGGTATTTCAAAATCCACTCCAAAAGGAGGGATGTGGCACAAGGCTGGGTTTTGTGTGAGGGTGATTGCAAGCTCATAGGCTTGGGCAAAATTACACTTAGACCCTGCATACACGGGGTTGGGTTTGTCTACCCACCCACCAGACGAGACTCTGCGAGTAGGCATAGCCTTATCTGGGTTCATCACTGCCCAAAGCCAGAGAGTTTGACAAGCCTGGCAGCAAACTTCCTGACTCCAAAATGACTACCAATAACCTCATACCCTGGAACACTTCATAATGATGAAGGTGTTCAGGGGTTTGCTCTTTACTACACGTCAATAGCTAAACACATCCTTTAGAATGAAAGAAAATCAATTTGTGCAAATGTCTGAATGACAAAAGGATTTAATTTAGGGAAAAAGAAAAGTTTACTGCAGGTAGCCCTCACTAGGAGTGCCTGTATGTTTGTCTTGGTAATGTCATCACTTGCGGAATACTAGTGGCCCACCTTTGGCCTGCTAGTGGCTGCCACCAGATGACCAACAGTGGGCCACTAGCATCTTGCATGTAGGGAAGTTGTGGTAATGATAAAAGAGGGAAAAGTGGAGATTATATTTTTATTGTGTAGGGAAAGTCAAACAAAAAATCACATTTTGAAAAGTAACTTTTTTTAGCCAATTTTTATTTTTGCTCTCACTCTATATTGACTGAAAAAGCAGATTCATATAATTTACAAGAATATGTTTTATCTCCAGTGTGTGTACAAGTAACTTCAAATGACTTGTGCAGTGTTTATTAAAATGTTAACAAAGATACAAAGTGCTTAAAAAAAAATATTTTGTACTAATAGCCATCAATATCTTGTCCATCTGACAAATGATTAAGATTTGGTTAAAGAAAGAATATCTCTGTCTATAAAAGGCAGGATGTGTGTGTGTGTGTCTGTGTAACGAATGCACGGCCGCAGTTTTCGATGGATTTGCACCAAAATTTACATGCACATGCTCCAAGTTAGCAGGAAGGCCAAGACCGACGTTGCATTTCCCAACTCCCATCGATAGTAGAAATAATCGATTTTTTCATGCTTCTACGCCAGTTTTCATGTAGTTTGCGGCCATTTTCTACTGGCCAGAATGAGAGCCTATAGCTGGCTGCCACGAATAGGCAGGAAGATTCTATTGGCCAGCGTGAGAGCCAACAGCTGGCTGACACGAATGTTAACTAGCGTGCTAGCATGCACATAAAATCGATAGCTGCATTTGCCACAAGTGGGAAAAATTTAAATCAGCATGGCACTTTTCTCCAATTTGCTCATTCGCTTGCTTAAACTCAACGTTGATTCTGATTCCGCAGAACTGGGTTGGGTGTGAAAAAGTATTTGTTGTTAACATTCTTTTTTCATTCGGTTTTTCCAGTTACGAGTCTTTTTTAAAGCTGATCGTTTTGTGTTCATTTTGTTTAGTTCTTTTTTCGTAACATATTTAATGTTTAGTATAGAGCTTAGAAAAAATTCAGTGTGAGATAGGCAAAAAGTAAGGCATGTAGCAACATCAGCACGGCAAGGGAACTCCTTTAAAGGCAAGGAAGGGCAAAAATATTCTGACAGCGCCAAAAATTGGAAAAACACAGTTTTTTTTTTGCATGAAATCAATTTGAAAACACGATTAAGAGGCATTAATTAAAGGGGGACAACTCACATCAAGTTATACTTATAAAATTCAGGTTGGTTGTGTATGTGTGTGTGTGTGTGTGTTCGTCTATATATGGGATCGGATTTCCTACATTTTTCAACCGATTTCAACAAAACTTCATTTTTCTTTTTTGGCAGGTAGTGCTTCTTATTGTCTTGCACACTTTTTTCTTTATTTTTACATTCAGAATGCTTTAAAAATTCCATTTACAAGACAATTGTTTATAATAAAATTCTATTCAATCAGTAGACTCATAACGATTGAAAACAATGTTTTTGTTTGAGTTTGACCAATTCATAAAAAAAAACGAAACAAAAAAAAAACTAATTAAGACATGCGTGTCCGTCAACCTTAAACAATAATCTTTGTCAATTTTATTTTTCAGTCTTTATGATGGTCGATACTTGATCTATCTCTTACTATTACATCCCCGGGCAATGCTGGGGGCTCTACTGCTAGTAATATATGAAAGCAGGGGCGGACTGAGATTGTTATAGGCTCTCGGGCAGAAAATACAATGGACCCCTCCCCCCGCTCTTTACAGTTAAATGCCACATGTAGAGGCTGTGCAGCAGGTGAACTGTGCATATTGGCATAACTAAGTAAGGGCTTTAGTTTAAGATATATATGTGTTTATATGCATAAAAAGATTTGAAAACTTCAAGGTCATGAAGATGTTCATGGACACCTGCTGATAGAACCAAAAACGTAATGACATGTCAATTAAAATTTCCATTTAATTACTACGAATTAACATGTAAACAATTTACTAAATTATAAAACTCATAATAATAGATATTAGAAACAGATATTGAAATGAGTTAACATACACTTTTTAAAATAAATTTTTACATTTTAACATACCTTAATATATGATGTACTATGCTTTACAATAATACTGAGCCAAAAGTTTCAAATATTAACGTTCACAGATTACATTAACGACATTGTACTTATTTCAGCAGAGAATTCTGCAATTTTATCAATAATTTTGTCTTTGTTTGATTTGATTTTCATTGTAATGTCTTTTTCAATAGCAATTAGCATAAGTGACTCCAAGTTATTCTGGGTGAGTGAAGACCTCAGCCTTGTTTTCAGCAGTCTTAGTTTAGAAAAACATCTTTCACATGTGCACTGTATGACGCTTAATGTTACAATGAATTTATATGCTGCATATAAATTTTCATATGCAGCTGCACACAGCCTGTACTCTGATAACAACTTGAAAGCATATGACAAACAATGCTTGGCAGATTCAGCAACTTCTGTATACTCCGCCTCTGACTCCAAGCTGTCTGAATCATTTTCATTGTCATTCATATTCTCTAGCAATCCCTTCTTCAGGTCTTTGTAGCTCGATGCAAATGAAATCAGTTCATCCTGTAGTGCCACTCTGTCAATTTCTTAGCTCTACGTTTTGTGGAGATGCCAAGATTTCAGAAAACCTGTTTGGGTCAAAACAGGAAATCTGCTTAGAGAGTTTTTCATGAGACGAGAATCTAGCTCGCATGCTGGAGAGCACAGCATCGGTTACTGCATTATGGTATGAAACCTCAAAATTTCTCGTCTGTGATACCTTCTGGCGCTGAGCGACTAGATCTGATGGTTGAAATTGAGAAGCAATTTTAGGGACAGAAATGTTCACCTCTTCTAATTTAAAATTTGCATGAACAACAAAATTAGATGCTGTTTCAAAAATGCCACTGTTATAAAATAAAATAAGACATATCTCAGCTGATTTACAGGCAAATAAACTAACATAATCAAGAGCGAGATCCGGATGTGAACGGGACAAAGCCCCGTCACAAAATGACCATTATCTTCGTTTACAAATGTTCCCGACGCACGAGTTCCGGTCGAAAAATAAAATAATATTTAAAGTGTTCTATTTTTTGTCCAATAAAAATGCTTCCCTCCTAATTATACTCGCTTCGTTTTTCGAGCCTGTTAAGCCATAAAAAAAAACGCCATAAAAGGGGGTCACAGGGAAGTACAACGGCAGTCAACAGGTGGCTAGGGAAGAGACCTGTCACGGTCAGGCGAGCGGTCAGCAGCTGTCAGCAAGTGAGCGCCAGCGTCAACATGTGTGAACTACTATGAGAGATCGACCTAGATCTGAAGCCGGCCTATGAACTATACCACAAGGAAGCTGTCCCAAACCCTCACGTTCCTGTTGAAATAAATCTCGTAAATCTATTTCTGCTGTTGTCGTATTTCTTTCTTGCATACCATACGCTTTTCTATAACACCACTAAAATCTCTTGAGATTATTCCAACATTTTCAGTGGCTTTGTTAATCATGCGCCAAACTTGCATGATAATCCAGGCCTGATGTCTGCAGATAATCTGACACTGATGTTGTAATATCAAAAATTCGAATGAATGTAAATGCCATTAAGATGGTTTCAAATTTGCGCAAGTTTTCACTTAATTTCTGTGCTTCATAGCGAACTGATCCTTTGAAATCAGTTCCTTCACTTACTTGCTGAAGGATGATCAGAAGGTCTGAATAGAATTCTGATGACTGATCTGTGTATCTGCCAAACAATGTTCGAAGTGCTCTATCTCTATTTGACCATCTAGTTTAGCCAATGCGCTCTAGTCTTAGGCGTTTCTTATTTCCTGGTTTTGTCTACATATGCTCTTCCCAGACCTTCATCTTTTTGTAGGAATCATTGAAAAATGAGCATAGTTCATTTAGCAAACCAAAAAGACTAACTGCAACACATACACTGCTTGCATCACTGATCACCAGATTCAGAACATGTGCATAGCACCAAGTATGGATGTGACTTGGGCGAGCGGCTTTCATAAGTGTCTGAAGACCAGAGTAAACACCATTCATATTAGCTGCTCCATCAAATGAATCTCCAATACACTGTTCCAGTGTCAGGCCTATCTCTGTTAGTGAATTTCGTAGCAGGGTGTGCAAGCATTTTCCACTTGAATTATCTAAATTTACCAGGCGAACTAGTCTTTCCTTAGCTCTGTCCCTAACAACATATTTAAGGACAATGGCACACTGATCATGGGCAGAAATGTCTTGGGTAGAGTCAATTTGTACTGAAAACATCCCTGCATTTTTCACCTCCTTCACAATTTCGTTTTTGGTCATGTGTGAAATAATATTTATTATCTTATTCACAGTTGTTTTGCTTAAAAAAGTTACAAATTTGCCACGCCCTTTCTTAGATGGATCTTTTTGTTTGCCCTGCAAAATGACCTTCTGCAAATGTTCCTGCAGGTGTGGATTGTATTCTGCAAGAAGCTTTATAACCTCTAGAAAATTCCCACGATTGTCATGATTACTTTCATCAAATACAGTTGCAACAGCTTATCTATGTTTGCCGCGGTAAGGCAAGACCTGAAAACCATTGTAAAATATTATATCAATTACACACTTTAAAACAGAGCGACGCTGAAGCATTTGTTGACCTCTTAAGGAGAGTTGTTCCTTTAACAAACAGTGCTCGATGGATCTTTCACAAGCATTCAGAAAATATGCATCAGTGGAATGCTTATGACAGTGGCTCTTTTCAAGTTTAAACAGTCTTGTTGTGATGTGTCTCCAGTCAGAACAGCCCTGGATCATCTGCATGTTTCGACTTTTCTCGGGAGCATACATCAGACAAAATGAGCAATGGAAAGTCTTGTTTTCTTCATTGTATGTCACCCACTTTCTGTTAATGTTTATGCCCTGAATGCCTTGTCGGTCATATACAACAGCACTATTGAATGGTATGTTACTTAAATTTCCAGAATATCACCTGTGAAATATAGGCATTATGGCTGGTATCTGGTTTAAGAAAATATGCACTTTTCGCAGGTGTAATCTGTGTACTGGTTGTCATGGAATCAGGCCTTGAAACCTTAGCTGATGGCCCATCGAATTCGGTTTCATCCTGCTGGGAGAGATCAAGTGATCAAGCCGACAGTAGAGTCAAGCTATTTCGCCTGTCCACACAAATTTACGACTTTACTCACCATATTTAAAACGCACACACACACACAGATTTTTGTAATACATTATACATCTCTCTCTCTCCCTCTCTCTGTGTGACTCAGCCAAGTTCATGAACCAGAACTCTATTAATTTCTCTAAACAAGACATGTCTTAATTAACTATATTCTTTTCTAACAGCAAACTCTATTCAACATAGGATCCTGAACATTCTTATTCCAGAGAAACTCTTTCGAACATTCAATCATAAATCAGAATACAGTTGAAGGGGAACAACTTTTTTCCTTAATCATTACATTTCATTGCATGATTGTTTTGTATGTTATATTTTAATATATATTTATTTGTTGATCCACAAGTGGAGTTTCGTTGTTTTTTCTTGAATCGTTAAATGTACAATAGATATATATATGCTAAGAACATGCAGCACACCCTCAAATCTGAAAGAAAATGTATTTCATCTTGGTACTTACAAACAATTCACAGTTAATTTTCAGTATAAGGAACGAAAATGTTCGATTATTGTATGAAATTGCCTGATTATTTCGAAAATGAAAATAAAGGTTTGTGCTCGATTACCGTTTAGTATTTATCGACAACATAATTTCGATATTGTTCCCGTTGTCAGACCGTCATTACTGGCATTGTTTACATACGCTTGCCTCGAGTAGTAATGCGCGGATGTTGTAATTTAATTTGAGAACAATATTTTACAAGTTCACATTCTCGCTATTTTTTCTATCCTCACTCCAACCACTCTTTTTACTTTCAAAACCAGCTCCCAAAGTCTTGATTCTTATCAGTGATAAGAATATATTTTCTGACTAACGAGATAGCTGGAAAATATAAAAAGGAATTCGACCACCATTATTCACTCCATGGTGCCATAAAGTCTGGGGGAAACCTCACAGCTTGTTCACTCCAACCTGTTTTCATTACTTTCAACACCGGCTTTTTTCTGACCAATGAAAGGGCCAGGAAATTTGTTCAACAATTTTGGAGGGAAAAGTCCTCGATTCTTCTGAGCCTACCAAATCTCCATAAATTTGGAGAATCTTTGCCTATTTGGCAGTGAGAATTCGATCACCGTCTGTGAGGTCGGCGATAGAGAACACCAGTCAACTTCGGAACCACTTTCAACTAAAGAAGAACTACCTACTAAAAAGGGCCGTCGAGAACAAACGTCGGCCCACAATTAAAGACCAATTGAAAGCTGCATCCCTTCACCTCTCCTTCTGTCGTCGATCTACGAACTTACTCAACTGCAGAAATTCCTACAACTACCAACATTTTCCTACTTTACAGGAACTGTGAAGAATTTAGGGGGAAAACTGTGAGTGTTTAACCATTAACAAAATTCGCTTAAAGAACTTTTAGGCGCACAGAGAAATATTTTAAGTAAGCCTTTTTCCTGTTATGAACATTTTCTCTCCCATTTAAATTTAAAAATGGTCCGGTTCCTTGTACCACGGTGATAGACCAAGGTAGAACCAATAAAGATGAACTCGAACACAGGTATGGAATAACACAGATATATTACAAACAGGAATATATACAGAGAAGTAGAAGTGACAGTACGAACAATCAGGTTTAGTAGAGAGAACAATGTAGTCTCGACCAGTATCACTATTCCAATGTCTTGCAGTAATTGTCTGAACGCGACTCTGTTTCGGACTGCCTCTGACTCGACTCTTGACTCAACTTGAACTACTGACGATATCCAGTCCCCCCCCCCCCACGAGGGCGTCATGTGGCACAAGGCCTTTTTAACGTGGGCATTCCGAGCCCGTGGGCTCGGTCAAAAAATAGCCCATTGAACCTGCATAAACGGGTTCAGGGCCGGTCTACCTCCCCGAAGGAGACTCCGCCCTTCGGCGTAGCCTCCTTCGGGTTCCTCCCGTCCGTAGGAAGAGAGTACAACCGAACAGTCGGTAGTAAACTACGGACTGACTTGAACTACTGACTCCTTGCCTACACATGAGGCGCAGTATTTATTAAGTATGGAATAGTCCATTATTATTATTATTATTATGGGTAAGATCCCATAACAAAAAGGACCTTTCTTCTCCCTTTCTTTCTCTCCTAATTGTCTTTTTATCTCATTACCATTTTTTTCTGTATATGTAAATAAACATTTTCTTCATTTATTGTTACACACCGAGCAGGAGTTTTTCCTTTACTCGTCCGCCTAAAAGAGAGAGTTTTATTGGGATTTTCCCAGTTATATTGGTAACAAATATTGTGACGCCGGCAAGAAGAAAGGAACACAAACACAATTGAAAGGTGTATGAAAAAACATGTATTTGTAGGAAAAGAGAAGTAAAATTTGTAGGAAAACAGAAGTAAAGTTTGTAGGAAAACAGAAGTAAAGTTTGTAGGAAAACAGAAGTAAAGTTTCAATTGCAAACAGTCGGTTTGCGGGACTTATCTGCAAAATGCGTCCTTATAACAGTTTTTTTATCTTTCCTGTTCGGCTGGGTTGAAGAAAAATAGAGTCCTGACACCCGTGCTTCAGTTGCTGTCTAAAACCTCACACGTGTCCAGATGTTTAGATGACGGAGTGCAGATGGGGAACGTGTTGTCTCTGA
This sequence comes from Acanthosepion lycidas, assembly GCA_963932145.1. Taxonomy (NCBI): domain Eukaryota; kingdom Metazoa; phylum Mollusca; class Cephalopoda; order Sepiida; family Sepiidae; genus Acanthosepion; species Acanthosepion lycidas. The sequence continues at coordinate 100,044,167 of OZ010575.1, read as the reverse complement.
GGTTCCTGACAAGCAAAAGAGGCAGAGGGTTCGTAAAACCTGCTCACATGGGGATTTGGTGAGAGTCTAAAAAGGTAGCCTGTGATTGGTTGTTTTTCATCCAATCACAGGGCACCCAGTTAGCGACTCCATAATAATTTCAATAGTTTGTCCGCTCGAATCTTGTTTTTTACTCGCAATTTTTTTTTTTTTTTTTTTTACCCCAACCCTTTGATGCGGTAAAGCCGGGACAGATTTCCCTGCATTTTGTTCAAAATATTGTGTGTGCTGCTAACATATTTGTTTTCTTTTGGAAGACTCTAGTGCTCGGTGTGTACGTCAAGTGGAAGCATTTGTTTGTGATATACTTCGTTCCCTTTCATTAAGTGAACAGTTGTTTTGTGGTTCTCTCTTTTCTTTTCGGGATATTTTTTGCAGAGTTTGGGGAATTTTGTAGTTAATATCAGACGGTACACCTTTCAAAATGTCCACTATTTCGGGTTTAACTAGTAAACTAGCCAAAAGACGCAATACATTTAAGCACAATGTAGTTACTTCTCTTGATGTTCGGAAAAACCAAGAAAAAGGAAGTTCGGATTAGTTTAATTCGATAAAGGGTGATATTTCTCAATGGTTAGCCACGGTGGATGAAATCAACGGGGAGATAGCAGATATTTACCATACTAATGAAGTTGATGAGGAGGAGTGCTATAGGTAAACGGACATTGAAGTAAAGTTCCGTACTGAAGTTAAGCGGGAACTAGATAAATTGGAGCCTAATTTTCCGAAGAATTCTTCTCCTATCACGGCTAGGGACGCCTTTCACCCCAGTTGTCATTTTGATAAATATGATTTTTAAACCTTGTAGGTGAAAGGGTTGAGCTTAGCCTCTGGTCATTAATTAGAATTATCAGTTGAATTTTTACCAGGCTGATCTTGTTCATACATTCAGAAATTTACCAGCTGTTTCCTCCGGTCAGCTAACTCCATATCTTGTTAGGGTTATCACACTTTAAGAACTATTTCTCAACTTGTCTTTAAAAAAATACCAAATATTATCTTTTCAATTGGCTTTCTTTTCTGGCTGGTCCCTAGGTGATATTTTTGTAACTTCCACTTTAAGGCATCACCAGCAATCATCAGCCCGGCTTTTTCCAGATGGCCCCTGTAGTAATATCTTTTTCCAAAACAACAAAGTCACTTTCTTCAAGTCGCTGCTTAAGAAGACTTTCAAAATTAAAAGCAATCTCAATCTTTCTCTCAGTTTGTTTTTCCATTCTTTAACCCTTTTCGTCTAGTTCCAAGTTATATTTTAATTTTAACCCTTTTCTTCCAGTTAGCCAGTCTCACATAATGTCACACACACACATATATATATATGTCAAATTTTAGAAGGTGAGGTCATATATATAAATGAAGGCCCACAAAGCCCCAGAGAGACACAGAGAATTCTGCCCAACAAGGATAGTCATCAAACATTTGCTTTGGTAGCAGAGACACACATGGCTAGCAGTCTTATTTAAACTATGTTTTTAGCATTTACTACTAGATTCCTCAAATGTCCATCCAGAGAGAGGAGAGCTTAATCAAAGATATTTTATTCAACAGTTTTTCTTTATATTAAATAAACCAGTCCTTAGAGTTATCAACAGCGTTTGTCTTCTTAACAAAAGTGTTTTAAAGTCAACCCTGATTCCCTAGATAGTGTCTGGATGCAAAGAAACAAATTACTATTACCATAGACAATATTTATGCAATCATTTATGTCACACACAATGTACATTGGGTATGGACTAGATCTCACGGTCAATATAAGAAGAATTTGGCCAATTAATGCTATCGAGACAGCACAATGGCCCCAACCAAGGAGGGAAAGAGAGCCAGACAACTGGTAAGGTTGGTGTTACCCAAGAAAGCTAGCGACTAGAGAAGGGAACGAGACGAAAGAGGAGAGTTTGAATAGGGTAAAAGTTACACAAATTTTTAACAGCCAAAGCAATTAAGTGGAAGTAAAGATGTGTTTTTAGTGGGATGAATTTTGGAAAAATTGACAAAATTCTCAATAAATAATAAGAATATGGAACAGTGCAAAAATAATATGATTCAGAAAATATATGCACATAATTAAAGTTAAAAGGAAAGCAACAAGGCAGTAAAAGTGAAATGTTCACAAAGTAGGAAGTGTTCATATGCAAAAGGGATACAGTACAATGGTTATAGCATTCTGAAAGGAAAGAAAGTGTCAAGTAAAATATTCATGACATCACTCCATTTAGACCATTAACGACTTTAATTTTACTCTGCTGAAAGATTTTGTTAATAAATCAGTGTTATTTTCTTCCAATGAAATATAGTCCAACTTTGTTGTGAGATTTTGCATATCAAGCCCTATAAAGTGATACTTCATATCTACATGTTGTGAATGTTGGAGGTAGATGTGCTTTTTTTAGACAGCATTAAAGATTTCTTTAATTTTACACTGCTGAATGATTTTGTAAATGAATCACTATCATTTTCATCTGATGGAATATAGTCCAAATTCGTTGTGTGGTTTTGCATATTACACCCTATAAAGTGATACTTCATATCTGCGTGTTTTGAATGTTGGAGGTTTTTTAGACAGATCTATAAGACCTTTTCACAATAATGACGTTCATTTTTCATTTAAATCGAAGTATTTAATATTTAGATAAGCAATTTTGGTTCTTATCTTGCACATACTAATGCCATATAATCCACATCGCTTATTGACAATACTACTGTTGGTTGATTTCTTATCATGACAGATATCAGGCTACCAACTATTTTTCTGTAATATTTTTTATCTGTTGCTGCAGCATTGCTTTCATTCATTATAATTATATTCATTTCACAAGAAGTTGATTGGGGTTTACAATCTTGTATTCTAAATTTGCTTGGAATCTTTTTGATACATCATGATTGGCTCAAGTTTTTTTTTTAATATGAATTGTATAGCTATGAAAGCTGTGTGACATTAGTCATTTTGAATTGTTCATTTAAACAAAGTTTTTTTTTTCATGCAGAATTACAATTTGCAGCAATGAGCAAAATATCAAACCAGTGTTTTATTCGAAATATTTTTTTACAGAAAAGTCTGCTCAGGAGTGGGCAAAACTTTGACCAGTTTAATATGTTTATTAAGATATACCAATTTTTCTTACAGTGTATTACGAATACACTGTGCCATATAATGACATGTTTTAATCACCATTTCATTTTTTTTCAAGAGTTAGATAGCCTTCTGGCTGTTGTAAATATCCCTCAGTGCATTTAATATGTGGTTTTACATCCATTTTGTGGACAGATGAATTGTGTTCAATAACTAATTACATTAAAGTTCTTACAGGCATATAAATATGCAGGGAAGCTGTTGTGGTGTCCTCCTTCTACAGAGACACTATTGCACTATTCTGCCTACTATAAGATTAGTAGGAGAGAAGGCCTTGCGGGGAACAGTCAAAGAAATTGAATGCTGGGTCAACCAACACACACACACACACTAGTTGTGTAATACTCTACTGTTGTACTTACTGTTTAATATATGATATATCTGCAACAATTGTTTTGTTATTTCTTTAACCACAACATCTTGGAATCTATTCGACTGTTCCCCCAAGGCCTTCTCTCCTACTAATCTTATAGTAGGCACAAGAGTCCAACATAGACTCTTTAGAGGGAGGAAACCATTATAGAAGCAAAACTTTCGTTATAATCTAATCCAGGATTTTGGGAGTAGCTTTTACCAACAAATGAGTGTATTGATCATTGTCATTTTCAAAAATGCAGTCCCACTGACTGCCAACAAAGTTTTAACTTTCAGTTAATTCATATGTATCATTCATTTTCCAAGTTTTAATTTCACCTTCTGCATCCTCACACCATTTTACTCGTATCAGAGGACGACTGTCTACTAGGGCAGCTAGCCAATCCCTGCTGCAGACACATGCTCAAGCACATTTGTATTTGTTTAACACCCACCTGTGGTTTATATCACAACTATGCTGAGGGGACATTAGATACAGTTTCTGGGAGCAAGTGCATTGTATGGCATGATCAACAGTCTGAACAAAGCCAGTATACTCAAACCCTCAGTCACAATGACTTTTGACTTCATTTTAGCAGACAAATTGATGACTTACAAATAGCTGTCTATCAAATTTCACTCACAAGGCTTGGGTCAACTTCTAGTATGGTTTTCAGTAAGTTTCTGTTTCAACCTATGGAAGGTTACCAAACAGAATAATCACACAAAGGTTGGTAATGAATGATAATACTTAGGACAAGAACAACACATATAAGATTTGCCAGTGGTGTGTAGAAGTAGGCAACTGGTAGAAGAGAGTCAAGCGAATTCCACAAGGAATCTCCAACTGCAGCCAAACATACAGTATTTACTACTGTATTTATGTGAATGGGGACATACCCATTATCGTCCGTAGGTATGTATGCTACAACAGTTCCCAAAGGTGATGGACACTAGAATCACCATCCCCATACCAATAACATCAAAAAGTCACCTCCCTGATGAATTGACTTGGTGGGATTTGAACCCAAGTCACATATTCAGAAATCAAATGATCTAACCACTTGGCCACATGCTCATAACACCATTTTATATTATTTAAGTAAAAGCTTTGATATAAGTATTCATTACATATTTCATAGAACACCAAAATCTAGAGTGGGAATTAACATGTTATTCAAATTTTAAACAACATTATCATATAAGTATCCAGTAATTTTTTTCAACTTGTTGGGTTATCTGCTGGTAGATGTTGTGCCATTTTCAGTTCTAAATTGTGTGTTACTTGAGATGAGAATTTAGTGGAAAAAATAATTTTCAAATTTCACAAAGATCAAGTCACTTGACAGTGTGTGTTAATATGTGTTTTTGGAGTGAAGATGTAAAAGAAAATTTACTCCAGATTTTACAGTGAAAAAGGTTTCTCTCCAGTATGTATTAACATGTGTTTTTTGAGAGATGAATTTCGAGTAAACTTAAATTCACAGATTTCACAGGGGAAACGTTTCTCTCCAGTGTGTGTGAACCTGTGAGTTTTGAGATATGAATATTGGGAACATTTAAATCCACAGATTTCACAGTGGAATGGTTTCTCTCCAGTGTGTATTAACATGTGTGTTTTGAGGTTTGTATTTTGGGAAAATTTAAATCCACAGATTTCACAGTGGTATGGTTTCTTGCCAGTGTGTGTTAACATGTGCGTTTTGAGGTTTGAATTTTGAGAAAATGTCAATCCACAGATCTCACAGTGGAAAGGTTTCTCGCCAGTGTGTGTTAACATGTGTGTTTTGAGATTTGAATTAAGGGAACACTTAAATCCACAAATTTCACAGCGGAATGGTTTCTCTCCAGTGTGTGTTAAGATGTGTGTTTTGAGATTTGAATTGTGGGAACACTTGAATCCACAGATTTCACAGCGGAATGTTTTTTCCCCACTGTGTTTTAACATGTGATTTTTGAGAGATGTATGATGGGAAAACTTATGTCGACAGATTTCACATTGGAAACGTTTCTCTCCAGTGTGTGTTAACATGTGCTGTTGGAGAGATGATTTTAAAGAAAATCTTGCTCCACAGATTTTACAGTGGAATGATTTTTCTCCAGTGTGTATTAACATGTGTTGCTTGAGATGTGAATTTTGAGAAAAACTGGATCCACAGATTTCACAGTTGAATGGTTTCTCTCCAGTGTGTGTTAAGATGTGTGTTTTGAGATTTGAATTTTGGGAAAATTTATACCCACAGATTTCACAGTGGAAAGGTTTTTCTCCAGTATGTATTAATATGTGTGTTTTGAGATTTGACTTACGGGAACATTTAAATCCACAGATTTCACAGCGGAATGCTTTCTCTCCAGTGTGTGTTAACATGTGTGTTTTGAGATTAGACTTACGCGAATATTTAAATCCACAGATTGCACAATGGAATGGTTTCTCTCCAGTGTGTGTTAACATGTGTCTTTTGAGGTGTGAATTGTGGCAACATTTAAATCCACAGATTTCGCAGTGAAATTTTTTTTCCCCAGTGTGTTTTAACATGTGGTTTTTGAGAGATGTATGGTAAGAAAACTTGCATCCACAGATTTCACATTGGAAATGTTTCTCTCTAGTGTGTGTAAACATGTGCTGTTGAAGGGATAATTTTAAGGGAAAAATTACTCCACAGATTTTGCAGTGGAATGGATTTTCTCCAGTTTGTTTTAACATGCGTGTTTTAAGGTTTGAATTCATGGAAAATTTAACATCATATTCCCTGTTTTGTCTCTCCTGTGTGGATTTAAAATTTTTCCACAAATCTCACAAGTGTAAAAATGCTTTCTTTTTCATGAATATTCATCATCTTTTTTTCAGGTACTCTCAAGGATGCAAACTGAAAAAAAAAAGTGAATTAACTGAGCACTAGAGAAGAAACACAATATGTATGGTTAGGAAATAGGTTTATAAAAAATGCATTGACAATTACTTTATTAAAGATGCTCCCAAACTCATAAAAATGCACTTAATATATATATATATATATGAATATATCAATATAAATATGTCATTTGTTAATTTGAAGAGATTTCTGATCAACCAGACATTTAAAAATAAACAAATGAAGACAGAAAAACTGTTAAGTCTAAATCATTATACTTTTTATTTTGACTGAAATGCAAAAGGATTTTATTCTAACTGGTATGTATATCTAGAGCAGATTTGTCACCAGATTATTAAATCATGTATCAGTGGACATGGATGTGTGGGTGTTGGAATGGGCATAGGAAAAGAAAAACAAAATCAGTTGTACAATGCAATAGGATATATTTTATTTTTTTACTCAGCTACTGAGTGCAGAGCAGACAGATGTGACATCTTACCTGAATCCTGTATAACAGGCAAGAGAACAAGAATATTGAAGAGGTGTATATACAAAGAACAGCTGCAGAGGTGATTTGGGCAGTCTCTCACACACTGCAGACAGAAAATGTCAGATCTGCATGCATGGCTGCAGAAGGAAAACAAAGACTGTAGACAACAGAGAATGAAAAGGACTGCATGAGCAGATAGCAATTAGCACCCTTGCACCAAGAAACTAAGCAGCTGACAGGGGTCATAAATCAATCTGGGGAAAGAAACAACTTCAAGGCAGATTTTCTCATCCTTTTCTCTGCCTTCCCAAGCAGAATTCAAGCTGAGAACTTCACACCAATATTCTTCAAGAAGCCATCAGAAAAACTAAATCTGAAAAAACAGAGGTGGGTACGTCTTTTGTATATTCTGCCATATATGATTTTATTGTTGCTTTCTCCAAGTATTTCCCTTTTTTCTACTTTTTTAAAGGGTTTCATTTTTGTAGAATCTAAGATTTTATCAAACAAATTGTAACATTGTTTTTGGTTTTTTTTTTCTGTGAGTAATCCCCTTTTTGTTACCTCAGGAAAATTGTTATCCTTCTGTAACAGGTGCACAAAAAGAAATTTTTGTGCAACCCTTTTATTGTACCTTTTCTATTATTTGTAAAGTGTATAAGAAATGTGTTTTTCGCCTTTTTAACATTTTACACAGTGGTTGTCTTGTTCTTTAATTTTGCGCCTATTATCATGAGATATCATATCTACCAATTGAGTTTTGTGCCTGGCACAAGGACATGGAGTTTGTAAGAAACTAAAAAAAAAATTAATATTTTGCACAAAAACTACTATGTATACTGGCATTACCATGATAATCTTAATTCCTGAATGCAAATAACAAAATTAGTAGGCTAATTAGACTATGCATTATCATGCATGAATATGTTTTCTACACTTCTCAATGTTCTCTAAGAAAATAGAACTATATAATTTATTATTGAACCTGGACTGCAGCCTAATTGCAGGTGATATTATAAGGTTTTGATACCTAATTTTTCCATTTATTTTGTCTTTTACTAATTATAGGGAAACTGTTTACATGGATTATAAACTTCATTGACGTTTGCCTATTACTTCAAGTTTTTAACATTCACCAATATTTTATTATTCTATCACTCTTTCCCTAGATGAAGCGAGTGATGAAAAGTGGGTGTTGATTTAAGAAAAAAAGAGAAAGGCAAGAGAAGAATTAATAAATAAAGCATGAAGGAGCACTATTGGAATACACGAAACGCAAACTTATAGAAACTATTATTAACATTGACCAAACCACTACTGAAACTGGAGAAGTTTTTGAATCCAAACCATTATCAGATTCAAAAGATTCAACTACAAGTAATATAGAACATGAGCCTTATGAGAAAGAAAATATTCCAGATGTGGACTTAAAAGATGCTGATCTATGGCCAAGCAAGATTAACAATGACACACAGATGTTACTAGTACATCAAGGTGCATCTCTGATTCAAAATCTAGATTCTAATTTTTGTTAAGTAATCCATGAAGGTGTAAAGGATAAACTAAAAATCTAACAAGCGAGTGGATTTTTAAAATTTTGCACAAGGACTTGGAGTTGGTAGGAAAGTAAAAAAAAAATTATATTTTGCAAAAAATATTACGTATACTGTTGTTACCATAGTAATGTTAATGCAAAGAACAAAATTAGTAGGCTAAGACTATGCAGTAGTATGTCAGCATGTTTTCTACACTTCTCAATGTTCTCTAAGAAAATAGAACTATATAATTTATTACTGAGCCTAGACTGCAGCCTTGTTGAAGTTAGCTCCTCCTAAATTCCCTAATTGTTCACTAGGGGTCGCTCTTTCTACACTATAAATACTGGGTGACTTCTTGTCTCGTTCTCTTTTTCATTTCTTCATTTCAGCGAACACATTAGGTTGGTGCAAAAATAATGACGTAATAATGTCGTTTTTTGACGTTAAAAAATACGTAAAAAAAAACGACATTATTACGTCATTATTTTTGCACCAACCTAATACAATTTAAGCTTTCGCAGAAGGTAGTGTCTTCCCATTTGTGGGAGACGCCATGAACATTATACACGCATGTACGAACATTCACCAAAATACAAACTCTTTACGTTCACACACAAATGTTGATGTCTTTGTAACTTGTAATTTTGTTGTTTAATGCATATATTTGTTGACATATATATATATATATATATATATATATCGGTCTTGTTTGTTTTCTTTACATCTTTGATTGGACTCAACATGTGTTTGTATTGTTCTTGTAGTTGAACATTCTAGCAGGAAATGAACAGCACGTGTCTCTAATTCAACAACACTCAAACCCACACAGTCCTCTACAGCCTAATTGCAGGTGATATTGTAAAGTTTGGATACCTAATTTTCCCATTTATTTTTCATTTACTAATTATAGGGAAACTATTTACATGGATCGTAAATATCATTGAAGTTTGCCTATTATTTCAACCAATAAAAAATAGCTATTTTTTTTCTGAATATATATATATTTTTGCTATGCAGACAATGACGAAAATTATTCGTATATCCATCAATTTTGAATATTTTTATCCATTTTTCAGAATCCTTGTTTTAATGTTGCCACTGTGTTCTTTGGGGGTAAAGCCTCGCCTTTCTCGTGCCAAATCTTCTGTACATCATTATGTTAAAAAAAAACTCAATTTTTGTTTCATCACTCCATCGTACTTGTTCCCAAAAAGCAATTTTCTTTGTCCAAGAATGTTTTGGCAAAATTAAACTGAGGAACAATGTGACATGGTTTGTGAAAAGGTTTTGAGGTCGGTTTCCATATAGCCCCTTCCTGTTTAACAATGTTGTTCTGTGTGAATACTTATGCCGATACCCATCGTAGTGAACAAACCAAATATTGGTGATATCTTTCAAAAAAGGCTCTTGGGTTTATATTAACCCCGGAACAATTTTTGTGCAGTTCTCAGTGTCAATTTGGGTTTTCTTCCACGGCCAGGCAAATTCTCTGTCATGCCAAAATTTCTTTCTAACAGACTCTACCATAGATCTAGGGATGGCTAACTATTTTGAAATAGTGCTGTGACTATTTCCCAAATTGTGGGAGTTAAGTATTTTTAAATTGGGAATGTTTATACTCTAAAAAAAATTTAATTTTTAAAAAATGTTTGGGTACAAACGATTATTATGAGCTTTTCAGTTTTTGATTCGTAAATGTAATTTTCTCTAAACAATATCATCAAACCGCCGACTTAAGCAATGCTGAATTTTAAATGATTTTTAAATATTGCAAATTATGTAATTAAAATTTTCAAATAAATGAAAACAATTCTTGTAAAATTAATTATTCATAAAAAAATTCTTCTTAAGACAATAGTGTCCTTAATAAATCTTAAATTATTAAATAATGTCATAGTTTTATTGCATTATATTTATTTTACAATTCAGAGAAGATTTTTGGTGAATGGGTTAACTGTTAAAAAAAAAAAAAAAAAATTGATGATTTACTTTCTCCAAGGAGTCCTGCTTTTAACTAATAGAAAACATCCCCGTCCTAAAAATGTCATTTCTCGGAATTTCATGAAGTTATGTAAGTGGGTGGTAACATATGTAAAATATATATATATATATATATATATATATATATATATATATATATATAATATTAGGTTTGTCCCAGGTAACGCTAAAAAAGTGCTATACCATGGAGAAAAAAGATCCCCAAATTGATAAAAAAAATTTTAACGTGTAAATGTTTATGTTAAAATTAAAGAGGGAAGACTAAGGTATTTTTAAAAAATTTTTTTTTTCATTTGTAGCATATTTTAAATTTAGGTTGAAAATCTATTTTTTTTTAGGTCAAAAATTAGGTAATATTAACATTACTTGTTTTTCACTGTTTTCAGTAGAAAAAAACACATTGATTTGGAAAATCTTGCAAAAATCAAGTACTTCTTGGATTTTAATGAAACTTTCAGAACTTATTCACAAATGAATGAAATTATTTTAGAAATGTTTATCTTTTTGAAAGTCATGGTATAAATATTTTTTTTATATATGTTACACCTCTCGAATTTAATTTTATAAAAACTTCAAAAATTTATTTTCAAAACCTGAAATTTTTTCAATTAAATGCACAAGACTGAAGATTCTAAATCGATTTTTTGGTAAAAAAAATAGGCCAAATTGTCCAAACTTTTACCTCAATTATAAAAATAAAGCTAAGACAATATTTAATTTAAAAAACTTTTTATGGCTTTTCTGAATAACATATACTAAGGTAATTCTTATCTGAAAAAAAAAAATTTTTGATGAAAAATGAATTTTTACAATATTTTTTCTTTTTTTTCTATTTTAAATACACAATATGACAAAATGTTGTTATATATTTTAAAATTAAGTTTTTTTACACAACCTTATAGGAATGACATATTATGTTCTCTACTTTTTAAAGATCATAAATTTGAAAGCTCATTAAAATTTGACAACCGTTGATATTTTTAAAATAATTTTTTAATATTCCTAAATTGTATTTAAAATTGTCTCCAACGAAAGTATGGATGCACAGCTTTGAAATAATGTCACGAGGTAGACTTGTTTCTCTTGATAGAAGCAAGTTCTTTTTACTTCAGAAATTGCTTTGCATTTATTCAGTTAAGAACACAGCAAAGTTTGAAATCGATTGCATAGCATTTCAATATTAATTTTATTAATAAATAAAATATGTATAACTCAATTTAAAAAAAGTTGTTACTGTTTTATTTTTACTTGTAAAATTTGATTTTTTTTCATAATTTAAATGTTATTTTCAGTGCAGATTTTTTTCCTCAAACGTAAGGTTAAAAAAAAAAAAATTGAAAGTTAATTTTTTTTTTTTAATTTTCTGAGCAGGTTCACTTAAAATTAGAACGAATTACATCACTTCTGCGCTACCGTACGATAAATTAAATGACGCAAGTTGTCAGTATACTGACGTCCATCAATTAACACCCTTCAATCATGCACCCACGCAAGCACCACGATTGGAAATATCTCTATTAAAAAATTTTCTGCTAAAAAAAGTAAATAATGTTTGTTTCAAATTACATTAAGTATACTTTAATCATTCTAAATTTCCTAAGATAACAAAAGAAAAAGGTGTAACTGAATTTTACATGATTTTTGAATTAAAATTGATTTTTATTTACAAACTCTGGCAGAAGTGCCCGTTAAGATCGAATTTATGAATTTTTTTTTATTCGAGAAAAACAAGATTTTTAAATAAAATTTTTTAAATTTATAGGAAGGATTAAAAAATCTGAAAAAATATTCAGAAAATAGTTTGGTCTTCCCTCTTTAATACTAACATAAACATTTACACGTTAAAAAATTTTTTTATCAATTTGGCGACCTTTTTTCTCCAGAGTATACCACTTTTTTAACGTTACCTGGGACAGTCCTATATTTTACCAAGATATTCTTTAAAAAAATAATGTAATTCATTCCTGAATATGACCTGAAAGTTTAATTCAAATCCGACAATTATTTGATTTTTGCAAGAATTTCCAAACTAATGTGTTTCACCGGAAAAAGTGAATAAATTAATTAATTAAATAAATATTAACCATTGGTTCGGCCGTTGACAAAAAAAACAAGATTTTTAACCAAAATTTCCAACGTGCTAGAAAGGACTAAAAAATTCCAAAAAATAATAAAAATAATTAATTTTCTCTTTCCTCTTTTTTAACTTAATAATAACAAAAATTTTGGCGATTAAACTTTAATCGTCAAATTTTTTTTTTGTTTATATTGAGTTTTGGGGGCCATTTTCATCTGTTTTTTTTTTCCGCGATCAAGCGGAGGCACCTATAATAAAATAAACATTTAGACGATAAAAAATTGTTTATCATGTTTGAGACCTTTTTTCACCAGGGTATGCTCTCTTTTAGCGAAGTAGTGAAGATACCTGCGTCAATGTTTTAAAAGGGCTTAAAAAAGCTTATAAGAAAATTAATTATTCTTTATAATTCGCATCTGTTTTCGGCAAAATTTCACTATAAAATTTTCAAATGAAACTCAAATTTAAATTCAAAGAAGTTATTTAATAAATTATTCAAAACTCATTTTTCCAGGACTTTTATGAAGTCCGTAGCGGTTCGTTCAGCTCACTTACCTTTTCAGGTCGAATCTAAAATCTTTTCATACAAAAACAAACAGGATTAAATAATTATAATAAGTTGCTGTTGTTGTTGGACTTGATATTTCTTTCTCAAGCTTGACAATATTTTGTAATCAACAAAACTTCCTATTTTGAAGGAAATTGCAATTAAAAAACAATAATTATTTAAAAATAGAACGCATATAATTTCTGAATACGAACTGCAGACAGAACAAAGGAATTACCTCGAACAGAACAAAGGAATTAGTGCGAACGGTGTAAAAGAAGAATTTGTTCCTAACTCAAAAATAGTCTCGGTACCAACAATCAGAACAATTACAATATTAATCTGTTTTTCCGATTTTTCATAAAATTTATTGTTGACGAAAAATAAAAACAAGAAAATTAAAAACCTCTTAAGAATCCAGTATTTTTTCCGGAGATGTATTTCAATGAAAATTGATAAATTTAACTATCTAAAAAGACTGGAATAAAAAAAAAAACATTGTCATGCTCACTTTTTTACTTGTTACATTACAATTTACAGCGAATTAGCGTATATTTACGCATGAAAACACGTCAGGTTTCATCAAGGTTACAGAACAATAACAATAGTGATTTACTGTTACCCGCAAAGCACACTTTTTTTTTTATTGTCATCTGAAAAGCAACTGTAAAACTACGAAGGATCAAATGGATAACAATTCAAACATCTACAAATTGCTTTTTTTTTTCTTTTGCTTATGCTTAAAAATTATCTTTGACATAAAAACAGACTTTTAATATAATTTTCTTATTTGATAGGCTTAGAGAATTAATTTTTTTATTTTCATACGATGTCATAATATATAGAATGGAAATTAAAACTAGTTAAATTATAATTTTGAGTTTAATTCATTTCTTTTATTTTTCTCACCTGTCTGATGTCAAAATATTTAGTAGCAGACAATGAATGAGATCTTTTTTTTTTTTAAACTATTCTCATTTTCAAATGTATCATTATATTATGACATACCTTGTTATTGGGACTGATATGCTGCTATCTAGCTTATTACGGGAGAGACATACAGAGAGGATGAAAGTTCATTCAATTTGTAGCGGGGCCTTTCCCATACGTCGGGTTAGCAATTAAAATGTGGAGGATTGTCAATAAGATATAGCAGACCCCACCACATTTATTTAACTTTGATTAGGAATGATGTGGAAAAGGACAAGCAAAGACGATCAAATATGGCGGTCACGTGCAATTTATATTTGATGTAAAAAAGCACATAGCAAAAATACAAGACAGAATGTAATGGTTCAAAAGATAACATTTGAATTTATTTGTTTTGATGCACATGCATATAAGCTAAAGGTTTGATAGAGTTACGTCTCTTAGATTTGGGAAATATTTGTACCGGAGCTCACGAAGTTGAATTGATTATTAAACTGTAGTTTTAGAAGAATAAAGTCCCTGTTGCATGTTAGGAAATGTGAGTTGGAAAAGTTGGTAGAGTTCAGAAGTGTTAAGAGTTCGTACTTGCGTGAATGTTGGTAATGTTCTTTAACGTCAAACCGCAAGGTCAAGACGAGAGTTCTTGAAGGTCACATTCTGGCAGCAAGGAAGGAGACGAAAGAGAAAACGGAGAGAGAAGACTTACTCATGTTTTGTTTATATAAGGTGGTGTATCACGTGACAAGCTCTAAAGCTTGTGCGCGGGAAAAATATTCCTTGCGTGCCGGCGATTTGATTGGTCGGGATTGACCAATCAGCGAGCTAGTTTTCAGGAGATTAGCCAATGAATGCTTGCTGTATGATGTGTATGTATGTGGTGGTGATGATAACCACTACAAGTTCAATACCTTGTATATACTCATTTGGGGATCTTTTAAAAGTTGTTATTTTATTGACCCTCTCCCCACAGACAATTTTTGTACATAAGGGGACTAGTTAGGACTTCATAGAGAATTTGAGGCATTATGGTGGACGTAGTACGAAAGGTAGGAGTGAATGTGTTGTTTTGGTGATTGGAATATTGTTAGTTTGTTTGGGTCCGTGTCTGGGACTAGCTAAGTTTAGATTTAAGACAGAAGAAGACCGTCATTCCCCATCCCCCTTTTAGGCCTTGTGCCACATTTTATACATTTTTGTATAAATAAATATCGTTCAATACCTTGGTCTGGTAGTGCTGAAAAGTCACATACGTATATGGAAATTTCACCGCCTGTTGTCTAAATTTTTCACAGTGAAATTTTACTTCTTTAAAAATCATAATTTTTACCAAAAAAATCCATTAGTTGAGACTAAAGACAAAAGATTCTGATGATCAACAAAATTAGTTGAAAAAGTACTTGAATTTGAAAATTAAAATATTTTTTATTACGGCCCACCATACTTAAAAAACGGAAACAATTCAATGTTTGGCAGTTGAAAACGTTAGGCCAAGAAGGTGTTAGAGTGTTACTCACTTGCAGTTTAGCATCAGCTGGTGGCAGGCAGTAAAGGTTTTATGTGGTGATTAAATGAAATCAGTTTTGTTTTGAACACTTTAATATTTACAAGCCATTTCTGGAGGATGCGTTAATTGATTAAATTATATGGGTCAATAATTGTTGGAAAAATAGGCTGCATGAGGAAATTAACAATTTCCTTGTTGTTGTGGTAGGATCCACCTAATTTGCATAGTGGAGTACCAACCATATAAATATGGTTGGTACCGGGAAGAGAGGAGAGGAATCAAGAGATCCAACCAGAGACTCTGCCCGACTGCGACTCAGTCAACACACATTCCAGGAACGGTCTTCCCAGGAATATACAAAAGACTATATGTAAATATTGTGTACACTTTCTTGTTTCAATACATTTTGTTCTAAGTACATTTTGTGTTGCATTATTATTACATGCATTAGTCAAGTTTAAACACTTGTGAATTTTAATTTTTATATGTAATCTCCTAATATGATGATTGACAAGTGATTTTGAGTTTACGGAAATAATTACTTACCTAAAATAAGTGTAAATAATATTCGCAGAGTTCGTAAATTATTAAACTTGTTGAAGTGAAAATTAAACAGAACACAATTTATGTAATGTAAACTGTAAGAGTTTGCTAACAAAGTTGTCTTTCTTTGACCGTATTTTTTGTGTCAGAGAATGAATTACATGTTTTATGGAATGTTGGGTAAACATTTGTTCTATTGTTGAGAACTTTAACTGCGTAGTTAATGAAATCCAGTGAATGAAAATGTTTTATAGATTCTGGATGAAGATAAGTCCCGTGGTCTAGAACTTCCACTGTGTGGTGAATGACTCCAGTGAATGATGAATGAGTTAATTGGAGTATGTTTCGTATTAAGAAATTTAAACTTCGAAACTTCAAAAGTATAAGTGACATGGAGTAGTTTGGTACTTGGTTATCTGTCACGCAACTCACTGGTGAAATATGCTCGTGCATAGTATTTATTTAATTCTTAGTCACGTGATCGGATCAAGAACACGTTTCAAGATGGCGGTCTTTTGGTTTTAAACACGTGTGCGTAGGTGTTGGTACGCCTTTGAGATATATTGACCAGTCAGAAACGATTATTGTAAGACTTAAGTCTAGAGCCTGCATTATGTTTAACTTGCACAAAAATCTATAACTGGCACATGAAAATATACAGTAGAATTATTTTAATATTTCGTACCCAATGAGAACGTAGTAATTGGTTTTGATCCACTGGCATGCGGAAGTTATGCTATACACATACTTTGCCCTTAGTTAATCGCTGATGGAGATCTTTTTTTGAAAGCAGTTGCCAGTTTGGTTTGTCGAACTTGTTACTAAGTGTTTTTGCGTCTTCCCTCTAACGAGGCTATTGTGGGCTCTTCCACTTACTATAGTAGGAAAAGTAGGCTTCGGGGGTGGACGGCGATATAGACTGAACGCTGGTCAACCGACACATATTCCCAAGTCGTGTAACACACTTCTGTTGTATTTACTGTTCAATACACTATTTATCTGCAACCTCTTGTTTTGTTATTTCTTAACCAATTACTTGGTCACAACAATAAGACATTGCCATTATCATAAATACCTTGTTGCGACCTGATGATATCAGGAAGGTTGATGAAGATAAACAATGTAGGTCTAAGGATCGAATCCTGAGGAGTCTTGGATTCATCGTAAATGATCTAGAAGCATGTCCATTTAACATAACATTCATCACACGATTTGTTAGGAACGATTGGATTAAGCCAACTGTTCTTCTGAAACTATTGCCCTTGATATTACGTAGAAGGCCAGCATGCCAGGCCCTGCTGAACAGCATCGAGATATCTTGTTGGAGCCTGAGCTTCACCATTCTTATCTAAAACTTGATTGACAAATTCAGTGATGGCCGTTGTTAGGTTATCGACTTGTTTTTAGTATAAAAGACGAAGAGAGCAATATATCACAGTAGTAGTTTATTGGTGGTCGTACGTAAAACAGACGACTAACTACCAGGGGCTGTAACTGTCCACAAAACAGTGAGTCGTAAGGGATTTAAGTACCTCCACTTTTTCGCTAAGATTTTCGATACCTAAAGTTTAAAATGAAAATGCATTCTTGAAGCTTTGTTTTTAGCTTTAAATGAAAGCTAAATGATTGCCATTTCCAGTAAGCAAAATATTCTGGTGTATTTCAAATATGTTTTAACAGATAAGGTCTCCTAAGAACAATAATTTATTATTGTTCTTAGGAGACCTTATCTGTTAAAACATAGTTTAAGAAAATGACGGGTGAACGCTTTCTTATATAATTTTTAAGTACTCACTAATCTTAAAAATGTTGGAAGATGTTCTACGTAATCTAATTTTAGGATCGTTGAATTTAAATTTGCTATAGTCATCGCTCTTATTTTCTGACTATGTCATGTATGGTTACCATACTTTGACACAGGGGCACATTACGTATACATAAAAAATTAAAAATTCGTTTAAAAATATTGGGTTAAAATGACTTTCAATGAGTTTTCAGTTTTCGATTCGTAAGTGTAGTTTTCCCTTAATAACAATATCAACTAACAGCCTTGAAGTAATGAAGAATTTTAAACGATTTAAATTGTTTAAATTTTTCAAAAAATGAAAACAATTCTTAATTATTCATCGAAAAAAAACTTTCTTAAGACAATAGTGTCCTTAAGAATTCTTATTTATAAAAGCAATTCAAAGCCGTTCTAATTAAATAATATCATAGTTTTATTGCATTTATTATTTTACAAATCAGAGCAGATTTTAAATGAATGGGTTAACTCTTTAACAAAAGAAAATTGATGATTTACACATTCTCCAAGTAGTCCTGCTTTTAACTAATAAAAAAATCCTCGCACTAAAAACTGAATTTCTCGAAATTTCATGAAATTATGTAAGTGGTGTTAACATTTGTAAAAAAAAAAAAAAAAAAAATTTGGCAAGATTTTCTAAAAAAAAAATCAAAAATAATTTCATTAATTCCTGAAAATGTCCTGAAAGTTTCATTAAAATCCGACAACTATTTGATTTTTGCAAGAATTTCCCAATCAGTGTGTTTTTCATCGGAAAAAAGTGCAAAAAAAACCTAATCGTAATTGTTACGTCATAAACAAAACAAGATTTTTAACAGAAATTTCGAACATGCTAGAAAGGATTAAAAAATTTCAAAAAATAATCCCAAAATACTTTGGTCTTTCCTTATAATAATAACATAAACATTTTGACGATAAAAGTTTTAAGCGATTTAAATTGTTTAAAAATGAAAACAATTCTTATAAAAATTAATTCTTCATAGAAAAAAAAACTTCCTTCTTAAGACAATAGTGTCCTTAATAAATCTTATTAATAAATGCAATTAAAAACCTATGCTGTTTTTTTTTCCGCTAAAAAGTGGAGGTACCAACACAGCCACCTTTCGATCATAAATTCCTTAACAAGGTGAGTCTTTTAGGTGGCCGGATTTGCCGACTGCTTCTGGTGTATTTTTCTTGACTGTTCGGTCGGGAAAGTCTGTTGACCCGTCTTCACATTGTTGACTGGCCAGGAAAATATGTTGAACCGTTTTCATAAATTTATATCGAGGAGTAAGCTGCTTGTCTCCGGTGGTGTAGTGACTGTAGTCACGTGGGAGAAGCTTTATTTCTCCGTTTCTTAGGCGAATATCGTTTTTGTTGCGCCTGTGCTCTCCGGAATTTGTCTTAACTACTGACCTTGGTGACAAAATCTTGCTTATTGTAGCGGAACTCGCCGTAGGTGTCTTGACCCAGACTGGCTACGAAAACGAATATTTCGAGAATATTTCATTAAGCTAATCAATAAAGATACTTATTTTCATATAAATTGCAAATTGGACAAATAAAGAACGTGAAAATGTAACGTGTTTCTGAACACAGTCAGTAAAAAAACAAACAAACAAACAAAGAATTACAATAACCGGTGTAAAAGAACGATTTGTCTTCTGCTTAAAAGGTTTGGGTAGAGACAATATAAGAAAGTAATTCCAATTTTTTTTCTTTTCTTTTCTGAAGTTTCATAAAATTCATATTTGCATTTTGTTTTCCTGTTTATTAATGTCACTCTTTTCCACGTTATTGTTGTGAATGAAGAAAATGAATCAATTAAATGCCACATTTTTTTAAATGACTTATATCATTATCTGCTTTATGCTACTATTTTTTCGTTATACACGTAAAGCTGAAAAGTCACATAGGAATATGCAAATTTCATGAATTAAAACCATCGTTTGTCATACACGTAATGCTGAAAAGTCACATAGGAATATGCAAATTTCATGAATTAAAACCTTCGTTTGTCATACACGTAATGCTAAAAAGTCACATAGGAATATGCAAATATCATGAATTAAAACCATCGTTCGTCATACACGTAATGCTGAAAAGTCACATAGGAATACGCTAATTTCATGAATTAAAACCTTCGTTTGTCATACACATAATGCTGAAAAGTCACATAGGAATATGCAAATTTCATGAATTAAAATCTTCGTTATACATGTGCAGCTAAAATATACCAACCATACTGGAAAGCCAACATTTCAGTAATTCCATATTTGATCTGAGATTAAAACAGGCTAAAATGCCCATAAATCTTTCTACATAAAAAGAATCATTTTCATACATTTCAATAATAAATTTTGTTTTATTATACTTTGGGCATATTTTTCATTATATATCCACTTTTATATCTTTTTCAAATCTTGAAGTATATAATTTCATTTTTTAAAAATCATAATAATCTATTTCAGCCCTAAAAATTCATTACCTGAAACCAAAAAATAGTAAATATATTTGACTTTTTTTTTAGTTGAGTTATAATCAACATTTCATGAAACAGAATCTTTTCTAGGATTAACTTTTAAAATCTAGTGATTGATCTATCTGAAATAAAACTTGATGATTAAATGAAAATAAATGCATAAAGAAAAATAATTAGTTTAGAAAAAATAAAATAATGGTGTCTATTCCGGGATACCATACTTACAAATGGTAGTTATTCAGTCTAAAGTTGTCAACATGAAGTTTTGTCAATGCATGAGACAAATTATTTGTAAACTTTAATTCAAACATTATTAATTAAAAGTATTTTTTTTCTTAGCAGTTTGCAAATTAGAGCTGCTATAGATGTCATAAAAGTAAGAAAAATTTGTAAGAACTCATACTTTAAATTATTAAATTAATATTCTTTGAAAAGATGTAATATTTTATTTGGCAATACCTTGATTTCAGGAATAAAAATTGATTCTATTCTTGATTAAAAGAAATTCAATAATTGCTCCAAAATATATATGTACGTACAGACAAGCATTTATATGTAATGGCTGGCCACTCATATACAAACATGTTTACCACATGATTAATCAAATCGTGGTGTGATTTGAACCCAAGTATCATGGTTGGAATGTTCTAAACACACGAACCTGAAGCTATATATATATATATATATATATATATATATATATGCAGTGCTGTTCAATAAAAGTGATTCACCTGATTTTTTTTACTAAATGTTCTCTTCAACAATGAAATGTTGCTCAACTGCTTTCTCGAGAGCCAGTACTTTATAATGCTCCATAAGTTTCCTATGGGGTTGAGGTCAGGAAATTGGGGCGGCCATGTCACAACACTCACCTGCTTCTCATCAAAGTATTCCTTCATCAATTTTGATTTGTGACAGGGAGCATTATCCCATATAAAAATGAGCTTGTTGGGGTCGATTTGCACCCTTTCAGCAGAAAGGAGCAGACAAGACTCTAAAATTCTCTTGTACTGCTCGCTCCTGAGGGTCTTTTCAATAGGTTTTAAGAAACCAGTTCCATGAAAAGAAATGCATCCCAAGATCATTATACTGAACAGATGCTTGACAGTAATTACTGCTAAATTCAAAGAGCTTTCAAAGCTTCTTTGGATTTTAGATCGCTTATCCTTTGAATTTAGCTCAAATTTCGTTTCATCGGAGAAGAGAACATTTAGTAAAAAATATCAGGTGAGTCACTTTTATCGAACAGGCATTTTTGTAACTTCCTGGGGTATCTTCTGGTAGATGTTGGACAATTTTCAGCTCTAACTGGTGCCAACACATGTCAGTTGAGATGAGAATGAAGCAAAAATTTCACAATGCAGAGGTCGATTGTTAGTCAGTTCTAACAAGTGTTCTTGACATGAAGACTTAAATAAAAATTGCTCCACAGATTTCAGTGGAATGATTTCTCATACATCTGGATTAATGTGTCATTAAATTCTGTACTATCATGTGTCTTTTTAGAAATATAGGGAAAATTTAAATCCACAGATCTCACAATGGAACGGTTTTTCTCCAGTAGATGGTAATGTGTTTTTTGAAATTTTAATTTTGGGAGGATATAAATCCAATTTTCAGAGCAGAACAGCCCCTTTCCTGTGCATTAACTGGTGTCTTTTGAGTGATGAAGTATGGGAAGTTTTAAATCCACAAATATGACAATTGAAAGGTTTCTCTACAGCATGTGTCATCTTGTGTTTTTTGAGAGATGAATTTAGGGAACACATATATCCACAGATTTCACAGTGGAATGATTTCTCTCCAGTGTGTGTTAACATATGGCGTTTGAGATTTGAATTTAGGGAAGATTTAAATCCACAAATTTCACAGTGGAATGACTTCTCTCCAGTGTGTGTTAACATGTGATTTTTTAGATCTGCATTTCGGGAACACTTAAATCCACAGATTTCACAGTGAAATGGTTTCTCACCAGTGTGTGTTAACATATGTGATGTGAGAGATGAATTTCGGGAAAACTTAAATCCACAGATTTCACAGTGGAATAGTTTCTCATTAGAGTGTGTTATCATGTGTGATTTGAGAGATGAATTTTGGAGAAAGTTGGATCCACAAATTTCACAGTGGAATAGTTTATCTCCAGTGTGTGTTAACATATGTTTTTTGAGATCTGCATTTCGAAAAAAGCTGAATTCACAGATTTCACACTGGAAACGTTTCTCACCTGTGTGTGTCAATATATGTGATTTGAGAGAGGAATTTCGGGCACACTTAAAGCCACAGATTTCACAGTGGAATGGTTTCTCTCCAGTGTGTGTTACCATATGTGATCTGAGACTTGCATTATGGGAAAACTTAAAAGCACAGATTTCACAGTGGAATGGTTTCTTTCCAGTGTGTGTCAACATATGTGATTTGAGACTCGAATTGAGAGAACACTTATATCCGCAGATTTCGCAGTGGCAAGATTTTTCTCCAGTGTGTGTTAACCGGTGTTTTTTAAGAGAAGAACTTTGGGAAAACTTAAATCCACAAATTTCACAGTGGTAAGGTTTCTCTCCGGTGTGTGTTAACAAATGTTTTTTGAGATATGTATTTTGGGAAGATTTAAATCCACAGATTTCACAGTGGAATGGTTTTTCACCTGTATGTGTTAACAGGTGTCTTTTGAGAGAGGAACTGTGGGAAGATTTAAATCCACAGATTTCACAGTGGAAAGATTTCTCTACAGTGTGTGCTAACAAGTGTTTTTTGAGATATGCATTTTGAGAAAATTTAAACCCACAGATTTCACAGCAAAATGGTTTCTCTCCAGTGTGTGTTAACTGGTGATTTTTCAGAGAAGATATTCGGGAAGATCTAAATCCACAGATTTCACAGTGGAAACGTTTCTCTACAGTATGTGATAACTTATGTGATTTGAGAGCTGAATTTTGGGAACACTTAAATCCACAGATTTTACAGCGGAATATTTTCTCTAGAGTGTGTGTTAGCATATGTGATTTGAGATTTGAATTCCGAGAGGACTTGAATCCACAGATTTCACAGTGGAATGGTTTCTCTCCAGTGTGTGTTACATATGTGTTTTGAGATTTGAATTTCTGGACGACTTAAATCCACAAATTTCACAGCAGAATTGTTTCTCTCCTGTGTGTGTAAACATGTGTTTTTTAAGATCAGCATTTTGGGCTGATTTAAATCCACAGATCTCACAGCGGAATCGTTTCTCTCCAGTGTGTGTTAACATGTGTCGTTTGAGAGATGGATTTTGGGAAGATTTAAATCCACAGATTTCACACTGGAATGGTTTTTCTCTAGTATGTGTCAGCATCTGTTGAGATGTGAATTTTGAGAAAATTTGATTCCACAAATTTTACAGTTGAATTGTTTTTCTCCAGTGTGTGTTAATATGTGTTGTTTGAGATGTGAATTTAAGGAAAACTTGAATCCACAGATTTCACAGTCAGATGGTTTCTTTCCAGTCTGTGTTGACATGTGATTTGGGATTTGAATTTTGGGAAGACTTCAATCCACAGATTTCACAGTGGAATCGTTTCTCTCTAGTCTGTATAGAACATATGTGTTTTGAGAGATGAATTTTGGGTAAAATCATATCCATAGATTTCATGTTTAAAACGTTTGTTGGCAGTGTTTGCATGTTTGAATTCATGGAAAATGAAACAGCACAGCCTTCATAGGAAATGGTTTTCACCTATGCACAGTCTGTTATGTCTCTCCAGTGTGGACTTAATGTTTACTGCTAATCCACAAACTTCTTTTTTCTCATGAACATTCACAATGCTTTTGGCTACCTTCAAAGAGGCAAACTGAAAAAGAAAATATATATTGAGTGAGCAATGGAGTATGAAAACACTATATAGGATTATGAAATAGATTTATAAAAAACACATTTTCAAGTATTTCCTTAAAGATCCTCCTGAAATCATAAAAAATGCCACATTATACTATATATAAGAAAAATAAATGAATTGTTACTTTAAAGAGATTTGTGACCAGACTTTTGAACACAGAAATGAAGAGAGAAAGACTGTAATAAATTGTACAATGCAAATCTATGGAATTAGGTCACAATAGATGCTGCATTTAAATTTCTCACCAGTACATTAATGGAAGTCAGATGCAAGGGTTAATTGATCAGAGATTATTCCCAGCCAATGAGTGCAAGCAGATATGACCTCACACCTGCATCCAGTATATACAGGCATAAGAGTGATAATGTTGGAGAGAGGTATATACAAACAACAATCCCAGAGATGATCTGGACATTCTCTCACACACTGTAGAAAGAAAATGTCAGATTGGCATGCATGAAAACAAGGGGTGTATATCACAGACTGGCTGAGAGGAAGTGATGAAATATTGATGTAAATAAATTAATGAAGATTCAAGTCTTGTGTTATCATTTAATTAACAACCCCAATTCATTATTCACTAACCAATTATTATGCATCGAGAAGGAAAACAACTTGAAACCTATCCAACATAATTATAAAAATGTCATGGCCAATTTACAAACAAAAAGAAAATCAGTCAAATGATTCTAGTTAATATTGGAATAATAAAGGCAACATTTGAACATTAAGTCAAAGACAATCTACTGAAGTGAATCATGAATTATAAAAATTCTTTTGCTAATAAAAGGTTGTTCCTTAGACAAGGGAAACTGTAACTTCCGCTAGAAAACCAAAACAATTGTGTTCCTCACACTTCCACCTCAAAAATGAACAAAATCAGATCAAATTAGATTTCTTTACAACAGAGATAATATCTAACAGAGGAGAGCAACAAATGGAAATAAATATTTCATAATGGCTGTATACTTTTTCCAGATTTCATTGATTCTAGACATCTGCATCAGTTTTGAAACCATTCAAAAGTAAAAAGATATTGAATGGCAATTAACAACTGTTTCACAATAGAAACCTTTAAGTTAATGTTTGTTCAATTTGATTTTGATTTGCTTACAAATCACGAAAACAAAATGTTCCATTTTTTCTTCTTTTTTGGTCATTTTCTTTGCTTTAAAATCAGGCATGTTTTATACATGAAAATTATCCAGATTCCATGGCATTCCTCTGAGTTTTTAATTGTGACTTTTAATCTCTAGTGATCTATACACAAAGGATTGTGGTACATTTTACAATTTGTAAATATATTTGGGTGGTTTGGGTCTTTTTTCCTCAAACAGAAGCAACTTTCTGGCTATTCGATTGTCAGCCATACAGGTATTTCCACCCCAGGTGATTAACATATTTGACAGTTACCCTCGTTATAACATCCTATATTAGCCAAGTGGGTATAAATCCCAGTATACAGGGCTGGATTTAGGTCTTAAGAGGCTCCAGGGCTAACAGAAATTGTGGCGCCATCATTAAGTATGCTTACTCCCCCCCCTTGTCACTATAAAATATATATAAAAAAGATGCACAAAACTCTAAATGTAGCCCCTTCAAAGGGCCCCATCTAAGTTCAAAAGAAACCATACCAACTAGATGTCCCAAATATTCTAGTCTAAATTGTTTCAAATTAGTTTAAAGCAACCACATTAAATCTGAAAATAAACAAATCTCTGATGTTTTTAATTTTTTTCTAGTTTTAACATGGGTCTCAGGACTGCAGCTGATATTAACCCACATGTAAATCCAGCTCTGCCCAAATCACTGAACATATATATGATATATATATATGTATACAAGAAACGATATCTTGAACTTCTTATGGAAAAGTATTCAAATATGACCAATCATCTTTAAAAAATCTGATAAATGTTCATTTTCCTCATGATGTTTCTTTCTCTTTGACACAATATCAAACCCCT
Source organism: Acanthosepion lycidas (assembly GCA_963932145.1). Lineage (NCBI taxonomy): Eukaryota > Metazoa > Mollusca > Cephalopoda > Sepiida > Sepiidae > Acanthosepion > Acanthosepion lycidas. The sequence goes on along the minus strand of OZ010575.1, from coordinate 100,018,052 downwards.
TCTCTAATATATATACAAAAACAGTTAGTTATGCTTGGTCATGTGTACACCAGATTATTATTATATATATAACATACATGCTCTGTCATTACAGCATTGAGTACTTTTTTCTGATGAAACATTTTAGTATACTCCTTCGGATTATCATTATTTTTGGTATGGATGTTCAAAAAGGAAATTATTCTGAATTAATGCCTTTGGCTATTTTTTCCTACTGGAAGACCATGATAACTCAGTAACTCTTAAATTCAGAATAATTTAACAAAAAATGTATTGGAGTAAAATTAGATACCTTATGATATCAAACTGATGAAAATAATTTAAAAAAAAACAATTCATTAAACTCAAAAGTATCATTTAAATTTAAAAAAACTATTTCTCATTTCAAAAATAAAATTCATTCTATTAAATTTCGTTAAATTGGACATAATAAAACAGTATTCTTAAACTATTGGTTACATAAAGTTAAATATAATGTATTTTTAAACATAAATGTCAATGTCTTCATTATAGCACTTCTGGTATTCCATGTTTTTCTCTTTTGTGTGTTTTTTAAATAATTTAAAAAACACACAAAAAAGAAAAATATTGAACTGGCATGAGATCACATGCAAATGAGCATAGCATGATATTAATGGCCTTAAACATGATGAAAACAAAAATTTTATCGTCAAAATATTTATGTTACTATTAAGAGGAAAGAACAAAGTAATTTTTAATTATTTTTAAAAAAATTTCCGTCTTTAGTAGAACATTCTAACTTTTAATTGAAAAACCTTGTTTCTCTTCATCAGCAGAACTTCAAGTAAATAACAGCAATTTTTTGCGCATTTTTTTCATGACAGACATTAATTTTGAAAATCTTGCAAAAATAAAAATAATTGTCTGATTTCAATGAAACTTTCAGAAACTATTCACAAATGATGAAAATTATTTTATGTTTATTTTTTTAAAGTAATGTTTTGTTTTGTTTTTTAGTTGACAACCCTCTACCTTAAAATCAGCTCTGAATTGTAACATACAAAAGTCAATAAAACAAAGATATTTTAATTTCAAAAGCTTTTAGTTCCTTTTACTTGTTTTTAATTTTTATCAATATGGAAAATATTGTCTGAAATTTTATCTCACGCTCAACAGTCTTAGTTTAAAAATTTTACTTAAAAATAACGAGGTAAATAAGTTGGTTCAATAACGTACGATAACTTTTCCTTGAGTAAGCTGTCAATATATGCTGAAAGCATCAATCATCACATAGTTGCACGTCGCCGCTGTTAAGACCTGATGTCTTTTGTTTTTAAAATAATTTTTTTTCGGTGCATAAAGTAAGAAATGTTTGTTTTAAAATATATTAAATAAACTTTTAGATTTCTAATTTTGTTAAAATAAATTTTAAAAAAGTATAATTGATTTTAGATAGAATTTTAAACGGAAAAATTAACTTTTGTTTACAAAATTGAAAAAAATTTTCCGGACTAAAAAACAAAAATCATGATTTTAAACGACAATTCTGAACGTGCTAGGAATGATTAAAAACTGTAAAAAAATAATCAAAAAATACTTTGATCTTTCCTCTTTATTAAACATTTAGAGACAATAAAAAACTTATTTTCATCAAGTTTAAGATCGTTTTTATCCAGCTATGCTCATTTTTCCAATGTCATGCAACTGCCTATATTTGAATAAAAGAAAACCCATTATTTAATTTCATTAAATTTTAAGTAAGAAAAAAAAATGACATCGAAACATAGGGTAAATATTGGATTTTACAAACGTTTTTAAAATTATTTTCATTTTTTTCACCTAATAGCCGATAGCGGTTCGATGAGACGATGAATGACTTTTTCCCTAAATCTTTATTTATACACTACAGTGTAACCTGGATATAAGAGAGATTTTCTCTGGTCCCAAATTAGAGCCTGTGTTAATGTAAACAAAATAGATCAAACCCGGATATAAGAGAAACTCGGATATAAGAAACTTCTTCTCCGGTCCTGACAACTCTCTTATATCCGGGTTACACTGTACATAAATTATGTTTTAGTAATAATTAGTAATTAATTAGTATTAGCTTTTTTGGCTATTATCTTTTAACGAAAAAACGAAAAGTGGTACGATCGAACTTACTTTTTCAGGGTGAATCTAAAAAATTACAAACAGAAGTTGCTGCTGTTGTTGGAGTCGATATTTCTTTCTCAAGCTCGACAATATTTTGCAATCAATAATTTTTTTATCCTATTTTAAAGAAATTGTGATTAATAAAGATTCATTATTTGAAAAATAACGCATGTAGTTTTTGAACACAAGCAACGAACAGAACAAAGGAATTACAGAAAACGGTGTAAAAGAAGAATCTGTTCCTTGCTCAAAAATAGTTTGGGTAATAAATATGCCAGAACATTATCGCCAACTCAATCTGATTTTCCAAATTTTATAAAATTGTATTGTTGACGAAAAGTTAAAACAACAAAATTAAAAACAGCTACCTCCACAGATGCCATACCTGAGTTTTAAAATTGATTTCTAAAATTGACAAAAATTTCTTGAAACTTTCATTTCAAATTTTCCAGTAAGTAAAATAATTTGTTGTATTTTAATTTTAAAAAAACTAATTGACAGGAAGGATTTTTCTTATTTTACTGAATTAGCTGATTGGCGCCCTTTTTTCGTCGTATTTCATCGCATTGTAATTCTATTTATTAAAAAAAATCTTCCCAAAATAAAATACACATTTCTGAAACATTATTTGAGGAATATTATTAGTTGATCACAGTCTGATTTGAAACAAATTTACTAAGTATCGCAGAAATGCATTGCTAGGAGACATTTTTATTTTTAACAGTTGGATGATTGTCTTTTTGGGGGCTTTCAAGTGAGAGCTTTTTGTTAAGTATTTTTTAGTAATCTTACAAATTTTGAAAAATATTCTCCGTACTCTAATGTTTTATTGAATTTTAGATATTTTCTGGCATTAAAGTTATTATAGTTATTGTTCTTACTTTCTGATTATGTTGTGTATGGCCGTCCGTACTTAGAGAAAGCGGCACGTTTATGCGCATACAAAAAAAAAAAAAAAATTTAAATTGTTTAAAAATTAGTGTTTGATGATTTGTATTAAGCTTTTCATCTATGATTAGATAATATAGTCCTTACTTAATCATTTAAGAGGCTGAAATTTATAAGGAGTTTTTAAAAATCTGAAACTTAATAAATTATTATAATTAAATTTTAGAAAAAAAATGAAAACTATCCTTCAATATTCATAGAATATTATAGAACTATCATTATATATAGAACTATCCTTCAATATTCATAGAATATTATAGAATATTATTAATATTATTAATATTATAGAACTATTATTATATTATAGAACTATTATATATATTATATTATAGAACTATTATTATTATATATATTATATTATTATTATATATATTATATATTATATTATTATTATATATATTATATTATTATTATATATATTATATATTATATTATTATATATATTATATTATATATTATATTATTATTATATATATTATATTATATATTATATTATTATTATATATATTATATTATATATTATTGTATTATATATTATATTATTATTATATATATTATATTATATATTATTATATATATTATATTATTATTATATATATTATATTATAGAACTATTATTATATATTATATTATATATATTATATTATAGAACTATTATTATATTATTAATATTATAGAACTATCATTATATATAGAACTATCATTCAATATTCATAGAATTTGTTTTTCTTAAACTAATAGTGACTTTAACATAACTTAAAAGCAATTAAAAGTAATTAAATGATATCTTAAATTTATTGCACTTTTTATTTTACGATTCAAATAATAATAGTAAATTTGTATTGGGTTGGTATTTGATTTTTCGCCCGGTATCAGAAAATGATAATGTGGTTGGACCACAATAAATAACACAAAAACTTGGTTGGAAAATTAATGGTCAGTTTTTACTTTTTATTGAGTGTGTACTAAACTCGGAGGTATGAAAGTGGTCGACCTCAAGTCAACATGACGTTGAGAGATGGTTATACGTAGTGGATCTAAGAAGGTTGCGTGAATATTTAAGATTGTGCTGTAAATAAAATATGCAATATCCACAAAAATAAATTATAAGAAAAGGCCAAATGGTAACAATATTCAATTAAGACAAAAAAAAAATACATGTTTGAAACAACAGATTAAATTTTATATACATAATTTACAATTTCTTTGTAATGATGTGTGCAAAGGTATATTTTAGAGAAAAAGTTCTTTGCTGTTTCGGAAATGTTCAATGTCTAAGAAGTTGTCTGCCTTTGATTAAAAAGGTTGAATTTAAACTTAAAAGATTTTTTTTATCATTGAGTGAAAAAGTTTGTTGTGTAAATTTTTCTAATCTCTCATAAATTAAGTTTGTTTCTTTGGCGGCACATAATTCCCGTGTGTATCTTTCGCGTGTGTGAATCTCAAATGCGACGAAAATTCGTTTACTATTTCTATTTACAGTTTTCTTAACAACGAAGTCGGCTCCAACGAGGCTTAGTAGCTGGTTGCGAAATTTTCTGAGAAATGCGTGGGCGAATGTTGTATTTTTTTAAATTTTTTAGCCAATAGGATTTCTTGTAACATTTTAAATTAGGGATGAATTTGAGAAAGTTTTTTTTTTTTTTTTTATGTCGGTTGAGCCTATTTTTGCACAAATTTTGACTGTTTTTTTTTTTTTATGGAAATTTCTCGAAGCTCTTTTTTTATTTAACAACCAATGACATTCAAGAAAATGTTTGAAATTGAAATGAGGGTTACTAAAGGTGACTGAATCTCCTTTCCTTAGAACCGCTGCAAAACACGTCTGAATCCAATGATTCGAAAGTATCAAAACCCTAGATGATCTCTTTTCCGGAAATGGAATCAGAAACTTCGCACGAGACCGGAAATCCTTCTTTTTTTGTTGTTTCGATTTGCATTATGGAAAAATGAAATTATTACTATTTTTTTTTAATTATTATGCTTATCATTTATTTTATTTATTTGTGGGAAATTTATCCCGGCTTTCCGACACGAAAGGGTTGAGGTTAAAAAATTGCGACAAATCTTGAATAACAACAGCAAGATTAGAGCAGACAAACTCTCTTTTTAGGCGGACGAATGAAGAAAGACTCAAAAGTCAAAACTCCTGCTCGGTGTGTAACAATAAAAGTGTTTGTAGCGGACCGTGGGTGTACGTGTTGTTAAATTAGGAACACTTGTGTTTATTCCTGCTAGAAGTAGGTACACTACAAGAACATGGCGGACTCGGACATTGAGTTCATGACTTAAAGTGTAAAGAAAACCAAGAAGACCGATATATATATATATATATATATATATATATATATATATATATATATATATATATATATATATATGTGTGTGTGTGTGTGTGTGTGTGTGTGTGTGTGAAAATATATAGAAAATAGGAAAGAACTGGTTAGGTAAATAATCCAAAGTTCTTTAGTATTTTTGTTATTATTTTTTTTTAAATAGTGCTCGATACAAAAGTAGAGCATAAATATAATTATTTATTTAAAAATATGATTCCAACACGCTACATAAGAGGTCTCATGTTTCAAAACAAGAGCCGAAAACTTCAATATAATTATTTGAATTAAATTGAGTTAAAGTAAGCTCTGTTCCATCTTCAAGCGAAATTTTTTTTGGATTCCAAAAAAAATTTCGCTTGAAGATGGAATTTTTATCCTTTTTTTGTTTTCTTCTTGTGTAGACAAAGTTCTCTTCCTGGTGACCAACTCCCTTCTTTCTTCACTTATTTTCCTCCCGTCCGCCTGGAAATTAAGCTTTTTTTTACGGCCGTTAGAAGGTGAAAATTTATATAAACACGTGGCTTTTTGAAAACGGACGTGTTCGCTCCTTCGTCTTCTCAAACGGCTTTGGCTCCAAACTCCACTTACGGATTTCTTTCCAACTTTCTTTTCTGGGGCTTCTTCAAGAGGACTTCTCAAAACTTTCTCTGAAGAAAAAACTTACCCTCAGCAACTTGTTACCGATGCATCCTTATGGGCAAACGCTGCCTGCCTTTTCAACGGGAAAAGAGAAAACGAACCTCTTCTCTCTAAACTGTCTCGTTTCCAACTGCTACTAAGGTCCAGTCACAGTTCTCCCGTCCCTTTCAAAAACATTCTCAAATAATATAATTAATTTGTGAATAAGTCCTGAAAGTTTGATTAAAATTTGACAATTATTTGATTTTATCAAGGATTTCCAAATCGATGTGTTTTTTTTTGTTTTTTTTTTTTGCCACAAAAAGACGTCAAAAGTTCCTATACTAATCTTTGGTTCCCCGATGACGCAAGTAAAACAAAGTTGTTCACCAAAATTTGAAAGGATTAAATGAAGAAAAAAAAAAAAAAACACTTTGGTCTTTCCTCTTAATAATAACATTTTAATGATAAAACTATGTTTTTACCATGTTTGGGGAATTTTTTCATCGTGGTATGCTCTTTTTTAGAGTTAGTGACGGTACCTATATTCTACTTATTAGAAATATTAAATTTAATCTATCAGCTTGAAATTAAAACTAAAGAAAAGATTCGTTTTAAACCTGAGGTACTGCGAATATGTGGTGGTACCTATGTCGCATCCACCTGTTTTGTAACCGGAAGTGGATTAGCTCCCTTTTTTTTTTTACGTACCTCCACATACTAGTGTTTCTCAGTTCTAACAAAATATTAAATGCTTCAAAAATTATGTATACAATACATAAAACCTTGATCAACGTTTCCGAAATATTAGTAGAAATATTTGTTTTAAGAAAAGATCTTTTCCAAATGTCTATTTAATTTCTTAGGCAAAGAAATAGGAAAGACAAGCCAAGTTACGTGACCGAAAAAAAAACAACTTATATATACAGAGCTTTCTTTGGGCTCCAATTCCCTAAGTGTCGGATAAAAAGAATACCCGCTCGACCCGGTGGCTAGGATCAAAGTGTAGTATTTGCGCTTTGTGAGCTACCGGGTCGGGTGTCTGTCGAAGTCTCTGCTTGCAGAGAGGAACCCGGACGAAGCTCCGCCGAAGGGTAGGGTTTCGTTGGGGGATGTTGACGGAACTGGCCCGCCTAGGCGGGTTTGGATGGTTATTTATTTTTGGCTGGGCCTACGGGCTCGGAGATACCCACATTAAAAAGGCCTTGTGCCACATTCGATCCCCGTGGGTGGATTGATAAATACAAATTCCCTAGGTGTCGGATTTATCTTCTTCCTGATAAATTCGACTGTTGTTCCAAAAATTCTGTGCGGCAAAATAAGGAAAGCAAAATGGTTTAACACCTAAAGGTCTTGTTTGAGATTTGCAAAGAATTTTATTAAAAGGTCTCTCCGAAGTGGAGTATTAAAGAAATTTACAGTATAAAAAGATACAATAATTAACACAAAAATAAAAAGCATGTGGGATCTTCCACAACAAACCAGCCTTACCTCTTTTTAGGAAATGCACTCTTCCTATCTGGTAAGTAACATCCTACTTTCATACAAATATAACAAGTATTCATCTAGCTTGTTGATTGGTCAGTTCCGACCAATCAAACCGCCTGCACGCGACCAATCTGTTTTCCCGCTCATATGCTGTGATCCTACCACGTGGTACATGACCATTATAAACCCAACACGTATAAACTGCCTCCAGTTTTTCTTTTCATTCATCTCTCTCGCACGTCTCATTCCTTGCTATCAAGTGCCAAGATGTAACATTCAAGAACTCCCGTCTTAGTCATTGCTGGCTAGACGTTTAAAGACAATTATCAACATTCACGAACTCTGAAATCACTTCTGAACTTTTACCAACTTTAGAACTCACAATTCCAAACAATTCTTCCAAATTATTACAGAATGTTACTTCTTTTTAATATGAACTCCGGTACAACTAATACCTAATCAAAGGGACACGACTCTGTCCTACCTTTTCAGTTCGCATGCATGTACATCAAACATTAATAAATTTAATTGTTATGTTTTGAAATCATTCCGTTCAGTTTTGTATTTATTCTATGTGCTATTTACGTCAAATTTAAATTGCATTGCGTTCACGCATTGTCCTCAATCTCACCTTTCCTAACCAAAGTTAAATATTGATAACAACACAATCACAACAACAATACAACTGCTACATAGTAATCCCGTCGGAAATAAACAACAATGGTAACCCCTATCACTACAAGCAGGCTTACAAACAATTTCCTGTATGCGTCCACGAGAATAGTTCTTGGCACCAAGTAACGTACAGAAAAGAGTAAGAAGAGATAGGATTGAAATCTACCCAAAGTTCACGAACAACGAAAATAGTTCTTGCAAAATAATGATAGGAAAATTCTCTCTCGCAGAGTTCGTGCTTTTGGAAGGAAAAGATGTTGTTTTGAAAGCCGTGAAACAAAAACGCGATATAGGAAAAAGTTCTTGTGAAGAAACTTTACAGCTGAAATAATGTGGAGGAAAAAGGTTCCCTGTAGAAAAAAGAGGCTTCCAGTCAATAATTTAATTTCCCTGGCAGAAACTAGATATTATTAAAGGACTTCTAAAAGTTGCAAGTTGCAAGTAGAAATTCTGGCATCTACAGAAATATGATGACTAAAAACAAGGATTTGGACAATTCTCTGGAAAATGCCTTTCACAATATTTCCTGTTTTTTTTTTTTGTTTGTTTTAAACTGGGATGAGAAATATCTTCTTTTTTCAGGCCTATCGACATTTCATCGCTATTCAAACAGGAACTGTAATAAATTCAGCAGAAAGACAAGCCGACGTCCGTTCTTCAATGCGTTCGGGATAAAAGCGCGTCAAACGGTCCATTTTCGCAGACGCAGAGTTAAGAAAACTAAGACGGGCTCCCATTGGTCGATGTAGACACGTGTTCGGATACGGCCCCAAAAATGGATTTCCTCCGGGAATTATCACACCCAAACTGTACAAGCACTGTTGAGTCCCAAACAAAGGGAGATAACAAACTTCACAAGATCTGAAATAGTCATACTACTACTCAGACGTGTACATTTCTTTATTCATGTAAATAAAGAAATAACATGATTTTCGATACAGGGTTTTACGTGTACTGTTGATCCTGTCGTTACGACAGTAATGATCACTTCTCTAACCGGAAGGGTTGCCGGAAGGAAGTCGAAACGACTTCCGCCTTTATGGTGATGCAGTCCTCATCCTATATTGTTCATTTTTCTTTCTTCCTCTTTTTCACCTCTTCCTTCTTGGAAAGAAGCGGACATTTCCCCTTTTTCTCGTTTCTGCTTCCTGTTTCTCTCTCTCCTCCTCTCTCTCTCTCTAGAGAGAGAGAGGGGGGGAGAAGATGCAATGAATCTGCGTCGTCTTCCTTTTATTTGCCATCGCACCGTATTTGACGGTCGAGCATATCCTGTCATTTCTATTGAACAACCCAGTCCTAGGCTTTATTTGAATTCGTTCTTGTTGCTTTTATTAATTACTAGCAGCATGGCCCGGCGTTGCCCGTACTTAATTCAAAAATCGTACGACTCATACAGCAATCGCTATCACTTGACTTAAAATATTTTTGCCCTTCCTTGCCTTTAAAGGAGTGCCCATTGCCGTGCTGATGTTGCTACATGCCTTACTTCTTGTCTATCTCACACTGCGAATTTTTTTCGAAGCTCTATACTAAACATTAAATATGTTACGAAAAAAGAACTAAACAAAATGAACACGAAACGATCAGCTTTAAAAAAAGGACGCGTAACTGGAAAAACCAAATGAAAAAAGAATGTTAACAACAAATACTTGAGTTTAAGCAAGCGAATGAGCCAATTGGAGTAAAGTACCATGCTGATTTAAATTTTTCCCACTTGTGACGAATGCAGCTATCAATTTTTTTTTTGCATGCTAGCATGCTAGTTAACATTCGTGTCAGTCAGCTGTTGGCTCTCACGCTGGCCAATAGAATCTTCCTGCATATTCGTGGCAGCCAGCTATAGGTTCTCACTCTGGCCAGTACAAAATGGCCGCAAACTACATGAAAAGTGCCGTAGAAGCATGAAAAAATCGATTATTTCCACTATCGATGGGAGTTGGGAAATGCAAGGTCGGTCTTGGCCTTCTTGCTAACTTGGAGCATGTGCATGTAAATTTTGATGCAAATCCGTCGAAAATTGTGGCCGTGCATTCGTTACACACATACACACACACACGCACACACATCCTGCCTTTTATAGATAGAGATTCATTGTTTTTGCATGTTAATTCTTTTAACATTTGTTCGCAGAAACACCATCACGATAGCTAATGTTATCATGCTTGTTTACTTAGCAACCACACCACATTTCGGCGTTCTTGTGTCATCTTCTTCATTCAGCACCCCGCCATTTTTGGATTTTAATTACCAGTCCTAAATCACCCCATTCAAGTGATTTCATTTGAATTTAACTTATCTTTTCATGAAGGGCTATAACACACGAACATTTCCAAAGACTTACCACCTGCATATGGTTACCATGATCCTTTCTCCTGAGAAAAGAGCAGAATAGCCTACTACTACTGTGCCCTTTTCATTAAGAATTCTGCTTTTGTTGTAACTCAGATTTTAGTGTCAATATCTTCCTGTATATTCCTTATATTTATGTGGCAACCCCTCTGTGGGCTGCTACACCTATATATAACAATAGTGTCTCTCTTTTATATATATATATATATATATATATATATCGGATTAATACAAATATAAAATTTGTCATGTAGCTACTTGATGTAGAGGGCCGTGTTGTTTTGAGTGTTGTTGAATTAGGAACACGTGCTGTTTATTTCCTACTAGAAGAAGGTCCAACTACAAGAATACTGCGGACACAAGTTGAGTCCAACCAAAGATGTAAAGAAAACAAACAAAACCGATATATATATGTCAACAAATATATGTATTAAACAACAAATTTATAAGTGACAAAGACATTAACATTTGTGTTTGTGTGTGGACGTAAAGAGTTTGTATTTTGGTAAATGTTCATACGTACGTGTACGTGTGTTTCATGGCGTTTTCCCATAAGTGGGCGAAAACGCGGATTTCTACGAGAGATCACATTTTTAAATGTGTCCGCTGAAATGCAAAGTAGAAAAGAGAACGAGGCAAGAAGTCGCCTAGTATTTATAGTGTATGGAAAGCGTCCCCTAGTGAACAATTAGGAAATTAAGGAGGAGCTAACTCCGACAATGTTATATTCAGTACCCAGGCTCTAGAGATTCGTAGACGGGCTTTTTAGCAATCGCTCTGTTCTTTCCACAGGAGGTAACAGCGATTGACTGCGTATTTTCTCATTTTTATATTAAGTTAAAAAATAAACTAAGCACTTTTTTATTGGTGTAATGTTGTTTTTGTTTCATTGTTCGTGTGTGTGCATGCGTGTCTGTATGTTCATTTGTACATGTGTTTGTTCGAGTGTGGGTGTGTAGAATGTCGTGGCTATTTCTCATTTCATTGTTTTTATATCTTTTTGTACTCTTTTAGCATTCCGCAAACCACATTTTTTTACCATCTCAATTTTTGTGCAAAAAGTGGATCACAAAGCTTACTCAGCTTCGTACATATTTTCAGAAAACCTCAACTTCTGATTGGTCACTTAATATTTAAATCATGTTCGAATAACATCGACCTAGTTCTTGACCTGAGAAAAAAATAATTCCGCCAATGCCTTTTTCGAGCCTGTCGCGTGATTACATTGATTATAAATATCAGACACAAATTCGTTCTCTCTCTTTATTGATTTCATTCGCCTAAGAAAATGTAGCCTTAAAGGAAACTACGTTCTGATTCCCAGTTCGGGCGGACGCTGAAGACAAATTCACACACGCACACATACACGTACGTACAAAATTTTTCAAATGTCATTCATACTTGATAGTGAGCCGAACAGAATCCTTTGAATCATCACACAGTTCCAAGCTTTACGTTAGTTTCTTTAACATAATTTCAGCCTGAAAAAACTCACAGCAATATTTTATGAACAATCAACTCAAGTTTTCCACATTCAACTTGATACATGAATCTTTGTCATACGCTTTCAAACTCAACGTTAATTATTGCAATTAACATAAACATAGCTTGTTAAGAACCACTTGCTCCAACTACAGAATATTCTCTTCAAATGACAAGTGAAAACAAGTCAAAGAGCGACAACTTCGTAAACATTAAAGTCGTGAACAATATTTCTCTACTTTAGTACAAACTTGAACTGTTTACTTTTCCTTAAATTACACAATAATACCCAAGCACATTTTTCATTATTGTACAAACTGTTCAACAACTTATAATCTATCAAATCAGATCTTTGATAACACTTCAAACATAAAAGGACATCTGAACCTTTTAAACTACCGCTTTACTCCAATTGTTTGGACCTCTTGGTTTATATAAATATTTTATTCACTGTTGTGCAATAACTGTTTTTCTCATGTTTGTTCTTATTCTATGTTTGTTGAATACTGAAATTTTAATGTGAGAGGAAATTGTTAATTTCACCACACAGCCTATTTACTCAACAATTATTGATCCATATGATTTAATCAATTAACACAACCTCCACTCTTTCTTCCTATTGCTTTTTTATACCATTTCCTCTCTTTCTGCTCTGGGTGTCAAAGATAAATGTAGAAATCATATCCGGTGTCACAATCTTTGAACATGTTCTGGGGTTTTCTTACATTTGGAAAATGTAGGCTTAAATAATTAAATAAAAATTGATTAATGCTTAAGCGGCAAAGTAAAATTTTATGTCTTCACTTACCCGTTATTTCATTTTATATTTAATCTGGTAATATCTTAAGTGTTAGTGGATTAATTAAAGGCGGTTATGTCTATAATTAAATTTTATTTATGGTACTACGAATATGTATACATATCAGTCAGTCAGTTATGTGCCATGCGTGATACACGCTTAGGCGATCATGTATCTTTTGATACATGACTGACTATGCAGATTTTTTCATGCAGTAGGTTACCATTTCTTTCTGCGGTAGACCAGTTGCCATCCAAGGATATAGAACCCAGTCTGTCCTGCTATTTACCCACAGGTGGTGGGAGAAGAACATGATTCATACATTTCCCAAGCACATAAGTGAATGTAATGGATTCGAATGGAATTTGAACTCGGCTCTCCGATTTCTCAATTCGAACCGCTATCTATTACTCCAGCATGCCTCCCATGTACTTCCATTCATACATTCACAAATGCACATACAATCCATATATCACAGGTGTAACAGAAAATTGTCCAGATTGTGTAATAGTGTAATTACCTATCCCCCCCAAAAAATAAAAAAATAAACTGAGTTTCTTTTTTCCAAGTTTTCAGATAAGATGTTTAAAAATTTTGACATCATTTCTCGTAAGAATCACTGAAAAACTGAGTTATTCAGCTAGAAAGAGAAAAATTAAAATTATTTTGTGTCAGCCCTACTGTCTTCTCAAATGAGCAATGGTGAGAGGAAAAAGGTCATTCAAACCTTCAATAATGGTACTAACATTCATACTCTGGCTTCCATCTTCAAAGTCCATTTGAGAAAACATCAACAGGATGGCGAATGTTTAAAAAAGCGGGAACAGTAGAGAGGAAAACTGGATCAGGTGTTCACAACAGGAAGAGGGTAAATTTACCAACAATAATTATTTATCGTAAAATGACCAACAATACTTATTTACAATCAAATGAACAGAAATACATTTTGATAGCAAAATGACCAACAATACATTTTATCTGTAGTGGAAAGCAGGTAATTGCATTCAAAATATATTTAGTTGAAGCCATAAAATTGTGTTCAAAATATTTAGATTTTGGCATTAAATAGAGATGTTGATATGCCGCTAAACAGAATCAACCAAACCTTGAGGTAAGTGATGTGCCTCTGTCGGAATTCATATATGATGGTATTCCAAAAACAGAAAACAAATGATTGAGAAACCATTTCGCAGCTACAGATGTCATTTTTTTTTGCATGTTACCTTTTCTTTTGTGGATCAATGAATTTATATATAAGCAAACATTTTATGTAATCCAATTTGTGCCTTGTCTTTTACTAGAGATTTTTTTTTACTCTTTTGTCAGCTGGACACATTCGGATTATTATTTGATAATACTGAAGACCTTACATATCTAATCGAAGCAGAAAAGATGGCCTTTAGGTCTCAATGTCTCCGGTTTCTGACTTCTATTGCTGATTTCTCTGGTAATTTTGAAACCTTAAAAAAATAATTTAGCTGTCAGTAAACTTTTGAAAAATTCATATTTCAATGTTATTCTGTGTCCAATCCTAGTGCGCATGTGTCTAATATTTGTTTAGATTTATATTTTAAAAGGATACTTAGCAGTACATCACAGGTAAATACATTCACAAAGGTGAATATTATTCAGTGCAGAATTCCAACCAAATACACCACCTGAAACCTTAAAATAGAAACCTTTATGAAGTAAAAGTAAACCTTTATTTTTATTTTTTATTTTTTTGTGGGATGAATTTTGGAACAATTGTGGAATAGCTGGCCATAGTTAATCATATAGACAATTGACAAAATTCATAATAAAAAAAAAAAAAAAGAGGTGGAAGAATAAAAACAAAGCAAAATAATATAAGACAATGGTGGATGGACAGTTGCATACTGGACAGTTGCATCCTGGACAAATGTACACCAGATAATTGTGTCCCTAGAAAAATGCGTCCCTTGATTTTTGAAGTTACCATTTTTTTTAAGGAGTTGTTTAATATAGAAATTTGCACACCAATACCTTTAATTACTCTAAACAAGTAGAAAGGTAGTTATTATAATTTCAAAAAAAAAAAAAAAAAAAAGAAAAAATTTCTTTTTTAAAGCAAAAGAAAAATAAGCTAGCAGTTTCAATTCACTCCACCAGTTTGTACTACAAACGTCTAATAGATTCTGGACTTCCTAGATTATATTTCTATTTAGAACCCATGGCTAAGTTCTGAAAATCAAACACTGGTGGAAAATATATTTGTGAACAAGGAAAATTACAGCTTCCACAATCATAAGAAAATCACTAATAAAACAAAAAACACACTGGCAATGTGTAGAGCGATCTTACAAAATTGTTAAACTGTCATTGCATTCTAAACAAAAATAAACTTTTAATTTTATTTTTATTTTATTCCTTTTTTAAAAGATTTATGATTACTATCTATGCTTTTTTCAAAATTTATGGCAATTGCCTTTAAAAGCTTTAAAATATTATCAGAGATATGCAATTATACAGGGATGCAATTTTCCGGGACACAAATGTCCAGTATGCAACTGTCCTAGAACTCAAGACAATATATGCATATAATTCAAGTCAAGAGCAATGCAAATATGAGACAGTAATAAAGCAAAATGTTCACAAACTAGGAATAGTGGTCACATGCAAAAGGGATACAGTCAAATGATTATAGTGCTCTGCCTTCAAGGCAAGAAAGGATAAAAGTATGGGATAAGACTGAGAATTTTTCATTTTTATTGGGTAGAGATAAATCCCCCTTAAGCCACAAATTTTGCAGTAGAAATGTTTCACTCCAGAAAGTCTTGCAATATGCAGTGTGAAATTCCAACTTCTAGAAAATATTCTGCTCCACAGCAAACAAAGGAATGGATTCTTTCATATTAGTGTTAACATGTGTCATTTGAGATGTGATTTTAGTGAGAAAGCAACACTGCAAATTTCTCAGCAGAAAGGTCACTTGCCAGTATGTGCTAACATGTGATATTCGAGATATATATTTTTGGTAAATCTAAATTCGCAGTGGAAACATTTCACTCCAGTGTGTGCTAACATGTGAGTTTTGAGAGATAAATTTAGGGAGAACTTAGATGTACAAATTTCACAGTGGAAATATTTCAATCTAGTGTCTGTTAACATATGTGTTTTGAGAATTTCTCTCCCTTGTGCATTAACATGTGTTGTTTGAGTGAGGAATTTCTGGCAAACTTAGATCCACAGATTTTACAGTGGGAAATTTTCTCTCTAGTGTGTGTTAACATATGCTTTTTGAGATTGCAATTTCGGGCAAACTTAGCTCCACAGATTTCACAATGAAAATGTCTCTCTCCTGTGTGAGTTAACATATGAGTTTTGAGATGTCCGTTTTGGGAAAACTTCAATCCACAGATTTCACAGTGAAAACGTTTCTCTCCAGTGTGAGTTATCATGTGAGTTTTGAGAGATGATTTTGTGGAAATTGTAACTCCACATATTTCACAGAGAAATGGACTCTGCCCAGTGTGTGTTAGCATATGTGTTTTGAGAGATGAATTGTGGGAAAACTTAAATCCACAGATTTCACAGTGGAAACGTTTCTCTCCAGTGTGTGTGACCATATGTGTTTTGAGAGATGAATTTAGAGAAGTTTTAAATCCACAGATTTCACATTGGAAATGTTTCTCTCCAGTGTGTGTTAACATGTGTCTTTGGTGTGATGATTTAAAGTAAAAACCTGCTCCACAGATTTCACAGTGGAAAGGTTTCTCTCCAGTGTGTGTGAACATGTGTGCTTTGAGTGATGATCTAAATGTAAAATTTACTCCACAGATTTCACATTGGAAAGGTTTCTCTCCAGTGTGTGTTAACATATGTCGTTTGAGATTACAATTTAGGGTAAACTTAGATTCACAGACTTCACAGTGGAATGGTTTCTCTCCTGTGTGTGTATACATGTGTCGTTTGAGGTCTGCATTTTGGGAAAAGTTGAAGCCGCAGATTTCACAGTGGAAACGTTTCTCTTCAGTATGTTTTAACATATCTGTTTCGATATTTGAATTCACTGAAAATATAATTCCACAGGAAATAGTTTGTCCCCTATGTTTGTTCTGTCTCTCCTGTGCAGACTTTGAGTGAACTACTAATCCAAGAATTTCAAAGTATAAATACTCTTCTTTATTCCATAAATATTTGCCAGGGTTTTCCAGTTCTTCTCTCAGATACAAGCTGCAAAAAGAAAAAAATCAGCCGAGAAAATGGAGGAAGAAAACCAACTATTTAGGATTATGAGATTGGTTTATCAAAAAATGCATTTTTCATGTTTTTTGAAAGCTGATCCTAATATCTCAAAAGAAATCTTCATTATACAATAGGTTGATCAAACAGACATGTATTTTGTTAATTCAAAGGGATTTGTGTTAAAATAAACTTTTGAAAACTAAAAAATTGTCATGGGTCCTTACCTATAACTACAGAATGAACTCTTCCTAACACTATGTATACTACGCCTCACAAGAGAGAGGGTCGAATCGAATCGAGCCGATAGTAGTTCACTCCAAGCCAAACTGACAGTCATACTAACACCTTCCACATCTTGTATTATTATTTCATGTAATATACCTTCGTTATTTCTACCTTTGCTCGTTTTGTTCTTCCTTGGTCCTAATCTGGACCATAACAGAAATGAAGGCAGAAAGACTAATAAATTAGCATTCAAATCTGACGCATTATACATTGTATAACACGCATTCCCAGCAAGTAAATTGAGAAATTGAATTTAATTCTATTCTGGCTGGTTTCGAAATCTATCTGCTCGGGTGAAGTGATAAATTTATTATAGAAATATAGCGGGCAAGAGAACAGGTATGTTGGAGAGGTGGATATATAAACAAAAGCCACAGAGATGATTTGGGTAGTCTCTAACACACTGCAGACCGAGAAGGTCAGGTCTGCATGTCAGACTTGGGATACAGGATTAAATCAAGGGTTCCATACCAAAGAGTGGCTGGAAGGAAGTGATGAAATACTGGTGTGAATAAAATTTAAACTAATTCATTACAAACTAACCACTTATTATGAATAGAGAAGGAAAACAAATAGAAACGTCTTTAATATATACATAAGAATGTCATGGCAATTTATAAAGAAAATCAGTCAAATAATTTTAATATTGAAACTATAACAGCTAGATTTGAGTGTTAAGCCTATCTGCTCAAGTGAAATCATGAATGTATAATGGAAATACAGTTTATCTAACAGAAGTTAGGTCGATCCTAAAACCTGTAAAATTATACCTTTTGTTAGAAAAAAAAAAAAAAAAAAAGGTGCTCCTCGCATTTGATTCTGTTCCTCTTTACCGATATATTTTGATTTATATCTACATTTTTACATATTGTCAATGTCGAAAACAAAAACATATATATATAGTTAATGAGAAAGCACAAGCAACTATATAACAAAATCAATCTGCCGAAAAGTGGTATCTATATTTCTGGTACACTGTCTTTTTACAAAATCTCAAATAATGTTAATTTCTCGTGCAATTTATTTTGATAAGAGGATATTTGAATATTTTATCCACTCAATTTTTTTTTCTTTCCTCAGTAAGAGTAGAAGATTTCAACTATCGTCCGGTTCCCACACCTCCCCAGTCCCCTCTAAAGCCTGCTTCCACATTATACTTCTAACGTCTCCGACTTAACTCTGAAATGTTATTCACCAATTCAATCTTGACCTCTTCAAGTCTAGAGTTAGGTGTTATCTTTCCTTCATAGCCCAAAGAACTTCACTTCTTGCCCTTTCTTACACTAAAACAACACCACACAGTTACCCTCTACCATGAGTGGCTCTTAGACCTTGGATTAGGTGAACACTAATAAAAAGAAAAAAATATATAATAAAAATACTAATACCTGTCTATATTTATGAGATGAGTTATCATAATTTTTTTTATGTTATTTATATAATTTGGTCTGAAATTCACCCTTGGAATATGGAAAGACACTATTACAAATTTTATTATCAAAATATAACTATCAAGGAAATAACTTGGATTTCAGCAAAGTGTTTATCCAGTGTTTATAACTGAAACAACTGAAACAGCCAGTGACACTACACTTCCTCACAGATGTATGGAAGGCTTGGAAGAAATACCTAATAAAAAAAATATTCACCAAAAAGAAAAAACAAAAACCCTTCCAACAAAGAATCCAAGTAAAAAAAGTCACAGGAAAAAAAAACAAAAAAAAAAACATTTACAGTATTCGGACTATTGTCCTCATCTTTGTCTGCCTTAACCAGATATTGAACTCACATTCTTTGGGTCTTGTTAAAGTGGTTGAGAACTTTCAGAGGGAAATTAACAGGAGATAACTGATAACTGACATCCATCAAACATGGCATGTGGAACTAGAACAGTCTACCCCAGTGAGCGAAATAAAGGGTTCAGTTTGAAATTCCAACCACCTGAAGAAGGCCGGAGCATACAACAGCCGAAACGTTGTGATAAATATGGCGACAAAGATGAGGACAATAGTCTGAATACTGTAAATAATGTACATAATATCTCATCTCAGAAATATAGACAAAAAAACAAAAAAAAAAAACAAAAAAAAACAGTTAAAAGAAACACTGCAGACAAAATTCCAGCTTCTACTTATCTCAAAAGTGAACAAAATCCCTCTCTCATAAATTGAAAATTTAAAAAAGTTTATATAAAATTGAGAGTTTCTGGTCACCAGGATGAGCCCTGTAGGTATGTCACCAATAATATTAATGGTAAGTCAGAGAGAATCGTCACCTCAGTAAAATTTCTTTCTTAGAAGCTATAAGTTACATTTTGAAAACCTGGAAATTCCACAATGCATAACATATAATTTGAAATCAATAAAAAAAAAATTCTTAAAATGAGTTTAAGTATTTTTAAGTCATGATTGTTCATTTTTTAAAAAAAAAAAAAAAAAAAAAAAAAAAAAAGAACAAATGTATTAGGTTGGTGCAAAAATAATGACGTAATAACGTCGTTTTTTGACGTTAAAAATACGTCAAAAACGACATTATTACGTCAGTATTTTTGCACCAACCTAATATAAATAGTCGCTATAATAAATAAACTGTTATTATTACGGGTCACCATACTTACACAAACAAACGGAATCAATTCAGTGTCGTATTGTAAACACGAATTTGTCCATCAGTTTCAGGCAAGCTATCGATGTTTCAAAAATGCATTAAAATGTTTTTTAATAAGATTTAGCAATTATTATGATAATGTTCGTGGCTTTTGCTGAGGTTGGAAGGATTTTTAATTTTATCTATCAACAATTAAATTGATGCCCTTCTCGTTTTTAAAAGACAGGCAGAAACTAAACTACCGTCCTGTGACCACAAGGAGGTTGGGGTATTTTATTTTTTATGGCAATCATATTGAAAGGATTTTGTCTGTGATTTGTTATATGGACAAGTAAAAAGACTCCAATCTCTTTTGTTGTTTCTCACCTTCGGATTGTTTAATAAATAAAAAATTCAAACTTTATTAATTAATTAAAAAGAAAGTGTTTTTTATTTTGTTTTGTTTTTTTAAAGAAGCGATTTTGGATGTTTTTTTTTCGTTTTTTTTTGGTGAAAATAAGAAAAAATCATTTATCGAAAAAGATAAAATTTTCATTGGTGGTACCAACTCTAGAGACAAGTTAAGTACCTCGAATAAAAACCGATACTTAATTTTTAAAATGCATTTTTGAAAAATCTTTCTTGAAGCATTTTATAGCTTCAAATCCAAGCAGATAGTCAATTTCCTAGTCCCAGTCATCAAAATACTTTTTGGTGCATTTCAAACCGAATTTACATTTTAATCTTTTTTTAGTTCAGTAAAAAAATAAAAAGAATCGGTTTTTTTTTTTTTTTTTTTTTTTTTACACACATCCGTGTATGTAAAACACAAACTAGTTTTCTTTTTAAAAAAAAAAAAAAAAAAAAAATCTTTCAAGAATAAAATAATTTTCTGAAACTTATTTGAAGAAGATTGGCAAATTTAATGTTTAATCCGAACTGAAAGAAATATTACTTACTTTTAAAACAGTAAAAAAAAAAAAAGCAACTCTTAACTTAACACGGAGGACTTGTTTCTGACGTTTTTTTGAAATATTTATTGACAGCCTGACGTGTGAAGACAAGTAAGGAGGAACAGAAGTGACAGATATTTTTTGACGAATTCTAGCTGAACACTTTTGTATCGATTTTCTTTTTAACTACCCAATATTCTTTAAAATTTAAAAAGAAAATATTTTAAGGAGTCTAATAATTTCTTTAATTTTAAATACTTTGGCTTTACAGCCCTACGTTTAAAAATGCTTTCTGAAAAATGTTAGAAAATTATAATTTAAATGCTTAGGAATTTTAAAAAATTATTAAACTTACTTTAAAATATTGAAAGGTTGATTTGCAAAGCCTGACATTTCTATCAGTATCTTCAAAACTAAGACACAAAACAAGAGTCGTTAAAAATGTTCATGTAAAAGTGGAACAACAATTAAAACGGGTAATCGTTTAATATCGTGTATAGACATCCGTATTTAGAAAATTCGGCACGTTCATAGTAAAAAACGGAAACAATTAAAAATTAATTATTCATTGAAAAAAAATTATACGACAGTAGTAGTATCCATAATATAGTTTAAAAGCTTTTTTAATTAATTAATGCATTTTTTATTTTACATGTCAGAGCAGATTTTTTTGTAAGTGAGGGTCCTGTTCAACAAAATAAAAATTGATGATTATAATTTTCCAAGGAATTGTGTTTTAAAACTTTTTAAGCGCTAAAAAAAAAAAAAAAAAAAAAAAAAAAAAATTTCACAAAACTTCATGAAATTAAGTGTGTGTGTGGGAGATGAGGAGTAACAGATATAAAAAATTATTTCTACCAAGATTTTCTCAAAAAACAATGATTTCAAATATAATTTAAAAAAAAAATTTTTTTAATGATTTTTTCAAAAATTTCCAAATCAGTATGTTTTTCATTGCAAAAGGCCCTCAAATTTCTCATACTAATTCTGGCACAAGAAAAACAATTTTTTAAAGGTTCTAAAAAAAGTTAGAAAAAAAATGTAATTTAATAATCAAAAACTCCCTTGGTCTTTCCTCTTAATAATAACACTAAGAACTCATATTTTAAATTTTTAATTCATATTTTTTTTTGTGAATGCCAAGTTTTTAGGAATACAAAAATGATGCCTGATTAAAATAAATCCAGTAATTGTTCCCAAATAGACATGTATGCAGAAACAAGCACTTTTATATGAATGTAATGAAAGGCTGGCCACTCATAAACAAGTACAGCTATCACCTTCCTGAAAAATCAACCATGATGGGATTCAAACCCATATCGCATGGCCGAAATGGTCTAACCAGTTGGACACACTCCCATAATTATGTACAACAGGTAACACCAGTGATGATCAAATATATATATATATATATATAAATAAATTTACTTGTAATAATTCAAACCAATTTTGAATTCTTCCCTTTGCTGGTGACAAAAGAGTTATTCTTTATTAAATTGTGTTTGAGGAATCGAAAAAATTTACAAGGAAATATTTTACATTGGAAATATTTTAAAAATAAAATAAGGAAGGTGAAACATGTGATAGTTCTGAAATATCTCCCTTTTAGATAATTAATTTCTGTAGGAAAACTTACATATGCAGAGGAATAGTATCTCTCCAATGCGTGTATGCATCTGTTGTTTCAGAGTTGAATTTCTAGAAAATTTAAATCCACAAATTACATAGTGGAATTGTTTCTCTCCAGTGAGTATAGTGTGCATTTTTAGAGATGAATTTTGAAAAAAGATATTAGAGATAAACTTTTTTTTTTTAAAATGGAATTGTTTGTCACTTGTATTAGGTTGGTGCAAAAATAATGTCGTTTTCTCACATATGTTACTATGTGAGAAAACGACATTATTTTTTCACCAACCTAACATTTGTTGTTTGAGATATGTGTTTCGGGAAAACTTCGATGCACACATTTCACAGTGGAATTGTTTCTCTCCAGTGTGTGTATAGATATGTTATTTGAGACATTGATTTTGGTAAAACTTAAATCCACATATTTCACAGTGCAAAAGTTTCTCTTCTAAATATGTTAACATATATCTTTTGACTGATAATTTAAAGGAAAAACTTACTCCAAATATTTGACAGTATAAACCTTTCTCTCCGGTACGAGTTTTCATTTTTGTTTTGAGATTTGAATTTATCGAAAATACAACAGCACAGATTTCACAGGAAATGGTTTATCCCCTATACATGTTCTCTTCTGTCTCTTTTGTGTGAACCTAAAGTTAACGACCAATTCATGAATTTCAGCCTTCTCGTGAATATTCATCATGGTTTCACATACTCTCAAAGATGCAAAGTGAAAAAGAAAAATATATTACCTGAGCACTGGCATCAGAAAACACACTATACATGGTTATGTAATAGGTTCATAAAAATGTATTTTCAAGTATTTTCGTGGGGGGAAAAGAACAACTCTGAATTTAAAACCATGTATGGTATCATACCAGATATATGTTACACGCAAACTTCAAACCAGGTGCAGGGGTTGATTTAGGGTTACTCACAGCCACTGAGTGCCAAGCTGTAGGATGTGATCTCACACATGCATCCAGTATAGCAGTCAAGAGAACATGAATGTTGAAACAAAGAATATACATGCAACAGCTACAGAGATGATTTCTGCAGTCTTTCACATGTTACAGACAGAGAATGTCAGATCTGCATGCCAGACTTGGGATGTGGGATAAAACCAAGGTTGCATACCACTGACTGGTTGAGAGCAAGAGATGGAATATTGGCAGGAATAAAATGTAAATTAATGAAGATACAAATTTAGAGGAATCACTTAATTGGCAACTGCCATTCATTATGCATTAACCACTTATTATGCATGGAGAAAGAAAACCACCGGAAATCTCTCCAATATCTTTATGAAAATTCCACAGCAAAAGCTGAGCATTAAGTCTATATGGTCAAGTGACATAATGGATTTATTACAGAAATATAGTTTTTTCTAACAGAAATTGGGCTGCTCCTTAGAACAGGAACATTTTAACTTCTGTTAGAAAAACAACAAACTTATGTTCTTCACATTTTCTTCTGAAAATGCTATAAATTCATCTTCATTGCATTTTATATACCATTCTATTGAAACCAGCATCTTCATCTTGGTTTCTATACTTGCAATGTTTTAGCCATTGTGCCCTCCATCTTTTCCAGGCATCTGTTGTAATTGGTAACATGGACTTTTCTCATTCCAGTTTCCATAATCAGCGGATACCTTGCATCACTTAATTCTTATACATAGAAAATCAAGATGAAGAGTCTACCCACCCCCATCATCTTGAATTGAATTCATTTGAATTTATAACATTTTTCTCACTTTTTTAAAATGCCTATCATAAACCATAAAAGAGAATATCCGTGCAATTGATTTGGGCAGTCTCTCAAACACTGCAGATGGAGAATGTCAGGTCAGCATTTCGGACATAGTAGCTGAGAAAGTGATGAAATATTGGCAAGATTAAAATGTAAATTAATTAAAATTCAAGTCTCGTGTTATCATTTAATTGGCAGCACCCATTCATTATGCACAAACCACTTATTATGCATGCGGAAGGAAAGCCACTGCAAATTTCTCCAATATCTTTATGAAAATGCCACAGCAAAAGTTGAGCATTAAGCATATCTGCTCAAGTAATATCATGGATTTATTACAGAAATATATTGTTTTTCTAATAGAAGTTAGGTTGCTCCTTAGACCAGGAAAATTGTAATTTCTGCTAGAAAAACAAGAAATTTATATTTCTCACATTTCTTTGTTTCTCTTGGTTTGGTTTATAGCCTATTAACATCAATGGGTTATTTAATGCCGACAAGATTTTTATTGACTTTTTGCAGACATTTTTAAAAAAAAGAAAAAAAAAAAGACATAACATAAAAGAGAATATCATAGCCAAATCAAAGTTTGAGCAAATATTGTCAACTTAAAGAAAGTGTGGCTTAAAGAATTGACAGAAATTAACAATTGTGTGCAAATGTTTTCACCAATGCCCCTATAAGCCAATGAAAGACATGCAATACACTGCAAACCTCAATCAGAAAGACTTTTAATGTGAAATTTACTGTTAGATCTTTTCAGATAAACATTCCATCAGAAAATGCATCAGTTTGATTTATACAATTCTTTTTTTTTTTTTTTGCCCATTGCTTAATATTCATGTCAACTGAAGCCTTATCCTTATATAATTAATATTCATGTCAACTGAAACCATATCCATATATAATTAATATTCATGTCAACTGAAACCTAATCCATATATAATTAATATTCATGTCAGCTGAAGCCTTATTCATATAAAATTAATATTCATGTCAACTGAAGCCTTATTCATATATAATTAATATTCATGTCAACTGAAACCTTATTCATATATAATTAATATTCATGTCAACTGAAACCTAATCCATATATAATTAATATTCATGTCAACTGAACCCTTATTCATATATAATTAATATTCATGTCAACTGAACCCTTATTCATATATAATTAATATTCATGTCAACTGAAGTCTTATCCATATAAACTCAAATATGACCCTGAGTGTTTAATAAGAAACTATACCTCAAATCTCAGATGGAAAAGCATTCAAACATGCACAACAAATCATCTTTTAAAAAGCTTATAAATGTTCATTTTGCTTCTGACTTTTCTTTCTCTAACTAAATTTCAAACCCTTCCCCTTTCAGTCATGTGCATGTGCAAACCAGATTATTACCATGTATATCATATAAACGCTGTGTCATTGCAGCATTGAGCACTTTCTTCTGATGTACCATTTTAGTATTACGCCTTTAGCGATGATTCTCTATGTTAATATGTATATGCAATGGTAGACAGACACCTGGAATCTGGCATATTGCTTTTGGAAAGTCTGCTCCTTTGTTATGAGCCAGTTGTTGCTCTGACATTGAACAACACTTTTGCCACAGCTGTAAATATATCCTGGTGTTTGGGAGATGCTTTTCCTCAAATAATGGTGATTTTTCAGCTATTCAATTTGTGGACATATCAGTATTTTCTCCCATCTCAGGTGATCTTAGTTAATGGGTCCTCTTCTATATATTCACCAGCTATCCACACCATAACATCCGGGGTTAGCGAAATGGGTATAAATGCCAATATCACTGAACAGAGCAGTATGAAAATCCTGAAGACTGTGTGTAGAGTGCACAAGTAATGGTTAATCCTGTTCGGTCATGTGCATACTGGATTATTATAGATATAGGGTGACCCCCAAAAAACGGGAATTTTTGAAGTGCATATTGCCAGACATGAGCAAGTGGCAACACTGCGAGACAGTAACGGTGAGCAAGTAAACATTTCTCCATTTAGAATTCAAGATGAAATTCACAGTATCCCAGCTGAGATGTTGCAGCAGTCAATGAGGAATCTCAACAGCAGATTTCAAGAATGCATTCGTACAGGAGGACGCCATCTGCAGGACATAATTTTAAAAAAAAATGAAAATTCTATCATTGTTTCTTAAATGGCATGTTTTAAAGTTTCAATTACTATGAATAAAATATTTTTCTTTCATCACTCTTGGTTTTATTGTATTGTTAAAACGTTCCCATTTTTTTGGGTCAACCTGTATATAACAGGTGAACTTTTAAATAGCTTATACAGTAGATCCCAGGGTTACAACAGTCCCAAGTTATGACAACATTCAACAGTAGTACTTATCATGTCTACCACAATGTAGCAGAAGAATATACTGTGCAGGGGACGGTAATCAATGAAACTTCCTATTTTCAATAAAAATGCAATTAAACAAGATTAATTATTTGAAAATAGAATACATTTCAAGATATTATTACAATTTCAGTGAGTTTTTGCTGAATTTTCAAAATCTTTTATTATTGACGAAAAGGGAAAACAATAAAGTTAAAATTGGAAACCTCTTAAAAATCCAATATTTATCAAAGAGATTTGTTTCAAAGAAAATTAGTAAATTTGAGAATTAACAGAATTTGGTAAAAAAAGGAATTCTTGTTTTCCTTAGCAAAAATGACATTAGTCTTATTTTATATATATATATATATATATATATATATATATATAACAATAGACTCTATCTTTCTGACTTTCTCTGTAGTTTGTATGAGTCAGGTTTTGATCCTGGCTTGATGCAATCGGATGTCTAGCCACACTGATGAGCTATGATACAGCGAAACAATCTGTTTGTGGATGACAGTATATACGCCCCCGAAAAAATAAAATTTGGTTGAGCACTTTAGAGGGAAAGTGCGAATTTGCAAACAGTGACTGCTACTACTTATAATGCAAGGCTCTTCTATGAATTGAGCTCTCGCATCACTAGCGTGTTTATTCAAAAATAAATACATAAAACTTCACCTTCCTCTCTGCCGGGAGCTGATAACTTAGGGGAAAAAATCTCCAACTGAAGCTAAATCAGTCAGGTTTCGATCATGGCTTGAGGCAATCAGATGTATAGCCATACTGATGAGCTGTGATACAGCGAAACAGTCTGTCTATGGATGACTATATATATATATATATATACACAGTACTGTATATATATATCTGAATGCCTCAAGCCAAGATTGAAACCCAACTGATTTGGTTTCAGTCAGAGCTTCTACCACTGAGGTATCTTCACTCGATAGAGTTACATAGCTAAATCTAGCATATTGTTTTTACGAATGTAAGCAAATGCCAATCAGCCGAAGATATATATATATATATAATTTAAATAAAAACAGACAACTTTAAGGTTCCATGTAATAAATTATTTCACCACAGCTCTTTTAAAAGGACTGCGGATCATCAGACTTTACTTCCAAACAAAAAATGAAAAGAAAATTTACACGGCCGTATTAAACATATGTAAATTAACAAAGTGAGGGGGGAGAGAGAGAAGACACGAGTGAGTTAAATATGTCAATATCTGCTACCTCACTCATGTCTTCTTCTCTCTCTCCCCACTCACTTCTTCACATCGTTAATTTACATATGTTTAATACGGCCCATCAAAAATGTGTAAATTTTCTTTTCATTTTTTGTTTGGAAGTAAAGTCTGATAATCCGCAGTCCTTTTAAAAGGGCTGTGGTGAAGTAATTTATTACATGGAACCTTAAAGTGGTCTGTTTTTATTTAAATTATTTGCTCTGGATTTACATTGAGCACTCTGGATTTTATCCTCCTTAGGTTTACCCATACGGATTACCTAGTGTTTCATAAATTTATATATATATATATATATATATATATATATATATATATATATATATTATAAATTAATAGACTTAAAATATGGTTTTTCGATACACAGTGCCAACCGTGTTTCAAAAATGGAAGCTAAAAGCCCCGAATTTAATTTTGTAATTAAATTAAAGACATTAGTTCCATTTCATCCTACAGCAAATTTTCTTGAGGATGAAATGGAACTAATGTCTTTAATTTAATTACAAAATTAAATTCGGGGCTTTTAGCTTCCATTTTTGAAACATGGTTGGAACTGTGTAGTGAAAAACCATATTTTAAGTCTATTAATTTATAATATTAATGCTCTGTAAATTTACATTGAGCACTATTTTGTAAAAATAAAAATATCTATAAGAACACCGGATTATATATCTTATTGTTCTTTCTTTTTATTAATATACATATATATATATACATATATATATATATATATATATATATATATATGATGAATACAGATATAAAATTTATCACTTAGCTATTTGGTGGTGTTTATTCAGTGTCCCGACACTAGAGTAATCACTCTGTCCATTCACCAGGAGATACCAGCAATTAACTGCTTATTTTCATTAATTTTGTATCAAATTAAAAAAAAAAATCATGCACCATTTATCGGTGTAATATTGATTTTTCTTTCATTGTTTGTGTGTTTATGTGCGTGCATATGCTTGTGTGACTGTGTGTGTGTATGTCTGCGTGTATGTGTAGAATGTTGTTTTTCTTCTCTCTTTATACTCTCTCCTTATTGCTTTTTATTTATTTCAGTTCTGAGTGTCAAAGATAAATGTAGCAATCTTACATGTGATGTCACAGTCTTTCTTTACCCTAAATATTTCTTGAATGCTCTGGGATTTTCTTAAGTTTGGAAAATGTAGGTGTATTCTACTTTTAGATTAAATACGTTTTCTTATCAATGCTTAAATGGCAAGGTAAATACTTATATCCCTTCACTTAACAATTACGTAATTTTTCTCATTTAATTAATCTTAAGATTTAGGATATTAATTATAGGAAGTCAGTTTTATAACTAAATTTCATTTATTGTTCGAACATGTCTACATACACTTACATCTACTACATTAAATGAAATGTGCATATTTTCATCCAGGATGAAAATATGCACATTTCTTTGTACGAACCAGGCTGAAAATATGTACATTTCATATAACACCCACACCGATATAAATTTCAATACCTTTGCTTTTCCCCTCCCCTTCTATCACGCTTCATGTTTATTTATTTAAGTGTTAGGAAATTATTTAGCTGGGATCACCTGAAGACACCAAAAGTTTGAAACTAAGGTAGCATCACCGGCTCATCTAATTTTTTTTTTTTTAATTCAAAAGCTTTGCATGTTAAATTTTTATTTTATTTTATTTATGCATGTATTGAGCACTTTTTAATACCACTATTTCCTGGTCTAATTCAACTCTGACCAATAACTTTATATATATATATATATATATATATATATATAGAGAGAGAGAGAGAGAGAGAGAGACATACATAAATACATATATACACACACACAAATATTTAAAAACATATACATATATATACATACAAGCATATATATATATATATATATATATATATATATATATATACACACACACACTTTTCATTAAAGATGACAGACAAGATACTGTGATTAAGTTTTTCATTTAATTTTTCTTGTGTTCAAACAAGTGTTTTCTTTTATGAAGACAGAGTGTGTACAAACTATCCAAAAGTTATGTAATTCCAAGCACTTTCGGCTATTATAACCATTATCAAGGATTTTATTTTTACTGGATCTATGTGTTGTGTGTATGTATCTAGTTATAGGGATGTTTTTTTTCCAAACACAGTGCATTGTGGCCATGTTTGTAGTTAATATTATTGAGTGTTGGCTTTTTCTTTTTAATATTATTATTTTTTAAAGGTTATTATGTTTGTATTTTCTACTAATATGTTTTGGCTAGTCTTGTAGGTTTGTGTGTGTGTTTAAATAAGTTCTATTGGAGCTGTGGTCTGATAGGTCTAAGTAGTGTAACCGATGTAATTATTTATGAGTTTGGTTTGATCAAACTCTATTCCGAAAGAGAGAACATGAGAATTCATCCTCTTGTCTATTTTTCCTTAGAGAACTCAACAATGCAAAACAGACACAAGTTAACAATGGTTTTCCTAACCAACTTACCAACCATCAGATTAGATTATTTCTTTCCAAAGTAAATAATAACGATACTGAACACAGAAAAAAACAATAGCATATCTTCTACAAAAGCCAAATGCATGTCAACTAAAAACAAGATGAATCTTCACTTAGAAATATCATAAATAAAATAGATTATCAGAGTTGACCTGAACAAAAAGAATTATCTATTACAAAAATGTTAAAACAGCTAACCTCATCTTCAAAATAACAAAACACAGGCAAAATCAAAACTACAAAGAATGAACATTATTTATGAGTTCAAATGCCCCTTAAAGAACTGCTCCTGATCAAACCAAACTCACAATTAATCACATAGGTCACACTACTATTAGGTTGGTGCAAAAATAATGACGTAATAATGTCGTTTTTTGACGTTAAAAAATATGTCAAAAAATGACATTATTACGTCATTATTTTTACACCAACCTAATACATGCCTATCCAGACAACTTACATTGCAGATATCATTTTTTATCAAACTTCAGTCATATTTTTGGGAACATGTCCAAAACATTTACATTTTCTTCTTTTGGTCAATAAATTTATATATAAGCCGACATTTTATATAATCTGATTTGTGCCTTGTCTTTCACCAGAGATGTTTTTCCCGTCTTGTCAGCAGAGCACATTTGGATTATCATTTGAAAATACTAAAGACCTTACATATCTGTTATATATCATACTTATGAACACTAATGGGTATGTCCCAATCCTCATAAATACATTGGATACTATTGTAATTGAGGGTAATCTGCTGTCTGCATAGTCCACCACTAGCAGTGGTTTATCTACTTCATGCCACTGGTGAGTCTTGTATTTTGTTAATGTTATAAAGATTACCATTTCATTTCCAACCCCCGTTTTGGTTATTCCTCATTCAGTAACCCTTTCTAGGTTGCAACAATATCAAATCTAACCTTCTTAAGCAGAAAGAATGGTTTTTAGGTGTCAATTTTTTTCTCTTTGTGACTAATATTGTTTGCCTCTGGCCAGTTTGATCTTAAACTTTATAAAAATAATTCAATACATCTATAAAAAATCATCTTTTATTAAAAGCTTTTTGCAGTATCAAAGCAGCAAATTCTGACATCTCCCTTGAGATAAGTGATGTGCCTCTGACGGATTGCACATACGATGGCATTCTAAAAACTGAAAACAAATGACTTTTGTCAGTTGCAGATGACATTTTTATTGTACTTCAGTCATATTTTTGGAACATGTCCGAAATATTTACAGATTATGTTTCCTTATTTTGCGCAATAAATTTATATATAAGAAGACATTTTATTTAATCCAGGTTGTCCCTTGTTTTTCGCCAGATATATTTTCTTCTTTTGTCAACAGAGCACATTCAAATTATCATTTGAAAATACTAGTGACCTTACATATCAAATCTAAGCAACCTTCCCCTCTGTAAGCAGAAAGAATGGTTGTTAGGTATCAATGTTTTCCCTTTGTCACTAATATTGTTGATTATCTAGTATTGTTTTAAATTACCAAGGCAGTAAATATTGACAATTTGCCCTGAGACCATGCAAAAATAATTCAAAATTATAAATCAGAAATATTTTTAAAAGAATTTTATTTTTACAATTTTAGATTTATATTAAGAGGAAATATTACAAAACACATCAGAGGTGAATGCATTCACACTGGTGTATATTATAAAGAGCATAATTTCAATCAAATACAACATCTGGAATCTCGGGATAGAAACATTTATGAAGTGGAAATAAAGCCGTGTTTTTGGCTTTTGTGGGATGAATTTGGGGGAAATTATGTAATAATTGTCCATAGTTAAGTGTATAGATAATAATAAGAGAAAGAAAGAACAGAGTAAAATAATATGAGACAATATATGCCTATGAATTGCTATTCTAAGAATTTCAGTGTAAGTATACGTCTTTGTTTCATCAATATTCATTATGGTCTTCAGGTATTCTCTAAGGTGCAAGCTGCAAAAGGAAAAAAAAAAAAATGAATTAGCTCAGAAAATGAAGGAAGAAAACCAATTATTTAGGATTATGAAATTGGTTTAGAAAGGGTGTCCCAATAACTTTTAAATGTGAATGAAGTTTAAGTGTCTAATAATTTTTTCCCTTTTCTTTCAGATTTGGCAGACATTTTGGCAATATTATTTTTCACACATAATTTCCATGACTTAAACAAGATGATCCAATAGAGAAATAAATTTTCACCATTAACACTGATTTATTTACTGCTGACTTTGATCCGTCTTAATAAAACACCCTTATATATAAATCATCTTAATCAAACTCTTTAAAAAATGCATTTTTCTAGTATTTTGAAAGCTGATCCTAATATCTCAAAATAAAGGTCCACTGTACTATATATTGATCAAATAAACATATGTATTTTTGTTTAATTCAAAGAGATATATGATCAACTAAACTTTTGAACTCTAAGGCAGAAAGAGTTATAAATTTGTATTCAAAGTATTATACAGTTTATTCTGTATTGTAGAGTAGCTAGCACCCCTTCAACATTCTACCAGATGGCCTGGCTCATAGCCTTAAATAGTCTATGATTAAGGACTTCAACAGTTGATTAGTAAGTTGATACTAAGCTGATTAATATTTGAACTGACTTCATTTCACCCTGCGCTATTCCTTGTAAGTTGTCTTGTTGTTTTGTAACTTATTGTTGTGTTTTTTTTTTCATCTATCTGTTAACACTGGACACTGGTGCTGAATAAACATATTAAGCACTCATTCTTTTCTGTGTATCATTCACCTTGATGATACAACAGACTGAAATCAATTGTACAATGCAAATTCTCAACAAAATGAGAAATAGTATTTAATTTTATTCTGGCTAGTATGCAAAACTATATGCTCAAGTGAAATCATGAACTTATAGAAATATATTTTTTCTAACAGATGTTAAGTTGTTCCTTAAGACCAGGAAATTTTAACTTATTTTAGAAAAACAAATTATATTCCTCACACTTGCTTCTGTTTATTTCTAAAGTACTGTAAATTCATACTTTATTGCATTTTATGACAATCTATATTGTATACCACTCTATTCAAACCAGCATGTTCATCTTGGTTTCTATATTCATAATGTTTTTACTGCATTTTATCACATAATCCATATTGTATATCACTCTATTCAAACCAGCATGTTCATCTTGGTTTCTATATTCACAATGTTTTAGTCATTATACACCCAACAATTTTTAAGCTATCTGTTGTACTTGATAGCATCCATTATATATTAATCAAAACAAAGATATATAATTGGTCATTTTAAAGTGATTTGTGATCAACTAAACTTTTGAACAAAGAAATGTATGCAGAAAGACTGATCTTACACATTATATTGTTTATTCTGAGTGAAATCAATTGCAAAATGCAAATTCTCAGCAAGTAAAATGAGAAATATGATTTAATTCAGAATTTCTCTCATACATTTTCTGATACGTCTATCCTGTTTGGATTTTGAGTTGCTAATCCACAAAGTGTAAGAATTCTTATTTTTTTTCATGAATACTCATCATGGTTTTCAGGTATTCTCTAAAATGCAATCTGGAAAAATAAAAAATAAATTAACTGAGCAATGTAAGATAACAAACAATGCAGGATTATGAAATTGATTTATAAAAAATGTATTTTCCAAGTATTTTTAAATCTGAGCCTAATATCTCAAAATAAAGCAACATTATATTCTATGTTGATCAAACAAACATTTCTGATATTAATTTATTTATTAAGCAGTATATTTATTTACTTTATGTCTACTGGGTGGAATATTTGGGAAATCTTATAAAAGAACATGATATGCCCTCTGACATGACTCAAACCTAAGAAACCAACATTAGATCCAACGCAGTCAACCATGAAGGGTTTTGCCAATCAAGCAAAGTCAAATAATGCCTTAGAAGTGCAAATTTCTAATTGTTCAATTTTAATGTCTTCCTTCTTTATAGCTGCATTTACATACATACTACTGTATTTAACTTAAGCAATAAAACTACTTAAATTGCAAATTAAAAAATTAAAGAAATTGAAAATAGATTTCCCCTAAATGTCTGAACTCTCATTCCCCACCCCCCACACACACAATTCCTATTTGCTTATTTTAATGTCTTCCTTCTTTTCACCTATAAATACATACATATTATTGGATTATTTCTTTCCTTTGTTAATCAAATTTAATCCGTTTACTTTCATCTCAAGATGGGGAACCAGTGAAAAGAAATCTTGAATGACATAACCGCAGACACCAACTTTTCCACCAACTGGAAAACGTGGGCACAAAAATTAATTACTTCAACAAATTTGTGATGTAAAGTGCTAAGCCACAAATTGCAAAAATGCAAACCAAATGCAATTTTCAAAATGTCAGACCATATCTACATGACAAAGCAACTAACTTGCAGGATGAAACAGTGAAGAAGTAAACTTTGTTGAAAGATTCAGTATGCGCAATAAAAAGAATTACTGATAGCCATTACTCCAACTGCTATTACTTTTTAACCCTTTTGCTTCAGTCGGCAGACAAGTGACGCTTCCTTTATCTATACTGCCACTATTTAAACTTTTTTCTACCAGTCACTCCAGATTTTTCAATTTGTTCCTTGATAGCTATTATTTCTACTGCTACTACTACTTAACCCTTTTGCTTCGGTCGGCAGACAAGTGACGCTTCCTTTATCTATACTGCCACTATTTAAACTTTTCTTTCTCCCAGTCACTCCAGATTTTTCAATTTGTTCCTTGATAGGTATTACTCCTACAACTTTGCCAACCATTCCAATAAACAATAGTGTAAATAAATAATCTAATAAACAGTGTTTATTATTTTTCTTTTCAATTCCCAAGAACAATGAAAATGGTTAAATTAGCTTACCACTGTTAACTATCAAATGACAAAAATTAACTTGAAGAATACTTTTAAATTACATAAAATACTCGCAGGAGAGCCCGGCGTTGCCCGGGGATGTAACAGTAAGAGATAGATCAAGTATCGACCATCATAAAGACAGAAAAATAAAATTGACAAAGATTATTGTTTAAGGTTGACGGACACGCATGTCTTAATTAGTTTTTTTTTTTGTTTTAATGAATTGGTCAAATCCAAACTCAAACAAAAACATTGTTTTCAATCGTTATGAGTCTACCAATTGAATAGAATTTTATTATAAACAATTGTCTTGCAAATGGAATTTTTAAAGCATTCTAAATGTAAAAATAAAGAAAAAAGTGTGCAAGACAATAAGAAACACTATCTGCCAAAAAAAAAAGTGAAGTTTTGTTGAAATCGGTTGAAAAATGTAGGAAATCCGATCCCATATATAAACGAACACACACACAAACAACCTGGGTTTTATAATGAGTATAACTTGATATTAGTTGGCCCCTTTCATTGTGGCCATGGAATCATATTTTATCATGTTTTCAAATTGATTTTGTGCAAAAACAATTGTGTTTTTCAATTTTTGGCACTGTCAGAACCACCGCAAGGTAATTTTACATAGTCCTGTGAAGTTTTGTCGAAATCTGTTGAAAAATGTAGGAAATCCAATCCAATATATAAACATACAGACACACACACACACAATCTGCGTTTTATAATAAGTAAGATGTTCTTTAACGTGATTTATAAGTCCATAATGACAACTTAAAATTCCAACAACAAAAATCAAAATTCCCCTTTATTATCACTTTATTGCTTCCTCAGGGTAGCAAATCATAAACTTGGAGACAATCGTCTCCTTTAGACATTCGAGGGTGGCTTGTGAAAATAAGAACCCATTTTCCCTTTTCTCACCTACCATAAGAAAACCCCAACATCATAATGATAAATATCTCACCCTTTTTCTGTTTATTGATATCAGTCTATACATGTCTATTTCAAGCTATTCATATCTATCACACATCTCACTTTGTTCATACCTATTCATTGGTACCTAGAAACTGACTGCAGAATGATGGTTACAAAGTCAATGTCCAGTTTATTACTTACAATGACAAAGGGAATGTAGGTAAAATGTAAGATAGACAAAATCAATTTTTACAGAAAGTGCATCAGAATTTGGATAAAAAAAAACTCATCCTGAAGTGGTGGCTGGCAGTAGAAAATAGAAGTTTTGGAACCATGACATAGACACATCTGTCTCCTACCAAGATCAGGGCAGAACTAATTCCAATCTCAAGAATAACTGCTGATATAAACCAGCACCTGGATATAACAAATTTCTGACTTTATTACCACTCGATTACTAAAAGCCCCTTCTGCATTATCCTTCGGTCAAAGTGGATACCACCGAGAAGACCAAACTTCAAAAGGAACTGTATGCTGGTCTATCAAGGAGAAGCACTTGAGACAATTGCTCTCTCACAGACATGCTGTCGCCTCCCTCTGTGTTTTCTACAAATACTTTCATGGTAACTGCTCCGACGAGCTACTTTTGCTAGTTCCTAAACTGCATGAATTTAAACATACCATTAGGTTGGCATCACTGTTGAAATGGTTAAATGTAGCCATCTCTTCTACTCTAATAGCTCTTGCACTTCCTGTGTGGAACTCTTACTTGCTTTCCTGATAGCTATAATCTCCAACTATTCAAATGCAATGTCAATTGACATCTCCAGATGCCTTGATCTATTCCCTGTCCTTCTCTTCATCCTTTCCTCTTTTGTGCCTCTTTCTTCTTGCTCCAACCATCTGTAACTCCTTGCGTGCCAGTGGCACTCCCATCTTGCTTGGGGTGAAAAGCTTTAAAAAAAACAAAAACAAAAGAAAACCCTCCCTCTTTCTATGCAGTAACACACTGTGGGGAAGGAAGTTTCATTATAATCTATTAATCTATTCCAGGCTTTAATGAGTAACCTTTGGGAACAAACTGAGCCATATATGATTCATTGTAATTTTTAATACTATTGACACCCACCGACTTCCAAGAGTTTAACCTTCCAGTTAATTATGTATTATTCATTTTTAGAGAGTATTTCACTTTCCATGGTCACATAGCATTTTATAGAATCATTTGAAGTATTAACTTTGACATAAATAATGGCCGTAGATAATTTGCAGAAACACAAACTCTATAGTGGGACTTACCATGTTGTCCAAATTTTGAACATAATCTTTTAAATATCCAGGGATTTTATACAACTTCTTGGCATATCATAGATGTTTCCTGGTGGCTGGATTATCTGGTCGGGTAACTTCCTTGTTTGTCTCCCCTACAAGGTTTTCTTTCCAATAGTTAGGAATTAAAGTTATGACATTTTCAGCTCTATTTGGCGCTAAAACTTGAGATGAGAATGTAGTGAAAAAATAATCCTTAAAATTTATCATTGGAAAGGTCACTTGCCAGTGTGTGTTAACTTGTGTCGTTTGAGATTTGAATATTGGGAACAGCTTACTCCACAAATTTCACAGTGGAATGGTTTCTCTCCAGTGTGTGTAAACATGTGTGTTTTGAGAGTTGAATTTAGGGAACACTTAAAACCACAAATTTCACAGTGGAAACGTTTCTCTCCAGTGTGTGTTAACATGTGTGTTTTGAGAGATGAATCTCTGGTAAACCTAAGTTCACAGAATTCACAGTGGAAAGGTTTCTCCCCAGTGTGTGTTAACATGTGTGTTTTGAGAAATGAATTTCGTGTAAACCTAAATCCACAGATTTCACATTGGAAAGGTTTCTCTCCTGTATGTTTATACATGTGCCGTTTGAGATGTGAATTTTGGGAAAATTTAAATCCACAAATTTCACAGTGGAAGGGTTTCTCTCCAGTGTGTGTATACATGTGTGTTTTGAGAGATGATTTTAAGGAAAAACTTACTCCACAGATTTCACAGTGGAATGCTTTCTCTCCAGTGTGTGTTAACATATGTTTTTTGAGAGATGCCTTTAGGGAACACTTAAATCCACAGACTGTACAGTGGAAACGTTTCTCTCCACTGTGTGTTAACATGTGTTTTTTAAGAGATGAATTTTGGGAACACTTAAATCCACAGATTTCACAGTGGAAACGTTTTTCTCCTGTGTGAGTTAACATGTGCATTTTGAGATGAGAATTTTGGGCAAACTTAGATCCACAGATATCACAATCGAATGGTTTTTCTCCAGTGTGTGTTAACATGTGCTTTTTGAGATTTGAAATTTGAGAAGATTTAAATCCACAGATATTACAATGGAAACGTTTCTCTCCAGTGTGCGTATACATGTGTTGTTTGAGACTTGCATTTTGGGAAAACATAAATCCACATATTTCACAGTGGAATGGTTTCTCTCCAGTGTGTGTATACATGTGTCTTTTGAGAGATGAATTATGAGAAGACTTAAATTCACATATGTCGCAGCTAAAACATTTCCTTCCGGTGTGTTTTAACATGTGAGTTTTGAGATTTGAATTTTGGGAAGATTTATATCCACAGATTTCACAGTGGAATGGTTTCTCTCCACTGTGTATTAACATGTGATTTTTGATTGATGATTTAAAGGAAAAACCTACTCCACATACGTCGCAGTGGAATGGTTTCTTTCCAGTCTGTTGTACCACTTGTGTTTTAAGATTTGAATTCATGGGAAACTGTGTGTTCTGTTTATATGTGAACCTGTGTGGGCATAAAGTTAACTAGTAATCCATGAATTTCAAAGTCAAAAATGCTTCTTTTTCTCATCAATATTTGTTATAGTTTTCAGGTACTCTCAGAGATGCAAACTGCAAAATAAATAAATAAACTGAGCAATTTAGGAAGAAAACACATTATGCAGGATTATAAAATTGGTTAATAAAAAATACATTGTTCAAATATTTTCTTAAAGTTGCCCAAAACAATTCGCCATTGTATTATTGGTTGGTCAAACAAAAATATGTAATTTGTTATTCTGAAAGGATTTGTGATCAACTAGACTTTTGAACACAAAAAAGATGCAGACAGAAAAACTGATGACCTAGTTTTTAAATCTGACACATTATACAATCTATTCTGACTGAAACCAATTGTACAATGCAAATCCTCAGAAAATAAAATGAGAAATAGGAGATAATTTTATTCTGGCTGACATGTAAAGCTAAAGATTTCCATCAGATTTGAGGATGTTGGAATGGGTAATTCTCTGTTTTTTGATAAATTTTCATATAATAATTAAAAAGACATTGCTGCCTGCAAGGAGATATTTTGACATTAACAACTGATAAAAAATAATTGTAATGCATATCATTTGAGTATTTTTTTAAAATATTTTCTGTTGATTCCTTTTGTTAGTGCAAGAAATTCAAAATTGTTTAGTTAACATTTCATCAAGTTTAAATATTTATGAACTTGTTTTCTTCTTCAAACAAAACAAGTTTCAAGATTGTGGAAGTTTTGACCTTCCATATTTGAATTTACTTTGGGCAGAAATTTTGTGAAGTAGGGTCAGGTTTGTAAGAAAAAAGTTGTTTGATCTTTGAATGTGCTGACAAGTGCTGTGATCTTTGTATATGCTGACAAGTGCTGGTGAGGAAAATGTATTCTTTGCCAAAAGTAATATTTTTACAAAATCTATTTAATGCTTAGATTTAACATTTTCCAATGAAACAACTGTCTTTGGATTTTAAAGAAACTTTTAAAGTATGTTAATTTCTCTTTTGCTTGTCTCCATCAAATTTGCTAATCAAACCGGCCAGAAGTGAATATTTTTTTATTTTTACTTTAAGAAAACACCTTACATTTTTATTTAAAGCTGCAAAATAATTTTTCTTTTTTTTTTACAGATTGATTTTAAATAGGTACCTGCAAAAATTGTCAAAAACATAAGAACAAAATTTTATAGTCAATATCTTTGTTAAAATCAAATGATTTTTTTTTTTTTTATGTAAAAATGTCAAATATTATTCATACAATTCAGAATCTTGGAAATTTTAAAGTCTTATATTTCTGCCATTAATATAGGACCTTAAATTTGTAGGGGAAAAATGAAATCAAAATATGGCTAAACACTATTTTAAGTTATTTGCCAAAAATCAAGGCATAATCAGATTCAAATCAAATTTTCCGTACTTATTCAGTAATGAGTTAATTTTTTTACTGAATATTTTATTAAAAAACGTGAAAATCTTGGAGTATGCTTGCCTCCTACACACACACTCTCTTGATATCTCATGAATACTTTTTAATTTGGATGATCTTTAAAATTTTTTCAGTTACATAAAGGAACATTCCTGAATATATGAGAGAAAGTCAAAAATTACTCTCACTCTAATCAATGTTTCCAAGTACTATGAAAGTGCAGATAATTTTTGACTTACCCTACGTACTATTTCAGTAAAAGATTTATGCAATATCAAGTGTAAATATATAAGGAAAATTTGCCCCCATATCTTACCAAAAATAATTCAATAAAACTCAAGAAATAATTTTTTTTTCAAATTGTTGCTTGCATAATTTAATAAAACATTTTCTTTCAGATTTAACAGAAAAAACTGCACTTAATATTTAAAAATTAAAACTCAAAAGAATTTTTTTGATAATTGATGTTTGCATAGATTAATAAATCTTTATTTTCTTTCAGAATAGAGAAAAACTATACTTAATATTTATTTTGTAACAAATAATAATCTTTCAAGGCAATTTTGAAATTCATCCTGCTGCTGTTCAACACAAGAGTTTCTTTTATGTTTGAAGAATAAAAAATTTAAGTTTAATGTCATTTTTGAGTGTGAACCTTTTTGAAAAAATTTATCTTTTCCATTTAGCAAGTGTTAGATTATTTTGGGTATGAACATACAATAAGGACATAATTCTGATATCTCACTACAATGACCTACTATTCAATATTGGAAGAGTATTATCATATTAATCTAATTTCATATTTCCCATTCAGTAAGTTTTGTCTCTTATAAACACTGTTATATTTTATTTTTTCCTTTTAGCAACTTTTAGATTATTTTGGTATAGATGTACAAAAAGGACATAATTGTGATATTTCACCTTGACTACTATTCAATATCAGAGGAACTTTTTGATATTAATTCCATATCTCCCATACAGTCAATTTTATGTCTGAGAAAACACTGTTATCCCACCCATCAGTACAGGTGAATTTTTTTGTGTCTTGCCGTTTTTCTGCATCTGCATATTTTTGTATACAAGAATAATCAATATTTACTTCTTTGATTAAATATCAGATGTTATTTTAAATTTTTATTATTTTAAAAGCAAACCTTTGTATTATTTTTCTCATCATTTGTTCCCCTTGCCACCAAGAAAATTTCCAGAATAACGATGAAACTATTTCATTCACATAAAAGAAGATGTTTTACTGTCATTTTTCTAAAATTTACTCTTAAAATAAATGTTTTTTCTTTCCACATTCATCTAGCACAACTTACATTTACTCATATTTTTGTTTAGGTAGAGCCTTAAAATCTATACATTAAACTAAGTTTAATCAAAGTGTATAGAATAAAAAATTATATTCTTAAACTATTCATTATATAAAGTCAAAGAAAATGTATTTTTAAACATAAAGGATAAATTCTTCATCTTTCATATTACTTTATATTTTTACATTTTTTTAGGCACATTTTCAGACACAGGTTGAATTACAGTATTTTTCTTATGACACAGGCAACCATATGTAAATAAAATTTTCATATCATTTTGAGTAAAAGGTAAACATTACTTTGAGAAAATCCAATTAATTAATCCTAAAATTTACTAATAGAACTTGAAACACATTTCTAAGAGAAATATTGGATTTTAAAGAGAATTTTAAATTTAATTTTTACATTTTTGTACATACAATTGTTGTTCAATGAATTGATAAGTGATCCAAAAAGTTGCCAATGTTTTAAAAATGCCTAAAAATTTTATTTGTATACAGAAATTAATATTTCTTTTAATTCAAATTAGCTTCAGCTACAAAAAATTATGTTCAAAAGAAGTCATTTAAATTATGTCAGTTGTGTTTATCGGGATTTTTTTTTTTTTTCAGAAAGTTTGTGGTGCTACCTAGTAAATAAAGTATTAACACAAGTTCATCTACAGTGATCCAGTTGTGTCCTTGAGTGTACATGTCAAAAGATTGTCATGAGATAGCAGCACTACTTTATTATGCTATATTAGGCTTAGTTAGGTAACTCAAAAAAAAAAAAAAAAAAAAAAAAAAAGAATTCTTACATTTATGTGTAACTAGCAGCATGGCCCGGCGTTGCCCGTGCTTGATTCAAAAATCATACGACTCATACAGTAATCGTTATCACTTGACTTAAAATATTTTTGCCCTTCCTTGCCTTTAAAGGAATGCCCTTTGCCATGCTGATGTTGCTATATGCCTTACTTCTTGCCTATCTCACACTGCAAATTTTTCTAAGCTCTATACTAAACATTAAATCTGTTATGAAAAAAGAACTAAACAAAATGAAAACAAAACGATCAGCTTTAAAAAAAGGACTCGTAACTGGAAAAACCGAATGAAAAAAGAATGTTAACAACAAATACTTTTTCACACCCAACCCAGTTCTGCGGAATCAGAATCAATGTTGAGTTTAAGCAAGCGAATGAGCCAATTGGAGTAAAGTGCCATGCAGATTTAAATTTTTCCCACTTGTGACGAATGCAGCTATCGATTTTTTTGCATGCTAGCATACTAGTTAACAATCATGTCAGTCAGCTGTTGGCTCTCATGCTGGCCAACAGAATTTACTTCCTGCCTATTCGTGGCAGCCAGCTATAGGCTCTCACTCTGGCCAGTACAAAATGGCCGCAAACTACATGAAAAGTGCCGTAGAAGCATGAAAAAAATCGTTTATTTCCACTATCAATGGGAGTTGGGAAATGCAAAGTCGGTCTTGACCTTCCCGCTAACTTGGAGCATGTGCATGTAAATTTTGGTGCAAATCTGTTGAAAATTGCAGCCATACATTCGTTACACACACACACACACTTTTATAGATAGAGATTGTACATGCCCCATTCAAATCTGGTTTGATAAAAATCTACCATTTTGGAGTTATTGACACTGAAAGTTTGGATTCATTCGTGTCACGGGTAGCCCTTATGGGGGCTGTTTGTATACATTCGCTGCAGAATAGCTATCAGTATAGGTATCATTGCGCAAACTGAGCTTGTATCTGTAAATAGTTCTCGTGCACAGTAATTGCGACAAATTTAGAAAAGAAACATCAGTTTTGAGCTTAGCTTTCAGTAGTCTTTTGTGTTTAGCTTTCCGCAGTGAATGTATGCAAACAATGTGAGTAATGGTTGCCACCAGTGACATGAATGAATCCCGAATTTCACTGACGATAATTTCAAAATGGTAGATTTTATCAAATTTATCAAGTCAGATTCAAATGGACCATGTAGAATTAGACGTAAATGTATTTGGGG
This sequence comes from Acanthosepion lycidas, assembly GCA_963932145.1. NCBI lineage: Eukaryota > Metazoa > Mollusca > Cephalopoda > Sepiida > Sepiidae > Acanthosepion > Acanthosepion lycidas. The sequence goes on along the minus strand of OZ010575.1, from coordinate 99,974,367 downwards.
AAATTTTTAATGCAAACTGAGCACGGATGTTACACTGCAAATTAACAAAAAATCTTTCTTGAATCTTTTATTTCAGTTTTAATTTCAAACTAATAGATTAAATTTAATATTTCCAGTGAGCTAAATACTTTGCTGTATTTAAAAACTGATTTAAATTGACTGGAATGATTTGTTTCCTTTAATTGCTAAAATTGGTCACATTGACAAATTTGTCAGCACAATTCTCTTTATTAAAATATCTTTCAAAAATAAAATATACTTTTCAGAAACTTTGAGTAATATTAACTGATAGCTTAATTAATCTGAATGAAAAAAAATGTATTACTTACATTTTCTTTAAAATATTACAGAAACACATTGATTGAACATGGAGATGGGTGTTTTCATGAAGTGCTGACAGATTTTTTGATAACTTAATGTTTGGAATTTTTAAGGAAAGGTCACAGAACTGTAAAAATTGACAAATACAATGTGAACGCCTTATATAATTTTTTAAACTACCCAGTAATCTTAAAATTTTAAGAAAATATTCTAAGTAATTTAATATTTTACAGAATTTTTGTTATTTTGGCTTCATGTAAAATGAGGTGGTGGGAGTAAAAAAATATTTTTACGAAGATTTTCTAAACTAAAACTTTTTTAAAATAACTTCATTCACTTGTGAATAAGTCCTGAAAATTATATTAAAATCCAACGATTATTTGATTTTTGCAAGAATTTCGAAATCAATGTTTTTTTTTTAATTTGAAAAACCCTCAAAAAAACGCTAAAATTTCCTATAATCTTTGGTCTTCCCACTAACGCAAGAAAAACAATTTTTAATCAAAATTTCGAATCAAAAGGATAAAAATATATTTTTTTTAAAAAAATAATCCTTTGCTCTTTCCGCTTCTTAAATAATAACAAAGATTTTGAGTCAAAAACAGTTTTTTACTTTTAAACTTTTACTTTTATCGTCAAAATTTTTGACGATAAAACTGTTTTTTTTTTTTTTTTTATTAAGTTTAGCGTACTTTTTCATCATGGTATGCGAATTGTTTAGCGAGTTAGTGGTGGTATCTACTTAAATTACAATTCAAAAAAGCCCAGAATATTTTTTAAAAAATATTTAGAATTTTTTGTGTATAAAACCGCAACGTGCCGATTTTTTAAAAAAATAATTCCCACTAAAAAAATACATACATGACAATTCAGAAAATAATCGAGGCAACGATAATAAATTTAAAATTTATTAGCAAGTTTTTATAACATTTTTGCAAAAAGCATCTTCATAAATAAAGCTAAAAAATTAAAGAGATTCATAAATTTATTTACACTTCTTAACAATATTATATGCCAATGGCGGTTCAAGAAAACGTGACAATGTTTTAAAAATGTCTGGAATCTTGATTTATATACAGAAATTAATTTTTTTTTCAATTTGCATAAGCTTTCGGCTATTATATTACAAATAAAATCAAACGTTAAGTTCAAAGAAGGTTATTTAAAATGCATTTTTTGTTTCTTTAGTAGTCCGTAAGGCGTAAACTTACCTTTTAGTTTTGTGGGTGAATCTAGACACTTTTTCATACAAAAACAAACAGGATTAAGTTGATGTTGTTGCTGGACTTGATATTGCTTCTCCAATCTCTAGAATATTTTATAATCAATAAAACTTACTATTTTTAATGTAATTAAAAAAATTTTTTTGAAAACAGAAAGCATGTAGTTTCTGAATAGAAAAAGAATAGCAATAACCGGTGTAAAGAAGAATTTGTTCCTTGCTCAAAAGTAGTTTGTATAACCAGCTTAATCTTTTTTTTTTTTTTTCTTTAATAAAATTTCGGTCTTGAGAAAAAGTGAAAACAGCAAAATTAAAAATCTCTTAAAAATCCAATATTTGTACAATAGATTTATTTCAAAGAAAATTAGTAAATTTAGGAATCAATTAACAGATTTCGGTAAATGTTTGTTAAAAAAATACATAAAAAATAACGTATATTTATGCACGGTAACCCACGTGCTTTCCTCAAGGTCACAGGTCAATAATAGTCTTTTACTGTCACCCACAAAGAACGCCAGTTTTTTTTTGCTGTCATCACAAAGTATGCATAAAATTGTAAAAAAATACAAATGATCAAATCTAGTAATTGTTTTTTATTCTTTTTTGGTTATGCTTTAAAAATAAATTAATATTTTTTTTTGTAATGCCCTTTTATGAAACTTAGAATTAATTTTATTTTTTATGCGACATTAAAAGTTAAAATTAATAATAAGAAATAAAAAAAAAACTAGTTAAAATTTAACTAGTTTTTTTTTATTTTTTATTATATAAATTATTAAACTTATTAAATTATATTTTTGAGTTTAATTACTTTTCTTTTCTTATTATTTAATTATTTTCTTACCTGCATGATATCAAAATATTTTAAACTACATCCAGTCATACCAATTTTTTAAACTATCATATTCTCATTTGAAGATTGATGAAATGAAATGGAAACTGAAGTGCTACAAAAAATAATTTTTCATAAATTAGAAATGAAGCCCTTACAATTTTGTCTGGCTTTTTAACCGCTGGGCCGAAAAAGAAATTTTTTTTCTCTCTCTCTCTCTCTCTCTCTCACACACACACACAAACGCATGATGGCCTTCATAAAAATATACTTTTCTCAAAAGAACGTGTATTAAAACAAACAACCTAGATGATTAGGTAAAATTTTATTTTTTTTGTACTTAATTTAAGAATAAAGTTAACAAATATATGTAAAAAAAACATCGACAAATAAAAGAATAGCAAAAGAAAAAAAACCACCTAACCCTAATTTGAAAGTTAACTTTATTTTTCAAAAAAAAAAAAAAAAAAAAGAATAACCATAAAAAACAACTAACTCTCAAATATTTAACATTTTTAAAATAGTACAAATAGATTTTTTTAATGTGACTTTTCAGCATTGTCAAAACTCGGGATTGAACTGACCAGTTTTAACTTTACCTGATCTTTGGACCATGTGCCTCTCCAGTCTTACGAATTTCAAAATCAACATGATATCGGCCCGAAAAAGAAAGCACTCTCGCTATTGGTATGATTCATTAGTTTTTTTTTTGTTTTTTTTGTTCATTCACCACAATAAAGTTTTAAAAAATGGCATTATCGAAGGGGAAAACAGAAAGTAAAAATTTTATGAAGATTCAGACAAAAAAGATTATGACTGCAATACAATATTGTTGTTATAATTATTGTTTATGTTTAGTAACTACTAAAGAAAACTGATACTGTTAATTTTAGTAAAGTTTTAAAAAAGTAAACAATGTTTAAGCAAAGAACAAATTGTTCTTTTACACCGGTTGCTGTGCCTCCCGTGTATAGGTTAGTTTAGGTTGGTTTTGTTTTAGTAATCTTTTTCTTTTCTTTTTTTTCATGTTCTAAGCTAGGGTGTGTATGCTCATTCCCCTATTTTTTTCCCCTTTTGTTTAATTCCCCATCCCTCCGATCGTTAGGTGGTTAATGATATCAGTTCTCTGGTGGGTGCGGGGCGCCTTTCGTTTCGACTCGAGTGTCTTTCGTATTTGTTGTTGTGTTTGATTGAGTGTGTGTTTGTAGCGAGTGCATGGATCGTACGAATGTTTTATATATTTTTAAGTCCCGCATTGATTTCGTCCAGTTGAGTTAACTGATAATTTCTGCCACAGTTAGGGCTGTGGGGGGTTTTACTACTAACAAAATTTTTGTTTAGTTTTTTTCATGTCAATGTAGATTTATTTGTATTCATTGTAAAATAAAAATATTCATTGGGTTTTTTTAGATGTTATTCCCCTCCCCCTACAGACAATGAATTGTATTTGTATTTTGTATATATGGGGACTAGTTAGAACTTCATAGAGTCTCTGAGGCATTTTGGTGGATGTAGTAAGAATGGTATGTAATGGATGTGTCGTTTTGGTGAAAGGAACATTGTTTGTATGTTTGGGTCAGTGATTGCGGCTAGATAAGTTTAAAGTTAAGACAGAAGATGACCATCCTTTTCCCTTTCCCCATTTCGGCCTTGTGCCACATTTGTACATACCAGTTGCCATCCAAAGCTATAGAACCCGGTCTGTTCTGCTATTTACCCATAGCAAGGGGGGGTGAGAAGAAGAGGATTCATATTTTTCACAAGGGTATTACTATTAGCACATAAGTGAATGTAATTGATTCAACTGGAATTTGAACTCGACTCTCCAATTCCTCAATATGAACCGCTATCAATTACTCCACCAATTACATATTTGTAAAAATCAGCAACTGTTTTACTTTAATTATAGAAAAATACAAAGCAATAAAATGTAATTTTTTTCAAGAAAACATTAAAAATATTGATCCATATATCTCATAATACCTTTTTCTAAATCATCTTACTTATTATAAAACACAGATTGTGTGTGTGTGTCTGTACGTTTATATATTGGATCAGATTTCCTACATTTTTCAACCGATTTCAACAAAACTTCACAGGACTACATAAAATTACCTTGCAGTGGTTCTGACAGTGCCAAAAATTGCAAAAACACAATTGTTTTTGCACAAAATCAATTTGAAAACATGATTAAGAGGCATTAATGAAAGGGGGACAACTCATATCGAGTTATACTTATTAATATCGAGTCATCGTGTTATACTTATTATAAAACCCAGGTTGGTTGGTTGTGTGTGTGTGTGTGTGTGTGTGTGTTCGTTTATATATGGGGTCGGATTTCCTACATTTTTCAACCGATTTCAACAAAACTTCACTTTTTTTTGGCAGGTCGTGTTTCTTATTGTCTTGCACACTTTTTTCTTTATTTTTACATTCAGAATGCTTTAAAAATTCCATTTACAAGACAGTTGTTTATAATAAAATTCTATTCAATCGATAGACTCAACGATTGAAAACAATGTTTTTGTTTGAGTTTGACCACTTCATAAAAAAAAAAAAAAACTAATTAAGACATGCGTGTCCGTCAACCTTAAACAATAATCTTTGTCAATTTTATTTTTCAGTCTTTATGATGGTCGATACTTGATCTAACTCTTACTGTTACATCCCCGGGCAACGCCGGTCTCTACTGCTAGTCTATTATAAGATTTTGATACCATCTTAAAATATCACATTTCATTTTTAAAGGATAGAACAATGTGATAAATTTAAATTTTGTATGATCAGACTTTTTAGGTAAATGTATTACATATATTCATGGCAGTTTATTTAATAATTACAAATCAAAAACCTGAATCAGCTAAAAGTTAATTATAATTAATGTAAAAGAAAAGATATTAAATTATCCATCCACTTCCTGCTTAGTACTAGTAGATTTTGCTGTGGAGTGTAGCACCAGAGCCTCACCACGCTAGGAATATCTGCTGCATTTTCTTAAATAGGCTTTTATGGGCTATGATTGCCAGCCCCACACCCAACAAGCTTTGAATTCAGAGTTGGCCTTCATCCTGACTGATTGCTATAAAACTTTAGAAAATGATCAACCACAGTAGAATAAATGTTTTTTCTCTTGCATGTGGATGTGCAATTTTTAATACAATGTCTGAAAAAGATTCATGCAGTTGTCAAGTGGAACTTACTGAAAATACTAATCCACACATAGTATAAATAAATGGCTTCTCTCACGAGTAAGTTCAAATATGTACTTTATACATGTTTATGCATATGTACCTTTAAAGCTGAATTCCATGAAAATGCTGACCCACACACTTTGTAAGAAAATGGTTTCTCTCCAGTTTGTTAGCATGTGCACTTTTAAGTAGAAGCTCATTGAAAAGGCTGTTCTACACACTTGACATGAAAATGGTTTCTCCCCAGTGTATTCACATATGCCCTTTTAAGCTTGAACACTCCAAAAATGTTGATCCACACACTGTGCATGAATAAGGTTTCTCTCCAGTTTGTGTTTGCATATGCAATTTTAAGTATGAGCTCTTTGAAAAGGCTGATCCACACACTTGACATGAAAATGGTTTGAAACCTGTGTGTTTCTCAAATGTGAATCATCTGAAAAGGCTGATCCACACAGTGTGCACGAATAAAGTTTTACCCAGTGTGTGTTCTCATGTCTTTGCAAATCAATATTCTTTGAAAATGTTAACTCACATAGTTGGCAAGAATATGGTTTCTCTCCCATGTGTATTTCCATGTGATTTTTAAAGTTAGATTTGTCTGAAAATGCAGATCCATATATTTTACATAGATATGGTTTCTCCCTAGTGTGTATCACATGTGCCTTTTCAAAAATGAACTTTGTGAAAATACTGGCCCACACACTTGACAAGAATATAATTTATCCCCATTGTGTATCCCCACATGTCTCTGCAAACATGATTTTCTAGAATATCCGGATCCACACACTTGACCAGAAAATTTTTTTTTGCCAGTATGTACATGCATATATCTTGACAACACTGAATTTTCAGAAAATTTCATTCCACATATTTTGCAAGAAAATATTTTTTCTCCAGTGTGTATTTGTATTTTTTTAAATTCGAATGAACTGAAAATACTGACTTACTCACTTTCCAAGAAAATGGTTTCTTTCCAGTGTGTGTTTGCTTGTTTATTTAATTGTGAAATCTGTGTAAATGCTAATCCACACACTTGACATAAAAATGGTTTCTCTCCAGTGTGTATCCTTGGGGGTTGAGTGTTCTGTTTGAAATTCACCAAACGTTATCTGGATCAATACCTGAAGAAGTCAGAAGGCACAATGACTGAAATGTTGTGATGATAATAACAAAAAGACCAGGAAAATAGCCTGAATGTAAATCAAGTCAGGAAACTAAGCTATGTGCAGGAATTTTACTTTTGTGAAAATTGATTTTATAAAAAGAAAAAAAAAAGGCATAAACATTTTTTCATATTAATGGAAGGTCCTTCCATTAATATGAAAAAATGTTTATGCCTTAAACTTTGGCCAGCAAACCAAATGTAATTGTGCCAAATTGGGCCATCATTTCAAAGAAAGAAAAAAGAAACTTGTCAAACAGAAAAGAAAAAAAAATCTTTACATTTTATGTCTAGCAAAAGTCAAATACATTAAAAAGACAATTTACATGTACTTTCTTTTCAATTTATCTTTCTGGCTCGAGATAAAATATCAATTTATTGACTTGTACATCAGTTTTATTTTTTTGAGCACTTTGATCCTCACTGGATACCCCATAGTTGCAGCCTTGTGCCACATCTAAGCTACACTTAGAAAATTACAATAAGGGAAGTTTTGTATATTTTTTTAATATTTTTGGTATAAAGTATTTGAAAAATTCTAGATTGAATTACTTATTGCTATTTATTAGGGTGGTGCAAAAATAATGTCGTTTTCTCACATAGTAACATATGTGAGAAAACGACATTATTTTTGCACCAACCTAATAAAAGCCACTATAGTTTGTAACCACAACAAAAATTATCCAATAGTTTTTCTGGCAAACTTGGATTTTGTACATGCAAAAAAAAAAAAAAAAAAAAAACGTGCAGTCAAAAGGATAGTTTTTTTTTTTTATTGACACTGCTAGTATTTTAACTATCTTCACTCCCTCAGCAATGTTTATTATTTTAAAAGGTGATGATTAGAAAGAATTGTAATAAAACCTAAATATATATGATGAAAATGAATTAATACTTTTTTTTTATTCTTGATAATTTACAACAAAAAAATTAAACACTGTTTATTAGATTTACAGGAATCTTATATATAAAGTATAGTGTGTGTGTTTGTGTGTCCAAGCAACTCGTCCACTCCCACTGGTCAGATTTCAATGATTCATAGTTCATTCAAAAGCCATAGAAAAGTTAGGTACAGGGAATGATTTTTGTTGAGCTCAGATTCAGTGTTGCCAGATTATGTGAGGTTAAAAATATATATTAATGTATTATACTAGCCATTATCGATGCATTCATAGTTCAAGGGAAGTAACTCTTACTTCCCTTTTGTATCCAAAATTGCAGTGCATGTTTTATTATAAACTAGCTTAAAAACCGCCCTATCGCGTGGCATTTAAGCTAGCTCCTGTGAATGACTCTTGGTTTGGCCATCATCACAATAGTGTGAAGTAGATGGGATAGGCATCAATAAACTACAGAACTCAAAATTGATTGCTGCATTTAAGTATTGAATATATTAAAGCTTACCTTTTAAAAGTCCAATGATAATTCTGCTGCTACTTAATTTAAAGGCAATTCGATGTATGTAGATCCTTATTTTCCAAACAATTATTTTTATTTCACGGGTGACAGAACAGGGGACAATTCATAAGATAAAATTATATTCTGTAAAGATAGAAAAATAGAAATTAGAATTAGATATACATTCAACATCTGAAGAGTTAGAGAAACATTATAGTTAAGTAAAACCTATATTATGGAATCTATATTAATAACTGTAAATTGGGAATTCAATTCTCCCACAAATTCTGAGATTAAAAAGCTCCAGCTCTACTTTATAGTAGATATTTACTCAGTCTCCCCGCTAAGACGAGTTGAGATACAAGGTCAGTTTTTAAGGTTGGGCACCAAATTGCGTACACCCGGGCAAGGAACAAAAATTGCCCGCAGCCCCCACAACGATCAGTTGGGCTGACCTCAGTGCAAGCACCAATCCCTCTCTCTGGTGCAATGTGAGGGCATGGCCTGTAGGCAGCTGTTCCCCAGGGCTGGGCACCTCTCAGTATAATTTTTCTCAGTTGCAACTGTTGTTTGATGGAGTTGACCCTGTGCGTGTTCTGCCCAAAGACAGAGATGCAACTGAGAGATGATAAATAAAGTGCTAGAAACTACTTTATTGTAATTTATTTATTGTACTAATGTACAAATGTGGCACAAGGCCAAAAAATTGGGAAAGGGGGTAAGGATGGTTATCTTCTGTCTTAAATTTAAAACTTAGCTAGTCACAATCACTGACCCAAACATACAAACAATGTTCCTTTCACCAAAACAACACATCCATTACATACCATTCTTACTAGATCCACCAAAATTCCTCAGAGACTCTATGAAGTTCTAACTAGTCCCCATATATACAATTCTACTACATACTATAAACTACTTTATTGTAATTATTTATTATACAAAAAGTACAAATGTGGCACAAGGCCAAAAATTGGGGAAAGGGGGCAAGGATGGTCATCTTCTGTCTTAACTTTTAAACTTAGCTAGCCGCAATCACTGACCCAAACATACAAACAATGTTCCTTTCACCAAAACGACACATCCATTACATACCATTCTTACTACATCCACCAAAATTCCTCAGAGACTCTATGAAGTTCTAACTAGTCCCCATATATACAATTCTACTACAAACTACTATAAACTACTTTATTGTAATTAACACACTAAAAGCTCGATATCTGTATTATATATTAGCTACTTCACTCTTCAGGTTTAACTAATTTGCATATTGATTTTTAAAATGTTTATTTCATTAATTAATTGTCTTTCATTACTGTTCTTTTATTTGAGGACTCTTTTGATTTTCATATCAAAAATAGATTTGTTTAGGAACATCATCTTATATAGTACAGAAAAGTGTTTGAAATTTACATTTTACTTGACCTTCAACAAGTTGGCAAGTATTACTTAACTTTCATATGTTTAGGTCTTATTCCACTTCTAATTATCATTTTTTTTTTTTTAAATAAACATTGGCAAGGAGTGAAGGTAGTTAAAAAAAATAGTGGTGTCAAGGGAAAAACCATCCTTTCAATGCTCTGTTTTTCTGTAGGTATGGAGGATCATGTTTGCCATTTTTTCATTGTTTAACTCTGCTTTGTTTCTGTTTTTTTAACAATGAATATTACTATGAATTCAACAATGCAGAAATAATGCCAATTGCCTGAAAAAACCCCTAACAAGTCAAGATAACGATTACAGCACTTGAATGTTTTGCAAAAGGTTTATATCTGTCTATATTTCTGAGATGAGGTGTAATGTACACTACTTACATTATTTGGACTGTTGTCCTCATCTTTGTTGCCATATTTATCACGACATTTCAGATGTTGTACACTCCAAATTTCTTCAGGTGGTTGGAATGTCGAACTGAACCCTTTATTTCACTCGCTGGGGTAGACTGTTCTAGTTCCACATGCCATGTCTAATGGATGTCAGTTATCGCCATTCACCTTGTTTTTCAAGTATATATTAGCATGGAATATATATATATATATGACTTAGTTAATACTAAACAAAACAATCAGCTAAAACTAGAAGAATTTACTCAATCACCTGTAATAGATGTCACAAAAAATACATAGGAGAAACCTCAAGGAATCTAAATAAAAGATTATATGAACACAAAAGGGACATATTACATAATACATCAAATGCATTGGTTGTCCACTGTAATGAGACTGATCACAATTTTGACATAGAAAATGTTACTCTGGTCAAAGGAGAAAAAAAACACAGAGACAAAAATGTTTAGAGAGTGGTTGGATCGCAGGTCAACCACAGTAAATTTGTACCCTATCTCTTACAAAATTTCACCATTCCTGGCAGATCTTCTATTATTACAGTGTGGGACACCCAATAACAAAACTAATGGAAAAAAATTAAAATAATCTAAATGAAATCAGCTAGATTATAAATTTAATTTAAAATCGCATCATCCCACATTCACGTGCTTGTGTGGTTGTACCAACATAACAAATTTAGTACGATAAAATCCTAAAGGACGAAATGCATCATACAAAAACATTTTCCAGTTCAATATACATTTTTACCCTATATTGTTCTAGATATATAAAAATTTATATATATCAGGCTTTAACATTTGAATAATTAAAATTACATTGATACATTTTCTGTGGCTTTTCAACTTCATGAATGTTATTTAAAGCCGGGAAATATATATAGAGTGTAAGATTTTTGGGAGACGAGGAGGGAGATAATAATGTTTTTAGTGATACAAGTATTAATAATTAACCCATAGCTGAGGGAGAAGCAGTCGACACATACCTTTCCTAATGGTTTTTGTGCATAAGAGAATATAATGAACTCAACTGGAATTACACCACCCACACATCCAAAATTACAGCACCTGGTATTCCTATGTAATAACCCATCTAGGTACTTACTAGGCTTGATGTTGCTTAACATTGGTGATTGTGTGACACTATCAGACACTGAAAGGGTTAAAGAATAGCTCAATAGCTATACTGAGAAAATTCAGAAAGTTTGTTTTTCTTCCGTGAATAAAACATAAGGGTGGAAGAGAGGGTGGAAAGTGTAGATCACTAAAGAAGTAGGATTTCTTTAGATAAGAACCAAAACATGAGTGTCACAAGTCAAAACTTGCTAAGAAGACTGTCAGGGGAACAACAGGTGAATGTCCAATTGAGGGAATGGGGCCTCGCTTGAGAAATTCCGTTGATGAAAATTTTGAGTGATAACTAAAATTAATACCTGCAAGCTAAGTCATGGCCATTTGTCTATGCAGTCTAAAACTGAAGTTTGTCAAAATGACAACTGAAGTGAAATACCCAGGGTGACAGAGGAATTGCCTACGTCCTTGGGTAGTATTGGTATGAGGTACCAATATGAGAAAGGAGTTAGGGTGGATCGATATTCTGCTACCACTACTCTTAGGAGGAGGGATCTCTCCAAAATTGGGCATGGAGTTAATTTTCCTGAGTCAAATGACAAAAACTCTTTGCATAGGTTGGGGGAATCACTGAAACTTCAGGCGACGTCAGACCCATGCACAAAAACCACACCGGTTTTGGGCGAATGTCCACATAAGTAGAAGATTGAAGTGATCAAGACAATAGCCACTCAAATTGCTGTTGGAGATGAGAGACAACTGCTTCACTTAATCTCACATAACTTACTGTCTGAAGAAAACCTCCAACTGGAGCCTAGTTCCAGAAACTTTTTGTCAAATTTAGTCACATCAAGAAAAAGTGTCATATTGATATGCAAAGTGGGAAGGGTTGATAATTCTGCACAAGGAATTTATTTTCTGCACAACACATATATATTCTCGCTTGAAGAATTAATAATTTTGATAGTAGCTCTGTACGAAGACTGTTATATAGAAGCATTTTCTTTTATTCAAATTATTATTTTGTTTTTTACTTTTGACTTCACTTTACCTAGACCAAACCAATACAATTCCTGTTGACTATTTGATCCTTGTTAGCCTTGCGATCAAAATCAAACACAACATGGAACAAGGCAAGGTTTGGATCGAAGTGATCAACTCAATGATCAGCTGTGGGGATTGGACATCGGATGGTCTGGCAAAAGAGACTACAATTGGTTGTTGTAGACCAGGATGGAACCTGAAGTCTACAAATGTACAGAGACTGGTATTTCAACATGATGTGTTTGTAAGCTTAAAATTAAAAAAAAAAAAAAAAATGTTTCATCATACTGAAATAAAATACAGGAAAAAGGTTTAAATAAAGAAGATATTTTTTATTTTTTTATTTTTGAATGAATGAATGAATGAAACATCTGGCTGGAATAAAATAATTTCTTGTCAATAAATGTGCCATGCTGAAAGGATTTAATTTTACTGTTTTAAATTTTACAAGAATGATTTTTCAAGGTGTCTCAATGTATTTTTCAGGTCATCCCATAAGTTCTGTCCAAATTTTAATTTTTTGTTAAAATGAACAAAATTTAAAGAGTATTTTATAATGTCTAATGGAGCTGAACATTATTTTTATGTTTAGATGCATTTAAACTGATCAAATTTTATTTCAGAGAACAATAAAATTAAATTTTGTTTGAGTAAAAACCCTGCTAACATGGAAGTACCCAAGAATCATTTGAGGTACATAATGCCTTATGAGTTCAAGAAAGGAAACTCAGCAGCCGAAGCGGCTAGAAACATTCACTCAGTTTATGGAGAGGAATGTGTGAATGAAAGAACTTGCAGAAGATGGTTTGCAAAATTCAGAGGTGGAGATTTCACCCTTGAAGATGAAGATCGAACCCAACGTCCAGTTGAGTTTGATGCAAAGCTTCTGGAAGCAGCCCTTGAAGAAAATCCTGCTTTATCAGTTGAGGAATTGGCAGTTGTTCTCAGTTCAAACCATACAACTGTTCACTCTCCATTCTCGCCAACTTGTTTCACCTTTTTTGGATAGACTTGTGATCAAAAATGGATCTTTTATCAAAATGTTAAGCATCGTAGACAGTGGCTTGGTAAAGGGGAAGGACCCCAGCCACAGCCGAGAAGGAAACTTCATGGGCAAAAGGTTCTTCTTTCAATCTGATGGGATCGCCAAGGAATAATCCGCTTTGAATTCTTACCACTTAATGCAACAATTAATGTTCAAATATACTGTCAGCAATTAGAGCATTTGAACCAAGCTTTGAGGAAAAAAAGACCTGCTCTAGTGAATCGAAAAGAGGTGATGTTTCATCGGGACAATGCACGACCCCACACAGCAAGAATCACGTCACAAAAGATCGAAGAACTTGGTTGGGAGAAAATTCCTCATCCACCTTATTCTCCCGATCTTGCTCCTTCAGACTACCATTTGTTTCGTAGCTTACAGAATCATTTGGAAGAAACAGCTTTTGTAACACAGGAAAAGGTTAAAACTGACATTTGTGAGTTCTTTGAATCAAAGCCAAAAGAATTTTACAGTAATGGAATTAGTAAGCTTGTTAATAGATGGAAGGAAGTCATAGATAATCAGGGAAAATACATTGTTGATTGAATCTGTAATTAAATGTAACATTTGGTCACTTGTTTTCTTTATTCAAAATTCAGACAGAACATATGGGATGACCTGATACAAAGAAATAATTAAACATATTTTTTAAACATATTACAATTATTGAAATATGTTGTCCATTGTTTTCTTTTATTATTATTCAGAAAACTTTTCTGGGATTTTCTTGTTATTAAAATTGCAAGAAAATTACAGAAAGGTTGTCTCAATATGTAAGTTTTAGAATGATTTCAAATTTATTAAAAGTTTATATTTCAGTCAATTTGGGTTGGCTTCGTTGGTTTTGTTTAGGGTCATTTAATACTAAAATCTAAATATTTTGAATGCAATTACATGCACCTTCAACTACAGATAAAATGTATTGCTGGTCATTTTGCTATAAACAGGCATTAATGGTCATTTAACTATAAGTAAGTTTTGCTAGAATTTTTATTTTAAAGTTGTATTTTTATACTTTTATAGTGTTTTGTTTGGGAGGTCAATATTTGTCCATAGTTGGGACCCTAACAGCCCAGTCAGGGTGGGGACCTGGGCACAACAACAATTAAGAGGTGGTTCCATGCTCCTCAAAACCTCCGCAACTGATCAGAGGGCTTGCTGCCAGATGTATGTTTCAGTCAACAAAATGCATCAAGATACCATAACCCACATCCCCACAAGAAAATCACACATCAAAATTTGACTCAAGGAAAATTACTTACTCAACTATAAGGAATAACAGGATTTAGTAAATTACACATTTCAAAATAGTACCTAAAATTTTGAGGGATGACAGATGAAAACTACATTACCCCATTCTAAAAATCACAAAATTTATAAAATTATATCAGACTTTTAGTGTAATGGTGATATTTTTTATATCACTATGTGTCATGTCTTTTCAGGAGTTATGTCCCTACTTGACATGACTCCTTGCTAATCCTGTGCTAATACGAATATATACTTGAAAAACAAGGTGGATAAAATAAGTATAGGTTTATTGTACAAAACCCATACAATAAGTATAAAGGTAACGTTTATGCATAAGATCATCGCAAGTCAATCCAACAGAGAGTGCTACTATTGGAAGGTCGGTAATTCTTGTGTAAGTCTGAGTCGTACTCAACAGATCCCAGCTAGTATATTTAGCTACCCACCCCACGAGGGTTGCATGTGGCACAAGGCCAGTTTAACGTGGGTTCTCTGAGCCCATATGCTCAGCAAAAAATATTCCCTTTTTGAACCCGCATAAACAGGTTCAGGGTCAGTCTACCTCCCTGATCGAGACTCTGCCCTTTGGCGGAGCCTTGTCCGGGTTCCTCTCTGCTCAGAGGCAGAGAGTTTATTTAGCTGGAACAGATCTCAGCTAGTATATTTAGATACCCCCCCCCAACGAGGGTTGCATGTGGCACAAGGCCGGTTTAATGTGGGTTCTCCAAGCCCGTAGGCTCAGCCAAAAATATTCCCTTTTTGAACACACATAAATGGGTTCAGGGTCAGTATACAACTGATTATCTAAGTCTGATAGAAGAACTATGTGCAGTAGGGCAAGCCGATCTTGGAAATATGGTATTGCACTCAATTTGAAAGGTGGTGTTTTGCATGTCAAATAAAGACAAAAATTT
Source organism: Acanthosepion lycidas (assembly GCA_963932145.1). Taxonomy (NCBI): domain Eukaryota; kingdom Metazoa; phylum Mollusca; class Cephalopoda; order Sepiida; family Sepiidae; genus Acanthosepion; species Acanthosepion lycidas. The sequence continues at coordinate 99,959,070 of OZ010575.1, read as the reverse complement.
TTTTTTCTTTTTTAAATCATTACCGTTTTGGAGAAAACCAATTTATAGATGAAAGTTAGGCTCAAAATTGAAGCATTGGAATTTCAATCTGGTGATCAAAAAACTCTCAAAATCTTCCGTACCCTTATGGCAAACAAATGTGTAAATGTCATTTAATTTGTCTTCCAACTTTTCCCTCATCCTTAATAAATCAAAGAAAAATAAATCAGACTTATGAATAATAAAAAATATTCAAAGTGAATATTTTTATATAAAGGCAAAATGGAGATTAAATACAATAATATATTTAGCTTGTGGCCAGGAATGAAAATAGATTCCTTTTTTTCTGTATCATATAATGTTTACATTTGTTATAAGTTCTTGCAGAGTTTATTAAATTATCAGATATTTGGGTTAAATGAAACCCCCAACTGTAGAAAATCTGCACTGAATTGTAAAATAAAAAATGCAATAAAAATAAGACATTAGAAAAGCTTTTAATTGCTTTTATGAATAAAATAATGGATACTACTTTTGTAGCTACTTAAAAAAATATCTAAGTAATTAAATGATAGAATTATGAGGAAACACAACATTGTAGAAATGTTTACAAAGTTTTTTTTAGTTATATACGAAAATTAATTTTTCTTTTAATTCGCAATAATAATAGGCTATCATCTTTCAAACAAAACTGAAATTTATGTTTCCTTCATACTAATGTTTTTTCAGAAAAACAGAAGACGATTTCAAGCTTTGTTAGTCAAACTGCTATATATCTTTATTTGCTTTTCCCCCATATACAAGACAGATTGAAAAAGGTGTAGATTTTTGCCCATATTTGACTAACAGATTCCAAAAGAGGAAGATTACTTCCATGTATATATCATTCATGATTGGATCCTAACAAAATCTAACCCCATAGTGATTACTTCGTATCATTTTAGAATTATATTAAAAGAAAATATCTCAAGCAATAAAGACACATCACAAGTAATTATATTCATACAGGTGTATATTATACAGTGCAGAATTCCAATGAAACATGCCACTAGAAGTTTAGCAAAATAAAATTTACTTAAGTGGAAAAGAACATGTTTTTTTAGTGGGAAGAATTTTGGGAAAATTGACTAAATAATAATAATAATAATGAAGAAAAGGACAAAATAATATGAGACAAATAATAATGCAAGTCAAAACAAAACAAAGAAACTATAAGAGAGTAATATTGTAAAAGGTTCATAAAGTAGTAATAGTGTCTATATACAAAAGGTACAGTGGTTATAGCATTCTGAAAAGAAAGAAAGTGGCAAGCAAAAAGTTCAGAATTGTACTCCATTTAGAGCATTAAAAAATTTATTTAATTTTACTCTGCTGAAAGGCTTTGTAAATAAATCGACATCAATTTCTTCTGGTGGAATATAGAATTTTTAGATACAGCTATACTAACTTGTCTGTCTCAAAAGATGCATGCTCATCTTTTTTTGAATTAACCAGATATTTTATAACTGGATAAGCAATTTTGCTTCTTGCAAAATGTCATATATTTCTCATCACATACTGACAATGCTTATTTATAGGTTATTTTCTTGGCATTATATATATCAGGGTACCAACTACTTCTCGGTAATATTTTATATCTGTTTGCGACCACATTTTTTACAGTGGAATGGTTTCTTCCTGTGTTGTCTAAGACATGTGCTTTGGGAAATTTAAATCCTCAAAATTCTCTTGAGTGTGTGTTAACATGTGTCATTTGAGATTTGAATTTTGGGAAAACTTAAATCTGCAGGTTCCACAATGAAATTGTTTCTCTCCATTGTGTGTAGAAATGTGTCGTGTGACATTGGAACTTTCGGAAAATTTCAATCCACAAATTTCACAGTGGAAACGTTTCTGTGTGTTAACATATGTTGTTTGAGATGTGAATTTCGGGAAAACTTGAATCCACAAATTTCACAGTGGAAACGTTTCTCTCCTGTGTGTGTTAACATGTGTCGTTTGAGATTTGAATTTCGGGAAAACTTTAATCCACAGATTCCACAGTGAAATTGTTTCTCTCCAGTGTGTGTAGAAATGTGTTGTATTACACTGGAACTTTTGGAAAATCTAAATCCACAGATTTCACAGTGGAAACGTTTCTCTCCTGTGTGTGTTAACATATGTTGTTTGAGATCTGCATTTCGGCAAGATTTATATCCACAGGTTTCACAGTGGAAACGTTTCTCTCCTGTGTGTGTTAACATATGTTGTTTGAGATGTGAATTTAGGGAAAACTTGAATCCACAGATTTGACAGTGGAAACGTTTCTCTCCTGTGTGTGTTAACATGTGTCGTTTGAGACTTGAATTTAGGGAACATGTAAATCCACAGATTTGACAGTGGAAAGGTTTCTCTCCAGTGTGTGTTAATATGTGTCGTTTGAGATGTGAATTTCGGGAAAACTTACAACCACAGATTTCACAGTGGAAAGGTTTTTCTCCTGTGTGTGTTAGCATGTGTTGTTTGAGACTTGAACTTTGAGAAAACTTAAGTCTACAAATTTCACAGTGGAAACGTTTCTCTCCTCTGTGTGTAAACATGTGGCTTTTGAGACTAGAACTTAGGAAACACTTTAATCCACAGATTTCACAGTGAAATTGTTTCTCTGCAGTGTGTGTTAACATGTGCTTCTTGAGATCTGAATTTCGGCAAGATTTATATCCACAGATTTCACAGTGGAAACGTTTATCTCCTGTGTGTGTTAACATGTGCTGTTTGAGATGTGAATTTTGCAAAAACTTGAATCCACAGATTTGACAGTGGAAACGTCTCTCTCCTGTGTGTGTTAACATGTGTCGTTTTAGATGTGAATTTCGAGAAAACTTACAACCACACATTTCACAGTCAAATAGTTTATCTCCAGTGTGTGTTAACATGTGCTTTTTGAGATTTGCATTCCAGGAAGATTTATATCCACAGATTTCACAGTGGAAACATTTCTCTTCATTGTGTAACATCACGTGTTTTTTGATATTCAAATTCATGGACAATCTAACTCCACAGTTTTCTCATGTCTGTTCTCTCCTGTGTGGGCTTTGAATGAACAGCTATTCCAAGAATTTCGCAGTGTAAGAATGCTTCTTCTGTGTTTCATGAATATTCATCATGGTTTTCGGGTACTCTCTGAGATGTAAGCTGCAAAGAGAAAAAAAATAACTCATAGGAAATGTAGGATGGAAACATGAGATGTAGGATTATGAAATTGGTTTTAAATCAATAGGACGTATTTTATTGCGACAAGAGCAGATTTACCAATAGATGCATCATGTATTAGTAAGTGTGGATGTGTGGTTGTTGGAATGGGCATAGAAAAGCAAGATCAGCAAATTGGCTTCTAGACTAGGAAAAGGACAACTTTGAATTTAAAACTAAGGATAATATTATGCCAAAGACATGCTACATTTGAATTTCAAAATTGACCATCAATTGAAGCCAGGGGTTGGTTTAGGGCTACTCACAGCCACGGAGTACAGAGTAGAAGGATGTGAACGCACACCTTCATCCAGTATAGTGGGCGAGAGAACAAGAATGTTAAAGAGGTGGTTACATAAACAACATCTGCAGAGATAATTTGAGCAGTCTCTCACACACTGCAAACAAAGAATGTCAGGTCTGCTTGCTTGAGTGCGGGATGAAAACAAGGGCAGTATATCACAGACTGGCTGAGAGAAAGTGATGAAACATTACTGGAAATAAGAAGTAAATTAATGAAGATTGAACACTTGTATTATCATTTAATTAGTAACTCTCATTTGTTATGCAATAAACACTTATTATTAATGGAGAAGGAATATAAATGGAAATCTCTCCAATATCTTAATGAAAATGTCATGGTAATTTACAGGTGAAAAAACTCAATCTCCCATGCATTATGCAAGGAGAAACTGTCTGGAAAGCAAGATGCCAAAATGGAGTGCCTGAGAACAAACTGTTGGCATAGAACTTAGTTATATCGAGCCATTCGAACTGTAAAATGATGCCAATCTAGTATTGCCCTTAAATTCATGAAGTCACAACTATCTAAGAGTTCTTGGAAATATTTTCACAGATTACTTCCACAACGAAGAGAACAAATCAATGTAAGTTCAGACTCAAAAATCGGCGGCAGAAAGAAATGTCGAACTCTTGATTTGCAGGTACTGTCACAAATCACAATGGATGTAACCAGTCAGAAATATAACTCACTCACCGACGATGACCGCTGCAGTCGTTAAATACACAAATTTTATCTTTTTTCTCCCCAATTCAATAACACCAATTGCTTTTATCGACCAAGCATTTTTTCATTCATCGACAACAGGGAGAGGATGCACAATACTGGCGTTATCAAAATACTTTTATGGCAACTCCTGCGACTGACATGTTTCTAATTTGAATATACTGTCTTCAGCATAGCATGCAGAATACATGCATACCCCTTTTTTTTGGCAAGTAACTTTCTTTTTCACCATGGTTTCTATCGTAAGATACACACGACATGCTGTCGCTTGGTTTGACAAGGTAGTTTGCCATTTCCTTTGTTATAAATTACCATGAAAGTATTTATAGAAAAAGCACAGGGAATATCCATTACAGTGTTGGGAAAGTGACTGAAGGTGAGTTGAAGCAGAAGTAAATGTAAATGTAAAAATGTAAAGGCCATTAACAGCACCAAACACCATTTATAGACAAAATCAAATCATGTGACATTTTTATTATATCATGTTTCTTTCGGGATTCCGTACATTTGAATTACAGCCGTTTTATGGACACAAAAGGGAAAGAACAGTAACATTTTTCTAACTGGATGCTCGTTGATTGTAAAAAACTTGTGCAATTTATGTGTACAGATAGATCTACTTAATAAAATCATTGTAAAGAACTTACCATTTACACAAATTTTACAATATTTGACAACTTTAATGTAAAAATAAAATAATTTAAGAAATAACAATTGTTTTAAAAATTCATTTTTCATGGAAAAAATTTTTACCTTCAGACAATATTATACATATTCATAAAAACTAAGAGCAACTAAAAGCATTTGAAATTAAATAATATTTTTGTTTTATTGACTTTTGTATGTTACAATTCAGAGCTGATTTTTAGGTAGACGAGGTCCAATTTTCAAAAAAACAAAACATGATTTACTTTCCTCAAAGCATTGTGGTTTTAACTAATATAATGACTTGCGTGCTTGAACATTGAATTTCTAGTTTTCATAAATTATTTATTGATGGAGTGGGGAATAAATATATATATATATATATATATATATATATATATGTATGTATTAGGTTGGTGCAAAAATAATGACGTAATAATGTCGTTTTTTGACGTATTTTTTAACGTCAAAAAACGACATTATTACGTCATTATTTTTGCACCAACCTAATATATATTTATACACGTTTCATTAAATAATATAGACAAGTGTTGTTTATTTATTTTATGTAAATTTTTTTGTAACATCTGATAAGTTTAATAACATTATCGTTAAACGAAGAAAGAAATTCACAATATTGATCCATATTTTTTTTATTAATACAATCTAAGCTTTTGGCTTACTTAAGCCATTATCAAAGATGTCAATTACAACATATTAAACAATATATGGACAAGACAGTGATGATAGTCTGTCAATGTTTACATAGAAGATTTCTAAGCAACGATAAACATGCGCATATAAGACGCTAGAAGCGAAAATCGCACTGCATCTCATGACATCACACATGACCACACAAGAGTGAATTGGAGAAATATAAAGTATGGGAAGCCGTTGGTATAAACCAATGGCTTCTGTTACCAATTATAGACATTTAAGGATATTTGTAGAGATGCCATAATTGATTTTGTTTAGGTTGGGTTTCAACTGTTTGATGTATAATGCTTCAAGGATTTTTAGTTTTTGTCTATTGTTTTCATGTCGAAGTATAATTGTGTTTTCGACAAGTATTTTACGGAATTGTGTGTGTGGGCAGGCATGTTGTTTTAAATGCCTAGTATTATGCACAATTTGCTTAGTATTGAGATTTCTAAGAAAGCATCTTATTTGTTCATCAACTATAAAGTTTGGAAAGTTATTATTAATAAGTGTCTGTTTTATATTCTTTAGTTCACTGTAAAAAATCTGTTTTGTGGATGAATTAGTTTCTGCACGATGTATTAGATTCTTTATAATTGCTATTTTGTAGTAATATGGGCATTTGCTCTTGTAGTTAAATGTACATGAATTTATGCTTGTAGGTTTTTGTATGGCGAAATAGTAAATTTGTTATTATTTGTGTTTATCAATATGTCAAGGAAGGGGATTTTATTATTAGTATTGAGTTCATATGTGAATTTAAGGACAGAATTATTTTGGAAACGTTTTTGAAGTTGAATTATTTCATCTGTATTTTTAACTAACATAAGAATATCAACATATCTTAGGTAGATTGCCTAAATACACACAATATATATATATTTATATTATAAATTGATTTATTTAAAATATGTTTTTTTTTGCTACACAGTTCTAACCATGTTTCAAAAATGGAAGCTAAAAGCTACAAATTTAATTTCGTAATTAAATTAAAGACATTAGTTCCATTTCATCCTCAAGCGAATTTTGGAGTAACTTTTAAAATTACTGGGTTTTAAAGACACATCTAAAATCATAATTCACGTTTCCAAGGTTACAGATAAATCTACTTCAACTGGACAAGGGGTGTCTGGGTGTTCATTATGTCTGTATTATTGTATCCGTTAATTCGCTTGAGGATGAAATGGAACTAATGTCTTTAATTTAATTACAAAATTAAATTCGTAGCTTTTAGCTTCCATTTTTGAAACATGGTTAGAACTGTGTAGCAAAAAAAACATATTTTAAATAAATCAATTTATAATATTAATGCTCTGTAAATTTACATTGAGCACTATTTTGTAAAAATAAAAATATCTATGAGAACACCGGATTATATATCTTACTGTTTTTTCTTTTTATTTATATATATATATATATATACATATATTTATATATATAAAGATATTTAACGTTACTTTAAAAAAAATAACATATTTATAATAATTTCTATCATTCGGGAATAGTTTCTGAAAGTTCCATTAAAATCTGACAATTATTTTCTAGTGCACAAAAATTTGCTATGTTATCTAGTATTTCCACCAGTGAAGAGAAACAAAGGTTTTTTTTTTAATCAAAAGCTAAAATCTTCAAAAAAGACAGAAAAAAAAAAATTAAAAAATACTTTGTTCTTTCCTTTTAATCGTCGCATAAACCTTTCGATGATAAAATTTGTTTTTGTCAAATTTAAATCAGTTTTTATCATGCTATCCTCTGGTATCTCTGTGACATCGCTAAAATAAGACTGTAGGATGATGAAAAAGATGCCAAACTTTATCATCTAAATGTCTATGTTATTATCAAGAGGAAAGATCAAAGTATTTTGGGGGGATTTCTTTACATTTTTTAATCGTTCCTAACATGTCCAAAATTTTCATTAAAAATATTTTTAGTCAGCAAAATTGACAGATAATCAATCAGCTCAACCTTTTTTGTTCTATTTTATAAAAAAAAAAAAAAATGAAAACCTTAGTTTAAAATTCTTTTAAACATCAATTATAATTTTTTCAAAACTTAGTTTAAGAAAATCAGAAATTATAATGTTTATTTAAAATATTTTGAAACAAGCATTATTTAGTTTCTGTGCCAAAAAGATGTAGTTTGAAAATAAAACAAAGCAGATCATAACATTTTGCGTCACTTGACAGGTGATAAAAGACGTATTGACAGATTACGTGAGGATAATTTATTCTACAGAAGGAGAGAAGTGAAATTATTTAGATTTAAGTGAACAAATTATTTATCTCACTATTTTTAAGGAAAACTTTAAGTGCTCTTATTTTTTGGGGTACTTTGCTTTCACCTTTACGTTTATGATGCTTTATGGAAAATATATTATAAAGAAATTAAAATAAGACTGTTAAGAGTGACATTAAATTTTATAAGGAAGGTATCTAATTAATAAAAAAGTACCTTTCTTATGAAATTTGATCAGAAGTGTACATAAAATACTATAATTTTATGTACTTTTATTACATTTTACTGAGTTATTTGTATTTCCATTCATTTTATTATTAATTTTGAATAAAATATTTCAGAAATAACAAATAATTGTTTTAAAAATTCACTTTTCATTGAGATATCTTTTTGCTTTTAGACAATATTGTCCATGTTCATTAAAATAAATAAAAGCAATTAAAAGCTTTTGAAATTAAATAATATTTTTGTTTTATTGAGTTTTGCATGTTACAATTCAGAGATAATTCTTAGGTGAAAGTAGTCCAATTAAAAAAAAAAAAAAAGATTTGGTTTGCTCAAAGCCTTGTGCTTTTAACTAATATAATCACTAATCTGCCCAAAATTGAAATGACAGAGTTTTCGTACAACTATTTATGGGGGAGTGGTAATACATATGAAAAAAAAATTTTGACTCGACTTTAAACAAGGAAAAAGTATTTCTAATAAGTTCAATCATTTGTGAATAGTTTCTGAAAGTTTCATTAAAATCCGACAATTATTTTTATTTTTGCAAAATTTTCAAAATTAATGCCTGTCATACAGCAATCAAAATTTAGAATGTTCTAAAAAGAAGGAACATTTTTTTAAAATAATTAAAAAATACTTTGTTCTTTCCTCTTAATAATAACATAAACATTTAGACGATAAAATTTTTGTTTTCAAGTTTGGCGTCTTTTTCATCATGCTATTCTCTGTTTTTAGCGATCTCACGGAGGTACCTATATGCTCATTTTTCAGAGATCTCATGTGATAGAATGTGTTCAGGAATTAAGGTTTTGAAAGTAATGACTGTTATTTTTTTTTTAATTTGATTATCAGCGAACAAAAATAAATACAAAAAAGAAAATAAACAAAAAAATAAAGACTTCAGATAAAATATATATTTTTTTTTATTACGGGCCACCATACTTACAAACGGAAGCAGTTCTGTAGAAATATCAAGGCGAATTTGTGTTGCTGACGCAGGCGAGCAATCGATATTTTAAAAAAGCATTTTTAAATATTTTTAATCAAATTTAGCAATTATTATGACTTTGTGACTAAGTAATGTTGGAGGGATTTTTTTTTTTTATGTATCAGCAATTCCTAAAGTCTTTTTAAATAATAAAATCGTCTGTTAATTTTTTTAGCAAAGTCAACAGATACTGTCGTGTTATTTAAATTTTAAAACTATTTACAATTTAAATGGAAATGCTTACTACAATTTAAACTCTACAATACTGGATTTTTAAGAGTTTTTTTTTAAATTTGTTGCTTGCATTTGCTGCTTTCGTAGTCTATAATGACGATTCGACGAAAGACCAGAAAAATACCCGAAAAAGAATACACGGAAATTAATTTTTGTTTTTAATTCTCATAAAATAAATGTAATAGAATTTCTTTCAAAGAAAACATTTAAATTTATTTAAAATGATTTTTTTTTTTGGTGGTGGTGGTGGTGGGGGGTGTTAATAAGTCAGCGACGGTACGTCTCTAACTTACCTTTTCAGGGCGAATCGAGATTCGAAAGTAAAACCTTTTCATAGAAAAACAAACAGGATTTTAAAGTTGATTAGGTGTTGTTGATAGACTTGATATTTCTTCCTCACGCTCGACAATATTTTGAAATCGATAAAACTTCCTATTTTTAAAGAAATTGCAATTAAAAGAGATTAATTATTTGAAAATATAACGCATGTAGTTTTAGAACACAAACAGCGAACAGAACAAAATAATTACTGAAACCGGTGTAAAAGAAGAACTTGTTGCTTGTTCTAAAACAGTTTGGGTGAAAAAATAATGTTAGAACATCGCAATATTAATCTGTTTTTCCATAAAATGTTATTTTTGGCGTAAAGTGAAAACAACACAATTAAAAACCTCATAAAAATCCATTAATTATCAAAGTGATTTGTTTCAAAGAAAATTCGTAAATTTAAGAATTAACATAATTTGACTGCGAACCGAGTTCGAATTCCAGTCGGATTACAATACATTCACTTACGTACTAATACCCTTGGCAAAAGATATGAATCCTCTTCTTCTTTCCCAGCTATGGGTAAATAGCAGGACAGGCCGGGTTCTATAGCCTTGGATGGCAATTGGTCTATGGCAGAAATAGCAACCTACTGCGGGAAAAAAATCTGCCTCGTCAGTCACGTATCGAAATATACATGATCGCCTAAGTGTGTATCACGTATGACACAGAACTGTCTGGCTATATTCCGCTGCAATTAGATCTCTTTCTGATTCATTTTGCATGCTGACCGGATGTGAACGCTATGAAGGGAGAAAACTAAATAAAAATGTCGTTTTCTTTCTGTGCATAGGTTTCGAACATCATGTAGAATGTTGATTAGAACGTCGGGTTGACCAATTGTAGAATGTATTGCTTCTTGAGTGTTGTCGTCACCAATGTTGAATGGGTTAAAAATAGATAATGTGGCTGCGTGTTGAGAAGGTAATAAACATTCATACATAATATTTAAAACATCAAGGAAAAAACAATGAGAACCAATTTTGTTTAACGAAGAAATATTAGGTTGGTGCAAAAATAATGACGTAATCATGTCGTTTTTTGACGTTAAAAAATACGTCAAAAAACGACATTATTACGTCATTGTTTTTGCACCAACCTAATATATGTATATTAAATTCAACAATAATACAAAGTAGTTGTAATATGAGTGAAAAAGGGAGAAAAAAAAGTAGCTTCCCCTTGACTGTAAGGAAATGTCTTAAAGAAGATTTGTCTGAGTAAAATGTTCAGAGTTCAGTGTTGAAAACAGAATATTTCTTTCAGAAAATTGTTCAGTAGTTGCAACTTACAAAGTTGATTTAACTTGGTGTGTCCACTGAGAACTGGTGGTGTGTCACATAAAGTTCTGTAGTGTGTATGTACGTGCGGAGTGAGTAGGATGAAATACACGAGCGAGTAAATGAGAACTATTGTCTCTGGGTACCTCGACTGTGGTTCTGAAATTACTACTACTGGTTTTTTGGAATGCATCCAATATTTATACTATCTGGAGTGGCTCCAAGAAAAGACGCTATAGTACATTTTTGAATATACATGAAAAATATCCGATTGTACGGAAAATGGACCAATCAGCGATTTTGTAGCAAAGCTTGTTTTTGAACAAAGTGTAGGAACAAATTTACTATGGTGGAATGCGATAGATAAATTGTCCTGTTATTTTTTATTATGTATTTATTGACCAATTAGAATTGGAGAAAATGTAGGCGTGGCACTACAATCACGTACAGTTGCGAAGCAGACTCCCTCCTGCAATGAAAGCAACACTGGCTAATCGCGAACGTTCCCGCTTGGAAAGATGTCGTTACGGGATGCCTTCTTAAAAGCAGGCCTCCCATAACGATCACTAGTGTCCTAACCCAATTTAAATAGGTACCTCTACAGAATTTTCGATATCTAAGTTTTAAAATTAAATTTTAAAAATGAAAAAGCATTCTTGAAGAATTCATTCTAGTTTTAATTGAAAGCTAAATGGTTAAAATTTATTATTTCCAGTAAGTAGAATATTCTGGTGTATTTGAGATAGAAATTAGATTCAAATATAATTTCCATCTGAAACACACTAGAGAAATAATTGCTCGAATCTTTTAAAAGCGGTCATTTTCTTAATTTTAAGAAATTTGTAAACAAACAAATTTATCGGGTTTAAAATTCTTTCAAAATGAAATTTTTGTGACACGTTATTTGAGTAAAATTTAAAAAAAATTAAAGTTAAATTAATCTGATTTGAAATAAATATTACTTACTTAGCATAAAAAACCAATATACAAGCATTTCTTAACGATGGGCTCTTCTTTCTTTGATCTTTAATTTATCGAGAAGCTCTTAAAGGTGACGACAGCTCTTATGGATGACCAGAAATGACATATTTACGAAAAATAAGGACGCATTTTTTTTTAGTTTTTAACTACTAATTTTTACAAATTAACATATTTTCAGCTATTATTTAATATTTTATTGACTTTAGTTAAGTTTTTAAGAAGCTTTATGAAATTTGCATTTCGTCTCTAGATTCTTAACTTTACCACCTTAAACAAAAAAATTAATTGAAGTATGACCCAAACTAAAATAAATACATAAAATAAAAATATTGAGTGAAATAGCAATTAAGAAAAGTAAAACTTTCTTTTTTTATTTTGAAGGGATGATTTGCAAAGTCGTCAATGATGAAACAGAACTGAATTAAAAGTGAAATAATTGAGTGCGTCAGACGACACTTAAATCATGTGACCTTATTAAAGATTATGTCATGTATAGCTTCCCATAGGTAAAAATTAGGAACTTTTTTTTTTCACTAAAAATTATATTTAAAATTATTTTAAAATATTTGGTTACAAACGACTGTTATGACCTTTTCAAATTTTGATTCGTAAATTTACTTTCCATTTAATAATATCACCAAATTGCATTCTTGAAATCAATGAAAAATTTTAAACGATTTTTGAACTATTATATTATTATAATTAAGTTTTTTTTAAAAAAAATGAAAAAATTCTTGTAAAAATTCATTATTCATCGGAAAAATTTCATTTTTTCAGACATTAATGTCCTTAATATAACTTATTTACAAAACCAATTAAAAGCTTTTCTAATTAAATAATATCATAGTTTTATTTAGGTACCTTCAATAATAAGCTAAAAAAAAACAAACAAACAGTGCGTAGCATGACGATAAAAGTCCCAAACTTAATAAAAACAAAGTTTTAACATCAAAATGTTTGTTATTATTAAGAGGAAAGAACAAAGTTTTTTTAATTATTTTTTTTTTATATTTCCTCCTTTTTAACACGTTCTAAATTTGGCTAAAAATCTCGTTTTTTTTGTGGGGGGGTTTGGTTTTTTTTTGTAAGACTTGTGGTAATGGACATTTTTGTAGCAGTTTCCAGTGTAAAACACATTAATTTGGAAACTCTTGCAAAAATCACATATTTGTCGAATTTTAATGGAGATTTTAGGACTTATTAAAAAAAATGAATGAATTTAATTTTTAAATTTTTATTTTTAGAAAATATATACATTTTACACCTGTTACCACCCATCATAACTTAATTTTATGAAAAATTCTAGAATTTGCTTTATATTACTTATAATAAGCAGGACTCCTTGGAGAAAATAAAAAAATCATAATTTTTTTTTTTTCGCAACTACTCCCAACTTTTTAAAAATCTGCTCCAAATCGTAAAATAAAAATAAAAATACAATAAAAATAAAACTATCTACTTATCGAATGAAATAGGCTTTTATCTGCTTTTATAAATAATAATATACATTAACGAAATTATTGTCTGGAGGGAAAAAAAATTCTGATGAATAATTAATTTTTACAAGAATTGTTTGCATTTTCTTTAATTTTTGAAGAATTTTTTTCACTTTCTTTAACATTAAAAGAGTACAAGGTAGGTTATTAAGTTATTAATTAAAGACTATATTTACTAAGCGAAATCTAAAATCTTAATACAAATCATACTCCCAAAACTTTTTACCATAATTAAAGACATTTTTTGTGCGTCAAAATGTTATATTTTTTAGTATGGTGTATCGTAAATGGTATTATGGTTAAAAGGTCACGTGTTTCAAGGCTTGTCCCTTTTAGAGAAAACAACTTGAGTTGACATAAAGGTTTTCAGCTGCGAGGAATACTTTCATTTCACTTCCGTGTTTCATTGTCCGTACGTTTCAACAGGCCATGCATTCTTTCAGTTTTCATTTCTTCGTGTTTAAAAGTCTAGTTCATCCCAAATCCGTTTACATGTTTTTCTTTTATCAACATATAGTATAATGGTGAATAGTTTGAGACTTTGAGATAAGCTTATCGCAGCCGGCCGGAAGTTACTGCCGTCTACTCAAACGTCTGAAAGCGTCACCGCGGAAAACAGAACGAATGCCGTTAATTTCCGGTGACTCAGCGTTTTTCAGAGAACGATACACAAAAAGCAAAACAAATGAAACATAAACATACACAAGTCCTCTTAACTAAAAATAATGACCAGAAACTACTTCATATACACATGCTGAAGGTAATTTTTAGTCATCAATCAAAAGACATTACCAACCATGCAGACCGCAGCCGACATAAACACAGCCGATTTCTTCCACCAAATAACTCGGCCAACTTGGCCTCGGGGTAGTGCGACGTTCTCCCCCTCTCACCTTCACCTGGCCGACCTTCGTCGCTGACCGCACGAAGCAGCCAACCTCAGCAGCAGCAGCAGTGGGCCAGGCCAACTTAAGCAGCATCAGCGGACCAAGCCAACCTCAGCAGCAGCTGGCCGAACCAACTTCAACAACAGCAGCAGCAGCAGCCGAACATTATATGCGATAGTCCTTTTCAGGACTACCTGGCCACGTTATATGCGATAGTCCTTTTAAGGACTACCCTGGCCACATGATATGCGATGGTCCTTTTAGGGACTATTTGGCTACGTTATATGCGATAGTCCTTTTAAGGACTACCAAGCTGCGTTCTTACACGACTGTCATTCTAAGGACGAACAGTCTACCCCAGCACTGTTTACGCTGATCCTCTCTCTTCAAAACGCCAACACGCTTCTTTACAAAGGGCGAACATCTGAGGATCGACTGGACCTCGAATACCGCTGTTCCATCTGCCTGCCTCCGAGCTGCCGCCTTGAACCCAAAAACGATCCTTCGACTGGCACTCCCTGACTTCAAGATCGAACTACAGCAAACAATTCCTATACATATATTTGTCCAGATCGACAAATAAATCCGACGTTTGTTATTCTAAACCTCTGCCTTTGTTCCTCATTGTCTTAGCTGTTCACACCTTTCTTCGTAAAGCTTGCGGGAGCGACATCCTTATCGGCCCCGCAACAAGCTTTAAGAATATACTTGTACCATGCATTTTTTTAAATAAATAATCTATTAGGTTGGTGCAAAAATAATGTCGTTTTCTCACATATGTTACTATGTGAGAAAACGACATTATTTTTGCACCAACCTAATATATATTATTTCATAATCTTATGTAATGTACTTTATCCTGATATTGCTCAGTGAATGTATATTTTCTTTTTACACTTTACATCCTTGAGAGTATCTAAAAAAAACTTGATGAATAATTATGAGATTAAAAGCGTGGTTACACTTTGAAATTTGTGGAATATTTGTTCATACTGAGTTCATACAGCAAATACATCAGAACAATCAAAGAGGAGAAACAATTTCCCGTGAAATCTGTGGATATATATTTTCCATGAATTCAAATCTCCAAAACACACATGATAAACAAACTGGAAACAAACCATTCCACTGTGGAATCTGTGAAGCTTGGTCTTCAAAAAATTCACATCTCAAAGTACACATGTTAACACAAACTTGGTAGAAATCATTCCACTGTGAAATCTGTGGAGTGAGTTTTTCCTGTATATAATCCCTCAAAACACATGTTAACACACTTAAGTTTTCCAAAAGTTCACATCTCAACACATGTCAACACACAAGAAAGAAACCATTCCACTGTGAAATCTGTGGATTTAAATATTCCCGACATTCATCTCTCAGAATACATGTGTTAAGGTACACTGGAGAGAAACGATTCCACTATGAAATCTGTGAATTTAAGTGTTACCAAACTTCTCATCTCAAAACACACATGTTGACACACACTGGAGAGAAACCATTCCATTGTGAAATCTGTAGATTTAAATCTTCTCGAAATTTATCTCTTAGAATACATGTGTTAAGACACACTGTAAAGAAACGATTCCACTGTGAAATCTGTGAATTTAAGTGTTACCAAACTTCTCATCTCAAAACACACATGTTGACACAGACTGGAGAGAAACAATTCCACTGTGAAATCTGCGGATTTAAATCTTTCCGAAATTCATCTCTCAAAGCAGGCATGTTGACATACCCTGGATAGAAACAAATCCACTGTAAAATCTGTGGAGTAAGCTCTTTAAAATATGCAAATCTCAAACACACAAATTAACACACACTGACATTGTGAAATGTTCAGTTATTTTTTTCACTGAATTTCTCACATGACTCATATTATCATGAATTAAAGCTGAAAATGACAGAATATTACTTGCCAATTATTTGAAAAGAAATATTCGTGGGGAAGAAAAACAAATCCCAATAAATAAGCACATAATCTAAACAACAATACAAAAAAATAATCGCTGTGAGGAAACACATCTATCAGAAGATACACAGCAAGTACCGAAAAATTGCTGAAAGCTTAACAGATTATGTTGTTAAAAATTTTGAAAACATGTTACGTCGCACTATAGATTTTGCCATTCTGTAAAATATATACCCAATATTTACATCGAAGCTATTACTTTAAAAAGGTGTGTACCCATGGAAAGTGCGATAAACATTTGGCAAATGAATGATATACTTGAATTAACAAACAATACATAAGAATTAACTGAGAGATAAAACTCTTTGAAGTTGGTGAGTGTCAACGCTTTTAAATATGGCGACGAAAAATAAATGACTCAGTTTGTTCCCAAAGGCTACTCGCAAAAATCTGGAATAGATTAATGACTTTTTCTACTACAGCACGTTTACCATCTCTAAAGGAGTTTCATGAAATTTGTTATTCAACACAATTTATCTCTCAAACAAATAGATGTAAAAGCCGCATACTTAAATGCCCTAATTGACTTATCAGATTCTTGTATTTACGTAAAATCTATTTCAAATAAAATGCTGATTATGATTGTTTGGGTTGATGTGTGGAGCGAAGACACAAATAAAAACACCAAATGGTATAAAAGAAATTTATGGTTTCTGAGACCGAGGATAGCACATTGTACCAGTTAATAAATTAATGCTTTGAAAATAATTATATAACATTTTTCAAACGGTGGATTGTGTTCTCACCAACAATGAAAAATGCTTTGTGATCCCTTTGAAGGGTATTTAAGCAAAGCGTCCAGAGAGAAAAAAATGTAGGGAGAGAAAAACAGCAACAGACGATGTTCGATTTCAAAGGAAATTCCCTTACATATTGACTCATTTTCCTCACCATTCGATGGGACACTTTCACTTTCCTTCACAGTTTTTCTCTTGCCTCATATTTCAAACACACAAGAAGAAATAATTTTTTTTTTTTTTTCATCTTGGAAAACAACTACAAGGAAAGATCTGTATCTTGACAAATATAAGAACTTTAAAACTCACATACACTAAGAAAAAATAAGTTGTAAAAAACACAAAAATAAAAAAAAAATATCTTATATTTTTACATTTAAAAGTCTTTTTTGCCTTTTTATCTTTGTTGTCGACTGATTCAAATCTGCAACAAAACATTTAATATCTTTGACCTCAAGTAATTCATTTTGAGTGGGAGGCACAAAATTATTATTATTAAATTTAAATAATAAATTGATTTGAATATAATTTTATCTATGTATATGTAAGGCTCAAATTCATGTAAAAAAAAAACTGGCAAAAACGGCAAAATGAAGCCTGACGGATTATGAAATAAGAGATATATATAAAATTTGGTTTTCAAAACGTGTAAGAAAAGAAACTCAAGCCTGCTGGTCTGTAAATACGCTATAATAAAGTTTGCGAACTGGCGGGTTTAAAGTGATACATTTTGTGATTTTTAAAAAAGAAATTCACAACTTATAGACTCACATTTCGGAGCAGATTTGAGACTATTTAAGAAGTCTTCCTTGTCAAATAAGCAGAAGGGTCTCAGCATTCACTTTTTAAATGTAATTTACTCTTTAATATAAATTTATTTCTATATGAGAATATAAAAATTGTCTGCTACAACATATAGCGTGTTTGTTGACTGTTGCATATGACATATCTTTATAGATGAATCCCATATTTTAAATTTATGTAGGAAGATAGCACACTACTTACTGTTCAAAAACCCCAAAACTGTATGTTTGTGAAATTTGGAAATCAACTAATAAACCGTTCTCCTTATTTCGGGGTTTCTTTTTTGAGCCATTTTCTTTTTTTTTTTTTTTTTTTTTTTTTTTTTTTTAGAAAGGTTAAAGGTTAATAATATAATACTTTACATAAAATCTATTATCTTGTGTAATTAAATAATGTCTTAGACTTTGTGGGGAAAGTTTGTTCCGGCTTCCCCGCATCCAAGGGTTGAGGTCAAAAAAATTGCGACAAAACGCGAGTAAAAAACAGCAAGATTAGAGCGGACAAAACTCTCTCTTTTAGGCGCGGACGAATAAAGAAAAAAACTCCTGCTCGGCGCGTAACAATTAAAAAGAAGAAAATGTTTATTTACATATACAGAAAAGAAAAGGGTAAAGGGATAAAGATAATTAAGAGTGAAAGAAAAGAAGAGAAAATGTTCTTTAAGAGAAGAGAAAATGTTCATAACAGAATAAAGGCTTGCTCGTAATATTTCTCTGAGCGATTAAACGGTTCTTTATTCGAATAGAATTTTGTTAAGGTTTAGAAACACTCACAGTTCTTGTAGAGTAGGAAAATTGTTGGTAGATATAGGAATTTATGCAGTTGAGTGAGTTCATAGGCCGACGACAGAAGTTCAGTGGGCACGACAGAAGAAGTGAAGGGATGCAGCTTTCAATCGGTTTTTAGTTGTGGGTTGACTTTCGTTCTTGACAGTCCTTTTTAGTAGGTAGTTCTTCTTTGGTTGAAAGTGGTTCTGAATTTGACTGGCGCTCCCTATCGTCGACCTTACAAACGGTTGGCTGAAGTCTCCCTGCCAAATAGGCGTAGATTCTCCAAATTTATGGAGATTTGGGAGGCTCAGAAGAATCGAGGACTTTTCCCTCCAAAATCGTTGTACAAATTTCCTGGCCTTTCTATTGGTCAGAAAACACATTCTTATTTCTGATAAAAATCAGGGCTCTGGGAGCCGGTTTTGAAAGTAATGAAAACAGGTTAGAGTGAACAAGCTGTGACGTTTCTCCCAGACTTTGTGGCACCATGGAATGAATAATGGTGGTGGAATTCCTTTTTGTATTTTCCAGCTCTCTCGTTAGTCAGAAAATATATTCTTATCTGATAAGAATCAAGGCTTTGGGAGACGGTTTTGAAAGTAATGAAAACAGGTTGGAGTGAACAAGCTGTGAGGTTTCCCCCCAGACTTTATGGCACCATGGAAAGGATAATGGTGGTGGAATTCCTTTTTATATTTTCCAGCTCTCTCGTTAGTCAGAAAATATATTCTTATCACTGATAAGAATCAAGACTTTGGGAGCTGGATTTGAAAGTAAAAAGAGGTTGGAGTGAGGATAGAAAAAGTAGAGAGAATATGAACTTATAAAATATTGTTCTCAAATTAAATTCCAACATCTTAAGTGCATTTTTTATTTAATCATTCAGAGCAGATTTTATTTAACTGAGACTCCTGTTTGACTGAAATAATGTTATGATTTAAATTACCCGCTGACCTGACCTTATAACTAGCACAAAAATTAAGCGATGCATAAAGAAAATTCATCTAAAAAGAAACCTGTAGCGGACCGTGGCGGTGTAGATATGCAGAACACACGTGGGTTGAAATTTACTGCAGGGCCAGCCCAGCTACACGAGAATGTTGGACTTTAATTAAGTCCAGAGGCGTAGCTAGAGTAAACGTCACCCGGGGCGGTCCGCTCAAATGTCACCCCAATGACCCCGATTCACCCTATGCTGAATGGTTAGCTGTAGCTAAATTTTCATACATGCTCTACCTCTACTTTACTCTACTGACTGGTACGTTACTGTTTACATGTATGATTCAAGACAAAATCCAATACCACAAAATAATCAGTTCAAATCACAAGATTTTTAAAATGCAACTGTTCACTTTCAGAACAACTAAATACAAAACACGGCAATACGCAAAAGAATGACATTCGATACTATGGTCTTAGAATGAATGTTTTCTTGTTTTCATTGTGGCAAACTGGTCAATGACATCGTCAAAATCTGTTTGTCTTGTAAGCTCGCTTTCAATGGACAGCACAGCCAGATCCGACAGTCTCGACTGGCTCATGGTTGACGTAATTTTCTGTTGCTAATTTTCCGGTGTCCAGTTTTCCGTTGCATCATTTTCTGGGTACCATTTTTAATTATCAATGATGTTTGAAAGTATTTTTCTTGACAAAAATGTTCTATTTAATTTTTAAGCATTTTTCGGAACATTGTAAATCAACTGCATTCTTTTAAAGGTTACCTAGAGAATTTATGCAAAGTTTATTTTTTTGTTTTTCATAATACAAGTAAAATAAATTTACATCGTATTTTGATGTTTTATGATTTTAGTTTTAGTGATAATTTAAAAACAATAAATTAAATATTTATCATTAGTACCAATAATGGAAAATTAAGTTAAAAATTTAAAAGAATTGTTTTTGGAATCGGAAAATAGGCACAAATTTTTCCGATTCCGATACTCCCAAAAGTTCCGATTTTTCCGATTCCGATTAATCGTCCCAACACTAGTAGATATATTCAAAAGTATATCGCTCACTCAATGGAAAATTGTATCTCAGCGAATTGATACACAGGCAAGACTGAAATTGTTGCACTTTTTTGGCTTCGTATTTCGTTTTGTTCTTATTAATGATGCAGAGTTAAAACACCATATCATCCGATAAAAATAATGTTACAACAATGTCTCTTGTTTTGTTAGTAACCAAGATTGTAGCAACTGAAACACATGAAAGCTGAAAACATTGCTATTTTTACTACTCACAAATTTTCCGACAATTTCTTAGAAAATTTCTGACGTTGGGACAAAACTGGGCGTCATAAATTATTTCTGGGGGGTCATATGCCCGCCTGCGAAACCGTGTGTCTCCACCACAGTTTTCAGACTATTTTTGGCATCTTAGCCTGGTTGAAAAATTTTGTTGGGGGTAACATTGTGTCACCCCTCCTGTGCTGGCACCCAGGGCGGTCCGCCCCCTAGCTACGCTACTGATTAAGTCCAAAGAAAACAAATAAGACCGATAATTTATATAATTATATACAAACAAATATATGTATTAACAAAAGGTTACAAGCACATGGACAGTTACATTGAGTTTGTGTCGTGTGTGTGTGTGTGTTGTGGCGAGTGTTCGTACGTACGTGTATTGTTCCTAGCGTGTTCCCAGAATTTGGGAAACGCTGTACCTGTGAGAGCTCACATATGCGAGGTGGTATTGTTGGGGACGTGCAGGATTGTTAATTATTTAAGAAAGAATCAGAAGGAAATTTCAGTTGGTTGCGCGTCTTACTGCGTCCCGAACAAATAAATAAACAAACTTTCAGATGCAATAACAAACGAGACATATGCAATTTAGAAAAACAATGCAACATTTATATACAATTTAACAATATACAGATTGGGTAATCAGTGTGTGTCGTGTGTACAAAATGTATGTGTAATTGTTTGATTCGTGAATGTCTCTTTGTTGATATTGTTCGTTAGTTCGCTGTCTTGTGTTTGTGTAATAAGAGTTTTTTTGGAAAGAGTTTTTTTTAGAGTGGTCTACCCTTAAACGTATTTGATGTTTACTTATCTTTTAGTAATGAATTATATTCACTGTATATAAGCAAAGTTGAGAGAAGTGTTCACAGAGTTGATTGATGAATGCTCGAATGTGAGTCAGCGAAGTGTCTTCGTGCGCGGCCAAATTGTGGTTAGTAGTGGCGTGGAGTATAATGTAACTTACTCTGCGAATTCGTGAGACTGACCCTCTGGGGTTGTCTACGTTTGTTTTTATATCGTTTGGGTTTCAAAAAAGTGGCACACTTGGTTTTGGCGCAATCTTCATTCTGCACGTGAACTTCAGTGATGAACCAATGAGATTGTTTGTTTCGCTTTGTGCAGTTTTTATTGGTTGAGGTTTTTTAGTACGTAGGCGTACGATGTGGACTGTGCTTTTATTAGGTTGGAAAGGTAAGGATATTGGATGAGTCCACAGTATAAGGTCCAAGGCCTGGGGAAAAAAAAAGAGATCGAAGCAAAAGGTCACCCAGTATTTATATAGCCAGGGGAGAGAGACCCCTGGTGAAGGGTTAAGGAACTAAAGGAGTTAACTCCGACAAGCCCGCTCCAGAAAGAAATGCATTTTTAAAATTAAAAATAATTTAAATGTCATCTTTGAAAGAAATTTGTTTACATTTCGGTTTTATTTGAAAGATGATATAGCCTAAAGTAAATACGAATTAAAAGAAATATTGATTTCCCTGTATAAATAAAGATTTTTTTAGAAATTTTTAAAACCCTGGCTGTTTTCTCGTCTTGACTCACCGAATCGCCATATAAACAAAATATGAAAAAAAAACGTATTTAAAAATCTCTTTAAAATCCGATAATTTATTTTAGAGAGATGTTTCGACGTCATTTAGTAAATTTATGAATAAAGAAGTGTATTTTGTGAAAGTAATGTTTGTAACTTTTTCTTTAAACAAAATAAAACTTGAAATTAAATGACGTTTATTTATGTCCGGTAGACTAGGTTTTTAGGTCAAAAATAAAAATAACTAAGTTCCATAACACACACACACACACACACACACACACACACACACACACACACACACACACACACACACACAAATGAAATAAATACGGAACACCAGCTGTGCAATAATCAAGTTCTTTTCTTATCCTAATACGCACGCCGTACACAATTAACCAAAAATTAACAGAATTTGTGATTAGACCTGATGAAAGTGCAAAATCACAATTTTAATTCACTACAACTTGTCTGTACAAAACACATTTTCTCCGGCGCGACAAATAGAATTTTTTTCTACAACACGTGGAAATCCCAAAAGCTCGAATTGGCACTACAATTACAATTACTACTACAATGGAAAGGTTCAGCAGGCAACAATATAACACATCTTCTTCCCACCGGTCTATTTTTGCTTGACCCTTTCTTTCTCTCGGCGACGTTTGACCCAATTTTACCCAGCAGACATGATTACGGCCGCACCAAACGGAAAACGCAACGTCATTTTCTAACTAACACTCTCTTCTGGAATGAAATAGATAAAGTGTGACATACCGCAGACAACTTGCCATCTTTCAACTAAGCATGATATTTAATCGACAATAAAAGCAAATTTTCTTAAGTTCTGAAACATATATTCGACACAACCCGCTCAACTTTACTACAACACTGTTTCTACACATTTTCCAGTGGGTGCGACACTGTCAAAACGAATAATATTACTAATAGCACACCGAGGAGACACAACATTGCTTCAAACATACAACGTAATTTTACCAGAGCGTGCTACATTCAATTCGAATAAACACGGCCCCACTGATGAAAGAGCACATTTCGCCGAAACGTTTTAACACGCATCTCTACAGACACATTTTCTTTTCAGTTCACAAGGACAATTTTCAAAACTTCCATGAACTTTTTACATATTAAATATTTTCGTTTGCTACAACTTTCATTCTGAAGGGGGTATTGTCAGAGTTAGCTCCTCCTTAATTTCCTAATTGTCACTAGGGGTCATTTTCCATATACTATAAATACTGAGCGACTACTCACCTCGTTCTCTTTTTCATTTGTTTATTTTAGCGACTACACTGTAAGCTCTCTTAGAAGATCCGCGTCTTCCCATTTGTAGGAGACGCTATGAACAGTATACACACATACACGTACGTACGAACATTCAACAAAGAACAGACACAAATGTTCATACACATACAAATGTCATTGTCTATGTCCATTCTAAAATTGTGTTGTTTAATACTTGTTTGTTTGTATATATATATATATATATATATATATATATATATATATATATATATATATATATATATATATCGTTCTTGTTTGTTTGTCTTCTTTACATCTTCAGTCGGACTTAATTCAAGTCCGGCCATTTTCTTGTAGTTGGACCTTTTAATATTCTACCAAGAGTTACACACGTGTTTCCAATTCAAGAACACGCAAACACACACATGAAGATTGGGACATACACATTAGTTCTCATAGGTATAGTATATAACAAACTTGTAATGGTCAAGTGACATTATTAAATTAAAACTGGATTTATTAATCATATAAGGAAAAATTCATTACAATTATATGACCCCCAGTATTTCAAAACGAATTTTGAATTTTATCAGTAAAGTCTATCAGTTTGTCCATATTGCCAAAAAACTATTAAAGTAACATAATTGTATGTACTGAAAATATCTAAAAAATAAAAATACTTTTCTGAAACGTTGAGAAAAATTAGCTGTTTCCAGATATAATTATTTTGAATTGAAACAAATATTAATTTTAGTTTAAAATATAGCCAAAGAAATATATAGGAAATTTTAGTGAGGGAGACTGAACTGAAAGAAATTGTTTGATGAATATAATATGAACGTCTTATTTACATAGCTTTTTTTTTTTTCCATGTAACTGACCAGTCCAGAAAATTGCAAATGCTGTATAGATTCTCCAGTTACTTTAGCTTACAGAAGAAATTCTTTCAGAGTTATGATTGATGTTAATATTTTATGTCTTTACATTTAAACTACAACGAAAATATTATTATGTAACATAGGCATAACTATGTAGAAATAACCGTGAACTGCAGCTAAAAATAGATGGTCATGTATACATCATGCAATGGTCATTTGTCATTCTGATCTTAAAATACATTGGAAAGAGTTTGAAATTTGCAAAGGAGAATTATAGGTAATGTGCAAAATGAACATTTACAGTGTAACCCGGATATAAAAGAGTTGTCGGGACCGGAGATGAAGTATCTTATATCCGGGTTTCTCTTATATCCGGGTTTGGTCTGTTTTGTTTAGGTAAGTATGGCTCTAATTTGGGACCAGAGAAAATCTCTCTTATATCTGGGTTTCACTTATATCCGGGTCTCTTATATCCGGGTTACACTGTATAAGCATTTTAAAAGATTATCTGTCATAATCCATTTACAGAGGACTTAACAATATCTAATTTCACTTCCTTGGTGCTGACACTCATTTTCTTTCAAGCACCGCCATCTGAAAGGAATAAACTATGCTAGGGAGCCATATTGAAGAGTAATGAGTTTCCGCTAACGAAAGAGAGCGAATGTACAACAATCCAATATGGTATACGACCAGCAACAGACCTATGCTAGCTCCCTCAGCCTAGTGGTGTATGACAACATATTCTTCCGCCATATAATGTATTCTTCCGCCAGGCCATGTGAGTCAGATATGCGAGGCAAATGGCATAATTTGAAACAAGATTAATGAAGATTGCATCATAACCACTAATCATCATAGGTTGGAATTTTCGTAACCCAGAGACTGTATAAGCACTGGATTTGTCAAAATAAATTGTATGGCCAGAGTTAGCTAATCCCCTAATTGTTCACTAGGGGACACTCTCCCTACACTATAAATGCTGGGCGACTTATTGCCTCGTTCTCTTTTCTACTTTGCATTTCAGCGGACACATTTAAAAATGTGATCTCTCGTAGAGATCAGCGTTTTCGCCCACTTATGGGAAAACGCCATGAAACGCACATACACATACGTACGAACATTTACCAAAATACAAACTCTTTACATCCACACACAAACACAAATGCTAATGTCTTTGTCACTTGTAAATTTGTTGTTTAATACATAAATTTGTTGACATATATATATATATATCGGTTTTGTTTGTTTTCTTTACATCTTCGGTTGGACTCAACTTGAGTCCGCAATATTCTTGTAGTTGGACCTTCTCCTAGCAGGAAATAAAGAGCACGTGTTCCTAATTCACCAACACTCAAACCCAAACATATCCAGTATAATGTGTCAGATTTAAACACCAATTTATCCGACATATTTATGTTCGATCGACATTCATTGTTATGATTGTCGGGGCAGCTTTAAAAAAATATTTGAAAATGCAAAGCTATTTCATAACCATATAAAGTGTGTTTTCTTACTGTGTCGATCAATTTATATATTTTTCTTTTTCAGTTTTCATCTTTGGGACTACCTGAAGCCATAATTAATATTCATGAGAAGAAGGTATTCTTACACTGTGAAATTCATGGATCAGTGGTAAAATTTAAGTACACACAAGAAAGACATAACAGAACATTCTTTGGCGATGCAACATTTTTCCCGAAATCTCTGGTATTAAATTTTCCATGAAACTTTCCCGCTTTCAAGCCTTGGGAAAAGTATGAATCCTCTTCTTCTCCCTGCCCCAACCATGGGTAAATAGCAGAACAGATTTTTGGTGGTAACTGGTCTAGGAGTAGGACAACTCTGAATTCAAAGCCAGATAGTGCATAGGCTATAAATATACTCACTTCTCCCCTCCAATTATGGGTAAATAACAGACAGAACTTGGGTGGCAACTCTGAGTTCAAAACCTGATCCTTCAGACAGTGCAGTAGGCTATTAGTCTACCCATTTTAAAAAAAATAGCTTGTTATAGAAACCGCAAGGATATCTTGCTACTCTGTGTTTCTCAAGGAATTTAAAGGCATAATAAAATAATTAAACTAAAAAATATAATTTATCTCATTTTTAATTGATTTACATTCATTTACATTGATTTAATCTATTTATCTTCACAGATACATGAGCATACCATCATGAAAAATACCCCAAACTTTAAAAAAAGTTTTATCATCAAAATCGATATGTTTTATTATTAAGATGAATAGCCAAAGAATATTCTGATTATTGAATATTATTTTTATTCTTTCTAGAAATGTTTCCAAAAATCAAATAATTGTCGGATTTTAATAAAACTTTCACGGCCGATTCACAGATGAATTAAGATTATTTTAGAAATGTTTCATTTTTGAAAATCTTTGTAAAAACAATTTTACATCTGTTGCAACCACTCATTCAATTTTTGAGAAATTTATTTTTGTACCTCTTAATGTTAGATATAGACAGAACTCCGTGGCGAATATAAATTATTTTGTAAAACAGGGCCATCAGTTACCAAAAATCTTCTGATTCGTAAAATAAAAACGCTATAAGACTGAGACATTATTTAATTAGAAAAAAAAACTTTTAAATGCTTTTATGAATAAGATATAAGATTTGCATTATTATTTCAAGAAAAAAAAAATGAATAATGAATTTTTAAAAAACTGATTTCATTTTTTTTTTTAATTTAATTCGCACAATTTATAAAGTTTTTAAATTTCTGCATTAATTTGTGTCAGTTAGGTTTGTATTGTTATTAAGTAAAAACTATATTTACTATTCATAAGTACACAGTTCCATACAAAGAATTTTGCAATTTTTCATCGATGAGGGGATGGCTACTGAGATCATATTGTTGGGATAGCTAGGAATTTGAATTTGGTATCAGAAGGTTTTTATTTTTAGATGGTTAGTTTAACGGGCATGTTCAACATATTTATCCGCAACAATATAGATAGACATTCCAAAAAACGAATCAATCAACAGGCAAGTGAAGAAGGAACACCGATTATCAGATTTCAATAGAACAAAAAATGCATTTACAATTATACAATTTTGAGAATAACAATTGATTTGAACTTAAATGGATAAATGAAAATAGGTGTATTTGGCTGTGTAGAATATTATTGTGAATGTTTGAAGGTGTTTGCAATTGCTATTAAGATTTGTTCACAAAATTAAACTAAGTGTCCAGTTACGTATTAAATTGTCCTTTGTGCTAGTTCAGTTACTAGTGTGTGTGTGTGTAAGTATGTTTGTATAATTGGCAGGATTTGCGTACCTTTAGTTGTGTGAGAATTTGATTGTTTGTTTACTAATACTTATTAAGTAGTGAGAAGAAAATGTCACTTTTTCAAAGTATTGTAAGTGATGTTCTTGAGAGAGATAGATTGTGTTTGTGGATTGTTGAGTCAGATATTTAACGCGGCAAAGTCCTGGTTGGTCAGAGTTTTGACTTGCGTGGGTCAGTTCGGTATCTCTCTAGGAATGTAGATCTGACGATATTCAGTCACCCCCCCCTCACACGAGGGTGTCATGTGGCACAAGGCCTTTTTAACGTGGGCATTCCGAGCCCGTGGGCTCGGCCAAAAAATAGCCCATTGAACCCGCATAAACGGGTTGAGGGCCGGTCTACCTCGCCGAAGGAGACTCCGCCATTTGGCGTAGCCTCCTTCGGGTTCCTCCCGTCCGTAGGAAGAGATTACAACCGTTCAGTCGTCCAAAAGTTGAGCGACTGACGCAATGTAGATCTGGCTGGTGAATTGGACTGAAATTCGTCCTTTTATTTGTTTTGGGAAACCAAAGTAGGCTCCCAGTGGCATGTCGGGAAAACAGATTCTTGACCATGGATACACATTCTAGGGTCGTCTCGACCAATAACATGCCGAGTTTCACAATGTGTGGTGTTGATTGGTCAAAGCTAATTCTTATAGAAGAGTCTATTTTTAACGGGGGTGAGTAGACAAACATTGACGATTCTATGATATAATGTACAAGCATATTGAAGGAATTAGAGAAAAGAAAAGAATCATTATCTTAAAGTTATCAATAATATCGAGTAAAAATAGGGAGGTAGCAGTTACGCAGTGCCTACGAGCAGCCACCGAATTTTAGCCTTCATATTTTTTACAATTTCATGCATGCTTTTGAGAAAAAAAATGCGTGCTTTGATGAGACCTCGTGGTTTACCGTGCGTAAATATACGTTATTTTCGCTATATTATAACAATTACATTTCTTTAACCAAATTCTTGTTAATTAATTCTTAAATTTACAAATTCTCTTTGAAACAAATCTCTTGGAGAGATATTGAATTTTTAAGTGGGTTTAATTTTGTTGTTTTCACTTAACGTTAAACCTTTCATGAAAAACCAGAAGAAAAAAAACCCAGATTGAGTTTGTTTGCGATACAATGTTCTGGCGTAGTGTCTGAACGGCGACTATTTTTATGCAAGGAACAAATTGTTCTTTTACATCGGTTACTCTCTAATTCCTTTGTTCGGTTCAATCAATGTTTGTGTTCAGAAACTACTATTTTGAAATAATTAATCTTTTTTAATTAGAATTTCTTTTAAAAGAAGAAGTTTTATTGATTACAAAATATTGTTGAGCGTGAGAAAGAAATACCAAGTCCAACAACAATAGCAACTTAAAATCCTGTTTGTTTTTATTTTATTTTATGAAAAGGTTTGGATTCACCCAAAAGGTAAGTTAGACGAACTGTTGTGGACTTCCTAAAAAAAAAAAAAATTAAAACTATAGAAAAACGCATTTTAAATAATTTCAATTACGTTCTTTCAACTTAAATTTCAATTTTATTTGACAGATTAACTAAAAATCTAAATGTGAATTGAAAGACAAATTTATTTTCGACGAAAATAAATGTCTTTCAATATACGAAAATTTTTCGTATATTAAAAAAGTAAGTGTTTACAGTGTAACCCAGATATAAGAGAGATTTTCTCTGGTCCCAAATTAGAGCCATGCTTACCTAAACAAAATAGACTAAACCCGGATATAAGAGACTTCTTCTCCGGTCCCGACAACTCTCTTAAATCCGGGTTACACTAATAAAAAAGCAATAAAAGTTTTTTTTTTTCTAATTTTAAAAAATGTCTTAGTTTTACTGGATTTTTATTGTACGATTCAAGGCAGATTTTCTGCAGCTAGAGGTTCTTTCTAACCAAAATACATGATTATTTTTAAAAATTCTGCAAGGACTCCTAACATTACTCGATAAAGAAAAGAACTTGTAATTTCATATAGGTATCACCACTAATTCACCGAAAAATAACATACCCTGATGAAAAAAGGCACCAAACTTGATTAAAAAAAAAAATTTGTCGTCTTATGTTTCTGTTATTAACAGAAAAGGCCAAAGTCGTTTGTGATTATTTTATTAAATTTTTTTTCCATCCCTTAAGACATTCGAAATTTTTATTAAAAATCTTGATTTTTTTTTTTTTTTCATCAGCGGAATACCATTAAAAAGCCGCGGTGACTTGTTTTCGAGGTGTTAACGGTTAAACTTTAACGCCTCGAAATTGTTAAATTGTCAGTTTAACGGTTAAACTGACAATTAAATCGATGTATTGACAACTTAGGTCAGGGGAAGTTATCCGACGAAAGAACAAGTGACATAGTTTTTTTTAGCTACCTCCATTGAATTTTCGATACGTAAGTTTTAAAATTAAATTTAAAAAAGAAAAAGCATTCTTGAAGATTTCATTCTAGTTTTAACTGAAAACTAAATGATTAAATTTATTATTTCAAGTAAGAAAAATATTCTGCTGTATTAAAATGTTTTTCCAAAGCGGCCATTTTCTTAATTTCTAAGAAATTTGTAAACAAACAAATTTATCGGGTTTAAAATTCTTTAAAAATTAAATTATAGATTTGTGACACGTTATTTGAGTAAAATTAGAAAATTTAAAGTTAAATTAATCAATCTCATTGGAAATAAATATTACTTATAGCATAAATAAACCATATACAAGCATTTCTTAACGATGGGTTCCTCTTTTTTTGATCTTTATTGATATAATAAGGTGGTGACAGCTCTTATGGATGACCAGAAATGACATTTTTACGAAAACTAAGTGAATTCATTTTTTTTCTTTTTTTTAGTTTTTAACTACCTAGTAATTTTTTACAAATTAACATATTTTCGGCAATTATTTAATATTTTATTGACTTTATTTAAGTTTTTTTAAAAAGCTTTATGAAATTGGCATTTCGTCTCTAGAATTAATTGAAGTATGACCCAAACTAAAATAAACACAGAAAATAAAAATATTTAGTGAAATAGCAATTAAGAAAAGTAAAACTTTTTTTGATATTTTGAAGGGATGATTTGCAAAGGTGTTAATGATGAAACAGAACTGAATTAAAAGTGAAATAATTGCAGTGTGTCAGACGGCACTTAAATAACATGAACTTTTTAAGGATTATGTCATGTATAGGTTCCCATAGGTAGAAATTAGGAACGTTTTTTTTTGTTTTTTTTTTAACTAAAAATTATTTTAAATATATTCAGGTACAAACGACTTTTCACTCAATGATATCACCAAATGCTGTTTTTTACACAACCTAGTGGAGGTACCTACATAATTTCTTCAAATCTTAAGTGAACCAATTTATCTACGTAATAATTTAAAAAAATTAACACTTTCAGCAATCTTATTGATTTTTTTCTTTTTTTTTTTTTGTACTTTAGCCTTACATTTGAAGATGATTTCTGGAAAAATAAAATTTACAATACTAACAATAAAATAAATTAAAAAATTTCATAACTGCAACTGAGACAAAATTTAATAAGAAAGTACAGTGTAACCCGGATATAAGAGAAACCCGGATATAAGAGACTTCGTCTCCGGTCCCGACAACTCTCTTATATCCGGGTTATACTGTATGTAATTTTTATGCCTGTTTCTTATGAAATTTTATGGTATTGTTTTTCATTATTTTTATTTCTTAGTTATGAAAAAATTTCACAATTGAAATAATATAAAAATTAATAATTAAAAATAATACCATGAAATGTCATAAATATTGTAGATATCTAATAATTGTAGGTACCGTTTTCATTTTTATGAAATGTTATTTTTTTTTAATATGTTAATTTTTAATTCCCATATTTTCAATACTAATGGTTTGGTTTCTGTCCCTAGAATTGAAACTAAAAAAGAAAATAATTAATAATTGCAAAATGTCTCTTACTGAAAAACAATAAATTAATTCTATTTAAAAAATTAAATTAACAAAAGTTATTTATTGAAATAGGAAGTAAAGAAAATATAAACTTTTGAAAATGCGACGATGATGGTCAAAATCAGTCAGGGAATTCAACACCTGTAGAGGTA
Source organism: Acanthosepion lycidas (assembly GCA_963932145.1). Classification (NCBI taxonomy): domain Eukaryota; kingdom Metazoa; phylum Mollusca; class Cephalopoda; order Sepiida; family Sepiidae; genus Acanthosepion; species Acanthosepion lycidas. Next base: position 99,927,251 of record OZ010575.1, on the reverse strand, counting down.
CGAGGCAAATGGCATGTCAAAACAAGATTAATGGAGATTGTGTCGTAACCCCAAAATCATTGTAGGTTGCAGTTGTTGCAACCCATGAACCTACTGTATAAGCTTTTAAAAGTAGATCTGTTAGATTTTTATCATAATAATCAGGTGTACACATGACTGACCATCATTAACAGTTAATTTTCACACCCTACACAGTCTTCAGACTTTTGATACTGATCTCAGACTTTAGTAATATATGCATTTATACCCCAAATCGAAAAAGCCAAAAAGAAATAAGACCTGAAGGAGTATACACAAATAAAATGATACATCAGAAAAAAATGCCCAAAGCTGCACTGACAGAGCATGTAGATTTTATATATAATAACATTCTGTTATACACATGACCAACCATAACAGTTTCTTTTATATATATTAGTGAAGAGGGTTGAAATTTAGTCAAAGAGAAAGAAAGTCACGAGCAAAATGAACATTGATAAGCTTTTAAAAGTTGATCTGTTATATATTTAAATATTTTTCCATTAGAGATTTGAGATACAGTTTATATTATATATATATATATATATATATATATATATATATATGTGTTGTGTGTATTTAGGCAGCATTTTTTCATTCATACATGTTTCATTAAATAGTATAGACAAGTGTTGTCTATTTATTTCATGTAAGTTCTTTTCATAACGTTTGATAAGCTTAATAACATTATCATTAAACAAAGAAAGAAAATCACAATATTGTTGCATATATTTTTAATCCAATCTAAGCTTTCAGCTTACATAAGCCATTATCAAAGATGACAATTACTGTAAAATATGTTAAACAATACAGAGACAAGAATGTGATAATAGACTGTTTCTGTTTACATGGATGATATATATTAGTGAAGTTTTATTGTATATGAAGAAGGCTTCAGTTCACATGAATATGCAAATTTAAAAAAAATGAGAAAGTTAAAAAACTGAAATTGACATGTTTTCTGATGGAATGCTTTTAACAATGTATATCTGAAAAAGTTTTAAAAGTAAATTTCACTTTTTCTTATGGAAGCATTAGTGTATGGTGTAAGCATTTGAGGAGAATTGACAATTGCTGTGAATTCTGTAAGGAGCACTTTCAGTCCATATTTACTCAACCTTTGATTTTGCTATGATATTCTCTTTTATGGTTTTTGATAGGCATTTTAAAAAGTGAGAAAAATGTTATAAATTCAAATGAATTCAATCCAAGATGATGGGGGTGGGTAGACTGTTCATGTTGATTTTCTATCTATAAGGATTATGATTAAGTGATACATATCTATAAGGATTAGGATTAAGTGATTTTCAATCTATAAGGATTAAGTGATACAAGATATCTGCTGAGCATGGAAAGTGGAATGAAAACAGGCTATATTACTAAGTACAACAGATGCCTGGAAAATGGTGGAGTGCATGATGGCTAAAACATTGGAAGTATAGAAAACAAGATGAACATGCTGGTTTGAATAGAAAGGCATACAATATAGATTATGTCTTGAAATGCAATAAAGATGAATTTGCAGTACTTTCAAGAGGAATATAAGAAAGTGTGAGGAACATAAAATTTTTGTTTTTCTAACAGAAGTTACAATTTTTCGGGTTTAAGGAGGAAGCTAACTTCTATGTGAAAAATTATTTATTTCTATAATAAATTTATGATGCAGTTGAACACATAGGGTTAATGCTCAAATTTTGATATTGCAGTTCCAATATTAACTAGAAACATTTGACTGATTTCTTTTTCTCTGTAAATCGTTGTGACATTTTCATAAAGATATTGAAGAGATTCGCAGTTTTCTTTCCGCATGCATAACAAGTGGTGAGTGCATAATGAATGTTGGTTGCCAATTAAATGGTAACATGAAACTTGAATCTTCATTAATTTGCATTTTATTCTTGCAAATATTCCATCTCTTCTTCTCGAGCAGTCTGTGGTATGCAGCCTTGGTTTTATCCCACACATCAAATCTGGCATGCACACCTGACATTCTCTGTCTGCAGTGTGTGAGAGACTTCCCAAATCATCTCTGTGGCTGTTGTTTGCATATCCTTTGCTTCAATATTCTTCTCTTGAGAGCTATATTGGATGCACTAAGTGGATGTCAGTAACGCAAAATCAATTCCTGCACCTGGTCTCATTTGATAGCCAAGGGTAAAATTTGAGTTTAGAATGTATCTGGTATAATGCCATATATGGTTTTGAATTCAGAGTTGTTCTTTTCCTAGTCTAGAACTCCCATTGCCGATTTTGTTTTTCTCTTCCTATGCCCATTCGAACACCCACACATTCATGTCCACTGATACATGATTTAATAATAATCTATTGGCAAATCGGCTCTAGTCTGACAAGCCATCCAAAATAAAATATATCCTATTGCTTTGTACAACTGATTTTGTTGTCTTTTCTTATGCCCTTCCAACACCCACACGTCCATGTGCAATGATACATGATTTAATAATAATCTATTGGCAAATCTGCTCTAGTTTCAAATGCCATCCAAAATAAAATATATCCTATTGCATTGTACAATTGATTTTGTTTTTCTTTTCCTATGTCCATTCGAACACCCACACATTCATGTCCACTGATACATGATTTAATAATAATCTATTGGCAAATCTGCTCTAGTTTCACATGCCATCCAAAATAAAATATATCCTATTGCATTGTACAATTGATTTTGTTTTTCTTTTCCTATGCCCATTCGAACACTCACACATTCATGTCCACTGATACATGATTTAATAATAATCTATTGGCAAATCTGCTCTAGTTTCAAATGCCATCCAAAATAAAATATATCCTATTGCATTGTACAATTGATTTTGTTTTTCTTTTCCTATGTCCATTCGAACACCCACACATTCATGTCCACTGATACATGATTTAATAATAATCTATTGGCAAATCTGCTCTAGTTTCACATGCCATCCAAAATAAAATATATCCTATTGCATTGTACAATTGATTTTGTTTTTCTTTTCCTATGCCCATTCGAACACTCACACATTCATGTCCACTGATACATGATTTAATAATAATCTATTGGCAAATCTGCTCTAGTTTCACATGCCATCCAAAATAAAATATATCCTATTGCATTGTACAAATGATTTTGTTTTTCTTCTCCTATGCCCATTCGAACACAAACACATCCATGTCCACTGATACATGATTTAATAATAATCTATTGGCAAATCTATTCTAGTTTCACATGCTATCCAAAATAAAATATATCCTATTGCATTGTACAATTGATTTTGTTTTTCTCTTCCTATGCCCATTCGAACACCCACACATCCATGTCCACTCTCACATGATTTAATAATAACCTATTGGCAAATCTGCTCTAGATACACATGCCATCCAAAATAAAATATATCCTATTGCATTGTACAATTGATTTTGTTTTTCTTTTGCTATGCCCGTTCGAACACCCACATATTCATGTCAACTGATACATGATTTAATAATAATCTATTGGCAAATCTGCTCTAGTTTCACATGCCATCCAAAATAAAATATATCCTATTGCATTGTACAATTGATGTTGTTTTTCTTTTCCTATGCACATTCGAACACCCACACATTCATGTCCACTGATACATGATTTAATAATAATCTATTGGCAAATCTGCTCTAGTTTCACATGCCATCCAAAGTTAAATATATCCTATTGCATTGTACAAATGATTTTGTTTTTCTTCTCCTATGCCCATTCGAACACAAACACATCCATGTCCACTGATACATGATTTAATAATAATCTATTGGCAAATCTATTCTAGATTCACATGCTATCAAAAATAAAATATATCCTATTGCATTGTACAATTGATTTTGTTTTTCTCTTCCTATGCCCATTCGAACACCCACACATCCATGTCCACTCACACATGATTTAATAATAATCTATTGGCAAATCTGCTCTAGTTTCACATGCCATCCAAATTAAAATATATCCTATTGCATTGTACAATTGATTTTGTTTTTCTTTTGCTATGCCCGTTCGAACACCCACACATTCATGTACACTGATACATGATTTAATAATAATCTATTGGCAAATCTATTCTAGTTTCACATGCTATCCAAAATAAAATATATCCTATTGCATTGTACAAATGATTTTGTTTTTCTCTTCCTATGCCCATTCGAACACCCACACATCCATGTCCACTCACACATGATTTAATAATAATCTATTGGCAAATCTGCTCTAGTTTCACATGCAATCCAAAATAAAATATATCCTATTGCATTCTACAAGTGATTTTGTTTTTTTTTTCCTATGCCCATTCGAACACCCACACATCCATGTCCACTCACACATGATTTAATAATAATCTATTGGCAAATCTGCTCTAGTTTCACATGCCATCCAAAATAAAATATATCCTATTGCATTGTACAATTGATGTTGTTTTTCTTTTCCTATGCCCATTCGAACACCCACACATTCATGTCCACTGATACATGATTTAATAATAATCTATTGGCAAATCTGCTCTAGTTTCACATGCCATCCAAAGTTAAATATATCCTATTGCATTGTACAATTGATTTTGTTTTTCTTTTCCAATGCACATTCGAACACCCACACTTTCATGTCCACTGATACATGATTTAATAATAATCTATTGGCAAATCTGCTCTAGTTTCACATGCCATCCAAAATAAAATATATGCTATTGAATTGTGCAATTGATTTTATTTTTCTTTTCCTATGCACATTCGAACACTCACACATCCATGTCCACTGACACATGATATAATAATAATCTATTGGCAAATCTGCTCTAGTTTCACATGCCATCCAAAATAAAATATATCCTATTGCATTGTACAATTGATTTTGTTTTTCTTTTCCTATGCCCATTCGAACACCCACACATTCATGTCAACTGATACATGATTTAATAATAATCTATTGGCAAATCTGCTCTAGTTTCACATGCCATCCAAAATAAAATATATCCTATTGCATTGTACAATTGATTTTGTTTTTCTTTTCCTATGCCCGTTCGAACACCCACACATTCATGTCAACTGATACATGATTTAATAATAATCTATTGGCAAATCTGCTCTAGTTTCACATGCCATCCAAAATAAAATATATCCTATTGCATTGTACAATTGATGTTGTTTTTCTTTTCCTATGCACATTCGAACACCCACACATTCATGTCCACTGATACATGATTTAATAATAATCTATTGGCAAATCTGCTCTAGTTTCACATGCCATCCAAAGTTAAATATATCCTATTGCATTGTACAATTGATTTTGTTTTTCTTTTCCAATGCACATTCGAACACCCACACATTCATGTCCACTGATACATGATTTAATAATAATCTATTGGCAAATCTGCTCTAGTTTCACATGCCATCCAAATTAAAATATATCCTATTGCATTGTACAATTGATTTTGTTTTTCTTTTGCTATGCCCGTTCGAACACCCACACATTCATGTACACTGATACATGATTTAATAATAATCTATTGGCAAATCTATTCTAGTTTCACATGCTATCCAAAATAAAATATATCCTATTGCATTGTACAAATGATTTTGTTTTTCTCTTCCTATGCCCATTCGAACACCCACACATCCATGTCCACTCACACATGATTTAATAATAATCTATTGGCAAATCTGCTCTAGTTTCACATGCAATCCAAAATAAAATATATCCTATTGCATTCTACAAGTGATTTTGTTTTTTTTTTCCTATGCCCATTCGAACACCCACACATCCATGTCCACTCACACATGATTTAATAATAATCTATTGGCAAATCTGCTCTAGTTTCACATGCCATCCAAAATAAAATATATCCTATTGCATTGTACAATTGATGTTGTTTTTCTTTTCCTATGCCCATTCGAACACCCACACATTCATGTCCACTGATACATGATTTAATAATAATCTATTGGCAAATCTGCTCTAGTTTCACATGCCATCCAAAGTTAAATATATCCTATTGCATTGTACAATTGATTTTGTTTTTCTTTTCCAATGCACATTCGAACACCCACACTTTCATGTCCACTGATACATGATTTAATAATAATCTATTGGCAAATCTGCTCTAGTTTCACATGCCATCCAAAATAAAATATATGCTATTGAATTGTGCAATTGATTTTATTTTTCTTTTCCTATGCACATTCGAACACTCACACATCCATGTCCACTGACACATGATATAATAATAATCTATTGGCAAATCTGCTCTAGTTTCACATGCCATCCAAAATAAAATATATCCTATTGCATTGTACAATTGATTTTGTTTTTCTTTTCCTATGCCCATTCGAACACCCACACATTCATGTCAACTGATACATGATTTAATAATAATCTATTGGCAAATCTGCTCTAGTTTCACATGCCATCCAAAATAAAATATATCCTATTGCATTGTACAATTGATTTTGTTTTTCTTTTCCTATGCCCGTTCGAACACCCACACATTCATGTCAACTGATACATGATTTAATAATAATCTATTGGCAAATCTGCTCTAGTTTCACATGCCATCCAAAATAAAATATATCCTATTGCATTGTACAATTGATGTTGTTTTTCTTTTCCTATGCACATTCGAACACCCACACATTCATGTCCACTGATACATGATTTAATAATAATCTATTGGCAAATCTGCTCTAGTTTCACATGCCATCCAAAGTTAAATATATCCTATTGCATTGTACAATTGATTTTGTTTTTCTTTTCCAATGCACATTCGAACACCCACACATTCATGTCCACTGATACATGATTTAATAATAATCTATTGGCAAATCTGCTCTAGTTTCACATGCCATCCAAAATAAAATATATGCTATTGCATTGTGCAATTGATTTTGTTTTTCTTTTCCTATGCACATTCGAACACCCACACATCCATGTCCACTGACACATGATATAATAATAATCTATTGGCAAATCTGCTCTAGTTTCACATGCCATCCAAAATAAAATATATCCTATTGCATTGTACAATTGATTTTGTTTTTCTTTTCCTATGCCCATTCGAACACCCACACATTCATGTCCACTGATACATGATTTAATAATAATCTATTGGCAAATCTGCTCTAGTTTCACATGCCATCCAAAATAAAATATATCCTATTGCATTGTACAATTGATTTTGTTTTTCTTTTCCTATGCCCATTCGAACACCCACACATTCATGTCCACTGATACATGATTTAATAATAATCTATTGGCAAATCTATTCTAGTTTCACATGCCATCCAAAATAAAATATATCCTATTGTATTGTACAATTGATTTTGTTTTTCTTTTCCTATGCCCATTCGAACACTCACACATTCATGTCCACTGATACATGATTTAATAATAATCTATTGGCAAATCTGCTCTAGTTTCACATGCCATCCAAAATAAAATATATCCTATTGCATTGTACAAATGATTTTGTTTTTCTTCTCCTATGCCCATTCGAACACAAACACATCCATGTCCACTGATACATGATTTAATAATAATCTATTGGCAAATCTGCTCTAGTTTCACATGTCATCCAAAGTAAAATATATCCTATTGCATTGTACAATTGATTTTGCTTTTCTTTTTCTATGCCCATTCGAACACCCACACATTCATGTCCACTTATACATGATTTAATAATAATCTATTGGCAAACTGCTCTAGTTTCACATGCCATCCAAAATAGAATATATCCTATTACATTGTACAATTGATTTTGCTTTTCTTTTTCTATGCCCATTCGAACACCCACACATTCATGTCCACTGATACATGATTTAATAATAATCTATTGGCAAACTGCTCTAGTTTCACATGCCATCCAAAATATAATATGTCCTATTACATTGTACAATTGATTTTGCTTTTCTTTTTCTATACCCATTCGAACACCCACACATCCATGTCCAAGGATACATGATTTAATAATAATCTATTAACAAATCTGCTGTAGTCTCACATGCCATCCAAAATAAAATATATCCTATTACATTGTACAATTGATTTTCTTTTTCTTTTCCTATGCCCATTCGAACACCGACACATCCATGTCCAGTGACACATGATTTAATAATAATCTATTGACAAATCTGCTCTCGTTTCACATGCTATCCAAAATAAAATATATCCCATTGAATGGTACAAATGATTTTGTTTTTCTTTTCCTATGCCCATTCCAACACCCACACATCCATGTCCACTGACACATGATTTAATAATAATGTATTGGCAAATCTGCTCTAGTTTCACTTGCTATCCAAAATAAAATATATCATATTGCATTGTACAAATGATTTTTTTATTCTCTTCCTATGCCCATTCCAACACCCACACATCCATGTCCACTGATACATGATTTAATAATAATCTATTGGCAAATCTGCTCTAGTTTCACATGCCATCCAAAATAAAATATATCCTATTGCATTGTACAATTGATTTTGTTTTTCTTTTGCTATGCCCTATCGAAGACCCACACATTCATATCCACTGATACATGATTTAATAATAATCTATTGCCAAATCTGCTCTAGTTTCACATGCCATCCAAAATAAAATATATCCTATTGCATTGTACAATTGATTTTTTTTGTCTTTTCCTATGCCCATTCCAACACCCACACATCCATGTCCACTGATACATGATTTAATAATAATCTATTGGCAAACTGCTCTAGTTTCACATGCCATCCAAAATAAAATATATCCTATTACATTATACTATTGATTTTGCTTTTCTTTTTCTATGCCCAATCAAACACCCAGACATTCATGTCCACTGATACATGATTTAATAATAATCTATTGGCAAACTGCTCTAGTTTCACATGCCATCCAAAATAAAACATATCCTATTACATTGTACAATAGATTTTGCTTTTCTTTTTCTATGCCCATTCGAACACCCACACATTCATGTCCACTGATACATGATTTAATAATAATCTATTGGCAAACTGCTCTCGTTTCACATGCCATCTAAAATAAAATATATCCTATTACATTGTACAATTGATTTTGCTTTTCTTTTTCTATGCCCATTCGAACACCCACACATTCATGTCCACTGATACATGATTTAATAATAATCTATTGGCAAACTGCTCTAGTTTCACATGCCATCCAAAATAAAATATATCCTATTACATTGTACAATTGATTTTGTTTTTCTTTTCCTCTGCCCATTCCAACACCCAGACATTCATGTCCACTGATACATGATTTAATAATAATCTATTGGCAAATCTGCTCTAGTTTCACATGCCATCCAAAATAAAATATATCCTATTACATTGTACAATTGATTTTGCTTTTCTTTTTCTATGCCCATTCGAACACCCACACATTCATGTCCACTGATACATGATTTAATAATAATCTATTGGCAAACTGCTCTAGTTTCACATGCCATCCAAAATAAAATATATCCTATTACATTGTACAATTGATTTTGCTTTTCTTTTTCTATGCCCATACGAACACCCACACATTCATGTCCACTGATACATGATTTAATAATAATCTATTGGCAAACTGCTCTAGTTTCACATGCCATCCAAAATAAAATATATCCTATTACATTGTACAATTGATTTTGCTTTTCTTTTTCTATGCCCAATCGAACACCAACACATTCATGTCCACTGATACATGATTTAATAATAATCTATTGGCAAACTGCTCTAGTTTCACATGCCATCCAAAATAAAATATATCCTATTACATTGTACAATTGATTTTGCTTTTCTTTTTCTATGCCCATTCGAACACCCACACATTCATGTCCACTGATACATGATTTAATAATAATCTATTGGCAAACTGCTCTAGTTTCACATGCCATCCAAAATAAAATATATCCTATTACATTGTACAATTGATTTTGCTTTTCTTTTTCTATGCCCATTCGAACACCCATGCATCCATGTCCACTGATACATGATTTAATAATAATCTATTGGCAAATCTGCTCTAGTTTCACATGCCATCCAAAATAAAATATATCCTATTACATTGTACAATTGATTTTGCTTTTCTTTTCCTATGCCCATTCCAACACCCACACATTCATGTCCACTGATACATGATTTAATAATAATCTATTGGCAAACTGCTCTAGTTTCACATGCCATCCAAAATAAAATATATCCTATTACATTGTACAATTTATTTTGCTTTTCTTTTTCTATGCCCAATCGAACAACCACACATTCGTGTCCACTGATACATGATTTAATAATAATCTATTGGCAAATCTGCTCTAGTTTCACATGCCATCCAAAATAAAATATATCCTATTACATTGTACAATTGATTTTGCTTTTCTTTTTCTATGCCCATTTGAACACCCACACATTCATGTCAACTGATACATGATTTAATAATAATCTATTGGCAAATCTGCTCTAGTTTCACATGCCATCCAAAATAAAATATATCCTATTACATTGTACAATTTATTTTGCTTTTCTTTTTCTATGCCCAATCGAACAACCACACATTCATGTCAACTGATACATGATTTAATAATAATCTATTGGCAAACTACTCTAGTTTCACATGCCATCCAAAATAAAATATATCCTATTACATTGTACAATTGATTTTGCTTTTCTTTGTCTATGCCCATTCGAACACCCACACATCCATGTCCACTGATACATGATTTAATAATAATCTATTGGCAAACTGCTCTAGTTTCACATGCCATCCAAAATAAAATATATCCTATTACATTGTACAATTGATTTTGCTTTTCTTTTTCTATGCCCAATCGAACACCCACACATTCATGTCCACTGATACATGATATAATAATAATCTATTGGCAAACTGCTCTAGTTTCACATGCCATCCAAAATAATATATATTCTATTGCATTGTACAATTGATTTTGCTTTTCTTTTTCTATGCCCATTCCAACACCCACACATTCATGTCCACTGATACATGATTTAATAATAATCTATTGGCAAACTGCTCTAGTTTCACATGCCATCCAAAATAAAATATATCCTATTACATTGTACAATTGATTTTGCTTTTCTTTTTCTATGCCCAATCGAACAACCACACATTCATGTCCACTGATACATGATTTAATAATAATCTATTGGCAAACTGCTCTAGTTTCACATGCCATCCAAAATAAAATATATCCTATTACATTGTACAATTGATTTTGCTTTTCTTTTTCTGTGCCCAATCGAACACCCACACATTCATGTCCACTGATACATGATATAATAATAATCTATTGGCAAACTGCTCTAGTTTCACATGCCATCCAAAATAATATATATTCTATTGCATTGTACAATTGATTTTGCTTTTCTTTTTCTATGCCCATTCCAACACCCACACATTCATGTCCACTGATACATGATTTAATAATAATCTATTGGCAAACTGCTCTAGTTTCACATGCCATCCAAAATAAAATATATCCTATTACATTGTACAATTGATTTTGCTTTTCTTTTTCTATGCCCAATCGAACAACCACACATTCATGTCCACTGATACATGATTTAATAATAATCTATTGGCAAACTGCTCTAGTTTCACATGCCATCCAAAATAAAATATATCCTATTACATTGTACAATTGATTTTGCTTTTCTTTTTCTATGCCCATTCGAACACCCACACATTCATGTCCACTGATACATGATTTAATAATAATCTATTGGCAAACTGCTCTAGTTTCACATGCCATCCAAAATAAAATATATCCTATTACATTGTACAATTGATTTTGCTTTTCTTTTTCTATGCCCAATCGAACAACCACACATTCATGTCCACTGATACATGATTTAATAATAATCTATTGGCAAACTTCTCTAGTTTCACATGCCATCCAAAATAAAATATATCCTATTACATTGTACAATTGATTTTGCTTTTCTTTTTCTATGCCCATTCGAACACCCACACATTCATGTCCACTGATACATGATTTAATAATAATTTATTGGCAAACTGCTCTAGTTTCACATGCCATCCAAAATAAAATATATCCTATTACATTGTACAATTGATTTTGCTTTTCTTTTTCTATGCCCATTCGAACACCCACACATTCATGTCCACTGATACATGATTTAATAATAATCTATTGGCAAACTGCTCTAGTTTCACATGCCATCCAAAATAAAATATATCCTATTACATTGTACAATTGATTTTGCTTTTCTTTTTCTATGCCCATTCGAACACCCATGCATCCATGTCCACTGATACATGATTTAATAATAATCTATTGGCAAATCTGCTCTAGTTTCACATGCCATCCAAAATAAAATATATCCTATTACATTGTACAATTGATTTTGCTTTTCTTTTCCTATGCCCATTCCAACACCCACACATTCATGTCCACTGATACATGATTTAATAATAATCTATTGGCAAACTGCTCTAGTTTCACATGCCATCCAAAATAAAATATATCCTATTACATTGTACAATTTATTTTGCTTTTCTTTTTCTATGCCCAATCGAACAACCACACATACATGTCCACTGATACATGAGTTAATAATAATCTATTGGCAAATCTGCTCTAGTTTCACATGCCATCCAAAATAAAATATATCCTATTACATTGTACAATTGATTTTGCTTTTCTTTTTCTATGCCCATTCGAACACCCACACATTCATGTCAACTGATACATGATTTAATAATAATCTATTGGCAAATCTGCTCTAGTTTCACATGCCATCCAAAATAAAATATATCCTATTGCATTGTACAACTGATTTTGTTTTTCTCTTCCTATTCCCATTCGAACACCCACACATCCATGTCCACTGATACATGATTTAATAATAATCTATTGGCAAATCTGCTCTAGTTTCACATGCCATCCAAAATAAAATATATCCTATTACATTGTACAATTGATTTTGCTTTTCTTTTTCTATGCCCATTCGAACACCCACACATTCATGTCAACTGATACATGATTTAATAATAATCTATTGGCAAATCTGCTCTAGTTTCACATGCCATCCAAAATAAAATATATCCTATTACATTGTACAATTGATTTTGCTTTTCTTTTCCTATGCCCATTCGAACACCCACACATCCATGTCCACTGATACATGATTTAATAATAATCTATTGGCAAACTACTCTAGTTTCACATGCCATCCAAAATAAAATATATCCTATTACATTGTACAATTGATTTTGCTTTTCTTTGTCTATGCCCATTCGAACACCCACACATTCATATCAACTGATACATGATTTAATAATAATCTATTGGCAAACTGCTCTAGTTTCACATGCCATCCAAAATAAAATATATCCTATTACATTGTACAATTGATTTTGCTTTTCTTTTTCTATGCCCAATCGAACACCCACACATTCATGTCCACTGATACATGATATAATAATAATCTATTGGCAAACTGCTCTAGTTTCACATGCCATCCAAAATAAAATATATCCTATTACATTGTACAATTGATTTTGCTTTTCTTTGTCTATGCCCATTCGAACACCCACACATTCATGTCAACTGATACATGATTTAATAATAATCTATTGGCAAATCTGCTCTAGTTTCACATGCCATCCAAAATAAAATATATCCTATTACATTGTACAATTGATTTTGCTTTTCTTTTCCTATGCCCATTCGAACACCCACACATCCATGTCCACTGATACATGATATAATAATAATCTATTTGCAAACTACTCTAGTTTCACATGCCATCCAAAATAAAATATATCCTATTACATTGTACAATTGATTTTGCTTTTCTTTGTCTATGCCCATTCGAACACCCACACATTCATGTCAACTGATACATGATTTAATAATAATCTATTGGCAAACTGCTCTAGTTTCACATGCCATCCAAAATAAAATATATCCTATTACATTGTACAATTGATTTTGCTTTTCTTTTCCTATGCCTATTCGAACACCCACACATCCATGTCCACTGATACATGATTTAATAATAATCTATTGGCAAACTACTCTAGTTTCACATGCCATCCAAAATAAAATATATCCTATTACATTGTACAATTGATTTTGCTTTTCTTTGTCTATGCCCATTCGAACACCCACACATTCATGTCCACTGATACATGATTTAATAATAATCTATTGGCAAATCTGCTCTAGTTTCACATGCCATCCAAAATAAAATATATCCTATTACATTGTACAATTGATTTTGCTTTTCTTTTCCTATGCCCATTCGAACACCCACACATCCATGTCCACTGATACATGATTTAATAATAATCTATTGGCAAACTACTCTAGTTTCACATGCCATCAAAAATAAAATATATCCTATTACATTGTAAAATTGATTTTGCTTTTCTTTGTCTATGCCCATTCGAACACCCACACATTCATGTCAACTGATACATGATTTAATAATAATCTATTGGCAAACTGCTCTAGTTTCACATGCCATCCAAAATAAAATATATCCTATTACATTGTACAATTGATTTTGCTTTTCTTTTTCTATGCCCAATCGAACACCCACACATTCATGTCCACTGATACATGATATAATAATAATCTATTGGCAAACTGCTCTAGTTTCACATGCCATCCAAAATAATATATATTCTATTGCATTGTACAATTGATTTTGCTTTTCTTTTTCTATGCCCATTCCAACACCCACACATTCATGTCCACTGATACATGATTTAATAATAATCTATTGGCAAACTTCTCTAGTTTCACATGCCATCCAAAATGAAATATATCCTATTACATTGTACAATTGATTTTGCTTTTCTTTTTCTATGCCCAATCGAACAACCACACATTCATGTCCACTGATACATGATTTAATAATAATCTATTGGCAAACTGCTCTAGTTTCACATGCCATCCAAAATAAAATATATCCTATTACATTGTACAATTGATTTTGATTTTCTTTTTCTATGCCCATTCGAACACCCACACATTCATGTCCACTGATACATGATTTAATAATAATCTATTGGCAAACTGCTCTAGTTTCACATGCCATCCAAAATAAAATATATCCTATTACATTGTACAATTGATTTTGCTTTTCTTTTTCTATGCCCAATCGAACAACCACACATTCATGTCCACTGATACATGATTTAATAATAATCTATTGGCAAACTGCTCTAGTTTCACATGCCATCCAAAATAAAATATATCCTATTACATTGTACAATTGATTTTGCTTTTCTTTTTCTATGCCCAATCGAACACCCACACATTCATGTCCACTGATACATGATATAATAATAATCTATTGGCAAACTGCTCTAGTTTCACATGCCATCCAAAATAATATATATTCTATTGCATTGTACAATTGATTTTGCTTTTCTTTTTCTATGCCCATTCCAACACCCACACATTCATGTCCACTGATACATGATTTAATAATAATCTATTGGCAAACTGCTCTAGTTTCACATGCCATCCAAAATAAAATATATCCTATTACATTGTACAATTGATTTTGCTTTTCTTTTTCTATGCCCAATCGAACAACCACACATTCATGTCCACTGATACATGATTTAATAATAATCTATTGGCAAACTGCTCTAGTTTCACATGCCATCCAAAATAAAATATATCCTATTACATTGTACAATTGATTTTGCTTTTCTTTTTCTATGCCCATTCGAACACCCACACATTCATGTCCACTGATACATGATTTAATAATAATCTATTGGCAAACTGCTCTAGTTTCACATGGCATCCAAAATAAAATATATCCTATTACATTGTACAATTGATTTTGCTTTTCTTTTTCTATGCCCAATCGAACAACCACACATTCATGTCCACTGATACATGATTTAATAATAATCTATTGGCAAACTGCTCTAGTTTCACATGCCATCCAAAATAAAATATATCCTATTACATTGTACAATTGATTTTGCTTTTCTTTTCCTATGCCCATTCGAACACCCACACATTCATGTCCACTGATACATGATTTAATAATAATCTATTGGCAAACTGCTCTAGTTTCACATGCCATCCAAAATAAAATATATCCTATTACATTGTACAATTGATTTTGCTTTTCTTTTCCTATGCCCATTCCAACACCCACACAGTCATGTCCACTGATACATGATTTAATAATAATCTATTGGCAAACTGCTCTAGTTTCACATGCCATCCAAAATAAAATATATCCTATTACATTGTACAATTGATTTTGCTTTTCTTTTTCTATGCCCAATCGAACAACCACACATTCATGTCCACTGATACATGATTTAATAATAATCTATTGGCAAACTGCTCTAGTTTCACATGCCATCCAAAATAATATATATCCTATTACATTGTACAATTGATTTTGCTTTTCTTTTTCTATGCCCATTCGAACACCCACACATTCATGTCCACTGATACATGATTTAATAATAATCTATTGGCAAACTGCTCTATTTTCACATGCCATCCAAAATATAATATATCCTATTACATTGTACAATTGATTTTGCTTTTCTTTTTCTATGCCCATTCGAACACCCACACATTCATGTCCACTGATACATGATTTAATAATAATCTATTGGCAAACTGCTCTATTTTCACATGCCATCCAAAATATAATATATCCTATGACAATTGATTTTGCTTTTCTTTTTCTATGCCCATTCGAACACCCACACATCCATGTCCACTGATACATGATTTAATAATAATCTATTGGCAAACTGCTCTATTTTCACATGCCATCCAAAACAAAATATATCCTGTTACATTGTACAATTGATTTTGCTTTTCTTTTTCTATGCCCATTCGAACACCCATGCATCCATGTCCACTGATACATGATTTAGTAATAATCTATTGGCAAACTGCTCTATTTTCACATGCCATCCAAAATAAAATATATCCTATTACATTGTACAATTGATTTTGCTTTTCTTTTTCTATGCCCATTCGAACACCCACACATTCATGTCCACTGATACATGATTTAATAATAATCTATTGGCAAACTGCTCTATTTTCACATGCCATCCAAAATATAATATATCCTATTACATTGTACAATTGATTTTGCTTTTCTTTTTCTATGCCCATTCGAACACCCACACATCCATGTCCACTGATACATGATTTAATAATAATCTATTGGCAAACTGCTCTATTTTCACATGCCATCCAAAACAAAATATATCCTATTACATTGTACAATTGATTTTGCTTTTCTTTTTCTATGCCCATTCGAACACCCACACATTCATGTCCACTGATACATGATTTAATAATAATCTATTGGCAAACTGCTCTATTTTCACATGCCATCCAAAATAAAATATATCCTATTACATTGTACAATTGATTTTGCTTTTCTTTTTCTATGCCCATTCGAACACCCACACATTCATGTCCACTGATACATGATTTAATAATAATCTATTGGCAAACTGCTCTAGTTTCACATGCCATCCAAAATAATATATATCCTATTACATTGTACAATTGATTTTGCTTTTCTTTTTCTATGCCCAAACGAACACCCACACATTCATGTCCACTGATACATGATTTAATAATAATCTATTGGCAAACTGCTCTAGTTTCACATGCCATCCAAAATAAAATATATCCTATTACATTGTACAATTGATTTTCTTTTTCTTTTTCTATGCCCATTCGAACACCCACACATTCATGTCCACTGATACATGATTTAATAATAATCTATTGGCATATCTGCTCTAGTTTCACATGCCATCCAAAATAAAATATAATCTGTTGCATTGTACAACTGATTTTGTTTTTCTCTTCCTATGCCCATTCCAACACCCACACATCCATGTCCACTGATACATGATTTAATAATAAACTGTTGGCAAATCTGCTCTAGTTTCACATGCCATCCAAAATAAAATATATCCTATTGCATTGTACAACTGATTTTGTTTTTCTCTTCCTATGCCCATTCCAACACCCACACATCCATGTCCACTGATACATGATTTAATAATAATGTATTGGCAAATCTGCTCTAGTTTCACTTGCTATCCAAAATAAAATATATCATATTGCATTGTACAAATGATTTTGTTATTCTCTTCCTATGCCCATTCCAACACCCACACATCCATGTCCACTGATACATGATTTAATAATAATGTATTGGCAACTCTGCTCTAGTTTCACTTGCTATCCAAAATAAAATATATCATATTGCATTGTACAACTGATTTTGTTTTTCTCTTCCTATGCCCATTCCAACACCCACACATCCATGTCCACTCATACATGATTTAATAATAATCTATTGGCAAATCTGCTCTAGTTTCACATGCCATCCAAAATAAAATATATCCTATTGCATTGTACAATTGAGTTTGTTTTTCTTTTCCTATGCCCATTCGAACACCCACACATCCATGTCCACTGATACATGATTTAATAATAATCTATTGGCAAATCTGCTCTAGTTTCACATGCCATCCAAAATAAAATATACCCTATTGCATTGTACAAATGATTTTGTTTTTCTCTTCCTATGCCCATTCCAACACCCACACATCCATGTCCACTGACACATGATTTAATAATAATCTATTGCCAAATCTGCTCTAGTTTCACATGCCATCCAAAATAAAATATATCCGATTGCATTGTACAATTGATTTTGTTTTTCTTTTGCTATGCCCTATCGAAGACCCACACATTCATATCCACTGATACATGATTTAATAATAATCTATTGCCAAATCTGCTCTAGTTTCACATGCCATCCAAAATAAAATATATCCTATTGCATTGTACAATTGATTTTGTTTTTCTTTTCCTATGCCCAATCGAAGACCCACACATCCATGTCCGCTGACACAAGATTTAATAATAATCTATTGCCAAATCTGCTCTAGTTTCACATGCCATATAAAATAAAATATATCCTATTGCATTGTACAATTGATTTTCTTTTTCTTTTCCTATGCCCATTCGAACACCCACACATCCATGTCCACGGACACATGATTTAATAATAATCTATTGCCAAATCTGCTCTAGTTTCACATGCCATCCAAAATAAAATATATCCTATTGCATTGTACAATTGATTTTGTTTTTCTTTTCCTATGCCCAATCGAAGACCCACACATTCATGTCCACTGATACATGATTTAAGAATAACCTATTGCCAAATCTGCTCGAGTTTCACATGCCATCCAAAATAAAATATATCCTATTGTATTGTACAATTGATTTTGTTTTTCTTTTCCTATGCCCATTCCAACACCCACACATCCATGTCCACTGATACATGATTTAATAATAATCTATTGGCAAATCTGCTCTAGTTTCACATGCCATCCAAAATAAAATATATCCTATTGCATTGTACAATTGATTTTGTTTTTCTTTTCCTATGCCCATTCGAACACCCACACATCCATGTCCACTGGCACATGATTTAATAATAATCTATTGGCAAATCTGCTCTAGTTTCATATGCCATCCAAAATAAAATATATCCTATTGCATTGTACAATTGATTTTCTTTTTTTTTTTCCAATGCCAATTCCAACACCCACACATCCATGTCCACTGGTACATGATTTAATAATAAACTATTGCCAAATCTGTTCTAGTTTCACGTACCATCCAAAATAAAATATATCCTATTGCATTGTACAAATGATTTTGTTTTTCTCTTCCTATGCCCATTCCAACACCCACACATCCATGTCCACTGATACATGATTTAATAATAATCTATTGGCAAATCTGTTCTAGTTTCACATGCTATCCAAAAT
The DNA here is from genome assembly GCA_963932145.1 of Acanthosepion lycidas. Classification (NCBI taxonomy): domain Eukaryota; kingdom Metazoa; phylum Mollusca; class Cephalopoda; order Sepiida; family Sepiidae; genus Acanthosepion; species Acanthosepion lycidas. The sequence goes on along the minus strand of OZ010575.1, from coordinate 99,907,387 downwards.
AAAATATATCCTATTGCATTGTACAATTGATTTTGTTTTTGTTTTTTTGTTTTCCCAATAGAAGACCCACACATTCATCTCCATTGATACATGATTTAATAATAATCTATTGCCAAATCTGCTCTAGTTTCACATGCCATCCAAAATAAAATATATCCTATTGCATTGTACAATTGATTTTGTTTTTTTTTTCCAATGCCCATTACAACACCCACACATCCATGTCCACTGATACATGATTTAATAATAAACTGTTGGCAAATCTGTTCTAGTTTCACATGCTATCCAAAATAAAATATATCCTATTACATTGTACAATTGATTTTGCTTTTCTTTTTCTATGCCCATTCGAACACCCACACATTCATATCCACTGATACATGATTTAATAATAATCTACTGCCAAATCTGCTCTAGTTTCACATGCCATCTAAATAAAATATATCCTATTGCATTGTACAATTGATTTTGTTTTTCATTTCCTATGCCCATTCGAACACCCACACATCCATGTCCACTGACACATGATTTAATAATAATCTATTGCCAAATCTGCTCTACTTTCACATGCCATCTAAATAAAATATATCCTATTGCATTGTACAATTGATTTTGTTTTTCTTTTCCTATGCCCATTCGAACACCCACACATCCATGTCCACTGACACATGATTTAATAATAATCTATTGCCAAATCTGCTCTAGTTTCACATGCCATCTAAATAAAATATATCCTATTGCATTGTACAATTGATTTTGTTTTTCTTTTCCTATGCCCATTCGAACACCCACACATCCATGTCCACTGACACATGATTTAATAATAATCTATTGCCAAATCTGCTCTAGTTTCACATGCCATCTAAATAAAATATATCCTATTGCATTGTACAATTGATTTTGTTTTTCTTTTCCTATGCCCATTCGAACACCCACACATCCATGTCCACTGACACATGATTTAATAATAATCTATTGCCAAATCTGCTCTACTTTCACATGCCATCTAAATAAAATATATCCTATTGCATTGTACAATTGATTTTGTTTTTCTTTTCCTATGCCCATTCGAACACCCACACATCCATGTCCACTGACACATGATTTAATAATAATCTATTGCCAAATCTGCTCTAGTTTCACATGCCATCTAAATAAAATATATCCTATTGCATTGTACAATTGATTTTGTTTTTCTTTTCCTATGCCCATTCGAACACCCACACATCCATGTCCACTGACACATGATTTAATAATAATCTATTGCCAAATCTGCTCTAGTTTCACATGCCATCTAAATAAAATATATCCTATTGCATTGTACAATTGATTTTGTTTTTCTTTTCCTATGCCCATTCGAACACCCACACATTCATGTCCACTGACACATGATTTAATAATAATCTATTGCCAAATCTGCTCTAGTTTCACATGCCATCTAAATAAAATATATCCTATTGCATTGTACAATTGATTTTGTTTTTCTTTTCCTATGCCCATTCGAACACCCACACATCCATTTCCACTGACACATGATTTAATAATAATCTATTGCCAAATCTGCTCTAGTTTCACATGCCATCTAAATAAAATATATCCTATTGCATTGTACAATTGATTTTGTTTTTCTTTTCCTATGCCCATTCGAACACCCACACATCCATGTCCACTGACACATGATTTAATAATAATCTATTGCCAAATCTGCTCTAGTTTCACATGCCATCTAAATAAAATATATCCTATTGCATTGTACAATTGATTTTGTTTTTCTCTTCCTATGCCCATTCCAACACCCACACATTCATGTCCACTGATACATGATTTAATAATAATCTATTGGCAAATCTGCTCTAGTTTCACATCCCATCCAAAATAATATATATCCTATTGCATTGTACAACTGATTTTGTTTTTCTTTTCCTATGCCCAATCGAACACCCACACAATCATGTCCACTGATACATGATTTAATAATAATCTATTGCCAAATCTGCTCTAGTTTCACATGCCATCTAAATAAAATATATCCTATTGCATTGTACAATTGATTTTCTTTTTCTTTTCCTATGCCCATTCGAACACCCACACATCCATGTCCACGGACACATGATTTAATAATAATCTATTGCCAAATCTGCTCTAGTTTCACATGCCATCCAAAATAAAATATATCCTATTGCATTGTACAATTGATTTTGTTTTTGTTTTTTTGTTTTCCCAATAGAAGACCCACACATTCATCTCCATTGATACATGATTTAATAATAATCTATTGCCAAATCTGCTCTAGTTTCACATGCCATCCAAAATAAAATATATCCTATTGCATTGTACAATTGATTTTGTTTATCTTTTCCTATGCCTATTCGAACCCCCACACATTCATGTCCACTGATACATGATTTAATAATAATCTTTTGGCAAATCTGCTCTAGTTTCACATGCCATCCAAAATAAAATATATCCTATTGCATTGTACAATTGATTTTGTTTTTCTCTTCCTATGCCCATTCCAACACCCACACATTCATGTCCACTGATACATGATTTAATAATAATCTATTGGCAAATCTGCTCTAGTTTCACATGCCATCCAAAATAATTTATATCCTATTGCATTGTACAATTGATTTTGTTTTTCTTTTCCTATGCCCATTCGAACACCCACATATTCATGTCCACTGATACATGATTTAATAATAATCTATTGGCAAATCTGCTCTCGTTTCACATGCCATCCAAAATAATTTATATCCTATTGCATTGTACAATTGATTTTGTTTTTCTTTTCCTATGCCCATTCGAACACCCACACATTCATGTCCACTGATACATGATTTAATAATAATCTATTGGCAAATCTGCTCTAGTTTCACATGCCATCCAAAATAAAATATATCCTATTGCATTGTACAATTGATTTTATTTTTCTTTTCCTATGCGCATTCGAACACCCACACATTCATGTCAACTGATACATGATTTAATAATAATCTATTGGCAAATCTGCTCTAGTTTCACATGCCATCCAAAATAATTTATATCCTATTGCATTGTACAATTGATTTTGTTTTTCTTTTCCTATGCCAATTCGAACACCCACACATCCATGTCCACTGATACATGATTTAATAATAATCTATTGGCAAATCTGCTCTAGTTTCACATGCCATCCAAAATAATTTATATCCTATTGCATTGTACAATTGATTTTGTTTTTCTTTTCCTATGCCCATTCGAACACCCACACATTCATGTCCACTGATACATGATTTAATGATAATCTATTGGCAAATCTGCTCTAGTTTCACATGCCATCCAAAATAATTTATATCCTATTGCATTGTACAATTGATTTTGTTTTTCTTTTCCTATGCCCATTCGAACACCCACACATCCATGTCCACTGATACATGATTTAATAATAATCTATTGGCAAATCTGCTCTAGTTTCACATGCCATCCAAAATAATTTATAACCTATTGCATTGTACAATTGATTTTGTTTTTCTTTTCCTATGCCCATTCGAACACCCACACATTCATGTCCACTGATACATGATTTAATAATAATCTATTGGCAAATCTGCTCTAGTTTCACATGCCATCCAAAATAATTTATATCCTATTGCATTGTACAATTGATTTTGTTTTTCTCTTCCTATGCCCATTCGAACACCCACACATTCATGTCCACTGATACATGATTTAATAATAATCTATTGGCAAATGTGCTCTAGTTTCACATGCCATCCAAAATAATTTATATCCTATTGCATTGTACAATTGATTATGTTTTTCTTTTCCTCTGCCCATTCGAACACCGACACATTCATGTCCACTGATACATGATTTAATAATAATCTTTTGGCAAATCTGCTCTACTTTCACATGCCATCTAAATAAAATATATCCTATTGCATTGTACAATTGATTTTGTTTTTCTTTTCCTATGCCCATTCGAACACCCACACATCCATGTCCACTGACACATGATTTAATAATAATCTATTGGCAAATCTGCTCTAGTTTCACATGCCATCTAAATAAAATATATCCTATTGCATTGTACAATTGATTTTGTTTTTCTTTTCCTATGCCCATTCGAACACCCACACATCCATGTCCACTGACACATGATTTAATAATAATCTATTGCCAAATCTGCTCTAGTTTCACATGCCATCTAAATAAAATATATCCTATTGCATTGTACAATTGATTTTGTTTTTCTTTTCCTATGCCCATTCGAACACCCACACATTCATGTCCACTGACACATGATTTAATAATAATCTATTGCCAAATCTGCTCTAGTTTCACATGCCATCTAAATAAAATATATCCTATTGCATTGTACAATTGATTTTGTTTTTCTTTTCCTATGCCCATTCGAACACCCACACATCCATTTCCACTGACACATGATTTAATAATAATCTATTGCCAAATCTGCTCTAGTTTCACATGCCATCTAAATAAAATATATCCTATTGCATTGTACAATTGATTTTGTTTTTCTTTTCCTATGCCCATTCGAACACCCACACATCCATGTCCACTGACACATGATTTAATAATAATCTATTGCCAAATCTGCTCTAGTTTCACATGCCATCTAAATAAAATATATCCTATTGCATTGTACAATTGATTTTGTTTTTCTCTTCCTATGCCCATTCCAACACCCACACATTCATGTCCACTGATACATGATTTAATAATAATCTATTGGCAAATCTGCTCTAGTTTCACATCCCATCCAAAATAATATATATCCTATTGCATTGTACAACTGATTTTGTTTTTCTTTTCCTATGCCCAATCGAACACCCACACAATCATGTCCACTGATACATGATTTAATAATAATCTATTGCCAAATCTGCTCTAGTTTCACATGCCATCTAAATAAAATATATCCTATTGCATTGTACAATTGATTTTGTTTTTCTTTTCCTATGCCCATTCGAACACCCACACATCCATGTCCACTGACACATGATTTAATAATAATCTATTGCCAAATCTGCTCTAGTTTCACATGCCATCCAAAATAAAATATATCCTATTGCATTGTACAACTGATTTTGTTTTTCTCTTCCTATGCCCATTCCAACACCCACACATCCATGTCCACTGACACATGATTTAATAATAATCTATTGCCAAATCTGCTCTAGTTTCAAATGCCATCCAAAATAAAATATATCCTATTGCATTGTACAATTGATTTTCTTTTTCTCTTCCTATGCCCATTCCAACACCCACACATCCATGTCCACTGATACATGATTTAATAATAATCTATTGGCAAATCTGCTCTAGTTTCACATGCCATCCAAAATAAAATATATCCTATTGCATTGTACAATTGATTTTGTTTTTCTCTTCCTATGCCCATTCCAACACCCACGCATTCATGTCCACTGATACATGATTTAATAATAATCTATTGCCAAATCAGCTCTAGTTTCAAATGCCATATAAAATAAAATATGTCCTAATATATTGTACAATTGATTTTGTTTTTCTCTTCCTATGCCCATTCCAACACCCACACATTCATGTCCACTGATACATGATTTAATAATAATCTATTGGCAAATCTGCTCTAGTTTCAAATGCCATACAAAATAAAATATATCCTATTGCATTGTACAACTGATTTGGTTTTTCTCTTCCTATGCCCATTCCAACAGCCACACATCCATGTCCACTGATACATGATTTAATAATAATCTATTGCCAAATTTGCTCTAGTTTCACATGCCGTCCAAAATAAAATATATCCTATTGCATTGTACAATTGATTTTGTTTTTCTTTTCCTATGCCCAATCGAACACCCACACATTCATGTCCACTGATACATGATTTAATAATAATCTATTGGCAAATCAGCTCTAGTTTCAAATGCCATCCAAAATAAAATATATCCTATTGTATTGTACAATTGATTTTGTTTTTCTCTTCCTATGCCCATTCCAACACCCACACATCCATGTCCACTGATACATGATTTAATAATAATCTATTGGCAAATCTGCTCTAGTTTCACATGCCATCCAAAATAAAATATATCCTATTGCATTGTACAATTGATTTTGTTTTTCTCTTCCTATGCCCATTCCAACAGCCACACATCCATGTCCACTGATACATGATTTAATAATAATCTATTGGCAAATCTGCTCTAGTTTCACATGCCGTCCAAAATAATATATATCCTATTGCATTGTACAACTGATTTTGTTTTTCTTTTCCTATGCCCAATCGAACACCCACACAATCATGTCCACTGATTCATGATTTAATAATAATCTATTGCCAAATCTGCTCTAGTTTCACATGCCATCTAAATAAAATATATCCTATTGCATTGTACAATTGATTTTGTTTTTCTTTTCCTATGCCCATTCGAACACCCACACATCCATGTCCACTGACACATGATTTAATAATAATCTATTGGCAAATCTGCTCTAGTTTCACATGCCATCCAAAATAAAATATATCCTATTGCATTGTACAATTGATTTTGTTTTTCTTTTCCTATGCCCATTCGAACACCCACACATTCATGTCCACTGATACATGATTTAATAATAATCTATTGGCAAATCTATTCTAGTTTCACATGCCATCCAAAATAAAATATATCCTATTGCATTGTACAATTGATTTTGTTTTTCTTTTCCTATGCCCATTCGAACACTCACACATTCATGTCCACTGATACATGATTTAATAATAATCTATTGGCAAATCTGCTCTAGTTTCACATGCCATCCAAAATAAAATATATCCTATTGCATTGTACAAATGATTTTGTTTTTCTTCTCCTATGCCCATTCGAACACAAACACATCCATGTCCACTGATACATGATTTAATAATAATCTATTGGCAAATCTGCTCTAGTTTCACATGTCATCCAAAGTAAAATATATCCTATTGCATTGTACAATTGATTTTGCTTTTCTTTTTCTATGCCCATTCGAACACCCACACATTCATGTCCACTTATACATGATTTAATAATAATCTATTGGCAAACTGCTCTAGTTTCACATGCTATCCAAAATAGAATATATCCTATTACATTGTACAATTGATTTTGCTTTTCTTTTTCTATGCCCATTCGAACACCCACACATTCATGTCCACTGATACATGATTTAATAATAATCTATTGGCAAACTGCTCTAGTTTCACATGCCATCCAAAATATAATATGTCCTATTACATTGTACAATTGATTTTGCTTTTCTTTTTCTATACCCATTCGAACACCCACACATCCATGTCCAAGGATACATGATTTAATAATAATCTATTAACAAATCTGCTCTAGTCTCACATGCCATCCAAAATAAAATATATCCCATTGAATGGTACAAATGATTTTGTTTTTCTTTTCCTATGCCCATTCGAACACCCACACATCCATGTCCACTGATACATGATTTAATAATAATGTATTGGCAAATCTGCTCTAGTTTCACTTGCTATCCAAAATAAAATATATCATATTGCATTGTACAAATGATTTTTTTATTCTCTTCCTATGCCCATTCCAACACCCACACATCCATGTCCACTGATACATGATTTAATAATAATCTATTGGCAAATCTGCTCTAGTTTCACATGCCATCCAAAATAAAATATATCCTATTGCATTGTACAATTGATTTTTTTTGTCTTTTCCTATGCCCATTCCAACACCCACACATCCATGTCCATTGATACATGATTTAATAATAATCTATTGGCAAATCTGCTCTAGTTTCACATGCCATCCAAAATAAAATATATCCTATTACATTATACTATTGATTTTGCTTTTCTTTTTCTATGCCCAATCAAACACCCAGACATTCATGTCCACTGATACATGATTTAATAATAATCTATTGGCAAACTGCTCAAGTTTCACATGCCATCCAAAATAAAATATATCCTATTACATTGTACAATAGATTTTGCTTTTCTTTTTCTATGCCCATTCGAACACCCACACATTCATGTCCACTGATACATGATTTAATAATAATCTATTGGCAAACTGCTCTAGTTTCACATGCCATCCAAAATAAAATATATCCTATTATATTGTACAATTGATTTTGCTTTTCTTTTTCTATGCCCATTCGAACACCCATGCATCCATGTCCACTGATACATGATTTAATAATAATCTATTGGCAAATCTGCTCTAGTTTCACATGCCATCCAAAATAAAATATATCCTATTACATCGTACAATTGATTTTGTTTTTCTTTTCCTCTGCCCATTCCAACACCCACACATTCATGTCCACTGATACATGATTTAATAATAATCTATTGGCAAATCTGCTCTAGTTTCACATGCCATCCAAAATAAAATATATCCTATTACATTGTACAATTGATTTTGCTTTTCTTTTTCTATGCCCATTCGAACACCCACACATTCATGTCCACTGATACATGATTTAATAATAATCTATTGGCAAATCTGCTCTAGTTTCACATGCCATCCAAAATAAAATATATCCTATTACATTGTACAATTGATTTTGCTTTTCTTTTTCTATGCCCATACGAACACCCACACATTCATGTCCACTGATACATGATTTAATAATAATCTATTGGCAAACTGCTCTAGTTTCACATGCCATCCAAAATAAAATATATCCTATTACATTGTACAATTGATTTTGCTTTTCTTTTTCTATGCCCAATCGAACACCCACACATTCATGTCCACTGATACATGATTTAATAATAATCTATTGGCAAACTGCTCTAGTTTCACATGCCATCCAAAATAAAATATATCCTATTACATTGTACAATTGATTTTGCTTTTCTTTTTCTATGCCCATTCGAACACCCATGCATCCATGTCCACTGATACATGATTTAATAATAATCTATTGGCAAATCTGCTCTAGTTTCACATGCCATCCAAAATAAAATATATCCTATTACATTGTACAATTGATTTTGTTTTTCTTTTCCTCTGCCCATTCCAACACCCACACATTCATGTCCACTGATACATGATTTAATAATAATCTATTGCCAAATTTGCTCTAGTTTCACATGCCGTCCAAAATAAAATATATCCTATTGCATTGTACAATTGATTTTGTTTTTCTTTTCTTATGCCCAATCGAACACCCACACATTCATGTCCACTGATACATGATTTAATAATAATCTATTGGCAAATCAGCTCTAGTTTCAAATGCCATCCAAAATAAAATATATCCTATTGTATTGTACAATTGATTTTGTTTTTCTCTTCCTATGCCCATTCCAACACCCACACATCCATGTCCACTGATACATGATTTAATAATAATCTATTGGCAAATCTGCTCTAGTTTCACATGCCATCCAAAATAAAATATATCCTATTGCATTGTACAATTGATTTTGTTTTTCTCTTCCTATGCCCATTCCAACAGCTACACATCCATGTCCACTGATACATGATTTAATAATAATCTATTGGCAAATCTGCTCTAGTTTCACATGCCGTCCAAAATAATATATATCCTATTGCATTGTACAACTGATTTTGTTTTTCTTTTCCTATGCCCAATCGAACACCCACACAATCATGTCCACTGATTCATGATTTAATAATAATCTATTGCCAAATCTGCTCTAGTTTCACATGCCATCTAAATAAAATATATCCTATTGCATTGTACAATTGATTTTGTTTTTCTTTTCCTATGCCCATTCGAACACCCACACATCCATGTCCACTGACACATGATTTAATAATAATCTATTGGCAAATCTGCTCTAGTTTCACATGCCATCCAAAATAAAATATATCCTATTGCATTGTACAATTGATTTTGTTTTTCTTTTCCTATGCCCATTCGAACACCCACACATTCATGTCCACTGATACATGATTTAATAATAATCTATTGGCAAATCTATTCTAGTTTCACATGCCATCCAAAATAAAATATATCCTATTGCATTGTACAATTGATTTTGTTTTTCTTTTCCTATGCCCATTCGAACACTCACACATTCATGTCCACTGATACATGATTTAATAATAATCTATTGGCAAATCTGCTCTAGTTTCACATGCCATCCAAAATAAAATATATCCTATTGCATTGTACAAATGATTTTGTTTTTCTTCTCCTATGCCCATTCGAACACAAACACATCCATGTCCACTGATACATGATTTAATAATAATCTATTGGCAAATCTGCTCTAGTTTCACATGTCATCCAAAGTAAAATATATCCTATTGCATTGTACAATTGATTTTGCTTTTCTTTTTCTATGCCCATTCGAACACCCACACATTCATGTCCACTTATACATGATTTAATAATAATCTATTGGCAAACTGCTCTAGTTTCACATGCTATCCAAAATAGAATATATCCTATTACATTGTACAATTGATTTTGCTTTTCTTTTTCTATGCCCATTCGAACACCCACACATTCATGTCCACTGATACATGATTTAATAATAATCTATTGGCAAACTGCTCTAGTTTCACATGCCATCCAAAATATAATATGTCCTATTACATTGTACAATTGATTTTGCTTTTCTTTTTCTATACCCATTCGAACACCCACACATCCATGTCCAAGGATACATGATTTAATAATAATCTATTAACAAATCTGCTCTAGTCTCACATGCCATCCAAAATAAAATATATCCCATTGAATGGTACAAATGATTTTGTTTTTCTTTTCCTATGCCCATTCGAACACCCACACATCCATGTCCACTGATACATGATTTAATAATAATGTATTGGCAAATCTGCTCTAGTTTCACTTGCTATCCAAAATAAAATATATCATATTGCATTGTACAAATGATTTTTTTATTCTCTTCCTATGCCCATTCCAACACCCACACATCCATGTCCACTGATACATGATTTAATAATAATCTATTGGCAAATCTGCTCTAGTTTCACATGCCATCCAAAATAAAATATATCCTATTGCATTGTACAATTGATTTTTTTTGTCTTTTCCTATGCCCATTCCAACACCCACACATCCATGTCCACTGATACATCATTTAATAATAATCTATTGGCAAACTGCTCTAGTTTCACATGCCATCCAAAATAAAATATATCCTATTACATTATACTATTGATTTTGCTTTTCTTTTTCTATGCCCAATCAAACACCCAGACATTCATGTCCACTGATACATGATTTAATAATAATCTATTGGCAAACTGCTCTAGTTTCACATGCCATCCAAAATAAAATATATCCTATTACATTGTACAATAGATTTTGCTTTTCTTTTTCTATGCCCATTCGAACACCCACACATTCATGTCCACTGATACATGATTTAATAATAATCTATTGGCAAACTGCTCTAGTTTCACATGCCATCCAAAATAAAATATATCCTATTACATTGTACAATTGATTTTGCTTTTCTTTTTCTATGCCCATTCGAACACCCATGCATCCATGTCCACTGATACATGATTTAATAATAATCTATTGGCAAATCTGCTCTAGTTTCACATGCCATCCAAAATAAAATATATCCTATTACATCGTACAATTGATTTTGTTTTTCTTTTCCTCTGCCCATTCCAACACCCACACATTCATGTCCACTGATACATGATTTAATAATAATCTATTGGCAAATCTGCTCTAGTTTCACATGCCATCCAAAATAAAATATATCCTATTACATTGTACAATTGATTTTGCTTTTCTTTTTCTATGCCCATTCGAACACCCACACATTCATGTCCACTGATACATGATTTAATAATAATCTATTGGCAAATCTGCTCTAGTTTCACATGCCATCCAAAATAAAATATATCCTATTACATTGTACAATTGATTTTGCTTTTCTTTTTCTATGCCCAATCGAACACCCACACATTCATGTCCACTGATACATGATATAATAATAATCTATTGGCAAACTGCTCTAGTTTCACATGCCATCCAAAATAATATATATTCTATTGCATTGTACAATTGATTTTGCTTTTCTTTTTATATGCCCATTCCAACACCCACACATTCATGTCCACTGATACATGATTTAATAATAATCTATTGGCAAACTGCTCTAGTTTCACATGCCATCCAAAATAAAATATATCCTATTACATTGTACAATAGATTTTGCTTTTCTTTTTCTATGCCCAATCGAACAACCACACATTCATGTCCACTGATACATGATTTAATAATAATCTATTGGCAAACTGCTCTAGTTTCACATGCCATCCAAAATAAAATATATCCTATTACATTGTACAATTGATTTTGCTTTTCTTTTTCTATGCCCATTCGAACACCCACACATTCATGTCCACTGATACATGATTTAATAATAATCTATTGGCAAACTGCTCTAGTTTCACATGCCATCCAAAATAAAATATATCCTATTACATTGTACAATTGATTTTGTTTTTCTTTTCCTATGCCCATTCGAACACCCACATATTCATGTCCACTGATACATGATTTAATAATAATCTATTGGCAAACTGCTCTAGTTTCACATGCCATCCAAAATAAAATATATCCTATTACATTGTACAATTTATTTTGCTGTTCTTTTTCTATGCCCAATCGAACAACCACACATTCATGTCCACTGATACATGATTTAATAATAATCTATTGGCAAATCTGCTCTAGTTTCACATGCCATCCAAAATAAAATATATCCTATTACATTGTACAATTGATTTTGCTTTTCTTTTTCTATGCCCATTCGAACACCCACACATTCATGTCAACTGATACATGATTTAATAATAATCTATTGGCAAACTGCTCTAGTTTCACATGCCATCCAAAATAAAATATATCCTATTACATTGTACAATTGATTTTGCTTTTCTTTTTCTATGCCCATTCGAACACCCACACATCCATGTCCACTGATACATGATTTAATAATAATCTATTGGCAAACTACTCTAGTTTCACATGCCATCCAAAATAAAATATATCCTATTACATTGTACAATTGATTTTGCTTTTCTTTGTCTATGCCCATTCCAACACCCACACATTCATGTCCACTGATACATGATTTAATAATAATCTATTGGCAAACTGCTCTAGTTTCACATGCCATCCAAAATAAAATATATCCTATTACATTGTACAATTGATTTTGCTTTTCTTTTTCTATGCCCAATCGAACAACCACACATTCATGTCCACTGATACATGATTTAATAATAATCTATTGGCAAACTTCTCTAGTTTCACATTCCATCCAAAATAAAATATATCCTATTACATTGTACAATTGATTTTGCTTTTCTTTTTCTATGCCCAATCGAACAACCACACATTCATGTCCACTGATACATGATTTAATAATAATCTATTGGCAAACTGCTCTAGTTTCACATGCCATCCAAAATAAAATATATCCTATTACATTGTACAATTGATTTTGCTTTTCTTTTTCTATGCCCAATCGAACAACCACACATTCATGTCCACTGATACATGATTTAATAATAATCTATTGGCAAACTGCTCTAGTTTCACATGCCATCCAAAATAAAATATATCCTATTACATTGTACAATTGATTTTGCTTTTCTTTTCCTATGCCCATTCCAACACCCACACATTCATGTCCACTGATACATGATTTAATAATAATCTATTGGGAAACTGCTCTAGTTTCACATGCCATCCAAAATAAAATATATCCTATTACATTGTACAATTGATTTTGCTTTTCTTTTTCTATGCCCAATCGAACACCCACACATTAATATCCACTGATACATGATATAATAATAATCTATTGGCAAACTGCTCTAGTTTCACATGCCATCCAAAATAATATATATTCTATTGCATTGTACAATTGATATTGCTTTTCTTTTTCTATGCCCATTCCAACACCCACACATTCATGTCCACTGATACATGATTTAATAATAATCTATTGGCAAACTGCTCTAGTTTCACATGCCATCCAAAATAAAATATATCCTATTACATTGTACAATTGATTTTGCTTTTCTTTTTCTATGCCCAATCGAACAACCACACATTCATGCCCACTGATACATGATTTAATAATAATCTATTGGCAAACTGCTCTAGTTTCACATGCCATCCAAAATAAAATATATCCTATTACATTGTACAATTGATTTTGCTTTTCTTTTTCTATGCCCATTCGAACACCCACACATTCATGTCCACTGATACATGATTTAATAATAATCTATTGGCAAACTGCTCTAGTTTCACATGCCATCCAAAATAAAATATATCCTATTACATTGTACAATTGATTTTGCTTTTCTTTTTCTATGCCCAATCGAACAACCACACATTCATGTCCACTGATACATGATTTAATAATAATCTATTGGCAAACTTCTCTAGTTTCACATTCCATCCAAAATAAAATATATCCTATTACATTGTACAATTGATTTTGCTTTTCTTTTTCTATGCCCAATCGAACAACCACACATTCATGTCCACTGATACATGATTTAATAATAATCTATTGGCAAACTGCTCTAGTTTCACATGCCATCCAAAATAAAATATATCCTATTACATTGTACAATTGATTTTGCTTTTCTTTTTCTATGCCCATTCGAACACCCACACATTCATGTCCACTGATACATGATTTAATAATAATCTATTGGCAAACTGCTCTAGTTTCACATGCCATCCAAAATAAAATATATCCTATTACATTGTACAATTGATTTTGCTTTTCTTTTTCTATGCCCAATCGAACAACCACACATTCATGTCCACTGATACATGATTTAATAATAATCTATTGGCAAACTGCTCTAGTTTCACATGCCATCCAAAATAAAATATATCCTATTACATTGTACAATTGATTTTGCTTTTCTTTTCCTATGCCCATTCAAACACCCACACATTCATGTCCACTGATACATGATTTAATAATAATCTATTGGGAAACTGCTCTAGTTTCACATGCCATCCAAAATAAAATATATCCTATTACATTGTATAATTGATTTTGCTTTTCTTTTTCTATGCCCAATCGAACAACCACACATTCATGTCCACTGATACATGATTTAATAATAATCTATTGGCAAACTGCTCTAGTTTCACATGCCATCCAAAATAAAATATATCCTATTACATTGTACAATTGATTTTGCTTTTCTTTTTCTATGCCCAATCGAACACCCACACATTCATGTCCACTGATACATGATATAATAATAATCTATTGGCAAACTGCTCTAGTTTCACATGCCATCCAAAATAATATATATTCTATTGCATTGTACAATTGATTTTGCTTTTCTTTTTCTATGCCCATTCCAACACCCACACATTCATGTCCACTGATACATGATTTAATAATAATCTATTGGCAAACTGCTCTAGTTTCACATGCCATCCAAAATAAAATATATCCTATTACATTGTACAATTGATTTTGCTTTTCTTTTTCTATGCCCAATCGAACAACCACACATTCATGTCCACTGATACATGATTTAATAATAATCTATTGGCAAACTGCTCTAGTTTCACATGCCATCCAAAATAAAATATATCCTATTACATTGTACAATTGATTTTGCTTTTCTTTTTCTATGCCCATTCTAACACCCACACATTCATGTCCACTGATACATGATTTAATAATAATCTATTGGCAAACTGCTCTAGTTTCACATGCCATCCAAAATAAAATATATCCTATTACATTGTACAATTGATTTTGATTTTCTTTTTCTATGCCCATTCGAACACACACACATTCATGTCCACTGATACATGATTTAATAATAATCTATTGGCAAACTGCTCTAGTTTCACATGCCATCCAAAATAAAATATATCCTATTACATTGTACAATTGATTTTGCTTTTCTTTTTCTATGCCCATTCGAACACCCATGCATCCATGTCCACTGATACATGATTTAATAATAATCTATTGGCAAATCTGCTCTAGTTTCACATGCCATCCAAAATAAAATATATCCTATTACATTGTACAATTGATTTTGCTTTTCTTTTCCTATGCCCATTCCAACACCCACACATTCATGTCCACTGATACATGATTTAATAATAATCTATTGGCAAACTGCTCTAGTTTCACATGCCATCCAAAATAAAATATATCCTATTACATTGTACAATTTATTTTGCTTTTCTTTTTCTATGCCCAATCGAACAACCACACATTCATGTCCACTGATACATGATTTAATAATAATCTATTGGCAAATCTGCTCTAGTTTCACATGCCATCCAAAATAAAATATATCCTATTACATTGTACAATTGATTTTGCTTTTCTTTTTCTATGCCCATTCGAACACCCACACATTCATGTCAACTGATACATGATTTAATAATAATCTATTGGCAAATCTGCTCTAGTTTCACATGCCATCCAAAATAAAATATATCCTATTGCATTGTACAACTGATTTTGTTTTTCTCTTCCTCTGCCCATTCGAACACCCACAGATTCATGTCCACTGATACATGATTTAATAATAATCTATTGGCAAATCTGCTCTAGTTTCACATGCCATCCAAAATAAAATATATCCTATTGTATTGTACAACTGATTTTGTTTTTCTCTTCCTCTGCCCATTCGAACACCCACACATTCATGTCCACTGATACATGATTTAATAATAATCTATTGGCAAATCTGCTCTAGTTTCACATGCCATCCAAAATAAAATATATCCTATTGCATTGTACAACTGATTTTGTTTTTCTCTTCCTCTGCCCATTCGAACACCCACACATTCATGTCAACTGATACATGATTTAATAATAATCTATTGGCAAACTGCTCTAGTTTCACATGCCATCCAAAATAAAATATATCCTATTACATTGTACAATTGATTTTGCTTTTCTTTTTCTATGCCCATTCGAACACCCACACATCCATGTCCACTGATACATGATTTAATAATAATCTATTGGCAAACTACTCTAGTTTCACATGCCATCCAAAATAAAATATATCCTATTACATTGTACAATTGATTTTGCTTTTCTTTGTCTATGCCCATTCCAACACCCACACATTCATGTCCACTGATACATGATTTAATAATAATCTATTGGCAAACTGCTCTAGTTTCACATGCCATCCAAAATAAAATATATCCTATTACATTGTACAATTGATTTTGCTTTTCTTTTTATATGCCCAATCGAACAACCACACATTCATGTCCACTGATACATGATTTAATAATAATCTATTGGCAAACTTCTCTAGTTTCACATTCCATCCAAAATAAAATATATCCTATTACATTGTACAATTGATTTTGCTTTTCTTTTTCTATGCCCAATCGAACAACCACACATTCATGTGCACTGATACATGATTTAATAATAATCTATTGGCAAACTGCTCTAGTTTCACATGCCATCCAAAATAAAATATATCCTATTACATTGTACAATTGATTTTGCTTTTCTTTTTCTATGCCCATTCGAACACCCACACATTCATGTCCACTGATACATGATTTAATAATAATCTATTGGCAAACTGCTCTAGTTTCACATGCCATCCAAAATAAAATATATCCTATTACATTGTACAATTGATTTTGCTTTTCTTTTTCTATGCCCAATCGAACAACCACACATTCATGTCCACTGATACATGATTTAATAATAATCTATTGGCAAACTGCTCTAGTTTCACATGCCATCCAAAATAATATATATTCTATTGCATTGTACAATTGATTTTGCTTTTCTTTTTCTATGCCCATTCCAACACCCACACATTCATGTCCACTGATACATGATTTAATAATAATCTATTGGCAAACTGCTCTAGTTTCACATGCCATCCAAAATAAAATATATCCTATTACATTGTACAATTGATTTTGCTTTTCTTTTTCTATGCCCAATCGAACAACCACACATTCATGCCCACTGATACATGATTTAATAATAATCTATTGGCAAACTACTCTAGTTTCACATGCCATCCAAAATAAAATATATCCTATTACATTGTACAATTGATTTTGCTTTTCTTTTTCTATGCCCAATCGAACAACCACACATTCATGTCCACTGATACATGATTTAATAATAATCTATTGGCAAACTTCTCTAGTTTCACATTCCATCCAAAATAAAATATATCCTATTACATTGTACAATTGATTTTGCTTTTCTTTTTCTATGCCCAATCGAACAACCACACATTCATGTCCACTGATACATGATTTAATAATAATCTATTGGCAAACTGCTCTAGTTTCACATGCCATCCAAAATAAAATATATCCTATTACATTGTACAATTGATTTTGCTTTTCTTTTTCTATGCCCATTCGAACACCCACACATTCATGTCCACTGATACATGATTTAATAATAATCTATTGGCAAACTGCTCTAGTTTCACATGCCATCCAAAATAAAATATATCCTATTACATTGTACAATTGATTTTGCTTTTCTTTTTCTATGCCCAATCGAACAACCACACATTCATGTCCACTGATACATGATTTAATAATAATCTATTGGCAAACTGCTCTAGTTTCACATGCCATCCAAAATAAAATATATCCTATTACATTGTACAATTGATTTTGCTTTTCTTTTCCTATGCCCATTCCAACACCCACACATTCATGTCCACTGATACATGATTTAATAATAATCTATTGGGAAACTGCTCTAGTTTCACATGCCATCCAAAATAAAATATATCCTATTACATTGTATAATTGATTTTGCTTTTCTTTTTCTATGCCCAATCGAACAACCACACATTCATGTCCACTGATACATGATTTAATAATAATCTATTGGCAAACTGCTCTAGTTTCACATGCCATCCAAAATAAAATATATCCTATTACATTGTACAATTGATTTTGCTTTTCTTTTTCTATGCCCAATCGAACACCCACACATTCATGTCCACTGATACATGATATAATAATAATCTATTGGCAAACTGCTCTAGTTTCACATGCCATCCAAAATAATATATATTCTATTGCATTGTACAATTGATTTTGCTTTTCTTTTTCTATGCCCATTCCAACACCCACACATTCATGTCCACTGATACATGATTTAATAATAATCTATTGGCAAACTGCTCTAGTTTCACATGCCATCCAAAATAAAATATATCCTATTACATTGTACAATTGATTTTGCTTTTCTTTTTCTATGCCCAATCGAACAACCACACATTCATGTCCACTGATACATGATTTAATAATAATCTATTGGCAAACTGCTCTAGTTTCACATGCCATCCAAAATAAAATATATCCTATTACATTGTACAATTGATTTTGCTTTTCTTTTTCTATGCCCATTCGAACACCCACACATTCATGTCCACTGATACATGATTTAATAATAATCTATTGGCAAACTGCTCTAGTTTCACATGCCATCCAAAATAAAATATATCCTATTACATTGTACAATTGATTTTGCTTTTCTTTTTCTATGCCCAATCGAACAACCACACATTCATGTCCACTGATACATGATTTAATAATAATCTATTGGCAAACTGCTCTAGTTTCACATGCCATCCAAAATAAAATATATTCTATTACATTGTACAATTGATTTTGCTTTTCTTTTTCTATGCCCATTCGAACACCCACACATTCATGTCCACTGATACATGATTTAATAATAATCTATTGGCAAACTGCTCTAGTTTCACATGCCATCCAAAATAAAATATATCCTATTACATTGTACAATTGATTTTGCTTTTCTTTTCCTATGCCCATTCCAACACCCACACAGTCATGTCCACTGATACATGATTTAATAATAATCTATTGGCAAACTGCTCTAGTTTCACATGCCATCCAAAATAAAATATATCCTATTACATTGTACAATTGATTTTGCTTTTCTTTTTCTATGCCCAATCGAACAACCACACATTCATGTCCACTGATACATGATTTAATAATAATCTATTGGCAAACTGCTCTAGTTTCACATGCCATCCAAAATAATATATATCCTATTACATTGTACAATTGATTTTGCTTTTCTTTTTCTATGCCCATTCGAACACCCACACATTCATGTCCACTGATACATGATTTAATAATAATCTATTGGCAAACTGCTCTATTTTCACATGCCATCCAAAATATAATATATCCTATTACATTGTACAATTGATTTTGCTTTTCTTTTTCTATGCCCATTCGAACACCCACACATTCATGTCCACTGATACATGATTTAATAATAATCTATTGGCAAACTGCTCTATTTTCACATGCCATCCAAAATAAAATATATCCTATTACATTGTACAATTGATTTTGCTTTTCTTTTTCTATGCCCATTCGAACACCCACACATTCATGTCCACTGATACATGATTTAATAATAATCTATTGGCAAACTGCTCTAGTTTCACATGCCATCCAAAATATAATATATCCTGTTACATTGTACAATTGATTTTGCTTTTCTTTTTCTATGCCCATTCGAACACCCACACATTCATGTCCACTGATACATGATTTAATAATAATCTATTGGCAAATCTGCTCTAGTTTCACATGCCATCCAAAATAAAATATATCCTATTACATTGTGCAATTGATTTTGCTTTTCTTTTTCTATGCCCAAACGAACACCCACACATTCATGTCCACTGATACATGATTTAATAATAATCTATTGGCAAACTGCTCTAGTTTCACATGCCATCCAAAATAAAATATATCCTATTACATTGTACAATTGATTTTCTTTTTCTTTTTCTATGCCGATTCGAACACCCACACATTCATGTCCACTGATACATGATTTAATAATAATCTATTGCCAAATCTGCTCTAGTTTCACATGCCATCTAAATAAAATATATCCTATTGCATTGTACAATTGATTTTGTTTTTCTCTTCCTATGCCCATTCGAACACCCACACATCCATGTCCACTGACACATGATTTAATAATAATCTATTGCCAAATCTGCTCTAGTTTCACATGCCATCCAAAATAAAATATATCCTATTGCATTGTACAACTGATTTTGTTTTTCTCTTCCTATCCCCATTCCAACACCCACACATCCATGTCCACTGACACATGATTTAATAATAATCTATTGCCAAATCTGCTCTAGTTTCAAATGCCATCCAAAATAAAATATATCCTATTGCATTGTACAATTGATTTTGTTTTTCTCTTCCTATGCCCATTCCAACACCCACACATCCATGTCCACTGATACATGATTTAATAATAATCTATTGGCAAATCTGGTCTAGTTTCACATGCCATCCAAAATAAAATATATCCTATTGCATTGTACAATTGATTTTGTTTTTCTCTTCCTATGCCCATTCCAACACCCACGCATTCATGTCCACTGATACATGATTTAATAATAATCTATTGCCAAATCAGCTCTAGTTTCAAATGCCATATAAAATAAAATATGTCCTAATGTATTGTACAATTGATTTTGTTTTTCTCTTCCTATGCCCATTCCAACACCCACATATTCATGTCCACTGATACATGATTTAATAATAATCTATTGGCAAATCTGCTCTAGTTTCAAATGCCATACAAAATAAAATATATCCTATTGCATTGTACAACTGATTTGGTTTTTCTCTTCCTATGCCCATTCCAACAGCCACACATCCATGTCCACTGATACATGATTTAATAATAATCTATTGCCAAATTTGCTATAGTTTCACATGCCGTCCAAAATAAAATATATCCTATTGCATTGTACAATTGATTTTGTTTTTCTTTTCCTATGCCCAATCGAACACCCACACATTCATGTCCACTGATACATGATTTAATAATAATCTATTGGCAAATCAGCTCTAGTTTCAAATGCCATCCAAAATAAAATATATCCTATTGTATTGTACAATTGATTTTGTTTTTCTCTTCCTCTGCCCATTCCAACACCCACACATCCATGTCCACTGATACATGATTTAATAATAATCTATTGGCAAATCTGCTCTAGTTTCACATGCCATCCAAAATAAAATATATCCTATTGCATTGTACAATTGATTTTGTTTTTCTCTTCCTATGCCCATTCCAACAGCCACACATCCATGTCCACTGATACATGATTTAATAATAATCTATTGGCAAATCTGCTCTAGTTTCACATGCCGTCCAAAATAATATATATCCTATTGCATTGTACAACTGATTTTGTTTTTCTTTTCCTATGCCCAATCGAACACCCACACAATCATGTCCACTGATTCATGATTTAATAATAATCTATTGCCAAATCTGCTCTAGTTTCACATGCCATCTAAATAAAATATATCCTATTGCATTGTACAATTGATTTTGTTTTTCTTTTCCTATGCCCATTCGAACACCCACACATCCATGTCCACTGACACATGATTTAATAATAATCTATTGCCAAATCTGCTCTAGTTTCACATGCCATCCAAAATAAAATATATCCTATTGCATTGTACAACTGATTTTGTTTTTCTCTTCCTATGCCCATTCCAACACCCACACATCCATGTCCACTGATACATGATTTAATAATAATCTATTGGCAAATCTGCTCTAGTTTCACGTGCTATCCAAAATAAAATATATCCTATTGCATTGTACAAATGATTTTGTTTTTCTCTTCCTATGCCCATTCGAACACCGACACATCCATGTCCACTGATACATGATTTAATAATAATCTATTGGCAAATCTGCTCTAGTTTCAAATGCCATACAAAATAAAATATATCCTATTGCATTGTACAACTGATTTGGTTTTTCTCTTCCTATGCCCATTCCAACAGCCACACATCCATGTCCACTGATACATGATTTAATAATAATCTATTGCCAAATTTGCTCTAGTTTCACATGCCGTCCAAAATAAAATATATCCTATTGCATTGTACAATTGATTTTGTTTTTCTCTCCTATGCCCAATCGAAGACCCACACATTCATGTCCACTGATACATGATTTAATAATAATCTATTGGCAAATCAGCTCTAGTTTCAAATGCCATCCAAAATAAAATATATCCTATTGCATTGTACAACTGATTTTGTTTTTCTCTTCCTATGCCCATTCCAACACCCACACATCCATGTCCACTGATACATGATTTAATAATAATCTATTGCCAAATATGCTCTAGTTTCACATGCCATCCAAAATAAAATATATCCTATTGCATTGTACAATTGATTTTCTTTTTCTTTTCCTATGCCCAATAGAAGACCCACACATTCATGTCCATTGATACATGATTTAATAATAATCTATTGCCAAATCTGCTCTAGTTTCACATGCCATCCAAAATAAAATATATCCTATTGCATTGTACAATTGATTTTGTTTTTCTTTTCCTATGCCCAATCGAAGACCCACACATTCATGTCCACTGATACATGATTTAATAATAATCTATTGGCAAATCAGCTCTAGTTTCAAATGTCATCCAAAATAAAATATATCCTATTGCATTGTACAATTGATTTTGTTTTTCTCTTCCTATGCCCATTCCAACACCCACACATTCATGTCCACTGATACATGATTTAATAATAATCTATTGCCAAATCAGCTCTAGTTTCAAATGCCATCCAAAATAAAATATATCCTATTGCATTGTACAATTGATTTTGTTTTTCTCTTCCTATGCCCATTCCAACACCCACACATTTATGTCCACTGATACATGATTTAATAATAATCTATTGGCAAATCTGCTCTAGTTTCAAATGCCATACAAAATAAAATATATCCTATTGCATTGTACAACTGATTTTGTTTTTCTCTTCCTATGCCCATTCCAACACCCACACATCCATGTCCACTGATACATGATTTAATAATAATCTATTGCCAAATATGCTCTAGTTTCACATGCCATCCAAAATAAAATATATCCTATTGCATTGTACAATTGATTTTGTTTTTCTTTTCCTATGCCCAATCGAAGACCCACACATTCATGTCCACTGATACATGATTTAATAATAATCTATTGGCAAATCTGCTCTAGTTTAACGTGCTATCCAAAATAAAATATATCCTATTGCATTGTACAACTGATTTTGTTTTTCTCTTCCTATGCCCATTCCAACACCCACACATCCATGTCCACTGATACATGATTTAATAATAATCTATTGCCAAATCTGCTCTAGTTTCACATGCCATCCAAAATAAAATATATCCTATTGCATTGTAGATTTGATTTTGTTTTTCTTTTCCTATGCCCATTCCAACACCCACACATCCATGTCCACTGATACATGATTTAATAATAATCTATTGGCAAATCTGCTCTAGTTTCAAATGCCATCCAAAATAAAATATATCCTATTGCATTGTACAATTGATTTTGTTTTTCTTTTCCTATGCCCATTCCAACACCCACACATCCATGTCCAATGATACATGATTTAATAATAATCTATTGGCAAATCTGCTCTAGTTTCACATGCCATCCAAAATAAAATATATCCTATTGCATTGTACAATTGATTTTGTTTTTCTTTTCCTATGCCCATTCGAACACCCACACATCCATGTCCACTGACACATGATTTAATAATAATCTATTGCCAAATCTGCTCTAGTTTCACATGCCATCCAAAATAAAATATATCCTATTGCATTGTACAACTGATTTTGTATTTATTTTCCTATGCCCATTCGAACCCCCACACATTCATGTCCACTGATATATGATTTAATAATAATCTATTGGCAAATCTGCTCTAGTTTCAAATGCCATCCAAAATAAAATATATCCTATTGCATTGTACAATTGATTTTGTTTTTCTTTTCCTATGCCCATTCCAACACCCACACATCCATGTCCACTGATACATGATTTAATAATAATCTATTGGCAAATCTGCTCTAGTTTCACATGCCATCCAAAATAAAATATATCCTATTGCATTGTACAACTGATTTTGTTTTTCTTTTCCTATGCCCATTCCAACACCCACACATCCATGTCCACTGATACATGATTTAATAATAATCTATTGGCAAATCTGCTCTAGTTTCACATGCCATCCAAAATAAAATATATCCTATTGCATTGTACAATTGATTTTGTTTTTCTTTTTCTATGCCCATTCCAACACCCACACATCCATGTCCACTGATACATGAGTTAATAATAATCTATTGGCAAATCTGCTCTAGTTTCACATGCCATCCAAAATAAAATATATCCTATTGCATTGTACAATTGATTTTGTTTTTCTTTTCCTATGCCCATTCGAACACCCAGACATCCATGTCCACTGACACATGATTTAATAATAATCTATTGCCAAATCTGCTCTAGTTTCACATGCCATCTACATAAAATATATCCTATTGCATTGTACAATTGATTTTGTTTTTCTTTTTCTATGCCCAATCGAACACCCACACATTCATGTCCACTGATACATGATTTAATAATAATCTATTGGCAAATCAGCTCTAGTTTCAAATGCCATCCAAAATAAAATATATCCTATTGCATTGTACAATTGATTTTGTTTTTCTCTTCCTATGCCCATTCCAACACCCACACATTCATGTCCACTGATACATGATTTAATAATAATCTATTGCCAAATCAGCTCTAGTTTCAAATGCCATCCAAAATAAAATATATCCTATTGCATTGTACAATTGATTTTGTTTTTCTCTTCCTATGCCCATTCCAACACCCACACATTTATGTCCACTGATACATGATTTAATAATAATCTATTGGCAAATCTGCTCTAGTTTCAAATGCCATACAAAATAAAATATATCCTATTGCATTGTACAACTGATTTTGTTTTTCTCTTCCTATGCCCATTCCAACACCCACACATCCATGTCCACTGATACATGATTTAATAATAATCTTTTGCCAAATATGCTCTAGTTTCACATGCCATCCAAAATAAAATATATCCTATTGCATTGTACAATTGATTTTCTTTTTCTTTTCCTATGCCCATTCGAACACCCACACATCCATGTCCACTGATACATGATTTAATAATAATCTATTGGCAAATCTGCTCTAGTTTCACATGCCATCCAAAATAAAATATATCCTATTGCATTGTACAACTGATTTTGTTTTTATTTTCCTATGCCCATTCGAACACCCACACATTCATGTCCACTGATATATGATTTAATAATAATCTATTGGCAAATCTGCTCTAGTTTCAAATGCCATCCAAAATAAAATATATCCTATTGCATTGTACAATTGATTTTGTTTTTCTTTTTCTATGCCCATTCCAACACCCACACATCCATGTCCACTGATACATGATTTAATAATAATCTATTGGCAAATCTGCTCTAGTTTCACGTGCCATCCAAAATAAAATATATCCTATTGCATTGTACAATTGATTTTGTTTTTCTTTTCCTATGCCCATTCCAACACCCACACATCCATGTCCACTGATACATGATTTAATAATAATCTATTGGCAAATCTGCTCTAGTTTCACATGCCATCCAAAATAAAATATATCCTATTGCATTGTACAATTGATTTTGTTTTTCTTTTCCTATGCCCATTCGAACACCCACACATTCATGTCCACTGATACATGATTATTAATAATCTATTGGCAAATCTGCTCTAGTTTCACATGCCATCCAAAATAAAATATATCCTATTGCATTGTACAATTGATTTTGTTTTTCTCTTCCTATGCCCATTCCAACACCCACACATCCATGTCCACTGATACATGATTTAATAATAATCTATTGGCAAATCTGCTCTAGTTTCACATGCCATCCAAAATAAAATATATCCTATTGCATTGTACAATTGATTTTGTTTATCTTTTCCTATGCCTATTCGAACCCCCACACATTCATGTCCACTGATACATGATTTAATAATAATCTTTTGGCAAATCTGCTCTAGTTTCACATGCCATCCAAAATAAAATATATCCTATTGCATTGTACAATTGATTTTGTTTTTCTCTTCCTATGCCCATTCCAACACCCACACATTCATGTCCACTGATACATGATTTAATAATAATCTATTGGCAAATCTGCTCTAGTTTCACATGCCATCCAAAATAATTTATATCCTATTGCATTGTACAATTGATTTTGTTTTTCTTTTCCTATGCCCATTCGAACACCCACATATTCATGTCCACTGATACATGATTTAATAATAATCTATTGGCAAATCTGCTCTCGTTTCACATGCCATCCAAAATAATTTATATCCTATTGCATTGTACAATTGATTTTGTTTTTCTTTTCCTATGCCCATTCGAACACCCACACATTCATGTCCACTGATACATGATTTAATAATAATCTATTGGCAAATCTGCTCTAGTTTCACATGCCATCCAAAATAAAATATATCCTATTGCATTGTACAATTGATTTTATTTTTCTTTTCCTATGCGCATTCGAACACCCACACATTCATGTCAACTGATACATGATTTAATAATAATCTATTGGCAAATCTGCTCTAGTTTCACATGCCATCCAAAATAATTTATATCCTATTGCATTGTACAATTGATTTTGTTTTTCTTTTCCTATGCCCATTCGAACACCCACACATCCATGTCCACTGATACATGATTTAATAATAATCTATTGGCAAATCTGCTCTAGTTTCACATGCCATCCAAAATAATTTATATCCTATTGCATTGTACAATTGATTTTGTTTTTCTTTTCCTATGCCCATTCGAACACCCACACATTCATGTCCACTGATACATGATTTAATGATAATCTATTGGCAAATCTGCTCTAGTTTCACATGCCATCCAAAATAATTTATATCCTATTGCATTGTACAATTCATTTTGTTTTTCTTTTCCTATGCCCATTCGAACACCCACACATCCATGTCCACTGATACATGATTTAATAATAATCTATTGGCAAATCTGCTCTAGTTTCACATGCCATCCAAAATAATTTATAACCTATTGCATTGTACAATTGATTTTGTTTTTCTTTTCCTATGCCCATTCGAACACCCACACATTCATGTCCACTGATACATGATTTAATAATAATCTATTGGCAAATCTGCTCTAGTTTCACATGCCATCCAAAATAATTTATATCCTATTGCATTGTACAATTGATTTTGTTTTTCTCTTGCTATGCCCATTCGAACACCCACACATTCATGTCCACTGATACATGATTTAATAATAATCTATTGGCAAATGTGCTCTAGTTTCACATGCCATCCAAAATAATTTATATCCTATTGCATTGTACAATTGATTTTGTTTTTCTTTTCCTCTGCCCATTCGAACACCGACACATTCATGTCCACTGATACATGATTTAATAATAATCTTTTGGCAAATCTGCTCTAGTTTCACATGCCATCCAAAATAAAATATATCCTATTGCATTTTACAATTGATTTTGTTTTTCTTTTCCTATGCCCATTCGAACACCCACACATTCATGTCCACTGATACATGATTTAATAATAATCTATTGGCAAATCTGCTCTAGTTTCACATGCCATCCAAAATAATTTATATCCTATTGCATTGTACAATTGATTTTGTTTTTCTTTTCCTATGCCCATTCGAACACCCACACATCCATGTCCACTGATACATGATTTAATAATAATCTATTGGCAAATCTGCTCTAGTTTCACATGCCATCCAAAATAATTTATATCCTATTGCATTGTACAATTGATTTTGTTTTTCTTTTCCTATGCTCATTCGAACACCCACACATTCATGTCCACTGATACATGATTTAATCATAATCTATTGGCAAATCTGCTCTAGTTTCACATGCCATCCAAAATAATTTATATCCTATTGCATTGTACAATTGATTTTGTTTTTCTTTTCCTATGCCCATTCGAACACCCACACATCCATGTGCACTGATACATGATTTAATAATAATCTATTGGCAAATCTGCTCTAGTTTCACATGCCATCCAAAATAATTTATATCCTATTGCATTGTACAATTGATTTTGTTTTTCTTTTCCTATGCCCATTCGAACACCCACACATTCATGTCCACTGATACATGATTTAATCATAATCTATTGGCAAATCTGCTCTAGTTTCACATGCCATCCAAAATAATTTATATCCTATTGCATTGTACAATTGATTTTGTTTTTCTTTTCCTATGCCCATTCGAACACCCACACATTCATGTCCACTGATACATGATTTAATAATAATCTATTGGCAAATCTGCTCTAGTTTCACATGCTGTCCAAAATACAATATATCCTATTGCATTGAACAATTGATTTTTTTTTCTTTTCCTATGCCCATTCGAACACCCACACATTCATGTCCACTGATACATGATTTAATAATAATCTTTTGGCAAATCTGCTCTAGTTTCACATGCCATCCAAAATAAAATATATCCTATTGCATTGTACAATTGATTTTGTTTTTCTTTTCCTATGCCCATTCGAACACCCACACATTCATTTCCACTGATACATGATTTAATAATAATCTATTGGCAAATCTGCTCTAGTTTCACATGCCATCCAAAATAATTTATATCCTATTGCATTGTACAATTGATTTTGTTCTTCTTTTCCTATGCCCATTCGAACACCCACATATTCATGTCCACTGATACATGATTTAATAATAATCTATTGGCAAATCTGCTCTAGTTTCACATGCCATCCAAAATAATTTATATCCTATTGCATTGTACAATTGATTTTGTTTTTCTTTTCCTATGCCCATTCGAACACCCACACATTCATGTCCACTGATACATGATTTAATAATAATCTATTGGCAAATCTGCTCTAGTTTCACATGCCATCCAAAATAAAATATATCCTATTGCATTGTACAATTGATTTTATTTTTCTTTTCCTATGCGCATTCGAACACCCACACATTCATGTCCACTGATACATGATTTAATAATAATCTATTGGCAAATCTGCTCTAGTTTCACATGCCATCCAAAATAATTTATATCCTATTGCATTGTACAATTGATTTTGTTTTTCTTTTCCTATGCCCATTCGAACACCCACACATCCATGTCCACTGATACATGATTTAATAATAATCTATTGGCAAATCTGCTCTAGTTTCACATGCCATCCAAAATAATTTATATCCTATTGCATTGTACAATTGATTTTGTTTTTCTTTTCCTATGCCCATTCGAACACCCACACATTCATGTCCACTGATACATGATTTAATGATAATCTATTGGCAAATCTGCTCTAGTTTCACATGCCATCCAAAATAATTTATATCCTATTGCATTGTACAATTGATTTTGTTTTTCTTTTCCTATGCCCATTCGAACACCCACACATCCATGTCCACTGATACATGATTTAATAATAATCTATTGGCAAATCTGCTCTAGTTTCACATGCCATCCAAAATAATTTATATCCTATTGCATTGTACAATTGATTTTGTTTTTCTTTTCCTATGCCCATTCGAACACCCACACATTCATGTCCACTGATACATGATTTAATAATAATCTATTGGCAAATCTGTTCTAGTTTCACATGCCATCCAAAATAATTTATATCCTATTGCATTGTACAATTGATTTTGTTTTTCTTTTCCTATGCCCATTCGAACACCCACACATTCATGTCCACTGATACATGATTTAATAATAATCTATTGGCAAATCTGCTCTAGTTTCACATGCCATCCAAAGTAATTTATATCCTATTGCATTGTACAATTGATTTTGTTTTTCTTTTCCTCTGCCCATTCGAACACCGACACATTCATGTCCACTGATACATGATTTAATAATAATCTTTTGGCAAATCTGCTCTAGTTTCACATGCCATCCAAAATAAAATATATCCTATTGCATTTTACAATTGATTTTGTTTTTCTTTTCCTATGCCCATTCGAACACCCACACATTCATGTCCACTGATACATGATTTAATAATAATCTATTGGCAAATCTGCTCTAGTTTCACATGCCATCCAAAATAATTTATATCCTATTGCATTGTACAATTGATTTTGTTTTTCTTTTCCTATGCCCATTCGAACACCCATACATCCATGTCCACTGATACATGATTTAATAATAATCTATTGGCAAATCTGCTCTAGTTTCACATGCCATCCAAAATAATTTATATCCTATTGCATTGTACAATTGATTTTGTTTTTCTTTTCCTATGCTCATTCGAACACCCACACATTCATGTCCACTGATACATGATTTAATCATAATCTATTGGCAAATCTGCTCTAGTTTCGCATGCCATCCAAAATAATTTATATCCTATTGCATTGTACAATTGATTTTGTTTTTCTTTTCCTATGCCCATTCGAACACCCACACATCCATGTGCACTGATACATGATTTAATAATAATCTATTGGCAAATCTGCTCTAGTTTCACATGCCATCCAAAATAATTTATATCCTATTGCATTGTACAATTGATTTTGTTTTTCTTTTCCTATGCCCATTCGAACACCCACACATTCATGTCCACTGATACATGATTTAATCATAATCTATTGGCAAATCTGCTCTAGTTTCACATGCCATCCAAAATAATTTATATCCTATTGCATTGTACAATTGATTTTGTTTTTCTTTTCCTATGCCCATTCGAACACCCACACATTCATGTCCACTGATACATGATTTAATAATAATCTATTGGCAAATCTGCTCTAGTTTCACATGCTGTCCAAAATACAATATATCCTATTGCATTGAACAATTGATTTTGTTTTTCTTTTCCTATGCCCATTCGAACACCCACACATTCATGTCCACTGATACATGATTTAATAATAATCTTTTGGCAAATCTGCTCTAGTTTCACATGCCATCCAAAATAAAATATATCCTATTGCATTGTACAATTGATTTTGTTTTTCTTTTCCTATGCCCATTCGAACACCCACACATTCATGTCCACTGATACATGATTTAATAATAATCTATTGGCAAATCTGCTCTAGTTTCACATGCCATCCAAAATAATTTATATCCTATTGCATTGTACAATTGATTTTGTTTTTCTTTTCCTATGCCCATTCCAACACCCACACATCCATGTCCACTGATACATGATTTAATAATAATCTATTGGCAAATCTGCTCTAGTTTCACATGCCATCCAAAATAATTTATATCCTATTGCATTGTACAATTGATTTTGTTTTTCTTTTCCTATGCCCATTCGAACACCCACACATCCATGTCCACTGATACATGATTTAATAATAATCTATTGGCAAATCTGCTCTAGTTTCACATGCCATCCAAAATAATTTATATCCTATTGCATTGTACAATTGATTTTGTTTTTCTTTTCCTATGCCCATTCGAACACCCACACATCCATGTCCACTGATACATGATTTAATAATAATCTATTGGCAAATCTGCTCTAGTTTCACATGCCATCCAAAATAATTTATATCCTATTGCATTGTACAATTGATTTTCTTTTTCTTTTTCTATGCCCATTCGAACACCCACACATTCATGTCCACTGATACATCATTTAATAATAATCTATTGGCAAACTGCTCTAGTTTCACATGCCATCCAAAATATAATATATCCTATTACATTGTACAATTGATTTTGCTTTTCTTTTTCTATGCCCATTCGAACACCCACACATTCGTGTCCACTGATACATGATTTAATAATAATCTATTGGCAAACTGCTCTAGTTTCACATGCCATCCAAAATAAAATATATCCTATTACATTGTACTTTTAATTTTCTTTTTCTTTTTCTATGCCCATTCTAACACCCACACATTCATGTCCACTGATACATGATTTAATAATAATCTATTGGCAAATCTGCTCTAGTTTCACATGCTGTCCAAAATAAAATATATCCTATTGCATTGTACAAATGATTTTGTATTTCTCTTCCTATGCCCATTCCGACACCCAGACATCCATGTCCACTGATACATGATTTAATAATAATCTATTAACAAATCTGCTCTAGTCTCACATGCCATACAAAATAAAATATATCCTATTGCATTGTACAAATGATTTTGTATTTCTTTTCCTATGCCCATTCCAACAGCCACACATCCATGTCCACTGACACATGATTTAATAATAATGTATTGGCAAATCTGCTCTAGTTTCACTTGCTATCCAAAATAAAATATATCATATTGCATTGTACAAATGATTTTGTCATTCTCTTCCTATACCCATTCCAACACCCACACATCCATGTCCACTGATACATGATTTAATAATAATCTATTGGCAAATCTGCTCTAGTTTCACATGCCATCCAAAATAAAATATATACTATTACATTGTACAATTGATTTTGCTTTTCTTTTTCTATGCCCAATCGAACACCCACACATCCATGTCCACTGATACATGATTTAATAATAAACTGTTGGCAAATCTGTTCTAGTTTCACATGCTATCCAAAATAAAATATATCCTGTTGCATTGTACAATTTATTTTGTTTTTCTTTTCCTATACCCATTCCAACACCCACACATCCATGTCCACTGATACATGATTTAATAATAATCTATTAGCAAATCTGCTCTAGTTTCAGATGCCATCCAAAATAAAATATATCCTATTGCATTGTACAAATGATTTTCTTTTTCTCTTCCTATGCCCATTCCAACACCCACACATCCATGTCCACTGATACATGATTTAATAATAATCTATTGGCAAATTTTCTCTAGTTTCACATGCCATCCAAAATAAAATATATCCTATTGCATTGTACAAATGATTTTGTTTTTCTCTTCCTATGCCCATTCCAACACCCACACATCCATGTCCACTGGTACATGATTTAATAATAATCTATTGGCAAATCTGCTCTAGTCTCACATGCCATCCAAAATAAAATATATCCTATTGTATTGTACAACTGATTTTGTTTTTCTTTTCCTATACCCATTGCAACACCCACACATCCATTTCCACTGATACATGATTTAATAATAATCTATTGGCAAATCTGCTCTAGTTTCACATGCCATCCAAAATAAAATATATCCTATTGCATTGTACAACTGATTTTGTTTTTCTCTTCCTATGCCCATTCCAACACCCACACATCCATGTCCACTGGTACATGATTTAATAATAATCTATTGCCAAATCTGGTCTAGTTTCACATGCCATCCAAAATAAAATATATCCTATTGCATTGTACAATTGATTTTGTTTTTCTTTTCCTATGCCCAATAGAAGACGCACACATTCATGTCCATTGATACATGATTTAATAATAATCTATTGCCAAATCTGGTCTAGTTTCACATGCGATCCAAAATAAAATATATCCTATTGCATTGTACAACTGATTTTGTTTTTCTTTTCCTATACCCATTGCAACACCCACACATCCATTTCCACTGATACATGATTTAATAATAATCTATTGGCAAATCTGCTCTAGTTTCACATGCCATCCAAAATAAAATATATCCTATTGCATTGTACAACTGATTTTGTTTTTCTCTTCCTATGCCCATTCCAACACCCACACATCCATGTCCACTGGTACATGATTTAATAATAATCTATTGCCAAATCTGGTCTAGTTTCACATGCCATCCAAAATAAAATATATCCTATTGCATTGTACAATTGATTTTGTTTTTCTTTTCCTATGCCCAATAGAAGACGCACACATTCATGTCCATTGATACATGATTTAATAATAATCTATTGGCAAATCTGCTCTAGTCTCACATGCCATCCAAAATAAAATATATCCTATTGCATTGTACAACTAATTTTCTTTTTCTTTTCCTATACCCATTGCAACACCCACACATCCATTTCCACTGATACATGATTTAATAATAATCTATTGGCAAATCTGCTCTAGTTTCACATGCCATCCAAAATAAAATATATCCTATTGCATTGTACAAATGATTTTGTTTTTCTCTTCCTATGCCCATTCCAACACCCACACATCCATGTCCACTGGTACATGATTTAATAATAATCTATTGCCAAATCTGGTCTAGTTTCACATGCCATCCAAAATAAAATATATCCTATTGCATTGTACAATTGATTTTGTTTTTCTTTTCCTATGCCCAATAGAAGACGCACACATTCATGTCCATTGATACATGATTTAATAATAATCTATTGCCAAATCTGGTCTAGTTTCACATGCGATCCAAAATAAAATATATCCTATTGCATTGTACAATTGATTTTGTTTTTCTTTTCCTATGCCCATTCCAACAACCACGCATCAATGTCCACTGACACATGATTTAATAATAATCTATTGGCAAATCTGCTCTAGTTTCATATGCCATCCAAAATAAAATATATCCTATTGCATTGTACAATTGATATTCTTTTTTTTTCCAATGCCCATTCCAACACCCACACGTCCATGTCCACTGATACATGATTTAATAATAATCTATTGGCAAATCTGCTCTAGTTTCACATGCCATCCAAAATAAAATATATCCTATTACATTGTACAATTGATTTTGTTTTTCTTTTCCTATGCCCATTCGAACACCCACACATCCATGTCCACTGATAGATGATTTAATAATAATCTATTGGCAAATCTGCTCTAGTTTCGCATGCCATCCAAAATAAAATATATCCTATTGCATTGTACAACTGATTTTGTTTTTCTCTTCCTATGCACATTCCAACACCCACACATCCATGTCCACTGATACATGATTTAATAATAATCTATTGGCAAATCTGCTCTAGTTTCGCATGCCATCCAAAATAAAATATATCCTATTGCATTGTACAATTGATTTTGTGTTTCTCTTCCTATGCCCATTCCAACACCCACACATCCATGTCCACTGATACATGATTTAATAATAATCTATTGGCAAATCTGCTCTAGTTTCACATGCCATCCAAAATAAAATATATCCTATTGCATTGTACAACTAATTTTGTTTTTCTTTTCCTATACCGATTGCAACACCCACACATCAATTTCCACTGATACATGATTTAATAATAATCTATTGGCAAATCTGCTCTAGTTTCACATGCCATCCAAAATAAAATATATCCTATTGCATTGTACAAATGATTTTGTTTTTCTCTTCCTATGCACATTCCAACACCCACACATCCATGTCCACTGGTACATGATTTAATAATAATCTATTGGCAAATCTGCTCTAGTCTCACATGCCATCCAAAATAAAATATATCCTATTGCATTGTACAACTGATTTTGTTTTTCTTTTCCTATACCCATTGCAACACCCACACATCCATTTCCACTGATACATGATTTAATAATAATCTATTGGCAAATCTGCTCTAGTTTCACGTGCTATCCAAAATAAAATATATCCTATTGCATTGTACAAATGATTTTGTTTTTCTCTTCCTATGCCCATTCCAACACCGACACATCCATGTCCACTGACACATGATTTAATAATAATCTATTGCCAAATCTGCTCTAGTTTCACATGCCATCCAAAATAGAATATATCCTATTGCATTGTACAATTGATTTTGTTTTTCATTTCCTATGCCCAATCGAACACCCACACATTCATGTCCACTGATACATGATTTAATAATAATCTATTGCCAAATCTGCTCTAGTTTCACATGCCATCCAAAATAAAATATATCCTATTGTATTGTACAATTGATTTTGTTTTTCTGTTCCTATGCCAATTCCAACACCCACACATCCATGTCCACTGATACATGATTTAATAATAATCTATTGCCAAATCTGCTCTAGTTTCACATGCCATCCAAAATAAAATATATCCTATTGCATTGTACATTTGATTTTGTTTTTTTTTTCCTATGCCCATTCCAACACCCACACATCCATGTCCACTGATACATGATTTAATAATAATCTATTGGCAAATCTGCTCTAGTTTCAAATGCCATCCAAAATAAAATATATCCTATTGCATTGTACAATTGATTTTGTTTTTCTCTTCCTATGCCCATTCCAACACCCACACATTCATGTCCACTGATACATGATTTAATAATAATCTATTGCCAAATCAGCTCTAGTTTCAAATGCCATCCAAAATAAAATATATCCTATTGCATTGTACAACTAATTTTGTTTTTCTTTTCCTATACCCATTGCAACACCCACACATCAATTTCCACTGATACATGATTTAATAATAATCTATTGGCAAATCTGCTCTAGTTTCACATGCCATCCAAAATAAAATATATCCTATTGCATTGTACAAATGATTTTGTTTTTCTCTTCCTATGCCCATTCCAACACCGACACATCCATGTCCACTGGTACATGATTTAATAATAATCTATTGGCAAATCTGCTCTAGTCTCACATGCCATCCAAAATAAAATATATCCTATTGCATTGTACAATTGATTTTGTTTTTCATTTCCTATGCCCAATCGAACACCCACACATTCATGTCCACTGATACATGATTTAATAATAATCTATTGCCAAATCTGCTCTAGTTTCACATGCCATCCAAAATAAAATATATCCTATTGTATTGTACAATTGATTTTGTTTTTCTGTTCCTATGCCCATTCCAACACCCACACATCCATGTCCACTGATACATGATTTAATAATAATCTATTGCCAAATCTGCTCTAGTTTCACATGCCATCCAAAATAAAATATATCCTATTGCATTGTACATTTGATTTTGTTTTTCTTTTCCTATGCCCATTCCAACACCCACACATCCATGTCCACTGATACATGATTTAATAATAATCTATTGGCAAATCTGCTCTAGTTTCAAATGCCATCCAAAATAAAATATATCCTATTGCATTGTACAATTGATTTTGTTTTTCTCTTCCTATGCCCATTCCAACACCCACACATTCATGTCCACTGATACATGATTTAATAATAATCTATTGCCAAATCAGCTCTAGTTTCAAATGCCATCCAAAATAAAATATATCCTATTGCATTGTACAACTAATTTTGTTTTTCTTTTCCTATACCCATTGCAACACCCACACATCAATTTCCACTGATACATGATTTAATAATAATCTATTGGCAAATCTGCTCTAGTTTCACATGCCATCCAAAATAAAATATATCCTATTGCATTGTACAAATGATTTTGTTTTTCTCTTCCTATGCCCATTCCAACACCGACACATCCATGTCCACTGATACATGATTTAATAATAATCTATTGCCAAATCTGCTCTAGTTTCACATGCCATCCAAAATAAAATATATCCTATTGCATTGTACAATTGATTTTGTTTTTCTTTTCCTATGCCCAATCGAAGACCCACACATCCATGTCCACTGACACATGATTTAATAATAATCTATTGGCAAATCTGCTCTAGTTTCAAATGCCATCCAAAATAAAATATATCCTATTGCATTGTACAATTGATTTTGTTTTTCTCTTCCTATGCCCATTCCAACACCCACACATTCATGTCCACTGATACATGATTTAATAATAATCTTTTGGCAAATCTGCTCTAGTTTCACATGCCATCCAAAATAAAATATATCCTATTGCATTGTACAATTGATTTTGTTTTTCTTTTCCTATGCCCATTCGAACACCCACACATCCATGTCCACTGATACATGATTTAATAATAATCTATTGGCAAATCTGCTCTAGTTTCACATGCTATCCAAAATAAAATATATCCTATTGCATTGTACAATTGATTTTGTTTTTCTTTTCCTATGCCCATTCGAACACCCACATATTCATGTCCACTGATACATGATTTAATAATAATCCATTGGCAAATCTTCTCTAGTTTCACATGCCATCCAAAATAAAATATATCCTATTGCATTGTACAACTGATTTTGTTTTTCTCTTCCTATGCCCATTCCAACACCCACACATCCATGTCCACTGATACATGATTTAATAATAATCTATTGGCAAATCTGCTCTAGTTTCACATGCCATCTAAAATAAAATATATCCTATTGCATTGTACAAATGATTTTGTTTTTCTTTTCCTATGGCCATTCCAACACCCACTAATCCATGTCCACTGATACATGATTTAATAATAATCTATTGGCACATCTGCTCTAGTTTCACATGCCATCCAAAATAAAATATATCCTATTGCATTGTATAATTGATTTTGATTTTCTTTTCCTATACCCATTGCATTTCCTCGGAGAAGAGAATATTTAGTAAAAAAAAAAATCAGGTCAGTCACTTTTATCGAACAGCACTGTATTTGTATAATAAATTTATGATTTCATTTAAACAGATAGGCTTAACACTTAAGTTCTGTTATCATAGTTCCAATATTAACTAGAAATATTTGACTGATCTTTTTTGTCTGTAAATTAACATGAGATGTTTATAAAGATATTACACAAATTTCCTATGATTTTCCTTCTTGATGCATAAGTGCTTCATGCATAATGGATGTTGGTTGCCAATTAAATGATAACAATGAGTTGAATCTTCATTAATTTACATTTTATTCTTGCCAATATTTCATCACTTCCTCTCAGCCACTACATCTGGCATGTTGACGTGACATTCTCCATTTGCAGTGTTTGAGAGACTGCCCGAATCAACTGCGCAGATGGTGTTTGCATATCCACCTCTCCAACATTCTTCTATCGCCTGCTATACTGGATTGCAGGTGTGAGGTTGTATCCTACTGCTCTGCACTCAGTGCCTATGTGTATCCCTCAATCAAACACCTGAACCTAGTTTCATTTGATGGTCAGGTGTGAAATTTGAGGGTATCATGTATCTGGATTTATATCATACACGGTTTTCAATTGAAAGTTATCCTTTTCCTAACTTAGAACTCAGCTTCCTGATTTTATTTTGCCATTCCCGATTCCAACATCAGCACACACTTATGTCCACTGACAACAGTTTTAATTATAATCTGGTGGCAAATCTGCTCTAACTTTACAAGCCAGCCAGAAAAAATTAAACCCTATTTCTCATTTTATTTCCTAGGAGCGTTGTTCAAATGATTTCAGTCAAAATAAACTGTATAATGTATCAGATTTCAACACTATCTGTCTTTCTGTCTATACTTTTTTGTATTCAAAGTTTTAGTCGATGACAAAATCATTTTAAAAAAAACAAATAACCTATTTTTGTTTGATCAATATATAGTATAATGGTGCATTGATTATAATTCGGGGTACAGCCTTAATAAAATACTTATAAATGCATTTTTTATAAGCCTGTTTTGTAACACTATAGTGTGTTTTCTTACTCCAGTGCTCAGTTATTATATTTTTCTTTTTCAGTTTGCATCCTCAAGAATATGTGAAATCATGACAAATGTTTATGAGAAGAAAGGCATGTGTGATTACAAATTTGTGGATTAATAGTTTAGGTCAACACAAGAGAAACATAAAAGAACACACATAAGGGATAAACCATTTCCTATGAAAACTGTGATGTTATATTCTGCATGAATTCAAATCTCAAGACAAACATGAAAACTCACAATGGGGAGAAGGGTTTCCACTGTGAAATCTGTGGAGCAAGTTTCTCCTTTAAGTCATCACTACCAAAACACATGTTAACACACACGGGAGAGAAACCATTCCAGTGTGAAATCTGTGGATTTAAGTGTTCCCAAAAATCATCAGTCAAATCACACATGTTAACGCACACAGGAGAGAAACC
Organism: Acanthosepion lycidas; assembly: GCA_963932145.1. Lineage (NCBI taxonomy): Eukaryota > Metazoa > Mollusca > Cephalopoda > Sepiida > Sepiidae > Acanthosepion > Acanthosepion lycidas. The sequence continues at coordinate 99,866,622 of OZ010575.1, read as the reverse complement.
TTTCCACTGTCAAATCTGTGGATTTAAGTGTGCCCATAATTCATCTCTCAAAAAACACATTTTAACACACACTGGAGAGAAACCATTCCCTTGTGAAATCTGTGAGTTTAAGTGTTCCCAAATTTCATCTCTCAAAAGCCACATGTTAACACACACTGGAGAGAAACCATTCCATTGTGAAATTTGTGGAGTAAGTTTTTCCATAAAATCATCACTCCAAAAACATATGTTAACACACACTGGAGAGAAAAGTTTCCACTGTGAAATCTGTGGATTTAAGTTTTCTCAAAATTCACATCTCAACCGACACATGTATATACACACAGGAGAGAAACGTTTCCACTGTGAAATCTGTGGATTTAAATCTTCCCAAAATTCAAGTCTCAAACAACACATGTTAACACACACTGGAGAAAAACGTTTCCACTGTGAAATCTGTGAACGTAAGTTTTCTCAAAATTCACATCTCAAACAACATATGTTAACACACACTGGAGATAAACGTTTCCATTGTAAAATCTGTGGATTCAACTTTTCCCAAAAATCAAATCTTAAACGACACATGTTAACACACACTGGAGATAAACGTTTCCGCTGTGAAATCTGTGGATTCAACTTTTCTCAGAATTCAAATCTCAAACAGCATATGTTAACACACACTGGAGAGAAACATTTTTGTTGCAAAATCTGTGGATTCAGCTTTTCTCAAAATGCACATCTCAAGCGACACATGTTAACACACACTGGAGAGAAACCTATATGCAAGAAATTATCATCGTAAAATGCACATGAATATACACACTGGAAGGAAACATTTAAAATGTGAAATCTGTGAAATAGGAATTTCCTTTATATCATCACTCGAAAAGCACATATTAACAAACCATGGAGAGAAATGTTCCCACTGAGAAATCTGTGGATTTAAGTTTTCCAAAACTTCATCTCTAAAAACACACATGATAGCAGACACTGGAGAGAAATGTTTCTACTGTGAAATCTGTGGAGTAAGTTTTTCTTTTAAATCCTCACTCCAACAACACATGTTAACACACACTGGCAAGTGACCTCTCTATTGTGAAATGTTCAGTTATTTTTTCACTAGATTCTCATCTCAAGTGACACATGATGTTGTTAAAAATGTTGGACAACTTTTTAAATCCCGTGAATACTTGAAGTTGGTGGGACTAAACTATTAAAAACAACAATGAACAGTTCACTTTGTTGGCAAAGCTACTTAATGTAAAAACGTCTTTAAATGAACAATTCAAAATGACTAATCTCAAACTGTTTTCTTTCTTTATAAGTATACAATTCATATCTTTTAAATCGATCTAAGCACACCACTCACAATATATAGAAAGGATTCTAAGCAAATATGGAATATAATACTGTAAATCCCAATCATCTCTTTCTAAAATGGATATCAATATAATGGATGAAAGCAATGCTGAACCAGGAGATGAAAAATATTGCTGAAAAATAGCTACTGTTTTTCAGTTGCTTTGCTTTCAATATGCATTATATACATATATTGTTTGTCTCATATTATTTTTGTCTTATTCTTTATTCTTCCTCTTATTATTATTCCTTTTTTTTCTTTTTTTTTTAAGCATTTCACCCTTAGCATGTCAGGAAGCCACTAGCACGCAAGAGGTTACAGAGGATTTGGAGCAAGAGCAGATAGGAATGATAGAGGAGAGGACGAGGAGAAGGATAGTGGATCGATCAAGGCAACTGGAGATGTTGATTGACATTACATTTGAATAGTTGGAGATTAGAGAAATAGGGAAGGGAGTGCCACAGGCGAGAGGTGCGAGATATGAAGCTATTGGAGTAGAAGAGACGGTTACATTTAACAGTTTCAACAGTGAAAGGGTGAGAGCGGGATGCCAGCCTCGTAGAACACTTGAATTCGTGAAGTCTGGGAACCAGCGAAAGCAGCTCATCGGAGCAATTACCATGAAAGTATTTGTAAAAAAGACAGAGAGAGGCGACGGCACGTCTGTGAGAGAGCGACTGCAGACGAGATGCCAGATCAGGGCCAATTATGTTGCATATCCGTCGCTGGATCTTATCAAGAACCCTGAGGCAAACAGAAGGGGCTCCAGTCCATATATGGCAGCAATACTCCATGCAAGGGCGAATGGTTGATTTGTAGATTTGAAGGATCGATTCCAGGGAGAAAAATTTCCTGGCGTGGCACAGGGAGCCAACTTTCCTTCTGGTGGACGAGGCAATTGAATCAATGTATTTGTTCCATCTCAGGTCAGTAGACAATGTGAGACCGAGCAGCCGCAGAGAGGTGCTCTCGGGAAGTTGAGCATCAGACATTCTTGTGGGGGTTAGGGAAGGATCTCTGTGGTAATTAATAGAGAGCAGCTTTGTTTTTGAGGTGTTAAAGTTAACCAGCCAATTACTGCCCCAGTTCACAACCGATTGGAGGTCCTTTTCGAGACGAGTGGCCCGGTTAGTTTTGTCCACCTTATTTATAACATCTATTTTCCCAAAGTTAATTCCACAAAAAATTTTTACTTCCACTACAGAATGTTTTCTTTTATGAGATTACAGGTATTATATTTGCTTAGAATTCTGCACTGTATAATTTACACCTGTGTGGATGTATTCACTTGTAAATTGTTGTGCAATATTTTCTTTTGATATAACCCTAAAATGGCATGAAGTAAATCCTGCTGTAAAACCTGTCGGGTAAGATTTTCTCAGCTTCCAAACATGAATGATATGTATATGGGAGTAATCTCCCTCTTTTGAAAGCTGTTTGTGAAATGCTTTCAAAAGTCCACACCTTTGCACTTTCATTTTCAGTCTTGGATGAGGAAAATGACAGAGAGTAAAGATATCTTGAAATTTGAGAAACAAAAACTGAAGTCTTTTTCAGCTTTTCTCAACAGCATTAGTATGAAAAAAATGCGGTGTCAAGGGGAAATTTCTGGTTTCATATTTATTTGGAATTCTGCACTGTATTCTATAAACCTGTGTGAATGTAGCCACTTGTAATGTCTTGTGCAATATTATCTTAATAAAAAAATATAATTTTCTTAGAAGAGAAAAGAAATAGTTCAAAGATATCTGTTGGTTTGACAAGCAAAAGCTGAAGTCATTTTCTGCTTTTCTGAACAGCATTAGTGTTAAGAGAACACAACCTCAAGTGTAATTGAAACTCTGATCTCTGAACATTATGCTATCGCACCTCTCCATAGGCTTTATAAGCATACATGCAAGTACTGGCACAGAAATTTTATAAAGCTGATAATTTCTGTTCTAGCTACTAATTAGAAAGGGAGATGTTTCAGAAATATTGCATATTTGATCTTCCATACAAAAAAAAAAAACATTTGTAAAAATAAGGAAATAAAATTATTTTAATTATATTTCCAGTGTGAAGATACCATGAAACTCTATTTTTTTGACTGTTGGAAACTTCCCTCCCCAAAAGGCAGTACCTGCTCCTGTTTATACCTGGGAGAGTCTATGCATGCGTGGGTAAATTACCATAGCAGTAACATTAGTGATCTCCAAAAGTTTACTGAAAAAAATGCCCAAAATAATAAAAACAAAATTTATTGTTAAAATCTTTAAGAAAAAATTTAACATATCAGTTTTCATCAAATAAAGTTTCAGAAAATTGTATAAGACATTTTTAATAAAGCGAATTATATCGTGTTGACAGATCTGTCAATATGGATGATTTTATTAGTAATCAGGAAAAATGCGATTTGATATACGGTAAAGTATTTTGCTTATTGGAGACATTAAGTTTTATCTATTAGCTTGGAAATAAAACTAAAATATAAAATTAAATACTTTTAATTTGTTTAAATGCATTTTAAAAATAAAGTAACGTGTTTTTTTTCTTTTTCTTTTTTTATTTTGAGGTACCCAAATAATCTATTCAGTGATTTCTTTTGATATGCCGAAAAAAATTCATCCCCTGACCCCGACTAAATTAAAACAAACACTCTAGAAACTGAAAAATCTCGAATCATTACAGATTGAAAAACAAGAGTCTTAGCATAACAAACTATTCATTCATTAATTAGAGTTTACCACAAACCCAATAACAAAAACAGTCTAATCTAATTTCTATTCCCAGCACAGAAAATAAAATGAGGACCAGTCAGAGGATTCTACCTCCAAGACTTTAGGATTCCATGAATACCTGAAGAATAGATATATATTGAAAAAAAAAAAACAGATTTCTTCTGTACACACATCATTTCATTTTCAACTCTAGAAAGCGAACAGTCTACTGTTGTACATGAAATATCTTCGTATGGTGGCAGACATAAGAAAACAACTAAAAACGGCAAATTTCACATAAAACTCTTTCACAGAAATTAAACAAAACGATAAATGTTTGGAAATAATTACAAAGCGGTTGTCGCTATGAACCTAATGCGAGACAAAGGTGTGTGGGGGTATCTCTTTCCTTGTCGTAACACTCAATTGTATATATCTGTATTACTGTCTTCTGTCTCCTCTCTCTTTTCCATTTTTCCTTTTTTTTTCACACCACTACCCTCCTATTTCTATATATCATTTCCGTTAAGTTAACCATCTAACTAGGTCAAGGTCCCGTCACTCCTCCTACCCCAATATAACGCACGCTTAAGAGAGATATGAAATTAACCCCTCCCTATACTCTACCTTGTCTCTTTAACTACAACCCTCACACCCCCGGTTAAATTACAAATATTACACTACCCATCAATTTTTAATCTCATCCTTCCTTTCATTTCGATGTTGGAAGTGTTACCTGATGATCCGGAGTCCTTTAAAAGGATTTTGGTGAAATAAATTATTGTAATGGTACTTTAAAGTGGTCTGTTTTTCATTAAATATATATATATATATATATATATATATATATATATATATATATATATATATATATATATATAAAAGGCAAGATGTGTGTGTGTAATGAATGCACGGCCGCAATTTTCGACGGATTTGCACCAAAATTTACATGCACATGCTCCAAGTTAGCGAGAAGGCCAAGACCGACTTTGCATTTCCCAACTCCCATCGATAGTGGAAATAATCGATTTTTTCATCCTTCTACGGCAGTTTTTCATGTAGTTTGCGGCCATTTTGTTCTGGCCAGAGTGAGAGCCTATAGCTGGCTGCCACTAATAGGCAGGAAGATTCTATTGGCCAGCGTGAGAACCAACAGCTGACTGACACGAATGTTAACTAGCATGCAAAAATATCGATAGATGCATTCAGCACAAGTGGGAAAAATTTAAATCTACGTGGCACTTTACTCCAATTGGCTCATTCGCTTGCTTAAACTCAACGTTGATTCTGATTCCGCAGAATTGGGTTGGGTGCGAAAAAGTATTTGTTGTTAACATTCTTTTTTCATTCTGTTTTTCCAGTTACAAGTCCTTTTTCATGGCTGATCGTTTTGTGTTCATTTTGTTTAGTTATTTTTCGTAACAGATTTAATGTTTAGTATAGAGCTTAGAAAAAATTCGCAGTGTGAGATAGGCAAGAAGTAAGGCATGTAGCATCATCAGCACGGCAAAGGGCACTCTTTAAAGGCAAGGAAGGGCCAAAATATTTTAAGTCGTGTGATAGCGATTGCTGTATGAGTCGTACGATTTTTGAATCAAGCACGGGAAATGCCGGGCCATGCTGCTAGTAAATTTATACAATCAACGGTAGAGTTCTATAACAATAAAAATAATTTATTTACAAAAGAGTCTAGAAGAAATCTCAAGAGAAAACACTGAACGTCCTTTTATTTGAGATACATCAGCAGTATGCATCCACTACAGAGAATTGAAACCCGGACAGTTACGATATGAGGTAAACGCCATACCAACTGTACCAACAGACCTCGTTGACTAACAAGTAACGAATTAGACTCAATATAGCGCCGCTCGATCGCATATTCCGTGGTGGATCTCATAGGAGTTTTCCTTACCCTTTAGAGAACTGTACCCCCCCACGAGCCACGACTACTATCATCAAGCCTCCCCAAATGGAGCATTAAAGCCGGATTAAGCAAGTGATAGAAATTAGGAGGATTTGAGATAATCGCAATTAAGTAATTCATCGCGTCTAGAAGAAACCTCAAAAGAATACAGAAAGCACTGAATGACTTTTACAAACATTCAAAACAAAATTAATTCAGTCTAGCGGAAATCTGAGAATTTAATTACACCAGAGGGAAAAAATAAAAGATAATATTGTCTTCAAGAGAAAGTCAACAGTCGTGTTGGTCACAAATAGAAATGGGAGTTTTACTGGCGAGTCTGTGCTAATGTGACACTGAGGGCATGAAGTCGCTAAATGTTAATTATGACCTAGAAAAGTCACGAAAGTGTTAAGCCTAAAATAAAATATAAGCTGGAATACAGAGAGAGAGAATGGAAGACATTTTCCCTGGTGACGGGAGGTGAAAAACAGGCCGTCTAAATTATCTCACCCCTACGAATTGGATTGATGTATAAGGAATTTCCTTATATATATATATATATATATATATATATATATATATATATGGAAAATCAGTTATACGGGTAAAACAAATTGGGAAATAAATTCCTCTCTTTTTTGAGGAATTAGGAAAACATATATCGTTAACAAAGATAGGGATAAACGGGATTTATATTTTTGCCGACGAAAACGAATGGGGAAATTTCAATAAAGAACGGACCCTTTTTGAGGGTTGAAGTTATATAAAAACAGGTTCTGTCGTTGACAAGCAGGTTATTTGTCTTATATTTTCACTGGAGAAATGTCTAGGAAATTGAGAAATAATTTTCTCTCTTCCTTGAGAATTTAAGGAAGCAAATGTCGTTGGCAGGAAAGAGGTGGATCTGGATTATATTTTTATAGACTAAAACAAATTTGGAAATAATTTTGCCTCCCGCTTGGAAATTTAAATGAGAACGAAATCTTTTTCTTGAGAGTCACATGTACGCTAAGGTGGAAGATATGAAAACAAATCCTGTCATCAGTGGTCTGGTTTATATTTTACTGGGAAATTAAAAAGGAACCAGAGAATTAAAATAAATGACTAGAATAAAACTACACCCATTCGCTTAAGCACTTAAAAAATTAAATTTGTCAAAAGGACATTTATGCCTGCTCTGGGAAGTAGGCTGAGAGGGAAAGAGGAAGAGGGAGAATTTAGCACCACCTGAATGGAGTGATGGTATGAGAAGATTGGGAAATCACCGAATCTCCAGAACCCTTCGGTCCCACACCGGTCGTGGGCCGGAGTGCATATAAGCAGATAACTTTGAGGGCTCGAAGACTTGAGTTACGTATTTCGGATCGAGTGCCTCTGGAATCCACGTCAGCTGCCAACAGATCTCCTGACGCTGAAGAACTTTAAAACCCTGTCACAAAATTTTAGACGAGGTCCAGTGTCACTATAGAGATTGATGCTGGAAGTGTTCATTTTTGTTGCATGAAGAACTATGTAAACCAACTGAAGATTAACCTAACGAATCTTTCGTTTTTATTTTTCTTCGTGGAGATATTTTCCCCTTTAGTGCTCGCCACGACTCGATTCAGCGCTTCCATAACTAAGGGATTCGATCTTCCACTGCTCTGAGATCAAGAACACAATGTAAGCAAAGATGGTGTGGATGGAAGCAGCTAGGGACCAACAGTCAGCTTGGACTAGCGCCAGTATTGACCAGGGTAGAGTTAGCCCTGTGGTTACCACGCCGTCCTAAGACCCTGAGGATCGGACCACTAAACTTAGCTACTCCACCGGGTGTAGACGGTAGTAAATGGTTATACTAGGACTTGTGGGAAAGACTGATAATCGGCTAACAGGGTCAGTTCGTTGATCTTTTTCGTGATATCGAAATTGTCTGCAAGTGAATTGAAGTGGCGAGACAAACCAGCCCTTCCGTTTATATAGGTGGGCGGCCCTTTTTTTTTTTTTTTTTTGTTTTCTTTTTTTAGAAAAAGTCCTCACCATTTCCGGTGTCTTCTAGCCCAAAAGGGGGCATTCTCCCAATTTCTTTTTTATTCGAGAGCCAACTCAAATGAAATGGATATCTCTGTTATGAGTTTTTATTTCAATCCAATTGTAAGAATGACTGCAGAACACTTGCCCCTCTTCTTTTGTAGGCAGAGGTACACAAATGAATGCTGGGATTTTTTTTTCTTGGCTAATAAAATAGGCCGGTTTGCAATTTGATATGACTCAGTCTCTCTCTCTGTCTTGTCTAGAAGTCAGAATGCTATGTTTCCTTGTACGAACTTGCTTTTGTGTGTCGACGCCAATTCTGAGTTTGTGAACTTTTGCCTTATTACTGTTAATTTGCCTTGCATATATTGTTTGCTTGATATTATTTCATTTTTGCCTTGTTGCCTTTTCTTTTTATTACAAACTTTGTTCGTTCTGTTTGTTAGACAGTTCTATTCATTATTTTTTGAGATTTTCCCCAATCGCAACACACATGGCTAGTCGTAGTAATTTCTTCTTTTTTTTTTTAGTATTTCCTAATAAGGGGTTTCTGTAACACAAGTCATATAAGTTACACCGATTAGCATGGGGACACCGTACAAGTGCCAGTCGGCCCAATGTGGGAAATTTCTCCCAGCTTTCCACATAAAATGGTTAATGCTAAAGGTGACAAATTTGATAAACGCACTACTGGCTTGAAAAGTTTAGTCCGGACATTTTTCTCTTTTAGGCGGGAGAATAAAGATTCAAACTCAGGGTGTAACAATACAAGAAAATGTTTATTTACATACACAAAAAGGGATATACACAAATATGAGAGAAAGTAAGGAAGAAGAAAATTCCTTTACTTTTTAGGGAAGAAAAAGTTTTCCTATAAAGGCTTGCTCAAAATATTTCTCAGAACGCCTAAAAGTTCTTTAAGCAAGTAAATTGCTCTTAAGGGGTTAACACTCACATAGATTTCTTCAGAGTTCTTGTTAAGGAGGGAACTGTCGGAAGATCCGAAGTTTGTAGTTGAGTGTGTTCGTAGGCCGACGACATGAATTTCTTGGTGCAAGGAGGCAGATCTGGATTACTTTTTAGTAGTGGGCCGATGTTCTGTCTTTAGACAGTCTGGGAAACACACACACACACAAACACACGTATATTTTTTAGTGAAATTGAAATGGATTTGAACAGCGAAATTAGGTCGGAGCATTTTTGTTTACTGATGGTGAAACCTGATCTAGGGCAGGAGCTGTACCCATTGGAACTGGGTCATTAGCAGACAATGGACATGGTCGAAATAATTTTGATTGATTAAAACTTGGAATAGAACTGAGTAAGCAAGGAGGACCCTTTGAATTCACATGATTTTGGTTGAAACAGACAAAACCCCGTGATAATCACGTGCGAAGTAGTAGGGTCACGGTTCAGTTGTAACCAGCCGGATTTTTCTATATAAACGCGTAGTTATGCTGAAGAAGAGGCAGACAGAAGAGAGAGAGACAGAAGAGAATTAACCTAGGCAAGAGTTGGGCTAGAGACAGTGGAGAGTCGAGTTGGAGACTCAAGAAGGAGAGAACGTGACGTCAGAGATTGGAACGAAGCGTCCGCTAACATGTGCTGTTGATATAAGTACCGCTGCTTCTGCTACCACGAATATTACTACTACTGTTACTACTGCTAAGGAGGAACGCCACTATAAACTTTAAGCCGCGCACAGAAATCTTATTCCCCCATCGCAAGAGTCGTATATCGTTCTGAGACGATTTGTCCAGAATCCAGTGTATGCATTTTTTCGTCAATTATTTTTCTTTTCTGTAACCCGTTTCTTTTTTATACTATTCTTTTCTGCTATATAAAAGACATTAACAATTCAATAATTGTTGTTTGTCCGGCTTTCTGCAGATATCAATTTTTTTTTTTTTTTATGCATTCTAAATTTCTTAGCGCAGATTCTCCAGCCGTGTCTACATTTTCAGTCGAACGTGAATGGATGTACACCACTTCTGCTTTCTGGATCAAACCGAACACAACATGGGCAGAAAGCAGGATTAAACCAGTGGACCGGTCGAATAATCTACGGATGTTCAGGGGACCTACGGCCACTCCCTTAAGTTCGGTTAGGACTGAGTAGACACCTCAACCCAGGGAGTAAGACGTCGGAGGTTGAGGGGCTGGGGCGAAAGTGTTAGAGAGCCCAGCATGTAGATTGTTTTTCTTTGAAATATGTTCCTAAGATGACTGGTGTTACTGTCGCCGACCTGATGTTATCACAGACGATGTCAAGTACTCATTGCCAAAGAGGCGCATATTCTCGGTATTTATCGAGATTAGAAGACGCAGAAATATCGAGAACTTTTCCCTCCAAAATTGCTATACACTTTATCGGCCCTCTCATTCGTCAGACAATATATTCTTATCTCTGATAAGAATCAAAGGTTTGGGGGTTAGTTTTTGGAAGCAAGGTCCGACAAGTAGTGTGTGTTACCACCCCGCCTTAACGCACACACCGACTTTATGGCACCATGGTCAGGGCAAGGGTGGTCAAATTCCTTATTTTCAGCTCCCCCGTTCGTCAGGAAATATATTCTTATCTCTGATAAGGTCAAGGCTTTGGGAGACGGATTTGAAAGCAGGGCTGAAATTTGGGGCCACCATAAAAAAAGGCGAGAACGTAAACTTGCAAAACATTGTAATATTGGTTCTCAAATTAAATTCTAATACCATGAGTTAAGACGTCTCTGCTTGACAGCTAAAATATTAGATATGTTGGGGCAGTAAAAACCTTTGTCTTTACCCATGCGTGGAGAGATAGATCACATGACGACGAGGTGGTCTCCCTATGGTCGATCCTGCCACGGGCCGCCCATACAGAAAGCGCAGCACGTGGAGAAGCCCCCTCTTTCAGCAGGCCTCGCCGAGCGACACACGTGTCGTGTTTTCCAGTCCAGACTTGATCTGTGACAGCAGCCATGAGACCAGATCTCTGAGAAACCAGTTTGGGTAAGTCTCTCAGTCATTATCTCCACGTTAAGGAAGGACATGCGCATATTGTGTATTGTTGTATTTGTTTAACGTAAAATTAAATTAAATTCTGTTCTTTTTATAAGTGAGGTTTTTGGTTATCTTGTTTTGCTAATTATATTACATACCGGTGATTAGATATTGTAGGGGACCGTATGTCGGAGTTACCATTATGTAGAGTTTCGCACGTCGGCGATGTTGTTGAGTATAAGTAGATGAACACATGTGGTTAGAAATTTCCTGCTAGCCGATCCAACTACATGAGAAAGCTGGACTTTAATTAAGTCCAAAGAAGACAAAGAAAAACAAACACAAGACTGATAAATATATGTAAACAAATATATGTATTAATAACAAGAAAGGTTACAAGTTACATGGACAGTGTGTGTGTGGTGAATATTGTGTGTTGTGTTTTGGTGAGTGTTCGTGCGCACGTGTATTGTGCTTAGCCCTAGCGTGTTCCCAATGACGCAGAAGTTAGTAGAAGATATTGAACGGGAAAGATTTGTCGTCTCGATTAGCGAGACGGTGAATTGTAGTTGTCACATTTTTAAGCTTGAGTAAGCGATCGAAAAATGGTCGGCTGCTGATCTGCCCAGGTCTTCGTCTCCGTCGGCTTCTGCGTCTGCTTCTCTACTCTGTGTTCACACGTGCTTTGGGTTCCTTTTAAGAGGTCATGATCACGTGGGGTGGCTCCGGAACGATGTTGCGCCAAAACTTCGAAGTGCACGCGCGAGCGACCTGATCGGTAAAAATGAACCAATCAAAGGGCTAGATTTACGAATGAAAGTTGGAATAGTGCATTACTCGAAGAAGGTAAGATTGGGCTAATGGACGAGCCCAATAATATCTCATACTTATAAATATTTGCCGTTTTCATCTCTGCTGACAAGGATAGCACGCCATTTACATGTGTAAATTTTGTTTGCCACTCGTTTTCGTCCATTTAGTAACATTTCCCTAACCAATGCTGACACCAAGATCTTTGAGCATGCGCATGAGACAAAAAAAGAAAAGAAAAAGAAAACTCGTGATAAATGAAGCGTTTTGAACACGTCAATACCAAACACTCAAAACACAACTATGCACTATTTTGGCATTTCTCAAGGCCGGGGACGAATGAAAAACAAATCTTGAGTAACAGAATCTCGGACACCAATTCCTCTCCCAACTGGACTATGAGGGCATAAAAATTCCAAGAAATTTCTGATAAATCCGACGGGAAGCGCGAAATCGCAAACTTAACGCAGTTTTCAAAATGGCAGAACAGAACATATCTACACGACAAAGTAAATATCTCCTTACAGGATGGAACACCGAATAAGCAAACTTTCCCGAAAGATTCAATACGCGCGATAAAAAAAAATTACTGATAGCTATTCTTCATCTCTAAAAGCCAGCTATTTAACTCTTTCTTTCTCCCAGTCACGTCTGACATTTTCAATATGTTCCTACTTCGACTATCGCTGTTATCACCACCACTAACGAACCGTTGTTTTTTTTTTATTCGGCCGCCGACAGACATATCAAAATTCAAACACAGCTACTACTCTTCGTCTCTGTGAAACTTAAAAACAATCCGAAGAAAAATTCAAAACCTCAGCAGAAATTACTGGAACTCGCAGGAAAAACTTCGTTACACGTGTTGGGATTGATATGAGTTTGAATTTGTTACCAGAAGGTTTTTATATTAAGATGTTTAGTTTACGGGCATGTTCACCATATTAATCCACAACAGTATAGAATATAGGTATTCAAAAACGTATCAATCACAAGGCAATTGAATAAGAAACACCGGTAATTCGGTTTCAATAAAAAAAAAACAACAAACATTTATGTATAATTAATATACAATTTGAAAACTTGTAGTTTGATAATGCAAGAAGTTGACCATTGATAAAATGGGTGTCTTTTTTATTTACAGTTCAAAATTGTTCAAGTGTTTAAGAACTGGTCAAACAGAGTAAAAATGGAAAATGTTACTTATACAGAAATTTGTGTAGTTTGTGTGCGTGAATAAAGTAGAGTGTAATTGTCTTAATTTTCTAGAGTTGTTTACATTGGATTGTTCTGTGTTTGTCTTTTGTTAAAATACAATTTCTATGTTAGTAGTGTGAAAGAACACTTTTTTTAGAAAGTTGTAAGTCAGCAGTTGACGCGCGAAAAGTTTATTGACTGACTGGTGAATTGGGTCGAAATGGTCCTTTTTATTTGTTTTTTTGGAATCAAAAGTAGGCTCTAGTGAACTGGGCGCGAAAACAGATTTCGACAATTGTTACACAATTTGGTGTCGTCTCGACCAATAAAAAGTCGAGATTTGCAATGTGAGGTGTTGGTTGGTTAAAACTGATTCTGGTGGAAGAGTGTATTTTATCTCGGGGGTGAGTAGGAAATATGAACGATTCTATACACGTGCATGCATATACCAATCATACTTGAAAAACACAACATTTCACTTTCAGTAATTTAACATTTGACCTTGTTGCTGAAGTGAAGGATGGGTAACCTGGAAGACAGAACTTGTCGCTGTTGTTGTTACTGCTGTAGAGGTTACTTTCTTCCTCGCCTCGGCAAACGTGAATTCAAGGAAAAGTAAACATCGGATTTTGGGTAAATAAATGTATAATTTATTTACATACAAACCCATCAAACTACTAACCTTGTAAAAGCAACAACCTGTAAACAAGGAGATTAAAACAGGCTAAAATGCACGCAAATCTGTCTACATGAAACAAGTCGTTTTAATACATTTCAGCAATAAATTTGTATTGTTTTGGTCATATTTTTTATTATGTATCCTTTTTTGAGCAAATTTTTTCAGGTATATAATTTTATTTTTTTAAAAATCATAATAATCAATTTCCCCCCACTCCAATTCATTACTTGAACTGAAAGAATAGTAAATATATTTGAATTTCGTTTTAACATTAGTAAAATCATAATAAATTTCATCTCGAAAAATTCATTACTTGAATCCCCAAAATAATAAATATATTTGATTTTTTACATTAGTTATAATCAACATTTCATGTAACAGAAGCTTTTTCTGAATTAACTTTTTAAATGTAATGATTATTCCATCTTAAAAAAATCTTGATGATCGAAAACGAAATATATATCAGTTATGTGCCATGCGTGATACACGCTTGAGGCAGAATTTTTCTCGCAGTAGGTTGCCATTTCTTTTTGCGGTAGACCAATTGCCATCCAAGGCTATAAATCCCTGTTCTGCTATTTACACATAGCTGGGGAGAGAAGAAGAGGATTCATACCTTTTCCTAGGGTTAGCCCATAAGTGAATGTAATGGATTCGACTGGAATTCGAACTCGGTTCGCCGATTCCTCAATCCGAGCCGCCATCCAATACTCCACCGGAGAGAAAAATCAACAATAAAACAGAAATTGTTGGAACATGAGGGAAAACTCTCGCTGCGTGTCCACGCTAAGCTAAAATATACTATCGATGCTGGAAACGCAAGATTTCAGTAATTCAAGATTTTATCTTTAAACAAAGCGATTAAAACAAAGCGATTTCAATAATAAATTTTATTTTTATTTTGTTTTTTGTGCATTTTCTCATCATTTTTTTATTTTGTTTTGGACATTTTGTCATCATTTTTGTTTTAGGTATTATTTTGTTATCATTTGGGGGGGGGGGGTGCCCCCCCCCCAAATGATAAATGATAAATTTTATTTTTATTTTGTTTTGTGCATTTTCTCATCATTTTTTATTTTGTTTTAGGCATTTGTCGTCATTTTTTTTTAATTTTGTTTTCGACATTTTGTCATTAGTTTTTGTTTTGGGAATTTTGTCATTTTTCGTTTAGGGTATTTTTCATCATTCTTTTATTTTGTTTTGGGCATTCTGTCACCCATTTTTAGGACATTTTAGCAGGTATGTAATTTTGTTTTCTAAAAAAAAAAATAATTTTTACCCCAAAAATGATTACTTGATACCAAAAAATAGTAAATATATTTGAATGTTTTTACATTCTTTATAATCAATATTTCTAAGAATTCTTTTCCGGAATTAACTTTTTAAATGTAATGATTGTTTCATCTTAAAAAATCTTGATGATCAAAAGGAAATAAATACATACAGAAAAAACAATGGCTCTACAAATAAATAAATAAATAATTATGATTATTACTGGCTATCATACTTACAAATGGAAGTTGTTCAATTTACTACAGTCAAAATGATTTTTGTCAGTATAAGATACGAATTAACAAAGTTGTAATTTTTATCGATCCAAAGGAAAATGTTTATTTGCAGCCTTTTAACTCAAATTTTTATTAATTAAAAGTACTGTTTTTTTTTTTCTTTCGGGATGTAAATCTGTGCTTTTATGGTTGTCTTGAAAGCAAGAAAAAATTGTAAGAACTCATTTTAAATTTTTAATTAAGATTTTTTTGAAAAGATAAAAAAATTTCTTTGGCAATACCTAATTTAGGAATAAAAATGATGCCTGATTTAAAGAAATCCTGTAATTGCTCCCAAATATACAATATGCAGAGAGAAGCACGTTTATATGTACGTAATGGAGGACCGCTTGTAATCACGTATACGTGTATCCGTCCTGATATAAGTGAGATTCGCACCCAGGTTTCATGGTTGGAAGATTCTAATCTCTCAGCCACCCACCCATATGTATATATATATATATATATGTAACACCAATGACGATGAAATATTAATTTAATAAACATATATAGAAAAATTTGCTTGTAATATTTTAGTACGATTTTGAAACCCTCCCATTTGCTGATGACAAAAGAGATTTTCTCATGAAGGAAATATTGTACAACATATTACAAGTGACTATATTAACACAGGTGTATAAAATAACATGCAGAAATCCAACCAAATATATTAGGTTGGTGCAAAAATAATGACGTAATAATGTCGTTTTTGACATAAAAAAAACGATTATTACGTCATTATTTTTGCACCAACCAAATATGGTATCAGAAATTGCACTTGATGCTGTGTTTCCTTCATAGTAATACTGTTGGGAAAGCAAAAAACGACTTCACCATTTGTTTGTCAAATTGCTAGATATCTTTATACCCCATCTTTTACCTTATATATCAAAGAGAATGCAAAACATTTAACCAACAGGTTTCACACTGACCTCTTGGCACACGGATCACTCTGTAGTATCTATTAATATCTCGTTCTAATCATCTATTAGAGAGGTACCTCCTATTGATAAAACATATTTCCATTACCAGCATGCGGATTGGGGTTCACTTCATGACTTTCTTCGAGATGCCTCCTGGACTGACATTTTTAACCTCCATATTGAGAATTGCACTACAGAGGTTTCCTCTTGTGTCAAAGACAGTATAGATGATTTCCTTCCTTCTCATAAATATCAAGTGAAATCTCAATCTTCTTTATAGTTCACTTCAGCATGTTCTGCCGCTATAGTCCACAGAAAACACTATTTCCGGCTATATCAGCAAGTCAGTTCTCATCCTAACAGACGCGTATTTGTGGTAGCATGTAATAAATGTAAAAGTGTCCTCAAAGGAGCTAAGTCACTATTTGCAAAGAGAATGAGATACCGTCTTGAATCCAACAACTTTGGTTCTGATTACTGGCGGCTCTGTAATAGTGTACAAAAATATTGCACAACATATTACAAGTGACTATATTCACATAGGTGTATAAAATACAATGCAGAAATCCAACGAAATATAGTATCAGAAATTGCACTTAATGCTGTGTTTCCTTCCTAGTAATACTGTAATACTATACTATATAGTAATACTGTTGGGAAAGCAGAAAACGACTTCACCATTTGTTTGTCAAATTGCTAGATATCTTTATACCCCATCCTTTACCTCATATATGAAACAGAGAGTGCAATAGTGTGAATTTTAAAACATTTACCCAACAGGTTTCACAGTGACCTCTTGGCAACTCGGATCCCTCTGTAGTATCTATTAATATCCCGTTCTAATCATCTATTAGAGAGGTACCTCCTATTGATAAGATATCTGTCCATTACCAGCATGCTGATTGGGATTCACTTTATGACTTTCTTCGAGATGCCTCCTCGGCTGATATATTTTTAACCTCCATCTTCTTCATGGTTCACTTCAGCATGTTCTGCCGCTGTAGCCTACGGAAAACGCTATTTCCGGCTATTTCAGCAAGTCAGTTCTCATCCTAACAGACGCGTATTCGTGGTAGCATGTAATAAATGTAAACGTGTCCTCGAAGGCGATAAGTCACTATTTGCTAAGAGAATGAGATACCGTATTGCATCCAACAACTTTGGTTCTGATTACTGGCGGCTCTGCAACAGTGTACTAAATAAGAGAAAAATTTATATTTCTCTTCTCTTCAAACAATTGGAAGTATTATCATCTCCCGCTGATAAAGCTGAATGTTTCGCCCGTAAATTCTCCTTTAACTTTACTCTTGAATCATCGGAGTATCTCTACCAAACTTCCCATTTAGAACTGAGTCTCTGTTGAGTGATATGTATACAATCCCTTCTATGGTTTCTGCTATCATCACTTATCTGAATTCCCACAAAGCATGTGAAGCAGATGGTATACTTGTAATAGTCATTAAGAAGTGTGCTCTCGAACTGAGCCCCGTTCTTTGCTGCCTCTTGCTTAACTGCATGCTGGAAATTTGCATCTGTTATTCCAGTTTTTAAGAACCACCCCTTCCAAATATTGGCGTTCTACCTCTTTTTTGTAAACTACTACAGACTCGAAGCAATGTTAAATTGATTATCTCACATCACAGGGCTTTCTTTCAGAGAAGCAATATGGCTTTCGTTTCTCTAGGTCAACTGATGATATACTGACGATAATTGCCGAGAACCTACACAGCTCTAGATAAGAATGGTGAAACATGGGCTCTTGCTTTGGACATCTCGAAAGCCCTTGGCAGGGTGTGGTATGCAGGTCTTCTTCACAAACTGAAATGTTACGGTGTTTCTAGCCAAATTTTCGAACTGATTTGCTCTTTCATATAAAATTGGGAAATGAAAGTTATCCTGAATGGCTACTCTTCTAGATCTTTGTGCACGAATGCAGGTATCCCGCAGGGCTCTACCCTGGGCCCTACTTTGTTTTTCTTTTTCATTAACGACTTCCCCAGTGGCATCAGCTCTCAATTTAGTAACTACGCTGATGACACAACCATTTACTCCTGTTTCAATACTAGGTCTGATCTGATATGGTCAAATCTGCAGCTGATGCCAAAAAGGACCTTCAGTCTGTTGTTAACTTGGGCAAAGGATGACTTGTTAATTTTAACGTCTCCAAAATTAAATTGCTCTCTGTTAATCCCCTGAAAAAAAAACCCTTTCTGCTTTCCCCTACCATAGCTGATGCTAACCTCCAAGAGAGCGACTCATTGTGCCTTCTTGTGTTAACTTTCTCGGCTGACATGAAGTGGAAAGACTATACTGAATCCATTGCTAGAGCAGATGCTAAGAAAGATGGTTCAGTCTCATGCTAAACAATTTTTGTCTCCTGAATCTATCTTACATATCTATAAGTCTACCATTCATCCATGCTTAGAATATTGCTCACACATATGGTCTGGTGTTCCCACTCTACCTCAAGAGATAATATAGTAAAATCCAAAGAATTAACAATATTATTAGTTCTGACCTGGGGTTTCACCTTCAGTGACTTTCCCACTTCCATAAATTTGCATTCCTGTGCCTTTTCTCTAAATACTTTCATGGCAGCTGTTTGGATGATATCTTCACCTTGGTATGTAGACATTTTGAATGTAAGTGCAGTACTAGACAGGCAACAAGATTTCACAAAATTACAGTTGAGTTGGCTAGATGTAACCATATGTTCTATGCTAACAGTTTCTTTTCTCACACGTCTCTCGTATGGAACTCTTCTGTTTTCATGCTTTCAAGTCAAATTTATTCTTCAAAAATTGAAATGCAATGTCAATTGCTTTCTACAGCCTTCCTGATTACGCTTCTTTTGTTCTTGCTCATTACCAAAATTTCTGTTTTCTAATTCTTAGACACACAGTAACTTTAGTGTCTTCACTGACTTGCTTGGGGTGAATTCAATTAAAAAAAAATGTACATATTCATGTTTGGATGCTGAGAAAATCGAATCCCACATGTTTTATTGCATGAATTACTACATGCCTTTTTAGATTCATGTTAAAAGAAAATATTATGAAACACATCATAAGGCAACCATATTCACACAGGTGTATATTGCAGAGTTCAGATTTCCAAACAAATGAAGCAATAAAAATCTTACAAAAGAAAACTTTCTAAAGTGCAAGTAAACATGTGTTTATTTTGTGGGATGAACTTTGGAAAAATTGACAAAATTCTAAACAAGGAAAACTGAAAAACTTTCTAAACAACAATAATGATAAGAGGAAGAATAAAGCGAAGAAAATATGAGACAAATAATAATAAGAGGATGAATAAAGAAAACCAAAATGAGACAAACAATATGTGCATATAACTTTTTTTAATGTGAATTGTACACCTATAAAGAAATCAATCATTTTGAATTGTTCATTTAAACATTTTTTTACATTAATGCAAAATTACAATTTTCAACAATGAAGAGATATTATTAACACAAACAAGCATAGGTGTCTGTTAAGAAGAGGTACACACCCTGCCCAGATAATTATGTCTATAGCACAATATTCTGAATTCGTCAGTTTTGTTTAAGCCTGTACAAAGTCTTTTTAAAATGGTATACAAGTTTTTCATTGTTGTTACCGATAAGATAGCTCCCTCTCAATACACTTCACAGTCAATCAAGGCATTTCAGTATGTGATTTTTACATTCATTTGGTAGACAGACAAATTGCGTGGAATATCTAAGTGGAATAAAATTCTTACAGACAATAAACATGTTATCAGTGGTAGTGGTTTAAAATCTCATTATAATCTGTTCCAGGCTTTTGTATGTAGCTTTTGCTAACAAACAGAAATGTGTATGGTTCATTGCCATTTTTATTAGTGTAGACACACTGACTTTCATTTAATCTGTTTTGTATCATTATTTTTCTGAGTGTTTATTCCACCTGCTATGAACTCACACCATTTTATAGCATCATTTTTAAGTAACAACTTCAATATAAATATTGGGTGTGCGTTTTGTAGAACAGCGAGATCTACAGTTGAACTTAACATGTTGCCCAGATTTAAAAAAAATATAATCTGTTAAGTATTTTGTAAATTGCTGAGGTACAGTTGTGCCTTTTTCAGCTCTAATTCACACTAACATGTGCTATTTGATATGAGAATTTAGTGAAATAACTTAAAATTTCACAACGGAGAGGCCAAATGCAAGAGTGTATTACCAGGTAATTCCCAGTAAGGATTTAAAAGAAAAAAATTACTCCACAGATTCCAGTGGAATTGTTTTTCTCCAGTGTGCCTCACATGATTTTTTTAGAGAAAAATTTTCAGAAAACTTACATCCACAGATTTCAGAGTGGAAATGTTACTCTCCAGCGTGTGTTAACATGTTTTTTAAGACGACTTTTGGGAAAACTTAAATCCATAGATGTCACAGTCGAATGGCTTCTCTCCAGTGTGTGTAAACAGGTGTTGTTTCAGACCTGATTTTCGAGAACTTACATCCACAGATTTCACAGTGAAAATGCTTCTCTCCTGTGTATGTATACATGTGATTTTTGAGATTTGAATTTAGCGTAAACTTATGTTCTCTCCAGTGTGTGATAACATGTGATTTTTGAGAGAAGATTTTTGCGAACACTTAAATGCACAGATTTCACAGTGGAATGGTTTTTCTCCAGAGTGTGTTAACATGTGTTTCTTGAGAGAGGAATTTTGGGAACACTTAAATGTACAGATTTCACAGTGGAATGGTTTCTCTCCAGTGTGTGTTAACATGTGATTTTTGAGAGAGGAATTTTGGGAACACTTAAATCCACAGATTTGACAGTGGAATGGTTTCTCTCCAGTATGTCTTAACATGTGATTTTTGAGGTTTGAATTTTGGGAACACTTAAATGTACAGATTTCACAGTGGAATGGTTTTTCTCCAGAATGTGTTAACATGTGTTTTTTGAGAGAGGAATTTTGGGAACATTTAAATCCACAGATTTCACAATGAAATGGCTTTTCTCCTGTATGTGTTAACATGTGAATTCTGAGTGATGTAGCATGGGAAAACTTACATCCACAGATTTTACAGTGGCAAGGTTTCTCTCCAGTGTGTGTTAACATGTGCCGTTTGAGGGATGAATTATGGGAAAATTTAAATCCACAAATTTCACAGTGAAATGCTTTCTCTCCAGTGTGTGTCAACATGTGTTTTTTGAGAGAGGAATTTTGGGAAGTCTTATATCCACAGATTTCACAGTGGAATGGTTTCTCTCCAGTGTGTCTTAACATGTGATTCTTGAGATTTGAATTTTGGGAACACTTAAATGCACAGATTTCACATTGGAATGGTTTTTCTCCAGAGTGTGTTAACAAGTGTTTTTTGAGAGAGGAAATTTGGGAACATTTATATCTACAGACTTCACAATGGAATGGTTTCTCTCCAGTGTGTGTTAACATGTGATTTTTGAGAGAGGAATTTTGGGAACATTTAAATCCACAGATTTCACAGTGGAATGGCTTTTCTCCAGTGTGTGTTAACATGTGAATTCTGAGAGATGTAGCCTGGGAAAACTTACATCCACAGATTTTACAGTGGCAAGGTTTCTCTCCAGTGTGCGTTAACATGTGCTGTTTGAGGGATGAATTATGGGAAGACTTAAATCCACAAATTTCACATTGGAATGGTTTCTCTCCAGTGTGTGTTAACATGTGTTTTTTGAGAGAGGAATTTTGGGAACACTTATATCCACAGGTTTCACAGTGGAATGGTTTCTCTCCGGTGTGTCTTAACATGTGTGTTTTGAGAGAGGAATTTTGGGAACACTTAAATTGACAGATTTCACATTGGAATGGCTTCTCTCCAGTGTGTTTTAACATGTGTGTTTTGAGAGAGGAATTTTGGGAACACTTATATCCACAGATTACACAGTCAAAACCTTTCTGTCCAGTGTGAGTTTTCATGTTGGATTTAATATTTGAATTACTGTAAAATTGAAAACAACTGATTTGATAGTAGATTGTTTATCCACTATGCCTATTATGTTATGCCTCCTATAGTGACCTAAAATTAGACCACAAACTTGAGAGTGTAAGAATGCTTTCTTTTTCATCAATATTCATCAGGGTTTCAGGTACTCTGACAGATGCAAACTGAAAAAGACAAAAGAAATTATGTGGGCAACAGAGTAAGAAGACATAATATATAGGGTTATGAAACAGCTTTATAAAATATGCGTTTTCAAATATTTTCTAGAAGCTGCTCTCAAATCATAAAAATTGCACCATTATTCTATATGCTGATCAAACAGAAATATGTAATTTATTAATTTAAAGGAATTTGTGATCAGCTAGAATTTTGAACACCAAGAAATGAAAGCAGAGTTTAAATTTTATACAGTCGATTTTATTCAGGTTGGCATTTAAATCTAGAGCAGATTTGTCAGCATATTATTATGAAATCATGTATCAGTAGACATTGATATGTGGTTGCTGGAATGGGCAATGGAACAGAAAAACAAAATTCCCAAGCTGTGTCCTAGACTGGGAAAAGGACAATTTTGAATACAAAAATATAATACGTGAAATACCTTTCCCATAAACAAACAAATCTGAAGACATTAATTCAAATATAGCAGTTCAAAAGAACAAGACTATTGGAGAGATGGATATGCAAACAGACCCAGAGATGTTTTGGACAGTGACTTACACACTGTATGCCAGACTTGGGATGTGGCTGAAAACAAGGTTTCCATACCACAGAGTGGCTGAGAGGAAGTAATGAATAGTCATGTGAATAAAATGTAAATTAATGAAGATTTAAGTTTGATGTTATAATTTAACCAGTAACAGCCATTCATTATGCACTATGGAAAAGGAAAACCACTGGAAATCTCTCCAATATCTTTATAAAAATGCCATGGCAATTTGCAGTAAAAAAAATGTTTCTCGTTAATATTCAAACTACAAAAGGAAAATTTAAGCATTAAGCTTATTCCCAATAAAAAAGAAAAACTCACGTTTCTTTCTTCTCCAGATTTGCTGCTGCTTCCTCCACATACTGTAAGAGAGATAAGATCTTAAATTTCCTCATCTCATCTACCGAGAGCCAATGACAACACTGACAATGAATATACAAGCCGCTTAAAACAATTTCATTTCATTGTATATATTATATTTATGTTTGTATGTTTTTACTCTTAATTAGGTCAAAATATGTCATAGAAAAGTGTTTTTATGTCATAGATTATTTACTATTGCATTAGTATGTGTGAGTGACACAGAAAATCGAGGATACATTCCAAATCGTGTTACAAAGCTTTGTAGGAATGCAACTCTGTTGTAAGTTGAGGACCCCCTGTTTATGGTCACCTTGCTCAAGACTTGTTTCTTTTTCACTAAATTTCAAGATTACATTAACAAATAACTATTCCATGATGCATATGTGACTATTTTTATTTATAGGTACCTCCACAGATTTGCAATATCAAAGTTTTATTTGAATTTTTAAAAATGAATAAAATCTTTCTTGAAGCTTACATTTTAGTTTTAATTTCAAGTTAATAGATTAAATATAGTATTTCCAATGAGCAAAAAAATTTTCTGTATTTCAAAAACTAATTTAAATTGACTGGAAGTAGTTTTTTTACTAAAAATTTTTATTTTAGCACTATTTTTAGCTTGCTTTTATTGTATGCTAATTTTCCTTATTAAAAACATTTTCCAAAAATGAAATATACTTTTCTGAAGCTTTGAGCAATATAAACATGCTAAATCTAAAATGTTAATAATGTTTTGTTTAACATGTCCCTGTAGAGCAAAAATCTTAATAGTGGAACCCTTCAGTATCTGTCTATATTTCTGAGATGAGGTATTATGTACACTATTTACATTATTCGGACTATGCTAGGCAACAAAAATCTCCTGAGCTGACCAAGCATAGAAATGAGTACAATATGGAAACCAGTAATACGGAGTGCCAGGGAAAAGTGATAATAACAAGAATTGCAATATGAGCTCTAGTAAAAACATGAAATTATAACAGCAAAAATTGCAATATGAGCACAGGTAAAAACGGTTGCTGATGACATTAGGTTTATAATACCCAGAAATTTATACACAGGTGGCACACATGGCACAGTGGATAAAGGTGTTGGTTAGATCCAGTGACAGAACCCAAAGAGTGTGAGTTCAATACCAGGTGGAGAACTTGGACAGGGGAATTAACAGGAGATAACTGGCATCCATTAGACATGCCATGTGCAACTAGAACAGTCTACCCCAGTGAGCAAAATAAAGGGTTCAGTTCGACATTCCAACCACCTGAAGAAGGCCGGAGCATATAACGGCCAAAACGTTGTAATAAATATGGTCACTAAGATGAAGACAATAGTCTGAATAATGTAAATAGTGGAACCCTTCAGTATATTTTTCCTGGAATATGACTTTTTTTTTATAACAAGGAAAATGGACTAAATTTTCAAAGACAAAATTCCATTGATCTTTCTTTCGGAGTCAGTGACAGAAATGAAATGAAAATAATGATAGAAAAAAAACATTAAAAAATATTTTAATGAAACTTTCAGAAATTTTTCATAAAGGAATTAAATTATTTTTTAATCATTTCATTTTTAGAAAATAATAAAAAAAATGTTTTTAATCCATTACATACAACATTTAATTCCTATGAAATTACAAGAAATTATTTTCTGTATTGCTTAATGTTTACATTTGTTATAAGTACGTACCTCCACTTTTTCATGGAAAACAGCATAGCGTAATGAAAAAGGCCACAAACTTAAAAAAAAAAAAAAAATACAGTTTTATCACCAAAATGTTTGTTATTATTAAAATAAACGTATTTTCTAATTACGTTTTAAAATTTTTAAATCCTTTTTAACACATTTGAAATTTTGGTTAAAATCTTGTTTTGCTTACGTCATTGGGGGGGGCATAATAATTACATTGATTTTTTTGCACTTTTTTCCTTGAAAACACATTGATTTGTAAAAATGATATAGCTGATTTTAATGAAATTTTTTAAAATTATTTCTTAGAAAATTTTGATAAAAAATATTTTTTTTTTTTACATATGATACCCCCCACACACCCCTTACTACATGAAATTTCACAAACAACCTTTCAATTTCTGGAATTTTTTATTTGTTAAAAGTAGGATACCTTGGAGAATGTAAATCACTTAATTTTTTTCAAACTTGCACTGTTCTAAATGAAAATCTGCTCTTAATTGAAAAAATAATGAATGCAATAAAACTGTGACATAGTTAATTAGAAAAACTTTTAACTGCTTTTGTAAATAAGTTATATTAAGGACACTATTGTCTGAAGAAAAATTTTTCTGATGAATAATGAATTTTTACATTAATTTTTTTCATTTTTTTTAAATTTTAATTTTAATAATTTATAATATTTTAAAATCGTGTAAAAATTTTTATTGGTCTATTTCCGGATGTGAATTTACGAATCCAAAATTGAAAAGATTAATAAACGTAGTTACACTATTCTATTTTTAGAATATTTTTTTCTATTTTTTTTAACTTAATTTGTTCCCTTTTATCATCTATGAAAGGCTAAACGTGACATTATTATGGAAAGGTCACGTAATCTAAGAGTTTTGTCTCTTTACAGAGAAATTAATTTAAGAAAATTTTATAGTATTTCATTTTTTTTTTTTTTTTTGCATAAAGCATCTCCGAAAGGTAAATAAAAGTCAATAAATTATTAGATGATTGCGGAAAATATGTTAATTTGTAAAGATTACTAGGTAAAAACAAAGAAAAAAGAAAAAAAAAACGCGTTCACTTAGATTTCTTAAATTTTGTATCAACCCTAGCCACCCATACTGGCTGTCATTGCTTCGTCACTCATCGGCCATCCATTATCCCCTCAGATAAGAAGCAGGACCAATCATTATGGTTGTATTTGTATGCTAAAGTAAGTAAATGAGATTTTAACTTTAGATTTTTTAATTTTACTAAATAACGTGTCAGATATATTTTTCGAAGATTTAAAAATCGATAAATTTGTTTTGTTTACAAATTTCTTAAAAATAAAATAAAGAAAATATGGCTACTTTTAAGAAAATTTTAAGAAATCGAAATTAAATTTGACATTCCAGTCTAATTTCTATCAGAAATACACAAAATTTTTTACTTACTGGAAATAATAATTTTAATCTTTTAGCTTTCAATTAAAGCTAAAATAATTATAATATCGTCAACAAAGTTTTTTCATTTTTAAAAATTCATAAACCTTAGGTATCGAAAATTCATGCCGAAATAGTGGAGGTGCTTACTTCAAGTCCTTGCAGAAAATCATCATATATTTTGGTTTGGTTAATTAAAATCTCCAGCTACAGAAAATCTGCATTGAATAGTAAAATGAAAAATGCAGTTGTAAAACTAAGACATTTTTAAAAAAATTATAACAGCTTTATTTACTTTTATGAATAAAAAAAAAATACCAGACAAAACAATATTTTAAAAAATGCTTACAATTACAAAGTTTATTTATATAAGAAAATTAATATTTTTTTTTAATTCACATAATATTAGGCTATCATTAGTCAAATAAAACTGAAATTTACGTTCAAGAAAACATTTATTTTAAATTATTTAAAATGCATTTTACTTTTTTTTAGGAAGTCCGTGACGGTTCTTCTAACTTACCTTTTCTTTTTTAGTTTTCAGGGAGAATAATGTTCATCACAAAAACAAACAGGATTAAGTTGCTGGATTTGATATTTCTTTTTCAAGCGCGACAATCAATAAAACTTCCTATTTTTAAAGAAATTGTAATTAAAAAATTATTTGAAAATAGAACACGTATAGTTTCTGAATAGGAACATTGAACAGCACAAAAGTATTACAGTAGCCGGTGTAAACAAAAAAATTGTTCCTTGCTCAAAAATATTCTGGGTGCGCAGAGTATGCCAGAACATTGTATTGCAATCTCAATTTATTGTTGACGAAAAACAACAAAAATTAAAACTTCTTAAAAATCCAATATTTGTCCAAGTGATTTGTTTCAAAGAATAATAGTAAATTTAAGAATTAATTAACAGAATTTGGTAATATTTTTAATTCTTGCTTAAAAACTATAACGAACGTGTGCTCAGAATTTTAAAGTGATACAAATAATGCAGAAGGACGTATATTGATGTTTCATAGACTATGGAAAGGCCTTCGACAAAGTACGTCACAAGGATCTGCTGGAACAGCTCGGCAACCTTGATATATTCGGGAAAGAGAGAATAATCAAGTATCTTTACTGGCAGAAAACAGCATGCATACGCATAGGGAACAAGTTCAGTGAATATGCAAAAATAGAAAAGGGCGTAAAGCAAGGATGCGTCTTCTTACCCAACCTGTTCAACCTATACAGAGAGGCAATTCTGAGACAATCGGAAACCCTACTAGGATTTAGCGGCCACAATCTTAACAACATAAGATACGCAGATGACAGAGTACTGATAGCAGACACGGAAAAGAAATTACAAAATCTCCTAAAGAAGGTGTAGCGACGGAGAGTGTGAAAAAGGGACTAAGCATAAACTACAAGAAAACAGTATGCATGGTAAAAGGATGAGCCCGAAATGTGATTTGCAAGTCGAGAACACTAGAATCACGCAGACCCAGAAGTTTAAATATCTAGTAAGCGTTTTGACAGAGGATGGTAAATGCGACACTGAGATCCATAGATGTATTGGGATGGCCAAAAACGCATTCCAATAGCTGGGCAGAGTATTGCGAGATAGGAGGATTTCTTTGGTAGCAAAGAAAAGAATGAGCTGTTACGTGACATCTGTAGTGGACGCCTGCGTACACTACGCCCACAAATTACTCAACAGTAATTGGACTGAAAATAAACAATACCTTTTGTACAGACAATTTACGCATCGCACGAGCCACATAAAAATTTCTCGTGTTTTTGCTTCACCAAACTAGCTATCGAAAAAAAAAAAATCAACGATTGGTCGATTTTTGGCCAATCACATTAATTAACACTTTCTTCAATATC
The DNA here is from genome assembly GCA_963932145.1 of Acanthosepion lycidas. Classification (NCBI taxonomy): domain Eukaryota; kingdom Metazoa; phylum Mollusca; class Cephalopoda; order Sepiida; family Sepiidae; genus Acanthosepion; species Acanthosepion lycidas. Next base: position 99,838,515 of record OZ010575.1, on the reverse strand, counting down.
CTTCCCGCGCTCGTTCTGGGAGCCACCTTACATCTATAAAAAGTAGAAATTAAAGAAATAACTTCAGTAGATTATAAATGTTCACAATCTAAACCACGTACGTGTATATTCAATTTTCTACTCACAAACACACAGAGATATAAACTACACTCACACAACACAGTGTACTGTCTGTTTTCAAGCCAAGTGAACTATTCGAACTATATCATTCTTCTGTACAAATATTTCAACTTTCAAATTCAAACATCAAACATTCTTAAACTACCAACAAATTTAAACAAAAGAAATTATTACAACATACATTTTTTCTTCACACAATACAAGGGAAACCACTTCGTGTGACTTAATCTTTATTGTTATTAACAGAATTATATGTATATGCTTGTTTTAAATACATGTTTACTTGTTGATTTTCATTGATCTCTCGTCATTCATTTATGTGTTTTCTTTACAAATTTAAAAGTGGAGTGTTAATGTCAAAACGCAACCTTGATCAAAAACCCTTCTGATTCTTTTCTAATCAACACCATTAACTACCACACAACATCTGTCCTTCTTTACGGCAACGATTTCCTCAAAGATGGAGAAGAGACTCAAGGCGACAGAGATGTGGTTCTACAGAAGGATGCTAAGGATATCATGGATCGAGCGATGAGGTCTTAGAGAGGATGCAAACAAAGAGGAGGCTTATACTTAACATCAGGAAGAGGCAGCTGAAGTTCCTGGGACACATAATGAGGAAGGAGGGACTGGAGAATCTGATACTCACGGGTCGAGTAGAAGGAAAGAGAGACAAGGGAAAAGAATGCATGGCATACCTGGCAGCCTCAAACTAATGGATGACAGAACGTGGTCTGGGGGTGGTGGCAGAGGGAAGGAACTTGTTGAGAGCTGCAAGGGATAGGAGGTGGAGAGCCATGATCGCCTTCGTTCTGAAAGGACACCACACATAGAAAAGAAGGAGCCTATGAGGTTTCATCAAGTACACAGGTCAAAAATAGGGTGTTTTACTGTCACCCCTAAAGCACAACTTCTTTATTGTCATCTAAAAGCACGGGTGAAATTGTAAAAAAATAAAAGAAGGATCAAATGGACTTCAATCTAGAAATTGGTTTTGTTCATGCTTAAAAATAAATTATTTTGACATAAGATAATGAACATTTTATTTTAAGAATATAATTTTCTTATTTGATAGGCTTTTATAAAACTGTTATAGATACCATTACAATTGTAAAAAAAATGTGGGTCCAGTTCTAATGACGGACCACAATTAAAAGTAAAACAACATTAAAATGACATGAAATATCAAAATGTTTACTGAAGCATTAAGTTTGCAAAAAAAAAAAAAAAAAAAAAAAAAATCATGCGCTGATCCTCAAGAATACATGGCCCATATGGTTGGATCCAGTGACTTGACCCAGACATTTGTGAGTTCAATACCTGGCTATTGCAGTGGTGAACAAAAACTTGAAGAATTGAGTTAAAGGGAGATAACGGAGACATATGGAAGAAGGTATGGCACATGGAAACAGAACTATCTAACCCGGTGAACGAAATAAAGGTTTCAGTTCAAAATTCCAACCACCTGAAGAAGGCCAGAGCGTACAACAACCGAAACGTCGTGACTATGGTAATATAGATGAGGACAACAACAGCCTAAACAATATAAAATATTTAAAAATAGATTTATTCAAATTATACGTGCATATTCCGGTGGAGTAATGGATAGCGGATCGGATTGGGGAATCGGAGAGCCGATTTCGAATTCCTGTCGAATCCATTACATTCATTTAAGTGCTAATACCCTTGGGAAAGTTATGAATCCTCTTCTTCTCCTCCCGCAGCTATGGGCAAAATAGCACGACAGACCGGGTTCTATAGCCTTGGATGGTAACTGGTACCACAGAAAAGAATAGCAACCTACTGCGGGAAAAAATCTGTCTCATCAGTCATGTATTGAAAGATACATGATCGCGTGTATCACGCATAGTACATAAATGGCTGACTTGCATGTTCGCTGATATTTCCACAAGTTACTTCCGAAACGAGTTTAATATTAAAATTAATGGTACGAGGTAGAACTGGATTGCTAAAGGCAACTTTCTTTATTCTCTTATAAGAGGCTGTTACAATTTTTTTTATTTTTATACGATATTAAATGTATAGAATGAAAATTAATTAAAAATTAGTTAAATTATATTTTGAATTAATTTATTTTATTTTATTATTTTCTAACCTGTTTGATGCCATAAAATATTTAGATACAGACAGAGATTTCTTTTAATCTATTCTAATTTTTGAAATGTATGAAACTGAAGTGCTAGAAAAAAAGAAGACATTTAATAAAGAAATTCCGTATAAAAAATAATACAACTTTTTATATGAATGACAAAGTAAAACAAAATTCTTTTTAAAAAGTGAATGCCGAGATCGTTCTCCTTATTAATTAAATGACTTTTAATTTCTTTGCAAGATGTAAATTTAGGCTGTTATTGTTGTCCTGAAATTAAGAAAAATTGTAAGAACTAACTTTTTAAATGTTTAATTAATATGTCTTAATTATATCAATATATATGATGGCACTTCCTATCATATCTCCATCTATAAAAGGGAGGATGCGCGTGTGTGTGTGCGTGTGTATGTGCGTGTGTATGCACGAAATCAATTTGAAAACACGATTCTGTCGCCAGAATGAAAGGGGGACAAATCATATCGAGTTATACTTATTATAAAACCCAGGTTGTTTGTGCGTTCGTTTATATGTGGGATCGGATTTCAACAAAACTTCACTTTTTTTTTTGGCAGGTAGTGTTTCTTATTGTCTTGCACACTTTTTTCTTTATTTTTACATTCACAATGCTTTAAAAATTCTATTTACAAGACAATTGTTTATAATAAAATTCTATTCAATCAGTAGACTCATAACGATTGAAAACAATGTTTTTGTTTGAGTTTGGGTTTGACAAATTCGTAAAAAAAAAAAAAAACAAACAAAAAAAACAACTAATTAAGACATGCGTTTCCATCAACGTTAAACAATAATCTTTGTCAATTTTACTTTTCAGTCTTTATGATGGTAGATACTTGATCTATCTCTTACTGTTACATCCCCGGGCAACGTCGGGCTCTACTGCTATTTTGTTAATAAAAATTGCTGTTTCGTTTACATTTTTTAATAAAAATATTATTTTATTTTCAGGTTATAAAAATGCGCGTCGATAATCATACGCTCCGGAATAATCATTTAAAAATGTTATTGTTGAATTATGTTTTTCCTTTTTCATAAAAAAATATTGTTTAAAAACGCCTGCACCAACCCAGTGAGTAATATAATGATAATTCAACTAAGAACCATTCCAACCTTATTTCATTCAAAGAGGAAAAGAATGGCATTAATGAACAGAAAAACAGAGAACACAAATATAAATCTTACGAAAATTTAGAAAATAAAGAAAAAGGATTGAAATTGCTATATGGATTTGTTAATTATCTCGTCTGTACCAAAACCATTTTTAAACAATGGATAAATTGTTCTTTTACAACGACTATTGTAATTCTTTTTCTTTCTGACTGACTGTATCCAGAAACTACGTCATATTTTCACGTTCTTTAATTTTTTTAATTTGCAGTCTATTTGAAAATAGGTAGTTTTATTATCTTCACAAAATATTCTCGAGTTTGAGAAGGAAATATCAAATCCAGCAATAACTAATTTAAATTTTAAAATAAAACTGCTGTAACGAAGCCAGACGGTTAGTAAAAAGTTTCTTCAATGTGATTTGAGGCATAAAACGTTTTATATATGATGTTCAACTACACGTAAAAACATATACGCCAAAATGAAGCCTTAATGGTTATAAAATAAGCTACATATATTATAAAATTTGGTTTTCAAAACATATAAGAAGTCGGTCTCAATTCAGATGATCTGAAAACCTGCCATAATAAAGTGTACTGACTACTACTACGTTTGCTACGCCTACAAAATGTCTCAAATGTGATTGGTTAAATAATAAATGGTGTTTACCACAGGACAATTTACTGATCGCAGTCACCACACTGAATTTTTCCTGTCGTGAATTTCACAAACATGTTTTTGTTAAAAAATCACCGATTGGTTAATTTTTCATTTAATCATCTATTTTCTGTGTTCGTTTAAATTTCTCCCGCCTTTGTTCTTGGATCCTACCAGTAGTTATAAAAGCAACGTTTTGTTTCCAAAATAGATAGTAGAAAATAGACAGTAGAATTCAGCAACTCACACGCGTCTACACAGACTATTCATTCTACTCACTGCGCACATACAGACACAGAACTTGAATTACATTTCGCCATCAGTTCTCTGTGAACAAGCCAAGTTACAAAACACTGTTAGTTATACAAATAATACACAACTGAATTAACTGTATGTTCTTCTGAATACAACATTCTATTTCAATATAGAACTTTGAACATTCTATTCAGGAAACTTCCTGAATTACATTTATTCTTATTCAAGCTAACAGATAAAGGGAAACTACTTTTTTCTCCTTAATATTCACACATTACAAAAATTGTTTTGTATTTGTTGATTTTAATATATATTTTATCGTTGAAACAAAAATCGGTTTTCCATTGTTTTTCCTTGATTTTAAAAAATGTATAAATGTTAAATGCACTCAACACGCAGCCACATTAATCTTTTCAACATAAGCAGTATCTTGTGAACAGGCGTGATTTAAAGTGATACATTTTGTGGGGTTTTAACCAATTGGGAAAGTAAGTTATAATCCCATAGTATCAAATTTGGAGCCGTTTGGAATCTATGAAGTCTATACTGACATGACGAGAAGAGCATCGACATTCAAAAGGGAGATATGAACTTATTCTGGCAGCTGAACTAAGAAAAAATTAGTCGACAATGTAAATGAAGTAACAGAAGAAAAATACAAAAAGAAGAAAATTCTACAGATTTTCAAAGATATACAATTATCAGAGGCCAACCGAGGCAAAGTGCCACCCGGATTCCCTTATTCATAATGACACCTCCTCTGTTGGAGGAAAAAAATCAAATACCCTTAATGGCGCTGATTAGTACTTGAAAAACAACAAATTTAAAAATTAGCTGAACAAACGAACTTGGTCAAAGTCTATCTTCTCCACAGTTCCATGTTCAATTGAAATCGGGGAGAAAATGGATAAGCGATCTTGTGACATACTCGATCTCAGGTGACTTTTAATGAGTTTCAGTTTTGAGAAGCTTCTCTCTTCAGTAGTAAGAGAAACTGTGGGCGTCAAAAACAGCCGCAGAGCAATCACAATATTTGGCACTGTTTCTTGAACTTGCCATCGATTAATCCCTCTCAGCCACTTGATATCCGATGATTTGGTCATCATGGCCATGTCACGTTCCACTTTGGAAAACTGCCGCTAAAAAATCCCGAAGTTGGAGAACTTCCAAAGGCAGCTTAGATACTTTTAAGTCAGTACCGTATTCGCTAACGAGAACTTTAAACTTTCTTTCCAACTCGCCTTCAGTATCTTCCAGGATTGCTTGCGATGATAATCCAGCGAAGACAGTTTGCAGATGAGACATGAAGTCAAATCATGCTTCCAGTTCATTTGCAAGTCGATCATGACGTTCGTACAGATTTCTCTTTACTTTTTGCACAAGTGCTTGACATACATCGTCTTTCTTTTACCCAGGTAGATTTCTCTTTCTTCTAATCCGCTGTTCAACTGGAATTTACATTTCCTCGCACTTTGTTTTACTTTAATTAACCGATTCAGGCACCAGCATGTCCCTGTTTCGGTTAAATAAAATTTTGGTCTCATCCGTGTGGGTTACACGCACATTCAAACCAATACCAGGTTCTTGAATTTCTTTTAGTTGAGATTTCTTCCCAGTAAAACAAATATGATATGAAGAAGCTTTCAATTGAAAGCAAAATGATTTGTGCATCCCTTGCGTTTGAAGAGTTTCTGAAGCTGAGATTAAATGCATCTAAGCCATTAGATAGCAGATGATTTGGTCATCATGGTCATGCCATGATCCACTTTGGAAGCTGCCGCTAAAAAAAGTCGGAGAATTTCCAAAGGCAGCCTAGATACGTTTAAGTCAGCACCATATTCGATACCGAGAATTTAAAATTTTCGCTCCAACTCGCCTTCAGTATCTTCCAGGATTGCTTGCGATGATAATCCAGCGAAGACACTTTGAAGATGAGACATGGAGTCAAATCGTACTTCCAGTTCATTTACAAGTCAATCATTCGTAAATATTTCTCTTTACTTCCCGCACAAGTGCTTGACATACATCGTCTTCCTTTTCCCCAGGTAGATTTCTCTTTCTTTTAATCCACTGTTCAACTGAAATTTACATTTCCTCGCACTTTATTTTACTTTGATTAACCGATTCAGGCACCAGTCTGTCTCTGTTTCGGTTAAAGAAAATTTTGGTTACGCACGGTATTTATTGCTTTAAAAAATACAATTATGGCACAAGGCCGAAAAAGGGGAGAGGTTGAGGCTGGTCTTAACTAACTATCCTATACCTAGCTGATCCGATTCAAGGCCCATTCATACATTACAATTTCCACATTCACCACAAGAACTCGTCCGTCACCAATCAATGCTCCATACACCATAATACCACATTCTCTCAAGGGAGACCTGCAAAACGCACCCCATACCATAAAAATTTAATGATGATAAATATTATACATACAATAGGGGAGGGAGATGAACCCAATAATAAACTAAATATCAACACAAAATAAATTAAACATAACTAATGTTAGTATGGCCCGTCCAACCCTCAAAACAAAGAGGCCAATGTATTCTGCCCATGGGACAAAATCAAGCAGCTCTCTCGCTAAGGGAGTGGGAAAAGGATAAAAAATCAGACAGGCATGGGAAAATATAAAGCTGACCCAGTCGAGATAAAAAAAAGGGCCAAAAACAAACTGGGGAGGTTGGGAATCTCAGGCTGGATCATAACCAAAGAAGTGGCCAGGAACAGCCTAGAACAACACTTACTCTCATTAACTAGGTACACAAAAGCTTGACTAACCTAACCAAGGGGAGGGCTCCTCAGAAAACCACCCCGATGCGACGTAGGTTTGAGCTAAAAGAGAAAAGCAAGGCTAGCCCCGTTCAAATGAACCAAGCTCGCCTCAGTCACCCACCTTTCGCTTAAGACTGTCAAATGCAAGCGTTTTCTATCAGTTCTAATCTTCATCTTGAGCTGATGCTCAAAGAATCGGATTAGATCCTGATGAGAAAGACGATTGCCTCCTGTCGCGTCGTCCATATCACCATTCGGGCCGTGGCTAGCAGCGTCAGAAACACCATCCGTTTCACCCCGGAATACGGTGGCGACACATTGTCACACGCGTATGCGCGATCAATGGGCACAAGCTTTTCGGGAGCGAGACGAGCCGTCAGCTCGCCGACTTGGTCCCATAAGTAGAAGGCGTGCGAAGCCATTTCTTCTAAACCAAGGCCACACCGAATTTTGGTTGCGCACATATACAAACCAATACAAGGTTCTTGAAGTTTCTTTTGTCTTTGCATTTTGTTTCAACTACATATTTCTTCTTTAGGTAAACATGTAAAGATGCAGCACATTTTCTTTCCTCGCGTTCTCTGGTAGCTTTCAACATGCGGTAAGCCGCTACACTCAGTTTTTGCCCTTTATTCATTCTAATTGTTGAAGAAAGAGAAAAAGAAACAAATAGGAAAAGAGCATACTCAACGGCAAAGGGAATTTTTATTTATTGTACTAAGATACAATTTTGCATATTGCCGAAGGTAGGGTTGAAAAAAAAATGTTGATAATTTTTTTAACTATTTCAAACTTAGCTAGACTCATTCGTGATCCATTCGCATCTTAGTGAAGTGTTACTTATAAATAGAAGTAAATAATTACCGAATTTTTTCCTATACGGCCAATGATTGTTTAAATCTTTTCTTAAATTCAGTTTTTTTTTAATTAACTGTCCTTTTTTTTCTTTTACAGTTTTCTTTCCCGTTCTTATATTCAATATAATAATTTAAAATTGAATCCATAGCAATGGTCGTAACAAAAATAACAGAAGATTAACCATTTGTATTGAAGAATCATTAAAAGAAATATTCACCTCTGTAACTTGTGTGGAATCTTCCACGTCTGCCACTCACCATTCGGGGGAAATGTACTCTTCAGTGTGTAGTAATTATCATCACATGCATACAAATCATGCGACAAGCATTCATTGGTTAATCTCCTCAAAACTAGCTCCCTGATTGGTCAGTTCCGACTCATCAAACCGCCTGCACGCGACAAATCTGTTTCCCGCTCAATATGCTCTGAGCCGATCACGTGATACCCAGCCTTATATAAACAAAACACGTGTAAGCTCTCTCTCTTTCTCTCTCTTTTCAGTCTCTCTTGCGTCTCATTCTTGCTGCCAAGACGTTACCTTTAAGAGCGCCCGTCTTAACCGTGCGGTCAAACGTTATAGATCATTACGACATTCACGCAAGTACAAGCAGTCAGAATTTCATTCCGGAGAAATGCCAAACTAATCCACGCCAACTACACTTTTGCCGCGCAAACTTCTCTGGCTCAACGCACACAGCATTTCGCTCTACCAGGAACAATTTCTTACAATACTAAAAAAACTAAAAAGTGATAATATAGCTCACTATTTGTAAAACATTCAATCAAACATCAAAACAACTTTACTAAAGGTCCACAACTCATACCAGTTTTTGGACAATAATTCAAACAAACACACGCATACGCACTAACTGAACTGCCACAAAAGACATTTTTGTACGTGAACAAATCACTTAGTTTCACACACACTGAAACTTGACATAAATACACTACATAATTCAACTCAACCATTCACACTTGTTCAACAACCTTTAAATCAACTGTGTATTTTTATCCTATATAAATCCATGTTATATTGTTCTTTATACGTTGTTTTCGCTCTGATTTATTTTGAATGATTTCTCTTCAATATTCATGTTTCTAAATTTGTTATGGATGAATGTTTAAGAACACCAGCATCATTGACCCGATCGATAAAATAACCTTCTGATACCTAAAATGCATTCGTCAGTCTGCAACACTTGCATAAATTAACTTATTTTCCTGACAATTATTTTTTAAGCAAAGTAACTAACCCCTCATTATTCTGCCCGTGTATACTTTTCTTTTTTTAAAAACCTTACGGCGTTATGAAAGTTGGACCTGAAACTAAAAACTAATACGGACAGAAATATTCAATAACAATTTATTAATTTCCATCAGTTCAGACCGTTATTTTAAAAAAATATTCGTGTTTTAAAATAAAGTTTTTAGAACAATAAACAATGAACATTAAAAGTGAATATTAAATAGACTTCTGGCTTCATTTTTTTTTTTTTTTTTTTTAGAGAAACAAATTTTTAATCTTTTTATGTATTTCTGCTACTCGATGAATCTCTTCCCCCCCACCCCGGGAGATTTTATAGTCGATCCCAAATTAATATTTCAAAATATTTTGAAAATCGTTCCGGAAGACTTTTAAAGCTTAATATTTGAAAATTTTACATCTAATCTTACTCTTAACTTACCTTTTTATATTACAAACTCAAGATTCTTTATACTATACTAATATAAAAAGTTAATCTTGTAATATTTTTTTAAGGGTTTCACACAAAGCAAGGCGGGAAGCCACTAGCACGCAATAGGTTACAAAGAGTTGAAGCGAGAGCAAAGAGGAGTGATAGAGGAAAGGATGAAGAGAAGGATAGGGGGATGGATCAAGGCATCTGGAGACGTCGATTGACATTACATTTGAATAGTTGGAGATTATAGCTATCAGGGAAACAGGAAAAGGAGAGGGAGTTCCACAGGCGAGAAGTGCGAGACATGAAGCTATTGGAGTAGAAGAGACGGCTACATTTAACAGTTTCGACAGTCAAAGGGTAAGAGCGAGATGTTAGCCTTGAGTTGAATACTTAAATTCATGAAGTCTGGGAACCAGCGAAAGCAGCTCATCGGAGCAGTTACCGTGAAAGTATTTGTAAAAAAAAAAGGCAGAGTAAGGCAACAGCACGTCTTTGAGAGAGCGACTGCAGACGAGATGCCAGATCAGGGCCAGTTATATTGCATATCCGTCTCTGTATCTTATCAAGAACCCCGAGACAAACAGAAGGGGCTCCAGACCATATATGGCAGCAATACTCCATGCAAGGGTGAATGGTTGATTTGTAGATTTGAAGGATCGATTCCGGCGAGAAAAATCTCCTAGATTTAATTTTTCAGAAAGTGTTTAGTTTAAAAATCTCTATCTATAAAAGGCAGTGTGTGTGTGTATGTGTGTAACGAATGCACGGCCGCAATTTTCGACGGATTTGTACCAAAATTTACATGCACATGCTCCAACTTAGCGAGAAGGCCAAGACCGACTTTGCATTCCCAACTCCCATCGATAGCGGAAATAATCGATTTTTTCATGCTTCTACGCCAGTTTTCATGCAGTTTGCGGCCATTTTCTACTGGCCAGAGTAAGAGCCTATAGCTGGCTGCCACGAATAGGTAGATAAAAAATGTAATTAACACTGACATCTCATTTTAACAGGTATATTTACCAAAATTTTTCAAATATATCTTACAATAATAAAGATTAAATTTATTCAATAATATCAGTACTGACGGGTTCAGATTTTCTTGTATCTTTTCTGGATAGTCTCCTCGTTTTAAGTTGGTGAATACTGCTACAATCCTTGCCTTCAGTTCATCTTTGGTTTTACAAGGAGTTTTATTGGTCTCTCACTTAACTGCCCCTCCACACATAATAATCAAGGTTGTTGTAGTCTGGGGAGGGTGGCCTGATATCAGGGGGTGATGTGGTCGTAAAAATTGACTAGGTTCTTCTGCTAGTGTGGCATGGTGCAGAGTCCTATTAACAGACATAGGGTCTTCCTGCAGGCATCCTCTTAGTCTTAACCCAGGGCAGCAGTACCACTCTTTAGGCGCTCAGGGAAATATTTTGAGCAAGCCTTTTTTAAGTTAAGAACATTTTTTCTTTTCCCTTTCTTTCTCTACTAATTGTCCTTTTATCCCTTTACCCTTTATTTTCTGTATATGGTGTAAATAAACACTTTCTTCTTTTATTGTTACTCACTGAGCAGGAGTTTTTTCTTTATTCGTACGCGCCTAAAAAAGAGAGTTTGTCCGCTCTAATCTTGCTGTTTGACTCGCGTTTTGTCGCAAATTTTTAAATCCCAACCCTATTTTAAACCTCAACCATTTGATGCGGTAAAGCCGGAAAATTTCCTAGCACCATGCAGTACTGCATGCCTTTTCCAAATTTTTGGCGGAGAGAATTGCGTTGTTATATTAAGCGTATGGTGGCAGAAACAAGAAGAAACGACAGAGGTTTAAGAAATAAATAATTGTATTAACAAAAAATGCAACGAATAGTGAAAAGTGGTATGAAAGTCTTTCGTTGAAAGAAAGAGATAAGTAAAAGTAAAACCATCCGCAGTCGCTTACGGTAGTAGAGGGAGGGTGAGTCGTGATTACTGCAGCTTTGGCGAGTTGTCCTTGGAGATGGGAGACCAGTTGACTTTTTGGTGTGGAGATGGCGTTCTGACGAGCGTGTGTTCCCTGGCTGTTGTGCTGACCCGACTGCTGAAGATGTCTCTTTGATGGACTTCTAAGTATTTTCGTAGGCTCAGATCGGCTCCAATTCCTATTTCACTTCTTTAGGCGGGAGTGGATACTACTGGGTAAAAAAATTGGATTGTATTTTTTATTTATTTTTTATTTATTTATTTATTTTTGTAGAGCGGGGGGAAAGCGGAAGGTGTGAGCAGAGCCGATGCGTGTTTGAAGGAATTTTTAGTTCGGTTTGGGTTTCGGAGTGTTCACATCTGGCCAGTGGTGGAAATTTGTGTAACATAAAATCAGAAGAAGATCTGGTTTAGGAAGATTATATAACAGCGTCCATGGTGCTTATTTTTATTTATTTATTTATTTTTTTTTTCATTATTATTATTATTATTATTATTATTATTATTATTTTTTTTTTTTTTTAAAGACGGTGTCCAACTGACTATATAAATTAAATAAAGATTTTAGGTTATGCACCGGCACGTTTTCTCGTTCTTCATCTGCTCATCGGATCGCTTTATTATCGACGAAAACTAAAAACAACAATTTAAAAAATCTCTTTAAAATCCAATATCCGTAAATTTATGTTGTTTTCGCTCATACAAGCAAAGATTAAGCATACATTTTATATTTAGCAAATTTAATTAATTCTTAAATTTCCTTATTTTATTTAAAAACGAATCTCTTGGACAAATATTCAACAAGAATTAGAAAAACAGTTCGAGATTGCAATACAGTGTAACCCGGATATAAGAGACCCGGATATAAGAGAGATTTTCTCTGGTCCCAAATTAGAGCCATACTTACAAAACCCGGACATAAGAGAAACACGGATATAAGAGATTTATCCGGTCCCGACAATTCTCTTATATCCGGGTTACACTGTACAATGTTCTGCCATAGTGTCTGTGTACCTAAACTATTTTTGAGAAAGGGACAACTTCTTCTTTAACACCGGTTACTGTGATCTTTTTGTTATGTTCACAAGGTATGTGCGTTCTGCTTTCAAATAATTAATCTTTTTAATTGCAATTTCTTTAAAAATAAGATTTTTTTATTGATTACAAAACATTCTCGATCTTGAGAAAGAAATATCAAGTCCAACAACAACTTAATCCTGTTTGTTTTTGTATGAAAAGATTTGGATTCGCTCCAAAATGGTTAGACGAATCATCACGGTTTTCCGAAAAGCCCCCAAAAACGCATTTCATTTAATTTAAAAATTTTAAGTTAAATTTCGGTTTTACTTGAAATATAATAGTCTAATATCAATGCGAATTAAATGAAAAATTCATTTTCGCATGTACTTTTAAAACATTTCATTTGTAGAACATTGTCTCGTTTTCTGATCATCATTGTTACTTTCTAATACAGAATTAAAAAAAAAAAAGATTTTAAAACGTTCATAAAAGTAAAACTAAAAAAATATGATTTAAATTTTGGAAGGATTTCCCCTTATAAGAAATATACGTTAATTTTCTGTAAAGTCTCTGACTACACAAAAAAAAACAAAAACAAAAAAAACATTTTAAATTTTATTTTTAAAAAAATGTCTTTGAAAGAAATTCGTTTACCCGTTTTATTAAAAACGATAATAATAAAAAAAATGTGTACCGTAAGCTGAACCTTATTTAAAAAATGTAAAGAAATATGGAAAACATGCAGTGCAATAATCAAACAAAAAAACATTGGCATTTTTTTTGTTTAAAAAAAAATATAACGTTTATCGATAGTTTTTACTTTAAGAATATTCTTTGTTATATGATTTTATTTTTTATAAAACTTACGAGTATGAATAATTTTTTGTTCTTAAAATGGAAAAATAGTTTCTTTTTTTATTTACGGATATAATGATATTTTTGACTCTCTTGAGTTAATAATTTGCTTGCTGTATTTTTTTTATGTTCATGTCAATTTGATATCATAAAATATTTATCTATACTTGTTTTCTTTTTAATTATTCTGTAAAACTAAGTTATTGAATTATTATATTACTCTTCCAATAAGGAAATCTAGTCAATGACAGTAATTCAAAATTATTTCCTTTTTGAACTTTCATAAAAATAATCTAACATTTGCTAAATTGAAAAAAAAAAAAAAATATCAGTTTCTTGAAAAACAAAAAAATGTTCACACTGGAAAATAGCATTGAACTTAATATTTTTTGATTCATTATTCATCTTTAATGAAAGAAAAGTATTTTTAAAATAAATATTTTAAATGTAGATTTATTTTCTGTCCAACCTGAAAAAAAAGAATACAAGTTTTACTTTTGTCAAATGATGCAAGCACCAACTTTTAGGAAATTTTAATTTTTGAGTTTTATTAAATTATTATTATTTTTTGTGAGTTTTTGGACAAATTTTTAAAATGTTCATCCTTGATATTGCATTTTTTTTTTTTTTTTTTACTGAAATAAAATTATCAGGGATTTTTCTATATAACTACAAAAAGATTTGAAAAATACCGCCGCATCTTAAAATACATATACAAAATAAACAAAAGGTGCAGAGGGAAAGCTAAGCCCCATAGAAAATATTTCCAAAACATTTTCTAATGAAATAACCTATTTGATATACAATTCATTAAATCATACTTATAAAACCCAGGTTGTGTGTGTCTGTATGTTTATATATCGGATCAGATTTCCTACATTTTTCAACCGATTCCAACAAAACTTTACAGGACTACGTAAAATCACCTTGCAGTGGTTTTGACTGCGTCAAAAATTGGGAAAACACAATTGTTTTTGCACAAAATCAATTCGAAAACACGATTAAGAGGCATCGCGAGAATGAAAGGGGGACAACTCATATCGAGTTATACTTATAAAACCCAGGTTGTTTGTTTGTGTGTTCATTCATTTATATATGGGATCGGATTTCCTACAATTTTCAACCAATTTCAACAAAACTTCACTTTTTTTTAAGGCAGGTAGTGTTTCTTATTGTCTTGCACACTTTTTTAATTATTTTTACATTCAGAATGCTTTAAAAATTCCATTTACAAGACATTTGTTTATAATAAAATTCTATTCAATCGGTAGACTCATAACGATTGAAAACAATGGTTTTGTTTGGGTTTGATCAATTTGTAAAAAAACTCCCAAAGCAAAACAAAAAAACTAATTAAGACATGTGTGTCCATCAACGTTAAACAATAATCTTTGTCAATTTTATTTTTCAGTCTTTATGATGGTCGATACTTGATCTATCTTTTACTGTTACATCCTCGAGCAACGCCAGGCTCTACTGCTAGTCAGGAATAAGTGCTGAAAATTCAGTTTGAATCAGATAATTCACTGATTTTTGGCAAGTATTTAAATATAGTGGGTAGCAATTTTTGGCTTTCATTTCAACAATGAAATTAGTCAGTTTCAGTTTGTCTTTATTTTTATTAAAACAATTTCACCTATGACTGAGATTTGCTTTTTAAAAAATGATATCTCTTGGTGATTCAGCATTACCAAATTAATTCTTTTCCATTGAATAGGGATAAAAAAAATAATAATAATAGTCTGCCTGCCTGCCTTATCTGAAGTTGTTATCAGAGAAAATACAAAGGATCTGTGATCCATATAACATCAGGACAACCTTCAAAAGCTTGACAACATTTCATAGATACCTCTCTCAAGTAAGACCCCCCCCATAGAGGAGAACATGACTAAAGACTGTGTGTATGCCATCCTGTGCAGCTGCGGAAAGAAATATAAAGGGGAGACAGATCACCCTCTTACAGTAAGGCTTCAAGAACACCAAAAAGCTGTAACACGAGGGGAAGTGGAAAAATCAGGTGTGGCTGACCACATATCAAGAGTAAAGGGTGATCACCACCCTCTGTGGGATCAGGTTGAAATCATTGACAAAGAACATCATTGGAAAATTCGTAAACTCAAGGAATCAGCACATATGCTAGGCCACAAAAATCTCTTGAGCAGACCAAGCATAGAAATGAATACAATATAGGAATCAGTAATAAGGAGTGCCAGAGAAAAGCAATAATAACAGTGAAAATTGCAATATGAGCTCTGGTAAAAAAACATGCAATGATAACAGCAAAAATTGCATTATGAGCACTGGTAAAAATGGATGCTGAAGACATTGGGTTTATAAGTCCCAGAAATTCATACACAAGTGTCCTTAAGGACACATGGCACAGTGGATACAGGCGTTGGTTAGATCCGATGACAGTGTAAGTTCAACACCTGTTTAAGACAGTGCAGAACAGGAGATAACTGATAACTGACATCCATTAGACATGGCATGTGGAACCAGCAAGCGAAATAAAGGGTTCAGTTTGACATTCCAAACACCTAAAGAAGGCGGGAGTGTACAACAGCCAAAACATTGTGATAAATATGGCTACACATATGATGACAATAGTCTGAATAATGTAAATAGTGAAAATAATTTTTCTTTTTCCTTTGTGGGAAAAGAAATCAGATGTTCTGGCCCCTCCTTTCTCTGAATTGATACAATCTAGTCACCTATTTTTGGTATGGCTATCAATCTATCTCTTCAACCCATAATGTGTCACATAGCAGAAAATTTAATTTTTAACATGAAGTGCTTGTTTTATCTGATGTGTTCAGTGAATTATTGACAGCCTGATCTTTAGGAAATTTAACTGAGGGGCACTGAACTGGAAGAAATTACTTGATACATACATGCATGAAGGCCTTATTTACATAGTTTTTATTTTTCTTTAACTGATTTGTCCAAGGTATGCAAATGCTGTATAGATTCTCCATTTAATTTAGCTTACAGGAGAAAGTCTTTCAGAGATACAATTGTTGTTAATATTTCATATATTTACATATAAACTACAATGAAAATTTATTGATCATGTAAAATAGTTGTAACTATATAAAAATCACTGGGAACAGATGTTTACCTGTAGCTAAATAGAAGGTCATATCTGCATCATGGAATGGTCATTTGTCATTCTAATCTTAAAATATATTAGGAGGAGGTTGAATTTTAGTGAAAAAGAAATAAAAGTTATGAGGAAAATGAACACGTCAGCAGTTTGAATGATGATCTGTTATATATTTATCATAATGATCGAATGTATACATGACCAAACATGATTAAAAATTACTTGCATACTCTTCATGCAATCTTCAGGCTCTTGATAATGTTCTGTTCATTGATATAGGCATGCATTGACAAAATTGTGGCATTTTCTGATGACATGTCTATCTGAAAAAGTTGTTATAATAAATTTCACATTAAAAGTGTTTCTGGTTGACTTTGATTACAGTGTATTGCTGGTTTTTCATTCCCTTACAGAAATATTGGTGTATAATGAATGCATTTGCACAGAATTGACAATTTTTTGTGAATTCTTTAAGCAGCACTTTCTGTTGACAATATTTGTTCAAGCTTTCATTCAGCTTTTGTGGTTTATGCTAAGCCCTTTTCTTTAAAAAAAAAAATGAGAGGAGGTATGATGGAGTTCAATGCTACACAAAAATCTGCAAAGGACAAATTTATAGAGTTATCAAAACTGGAAGAGGAGGAGGTGAATGTCAAACTAGATAAACTGAAAAAATGTTAACGTCATTGGGTTCTGTGTCATGTGCTAGGAAAAGCCATGAGTTGTAAGGGAAACTAAAATGTGTAGTTTTATTGTGAAAATTTCTATTTATAGTTAAGTTCATTAAAACCATTACACTTAATTTCACAGGAAATGTGCAGCAGTCGAGAATTTTTGTCACGTTCCGAAACTATAAGTAGATTTACAGAACACACAGGAAGAAAAGAAGCAAGTATGAGGAACATATTTTTTTTGCTTTTTTAACAGAAGTCACAATTTTCCTGATCTAAGAAACAACGTCATTTTTGCTTGAAAAAGAATATCTTTCTATAATGAATTAATGGTTTCTCAATCAGATTGGGCTATCATAGTTCTAATAATAACTAGAAACATTTTGAATGATTATTTTTTTGTCTCTAAATTGCCATGAGATTTTTATAAAGATATTAGAGAGGTTTCCAGTGGTTTTTCCTTCTCCATGCATGATAAGTGTTTTAGTCCATGGTGGGAGTGTCAATTAAATGATAACACAAGACTTGAATTTTCATTAATTTACATTTTATTCCCACCAATATTTAATTACTTCCTCCTAGCTAGTTTGTGGTATGCAGCCCGATTTTAATCCTGCATCCCAAGTCTGATATGCAGGATGTAAGAAACTGACCACATTATCTCTGGGGCTGGAGTTTCTATATCCATCTATCCAACATTGTTGTTCTCTTGCCTGCTTTACTGGATTGGGTTAAGAGGTCATGTCCTGCTCTGCACTTGGAACTATTGCACTTTCGCCTACCCCCCCATGACAATGCACAATGTTTTTTGTCTTCAGTTCTTTTTTAAGTTTAAAAAAACAAATATGGATAGATTACCCTTTTTTTCTTAATATGTTTCATGATTTGTGGATTTTAATTTTGAATAATACATTTCATTTCTCTATCTTTCTGACTTTCTTTTTAGAAACTCTTGACAGCAGAAATACATTTACAGAAGCTTTTTAAAACTGTTGCTAGTATTTGTAAATTAAATTTAATTATTAATAATTGCAACAGTCCATCTGTTGTTATTTTAAATTAATTTTATGAAATTAAACTTTTTAAAAAAACTTTTAAAAATAAGTTGTTTTTTTTTTTTTTCATTTTATAAATTTATCTTGTTGCTTTACGTTTCACTAGGGAGTGCAAAAGTGTAATAGCGCCCTGCACACAGAGGCTGTGAGTAACCCTAAATCAACCCTTGCACCTGGTTTCATTTAGTAGTCAAGTGTGAAATTTGAGTGTCTGGCAGAATACTATACATGGTTTTGAATTCAAAGTTGTTCTTTTTCTAATATTGAAATCAACTTGCTGATTTTGTTTTTCTGTTCCATTGCCCATTCTGTCTACTATTACAGGATTTAATAATATTCTGGAAGCAAATCTGATCTAGTTTTAAATGCTATTCAGAATAAAATAAAATCCTGTTTTTCATTTTACTTACTTCATTTGCATTGTACAAATGATTTCAGTCAAAATAAACTGCAATGATTTTGTCCGATTTAAACACTAATTAATCACTCATTCTGCATTCATTTCTTTGTATTCAAAAGTCTAGTTGATGACAAATCTCTTTAACAATATATTTTCATTACATATTTTTATTTGATGGACATATAGCATAATGGTGCAGTTTTTTATAGTTTGGGCCACAGTTTTAAGAAGATACTTGAAAATGCATTTCTTATAAAGTTATTTCATAACCCTATGTGGTATGTTTTCTTAATCCAGTGATCACTTGATATATATTTTTCTTTTTCAGCTTGCATCTTTGAGAGTACCTACAACCATGATGAATATTCATGAGAAAGAAGGCATTCTTATACTGTGAAATTTGTGGATTAATAATAAACTGTAAGTTGGTATACGAGATATTTAACTATATATGTAGGGGAGAAAACATTCCCTATTAAATCTGTGGTGTTATATTTTCCAGAAATCTCAAAAAAAAAACATGACAACTCACACTGACCAGAAACGTTTCCACTGTGAAATCTGTGGTGTAAGTTTTTCCTTTAAATCATCACTCCCTAAACACATGTTAACACACACTGGAGAGAAACCTTTCCACTGTGAAATCTGTGGATTGAACTTTTCCCAAAATGCACATCTCAAACAACATATATATAGACACACTGGAGAGAAACCTTTCCATTGTGAAATCTGTGGATTCAATTTTTCTCAAAATGGACAACTCAAACGACACATGTATATGCACACTGGGGAGAAACCTTTCCACTGTGAAATCTGTGGATTTAAATCTTCCCAAAATTCAGGTCTCAAAAGACACATGTTAACACACACTGGAGAGAAACCTTTCCACTGTGAAATCTGTGAATTTAAATCTTCACAAAATTCATCTCTCAAGTCACACATGTTAACACACACTGGAGAGAAACCTTTTCACTGTGAAATCTGTGGATTTAAATCTTCCCAAAATTCAGATCTCAAAAGACACCTGTTAACACACTCTGGAGAGAGACCTTTCCACTGTGTCATCTGTGGATTTAGGTTTTCTGGAAGTACATCTTTAAAAATGCATATGTTAAAACACACTGGAGAGAAACCATTCCACTGTGAAATCTGTGGATTTAAGTGTTCCCGAAAATCATCTCTGAAATCACACATGTTAACACACACTGGAGAGCAACCATTCCACTGTGAAATCTGTGAATTTAAGTGTTCCCGAAAATCATCTCTCAAATCACACATGTTAACACACACTGGAGAGCAACCATTCCACTGTGAAATTTGTGAATTTAAGTGTGCCCGAAAATCATCTCTCAAATCACATATGTTAACACACACTGGAGTGTTACCATTTCACTGTGAAATCTGTGAATTTAAATCTTCCCAAAATTCATCTCTCAAACGACACATGTTAACACACACAGGAGAGAAACAATTCCACTGTGAAACCTGTGGTTTTAAATTTTCTCAAAATTATGATCTCAAAAAACACATGTATACACATACTGGAGAGAAACCATTCCACTGTGAAATCTGTGGATGTATGTTTTCCACAAATTCATCTCTAAAATCACACATGAAAAAACACTGGAAAGAAACCATTCCACTCAAAACTGTGGAATAATTTTTTTTTTTAAATGCTCACTCCAATAATACATGTTAACACACTGGTAGTTGACCTGTCCATTGTGAAATTTTCTTAGCTATTTTTTCTCTAAATTTTCACCTCAATATACATTATCACCATTTAGAGCTAAAAATTGTGCCCCATCTATTAGAAGATACTCAAGCAAGTCATGAAAACTGACTGAATACTTAAATGATTATTTTGTTAGAATTTTGTACAACATGTTATGTCCCACTATGCATTTTGCTGTTCTGTAAAATATATACCATATATTTATATTGAAGATATTACTTAAATGACTCGATAAAATGCTGTGAAGCCATGGAAGGTGAAATATACATGCAGAAAATGAATGAACTGAAAGTTGGTTTATCTACACTAGTAAAAATAGTAATGAACAATACACATTTCAGTTTGTTACAAAAGCTACTCAAAAAGGCCTGGAACAAATTGAGATCTTAACACCCCTTCCCACAGTACGTTTAGTGTCTGTTAGAACTTTAATGCAATTATCTGTTCAACACAATATATGTGTTCAACAAATAGATGTAAAAGCCATGCACATAAATGCCCTGATTGATTGTGAGGTGTATTTGTAAGTATGATAGCCCATAATACAACATTATTTTATTTTTGTTATCTAATTAGTTTTCTGTGAATATTGATTCACTTTTTGTCATCAAGATTTTTCTTTAAGATGGAACAATGATTGCATTTAAAAAGTTACTTCTGGAAAACATTGTTACATGAATTGTTGATTAAATTAAAATATATTTACTATTTTTTGGTCCCTATGAATTTTTTGTATTGAATGTTTTCATTATGATTTTCAAAGAAATAAAATTATGTATCTTCAAAAATTTCCTGAACAAAAGTGATACATGATGAAAAAAATGCCCAAAACATAAAAGGAAAATTGTTTAAATTATGTAATAAAGAAAAACATGAAAATGAAGCAAAAAGAAAATTTGTGTTTGTCTGTCTGTCTGTCTGTCTGTGTGTGTGTTGGTTGAAAAAATCATTGGAAAATATTCCCCTAACTAGAAACATGGTGTTAATTTTCCACTGATTTTGTGGTGAAGTTTCTACAAGGAGAATTGCATATAACGCATATAATAATGCATATAACAAATTTGTGTTTGTCTTTGTGTGTGTGTGTGTTGGTTGAAGAAATCAGTTGAAAATATTCTCCTAGCTAGGAACATGGGGTTAATTTTCCACTGATTTTGTAGTGAAGTTTCTACAAGGAGAATTGCATATAACAAGGTGACTTTTCAACACTGCCAGACCCAGGGAGTGAATTGACTGAGTTTTTGTCTTGTCTGTGTGTTTCTTACGTGTATAACAAACAAGAGCGCAGCATGTCCATCTGAATAAATAATTGCATAATATAATGATAATTCATCTAATAGCAAATCTGACCTTTCATTCATTTTATTCATTCCCCAATGTGGAAAATAATGTCATTAATAAATGGGAAAACAGAATGCAAATATAAAGTTTAAGAAAAATTATAGAATAAAGAAAAAGCTATTGAAATTGTTATAAAATATTGAGATTGGCTTATTTACATTGTTCAGACTATCATCTTCATCTTTATTGCCATATTTATCACAACGTTTTGGCCGTTGTACACTCCGGCCTTCTTCAGGTGTTTGGAATGTTGAACTGAACCCTTTTTTTCGCTTGCTGGGGTTGGCTGTTCTAGTTCCATGTGCCATGTCTAATGGATGTCAATTATCAGTTATCTCCTATTAATTCCCCTCTCCAAGTTCTCCACCACCATAACCAGGTACTGAACAAAGATGATGATAGTCCGAACAATATAAATAGTGTACATAATACCTCATCTCAGAAATATAGACAGATACTGAGATTGGCTTATTTATTCTTTTTCATTCATCACAATAAAGTGGAAAAGAAAGGCAATAATGAACTGGAAAACAGAATGCAAATATAAATTTTATGAAATATGAGAAAATAAAGAAAAGGGATTTAAATTTCTCTATAATATTGATTTGTTATATTTTCTGTACTTAAAGCAAGAAATTATTCTTTTACAATGTTTACTGTAATTCTTTTTTGCTCCTGTGTTCAGAAACTACTTTTTATTTTCACTTTCTTTAACTTTTTTAATTTGCAATTTATTTGAAAATAGTTTTAATTATTCACGAAATATTCTCAAGTTTCAGAAAAAAAAATATCAACTCCAGCAATAACAATTTTAAATTAAAAAAAACTGCTATAATGAAGCCAGACATTTAGAAAAATATTATCTTCAATATGTTCAACTACATGTAAAAATATAAATGCTAAAATGAAGCCTTAATGATTATAGAATAAGTTACACATATAAAATTTGATTTTCAAAATATATAAGAAATGAGGCTCATCTTTAATGGTCTGAAAACCTACCATAATAAAATTTGTGAACAGGTGTGGTTTAAAGTGATACATTTTGTGATTTTTTTTTTAACTAATGGGGAAAGTAAGTTACGACCTCATAGTATCAAATTTCGGAATTGTTTTTCAACTATGGAGTCTTGATTGACAGATAAATAGAATATCTTCAGCATTCATGGCAGAAAAGTCCACTGGTTCTGGCATTTGAACTAAGAGATAATGAATTGTTGACATAAAGGAAGTAACAGAAGAAAAGATTAAATAAATGCAAAAACGAGAAAATTCTACAGATTTAGAGAGATATACAATTCCCCATCTATTGTTTTTGTTTGTTTTTTTTTTTATAAAGTTTCTTCACACTATTTGAGGTAACAACTTTGATTTTAAACTTTTTCTCAAAGTACAAGATTTATCTGATCTCAGTTTGGAAAACTAAACTATTGTCTAAGCATACCAGAAACCCAATACCTCTTTTTATATAATTAAGTAACAAGAGAGAAATTCTGTAGGCAATATACATATGTGTGTGTGTGATCATTCACTAAGGGGAAAGATATCTACATGCATGCGAACAATGTCCCATGTATGTAGTTGATGCAGCATGATGGGTGGAAATAGAGATAAGCATGTTGACAAGAAATGCATCATTTGTATGGCTGCTTGACTGTTCTCTTTACGGCTTCTTTGTGAATCTGGCAAAAGCATGTGGGGATAACTCTACAAGCCTGACACAATTGTAATTAGAACTTGTTATCTTGACTAAGACTTAAGCATTCAATGGAAAAATTTGTTGATGGTTGTTTTGCAAATTTTGTATTATTTTTATTATCATTTTTCATGTCATTTAATAAATTCAATTATTAATATTGGAAATTTTTTAACTGGTTTCTTTTTGCTTCTGCTTCTGTTTTGCTTCTTTATAAGGATCACCCACTGGTAGTACCAATAAAAAATGCATTATTTTCTTTTAGATTTTGGTAAAAAAAAAAAAATCTACACTTGAAGAGTGAATATTTATTTAAAAACATTATTTTCACTATTCCTGTGCCGTTTTGAAATTCATCCTGTTGTTGTTTTTAACAGAAGTACTTTTTATTAAATAAAGGTATAATTGAATATTCCAAAAAATTGAATATTACATACCATTTTCAGGTGAACAATTTTTAAAGTAATTTTTGTTCCACTTTTTCATTCATACAAAAATTTTGCTTATTTTTTTATGGAAGTTCTTTATCAATTCCCTTGTTTTTTCAAGCATTTTAGTTTCAAAACTTAAAAATTCAGAGTAATTAAAAATAAGGTCTCATTGTCTGCAATCGAATATTTTATGACATCAAACAAGTAAGAAAATTAAAGAAATGTATTGAACTGAAAAATATAACATAACTCCTTTTTAATTAATTTCCATTCTATACATTTAATGTAGGTACCTCCACTGATTCACTAAAAATGAGCATACCATGATGAAAAGATGTCGCAAACATAAGAAAGACAAAGTTGTATCATCAAAATCTTTGTTATTATTAAGAATAATGTTTCAGAAATTATATTTTAGTTTTGAAAGATCTTTTTAGAAAGAAACTTAGTTTATTATTTACAGATATGTAAAAAATTAAATATGAATGAATTTAATGAACAAAAAAGATTCCAGAGAATATACATTCAGTTTCACATAAACAGAAAAATATTTTGATTACTGGGAATAGGAAATTTAATCTGTTAGCTCTGAATTGAAACTAAAATTAAAGCTTCATGAAAGATTTTTTATTTCCTAAAATTCATTTGAAAATTATGTATAGGTTTTTATTCAAGGTATTCTGTCTAGACTAGGTATCTCAAATGAAAATTTTATATCTTTTTGTAAAATATTAAAATTGGGTTTTTAGAATTTTTTCTTATTTTTATGTAAAAAATAAAGGGAGCCCAAAATTGCTGCTCACAAATGAAAAAAACAACACTTTTTTAATTAATAAAATTTGAATTTATTTATCAAAAACAATCCTAAAGTAAGGTCATCCGTAGTAATAAAAAAGCAAAAAACAGCAATAATTTATTTTTTGAGTGATTATTTTTAAATTTATTCTCCTTCTCTTATTTTTTTTTTAAAAAATTAGAGCAATCATGACTTTTAAGATGGTTAATACTAGAACACATTACTTGAAACATGAATAAAAACATTTTTTTTTATTGATTTCAAACTACCCTTTTGTGGAATTTCTGGGTTTTGAAAATGTGATAGCTTCTAAGGAAGAAGTTTTGTTGAGGTCAAGATTTTCTCAGCCCGACCCTTCAAAATTTGGGGCAACATACCTCTGTGAGTCATTCTGGCAACCAGAGAGTTAACGACATTGCAATTATCTCTACCAACCAACATCCAGACCTTCAGGAAAAATACCCTGGTTATGTAACAATTCACCACCAGCTCTTTCAAGTTGTCATAATAAGGACATCTGCGAGGCATATTTAAGGAGCTGAAAAACTCATGAGGAGGCAGCAAAAATTACTACCTTGAAGTCATTGCTGCTCCAGACCTAAATTCCTGATCCCCCGGGCAGATTGAACAACCAAATCACACCCATTTTTATTACCAGTGATTACAGAGACCAGAAATTCACAACCACATCCATCTACTAAACCTCAAGCCCCAAGAAACCCGTCATCCAAATAAAATAGCAATATGTGAAGGACCCTTTTGATTTTAAATGAAAAATATCAAATATTATACTAATGCATTTATTTAGATGAATACAGGAACTCAACTGTTTTCATAACAAACTTTTCATCCACCTGGGTAATATTGTTTTTCTTTGAATGAATGTTTTTACCCCACAAGTTTAATTTGATTAATGTTTTTAATGCAAAGGAAAGGTTTTGATTTTTTTTCCCCATCCAAATAAAGCAAGCTAAAGCTAAAATGGGAACTTTTATATATAATCAATTTTTCGTCTATAATAATTATTGAAGATGAAAAAAACATTGATTTGTGATCAACCCTCAAATTTTTATGATCTTATGTTGTAGAAAGAGGTTTTTTTTTTTTCTTTTTTGTTATTTCCTTGATATTTCTTTACAGCAGTGGTTCTTAACTGGGGGCCACATGGTCACAAGGAGGCCCTTGTATTTCATAATTAGGGAATCTTATATGACATAAGGCCTGAATTTGCTTTTTCTGAAGAAAGCTTTATAGGAACATATTAATTCTTGTTCTTCCAGTTCCTAGGCAGATGGTTTTTCCGGAATTCACACACATGTAGAGGAAATATGTGATTTAAACTTTTGAGGAATAACTTTTTCTTCCATGCAATTTTGAAGGATTTTTTTTTTTTGAATTTACAGGAATGTGCAAATATTTTTTTTTTTTTTTTGGCAAGTGTATGTTGTGGATTCCATGAATAGAATCCTGCACAAATAAATAAACAACACCAGTAATTGAGATATAAAAATAAGTGTATTAAGTGTAAGAATACAGACTTGAAGTGAAGATTAGTAGCCCAGGAATGCGGGTTAGTAGAAAGTATATGTACAAGTCGCTGTAAGTGAAGCCGTAATTATCTCTCTCTCTCTCTGGACTCTTGTATAACTCTCTGAGAACATCCTCCATATCTCTCAACCTGTCTCAATGTATCTCCACATATCTCAACAGCAGGTATTCTTTCTGTCAGTATAAGTGTACTTTGGACGAGTCCATCTTATGTAAAAAGGGGAAAGCCCCACAACAGTGTTCATACAATATAAGGCTATAGGTTGTATCAGTGTAAGAAAACTGAAGAGGTTAAGATTTAATTAGTGAATAACATTTTAAAGTTCAGTTGCAAACATTACAAGTATAAAATGGAAGTAGACTTTCATGGGAACCAGAAACCCATTGCTAAATAGGAAACAAAGGGTGAATCTCTACAAGCTGATAAAAATAGAGCCGAGACCCACTCTCGAAGGAACTAGAAACTTGATCGCAAGCATGGAAAAGTAAATAAACAGTAAACAAGATTCCAGTAATTGGTTCTGAATATATGTGTTAGGGTAGTGTTATGGATCTGACATTATGATTATTATCTATTAAGTTTTAACCTACTATAAGTTCAATCATCCTCTGTCAAAATAAAATCAAGCAGTGGTTAACCTTATTTGAGATTTTTGATGTGTGAAAAAGATTGTTTTTTTTATATTGTTGTTTGTATCTTTTATTAACTGTGTGTATATGCTTTTGTTTTCCATGTTTGCAATGTGTAAAAATGTAGATATAAATAAAAAATATATTTGTAAAAAAAGGCTATAGAAAACAAAAAAAATGTCAAAGGAAAACTTTTCAAAAAAGAGTCATAGAAAAACTTTTCCTTATCAACAAGTTATGTCCTCTGATGGACTTTATCAAGGCAAATATAAAAATTTTATTTTTTTGAAAGTGTTATATAGAAATAAAGTGTTGCTTCTGATACTTGAGTTTGAACATAGATCGCCAGTGAGCAAACACATTTTAAAATTAATTAGACAACATGACCATAGGGAAAACTCATATATGTAGGGAGTAGCTAACATCTAAACATTCTGTATTTCGATCCTCTATACTATACGGATCACTATTTTTAGTCTATCCTCTATTACTATACGGATCACTATTCTCTTCTCTATTATACTATTTCTCTATTTGGATCACTATATGGGTTACTGTTCAAGTGAGTATTATCAACCAAGTACTATTAGTGTGAGTGTTATTTGGATTCATCAGACACCAGTATTATTCAGCAGCAAACTATAGTTGTACCTGTGATTACAAAGACTCTACTACATCAAACATTACAAAAATGACAGTGAGTATTCGTTGATATCACAAAAGAAAGGTACAATATAAACAGGAGGAAAAATATTTTTAGATTTTTAAAATTTTAATAATACTCATGAATATTGTTCAGGCTAAATGTGAAAATAAAATAAAATATAGAAATTGCGATGTAATTCAATGCATGTTAAAAAAATTGTTAATGATGAAATTTTTGTTAGAAAAACCACTATATTTCTATAATAATAAATTTATCACTAGAGCAGATGCCAGCCAGAATAAAATTAAATCCAAGGTGTTTTATTCGTCTTATACATGCTTTGCTTTTGACTTGAATATATTGTCTCGTATCGTTTTGCCCTGTTTTACCCACCTATTATTATTGTTCATTAAGAATTTCATCAATTGTCTCTAGGCTTACTATGGCCAGTTATCCCACAAAAGACAAAAACACAGGTTTACTTTCACTTCATAATGGTTTCTGAGATTTCAGCTGTTGCATTTGGTTGGAATTCAGCATTGAATAATGTACACCTATATGAATGTATTCACCTGTGATATGTTGCACAGCATATTCTTAAAATATAGATCTAAAATGATGTAAAGTAGTCCCTACTAAATCCTAAAGCAGTAGGCACTCACACACAAGCATTAGACATCCAGTTTTTATGAAAATAATAATTTCTGCTATTGCTACTAATCTAATGGGAAATGTTTCAAAACTATTACATTTTGATCCTCCATACAAAAAAATAATTGAAACAGTTGGGAAAATAAAATTCTTTTAAAAATATTTCTGATATGAAAATCCCATGAAATTTTCAGTTTTTTATTCTTCAAAAATGTTTTCATTTTTAAAAAAATATATTTTTTGCCATTAACAAATGGAACTTTGGAAAATTTCAGCTTCTTTGTAGATTTATTTTGCTATTAAATCTGGAAAAAAAGATACACTAGCACCAAATTACAGCAAAAGTTACTTTTTATATTCTTGAATTATTTTTGAAATTTTTCAGGGCAAACCTTCAAGATTATAAAAATTATTTCTTATAGATATATTGAAATATTTTTGTAAGGTTTCCAATCAAAGTTTCCAGATACAGTCAGCAATACTAGTCACAAAGAGAAAATATTGAGACCTAACTGGAACTGATATGTCAGGTTATCAGAATTTTCAAATGATAAACCGAATTTGCTCTGCTGACAAGTGAGAAAAAAAAAATCTCTGGCAAAAGACAAGGCACAAATCAGTTTACATAAAATGTTTGCTTCTATATAAATTTATTAACCAAAAAAACAAGAGCTCAAATGAAAATGTTTTGGACATGCTCTAAAAATCTGACTGAAGTATAATAAAAAATGACGTCTGCAATTGTTAAAAAGTGTCTCAGTCATTTGTTTTCTGTTTTTGGAATGCCATTGTATGTGCATTCTGACAGAGGCACATCACTTATTTCAAAGGAGATGATAGAATGATTTTTTCAAGGCACTTCGGCATTAATAAAACAACACTTTACAATATATGTAATGGACAGCTCGAAAAATACAAACAGTATCCTTTGGAGGTTGGTATTGTTAGCCTTTAAATACCTTTATTTCCTATAGAATCATGGTGAAACACAACTTAAAATGCCACAGACAATGAACAGATATAAAGATACAATGGTATCCTTTCAAGGTCAGTAATATTAGTCTTGAAGGAATGGCATTTTCCTATTGAATTATGGGAAAATTTTCTTCCAAAACGAGCTACATTCATTTTGATCTATGAACATTTAGTAAATTTACTCAACACGAGTGACCTTTTTTGCCATTATTTGTAATAATATATCTGTTGCCATTTTAAAAAATATATCTTTTGCCATCAACAAATGAAGCTGGCAACTAAACATTTGAAAAATTAAGATTCTTTGTAGATTTCTTTTGCTGTTAAATCTGGAAGAAAGATGCACTTGGACCAAATTGCAACAAAGATTATTTTTTTTATATTCTTGAATTATTTTTGTAATGTTTCAGGGCAAATTTTCAAGATTATAAAAATTATTCTTATAGATACATTGAATTATTTTTGTATGGATTCAAGTCAAAATTACCAGAAGCAGCAATTCTAGTCACAAAGAGAAAACATTGAGAATTAACAACCATTCTTTCTGGTTACAGAAGGAAGGTTGCTTAGAATTGATATGTAAGGTAGGACTTTTCAAAAGATAATCAGAATATGCTCTGCTGACAAGAGAGGAAAAATGTCAAAAAGACAAGTCACAAATCTGCTTTAGTTTTGCATGGCTGCCAGAATCAAATTAAATGCTATTTCTCCTTTTACTTTCTGAGAACTTGTACAATTTCTTCCAATCGGAATAAATTGTATAATGTATCAGGTTTAAACACTAATTTATCAGAGTTTCTGCTTTCTTTTTATCGAGTTCAAAAGTGTAGTTGATCCCAAATCCCTTTAAAATAACAAATGACATATTTTTGTTTGATCAACCAATAATAATATGGTAAAAAGTTTCGAAAATATTTTGATGGAAATCCCATGAGACTTTCATGTTTTTTTTCTCCAAACATGTTTTTATTTTAAAGGAATACCTCTTTTGTCATCAACAACTGGAAGAATTTCAAAATCATATTGAAATATGAATTTTTCAAAAGTTTACTAAAAGTTTACAACTAAGCTTTTGAAAAATTGATAATTCTTTTTGCTGTTAAATCTGGAAGAAAGATGCACTAGCAAATTGCAACAAAAATCGTTTATATATTCTTAAATTATTTCTGTTATGTTTCAGGGCAAATTTTCAAGATTCGCTAAGATGATATTTTAAAGGTGTAATAAAAATTACTTCTACAGATATGTTGAATTATTTTTGTAAGGTTTCAGGAGAACATTCTCAGAGGCAATCAGCAATAATAGTCACAAAGAGAAAACTTTGAGACCTAACAACCATTCTTTCTGCTTACAGAGGTAAGGTTGCTTAGATTTGATAAGTAAGGTCATCAGTATTTTCAAAGGATAATCCGGATGTGCTCTGCTGACAAGAGAAGAAAATACCTAAAATTCCCAGAACAATTCTGTGGATAAGACAAATTGGTATAAGAATAAAGTCGGAAGACGTAAAGCATCGGCAAAAACTAAGATGTTTTTTCCTATTGTTGTTCTTACACCAATTTGTCTTATCCAAAGAATTATTCGGGAAATTTTATTGTCGACATGAAAAAACTCTTAGTATAAGTAAGTTAACATGTATGTATGTATATATATATATATGAAAGGCTGCCCAAAACATCTCTGCAGCTTTTGTTTGTATATCCACCTTTCCAACATTCTTGGTCTCTTGCCTGCTATACTGGATAAAGGCGTGAGGTCACATCCTTCTTCTCTGCACTCAGTGGCTGTGAGTCACCCTAAATTAACCCCTGCACATAACTTCATTTGATGATCACATGTGAAATTTCTGTGTAGCATGTATTTGGCATAATACCATACATAGTTTTGAATTCAAAGTTGTCCTTTTCCTAATCTAGAACTCAGCTTCATGATTTTGCTTTTCTTTTCCTATGCCCATTCCAACACCCACATATCCATGTCCACTGATACATGATTTAATAATAATCTAATGGCAAATCTGCTCTAGTTTCACATGCCATCCAAAATAAAATATATCCTATTTCATTGTACAACTGATTTTGTTTTTCTTTTCCTATGCCCATTCAAACACCCACACATCCATGTCCACTGATACATGATTTAATAATAATCTATTGGTAAATCTTCTCTAGTTTCACATGCTATCCAAAATAAAATATATCCTATTGCATTGTACAACTGATTTTGTTTTTCTTTTCCTATGCCCATTCCAACACCCACACATCCATGTCCACTGATACATGATTTAATAATAATCTATTGGCAAATCTGCTCTAGTTTCACATGCCATCCAAAATAAAACATATCCTATTGCATTGTACAACTGATTTTGTTTTTCTCTTCCTATGCCCATTCCAACACCCACACATCCATGTCCACTGATACATGATTTAATAATAATCTATTGGTAAATCTTCTCTAGTTTCACATGCTATCCAAAATAAAATATATCCTATTGCATTGTACAACTGATTTTGTTTTTCTTTTCCTATGCCCATTCCAACACCCACACATCCATGTCCACTGATACATGATTTAATAATAATCTATTGGCAAATCTGCTCTAGTTTCACATGCCATCCAAAATAAAATATATCCTATTGCATTGTACAATTGATTTTGTTTTTCTCTTCCTATGTCCACTGATACATAATTTAATAATAATCTATTGGTAAATCTTCTCTAGTTTCACATGCTATCCAAAATAAAATATATCCTATTGCATTGTATAATTGATTTCAGTCAGAATAAACTGTATATGTCAGATTTAAACACTAATTTATCAGGCATCTGCCTTCATTTCTTTATATTTTTATATATTTATTATGATTAACATTAAAAATACAAATAAAAGAATTTCAAAATCATATTGAAATATGAATTATTTTTGTAATGTTTCAGAGCAAATTTTCAAGATTTCTTACTTTGATATTGCAAAAAGCTTTTAATAAAAAAAGTATTTTTTTGATATATTGAATTATTTTTGTATAGTTTCAGATGAAAATTACCAGTGTCAATCAACAATAATAGTTACAAAGAGAAAACATTGGAGACCTAACAACCATTCTTTCTGCTCACAGACGAAAGGTTGCTTGGATTTGCTATGTAAGGTCACCAGTATTTTCTGGTAACAAGAGAAGAAAATATATCTAGCAAAAGACAAGGGACAAATTTGACTACATATAATCCCTGCTTATATATAAATTTATTGACGAAAAGAAGAAAAGATAACAATCAAAAGTTCTGCAACTATCAAAAGGTGTCTTAGTCATTTGTTTTCTGTTTTTGCAATGCTATTATATGTGCATTCTAACAGGTACATCATTTATTCAAAGGAGAAGATAGAATGCTTCTTCACAAGTTGGATAGGTACTAATAAAAGATTATCTTACACTATAGATAATGGACAACTTAAAGTATACAAAGAGTATAATTTCCAGGTCAGCCTTGAAATCATGGCATTTTCCTATAGAATCATGGGAAAACCACACCTTACAATGCCACAGCCAATGAACAGGTTGTAAGATACAATGGTATCCTTTCAAGGCCAGTATTATTAACCTTGAAATAACATTTTCCAATAGAATTCTAGGAAAATGTTCTTCCAGATGCCATACATTCAATTTTATTTCTACTGTGAACTGTACACAAGCGTTTTTTTAACTCCCGGAAGGAATCAACATCAAGACAGTCAATACCAACTGGGTTAAGTACCCCTAGTCTTGTTTTAATGAAAAGAAATATGAAACTCCATCCATTATCGATTACCTCCCTTCCAAATCTGTTTTGAAAATCATTATTTTGACAAAATAAATTGCTGCTTATTTTTCTAAAAAAATCTGTCAATATAAATATAAAAATACATTCTTACACTGTGAAATTTGTGGATTGGTAGTTATATTTAAGTTTGCAGATGAGGGACTTAATAAAACACACATAGGAAATAAACCATATCCTATCAAATCTGTGGTGTTACATTTTCCATGAAGTCAAATCTCGAAACAAGCATGAAAACTCACTGGAGAGAAATGTTTTCACTGAAATCTGTGGGTCTGGGTTTTCCCAAAATTCATATCTCAAAAAACACATGCTCATACACCCTGGAGATAAATGCTTTCACTCTGATATATACGGATTAGATTTTTCTCAAACTTCATATCACAACACATATATACATAAATTGGAGAGAAACCTTTCCACTGTCAAATCTGTGGATTGAAATTTATCCAAAATTCCTCTCTTAAAAGACATCTTAACACACACTAGAAAGAAAGCATTCCAATGTGAAATCTATGGTGTAGGTTTTTCTATTAAGTTATCAGTCAAAAAAACACACAGGAGAAAACCCTTTCCATTGTGAAATCTCGATGTAAATTTCCCTAAAATCTCTCTCTCAAGCACACATCTTAAAATACACTGGGAAGAAGCGTTTCCCACTGTAAAATTTATGAATATAAGTTTTCTCTAAATTGTAATCTTAAAAAGAACATGTATACACACACTGGAGAAAAACCTGTGAAATCTATGGAGTAATTTTTTCCATTAAACCATCACTCCTAAATCAGATGCAAACACACACAAGACAAATGTTTCCACTGTGAAATCTTTGGATTTATGTTTGCAAAAAAGTATGATCTCTAAAGATACATATATAAGAAATACACTTCCAATGTGAAGTTTGTGGATTAAAGTTTTCCCAAAATTTACATCTCAAACACATTTTTACACACCATTGGCAAGAAATATTTCCACTGTGAAATCCGTGGATTTAAGTTTATCCAACATTCATTTCTTAAAAGGCACAGTACACACTAGAGAGAACCATTCCACTGTGAAATCTAGAGAATAAACTTCACTATGCAAATCTGAAATGACAAGTTAACACACATTGGCAAGTGATCTTTTCATTGTGAAATTTTTACTTATTTTTTCACCAAACATTACTTTGCAACTATTTACAAAGAAATCCTTCTGGAGAAGGATAAAGTCACTTTATGCAACCAACAATATGGAAAACAATCTTAGTGTGGAAACCTCTATCTGAAGATACCCCAGGTAATCATGATATATAGAATGCATTTACCACCAACATTCAAAACACAGACAAAGAGTGAAGTGCAAAATGGCAGAACAACTTTAGACTATATTCCACCTTAAAAAATGATGCTGATTTATTTACAAATCTCTTCAATGTAAAATTAAAGAATTTGTTAATGCCCTAAATGGAGCACAATCCTGAACTTTTTGCTTACCACTTTCTTCCCTTTTAGAATGCTATAACCACTGTATTGGATCCCTTTTGCCTGTGAACACTATTCCTACTTTGTGAACATTCTACTTTTTACTGTCATAGTTTATTTGCATTTCCTTTGACTTGCATTATAGACATATTTGTCTCATTATTTTTGTCTTTTTTTTTAGCATTCAACTTCTACCTAATTATAATATTATTTTGACTCAGTAAATTCTATTGGTTGTAAAATACTTCAATTTGTTTTTCATGTAATATTTCTCTTGACAACAAACTTTGTGCAAACTAAACGCCAAGTGGATCACAAAAGCTTTGACTAAAATTCCGACTTCTGATTGGCTAATATATGTGAAAATTGTTACAAACCTACGCAGTTGTGTTCAGAATTGATTTACCACCAAAAAGTTTCTAAATAGAACTAAACATGTTCACAAGCCAGTCACATGACTGACAAGTAAATAAATACTTGCCAACATCTTCAACCCTTCTTCTTGTATTCTCTCACCTACAAGTGATGTAAGTTCAGTGGAGAAATTGTGTTTCTCCCTTAGGGGAAAACACTATGAAACGTCATGACACAAACACATATGCACACATATGTACGAACATCTATGAACATTCACTCTTTGAACCAAAAGTACAGAAACACTTAATATAACATTGTTAGTAAGAAACTATTTAATTCTCTTTCAAATTCTCCAAACTCACAATCTTTTTAATACACTTCACTTCACAGTTTTTCAACAAGAACATTTTTCTCACTCAAAATTTCCAAGGACAAGTACATTTCATCATTTCAAGCACAACTGAATTACTGTTTTTTGTACAATTGTTGTTATGCATATATAAAATCCATTTACTTAAGCCATTTCTCATGTTGCATGTTGTTATTCTTGTTTGCTTATTCCTTGTTAGCACATTTGTAAAGTAAAAATAGTACAGGTTGATTCAACACCTTTCAACCAGATACATGTTCCTTATTCTTCCCATTATTATTATTATTATTATTATTTATTGAGATTTTTCTCAATTTTGCTCAAATTCATCCCACAAAAAAAACACATGTTTACTTCCACCTCAGAAAATTTTCTTTTGTGATATTTAGTTAAAATTCTGCACTTTTGTGTGAATATAGTCACTTGTGATGTGTTGTGAGATATTTTCTTTTAACATAATTCTAAAATGGCATTCCTGTGAAATGTGCGGCGTTAAATTTTCTCAGCATCCAGACATGTATCATATCAAAATGGGAGAGTAATCTTCTTCTTTTGAAACCCGTTGGTCAAATCAATGTTTTCAGAAATCTACCTACACCTTTGCACTCTCTTTGTCAGTCTACTTACTACAACGTTTCTCAACTGGGGTTCCTCGGGAGCCTATGGTTCCGCAAAAACAGGTGAGATAACCTTTTGACTTTTTATTTAATTTCATATACAGTGTAACCCGGATATAATAGAGTTGTCGGGACCGGAGACGAAGTCTCTTATATCCGGGTTTATCTTATATCCGGGTTTGGTCTATTTTGTTTATGTAAGTATGGCTCTAATTTGAGACCAGAGAAAATCTCTCTTATATCCGGGTTTCTCATATCCGGGTTACACTGTACGTAATTATTACTAAAGAAACACACAAATATTGGTTGTAGTAATATTCTGTTTATGTACATTTCAATTTAGGATTTTTTTATTTTTTTTTTTTTTGTGTACTCCCTGATAAAGTATCATAAACAAACAGTATGAATTTTATTTAGCATTACCGAAAAATTTGACAAAGAAGTAAGTTTTTCCTTTTTTAAAACCAGTTATTTTTACCACGTGAACTACGATGAAAATAAAATCATAAAAATACATGGTAATTTTGTTTCTGTGCAGGGGTTCCTTCAGACATGTAATTTATGTTAAGGGTTACGCAAGTGTAAAGGACAAAGGTTGAGAAACGCTGGTCTAGTACATGAGGAAAAAGACTGGAAGTAAAGATATCTAATCTAGCAGTTTCATTTTTGTTGAGTAACAAAAAAAGGCTGAAGTGAAAAGTCGCTTTGTTTTTCCCACATCTCTCTCTTTTAGTCTTTATATTGGAAGGTACAATTTTAATATTTGATTAAGATAACTGTGTCTAAGTAAATTTATGCATAGGAACATTCGTATATAAAAAAATTTTTAAACAAGCACGTGTTTGTCTTTTATTCCTTTTTAATAATCTAAAATTTTTTCTCATGTATGAAGGTGGGACGTTAAGAGTTACGCGATTATCTCCCTTGTTGCATTCTTTTGTCTCGCGTTTCTTAATATTTATTGCAATATTTTAATTGTTCCCAAGTGAAAGATATTGGACAACAGTAAGTCTAATATTTGTTTTAATATGGCTATTTAGAAACAGTTAATTTATTTTTCAAAACACATAGAATGCTTGATTAAAATGTCTGAATTATCTTTCTTTGCATGTTTTAAAAATTCATTCACCAGACCAGAGCCGTTCGTTTTTCATTCAGCCTTGTAAACGTAAAAATTAAAATTATATGAACATCAGTGATAAAATGAATTTTATTAGGTTGGTGCAAAAATAATGACGTAATAATGTCGTTTTTTGACGTCAAAAAACGACATTATTACGTCATTATTTTTGCACCAACCTAATAGTTTTTAATTTTTTTTTTTTTTTTTAAATCTTAATATTTCAGTACATATATGTTTTGTTTTTTTATTTCATTTGTTTGTGACAATTTCTGTGGATAAGAATTTGGTTGAATAATAAGCAAATTAAACGTGGGTAAGTACCTACAGGGAATCGAGACTTGTATTGCCATCATATTGAAAGAAAACAAATAAATGAAAATTGATGAAGTAACTGGTGAAAGACAATGTCTTTTTAAAGGAATTCACAAAGAAATGCTTAGTTACTTTACTCAGACTGGTTTTGTCGAAGACAGAATTCAAGAAATTCAAGGTACCTCCATTGAAAACGTTAAAAAAAAAACACAGACCGTGATGAAAACATGTTCCAAAAGTAAAACGTAATGAAAACAGTTTTATTGTCAAAATCGTTATTAAGAGAAAGAATCTTTTGATTATTTAATTAAATTTTTTACTCCTTTTTCGAAATTTTGATAAAAAAAAAACTTGTTTTTCTTGCAAACGGTTGTACTAAAAAATAAAGGCAAAAATTTGCTACGCTAGATGTTTAATTACTAAAATATTTTTATTTTAGCGTAGCAAATTTTTGCCTTCTTTTTTTCTGTGGTCACATTAATTTGGAAATTCTTGCAAAAATCAAATAAAATAATTGTCAGATTTTAATCAAATTTTCAGGACTTATTTTTTCATTTTTTTTTTTTATTAGAAAGTCTTTGTATGTGTTTCAGCCGCTTTAATAAATGAACATTTGAGAAATTCATCGAGACGATTTTTAATGATTATATTTTTTTAGTTACTGTGTAGTAAAAGCAGAATTCTTTGGAGAATTTAAAATTTTAAATCACCAAATTTTTTTGTAAAATCGGACCCAGTCTTACCAAAAATCTGCTCTGAATCGAAAAACAAAAAAACACAATGAAAGTAAGACATTATTTAATTAGAGAAGCTTTTTTTAGCTGCTTTTTATGAATAAAGACAAATGTGACAATATTGTCAGAAGAAAACAAAACTTTTTGAATGTTTTTTGTTTTCATTTTTTTACAAGTTTAAATTGAATAATTTATAAAGATTTTTAAATCTTTTAAAATTTACAATGAGAATTCTTAAAATAGCAAAATGCCGTTAAGTAAAAAACTATATTTACTCTAAGTTATTACAATCTGATGACCCCAAATATTTTTATAAGAATTTTTATTTGTTTTTGTATGTGTGATTACGTGCAAAATTTCTGAGATAGATGCACAAATCGATAAATCTATCCTTAAAAGATCAAGTGTTTTTTAAGTTTCTGATCTTAAATAACCCCCAAAGTAAAAAAAAAAAAAAAAAAAATGAGAATAAAAAATCAACACTCAAAAAAATCAAGGTATAAAAATTGATTATTTTTATAATTCAGTTGAGTGTTTCAAATGATTTATTTCAGACATCAAACTAATTTTTTACTGTCATCCTTACCTTAATTGTATAATCTTTTTTTTTTAATTTGAATAAAGCCATGCATCAGAAATAAAATGAAAGATTGCAATCAAAAATCAAAATGCAGTGTAAAAACTATTTCAACCTTTTTTTTTTTATCCCGTAAGTAAAAAACTGAAATTTAATCTTCATAAGATCATTTCAGTAAACTGAGTAAAGGCTTGTCTAGTTAAACTACTTTACTACTACTGAGTTTGAGCCAATACAAAATTCTATCCTATGCCTCATAAAATTCGACATTAAATAACCCTACAAGTGAGGGGTTTTATTTTTTTTTTGGGGGGGGCACATTTGTTAAACTTGGCCAAATTATCTTTATTTTATATACTGCAATAAATCTTCATATATACATTTTAATTCTGCCTGTTTATGTGTATATTTCAGAACAGTTACTGAATTTCTTTTCATCAGAAATGGATTTTATTCCTTAAAATAAAAACTATGTATTGCAAAAATTTTTTAAATCATTTCAAAAATAATCAGGGGAAAGGTAATAGGGGTTAATAAATTGGTTAGTTTTATTATTTAGTTGAACGTTTCAAATTATTTCAGTACATCAAAGTAATTTTTTTTTACTTTTAGCTTTAATTCTGTAATCATTTTTTTTTAATTTGAATAATTTGAAGCCATGCATCAGAAATGAAATGTAAATTGCAACCAAAATGCAATGTAATTTAACCGTTTTTTTTTTTGTTTTTTTTTTTACTGTAAGTAAAAACCGAAATTTAATGTTCGTAAAATCACTTAAGGGTAATGGTTCCCAAGGCTTGTCCAGTTGACCGTTACTACTACTACTACTGAGTAGTGAGTTTGATCCAATACAAAAACCTATCCTATGCCTCATACAATATTATCTTTGGTATTAGGTTGGTGCAAAAATAATGACGTAATAATGTCGTTTTTTGACGTATTTTTAACGTCAAAAAACGACATTATTACGTCATTATTATTCAAGATTGAGAGAAATTTATTATTTGCGAATATGTCCATAATTTTTGAGTTTGTTCTGTTCTTCATAGGTCAAAAAGGAAGATTTGAATGGTGTAGTTGAGATGGGAGTAATTAACATAATGATGAAAATATACTTGAATGAAGGTTATGAAGGTTACTTAGGATGGCGTAGAACAGTCTGACCTTGAGACCCCGGGTTCACTTTTAACTATAGCTGATTTTTCAGGAACATAACAGACATACTTTGATACAAGCAGCCATCTATTACATACAAAAAGTGTATATTTGGGAGTAATTACTGGATTTCGTTTAATTGGGCATCATTTATTCTACATACAAACTAGGTACTGCCACATAAAATTTTATATATTTTTAAAAGATATTAATTAAATATTTAAAAGGTGAATTCTTAGAATTTTTCTTACTTTCATGACAACCATAGTAATGGATAGCAGCTTGGATTGAGGAATCGGAGATCCAAGTTCGAATTCCAGTTGAATTCATTACATTCACTTATCTTCTTGGAAAAGGTATGAATCCTCTTCATCTCCTCTCCCCCCACCAGCTATGGGTAAATAGCAGGACAGACTGGGTTCTATAGCCTTGGTTGGCAACTGGTCTACCGCAAAAAGAAATGGCAACTTACCGTGGAAAAGAATTTGCCTCGTCTTGTTTTACAATTTCGTGCATTCTTTGGAATGACAAAAAAAGAGATATGCTTTGGTAGGGGGTGACAATAAAACACTATAGTCATTGACCTGTGAACGTTATAAAACCTTATATGTTACCCTGTGTAAATATACGTTGTTTTTGTCTTTTAAGCAAAAGTAAAAAAGTGAATTCACCAAATTGTTAATTAATTCTTAAATTTATTAATATTCATTGAAACAAATCTCTTGGACAAATATTAGATTTTTAAGAGTTTTTTTTTTTTTAATTTTGTTGTTTTTACTTCTTGTCAACAATAAATTTATGACAAACCAGAAAAAAAATAGATTGAGATTGCAATACAATGTTGTGCCAGACAATGTTCTGGCATATCGTGTGCATCCAGACTATTTTTGTGTGGTAGAGAGCAATGGTCATCCTTGAAATAATAATAATTATAGTAATATAGAATTTTTTTTTATAGGAGAAAAATATTCTGTGTGAAGTTTGTGCCCAGAGAATCTGTGCTTTGTCAGAATTATTAATATAAAATGTCAAAACAATAGTGTTTATATGAACTATGGAATACCAATTGAGAAGAAGAGACTGTTCATTTAATCATGAAGGGGGAGAGGTCAGTAATCAGGTTGTAGTCTAAGTTACCAATACCCTGGGCGCGGTTGTCACTACCACCACATTTATTTAAGCGTATGTTTGTGCGAAAACAAACAGTCAAATCAGTTGAGTTGAAGTCAGTCGACGAGAGAGAGAGCAGCAATGAGAGTGAAAGTGTCCGCTTGCTGGTGAAATAATTACGGCAACTACTAAGAACAGAAAGGGTGAACCTGAAAACTACTTCTCTCCTTTCAGAATTATTTGCCATATTTCTTTTTTTCTCTTTACTTTATTTTATATACATTACTTTCTTATAAAAGAAGCATTGTTCTTTTTGTACCAATTTCTTCCTTATATACATATACATAAATTTTTTGGGGGATTTGAATCAGTTTGTTCATATTTGATTTTTCTGCTTGGCCCGATTCTCGCCCCAACAAACTTGCAGTTAGACCAGCTGAATCTTCCGGGATCTATGATTTGTTAATTGGTCTCCAGGATCAAAAAAATCACAATATGGCTGGAAAGTGGAATCGAATCGATATTGTGAACCAGAGACTTTGATTGAACTTGTAATACTGGACCAGGACAGGGCCAATGGCAGTCTTGTAGAGTACATCAATCCAGTGGTGTCAGGATAGGTGTTACATTTGAGCAAGGAACAAATTTTTCTTTTAGATCAAATACTGTAATTCTTTTGTTCTGTTTGTGTTAAGAAACTACATTCGTTCTCTTTACAAATACCTTTTTTTAAATTGCAGTTGATGTGAAAATAGGAAGTTTTATTGATCACAGAGGTTGAGAAAGAAACGTCAAGTCCAACAGCAACTTAATCCTGTGTTTTTTTGTATGAAAAATGTTTATTCACCCTGAAAACTGAAAAGAAAAGGTAAGTTAGATGAACTGTTCCACCTTCCTAAACGTCCCCAAAAACACATTTTAAATTATTTAAATGTTTTCTTTGAACATAAGTTTCAGTTTTATTTGAAAGATGATACCCTAATGTGAATTAAAAGAAAACTTAATTTTCATTTACAACTAAACTTTGCAAACATTTTTAAAACATTGGTGCGTTTTCTCGTCATTTTAATGTAGTTACTTGCAATAATTAGCTGAAAAATGAGCATATCATGATAAAAATGGTCTCGAACTTGATAAAAACAAAGTTATTATTAAAAAGAAAGACCAAAGTATTTTTCTATTAAATTTTTTAATCCATTCTAGAATGATTTATCAAATGTAATTTCATCTGACTTTTCTTGTGCAAGTTGGCCACCAGAGATTGTTGTAAAATACTCTAGGTAACATTTGGGTTTAATTATATATGGATAAGGCTTCAATTAAAAAGAATAATAATCAGTGTGCAAACTTTCTGATGGAATGTTTATATGAAAAATTTGGTTAATTTGCAGATTAGGACCTGTGCTCAGTTTGCAATAAAAGTTTCCCAAATACTTACATTTATGTGTAATTGTACATGCTTCATTCAAAAATGACTTGATAAATTTGATAAAATCTACCATTTTGGAGTTATCAACAGTAAAAGTTTGGATTCATTCATGTTGCGGCAGCCATTAGTGGCATTGTTTGCATACATTGGCTGCAGGTCAGCTATGAGTGGAATATTCATTTGTCTTGATTATTGTACACACTATATAGTTTTCTTGTGCAGTAACTGAGTCAGGTTGAGATGAGTAAGATCAGTAAACAAAGCCGTTTACTACACTCTTTTCTGCGCTTAGCTTTCAGCAGCAAATGTATGCAGCAAACAATGCCAGTAATGGCTGCTGCCAAACGATGAATCCAAACTTTTACTGTCAATAACTCCATTGTTCAACTGTTCCATCGACACTAAGCATACATTTGTTACACTTGTAAATGTGTTCTGGCCTTTTGGGGTTCATTTTCCTCAAGCAGTAGTGACGTTTATGGCTATTCAATTCATGGTCACATTGGAATTTTCCCTACTGGCAATTTTAGTTAATGAGTACATAGTTTGTATTTGCTGGTTACCCTCATTATAATATCACAGGTTAGCCAACCAGTTATAAATGCCCATATCACGGAATAGAACAGTACCAAAAGTTACTGAATAGGTCATCTTATTAGAAAACTGTGGAAATATTTTTTATGGGATTCTGTTTAACCTTTAAATTTTTTTACAGTTATATAATGAAAAATCCCTGATGTTATTTCAGTAAAAAAAAGTTATGGAATATCAAAAGGGAAGTTACAGAAAATCTGTCTGAATCTTACCAAAATTAGTTAATTGGAACTCAAAAAATTAATTTTTTTAACAGTTGGTGCTTGCATAATTTAATAAAACATATAATGCACTGAATATTCATTTTTAACGAAATTACTTTTTATTAAGTCAAGATATCAATGAAGAATCAAAAAATTTAAACGCCATTTACGAGTGTGAACCTTTCTTTTTTTTTTTTAAATTATGTTTTTTTCATTTTAGCAACTGTTAGATCATTTTCAGTATGGAACTTCAAAAAAGAAATAATTCTGAATTCCTGCTATACTATCTCCAGATATTCATCCATTTTAGGAAACATGTGCATGTCTCTAACAGTCAGCTAAATGTCTTTTGGCAATTAAATTTTTGAAACAATGTTAAGATTCATCTACAGGCCTATTTACCACCAAGAAATGCTTTTAGTTGACTGTTAGAAACATGCATGCATTTCCCAAAATGAATGCATGTCTGCAAACAGTACAGTAAAACAACAATGCTCAGAATATCAGATATATTTAGAAAGATTGCATGCTGGATCAGTTATAGCCTTTTAACTAGAAGCAGGATTGAGCCAGAAGTTAGACAAAGATGGGTCTAAAAGTGTTCCTTAAAAGCAAGGGGTGTCACTAAGGGAGATAAATGAAGGGAACTATATTAATGCAGAACAGAACACTCCTCATCTGACATATTTTAGATGTCATACGTCTCTGGGTTTGGACCTAAATCAAGAAGTAGGACAGTCTCTGTGATGGATCTGAAACAGTGCTTGGTACCATCTTTTTTAGAAATTTTTATTTCCACCTTCTTCGCTAGCCTGTCTTCACTGGGCAAAACTCATGTGACATGTCCGATAGGCTATTCGTTCCTTGCTGCTTAGTTATCTTTGAGCAGCACTACGTTTCCAGGTTCTAGGTTGCAGTTCGTCTGATATCCATTTGGTGCGTCTCTGAAGTGAGGATATGTCTTCCCCGCTTCACTTCACCCAGGAGACTTCGGCCTGGTGTTGGACAAATTTCCATTGACCTTTAAGGATGCTTTTAGTCCCGAATCTGCACTCATGTATAAAAGACAAACATACTTTCTGAGTGATAAGTGTAGCAGGTGAGAGTATGCAAGGCTCACCTGGATCTGTTGACACTAAAACAAAAGGATGGATTGATGATGGTGGAAGCTTCTGCTAAGAAGGAGTGAGTAGCTTGTTAGCCCTTCATTACACTGCAGGAACATAATAGATTTCAATATTTTCTTGGTGATACCGACAATTTTTTTCCTATGCTCCTCCCATGTGTAGAGCGTGGAGAGGGTTGAATGACAAAATGCAGCCCATCTCTGATAAGAATGTGTTGATTAGTGTCGATATTGGATTCGACATTCAGTTCTCTGGATCAGAGTGTATATGTTTGGCAGGTTCGCAAATGGAGAAGAAGCGCCTGAGTGTGTTTATGAAGTTAGAGATATTCAGCAATTCTATCACTTCCAAGTGAACACCCCTTGAACTCATGTAGCTGAATATCACTGCCCACCACTTGCTGTGGATGAGGCCACCTCTTGTCTGTCATAAAGAGATAGAGCAGGGCCCAAACACATCTAGGCCAAAGTGGACTGACACAAAGATGATTAGCAGGGAGGTTTGCCATCTTCTGTGTTTGGGTTGAGCTGTGTATTTTTTTGGCATGCCGCGCAG
The DNA here is from genome assembly GCA_963932145.1 of Acanthosepion lycidas. Classification (NCBI taxonomy): domain Eukaryota; kingdom Metazoa; phylum Mollusca; class Cephalopoda; order Sepiida; family Sepiidae; genus Acanthosepion; species Acanthosepion lycidas. Next base: position 99,793,885 of record OZ010575.1, on the reverse strand, counting down.
TTGTGAATGGACTTACTCATGCACCTCTTATCACTAACTAGCCAAAATCCTTCTGCATAGATGGCTCCTTCTGTCCTTGATGTCTCATTTGTAGTACTTGACAATGAATAGTGCAATGTGGTGCTTGCCTCAGATAATAACAGGATGCGTTTCATCAGCCCCAGTTTCTGTTTTACTGATGTGCCAGTCAATGAAAGGACCAAGAGCTCTTCAGCATAGGTTTCCTCCTGTATTGCTCAAATGGTGGCATTCTTAGCCCTTTCCAGGTAGAGGGGCTACTTCAGTGTAACCTTTTGTGAACAATCCTTCCATGAATGAGAGGAAGTGTCTCTTCATTTCTCATCTTATGTTGAGGCTATATCTGAGCAAAGAAAGCCATCTTTCTGCCAGTACTCTATTGTGTGAGAGACAGCATCTAGAAGATTTGCATGGCTCGAAAAGAGTAGGGTGTCTTCCATCGGAGATGTAGGTGTGAAGCATGTTTACTGTGGGAGGTTTGTTGAGCTTCCCTAAGCAGATGTCACCATCTATGACCCATCCTAAGTCAAGTTTGTGGGCATATGGTGCAATGTGGGGGCCACTGATATGGTTTCATCCCTTGTGGATTCTGAAGATGTCGTGCCCCAGAAGAAGCATTATTGGTGTTTTGGGCTCCAGAGTTGGGATGAGGTGAGCTATTGTTTTAAAGTGAGACTTGAATCTTCATTAATTTACATTTTATTCCACCAATGTTTCATCACTTCCTCTAAGCCACTCTCTGGAATGGAGCCTTTGTTTTCATCCCACACAAGTCTAACATATTGTCCCGACTTCCTCTCTCTGCAGTGTGTGAGCAACTCTCCAAATCATTTCTCGTGCTCTTGTTTGTATACCTATCTCTCCAACATTCTTGTTCTCTTGCCGGCTATACTGGATGCAGGTGTGAGGTTATGTCCTTCTGCTCTGCATTCAGTGGATGAGTAACCTTAAATCAATCCCTGTCTGGCTTCATTTGATGCTCAGTTGTAAAATTTGAGTGTAGCTTCTATCTGGAATAATAACATACATGGTTTTGAATTCAAAGTTGTCCTTTTCCTAGTCTAGAATTCAGCTTTCTGATTTTGTTTTTCTGTTCTATTACTCGTTTCAACACCCACACATCCATGTCCACTGATACATGTTTTAATAATAATCTGGTGGAAAATCTGCTCTAGTTTTACATGCCATCCACAATAAAATTCTATGTCTATTTTTACTACCAGTGAATTTACATTGTACTATTGATTTCAGTGAAAGTAAACTGTATAATGTATCAGATTTAAACTCTAATTTATCAGTCTTTCATTTCTTTGTGTTCAAAATCAGGTTGATAATAAATCTCTTGGAATTAACAATTCACATATTTTTGTTTGATCAACATATAGTAAGATAGTGGATTTTTATGATTTTAAGAGCAAATTTAAGAAAATGCTTGAAAATGAATTTTTCATAAACATTTTTCATAATCCTATATAGTGTGTTTTCTTACTCCAGTGCTCAATTAATTTTTTCTTTTTCAGTTTGTATCCTGGAGAGTACCTGAAACCATGATGAATATTCATGAAAAAAAAATGCATTCTTACAAGAATTTGTGTATTAGAAGTTAACATCCACATAGGAGAGACAGTACAGAACAGGCATATGGGAGAAAACAATTTCCTCTGAAATCTGTGGTGTTAGGTTTTCCATGAATTCTAATGTCAGAATAAACATGAAAACTCAAACTGGAGAGAAACGTTTTCACTGTCAAATTTGTGGATATAAATCTTCCCAAAATTCATCCCTCAAAACACACATTTTAACACACACTGGAGAAAAACCATTCTACTGTGAAATCTGTGGATTTAAATTTTCCCAAAATTCACATCTCAAACGCCACATCTATGTACACACTGGTGAGAAACCATTCCACTGTGAAATTTGTGAATTTAAGTGTTCCCAAAATTCATCTCTCAAAACACACATGCTAACACACACTGGAGAGAAACCATTCCACTGCAAAATTTGTGGCTTTAAGTGTTCCCGAAATTCATCCCTCAAAACACACATGTTAACACACACAGGTGAGAAGCCATTCCACTGTAACTTCTGTGGATTTAATTGTTCCCAAAATTCATCTCTCAAAACACACATGTTAACACACACTGGAGAGAAACCATTTGACTGCAAAATCTGTGGATTTAAATGTTCCCACAATTCAAATCTCAGAACACACATGTTAAAACACACTGGCGAGAAACCATTCCACTGTGAAATCTGTGAATTTAAGTGTTCCCAAAATTCATCTCTCAAAACACATATGTTAACACACACCGGAGAGAAACCATTCCACTGCAAAATTTGTGGATTCAAGTGTTCTCGAAATTCGTCTCTTAAAACACACATGTTAACACACACTGGTGAGAAACCATTCCACTGTACCTTCTGTGGATTTAATTGTTCCCAAAATTCATCTTTAAAGACACACATGTTAACACACACTGGAGAGAAACCATTCAACTGCAAAATATGTGAATTTAAATGTTCTCACAATTCAAATCTCAGAACACACATGTTAAAACACACTGGAGAGAAACCATTCCACTGTGAAATTTGTGAATGTAAGTTTACCCGAAATTCATCTCTCCGAAAACACATGGTAACACATAATGGAGAGAAACATTTCCACTGTGATATCTGTGGTGTAAATTTTTCTTTTAAATCCTCACTTGAAGAACACATGTTAACACACACTGGCACATGACCTGTCCTATGTGAAATTTTGAAAGTTATGTTTTCACTAAATCTTCATCTCAAGTAACACATGTTAGCAACAATTAGAGCTGAAAATGGTACAAGATCTATCAGACGATGCCCTAGCAAGTTGTGAAAAATTGCTGAATACTTAAAAGATTATGGTGTTATAAATTTGGATGTTAAGTCCACTATAGATTTTGCTGTTCTATAAAATATATATCAAATACTTATACCAAAGCTATTACTTGAATGGCTTTTAAATGGCATGAGGCCATGGAAGAGGAAATAAACACTCAGAAATCGAATGATACCTATTATTATCTTAAAAATGAATGCCCAAAATCAGAGCGACAGATAACAATGTTAATTCTGCCCAACGAGTACAGCAGGAAACTGCATTACAATTAAAAACTTTTTTTCATAAGAGTATTGAAATCAAAGGGTTAATGGTAAGTTATTTCCTTTGGACTGTAAACACAACACTTATGAATAAATGGAAAGGTAAGACTATTGTTGAAAGTTGGTATGTCTACACTATTAAAAAGACAATGAACAGTACATGGTTTAGTTTGCTGGCAAAGGTTAGTCACTAAAGCTTATAGTAGAATATACTGAAACTTTAAAACACTCACAGCAGATTTATTGTCTAGAATTAACTTTAATGTAATATAATTCAACTCAATTTATCTGTCCAAATGGATGTAAAAAACGCATACTTGAATGGGATGATTAACTGCATGGTATGTTTACAACAGCCAGAAGGATTTCTTACACCTGGTAATAGCAATGAAAAACTTGTATAGCAATTAGAAAAGTAATTATTCAGACTTAAACAGGTAAAATTGCAGTGTTGTTCTACACATTTAACTGGCCAGTATGTGTTTCTTAGCAGACTCATGTATTTACATAAAAAAATATTTCCAATAAAATGTTTGTTATGTTTTCTTTGGGGTAATGGTATCCTAATTGCTGCAAGTTGTAATTCTGCATTAATCAATGTAAAATGATGTTAAATGAACAATTCAAAATGTCTTTCTTTATAAATATACAATTGACATTTTTTTTAAAGCTATCTCAAAACAAGCCAACCACAATATATAAAAAAGATTCTTGGATTGTGAGATTGTAAATGCTAATCAACTCCATGTGAAATGGATATCAATATAGTGAATGAAAGCAATGCTGAGCAAAGCAGCAGATGAAAACATGAATGAAATCCAAAATGTTGGGGAAAGACATTTTTAATGTTCTATATGTAGCACAATCCTGATCTTTTTGCTTGACATTTTCTTCCCTTTCATATGCTATAACCACTGTACTGTATCCCTTTTGCATGTGAACATTATACTTACTTTTTGAACCTTTTACTTTATTACTGTTTTATATTGCTTTTGACACTGCATTATATACATATATTTCCTGTCTCATATTATTTGTACAATATTTTCTTAATAAAAAAATATCTTTTATCGTCTGCAAACTGAAGGATTTAAAAAAGGCACTGGAATTGTGACATTAAGCTGTCGGCCCATGATCAACTTCCAGTCGCAGTGTGAACCTGTTAGGTTTCTTCTACCGGGTTTTTGGGGTTGACTCCTTGTTGCTGCCACCAGCCTGTGTCCCGTTCGTTTGGTGGTCGTTGCTACTTGGCGAAATCCCCTGCTCTGGATACCAATATGTGACACTCTGCCGTCCAGGGTCGAATCCAGTGGTCAAGGCACCAATATGTGGCACCAGGGTCAAATTCTGGTCGTCCATGTTAACGGCTTCGCCAGCTGTACCAGTTCAATGCCAACTCTATCATTCCCAGCTCACTTGCAACGTCTGGTTACTGGAGTAACTGCTTCGATCTCAAGTCTAACCTACCCACGTTGTGACTATCATATTAGGTAGACGAGATCAATCAGGCATTGGGCCGTAGTGTAGGCTGAGTCCAAATTGAAGGTAGCATTGGACAAGCGCAAAGAAAAAAATAATAAAAGAAAAACCCAAGAGGTTCAAGTATGTTAAGAAATAACAGTTTTATACAGGAGTGTGTTTTTCTCCCAGCCCGTTTCCTACAAAATGTGACACTTCTATGTTTCAAGCAAGTTGGTTCTCTAAGTCAACAGGTTTAGTTTTTAAGTGCTAGCTTAACTTCGTTCATCAGTATAACTTGCTATGGGTAGGTTAGGCGAAGTCGGGGGTCGTGGAATCTCTCGGTCAGCTTCTGCGAGGCAACACTCTGGTTCCTGCCACTCGAACTGTCTCTGACTCTGTCCGGAGTGGAACTGCGACTTAACTTTTCTGCTGAACTCAACTGATTCTCACTCATCAACGTTCATTTATAGGGGTACCGGCCAAAACCTGGAGGGTGGCCAGACGCGGACTGGGGTTCTTGGTAAATCTCTATTTCTAACAAGAAATCTCTTTGTTGTCAGGCCAGGAAAATCAACTATTTCCCATCTTTGTAAACCCAACAACTTCCCATTTCGGGGGGTCTCCATCGTCCGTGAGGGAAAGTCAGAGGAGAGTTATCCTCCTAGACTCTTTCTTTCTCACTTTGATATCTCATACCAATCCCTTCAGTGGACGTTAACAACTTCTCTGCCTTCCTCATCCATTCACCTCCGCCCATCACCCATGCTACCACACGACAAATGATCTCTCGACTGTGCGGGTGTGGCTTAGCTGGCCTCCTTAAAATTATAATCCAGAATTTTTGTTTACAGTTTCGAGAGATGCAATTGGAAAAAATTGTTCGTAAATTCAAACAAACTGGGTTGGTGGCAGATGTGAAAACACCATTGCGTGCTCGTTTAAGCCATTCAGCTGAAAACATTGCTGCATTGCACGGGAATGTGGCTGAAGATCCAAACAGGAATTGAACCTCCCCACAACAACGTTACATTGTTTCCAATTGCACTCTCGGTTGGTTGATTATGTTGACCAAAAAATCGTAAAGTGTGCGAAATGCATTTCTGTTTGAACATCCATTTTCGTAATAGGCTTCGATAACTGTAACACGTTGTTTGATTGTTAATCTTTCCATGATTGAAATAGCCAAAGGCTCAAGTTGTTAAATCAGAAAGAAAAAAATCATTAGATGCTTAAACTTATTTCACATTTAAAATCAGTTCAAGTTATTGGAACAACCTTTACTTTAGTCTTTACTGCCTCTTGCTTCAAATCTTTGAAGACATCCTTCACAGAAATTGTTCGAATATGTGTCTGTTTTTGATATGTCCCAGAAAGGGGTATATTTGAACGAAGTAGCTAAGTGGTTTTGGCTAATATAACCAAGTGGAATACGGTAGCAGTAATCGACTGGTACGCATCGTAGTCGCAGGTAAGAAGTGTAGTTCAATGGCGTAGTCCAATGGGCGTTGTTATAGACTTAGTTCTCAGATTAAGGCTCTTTCTGACTCTCCTACACGTCCGGACACCAGCCAATCACACTCCAGTGAGGGGGAACACAGGTGTACGCATATTCCATTATATCAGTTTTATGGGTTTTTCACCAAGTTTTTGTTTGTCGACGACCTATCTTGATGGCCCGTGTTTTATCAGCTACCTTGAAAAAACAAAAGAACTTCAAGGGAAGACAGTGTTAAAGAGCAAGTCAGTAAAGCCACTAAGATACAAGGGGTTACTGGATGTGGAAGAATTTGAAAGAGAAATCGTAATAGCGGGAATAAAAAAAAAAAAAAAGATAAACAAAAGAAACAAGAATTAAAAGAAAACAAGGATGCAAAAACACTGAAACAGAAAGTATAACAATGAAAAAAAGACAAAAAAAAATTATTATTTTTGCTCTATTCTTTCCTTTCTTTTATTATCGTTTGTTGAAAACTTTTTAAATTCAGTTTGTTGATCATTTCTGACAATTATATTTAACCATCACCAATTACTCTAAAATTCATCATCTAGACAGAAATCTGAGATTAATTCATTTGTTTTCTTCATTCACCAGAGAAAGAGTGTAAATAATAACAGTTCCTCATTCCAGAAATTCAGACGAGTTTTCTTGTCGTTTGGCATTCTTCATATCGAATTTCTGGTTGCACTTATTTCTATTTATATTCATATAGATTGTTTTGCATAAATTCCCTTTTGTTGATTATCGATATGTTTTTGTAATCTTCTACAAGTTTCCCCTGTATATTGAAAAAGAACAGTTTTCTATATACTTTCTTCAGAATGAATATTGTTATAGACATTTTGGGTTCTGATCATACCCATAATAGTTTTGGATGTGGTTGCTATTATTTTGATGTTATTAAGATTGGATAAATTGTTTTTAATAGTAGACGTTTAGGAGTTTTTAGGTAAAATTATATGGTTATTTTTATCTAGTGCATTGTTGTTTTAATGTCATTATCTTTCATACTTGTATAATTTGTTTGCCATTCTCTTAGCATTGTGTATAAAATAATGAGGTTATTGGAGATATTTAAAGGTGTTTTTATCTCTGTTTTACTTCTGTTAAATATTGGAGGCTGCAGAATTTTTAAAGATCATTTCGCACCAAGTCAGGCAATAAAATATCCATAGTTTAAATAAAATATAACCACTAAGCGTGGAAAAGTGAAATGAGAAAAGTCCATTAATGAGGACAAAATGTGGAGGGTAGAGTGACTAAAGTATTGCGAGTATAGAAACCAAGATGAACATGTTGGTTTGAATAGAGTGATATACAATATGGATTATGACAAAATGCAGTAAAAACATTGTGAATCTAGAAACCAAGATGAACATGTTGGTTTGAATAGAATGATATACAATATGGATTATGGCAAAATGCAGTAAAAACATTGTGAATCTAGAAACCAAGATGAACATGCTGGTTTGAATAGAATGATATACAATAGGGATTATGGCAAAATGCAGTAAAAACATTGTGAATCTAGAAACCAAGATGAACATGCTGGTTTGAATAGAATGATATACAATAGGGATTATGGCAAAATGCAGTAAAAACATTGTGAATCTAGAAACCAAGATGAACATGCTGGTTTGAATAGAATGATATACAATATGGATTATGGCAAAATGCAGTAAAAACATTGTGAATCTAGAAACCAAGATGAACATGCTGGTTTGAATAGAATGATATACAATATGGATTATGGCAAAATGCAGTAAAAACATTGTGAATCTAGAAACCAAGATGAACATGCTGGTTTGAATAGAATGATATACAATATGGATTATGGCAAAATGCAGTAAAAACATTGTGAATCTAGAAACCAAGATGAACATGTTGGTTTGAATAGAGTGATATACAATATGGATTATGGCAAAATGCAGTAAAAACATTGTGAATCTAGAAACCAAGATGAACATGCTGGTTTGAATAGAGTGATATACAATATGGATTATGGCAAAATGCAGTAAAAACATTGTGAATCTAGAAACCAAGATGAACATGCTGGTTGGAATAGAATGATATACAATATGGATTATGTCATAAAATGCAGTAAAAACATTATGAATATAGAAATCAAGATGAACATGCTGGTTGGAATAGAGTGATATACAATATGGATTATATATTGAAAAGAACAGTGTTATATATATATATATATATATATATATATATATATATATATATATATATATATATCTTTTTCAAAATTGGATAAATTGTTTTGAATAGTAGATTTTGAGGAGTTAGTAAGTTCAATTATATGGCTGTTTTTGTCTAGTTGAATGTTGTTATTAATGTCATTATCTTTTTGTAGCCATATAGGAATAAAGTGTTGCTGCCGACACTTGGAGTTTGAACACGGATCGCCAGAGAGCAAACACATGCGATTCCATTATTGAATTAAGAAGATCATGTGACCGTAAATGGGAATTAGCGTGACGTCTAACTGATCACTATTTCTATTCTATCCTCTGTTACTATACAGTTCGCTTTTTTCTACACTATTCACTATTTCTATATACTGATTACTATTCGGTGGTTATGTTTCAAGCAAGTATTATCGAGCATGTACTATTAGTGCGAGTGTTATTCGAAGGCGTTTGACACTAGTATTGTTCAACGGCGTTACTATAGTTGTATCTGCGAATACAAAGTCTCTACTACAACGAGCATTACGAAAGTGACAAATAGTATTCGTTGATATCACAAAAGTGGCAACGAGTGTTCGTTGGCATCACAAAATATATTTTGTATGCTATTTTCTTAGCGTTGTAAATAAAATAATGAGGATATTTGATTTTTCTGTCCATATGCAAATTTTATAAAATGCATAAAAAAAACAAATAAAAGGACGAATTTCAGTCCAATTCACCAGTCAGATCTTCATTCCTAGAGAGATGCCAAACTGACCTACGCAAGTCAAAACTCTGACCAACCAGGACTTTGCCGCGCAAAAATATCTGACTCACCAATCCACAAGCACATTCTATTTCTCTCAAGAACTATATCCAAACATCACTTACGATACTTTAAAAAGTGACATTTTTTCTCACTACTTAAGTATTAGTAAACAAACAATTAAATTCTCACACAACTAAAGGTACGCAACTCCTATCAATTATACAAACAAACTTACGTATACACACTAATAATTGAACTAGCACAAAGGACAATTTAGTACGTAACTGGACACTTATTTTAATTTTGTGAACAAATATGAATAGCAATTGCAAACACCTTCAAACATTCACAGTAATATTCTACGCAACCAAATACACCTATTCTCATTTATCCATCAAAGTTCAACTCAATTGTATTTTATCCATCAATTGTCAACTGAATCGTATTCTCAAATTGTATTAATTGTACATAAATGCTTGTTGTTTTATTGAACTCTTATAATCGGTGTTTCTTACTCAATTGCCTTGTGATTGATTTGTTTTTGAATGTCCATATTCTATATTGTTGCGGATTAATATGGTGAACATGCTCGTAAACTAACCATCTTAATATAAAAACCTTCTGATACCAAATTCAAACTCGTAGCAATCCCAACAAAGTCTTCCCTGTTGTAAATTCTTAGGCAATAGATGCACACACGCAGATATTGGACACAGGAATTTTATGAAACTAATAATTTCTCTTTATTGCAACTAATCTCAAAGGGAAATCTTTCAGAACTTTTATCTTTTTGATCTTCCGTTAAGAACTGTGAAAATAAAATTCTTTTTAAAATATTTCTGATGTTCCATGAAAATTTAATTTTCTCTTTTCTTCAAACACATTTTTATTTAAAAAAAATCTCTTTTGTCATCAACAAATTGAAGAATTTCAGAATCACACTGTCGGAGTTATCTCCTCCTTAGCTCCTTAACTCTTTCACCAGGGGTCTCTCTCTCCCCCTGGCTATAAATACTAGCTGACCCTTTGCATCTTCCTCTTTTTGCCTCAGGATTTCAGCCTTACCACCTCACATATGTGAACGCTCACAGATGCAGCGTTTCCCAAATGGTGGGAACACGCTAAGAACAATACACGTACGTACGAACGAACACTCACCACAACACACACACACACACACACATAATATTCACCACACACACTCTGTCCATGTAACTTGTAACCTTTCTTGTTATTAATACATATATTTGTTTACATATATTTATCGGTCTTGTGTTTGTTTTTCTTTGTCTTCTTTGGACTTTATTAAAGTCCAACTTTCTCATGTAGTTGGACCGGCTAGCAGGAAAATATTAACCCACATGTGTTCACTCAATTCTATTCAACGGAGTTTGCTCTTTGGTGAACATTTTGTTTTAGTGGCAAGATTTCTTGTAATTATTTTCAGAAGTACAAAAACTAAATTTCATTTAGTACAAAACAGAAACTTCTTGAAACATTGTCATAATTCAAAGTTCCATTTTACCAAACACATTCTCACAATGAACATTTTGAGCGGCAAGTTCATTCAACTTTTTATGAGCTCAGATAAAAATATTTCATGAGTATATAGTAGTGTCGGAGTTATCTCCTCCTTAGCTCCTTAACTCTTTCACCAGGGGTCTCTCTCTTCCCTGGCTATAAATATCGCTGATCCTTCGCCTCTTCCTCTTTTTGCCTCAGGCTTTCAGCCTTACCACCTCGCAGATATGAACGCTCACAGATACAACGTTTCCCAAATGCTGGGAACACGCTAAGAACAATACACGTACGTACGAACACTCACCACAACACAACACACACACATAATATTCACCACACACACACACTCTGTCCATGTAACTTGTAACCTTTCTCGTTATTAATACATATATTTGTTTACATATATTTATAGGTCTTGTGTTTGTTTTTCTTTGTCTTCTTTGGACTTTATTAAAGTCCATCTTTCTCATGTAGTTGGACTAGCTAGCAGGAAATTTCCACCCATGTGTGTTCTTCTACTTCTACTCAACATGAACCCCACTGTCCGCTACAACACTAAACTAAAATAGTAAATTTTTGAAAAATTCATATTCCTTGTCGATTTTTTTGTTATCAAATCTGGAAGAAAATTATGTTTTTATTAAAGTACGCTCGCACCAAATTACTACAAAAGTTGGGTTTTTTTTTCATATTTTTGTAATGTTTCGAGACAAAATTTTCGAGAATTGCTACTTTGATATTGTAAAAAGGTTTTACTATAAAATTTTTTCTGTTGATTTTTTTTAAATCTAATTCACCCCAAGCAAAGAAGTAAAGCCGCTAAGACAGAAGGAGTTATTGCATGTGGAAGGGTTAGAAAACTTGAACATTACTATGGCGGAAAAACAGAAGAAGAACAATCAGGAAGGCAGTAGATAGCGATTGACATTGTGTTTAAATTTTTGAAGGTTCACTGGAAAAGTATGAAACCGGAAGAGAATTTCTCGAGGTGGTGGTGGTGGGAGGGAATGTGAGTAAAGAAACTTGACTTTTTGTTTTTACGGATACATCTAATCAGATCAACATTAACTTTATATGGCCTATGGAATTATTTTTGACAATCAGCAGTACTATTCAGAAAAAGAAGACATTAAAACCTAACAACCATTCTTTCTACTTAAAGGCTGACGTTGCTTTGGTATGTAAGCTCATCGTCAGTATTTTCAAGTGATAATCGGAATGTGCTCTGCTTTCAAGAGTTATATACTGTTTTAGAATCATGCTGGCTCCGTGAACAAATTAAATTCGTTCCGGGTCGAATCCAGACCCACAATCCTGAAAGTTGGAACTCCCAAGTTTTCCTCATTGCAGTTGTTTTGTGGAATCTTCTACAACAAGCCAGTTAACCCCTGCTAGGAAATGCACTATTCCTGTTGTAACTGTCACCATCACAATCTTGCAAATATATAACAAGCATTCATTGGTTAATCACTTTCAATCTAGCTTGCTGATTGGTCAGTTCCGACCAATCAAACCGCCTGCACGCGACAAATCTGTTTTTTTCCGCTCAATATGCTCGGAGCCTCCCATGTGATTCTCGATGATATATAAACAGAACACGTGTAAACTCCCTCGTGTTTCTTTTCATCTCTCTCGCGTCTTATTTGGCAAGATGTAATCTTCAAGAACTCCTGTCTTAACTAATGCAGTCAGACGTTGAACACCATTACCAACATTCACGCAAGCATGAACTCTGAAATCTTTTCTGAACTTTTACCAACTTGTACAATACACAATTCCAAACATACTAAAGAAATTTTATTCTTCTAAACTACAGTTTAATAATTACCTTCACTTTATGAACTTAGTGTTATAAAATAAAATAAAACATATCTCGGCTGATTTGCAGGCAAATACTCAAGAGCGAAAGCCGGGTGTGAACGGGACAAAGCCCCGTCACAAAATGACCAAAATGTGTCGGGAACATTTGTAAACGAAGATCGTTTACAAATGTTTCCGACACACGAATTCCGGTCGAAAAATAAAATAATATTTAAAGTGTTCTATTTTTCGTTCAATAAAAATGCTTCCCTCCTAATTATACTCGCTTCGTTTTTCGAGCCTGTTAAGCCATAAAAAAAACGCTATAAAAGGGGTCACACGGAAGTTCAACAGGTGGCCAGGAACGAGACCCGTCACGGTCAGCAGCTGTCAGCAGGAGAGCATCAACCATCGTCAACATGTGTGAACTACTATGAGAGATCGACCTAGATCCGAAGCCGGCTTATGAACTATACCACAAGGTAGCTGTCCCAAACCCTCACGTTCCTGTTGAAATAAACCACGTAAATCTATTTCTGCTGTTGTCATATATCTTTCTTGCAACCATACGCTTGTCTATAACATTAGGTACAAATATTACCTAATCTAAGAGATAGAACTCTGTCTAACCTTTTCACTCAGTATTCATGCATGTGTATCAAACACTAATAAATTCAATTGTTACGTCTTGAAACAAGATGTTTATGAATCTTTATTCTCTATCTTGTAGTAATTGTTGTGGATGGAAGATTATTGAACGCACACAATTTTAAACCTTCTGATAATTCAAACCTTCTATTCCTTTGCAATACACATTCCACAACAGTTTTCGGCAATTTTTTTGTACGTGATTTTTGTTTTAGACAAATGTTTTTATACAATAACAATCATTTTTAACTTGGAAATAAATTTAGGAATAATCAGAATTAATTGCGAAATCCATCGAAAACCACCCATGAGATAAAAGTAATTGATTGTACGGAAAATAAGGAGCTGCGTACATCAAATTGTCTTTAAATCAAGTGGCGGCAGATGAATTATTGTTAAACATTTCAAAGGTAAGCGTAAACATATTCTTTGTAGATTTCTTTTGCTGTTAAATTTGGAAGAAAGACACACTGCCACAAAATTCTTGAATTATTTTTGTAATTTTGCAAAACAAATTTTCGAGATTATAAGAATTATTTTTATAGATATATTGAATTATTTTTGTATAGATACAAGTCAAAATTGCCAGAAAACCAATAATACTAGTAACAAAAAGAAGACTTTGAAATCTAACAAACATTCTTTCTGATTAAAGGCTTGTTGTAATATGTTAACAAGAACGACTATTTGTAGATGTCTGTTTATTAACATTGTAGTAATTACATACACAGTACATAGAAATCATGCGACAGGCATTCATTGGTTGATCTCCTCAAAACTAGCTCGACGATTGGTCAATTCTGTCGAATCAGATATCCTGCACGCCAGGAATGAAATTTCCCATTCACTAAGGTTGAGCCGATCACGTGATACCCAGCCTTCAAAACACATGTAAGCTCTCTCTCTCTCTCTTTCTTCGTTTTCTCATTCATCTTTCTCCTTGTTGCCAAGATCTAACCTTCAAGAACTACCGTCTTGACCGTGCAAATCCGTCGAAAATTGCGGCCGTGCATTCGTTACACACACACACACACACACACACACACACACACACACACACACACACACACACACACACACACACATCCTACCTTTTAAGGTTCATTAATTTATATTTATAAGGTTCATTAATTTATATTTATATGGTTCACTAATTTATGTTTTTATAAGGTTCACTAAATTATATTTATAAGGTTCACTAATTTATATTTATATATTTGTAAGGTTCACTAATTAATATTTATAAGGTTCACTAATTTCTACTTTTATATTTATACGGTTCACTAATTTATATATTTATAAGGTTCACTAATTTATATTTTTATATTTATAAGGTTCACTAATGAAGAAAGCTTAAATGAATAGTGGACACTGAACACCGTGACTAAAGCAAATTGTGAATTGTCTTCTTTAAAATGGTTGCCAAAACATTGGCAAAATGTAGTCAGTCAGACCTGCGTAGAGAAATCACATTTTGTATAATTTGGCTGCAATTACGTTTTCTTTCCTGTGTGTCTTCTGAAGTTTGCTCATTTTGCTTAATAATATCTGCTCATTTACATGGATTTGGAACTGCCATTGTTTGCATTTTATACTTTTTTGCTGGGATGCTATTTTACTTCTGCCATTTTTTTTCGTTTCTTTCTCAAATTTATCGTCTTTACAGCTGTTCCATTCCCCTCCATTTTGGTATTCCCTCGTCACTGATTTTGCATGGTGAGTATATTATATAGACTATTTGCATTGTTTGGACTATCGCTCTCATCTTTGTTGCCATATTTATCACAAAGTTTCAGCCGTTGTACGCTCCAGCCTTCTTCAGGTGGTTGGAATGTCGAACTGAACCCTTTATTTTGCTCGCTGGGGTAGACTGTTCTAGTTCCACGTGCCATGTATAATGGATGTCAGTTATTAGTTATCTCCTGTTAATTCCCTTCTCCGAGTTCTCCACTGCCTTGACCGGGCATTGAACTCACACTCTTTGGGTTCTGTCACTGGATCTAACTAACGCCTCAAGGACACATGACATATGTGTGTGTGTATGTATATGTATAGGTGTGTTAATGCATATATGTGTGTGTGCATATGCTTATATTTGTGTTTATGGATATTCGCACTGAGGAGCTGTAATACAGCGAAATAGTACTGTCTGCGAATGACATAAATTAGCTCTTAAAAATATATATTTCAATTCAGTACTGTTGAGTGAAAAGCTGATTCTATTGCAAAGCTCTTCAGTAAAATGAGTGAAGCACTCCGGCTGTTTGGCATTTGATTACATTCATAAAAACAATACGCTAGATTTTTAGCTGCTTAACCCTGCCGAATGAAGATAACTCAGTGGTAGAAACTCTGCCTGACACCAAATTTCTAGTTGCCATGAGGAGCTGTGGTACAGCGAAAGAGTACTGTCTGTGAATGGCGTGTGTGTGTGCGTGTGTTTGTGTATATATGTCTGTGACTGTGTATGTATATATCTATATTTGCGTTTATCAGGCAGTCGAAGAATTTTCTTTGATGTGGGGCGACTTTGATGCTTTTCAAACACTCGCCTGGTGGTTGTCAAATTTCTTCTGTGCCGTTTGTTCCTTGACCGGGCTGACCTGGTTTGCATGCAGCAGCTGTTCGTCGACTTCTCGAATTCAATTCAGCTTTTGCTTTTATTCACCAAGATAGGCTCCAAAATTCCTTCTCTGGAATTGAAGGGAAACCTTTTGGTTGCTTCCGAATTAAAATAAATAAATGCAATTATTTTTCCACAAATCGGAATGGTCCCCACAAAATTCAAAAGTCTAGAGCCTAACAGTGTCTGATTTCTCTCGGAAAAACAGACGATACACGTTCAAGCAGCTTAAGTTTCTTATTGTAAATATATAAATATGTGACTTGCACCAAGGGTGTGTGGGATCTTCCACAACAAACCAGCCTTAGCTCTTTTTAGGAAATGCACTCTTCCTATCTGGTAACGCCCTACTTTATTATAACAAGAATTCATTAGTCGATCACCTCCAATCTAGCTTGTTGATTGGTCAGTTCCGACCAATCAAACCGCCTGCACGCGACCAATCTGTTTTCCCGCTCATATGCTGGGCGCCTCACGACCATTATATAAACTCAGCACGTGTAAAACTCCCTCGAGTAGTAGTTTTCTTTTCATTCATCTTTCTCGCACGTCTCATTCCTTGCTACCAAGTGCCAAGATGTAACCTTCAAGAACTCCCGTCTTAGTCATTGCTGGCCAGACGTTAAAGACAATTACCAACATTCACAAACTCTGAAATCATTTCTGAACTTTTACCAACTTTGCAACTCACAATTCCAAACTTCATTCGTCTAAATTACAAGTTTATTACTTCTTAATATGAACTCCGGTACAACTTTAATTAATACCTAATCAAAGGGACACGACTCTGTCCTACCTTTTCAGTTCGCATGCATGTACATCAAACATTAATAAATTTAATTGTTATGTTTTGAAATGATTCCGTTCAGTTTTACTTTTGTATTTTATTCTATGTGCTATTTACGTCAAGTATAAATTGCATTGCGTGCACGCATTGTCCTTTAATCTCACCTCCTAGCCAAAGTACAATATTGGTAAACTCAATCACTACAATAATGATGACCGCGACGTTCACAACAGCGATAGGAATACAAACCATTAGCGATCCCGTCGGAAATAAACAACAATGGTAACCTCTATCGCTACAGATGTTTAGTGTTAAAAAAAATAGTGCTTTGTGTAGTTGTAGTATAACACAGCCATAAAGTATAATGAATTATATCCAACACCGTTTGCACTACTCGGAGTTTCATAAACGCTATCTTCAGGTGCTGACCGTTAAATAAATCTAATTTAAAATTATCTCAGATTGACGTATAGGTTGGTGCAAAAATAATATCGTTTTTTGACGTATTTTTTAACGTGAAAAACGATATTATTTTTGCACCAACCTATATATATATATATATATATATATATATATATATATATATATATATTCAAAATTAACATATGCATATTATCACTACATGCATATAATTTAAAATTTTGAATAAATATTATTTGCTCTACACAGTACCGAGCACTCTTTTTTTTTAAGAATAGTGTTTTTGGTTATTGGAATTTTATTCCATCTGTACCAACCCTGTACTTATATATATGGAGAGAGGAAGAATCTATTGTTATATATAATGTTATTGTTAATCCTCATGGATTACCGTGCATAAATGTCATCTTATCTTTGCTATAGGAAAAAAAAAGAATTTTTTTAAACAAATTCTGTTTAATTAATTCTTAAATTTACTGATTTTCTTTCAAACAAATCTCTTGCATAAATATTGGGATTTTAGTTCTGTTGTTTTCACTTCTATCCAATAATAACATTTTATGACAAATCAGAAAAACTAGATTGAAAAATTGTGATGTTCGAACATTTTGTTTTTACCCAAACTATTTTTGAGCAAGGAACAAATTCTTTTTTAACACCGGCTATCGTAATTTCTTGGTTTCGTTCACTGTTTCTGTTGAGAAACTATATGCGTTTTATTTTCTAAACCTTTTTTTTTAATTGCAATTGATTTAAAAATAGGACCTTTATTGATCGTGAAATACTCTCGGAATTGAGAAAGAAATATCAAATCCGAAAACAACAGCAACTGAATCTGTAGATTCACCCTGAAAGAAAAGGTAAGTCAAGCAAGACGAGCTGTCACGAACTTTCTGAAAGACCCACCAAGCAAATAAATAAATAAACACTGTTTAAGTGTCTTCTTTAAATTTCGAAAGAGAAATTCATTATCGAATATAAATTAACTTTTTAAGCATTTTTACTTCCTAAAACCCACAAAAACGCATTTTTTTAAATAATTTAAAAATGTCTTTTTTTTGGAGCTCATGAGATCGCTAAAAACAAGAGCATATATAGTCTGATGAAAAAGACGCCAAACTTGACGAAAACAAAATTTTATCGACTAATTGTTTATGTTATTATTAAGAGGAAAGAACAAAGTAATTTTATTAGAACATTCCAACTTTTGATTGAAAAACCTTGTTTCTTGTTATCACCAGAACTCTAGAAAACAACATGGCGAATTTTTTGTGTATTTTTTTATGACAGACATTAATTTTGAAAATCTTGCAAAAATAGAAATAATTGTCAGATTTTAATGAAACTTTCAGAAACTCTTCAGGAATTATGGAAATTATTATAAATATGTTATTTTTTTCTTAAAGTCATTATATTTATATATATATATATATTCCCCCCCCATAAATAATTTAATGAAAACTAAAATAATTCAATGTTGAAGCACGCAAGTTATTAGTTAAAAACACACGGCTTTGAGGAAAGTAAATCAGTTTTTGTTTTTTTTAAAAATCCAACCTCGTCTTCCTAAAATTAGTTCTGAATTGTAACATACAAAACTCAATAAAACAAAGACATTATTTAATTAAATTTTAAATGCTTTTAGTTGCTTTTATGAATATGAAACTTTTTGATGAAAAATGAATTTTTAAAGAATTAATTGTTATTTCATAAATTATTTTATTTTTACATTAAAGTTGTTAAAGTTAAATATTGTAAAATTGGTGGAAATGTCCAATCCTATATTTAATGGTTTTTTTAAGTACATGTATCCATACAGATTATAAATTGCACAAGCTTTTTACAATCAATGAACCACCAATTAGAAAAATCTTACTGTTCCTTGCCTTTTTTTGTGTGTCAATAAAAACCGTTATAATTCAAATGTACGGAAACCCAGAAGAAACATGATACAATAAAAACCTCACGTGACTTGATTTTGTATATAAATGTTGTATGGCACTGTTAACAGCTTTTACTCAACGTGGTGTAACAAGCTTGTCTTGCTAGATCTGTTACTACTGAAAAGTGAGTTCGATTCTCACTGGATGCCCCATGCTTTCGGCCTTGTGCCACATCTAAGATATGCTTGGAAAATCGCTTTACATTTTTACATTTACGATTGGCGAAACACGGGTGGAGAAGTTTTACTTAAAAAAAAAATTTGAACAACATATCCTATATACGACCAAGTAGCAGCAGGAAATTTTGAAAAGTAAGTACCATTTCTTCATTTTCATACCAATTTCATTTCAATTTATTTCAATTTTGTGTATTTGTTTTCAGTGAGTCTTATTTCAAATACATTTTTTTCTCATTATAGCTCATAAATGGCTTTTCTTCTTTAATTTTTAAAAAAGTAAGTACTATTTGTTTGTTTTTTTTATTCCTCTAATTTAATGTTTTTTGGGGGTTTTTTTGTGAATGTCATTCGTTAGATTTTTAATTCATTTTTCTTTTTTTTTTTTTCTTTTAATTAAGAAATAACTCAAAAAAACATACCCCACTGGCCACTGACATTTTTTGTGACTCTTCAATTTTTCCGAGTAAGTACCATTTGGTTTGTTTATTTGGATTTTTTTTTATACCTCTTTCAAAATATTTTGTGAATTTGAGTTTGTCTTTAGTGAGTTTTGAATTCATTTATATTTCTTTTAATTAAGAAAAAAACCCAGAAAGCATAACCCACCAGACACTGAATTGTTTGAGTCTTCAATATTTTTATACTTATTTTAATATACTTTTTAATTTGTGCATTTATATTTAGATGTACATACTTTAATTATAACTTATGTTTTATGTATTTTTGTTTTGTGGGAGAATATTTAAAGTGATTTGTGAGTCATACTTTAATCCTTATTAGTTTTTGTTTCAATTAAGAATTCATAGCCTAAAAATGAAACACAATACTAACATCATTTCTACATTCAATTTATTCAAGTACTAATTAAATTCTCCATGAAATATATTTTAGTTGGCAATTGATTTTCTTTTTTTTCTTTGACATTTCAGGATGAACAGGACTGAGGAAGTCCTACAGAAATATGGTGGTATTGCATCTGGAGAGCCAGTTCTGTGTGGGTATATATTTTTAAAAAATTACAAACAAACCTCAGTGAACGACACAGAAAATTGGGCCTCTTCGGAAAATGCTAAAATTGGATTTCCTAGGGATTAAAATGAATCTCCAGACAGAAAAAAATAATAACCCAGCTGAAACAAAAACTCAATAAATTGACAGCCTTGTTAATCAAAAAATAAAGGTCCACACACTCACAATCCAGGAAGATGCACTATGCCTGCTTATTAAGTGGCGTGGCTGGTAGGAATATTTCTGAACTTTTGGAACGTTTTATTTCTGTTGTGCAGGAACCCAGATTTGACATAAAATCAGTAACCACAGTTGGGTGAACTGGGGTTTTTTTTTTTTTCAGATATAAAAACTGTTGATTTGATTTTAGAATCTGAAAGTTGTAGTCTTATTTTTGATGCAACAACACAAGATAGGATACATGTAAACTGTATGATGGTCACAACACCATCATCCTCTCATCTTTTGTCAATCTAATGACTTCCTGGTGGAACTGCTGAAGACTACAGGAACCATATCAGTAGTGCCATCAAAAAGCTTGCTGATATATACTCAGTAGTATCTGCGATGAGTGTTGCTAGCTGCCATGGAGCAGTAATCAATAAAATTAAATGCTGCTTGACAGACCGGGCTCTAGTCAACGACTTGACTGTTTTTTATTGGAGAAAGGGTGGAGCACCGACTTAATTGAATTAAATTGCAATGTGCATCTGTTAGAAGCCATTTCCAACAGAGTTAAGGAGTTTCAAGCATGTGAAGAGCGGTCACTCAAGAATTCTGGTGAGTGCATCACATGCAAGATTATCATGGCATTGAATTCATTACGTTTTAGTGACAAATACGACCATGTGATGCAGATGAAGGACTTCATCAAGCAAGAAGGTTATGAAGTAACAAGATTCCTGGGAAACCGGTTGCACGTAATTTTTCATTTAGGTGGTGTGTATTTCTCCATTTTTGAAAATCTAAAAAAATTTGGGCTCAGTCTGTTACCAAAAAATAAACTGGTAGCAAAGTTAAAAGATCTCAGAGTAGAGGAAGCAGCAGAGATCGAACTGCAAGTACTTGGCATCCTAGGGAAGATGCTGTCTGGGCCTTGGGTGAATAAATTTTATACAGATCTAAAAAGATTCAGAAAACTCTATTAACACTATGAAAATAGTGAAAAGCGTTATTGAGGAAATAAAAAAAAATTACTACTGGCTGAATACGACTTCTTTGGGGACATTTTGCCAGCAGCAGTAAAAGGAAAAGTTGATGGTTGCCCCAAGAAATGAGCAATTATTTCAAGACATGATGACTGCCTGTTTCAAAGGTACTGTTTCAGTTTTGGAACGGTAGTACAATCTGTCATTTGAGACTGTACGCTACAGACAACTACAGAATTGGTGCTATCATCTGTAAGGCAACATACCATGGAGGTTGAAAGTGTGATAGGTGAATACTGTGAAAAGAAAAAAAGTATCTCCAAATGCTTATGTCTCCAGCATAAGCAACAACATCAAAGCAAAGAGGAATAATGTATGTTAGCTATATAAATGGCCTGGAGGACAGTACACTTCAACGTTACTTGGATGTTGCCATGCAGTATAGCAGCAAAAAATAGAAAAAGAAGTTTTAAAGACTGAAATTATCCAAAGGAATAAAGAGAGACAAAGCCATCTACAAAAAAAAAAAAGAGAGAGAGAAGGTTAAAAACGATATCTAACACTACTTCTGCTATAAAGGCAGAATTTCCAGACTTGCCACAAGATTTAGTAGATTACATCTACAAATTCTTAAGTGGTGATATAGTTGGCCGTAGCATAAAGCACATTTGGACAGTTGATTCTGTTGATGCGTTATTTGTAGGATGGGTCAATGGATTTTCTGACCCAGATTACAGCATTTTCTATGAACAAGAAAATGATGAATATCAACTGGAAAAATGTGAATTGGCCACCGGCATTATTATGCACGACCTAATACTTAACACTTAAACCAACTTTCTATATGTGGCAGTAAGGACTCCAAGTATTAGGTTGGAGTTTTTGAGGAGCATTGAACCACCTCTTAATTGCTGTTGTTCACTGGTCCACTCTGATCTGGAGTGGTAGCATCTGTTAGGGTCCCAGCTATGGGGAAAAATAATAGAAAAAAAAAGGCCCTTTTCAGCGCCACAAACATTTCACGAACGTCTGATAACGATTACATTGAATTTCTAAACCCCTGTTCTTACTTGGCTATGAAAAATAAAATGAAGAGTGTACGTGATTATGTAACTATTAAGAAAAATGTATAGCATTTCAACTTGTATTATGTAACTATCTTATGAAATTTACATGATCTCAGTTTTATATTATCTCAGTTATGTCATTTTTTCCATAAATGAAATATCAAAATTAATAAAACGAGTGGAAATTCAAATACCATACAATGTACACTACTGATATTTCATATGAAAGGTAATTAATTAGTTACCTTTCTTATGAAATTTGATCTCACTCTTCATGTCTTATTTAATTTTTTTATAGTATTATGCTTTTCAATGAAGCATAGTAAAGATAAGTACAAACAAAACAAAAAAAAGGAGGCTGATAGTTTTCCTTAATGACTTGCACGCTTCAACATTGAATTTCTAGAGTTTTCAGTAAATTATTTATGGGGGGTGTATGTATGTATATATATATATATATATATACATACACATACACACAAGTATATAATTGGTGTATACGGAATGAATTCCAATATATCTAAATATGTCTGGGTGCTTATGTATTATAATCAGATTGTGTTTGTGTTGTTTTGCGTATGAGTTTAAGACCTCATTCACACACTTGGGATTAAAATATATATATACATGTATTGTCGGATGACCGGATATTGTAGCGTCTGTTCTAACGTAATTTCAACAAAGAAATCAATTGAATAACATATGTATTTCTTCTTTTCTCCTCAGCAATTTTATAGTTTTTAAACTTAGTGATTAAATTTTGATTTTTAAAATTGGCAGTTTTTAATTTTAATATCAAATTTTATCATATAATTTAATAATTATTGGTTAGAATAAATTCATTTTTAATATTACCCCTATTTTAAAGATCTAAATAGCTATTATAACATGACTTCGTTATCAAGCTTTTTGAATTTTCCTATACTTGTATTTTGATTGGTCATTCTAGCTTTTGTAACAACGTTTTCCCCTTATGAAGGATCATTAATTAATTTGAAACTTTTAAAACCATTTATTTTAAATTCAACATCATCACTTGATAAGACACCGAGTGTGTTGAAACAAAATGGTGATTTTATAACATATTTATGTTATAAATTTTTTTTTAAATAATTATATATATATATATATATATATATATATATATATATATATATATATATATATAATGTAAAATGGCTTAAAACAAATTTATAATAATAATTTCCATCATTCCTGAATAGTTTCTGAAAGTTTCATTAAAACCTGACAATTATTTTTATTTTTGCACGATTTTCAAACATAATGTCTGTCAAAAAAAAAAAAATGCACAAAAACTCACCATGTTATTAGTAGTTTCGGTAAAGGTTTTTCAATCAAAAGTTAGAACCTTCCAATAAAGACAGAAAATTTTTTTAAAATGATTAACAATTACTTTCCCCTTGATAGTAACATAAACATTTTGGCAATAAAATTCTGCTTTCGTCAAGTTTAAAGCTGTTTTTTCCTGCTATGCCTACTTAAAAATAATGAGGTAAAAAATCTGTTAACGTAAAGGTAAACCATCACTTATGACCTTCCATACTATAACTTGCTTCACGTAACATGTCAGTGCATGATGAAATCACTCACATGTTACTCATCAATCAACACTGCAGTTCAAACCAGCTTTCTCCCATTTTAAAGTACATTTTTTCAGTGCAAATGTAATCAATCTTTGTTTCAAAATATATTAAATGAACTTTATAATTTCTAATTTTCTTAAATTAATTTTTTAAAGTTATAATTGATTTTTAAAAGAATTTTAAACGGAGACATTCACTTTTGTGAACAAAAGTTAAAAAAATGGCTGACAATTGATTAGCTGTCAATTTTGCGGATTCAAAAATTTCAAGATTTTTCATGAAAATTTTGGACATACTAGAAATTATTAAAAAATGTAAAAAAATATATTCCCAAAATACTTTGGTCTTTCCTCTTGATAATAACATAAACATTTAGACAATAAAAAATTATTTTCATCAAGTTTAAGGCCTTTTTTATTCAGGCTATACTATTTTTTATGGATCTCATGAACATACTTAAAAGAAATTCAGTTACATTATGGTTTTATTTAGATATGTCCAATACTTCACTAAAAAATGAGCATACCCTGATGGAAAAAAGGCCCCAAACTTGATAAACAGTATTTTTATCGTCCAACTAAATGTTTCTTGTTATTAAGAGGAAAGACCAAAGTATTTATGGAATATTTTTTTTAATTTTTTAACCCTTCGTAGCACATGCGAAATTTTAGTTAAAAATCTTGTCTTTTTTTTTTTTTTGAGTCAGGAAAATTAACGTAACATTGATCATGTCAGCTATTTTTGACAACTTTGTAAACAAAAGTTACATTCTCCATTTAAAAATTTTGTAAAATTCAATTATACCTTTTTCAAATGTTATTTTAGGAAAATGTAAAGTTTACTTAATGTAAATGGAAACAAACATTACTTGATTTTTTAGCAGAAAAAATTTAGTGGAAAATAGAAGAATGTCTAATCGTGGTGATTGGTTTGGGCGATGGGAATTGAGGTTTATGTCAATGTATCAACAACCGACATCAGGACAATTTATTGAACGGAAGACCAGAAGTGACAGTATTTTCAAATTTTAAGTGAACCAGTTTATTTAACTATAAAGTAATCCTTAAAGATTAAATATTTTCAAAAATTTAAAATTTCATTGATTTTTTTAGGTAATTTTTTTGATGAAGATATGTCCAAAGCCTGCACTGTTTCCATCCCTAAAATCAAATCTAAAAAAGAAAAATTAATAATTGCACTATGTCTCTCACTGAAAAAGAAAAAAGGATATATTTAAAAAAAAAAATGAAAAGAAAATATTTAGTGAAATATGTTTTTAAAAAAAAAAAAGAAAATTAAAGATTTTGAAAATGTGATGATGATGATGGTTGGTCAGTCAAAGAATTTGATTTGTGCTAGATAGAAGGAAATCAATGCAATTTATGAGGCTGGATCCTTGCTATAATGAGAAACAACTCTTAAAACGTGACATTATTTCTGAATTGTTTCTCTCTAGTTTTGCTGGAAACATTTCTAATACATTTTTTGGCATATTAAAAAAATTATTTTAAAAATACAAATCTTTCGCAGATTGTAATAAGCTTTCAAATTTAAGCTCTGTAAAAATAGATCTTTTTATAAGAGCATTTCCAGCAATGTGCATATCCAAACTTAATTTTAAAATATTTAACAACTTTCATTTTTTATTTAGAATTGGAAAAAAATAATTCTTGTAAAAATTCATTTTCCATCAGAAAAAATATTTTGGCTTCAGACAATAACATATATTATTCATAAAAGCCATTAAAAGTTTTTCTAATTAAATAATGTGTTAGTTTTATTGTTTTTTGTATTTTACAATTTTGTGTAGAAACACTTCTCAATTTACAAAAAAAAAAAAATCAATGATATGTATTCTTCAAAGTCTGCATTTAGCTAAAATAATCACAAAAATACACATAGTCAATTTTTTTATTTTTCATAAAATTAAGTAATGTTAAGTAATTAACAGATGTAAAAAAAGTTTTTACCATGACTTTCTAAAAAACAAACTTTTCTAAAATAATTTAATTCATTTTTTAATAAGTTCTGAAAATTTCATTAAAATCTCACAATTGATTTTTGCAAGAATTTCCAAATTGTTTTTCAAGTGAACCGCTGACATAAAAAAAAAAGATTTTTAACCAAAATTTCAAACATGCTAGGAAGGATTAAAAAAATTTTTTAAAATAATAAAAAAGTACTTTGATCTTTCCTCTTAATAACATAAAAATTTTAATGATAAAACTTTGTTTTTTATTAAGTTTGAGGCCTTTTTTTCATCATGCTATGCTGTTTTTTTTTTTGGTGAGTTAATGGACATAGCTAGTTTTATTTGAAAGATAAAAGCCTAAAGCTGGTGTAAATTAAAAGAAAAATTGATTTCCATATATGATTAAATATTTTACAGGCATTTAAATATGTATTCATGGACTCATCAAACTGCCATTGTAGTTTTTTTTACCAAGATTTTCTAAGAAAATCTTTTTAATGTTATTTACCACTTTCAAAATTTCAAGAAATTAAATTTTGATTGCAAAATTTATTTTATTACTTAAAAGCAGGACTCTTTAGAGAATGTAAATTATTGATTTTTCTTCCAAACTGATATTCAGTTTTTGAAATTGTGCTTCAAATCATAAAATAAAAGATGCAATAGAAAAGCTTTTAATTACTTTTATAAATCAGATTTATTAAGGACACTATTGTCTTGAGAAAAAATTTTTTTTTTTCATGAATAATAAATTTTCTAAAGAAATTTTTTCTAATTTTAATTATGTTAATTTATTATAATTTATTTTATAAATCTTTTAAAATTCTGCATTACTTTGATTGCATTAGGTGATATTGATATTAAGTGAAAACTGTATTTACTAATCAAAATTAAAAAAAACTTAATACAAATTGTCACACAGACAAAGATATTTAAAATAATTTAATTTTTTTATGTATATGAGATATGTAACTATCCCATTTTTGAATGTATGAGCGACCATACATGACATTATCAGAAAATAAGAGTGATGACTATAGTAAATTTAAAGTCAACATCCCTAAAATTAAATTACAAAGAATATTTTCCATCATTTTTAAGATTACTCTGTACATAAAAACTATATAAAAAAGGCACTCCTGTAATTTTCTTAAATTATGCTTTACAGATAAAGTCTCTATAGAACAACAATCAATATGGCATTGCCTTTTCAAATATGTAAACATGCCTAAAAAACTACTATTGTTTCCTTAAAAAAACAACGTCTTTAAAAAGTAAAGAATTTCTGCGGTATTTTTAAACTTAAAAGTAAGTAATATTTGTTTCAAATCAGATTAATTATACTTTAAATCAGCTAATATTCCTGAAATAAATCTTCAGAAAAATATATTTTATTTTTGGAAGATTTTTCAATAAAGAGAATTACATTGCAATAAAAGACGACAACAAAAGGGTACTAATCATCTATTTTAGCTAAAACAAATCTATTCCAATCAATACAAAATTGCTAAAAAAAGTAGCATACTGTGATGAAAACATGCTCCAAACATAATGAAAAGAGTTATCATCAAGATCTTTGTTAGAAGATAGATCAAAGTATTAATTTGGAAAGTTTTGCAAAAATCAAGTAATTGTTGGATTTTAATGAAATTTTCAGGGCTTATTCACAATTGAATGTTATTACTTTTTAAATGTTTTTATTAGAAAATCTTGGGGAAATACTTTTTTTTACATGTGTATCACCCCCTTATTTAATTTTATTTAAACTTTAGAAATTCAACATAAGAATTTTTAGTGACTTTATTAGTTGAAAGCAGAATCTTATGGAGAATTTGAACTTTTTTTGCGCAATTGGACTTACTGAAAATCTATTTTGAATCGAAAAAGAATAAAACTAAGTCATTATGTAATTAGACAATCTTTTAATTGCTTTTATGAATAATGTGTTAAGGACAATATTGTTTTATAAAAAGATTTTTTTTCCAATGAAAAATGAATTTTTACAAGATTTATTTTCATTTTTAAAAATTTGATTTGAATAATTTGTAATACTTTTAAATCTTTTAAAATTTAGTTTTAATGGTGTAACTCTTAGGAAAGAGTGTTATTAAATAAAACTATATTTACTAATCATATATCATCAAGCTTATTACAATCTGACACACCCAAATATTTTTAAAAGAATTTTTAATTATTTTTGCATGTGTAAAAATGTGCTAAATTTTATAAAGACAGTCAGACATGTAGGATACTATCAGAAAAAAAGAGTGACATCTATCATAAGTTCAATAAAACATTAAATTATGAAAAATATTTTCTAAAATTTTTACGATTACTGAGTACTTAAAAGGTGTTCGTATTATATTCCTTAATTATTTTTTAAGTTCATGTAGAACAACATTAGATAATCTATGTGTCATCAAGCTCTCACAGAGGTGTTAAAAACACTTTCTTAACAAAGCTGTCAAAATAAATAAACAAGTTACCATCTTGTTGAAAAATGCATTTCTTTGACATTTTAAACTTAAAAAAGTAATAGCTGTTCCAAATCAGATTAATTATAGTTTAAATCAGTTAATATTCCTCAATTAAAGTTTCAGAAAACTATATTTTATTTTTGGAAGATGTTTAAAAACAAGAATTAACTTTTGTTTACAAATGTGTCAAAAATGGCCTATATTTATTGAATAGTTGAATTGTAGTGAGCATTTATGATTAGTAAATAGTTTTAATTTAATGCAAATATTATTTGGCTTTGCAAATTAATACAGAATTTGAAAATATTGTAAAATTTAGGTACCTCCAATAATTCACTGAAAAAACAACATAGCATGATGAAAAATCCCCAAACTGATAAAAACAAAGTTTTATCATAAAAATGTTTATGTTATTATTAAGAGGAAAGACCAAAGTATTTTTTTATTGTTATATTCAATTTTGAATCTTTTCATGCGCATTCAAAATTTTGTTCAAGTATCTTGTTTTTCTTGTGTCAGAAGATTTGTATTAAGAAATTTATCTTTTTTTGCAGTAAAAAATACATTGTATTGGAAATTCTTACAAAAATCAAATAATTGCCAGAGTTTATTTAAATTTTCAGGACTTACTCGAAAATGAATTAAATTATTTTGTTTTAGAAAATCTTGGTAAAAATATTTTTTTTACATCTCTTAATCACACTTACATAATTTTATGACATTTTGAAAAATTTAAATTTCAACCAATTCATATTTACATTAATTAAAAGCAGGATTTCTTGGAGAATTTAAATCATCAACTTACTGAAAATCTACTCTGAATCTTAAAACAAAAAATGCAAGGAAACTATGACATTATTTCATTAGAAAAGCTTTGAAATGTTATCATAAATAAGATATATTATGGACATTATTGTTTTAAGAAAAATATTTTGACGATTAAAGAATTTTTACAAGAATAGTTTTCAATTTAAAAAAATTATAATTAGAAACATTTATTTCAAATCTTTTACAATTCTGTATTAATTTCAGCCTTTTAGATGATATTTTTGCTTGAAAACTATATTTACTAATCATAAATGAAAAGGCTTAATGCAAATCATCAAACACCAATTTTTAAAAGAATTTTTTGTATGCTTATAAACATGTTGAATTTCGTAAGCCCAGTGGCCATACATGACGTTATCAAACCATAAGAGCATTGACTATAATAGATTTAAATCCAAAATTTCTAAAATTCAATAAAACATTAGATAACAAATAATATTTCCCTAAATTAAGATAAATGTGTACTTAAAATTAAATAAAAAAGATAGTCATTTCTTTTCTTCAATGATAATTTACAGATAAATTCTCTATAGAACAACATTGAATCTGTCATCAAGCTGGAAACACATCAGCAAATCTGCTGTTGGGCTAAAAAATGCATTTCTGTGATATTTTAAATTTAAAGTAAATAACATTTGTTTCAAATCTGATTTGTGTACGCAAACTATTTTTGAGCAAGGAACAAATTCTTCTTTTACACTGGTTACTGTAATTTTTTTGTTTTGTTCACTATGTTACAAATCTACAATCTGCACACATTCTATTTTAAAATAAATAAAAAATTAATTAAAAAATTTCAGTTTCATTGAAAATAGGAAGTTTTATGAATTACAAAATATTCTCAATCTTGAGAATGAATATCAAGTCCGACAGCAACTTAATCTTTTTTTTTTTTTGTTTTTAACACTTTTCATTCAAAAAGATTTAGAGATTCACTCTGAAAAGCTAAGTTAGATGAACCATCACGGCCTTGGTAAGAGCTGCCTCACAAAAAAGCACATTTTAAATAATCAACATTTCATTTTATTAGGTTGGTGCAAAAATAATGTTGTTTTCTCACATATGTTACTATGTGAGAAAACGACATTATATTTGCACCAACCTAATATTTGAAAGATAATAGCCTAAATCTAATTCAAACTAAAATAAAAATTAATTTCCATATATAAATAAAAATTTCAGTCATTTTTTTTTTTTAAACCTTTGCAAATTTTCTCATCATTCATTGACTCATCAAATCGATATCATAGATGAAAATCGAATGGGTTTAAAACTGCTTTTACTTTTTGTTTTGTTTTTTTTTTGTAAAAATTTGATGTCATAAAATATCTAATTGCACCCAGTATGATTTTTTTTTTAAATTATTCTGAATTTAAGAGTTACTGAATTATCATATGACTCTTCCAGTAGGGAAAAGAAGTCAAAGACCATAATTCAGAATTATTTCCTCTTTGAACATCCATACCACAAATAATCCAACATTTGTTAAAATGAATAAAAAGAGATTGAAAAAAAGGTTCACACTTAAAAATGGCATTAAACTTCATATTTTTTTCATGTTTTTATGTAATTATGAATAAATTCTTTTAAAAATAAATATTAAGTGTAATTAGTACAGTTTAATTATAAATTCTATAAAGTGTAATAAGTAGAGTTTAATTATATGTGGTAACTAGAAAAAATGAATGTTAACAAAACTGATACATTTTCTGATGGGATCTTTTAATAATGTATATCTGAAAAATTTTTAAAAAGTAATTTCACATTAACAGTGTTTCAGGTTGAGGTTGATTATATTGTACAGCCTGTCTTTTTTTGTAGACACATATGTATATGGTGAAAGTATTTGAGCAGAATTGTCAATTTCTGTGAATTCAGATATCCACTGGGCATGAAAAGTGGAATATATATTACCAAGTACAGCAGATAAAAGTGTGGAGGTACCTTGACTAAAACATTGCGAGTATAGAAACCAAAATGAAGATGCTAGTTTGAATAGAAGTGTATACATTATGGATTATTTCATAAAAGACAACAAAGATGAACTTAAACATACAAACAGAAGGCAATGTGAGGAATATCATATTTGTTGTTTTCTAACAGAAGCTAGAATTTTTCTGGTCTAAGAAGCAACGTATCTTCTGTTAGAAAAATAATTATATTTCTATTATAAATTCTTGCTTTCACTTGAATAGATAGGCATAACACTCAGATTTTATTATTGTACTTCCAATATTAACTAAAATCATTAGGACTGTTTTTTTGCCTGTAAATGCCCATGTAATTTTCATAAAGGTATTAAAGAAGCTTCCAGTGATTTTCCTTCTTCATGCATAATAAGTGTTTAGTGTATAACAAATGGGAGTTGCCAATTAAATGATAACATGAGACTTGGATATTATTTACATTATTCGGACTAGTGTCCTCATCTTTGTCGCCATATTTATCACAATGTTTCGGCCATTGTACACTCCGGCCTTCTTCATGTGGTTGGAATTTCAAACTGAACCTTTTATGGTAAAAATGGTTGCTGAAGAAATTAGGTTTATAATACCCAGAAATTCATACCCAGATGTCCTCAAGGACACATGGCACAGTGTTAGTTAGATCCAGTGACAGGACCCAAAGAGTGTGAGTTCAATACCCGGTTAAGGCAGTGGAGAACTTTCAGAGGGAAATTAACAGGAGATAACTAATAACTGACATCCATCAAACATGGCACGTGGAACTAGAACAGTCTACCTCAGTGAGCGAAATAAATGGTTCAGTTTGAAATTCCAACCACCTGAAGAAGGCCGGAGCATACAGCGGCTGAAACATTGTATTTACATTATTCAGACTATTGTCCTCATCTTTGTCGCCATATTCATCACAACGTTTCGGCCGTTTTACGCTCTGGCCTTCTTCGGGTGGTCGGAATTTCGAACTGAACCCTTTATGGTAAAAATGGTTGCTTATAATACCCAGAAATTCATACCCAGATGTCCTCAAGGACACATGGCACAGTGTTAGTTAGATCCAGTGACAGGACCCAAAGAGTGTGAGTTCAATACCCGGTTAAGGCAGTGGAGAACTTTCAGAGGGAAAATTAGCAGGAGATAACTGATAATTGACATCCATCAAACATGGCACGTGGAACTAGAACAGTCTACACCAGCGAGTGAAATAAAAGGTTCAGTTTGAAATTCCAACCACCTGTAGAAGGCCGGAGTGTACAACAACCAAAACATTGTGATAAATATGGCGACAAAGATGAGGACAATAGTCAGAATAATGTACATAATACCTCATCTCAGAAATATAGACAGACTATAAAACTTGAATCTTGATTAATTTACATTTTATTCTTGCCAATATTTCATCACTTCCTCTCAGCTATTATGTCCAAAATGCTGTGTTTGAGAGACTGCCCAAATCAATTGTGCGGATATTCTCTTTTATGGTTTATGATAGGCATTTTAAAAAAGTGAGAAAAATGTTATAAATTCAAATGAATTCAATCCAAGATGATGGGGGTGTGTAAACTGTTCATTTTGATTTTCTATGTATAAGGATTAAGTGATGCAAGGTATCTGCTGAGTATGGAAAATGGAATGAGAAAAGTCCATGTTACCAATTACAACAGATGCCTGGAAAAGATGGAGGGCACAATGGCTAAAACATTGCAAGTATAGAAACCAAGATGAAGATGCTGGTTTCAATAGAATGGTATATAAAATGCAATGAAGATGAATTTATATCACTTTCAGGAGAAAATGTGAGGAACATAAGTTTGTTGTTTTTCTAACAGAAGTTAAAATATTCCTGTTCTAAGGAGCAACCCAATTTCTGTTAGAAAAAACAATATATTTCTGTAATAAATCCATTATGTCACTTGACCATATAGACTTAATGCTCAGCTTTTGCTGTGGCATTTTCATATATTGGAGAGATTTCCGGCGGTTTTCCTTCTCCATGCATAATAAGTGTTTATTGCATAATGAATGGCAGTTGCCAATTAAATGATAACATGAGACTTGAGTCTTCATTAATTTGTATTTTCTTCCCACTAATATTTCATCATTTCCTCTCAGTCTGTGGTATGCAGTCCACATTAGAAGTTGTTGTATTGTCGAGGTGAATGAATGATAGACAGAGAAGAATGAGAGCTTAATATATTTATTCAGCACCAGTATCTGATGCTAACAGAAAGAGGAGGGTCAAATGCTGTATAGCCAAAGTAAGATCAGTTTGAATATTAATCAGCTTAGTATCAACTTATTAATCAACTGTGGAAGTCATTAATCATAGACTAATTAAGGCTATGAGCCAAGCCATCTGGCAGAGTGCTAGCTACTCTACAACAGAAGTCACACATGCAGACCTGACATTTTTTCTCTACTGTGTGTGAGACTATCCAAATTGTCAGCTGTGGTTTGTATGTCCACCTCTCAAAGATTCTGGTTCTCTTGCCTTCTAAACTAGATTTAGGTGTGTGAGATCATGTCCTTCTGCCCTGCACTCAGTGGTTGGGAGTAATCTTAAATCAACTTGGCTTCATTCAATGATTAGTTGTGAAATTTGAGTGTAGCTTGTACACATAGTTTTAAATTCAACATCATCTTTTTCCTAGTCTAGAACACAAGTTGGCATATTTGTTTTTTCTTTTCCATTGTGTTTTCCAACACCCACGCATACATGTCTCCTGTCACATGATTTAATAATAATCTGGTGGAAAATCTATATAGTGTGTTTTCTTACTTCAGTCTTAATTTCTTTTTTCTGTTGCAGTTCACATCAATTTAGAGTACCTGAAAACCAAATCTTCACAAGACAGACATAACAGAACGCACAGAGAATAAGTCATTTCCTATCAGATCTGTGGCGTTATATTTTCCATGAATTCAAATCATAAACCAAACATGGAAACTCACATTGAGGAGAAACGTTTCTACTGTGAAATCTGTGGAGTAAGATTTTCATTTAAATCATCACTCAAAAGCCATATGTTAACACACACTGGAGAAAAACCATTCCACTGTGAAATCTGTGGATTTAAGTGTGCCCATAATTCAACTCTCAAATCACACATGTTAACACACACTGGAGAGAGACCATTCCATTGTGAAATCTGTGGATTTAAGTATTCCAAAAAATCTTCACTCAAACAACACATGTATGCACACACTGGTGAGAAACCATTCCATTGTCAAATCTGTGAATATAAATCTTCCGAAAAATCATCTCTCAAAAGACACTTATTAACACACACTGGGGAGAAACTATTCCACTGTGAAATCTGTGGATATAAATCTTCCCAAAATGCACATCTCAAACGACACATGCTAACACATACTGGAGAAAAACCATTCCACTGTGAAATCTGTGGATACAACTGTTCTCGAAATGCAGATCTCAAACAACACATGTATACACACACTGGAGAGAAGCCATTCCACTGTGAAATCTGCGGATTCAGCTGTTCTCAAAATTCATCTCTTAAACAACACATGGTAAGACATACTGGAGAGAAACCATTCCACTGTGAAGTTTGTGGTTACAACTGTTCTCAAAATGCAGATCTCAAAAAACATATGCTAACACATAGTGGAGAGAAACCATTCCACTGTGAAATCTGTGGTTTCAAATGTTCTCAAAATACCTATCTCAAAAGACACATGCTAACACATACTGGAGAGAAACATTTCCACTGCAAAATCTGTGGATTTAAGTGTTCCTACAATTCAATTCTCAGTAGACACATGTTAACACACACTGGGGAGAAACGTTTTCACTGTGAATTGTGTGGTTATAAATCTTCTCAAAATGCACATCTCAAAAGGCATATGCTAACACACACTGGAGAAAAATCATTCCACTGTGAAATCTGTGGATTTAAATGTTCCCACAATGCAAATTTGAAAGCACACATGCGATCTCACACTGGTAAGAAACCTTGCCACTCTGAAATCTCAGGATATAAATCTGCTGAAGTTTCATCTGCCAAAAAACATATGGTAACACATACTGGAGAGAAAATCACTGCCCTATGAAATCTGTGGATTCAACTGTTCTTGAAATGCAGAACTAAAAAAATTCATTTTAAAACACAATCGAGAAAAGTTTCTGCTGTGAAAGTTGCAAAATTTTCCACTAAATCATCTCCTCAAAGGACATGTTTTAATTCACTGGAAAGAAACATTTCCACTGTTAAATCTGCAGATTAAACTTTTCTTAAATTTCATCTCTCAAAACACATGTTAAAACAAACACTTGAGAGAAGCCATTCTGCTGCAAGATCTGTGGATTCAACTCATGATAAACATGCACTGGGGAGAAACTTTTACAGTGTGAAATGTGTAGATTTCATGTTCCCACAATTCAAATCTCAGAACGCACTTGTTGACACAACATGAAGAGAAAGGTTTCCACTGTGAATTCAACTTTTTTCAAAACGCAGATCTCAAATGACACGTGTTAACACACACTGGAGAGAAACCATTTCACTGCAAAATATGTGGATTCAACTTTCCCCAAAAGTTAACATACACTGGAGCAAAGTGTTTCCACTGTGAAATTTGTATGTTAACAAATATTGGAGAAAAATCATTTCACTGTGAAATCTCTGGAGGAAGCTTTACGCAATATGAGAATTTCAAATGCAAACATACTCCAGCAAGTTACCTTTCTATTGTAAGATTTTGAGTTAGTTTTTTTTACTAAATTCTCATCTCAAATGTCATTAAGTTGAAAATGGTGTAACATTACTTCCCAAATATTTGAAATGACATCCTCATTGGAGCATAAAAGAAGAATGTCATTGTAAGTCCCATGATAGGTTTTACTGTTCTGTAAAATATCTACCCAATCCTTATATCAGTGTTATTAAATAATTTTGTCATAATTATTTGATAAAATGGTGCATGTCCATGAATGAAAAATGACATACTTCAAATAATTTTTTAAATATTTATAAAATTACACAAATGACTCCATAAAATGGCATGTGTCCATGGAAACTGAAATAAACTCCCTGGCAAATGAATCAAGAATGGCATATGTAAAATACTGTATGATGCGACTTTTAAAGAACTAATTTTTAAGCTAATTTTAAGGGGGTTGCATCATACACAAGATATAAAATTAGCATATGTACTGCTGGCCCTGGCTATGCTGCTGACCAAATGATATATACATTTGTTGTAGTCAAATCAGCTTCAAAATTAGGTCTTCAAATCTCACATGTCACATGTTACACAAATATATAAGGTAATTCGTGAAAATACCATGCAACTTTATCTTCAAGCACATCAGTTTAATAAAAAATATCTCTTTTGTCATCAACAAATGGAAGAATTTCAAAATTGCCCTGAAATATTACAAGTAATCTTTTTTAAATTAAGATTCCTTGTAGATTTTTCCCTGTCAAATCTGCAAGAAAATAATGTTTTAGTAAATTATTCAAGCACCAAGTTCAGGTTAAAAATTCAAAGCTGGTTACTTTGATATTGCAAAAGCTTTTACTGAAATAAAATCTTCCAGAACTTTTCTTTATAAAAATGTAAAAAAATGTTTAACTTTCAGAACTAAAATTAAAATTATTCAAAATGTATTGAAATGTGTGGGGTAACTGATCTTAAGGTTTTCTAATAAAATAAGCTATTCAGTATACAATTATTTCATTAATGAATAACTGCCAAAAATTTTGATTAATTCTCATAATTCCTTGAATTTTGGGCATTTGAAAAAGTAATGTTTATTTCCTTTCCTAAAGGAAAGTAAACAAATCATTTGGTGGTACCTTGTATACAGTGATCGTAGTGTTAAGAGGAAAACTCATTTTGACACACTGGGTTTTTGTGTGTACATAAACTTTGGCAAATTATGTTTCTCAATTTATACTGCAATAAATCTTCACATATAAATTTTTAGAACTGCTTGTTCAAAAATATATGTATATTTTGGAGTAATTACTGGATTTCTTTTAATCAGGCATAATCTTTCTGGTTTCTTCATGTCTCTTAAACGAAAAAGACATCATTCCAATTCCTTTAATCTTCATTACTGATAGATAAAAATCCTTCCAACCATAACAAAAGGCACAAACATTTTCATAATAGTTGCTAAGGTTTTCTAAGAAAATAAGCTATTCAGTACACAATTCTTTCATTAATGAATAACTACCAAAAATTTTGCTTAATTCCCTGAATTTTGTGCATTTAAAGAATAACATTTATTTCCATTCCTAATGGAAAATAATAAAATCATTTAGTGGTACTTTGTATGCAGTGGTAGTGGTATTAAGAGGAAAATTCATTTTGGCACATTGGGTTTTTTGTTACACAAATATATAAGGTAATTTTAAAAATATTTCTCATGTGAAAATGCCATGAAACTTTAATTTTTTCATTTCTTCAAGCACATGTCTCTTTTGTCATCAACAAATGGAAGAATTTCAAAATTGCACTGAAATGTTACAAGTAATGTTTTTAAAAATCGATATTCAAAATTTGCTATTAGTTAGGTTGGTGCAAAAATAGTGTCATTTTCTCACATATGTTATTAGGTTGTTGCAAAAATAATGATGTAATAATGTCGTTTTTTGACGTATTTTTTTAACATCAAAAAACGACATTATCACGTCATTATTTCTGCACCAACCTAATAATATGTGAGAAAACGACATTATTTTTGCACCAACCTAATAATATGTGAGAAAACGACATTATTTTTGCACCAACGTAATACTTTGATATTGCAACAGCTTTTACTGAAATGATTTTCTTCATAACATTGTAAAAATATATCTGGCTTCAACCACTAAAATTAAAATTATTCACAAATTATCAAAATGTGTGCAGTAACTGATCTGCTTCTCAGATATTTGTAAAAGGTTTTCTAGTAAAATAGACTATTCAATATTCATTAATGAATAACTGTTAAAAATTTTAATTAATTCTCATAATTCCCCGCCACATTATCTGTCTTTATTTCATACTGCAATCTGTCTTTATATATGCATTTAAAACTGCTTCTTTGTACACACATGTATATTTTGGAGCAATTACTGCATTTCTCTTAATCAGCCATTTTTAATACCTAAAGACTAGGTATTGCAAAGGAAAATTTTATATCGTAATTAAAAATTTTAAAAATGACTTCTTACTTTCATGAAAGACATAACAGCCCAACGTTGCATCTTACAATGAAGAAACAACTCTTTTAATTAATAAACTTTGAACTAAAAGACTACAAATATGAATTTTCCCTTGAATCGGCAAAAATTACAATTGCCCGCTATCTGATGAACAGAAACATGGTATTATAAACAAAAATAAGAATAATCATAACATCAAGACAATTTTATGAGAAATATTTATTCTTTACTCAATGTAACTGCACAAAAACAATTGCCAAACGTTCTTTTTGATTAGAATGTTTTACAATATTGATAATTCTATTTAGACAATGACAAAAAATTAATTTTGATAACCCTAGATCTAATTTCCTTTTGAGGTTTGATGGCCCATAATATTAGGTTGGTGCAAAAATAATGACGTAATAATGTCGTTTTTTACGTATATTTCAACGTCAAAAAACGACATTATTACGTCATTATTTTTGCACCAACCTAATAGCTCTATTGAAAAGTATTCTTGTTCTTTCAACTCTTTTCAGCAATCCCTTCACATATAGTGGAATTTTTTTTTTTTTTTGTTGAATAACTTTTTCTTCAATGCAATTTTGAAGGAGTTTTTCTTACTGATTTTACAGGAATGTGTGAATATTAGTAGTTGTATGTTCTCATTAACAGTATGTATATGTTTTTATTTTCCTTGTCAACAATATGTGAAAATGCAGATATAAATAAAAATATATCTTTAAAAAGGCTATGAATAAAGACAAAGGAAAACTTTTCATTTTCAACAAGTTTCATCCTCTGATGGGCTTTATCAAGGCAAATGTAAGGATTATTTTCTTTTTCCAAAAGTATTGATTAGCAGAAACAAAAACACTTAGTTTTTTCAGAATCTTTGGAATACTCGTGAATATTCCTCAGGCTAACCATGTAAATAATGGTAAACTATGGAGGAGGTCAAGTGATGTAATTCGGTGCATATTAAATCTTGATATTAACCCTTCTCTAGGTTATGCCTTTCTAAATCCTTCCTCCTTTTTTGTATCCTTCTGAATTTTCCATTAGACTTATTATCTAGGCCCCAAATAGGCGCCAGACGAATCCCAAGTGTATCTCTTAGAAAATCAACAAGTTAAACATATTTCTTAAAAAATAGAGTCCATAATATATTTTATTAATAAAACGAATTAAAATCTTTTGTAATTAAACAGTGTCTTAGTTTTATTGTAATTTTTATTTTGCCATATCATATTTTCTGTAACTGAGGTTCCTGTTTGACTGAAATAATTTTATGATTCAAATTCTCCAAGGACTTGTTCTTACAATTAATAAATACATTAAGCACTATGAAATTACAACAAATTAAATAAGTAATGGATAACAGATATCTAGTTTTTCAGATTTTACTAATGCTCATGAATTTTCCTCAGGCTAAACAAGAAATAAAAGTAAATTGTGGAAGAGGTCAAGTAATATAATTCAGATATTAAATGTTGTTATTGATTAATTTTAATTTTATAAAATATGCATTTTTCTAATTTTAAATAATGGAAGGATTTTGTTTAACCGCTTTCTTTTAAATTTTTAAAAAGTAAGAATATGATGGTATGATCTTGTAAGACCCAACATTTCTTTCTTGCCTTCAAGTTGCTTTGCTTTTGACATGTATTATCTGCATATATTGTCTTGTATTATTTGGTCTTGTTTTTTTTTTTGTTCCACGTCTTATTGTTCATTAAGAATTTTGTCACTTGTCTATATGTTTAACTATAGCCAATTATTTCACAATTTTCTCAAAATTAATCTCAATGAAAGAGACATGTTTATATCCTCTTCATGCAGTTTTTTATGCTGAGATTTTAGGTGTTGAATTTGGTTGGAAATTGGCACTGAATAATATGCACCGGTTTGAAGGAATTTACATGTGATGTGTTACACAATATATTTTTCTAAATATAAATCAAAAATGACATGAAATAGAAATTGTTGTAAATACTTAGGCAATAGATAACAAAACGCAAGTATTGGATACAGAATATTCATGAAACTATGTCAATTTTTACTACTAATCTAAAAGTGGGATATTTCAGAACTGTTACACATTTTGATTTAAAACTACGGGGTCTCTTTCGTCATCAACAAATGGAAGAATTTCAAAATCACTCTGAATATTACAAGTGAATATTTCAAAAATTCTTCTTCCTTGTAGATTTTATTCACTTTCAAATCTGATAGAAATTAATGCATCTTATTAAAATATGCTAGCACCAAACTACAACAAAATTTATTGTTTTGAATTATTTTTGTAATGTTTCAGGGCAAATTTTCAAGATTTGATTCTTTTATATTCCAAAAAGATTTTACTACAAAAATTATTTCTTATAGATATTTAAAATTATTTTTGTAAGATTTCAGGTCATAATTACCAGAGACAATCAGCAATACTAGTCATAAAGAAGACCTTGAGACCTAACAGCCATTCTTTCTTGCTACAGAGTGAAGGTTGGTTAAGTTGGATATATAAGGTCTTCAGTATTTTCAATTGAAAATCCGAATGTGCTCTGCTGACAAGACAGGAAAAACATCTCTTGTGAAAGACAAGGCGCAAATCAGATTCCATAAAATCCTTGCTTCTATATAAATTTATTGATCAAAAGAAAAAAAGGCAAGAATTTTGGACGTTTTCCAAAAATATGACTGAAGTACAATAAAAAATATAATCTGCAACTGCCAAAGGTTGTCTCAGTCATTTGTTTTCTTGTTTTGGAGTGATATCATATGTACATTATCACAAGAGAGATGACAGAATGGTTCTTCTCAAGACAGGCACTAATAAAAAAATAAATAGAATATAGGTAATATAGTGTTTGAAGAATAAAAAATGTATAATTTGGAGGTCAGTATTATTAGCCTTGAACTATAGAATCATGGCAAAATATTCTTCCAGATGTGCAATTTCATTGCTGCTGTGAACCTGTACTAACTGTACTCAATATGAGCATCATTTTAAAGCCTTGAAGAAATCAACATCAGGACAGTAAATACCATCCTGGTTAAGTATCCCTGGACCTGTTTTAATGAAATATGTGTCATCAAAGTACATCTGGGCCAATTGATCAGCAGCCACCATTCAGAAATAAGTTTAGATGAAATGAATCAGCCTCATATCCTAGAAACAACAGACAGACATAGTATAGCATTAGAACATCTAAATTAGCATAAAATTTTTCAAGACGTTCAACGTTTTCTTCTCATGTTATCTCATATCTCAGATTGTGTTATGTTAATAATATCGTAAACTTGGATCAAGCATGCCTAAGCAATAAAAATCCAAGAACTGAAACTCCAGCCATTATAGGTTACCTCCCATTCAAATCTATTTTGAAAAATATCATTTTGAAAACATTTTTAAATCTCTATCTATAAAAGGCAGGATGTGTGTGTGTGTGTGTGTGTGTGTGTGTGTAACGAATGCATGGCCGCAATTTTGGACGGATTTGCACCAACATTTACATGCACATGCTCCAAGTTAGCAGGAAGACCAAGACTGACTTTGTATTTCCCAACCCCCATCGATAGTGGAAATAATCGATTTTTTCATGCTTCTACGGCAGTTTTCATGTAATTTGCGGCCATTTTCTACTGGCCAGAGTAAGAGCCAACAGCTGACTGACACGAATGTTAACTAGCATGCAAAAAAATCGAAAAGCTGCATTCGTCACAAGTGGGAAAAAGTTAAATCTGCATGGCACTTTACTCCAATTGGATCATTTGCTTGCTTAAACTCAACGTTGATTCTGATTCCACAGAACTGGGTTAGGTGTGAAAAAGTATTTGTTGTTAACATTCTTTTTTCATTCGGTTTTTCCAGTTACGAGTCATTTTTTAAAGCTGATCGTTTTGTGTTCATTTTGTTTAGTTCTTTTTTCGTAACAGATTTAATGTTTAGTATAGAGCTTAGAAAAAATTCGCAGTGTGAGATAGGCAAGAAGTAAGGCATGTAGCAACATCAGCACGGCAAAGGATACTCCTTTAAAGGCAAGGAAGGGCCAAAATATTTTAAGTCAAGTGATAGCGATTGCTGTATGAGTCGTACGATTTTTGAATCAAGCACGGGCAACACCGGGCCATGCTGCTAGTTGCTGATAATTTTTCTAAAAAATGCCTAGAATATCTGGCAGTATAAGATTTATTTTAAGCCAAGTACTAACTAATGAAGAAATCCCAAATGAAGAATGGACATGGAATACCTTGATTAAAGCAATTGGTGAATTGTTTTCTTTGGAATCATTGTTCAAACATTGGAGAATTGTAGTCAGTCATATCTTCACAAAGAAATCCTGATTTGTATAATTTGCCCTGTCATTACAGCAGTGAGACATCTTAAATTTGCTCCTTTTGCAGCTGCTTAATAATATCTGCTCAGATACAGGGTTTTCGAGTTGGTATTTCTGTACACTTGCTGTTTTATGCTCTTTTGATGGAATGCTATTTTACTTCTGGCATTGAGCACATTGTGACATGCAGTTAAATGGATTCTGCTGCTATTTTTTTTTTTTTTCAGATACGGGGATTTGGAGCTGGCATTGCTGAGCACTTTTGCTGCTTACCTTTCAGGTCAGGACAACATTTTTCAACAATGACAAAACTGTGCTTTTCAGGACGTTTCTCAACAACCACAAAACTATACTTTTCAGGACAACACTCTTCTCGCCCTGCACATCGGTAAATCTTAACCTTGTAAGAGGTACTGATCCCTGCAAATTTCCTCTATGCATTCAATGAATCATTCCTAATTGGAAAAATAGTATATGATTTCTTCAAAACATAGATATATATTTTGTTGGTGCACAAATGACCCATGCTGCATCATTTGCATACAAAATCACGATGTTCAAAGAACAAAAAAAAACCAACAAAGTATGACATTCACATTAAAACAAAAACATAATGGATATTTACTACAAATCAATGTGACCTTTGCTGTTGCCTTTCAGAGACAAGTTCAGAATTACCACAGGTTCACCTTGACAAGTGCCACTCTTTTATCACAGCAAAGTCTGTTCTTTTTCTTCTACGATCCTCGAAAAGGATTGCTCGCAAACGTACATTGTAAACAACAGTGCGAGTATCTCAAGGGCTTTCTTAGCAATAAGAGGATACGCTATGATTTGGTGACACCAAAACGTTGACAGCGTTGTTGTTCTGAAGAGTTGCTGTTGAGCCTGGCTCTGCTGAAGTTCAATGATGTCGGTACAGTATTCATCGTTGACATGTCTTGTCTTACGCCGAACTCCTGAGAATGCCTCACCGAACCACTGGGGTTATCGAAAATATGCTATTTCTTTACATGAATAAATAAATGTACATGTGTGAGTAGTATGATTACTTTAGATCTTTTAAAATTTGTTATCTCCCTTTGTTTGGGACTCAACAGTGCTTGTACAGTTTGGGTGTGATAATTCCCGGAGGAAATCCATTTTTGGGGCCGTATCCGAACACGTGTCTACATCGACCAATGGGAGCCCGTCTTAGTTTTTTGAACTCTGCGTCTGCGAAAAAGGACCGTTTGACGCGCTCTTTCATCACGATCACCTGGAAGAACGGACGTCGGCTTGTCTTTCTGCTGAATTTATTACAGTGCCTGTTTGAATAGCGACGAAAGGTTAATAGGCCTGTAAAAAGAAGTTATTTCTCATCCCAGCTTAAGACCCAGGAAATATTGTGAAAGGCATTTTCCAGAGAGTTCTCCAAATTCTTGCTTAGGCCTTGTTTTTAGTCATCATATTTCTGTAGATGCCAGAATTTCTACTTGTAACTTTGCGTTTGTTCAGCTGAACGTGGTAAGAGCAGCATCCTTTTTCTTCTTTTAGAAGTTCTTTAATAATATCTAGTTTCTGCCAGGGAAATTAAATTATTGACTGGAAGCCTCTTTTTCTACAGGGAACCTTTTTCCTCCACATTATTTCAACTGTAAAGTTTCTTCACAAGAACTTTTTCATATATCGCGTTTTTGTTTCACGGCTTTCAAAACAACATCGTTTCCTTCCAAAAGCATGAACTCTGCGAGAGAGAATTTTCCTCTCATTATTTTGCAAGAACTATTTTCTTTGTTCGTGCACTTTGGGTAGATTTCAATCCTACTTCTTACTCCTTTCTGTACGTTACTTGGTACCAAGAACTATTCTCGTGGCCGCATACAGGAAATTGTTTGTAAGCCTGCTTGTAGTGATAGGGGTTACCATTGTTGTTTATTTCCGACGGGATTACTAAATATGTAGCGGTTGTA
Source organism: Acanthosepion lycidas (assembly GCA_963932145.1). Taxonomy (NCBI): domain Eukaryota; kingdom Metazoa; phylum Mollusca; class Cephalopoda; order Sepiida; family Sepiidae; genus Acanthosepion; species Acanthosepion lycidas. The sequence goes on along the minus strand of OZ010575.1, from coordinate 99,749,389 downwards.
TTGTTGTTGTGATTGTGTTATCAATATTTAACTTTGGTTAGGAAAGGTGAGATTGAGGACAATGCATGAACGCAATGCAATTTATATTTGACGTAAATAGCACATAGAATAAAATACAAAAAAACTGAACAGAATGATTTCAAAACATGACAATTAAATTTATTAATGTTTGATGTACATGCATGCGAACTGAAAGGGAGGACAGAGTTGTGTCCCTTTGATTAGGTATTAGTTGTACCGGAGTTCATATTAAGAAGAAGTAACATTCTGTAATTTGGAAGAATTGTTTGGAATTGTGAGTTCTAAAGTTGGTAAAAGTTCAGAAGTGATTTCAGAGTTCGTGAATGTTGGTAATTGTCTTTAAACGTCTAGCCAGCAATGACTAAGACGGGAGTTCTTGAATGTTACATCTTGGCACTTGGTAGCAAGGAATGAGACGTGAAAGAGATGAATGAAAAGGAAAACTGGAGGCAGTTTACACGTGTTAGGTTTAATGGTCGTGTACCATGTGGTAGGATCACAGCATATGAGCGGGAAAACAGATTGGTCGCGTGCAGGCGGTTTGATTGGTCGGAACTGACCAATCAACAAGCTAGAGATGAATACTTGTTATATTTGTATGAAAGTAGGATGTTACTTACCAGATAGGAAGAGTGCATTTCCTAAAAAGAGGTAAGGCTGGTTTGTTGTGGAAGATCCCACATGCTTTTTATTTTTGTGTTAATTATTGTATCTTTTTATACTGTTAATTTCTTTAATACTCCACTTCGGAGAGACCTTTTAATAAAATTCTTTGCAAATCTCAAACAAGACCTTTAGTGTGTTAAACCCTTTTGCTTTCCTTATTTTGCCGCACAGAATTTTTGGTTCAAGGGTCAAATTTATCAGGAAGAAGATAAATTCTGACAGTGTTCAGTCGGAACCCAGAGTTAAGAACCACTGCATGTTCGGAGATTTTTTTTTGTTTTGCCTCGTGCACTGTAACGTTGTTTTGGTCGGTGTATATTTTCTTTAACAAAAATAAAATTCGGCAATATATTGTTTTACTGAAGTCGTCATTTTTGTTTGTTGCTGTTTTCTGTCATTCAAATATCTGTTCGTGTACCAATTGTTATCACTATCCCACTCATTCTCCCTCTCTCTCTATTTTTCTTATAAATAAAATATAAATAATTTTAAATACAGTGTAACCCGGATATAAGAGAGTTGTCGGGACCCGGAGAAGATGTATCTTATATCCGGGTTTCTCTTATATCTGGGTTTGGTCTATTTTGTTTAGGTAAGTGTGGCTCTAATTTGGGACCAGAGAAAAATCTCTCTCATATCCGGGTTTCTCTCATATCCGGGTTTCTCATATCCGGGTTTAAATGCCCCAGTCCAAAATAATCTTATATACAGTGTAACCCGGATATAAGAGAGTTGTCGGGGCCCGGAGAAGAAGTATCTTATATCCGAGTTTCTCTTATATCCGGGTTTGGTCTATTTTGTTTAGGTAAGTATGGCTCTAAATTGGGACCAGATAAAAATCTCTCTTATATCCGAGTTTCTCTCATATCCGGGTTTCTCTTATATCCGGGTTTAAATGCCCCAGTCCAAAATAATCTTATATACAGTGTAACCCGGATATAAGAGAGTTGTCGGGGCCCGGAGAAGAAGTATCTTATATCCGGGTTTCTCTTATATCCGGGTTTTGTCTATTTTGTTTAGGTAAGTGTGGCTCTAATTTGGGACCAGAGAAAATCTCTCTTATATCCGGGTTACACTCTATAAATAATTTTAAATATTTTTCTTTAACAAAAATAAACTTGACAATATATTGATTTCTTTTACTCAAATCTTCATTTTTGTTTGTTGTTGTTTTCTGTCATTCAAATATCTGTTCCTGTACCAATTGTTATCACTCCCTCATTCTCCCTCTCTCTCTATTTCTCTTATAAAAAATTTAAGTTTGCATGAGCATTTATCGTCTGCTTTTCTGAAAAAACATTGAAAATGTTTTAGGCTCTAGCTTAAACTATTGACTTTCAAAAAAATATTTTTGCATCCTTCCGATTTGTGGAAAAATAGAGGTGTATGCTTTTATTTTGGCACCAATCAAAGTGCTTCCCTTCAAATCGCCATACACAATCTGGAGCCGGTGTTGGTGTATAAAAGAAAAGAACTTAAACTGAATCCAAGAGATGATATCATCAGCTGCAAGGAGAGACCAGGTTACTCCGATCCAGGAGTCGACATAAGCAGCTGGTTAAAACCAGGTCATTCCATTCAAGAAGCTACGACAGAAGAAATTGAACAGTTGAGAATTGAAAAGAAAACCAATGTCACTCCCTCATATAAAAAAAAATTCAGCGACTGGTGCAAAATCTGTTTCTTCACTGTTACAAAGAAAGGTCGCTTCAGACATTGTACCTACTGCTTGGAAAGCATTCAGAGAATTATTACTTTTCCTGTAAGTTATGTGCCATGAGTGATACACGCTTAGGCGATCATGTATCAAAAGATACATGACTGACGAGGCAGATGTTTACCCGTAGTAGGTTGTCATTTCTTTCTGCGGTTGACCAAATGCTATCCAAGGCTATAAAACCCGGTCTGTCATGCTATTTACCCATAGCTGGCGGATTCATACATTTCCCAAGGGTATTAGCACGTAAGTGAATGTAATGGATTTGACTGGAATTCGAACTCTGCTCTCCGATTCCTTAATCTGAGCTGCTATCTATTACTCCAAAGTGTCTCCTACAGTGGAGTAATGAATAACAGCTCGGGAAAGGTATAGAGCCTCTTCTTCTCCCCCAGCTATGGGTAAATAGCAGCACAGACCGGATTCTGTCGCCTTGGATGGTAACTGGTCTACCACAGAAAGAAATGGCAACCTACTGCAGGGAAAAATCTGCCTCGTCAGTCATGTATCGAAAGATACATGATCGCCTAAGCATATATCACGCATAGGACATAACTGACTGATTACTACCATTCCCCTATTTGTTTTAATGTCGTTTGACATTCTGAGGACCTCATGTAGGATATTTTATACTTTTTAACGTAAAACAGCATATTTTGTTTGCAGCATATCCTTTATTGTAAAAAAGACATATTTTATTTGCAGTAAATATTTTTTGTCTGTATATATGTGTAGTGCCACGCCTACATTTCTTCAACTTTGATTGGTCGATTAATATATACTAAAAATAGTAAAACAATTTATCGATTGCATTTCACCATACTGAATTTTTTCCTACAGTTTGCTCACAAACAAATTTTGTTATAAAATCACTGATTGGTTCATTTTTCATCCAATCGAGTATTTTTTGTATACCTTCAAAAATATATCCCGCGTTCGTGCTGGGAGCCACATATAGTAGTATAAATTTGGATGCATTTCCCAAATCAACCAGTAGAGTAATAGACCACAGTAGAGTACGGAGCAGAGACAATAGATCTCAACTACTCACTCGTCTTATTCATTCTACTCACTCCGCACGTACACACACACAGATACAGAATCTGAATTTCATACAACATCAGTTCTATGTGAACAAACCAAGTTGAAACAACTCTGTTAGTTACAAACGCACAACTGAACAATCTTCTGAAGATACATTCAATCTTAACTCAGAACTCTGAACTTTATATTCAGAAAACTCTGAACTTTATACTTAGAAAAACTTGCTTAAAAACATTTCCTAACAGATAAAGGGGAACAATTTTTTTGTTCTTATTCACACATTATACAACTACCTTGTATTTATTGTTGATTTTAATATATATGTTTATTCGTTGAAGCAAATTGGTTCTTCATTGTTTTTCCTTGATATTTAAAAAATTATGTATGAATGCTAAATGCTTATTCAACACGCAGCCACATTTATCTATTCAATCAAACACCCGTTACCAATTACACTGGTAACCCCAACACTTAAGAAAGCAGCATTCTATATATGTGTTATTGGTTATTATTGTTGTAAGTAATTCCCACAACCTGCTCCCCCTGTTTGGTGTAATGGACAGACTCAAGAAATGCTTATAAATAAGCTAGGTTAATTCTTTTCTTTGGCAGCTGTGTTAAGTTGAATAAAGCTTTCCTAAGTTTATTCGCTTCGGGTTATTCATTACAATTTATTCAACTTAAAATAATGGAACGATACCTCAAGCCTGACCGCCTGGAACTCGATACATCAGACCCTGACTCTAGTGACAAATGGCAACATTGGAGGGATTTGTTCGAGGGATTTCTTTCGGAGCTGCAGTCTTCTTCTACGTCGGCATTGACTGGCTCACAGAAATTAACCCTCTTATTACACCATGTTTCCACTGCCATTTATAAGTGTTTGTCCGGGTGTCAAAATTACGATACTGCTATAAGCACTCTGGATGGTATGTTCATTAAGAAGAAAAAGTCCATTTTTGCACGATAATTACTTGCTACTCGGCGTCAAGAGACTGAAGAAAGTCTAGAGCTGTATCTTCAAAACCTGAAAATATTAAGTCGCGACTGTGATTTTACTGTCCTGACAGCAAGCCAAGCCAGGGATATCTCAATAAGAGATGCCTTCATCAGTGGAGTACGGTCTAACCAAATCAGACAAAGGATGCTCGAAAACAAGGACTTGGATCTGGCTACCGCCTAAGAACTAGCCCTTAGGTTGGACATGGCCCAGAAACAATCAGATCTCTATTCGCAACCTGATTTTTCAGGGGCTACTATTCCTGCCCATTCTCATTCTCAACAAATTCCCATCTCAAATTCACAACATTGTGACCCCCAGGATAAGGATTCTTCAAATACTATTGAACAACCCGTTACTATCGCTGCAGCTGAGATTAAGTGCTACTTCTGCGGCCTTCGTAAACACGTTCGTTCATCCTGCCCGGCTCGAAACAGTAGATGTCATGGATGTGGCAAGCAGGGACATTTTTTAAAGGTTTGTCGGTCGGCCCCTTTACAGAAAACCCGTTTAGCCGCCACCCTATCTCTATCTACCGTATCGACTGTCTCTCCCAAATGCCTCTCTAAAACAATTATGCCGGCCAGAGTGAACGGACTAAATCTCCACGCTCTTATTGATACGGGGTGTTCTGAAAATTTTATCGATGCACATATCGTGGAAACAAACAAATGGAAAATCTTTTCCTGTTCTAATCAAATACCGATGGCCACTTTGTCCTTATCCTACCGTGTAATCGGATTCTGCATGGTTAACCTCGAGCTAAAAGAAAGTTTCTATTCTAAAATCAAGTTGCTGGTAATGAGGAACCTCTGTTGTGAAGTAGTTCTAGGGCACAATTTCCTTAACCGACATTTTCACCTTACAATTCCGTTCGGTGGTACCAAATCAGCGCTGCAAATATGTGGATTAGCAACTGCAAAAGTCCAATATCCATCTCTCTTCTCAAATCTAACCTCTGACTGCAAACCTATAGCCATAAAATCTAGACGCTATTCGCTCAAAGACAAGGAATTTATTGCAATGGAAGTGAAGAGACTTCTTAAGGAAAATATTATAGAGCCCAGGTCCTAATAACGACTAATGAAAACCATAAAAAGAGGATGGTTGTTGATTATTCCCAAACCATCAACAGATATGCACAGCTCGATGCGTATCCGCTGCCCCGTATTGACGAAATGGTTTCCGATATCACTAAGTATCGTATTTTCAGTACGTTGGACCTTAGGAGTGCCTAACATCAGATACCCATCAAGCCGGAGGAAAAACCTTACACGGCATTCGAAGCTTGTGGGCGTTTATATCAATTCCGTAGGATCCCTTTTGGGGACACAAATGGGGTCGCAAGTTTTCAAAGGGTAATAGACGAAATCATTTCTAATGAGAAATTGAAGGGTACTGTGGCATACATAGACAATGTCACTATTTGCGGTTATAACGAGGAAGATCATAACCACAACCTCAACCGATTCATGGCCGCCGTAAATAAATATGACCTCACCCTTAATGAGGAAAAGTGTTCATATAATTTGAAAAGCATCAAGCTACTAGGGTACATAGTCAGGAATGGTGCCATGAGACCGGACCCCGAGCGACTTAAACCCCTAATGGAATTACCAATTCCTAGAAATATAGCTGAATTACGACGAGCCCTGGGCATGTTTGCCTATTATTCCCAATGGGTTGCGTCCTTTTCTGAAAAAAATACATTTACTTACTCAAGTAAGAACTTTTGCATTATCTGATTCAGCCATTAGAGCATTTCAAAATTTAAAAAGGGATATTGCTAATTTTGCCATTGCTGTCATTAATCCTTCAGCTCCACTAGTAGTTGAAACCGATGCATCTGATTCGGTAATAGCTGCCTCCTTAAGACAATATGGTCGGCCTGTAGCTTTTTTTCTCTTTAGGACACTCTCGAAGTCTGAACGAAGGCATACTGCCATAGAAAAGAAGCGTACGCCATAGTTGAAGCTTTACGAAAATGGAGGCATTATCTGATTATCTGATTCATGTTTAACCCGAAAACCTCAAGTAAAATAAAAAATGAGAAAATTGCAAGATGGCGGATGGAACTCTCTTGTTATTCATTTGACGTCTCCTATCGCCCTGGAAAGGAGAATGCTGCAGTTGACGCACTTTCAAGGGTGTGTGGTCTAACAACAAGCTCATCTGATCTTCAGAGCATACACCGAGAATTGTGCCACCCGGGCATCACAAGAATGACACATGTAGTCCGGAGCAAGAATTTACCATATTCAGTTGAAGATATGCGCAGAAAATAAGCCAAGATTCTATAAGCCCCCTCAAGCAACACTCGTGAAGGCCATTCAGCCTTTCGAAAGACTTAATCTGGATTTCAAGGGTCCACTTCTAAAACACAAAATAAATACATGCTTACTGTAATTGACGAGTACTCAAGGTTCCCCTTCGTCATTCCATGCCCTGATCTAACGGCCACTACAGTTATTCAAGGCCTCTGCTCCCTTTTCGCAATTTTCAGAGTGCCTGCATACATTCATACAGATCGGAGATCTGCCTTTATGTCGGAAGACCTCAAGAATTTTTTGCATGAACGAAGAGTGTCGGTAAGCCGAACCTCCCCTTACAACCCTCAAGGGAACGGGCTCTGTGAAAGATATAATGGAATAATATGGAAGTCAGTTCAGTTGGCAAACCGGAAAATGCCGATCTCAAAATGGGAAAGTGTCATCCCCGAGGCTCTAAACACTATCAGGACCCTACTGTGTACATCTACAAACGCTACTCCACATGAGAGTTTTTTTTCCGTTCCAACGACGAAGCTCAACAGGCACTTCCCTCCCTTCATGGCTTGCTCAACCTGGAATCGTTTTACTGAAACACCATGTTCGTCATAGTAAACATGACCCCTTAGCAAAGTGAAACTAATTGAAGCGAACCCCCAATACGCCCAGATTGAAACTGCGGAAGGAAGACAATCAACAGTCTCCTTAAGAGATCTCGCGCCGGCTGGAAATACATCTGAAGAGGCTATTGTGATGGAGAATTGCGAAAATCCAGTTTTCAGAACCAGCCCAGTGCAGCTAGGCGATCAAATCCCGCGTACATTTAGTTCAGATACTCTACCGAATGAATCCGATTATCCTTATGAACCTTCTTCTACTTCTGATTCTGAAGAAAGACCGACACTCCAAAAACGGACTCAGCCTACATCGGAGACTGACACTTATTTTTCAGACACCCAGCAACCGAAACATAAAAAAACGGTGCAGAAATGCGTTAATCACGATAACTATAACTTGTCATCTGACGTAGACGGACACCAGTCACTTGAACAATTAAGATGTTCCCAAAGGACCCGCAAAATGCCAGGTCGCTGAAAATACTTTATTCTGTACGAATAACTAGCCGGTAGGGGAGAATGTTGTAAGTAATTCCCACAACCTGCTCCCCCTGTTTGGTATAATGGACAGGCTCAAGAAATGCTTATAAATAAGCTAGGTTATTCTTTTCTTTGGCAGCTGTTATCTGCGCTTTGTGAGCTTCCGGGCTGGCTTCTGTCGAACTCTCTAATGCAGAGAGGAACTCGGAGGAATCTTTGCCGAAGGGCAAGGTTTCCTTCGGGGAGGTAGACAGGACCTGAACCCGTCTAGGCGGGTTCAAAGGTCATATTTTTGGCCAAGACTACGGGCTCGCGGGCTACCCACATTAAACCGGCCTTGTGCCACATTCGATCCTCGTGGGTGGATTGATACCAGCTGTATTAAGTTACAGCGTCTGTCGAACTCTCTGCATTAGCAGAGAGGAACCCGGACGAAGCTTGGCCGAAGGGGAAGGTTGACAGGCCTTGAACCCGCCTAGTCGGGTTCAATGGCTATATTTTTGGTCGAGCCTACGGGCTCGGGAAACCCACATTAAACTAGGCCTTGTGCCACATTCAATCCTCGTGGGGGGATCGATAAATACTGCAGCTGTATTAAGTTGAATCTAAAGCTTTCCTAAGTTTATTCGCTTCGGGTTATTCATTACAATTATTGGCACACAAAGCACTTAATTTGTTTAATTTCTTTTCATTTTGTATGTCCAATAAATAAATTTAACGTATTTTTCTTTTTTAAACTCAGCTTGTGTCATCTGGCTTTGTCATCTACTAACTCTCTTGGTCGTAACGTTATCACAAACATTTGTTTTTTTGTACTACGATACACTTTTTTCGTAGTTTTTTTTTACCGTATAAAAATCCTATATATACTCACTGTCTCTCGCTCAAAAATAGCAAATTAAGAATTAATTAACATAATTTGGTGAAAAGGTAATTATTTTTTAAAATTAAAATATAGCGAAAAAAATGACATGCACGGTAACAATAGTCTCTCTCTCTCTATATATATATATATATATATGTATATGTATATATATATATATATATATATATATATATATATATATATATATATATATATATATATATATATATTATATATATATATATATGAGAGAGAAGGATTATTGTTTAATATTAAAATATCGCAAAAATTACATATGCACGGTAAGTGCATATGTAATTTTTGCGATATTTTAATTTTTAAGAAAAAAGTAAGAATTACTTTTTCAATAAATTATGTTAATTCTTAATTTGCTATTTTCTTTAAGAGGTTTTTAATTTTGATGTTTTCACTTTTCGTCAATAGAATTTTATGAAATATCAGAAAAAAAAAACAAAAAAAAATACAGTCTGAGATTGCAATACAATTTTCTGGCATATGGCATATTGGGTGCACCGTACACGCGTGCACCCAGATTGTCTTTGAGCAAGGAAGAAATTCTTCTTGGTTATTAAATTTACTATTTATTAATTAATCTTTTTTTAATTATTATAAATTTAAATTTCTTAATTATTTCTTAATAATTCTTCTTAAATTATTTAAATTTAAATTTAATCTTAAGTATTAAATTTACTAATTTTCTTTGAAACAAATCACTTGGATAAATCTTGGATTCTTAAGAGATTTTTAATTTTGCTGTGTTCACTTTTCGTCAATAATAACATGAAAAATTTAAAAAAAAAACAAAAAAACATTGGAATTGCGCATAAATTATATGCGTATTACGGTATTATTGTTTTTTTTTACCCAAACTATTTTTGAGCAAGGGACAAATTTCTTTTACACCGTTTCCGGTAATTTGTTCAGTTCAGAAACAACATGTGTTCTATTTTCAAATAATTATTCATTATAAGAGCAATTTCTTTAAAAATAGGAAGTTTTATTGATTACAAAATATTGTCGATCTTGAGAAAGAAATATCAAGTCCAACAGCAACTTAATATTCTTATTTGTTTTTCGACGAAAATGTTTTTTTGGCCCTGAAGGTAAGTTAGTCGAGAGGTCACGTACTTCTTAAAAGTGCCAAAAAAAAACGCATTGTAAATAATTTAAATGTTTTCTTTGAAATAAATTTGGTTACATTTCGGTTTGATTTGAAAGAAAACAGTCTAAATAATTTTTTTTTCAAGCATTTTAAAAACTTACACGTTTTCTCGTCTTTCATCGAATCGTCATAGACGAAAAGTGAAAACAATAAATTTAAAAATCTAAAAAAAAAATCTCTTAAAGATCCAATATTGTAGGCAAAGTGTTGACTTTAAAATGTAGTAGGCATTTCCATTTATTAGTAAAAAAATATTTTTTTTTTAATAAAGGTATCACATTTTTTTACTCATTTCGTGAAAATATGCTCTGAATCATAAAATAATGCAATAAAAGTTTTCAAAACTGTGACGTTTTATTTAATTGGAAAAGTTTTTAATTGCTTTTACAATTAATATTTATTAATGGCACTATTGTCTTAAGAAAATTTTTTTCAATGAATAATGAATTTTTTACAAGAATTGTTTTCATTTTTTAAATTTTTACATTAATTTTTAATATATGATAATACACTGTAACCCAGATATAAGAGAAACTCGGATATAAGAGATTTTCTCTGGTCCCAAATTAGAGCCTAAACAAAATAGACCAAACCCGGATATAAGAGAAACCCGGATATAAGAGACTTCTTCTCTGGTCCCAACAACTCTCTTATATCAAGGTTACACTGTATATGAAAATTTCTCAGATTTAACCTGTAGAAAAGACAATATTTATAAATATAAATGACAATAGGAAAACCGTAATAGTTGCTGACACGTTTCGTCCAATGTGGACTTTCTCAAAGCAAAAAACGAAATGAATTTAATTAAAGAAAGTAACTAATAATAACGATAATTTAATTAAAGAAAATAACTAATAATAACAAAAAACAGAATGCTCTTAGCAACAATATGAAAATAGTGTTCTCTACATTTCTTCCAGTTGTTTTTTTTATTATTAGTTACTTTCTTTAATTAAATTCATTTCATTTTTTGCTTTGAGAAAGTTTACATTGGACGAAATGCGTCGGCAATAACTACAGTTTTCCTATTGTCATTTATATCTATAAATATTAATATATGTAATAATGGTAAATCTGAATAGCCACTCATTTAGATATTTTTTAATTAATGCAAGTGTCTCCTGAGACACTTTCCTTGGACCTACATTGTTCTAAATTTTCATCAACAACATTTCTGATGTTATCAGTTCTCTGCTGATAACACAACTATTGAGTGGTTAAACTGACCGACTCAATAAAGTCAAATCAGCAGCAAATTTCAAGATCACTTACGAACAGTTAACTGGGGCAAGAAATAACTTGTTAATTTTAACATCTTCAAAATGAAACTGCTTGCTTTTAATTGTCTAAGAGAACCTGTTTTGCTTTCTATTAGCATAGCTAATGCTATCCTCCAGAGACTGACTCATTGCACCTTCTAGGGCTAAAGATTTCAGCTGACATGAAGTGAAAAGATTATATTGAAGAAATTGCTAGTTCTGCTACAAAGTAATTTGGTTCACTGTGAAGTGAAAGACAATTTTTCTTGTCGGAATAAATCTTGCACATTTATAAGTCTGTCATTCATCCATGCATTGTGGCATTTTGCTGCCAGATTTCACAGCTTCAGTCACATTCCAAACCACTGTAATCAATCTTCCCTGTGTTTTTTTCTATATATACTTTCATGGTAAATGTAGTGAATAACTTTTTTCTGTGGTAGTACAAGATTGGCATCATTTTAAATGGTAAGATTGTTAGATGTAACTGTTTTATGCTAATAGTTTCTTCTCTGGAACTCTATTTGGGCTTCTTGCTATACAGTCAGATTCTCCATGCCTAATAAATGATTGACTGATTTTGTTTTAATTTGTAAATTGCCATGACATTTTCATAAAGATGTTGGACAGATTCCTAGTGATTTTCCTTCTCCATGCATAAGTGTTTAGTACATGACAAATGGGTTTTTCTAATTAAATAATAACACAGGACTTCAATGTCTATTAATTTACTTTTTATTCCTGCCAATATTTCTTCACTTCCCCTCATCCAGTCTGTGATAATCAGCCCCTGTTTTCATTCCACATCCCAAGTGTGTCTGCATCTTGTGAGAGACTGATGAAATGATCTCTGCAGCAGTTGCTTGTATATTCATCTCACCAGCATCCTTGTTCTCTGACCTGCTATACTACATGCAGGTGTGAGCTAATATTGTTTTGCTCTGAGCTCAGTGGTTGGCAGTAACCCTAAATCTACACCTGCACATGGCTTCATTTGATGGTCATGTGTGAAATTTGAGTATAGCATGTATCTGAAAAAAATACCATACATAGTTTTCAATTCAGAGTTGTACTTTTATTAATCTAGAACTCAGCTTGCTGATTTTGTTTTTCAGCCCATTCCAACACTCACAAATCTACACTAGTTTCACATGCCATCCAAAATAAAATATATCCTATTGCATTGCACAACTGATTTTCTTTTTCTTTTCCTCTGCCTATTCCAACACCCACACATCCATGTCCACTGATACATGATTTAATAATAATCTATTGGCAAATCTGCTATAGTTTCACATGCCATCCAAAATAAAATATATCCTATTGCATTGTACAATTGATTTTGTTTTTCTCTTCCTATGCCCATTCCAACACCCACACATCCATGTCCACTGATACATGATTTAATAATAATCTATTGGCAAATCTGCTCTAGTTTCACATGCCATCCAAAATAAAATATATCCTATTGCATTGTACAACTGATTTTGTTTTTCTCTTCCTATGGCCATTCCAACACCCACACATCCATGTCCACTGATACATGATTTAATAATAATCTATTGGCAAATCTGCTCTAGTTTCACATGCCATCCAAAATAAAATATATCCTATTGCATTGTACAACTGATTTTGTTTTTCTCTTCCTATGCTCATTCCAACACCCACACATCCATGTCCACTGATACATGATTTAATAATAATCTATTGGCAAATCTGCTCTAGTTTCACATGCCATCCAAAATAAAATATATCCTATTGCATTGTACAACTGATTTTGTTTTTCTCTTCCTATGCCCATTTTGGATTGTACAAATGATTTTAAACCAATTTCATAATCTTGTATGTTTCCTTCCTACATTTCCTATGAGTTAATTTATTTTTTCTTTTTGCCGCTTGCATCTTAGAAAGTAGCTGAATACCATGATGAATATTCATGAAAGGAAGAAGCATTCTTACAATGTGAAATTCTTGGAATAGCTGTTCACTTCAAAGTCCACACAGGAGAGAACATACATATGAGAAAACTGTAGGCCTATATTGCCAATGAATTCAAGTCTCAAAAAACAGGTTATGTTACACACACGAGAAAAACGTTTCCACTGTGAAATCTGTGGATATAAATCTTTTGAAAATGAAGATCTGAAACGACACATGTTAACACACACTGGCGAGAAACCTTTCCACTGTGAAATCTGCGGATTTAATTGTTCACAAAGTTCAAATCTCAAACAACACATGCTAACACACACTGGAGAGAAACGTTTTCACTGTGAAATCTGTGGATGTAAGTTTTCCCTAAAATCACATCTGAAACGACATCTGTTAACACACACTGGAGAGCAACGTTTCCACTGTGAGATCTGTGGATATAAGTTTTCTCGAAATGAAAATCTCAAACGACACATGTTAACACACACTGGCGAGAAGCCTTTCCAGTGTGAAATCTGTGGATTTAAGTGTTCCCTAAGTTCAAATCTCAAACAGCACATAGTAACACACACAGGAGAGAAACGTTTCCACTGTGAAATGTGTGGACATAAATTTTCCCGAAATTCACATCTGAAACTACACAGGTTAACACACACTGGAGAGAAACCTTTCCACTGTGAAATCTGTGGATATAAATTTTGCCAAAGTTCAGACCTCAAAAAGCACATGTTAACACACACAGGAGAGAAACGTTTCCACTGTGAAATCTGTGGATTTAAGTGTTTCCTAAGTTCAAGCCTGAAACAACACATGTTAACACATACAGGAGAGAAACGTTTCCACTGTGAAATCTGTGGATATAAATCTTTCCAAAATGCACTTTTTAGACGACACATTAACACACACTGGCAAGAAACGTTTCCATTGTGAAATCTGTGGATTTATGTTTTCCAAAAATTCAAGTCTCACCCAACACATTTGTACACACACTGGATAGAAATGTTTCCACTGTGGAATCTGTGGATTTAAGCATTCTCACAATTTAACTATCAAATGACATGTTAACACACACTTGAGAGAAACCATTCCACCGTGGAATCTGTGGTTGTCAGTTTTCACATCCCAAACAACACATGTTAACTCACACTCAAGAGAAATCTGTTGATTTAAATGTCCCAAAAGATTCTCTCAGACAACTCATGTTGACACATGAGTGAGAAACTATACTACTGCAAAATCTGTGGATTTAAACAGACATAAATTATTAATGAGAAGCAGCAAAATTGCTCATCCCATTATTAATTCAATCTGCGGATATAAATTTTGCCAAAGTGCAGACCTCAGAAAGCACATGTTAACACACAGAGGAGAGAAACGTTTCCACTGTGAAATCTGTGGATTTACGTGTTTCCTAAGTTCAAGTTGGAAACAACACATGCTAACACACAGAGAAGAGAAATGCTTCCTCTGTAAAATCTGTGGATATAAATCTTTCCAAAATGCTGTTTTCAGACCCATGTTAACACACACACAAGAGAAATCTGTTGATTTAAATGTCCCAAAAGCATCTCTCAGACAACTCATGTTGACACACTGGTGAGAAACTATACTGCAGTGAAATTTGTGGATGTAAGCGAACATAAAATATTAGTGAGAACAAGCAAAATTGCTCATCCCATTATTAAGTACATTATTAATTCAAATAAAACGCAATTCATTTTAATCAGGCATCATTTTTTTATTCCTAAAATCTTGGCATTTGCAAAGAAAATTTGATATCTTTTTGAAAAATATTAATTAAAAAATGTAAAATATGAGATCGTAGAATTTTTCTTCCTTTCATGACATATATAACAGCTCGAATTTGTATTTTGCAAAGAAAAAACACTTTTGATTTATAATGTTTGAATTAAATGGCTACAAATAAGAATTTTCACTTAAATCACAATGGCCGCTGATTGTCGGAAATATGATATTGTAAACGAAAATAAAAATAATCATAATGTCAAGACAATTTTATGAGAAATATTTAATCATTAACTTACCTAACTGCTTGAAAAACATTGCCAACTATTTCTTTTTTATATATTTTGGGATGCTTAGCAAAATTGATAATTTACTTCAGAAAGCAGTAAAAGATTCATGCTGCCAGCTCTTAACTGAGCAGCTTCTATTTGTAACTATGATGTATTGGAAACATTGCATTTACTCTCTGAGCTTGGAATTAAACTAAAATATCAGCTTCAACAAAGTTTTTTTTAGATGCATTCTAAACCATAAAGTATACTAATAAAATTGACTATTCAGTACACCAGCTATTTACAATAAATAAGAACTGAAAATTTCATTAAACTCTGATAATTCCATGATTTTTGGCAAATATTTAAACTGTGGGTAGCAATTTCTTTTTTCAAATACATTTACAAACAGAAGAAAAGACATTTAGGTTTTCAAAATTTTAGAAATGTTCATATATATTCTTCCGTATTAACATGAAAATAAAGGTAAACTATGGATGAGGTCAGTTGATACAAATTCAATGCATATTAAAAACAAAAGTAAGTAAACAATGTTGATATTGAATTTTATTATTATTCTTTATTTTAATTTGATAAAATATGTATTTGAAATGATGGGAGGAATATTCATGAAACAAAGAGGAATTCTTCACTGAAATTCTTGGATTAGGGCAGACATATCAGAACACATATAAGGGACAAACTGTTTCCTCTGTGAAATCTATGGATTTAACTTTGCCTGAAATTGCAATCACAAATATACACTAACACATGTTAGAGAGAAAAGTTCCCACTGAAAAATCTGTGGATCTAAGTTTGCCAGAAATTTATCTCTCAAACAACACATGATCACACGCTTGGGGGAGGAACATTACTACTGTGAAATCTTTGCTTTTAATCTGCCCACATTTCAACTGTCAAATCATATATATTAACACACACTGAAGAGAAGTATTTCCACTGTGAAATTTGTGGATCCAAGTATTCCCTAAATTTACTTCTCAAAGTCACATGTTAAGACATACTGAAGAGAAATATTGCCTCTGTGAAATCTGTGGATTAGGTTTACCCAAAATATACAACTCAAATATCACATGTCAACACATACTGGCAAGTGACCTTTCTACTGTGAAATTTGCAGAGTTACTTTCACACTAAAATCACATCTCAAATGACACATGTTAACACTAATATGAGAGAATCCATTCCTTTGTTTGCTGTGAAGCAGAATATTTTATCAAAGTAGGAATTTCACACTGCATGTAGCAAGACTTTCTGGAGTGAAACATTTCTACTGCAAAATTGAATATATGAGAAGTGTCATGTCATTTTCGTTCATTATTGTTCACACAATTATCTACCAACCTATTCTACCTGACTTCAAGCACCGGCTATCCCTACTCCCATACCTAGTGCTTTACCAGAGCCCCCTGAACCAAGTATCAGGGATGCCCAGGAGCCCAATATGCATGTTCCACATGCCACCAAAAAATCACCCGAGCATTGCCAGACTACTCCCATACAATCAGCCAGGCCACAAAGAACTCATTTCCCCTCAAAGGCCATTACCCTCACATGATGGGGGAGATAAACAATCAAGAGTGTGAGACTCACTTTTGCAAGGAGGTTTCCAACTAGCATCCAGTTGGCTGACAAAAATAAACAGGGTTGTAACTCAATACATGTCCCTCTCTTAAATAAGTCACAGTATGCTGGATATTTATTGAGCACAATATCCACACCAGAATCATCAGCCAATCAGAACTTCTAGAATTGACTTGTCCGGGTAACAGAATGGAATCTCCCAGGCTGTTATATAAACCACCTACCAATTTGCCCAGCAGAACAACTTTTCTATCAGACTCAACTTCTATTACAGTCAAGTACTGTCTGTTGCTATTACCAAATTCTACAATGCATGATCCTGTAAGACCTGAAACACCAAATGAAAAATATCGGCTGGGTTGCCATGGACAAGGGGTATGATATAAGACCTGAAACTTCTAGTACTAAAAACTGATGATGTCATATAATGGAAATTTTAGTTGAAACAGTTGGCTTTAACAGCATTGCCCACAAATGAAGTATGAAACGATGAAAAATGTTCTGGCCAAGATATTTACTACCGCCAAAACAGAAGTGGAGATAAAAGAAGGTCATGGAGTGATTTCGCAGTGGAGGCTTCTATTTGTACTAAATCTGTCCTAAAATAGGTTCGACGTACAAAACGTTAGGAACTTGATATAATAGGTATTATGCAGAGTAATCTTGTTGTGGTCGCTGATACTTTCATATTCGACTAACTGTCGTCCGACATCGACTGACCCTCATTTCTATTACTTCTCCTACTTATATTAGGTGGGAGAGTCTATTAACTATAGAATAGGTGTGTTTCACCATAACAAAGAAGAAGCAATGATAACAGAAAATTATGGTAGAAAATGGGAACCGTTTAGAGGATCTATGTATAGAGAAGCAAGGAGGCACGGTGGAGTAATGGATAGTGGCTCAGATTGAGGAATCGGAGAGCCAAGTTCGAATTCCAGTTGAATCCATTACATTCACTTACATGCTAATATCCTTGGGAAAGGTATTAATCCTCTTCTTCTCCCTCCAGCTATGGGTAAATTGCAGGACAAAATGGGTTCTGTAGCCTTGGATGGCAACTGGTCTAGGAGAAGGAAAACTCTGAATTCAAAACCTGGAGGGTTGTTTGGGGACCTTGTGGCATGTAGTGCACCAGGTCTCTGTAATCGACACTTCAAAAAGTATGGATGGTCCTGCATGAAACCTTCACCACTATAATCAAAATCTCATGTGCTATACATGTGGTTGGGGACCGCTTGTGAATTCCCAAATTTCCATGAAACTCCAATATTGGAGCCGACTCAACCCACCCCAGGTGAATGCCGTTGCAGGTACAGGTACAGGAAGCAAGATACAAAGGACAGAGTAGAAGGACCAATGGAAGAATAAATCCTGTATTTAATGGAGTTGTATCAAGATGTAATGTCTGTGAATCAACATATCACTTGGCAAATGACTGTCCACATGCTAACAAGTATGTTAACATGACAGAAAATATCAATATAGAGAAATATTCAGAAGAGACAGTTCATATGACTTTGATGGCAGAAGCTAAACTGTTGGACAAAATATCAAATCAAGATGTTTTGGTAATAGAAGCTTGCAATGCAGCAATTGTAGACGCTGCATGTACCAAAACAGTTTGTGGTAATGAATGGTTGCATTCCATGCTTGATTCACTATCTTTTAAAAAGTTAAAGTCTGTCAAAGATGAGAAAAGTCATGTGCCATTTAAATTTGGAGATGGGAGGATAGTTAATTCATATCAAACTGTTACTTTTCTAGCAAAAATTGACAATCGTTTATGTAATATAAAAACAGAAGGTTGAATAATACATTTCAGATGCATCAAGAATGGTCTTCAGGGATGCACTGTCTTCATCGCCAATTTCAGGTTTTGCATCATATCGACTCAAACAGCAACTCCGACCTGATTCCAAAAGGGTCAAACCGCCTCCTTCATAGTGTTGTGCTACACACCTCAACCTTGCAAAAAATTCAGATATGGCTAGGAGTCCGACCGTTCTTATTGACATATGTCAGTCAACATCAGCCAATGAAATAAAGGCTTTTCATGCTTCCATAACCATGGCGTATCAAATGTAAATAAATGACGTCACACATTATGAAATCAACAAAGTTCAACAAGTATTTTAAGACATTTTTATGTTTAACATTCTTTTTATAGAATTATAGTAAATGCCCCGTTTATAATAAACAGTATTAAACAACATTTACCGGCCTGAATGAGCAGATATGAATGTCCGTGAGAGATTCATGGAAGATTGAAATTCAAATACAGTAAATTCGATCTTGCTAACCAAACGCTCCTCTGTGGCCAAATTGATAAAGGCATGTCAAGCTAAATGACGGTTCCATATAGAATAATGGTTCAAATCCTGTCGGAGGATGAATATTTTCTATGAAAATTTCTCGAACATTCAGGCCAGTAAATGTTGTTTAATACTGTTTATTATAAACAGAGCATTTACTTAAATATTTGTATCAATAAAAAGAATGTTAAATATAAAAATGTCTTAAAGTATTGAATATATAAAAGCTAATGATATAAAAGGTATGTCTTGATTTGTTGACTGTGAAGAATCTGAAGATCAAACAAATGAAACTACTAACAGAAGAGTTATATATATATATATATATATATATATATATATCAAAAAATCTTTTCAGAAGCAAAAGAGAGATGAACTGAGAAAATGTAAAGAACTAAAAGTTTATTTAGAACTAGATTATAAAGGACAAAAATGCATGTCATCTAGGTAGCTAAATACAGTGAAAAATGATGGTGACAATATGAAATTAAAATCTATTTTGGTAGCAAAAGGGTTTGAGGTAGATTGTCTTGAAAAAATACCCCAAAATTCACCAACAATCGCAAGTCATCTCTAAGAACAGTATTATCAGTCATTGCACAACATAATTGCTCTGTCAATACTATCTTCTTGCCGGGTGATGAAATTGAATGGAATGTCTATATTAGACCCCTATCAGAGGCATGTATTAAAAAGATTTGGAAATTCAGAAAATGTATGTACAGAGAGGCACAGTGGAGTAATGGATAGTGGCTCGGATTGAGGAATTGGAGAGCCGAGTTCGAATTCCAGTTGAATCCATTACATTCACATACATGCCTATACCTTTGGAAAAGGTATGAATCCTCTTCTTCTTCCCCCCAGCTATGGGTAAATAGCAGGACAGACCAGGTTCTATTGCCTTGGATAGCAACTGGTCTACTGCAAAAAGAAATGGCAACCTAATGCAGGAAAAAATTTGCCTCATCAGTCATGTATCGAAATAAGCATGTATCACACATAACACAAAACTGAGTGATCTGTGGTTTAGCAAATGCATCATTGCAATGGTATCAAAAGGTAAAAACAACTATGTTAAGAATGAAAGGACAGATATCTAAGATTGATCCAGCAATACTTTATAGGTTTGATAAGGGCCTGTATGGAATATTTCCTGTGCATGTTGATGATTTTTTATGGGCAGGAAGTGATAGATTCCAAAAGGACATAGTATCAAAAATCAGATGTATATTTGCAGTTGGAAAATAAGCAACAAGTCCATTCAAATATATCAGATTGAATCTGAGTCAAGAAGAGACGTGTATCATGTTAACACAGAAGGATTATATTAGCAACATAACAGAAGTGAAATTAGACAAAAAAAAAGAAGAAAACAGCACACTTATTCGAGGATGAAAAGGATGTGTTAAGAGTTGGGCTTGGTCAGCTCTTGTGGATTTCCAAACAATCACACCCTGATATTGCGTTTGATGTAACAGATCTGGCTGGTAGAATCAACACAAAGAGTTGAAGATTTGAAAAGATTGAATAAGATTATCAAGATAGTAAAATATTACTGTGTTTATTTGAAGTATCAAAATTTGGGCAAGAACCTAGAAACACATGTTTTTATGGATACATCATTTGGAAATTTGAATACCAGTAGCATCCAAGGAGGACATTTTATAATCACCAAAGGGAGATAATCAGAAGATGAATCCAATATCATAGCAATTCCACAAAATGAAGAGAGAAGCAAAAATTACATTAGCCAGTGAGACATTAGCTCTATTAGAAAGGGATTGGCAATGTATTCAGTATCTCAGATCTTTTGGATATGCTGTTAAATAATAATCACCAAAAGCTCATTCTATTGTAGAATAATCCGCGTTACCTTTTCACCCCTTTTCAGAACAATCCCTTCTTACACCCACACACCATCTTATCCAATCAAAACACTAGTTCTGACAAACTCAATTTTTCATTGGCTAACAGCCTTAAAAAACTAAGTATGCACGTGAAAAATGCCTTTGGCACTCAAATGTGTTTGAGCCTATTTTTCCTTTCCAGAACCTATCAAAGAAAGAAATTCGAATCAACTTACTAGTCAGATTTCAACATTCAGAGAGATGCCAACCAATTCCACGCCAATCTAAACTTTGACTTTCTTGCACGAATTAACCTCTGATTCAACAAACTTTTGGCATACACAATCTCTCTTTTAAACAAACTTCTCAAAAATTCATTTACTTTACTTGAGAAAGTGAAATATATATTCACTACATATTAGTAACACTAACAAACAAAACTTTTAACAATTAACAGTTCAAGGTACGCAACTTTGTACAACTTAAAAATATTCTACATAACACTCGTATACACACACTAACATTTGAACTGTAAAATCGAACACTTTTGTACGTTGAACAGCAAACTGTTTAATTCTTACAACAAATCATCAAAACACTGATTTAAGTATTCAAACATCCTCAACAACAAACTACATGTCTTATTACATCAACATACAACAAACCACCATTTCATAACTCATTTGCATATATTTAAATTGTATATAAATTACCGTATTGTTGTGTATTTTACTTGTTTTTGTTTTTGACTCTGCTTTGCATGACCTGCTCTAAATATTCGTTTATTATTTGTTGTGGATGAATGTTAACGAACACACCACCTAAAATTTCCTTCTGATTTAACCAAATACATTCACTAATCCCCAACACTATCAAGTGTTTTACATGTAAGTGATTTGGTTGAAGCAATCAAAGCAGCTAAACTTGTTGCAGATAAAAGATTGAGAATAGAAATAGCAAGTATCAAGGAAATGTTAGATAAGGGAGAAATCTGGTCAATAACATGGATGAAGTCTAATGATCAAATTACTGTCTAACTAAAAGAGGTGTCACACCTTGCTACCTGACAGACTGTCTGAATAATGGGGTGATGACAGAAGAATGTTTACTTTTAAATAAGAAAAGGAATTAGATTGTTAACTGTTGTTTATTGTAACTGGAATAACCAGTTATCTCTCCCTCCCCAACCTAATGGACTGTTCCTATCAGCAGTGGCAGCAGCAGGAGCATAGAGTTGCATCCCCTTCTGTACAGAGTGGATTGGGCTATTAGATACTATTTAAACTGCTGTGAGTTCTCTCTTGACACTTAACTGCACTTGTCTAGAGGAACTACTGACATTTGAAACCAAACCTGGACTCTATCAGTTTATATCAGCATTTCTCAATCAGGGTTCCCCGAAACCCTAAGGTTCTGCAAAAGGTCCCCAAGGGCTCCGCACGAATAGATGAGATAATCCCAATTGAGAATGAAATCCGTGTGTTTGTCTAAAGTTCAACCTCAAATTAAGTATTTATGTAGCAAAAGACAGGTACAGGCTTCACATTAGAGAAGAATGTTTCACTTTATCAAATGGCTCTGAAAGTCACATTTTCTTAGCCCATTTATTACTTCACAGGACATTTTTGCCTTGATTTACCTTTAATGTCTTTTCAACATTACCAGTAAAGGATAAAAAAAAATAAAAAACTGATGCAGCAATTATCTGTTTTCGTTCAGTTTTCATTTATATTATAGGCACGTGATATTGGTTATTATGTTTATTTTTTACATTTGCGTTTTGAATTTTTTCGTGTGAATGAAAACTCCCTGATAAAGTATTATAAATGAACAGATGAATTTTATTTAACATTACCAAAAACTTTGACAAAGAAGTATGAATTTTTCCTTAAACCACTTATTCAAAAATATGTACTATGATATTTACCAGTTGAACTACGATGAAAATAAAATCAGAAAGATATGGTATATAATTTTGTTTTTGTGCAGGGGTTCCTCGAGACATGTAATTTATTTTAAGGGTTATACAAGAGTAAAAAGGTTGAGAAACACTGGTCTATATGTTTAACTATGACCAATTTTCCCCAAATTCGCACTACAGAAAAAAAAAAACACAGGTTTACCTACATTATTGAAATTATTACAGAGTCACTAACTGGGTGCCCTGTGATTGGATGAAAAACAACCAATCACAGGTTACCTTTTTAGATTTTCACCAAACCCCCAACGAGTGCGGTTTTTACAAACTCTCTTCCTCTTTTGCTTGTTGGAACCCTCAGAGACAACACGTTCCCTGTCTGCACTCTCCGTCATCTAAACACCAGGACATGTGTGTGGATTTAGACAGCAACTGAAGCACAGAAGTCAAGACTCTATTTTCTTCAACCCAACCAAAACGACACAGGAAATATAAAACTGTTAAAAGGACGCATCTTTCAGATAAGTTCCACAAACCCGACTCAATGCAATGAAACTTTACTCTCTTTTTCTACAATACAAGTTTTTTCAAACATTTTCATGTGTTTGTGTTCCTTTCTTCTTGCCGGCATCACAATATTTTTGTTACCAAATATAATTGGGAAAATCCCAATAACATTTCATAAACGTTTCTATTCTGAGATTTCAGATGTTGTATTTCGTTGCAATTCTGCACTGAATAATATACAGCTGTGAGAATGTATTACTTATTTCGTCTTCCATAAAAAAATAATTTAGCAGTTGTGAAAATGAAGTACTTTAAAAGATACTTCTGATAGGAAAATCTGACAAAACTAATTTTTTTTCTATGCTTTAAGCATATTTTTACATACAAAAATAAGATCTCTTTCATCATCAGCAAATGAAAGAAATTAAAAAATCACATTGAAATATAGAATAAAAAATCACATTGAAATAAAGCTTTTTAAAAAATTCATATTCATTTTCTGCTGTTAAAGCTGGTAGAAAATAATGCATTTTAATACAATGTGCTCGCACCAAATTGCAACAAAAATTATTAATGTTTTCTATTCTGAGATTTCACGTGTTGAATTTGGTTGGAATTCTGCACTGAATAATATGCACCTGTGTGAATAAATTCACCTGTGAGGTGTTACACAATATAAATTGAAAAATAACATGAAATGCACCCTGTTGTAAATCCTTAGGCAATAGATGCACACCCGCAAGTATTGGAAACTGAATATTTATAAAACTAATCATTTCAATTATTCCTATTCATCTAAAAGGAGGTTTATTTCAGAACTTGATGTAATGGAATAACCTGTCACCCCCATGAATGATTACACTATAGGTAGTAAGTACCTATAAAGTCTACTGTCTACGAGAGACTTAGAGAGGAGGTGAGGGTGAGACGACGCAAGCACGTCTGACCTTCCAATTAGTGGCACTCACTACTAGATTGACCTGTGTGTATAACTGTACCGTATTTCATATTGTACTTGTTGTGTACAATAAACCTTTCTTCTAGTATCCACCTGGTGTTATGTGTTTATTCCCTTAGCATGTAATATAACAGAACTGTTAAACATTTTTATTTAAAACTAAGGGGTCTCTTTCGTGATCAACAAATGGAAGAATATCAAAATCACACTGAATATCACAAGTAAATATTTCAAAAATTCATCTTCTTTGTAGATTTTATTTTCTATTAAATCTGGTAGAAAATAATGCAGTTTATTAAAATACACTATCACCAAATTACAACAAAAATGATGTTTTTGATTTATTTTTGTAATGTTTCGGGGCAAACTTTAAAGATTTGCTACTTTGATATGGCAGAAATATTTTGCTGCAGAATTTTTTTTATAGATACATTGAATTATTTTTGTAATGTTTCAGGTCAAAATTGCCAGAGACAATCAGCAATACTAGACACAAGCAGAAAACCTTGAGACCTAAAAACCATCTTGTTACAGAGGGAAGGTTGCTTAAATTGTAAGGACTATTTTCAAATGATAATCTGAATGTGCTCTGCTGACAAGTGAGGAAAAAATCTCTGGCAAAAGACAAGGCACAAATCGGATTACATAAAATGTCTGCTTGTATGTAAATTTATTGGCCAAAAAAAGAAAAGGTAACATGCAAAAGTTTTAGACATATTTGCAAAATATGACTGAAGTATGATAAAAACAAATGGCATCAGCAACTGTCAAAAGGTGTCTCAGCTATTCTTCTGATTTTGGAATGCCATCACATTTGAAAAAATACCCAATTTTCTCCAGATAGCTGAAGAATAAAAAGTGGTCAAACTTCTTTGCTGAAGGTAATAGCCATTTTATTTTTATTTTTATTTTATTTTTTTTTTTTTTTTGCAGTATTCAGCATCCCTGTTAAGATTGGCAGAATTTACTGGCGATGTTGTCTTCTCTCTAGTGTTTCCTACACTTTCAACTGAATTAGCTTGGTGATAGCTTTTTTTTTCTTCTTTTTTTTGTGGTAATACCCTTTGCAGTATTCAGCATCCCTGTTAAGATTGGCAGAATTTACTGGTGATGTTGTCTTCTCTCTAGTGTTTCCTACACTTTCAACTGAATTAGCTTAGTGATGGCCTTCTTTTTTTTCTTTTTTTTGTTGAGGTAATACCCTTTGCAGTATTCAACATCCCTGTTAAGATTGGCAGAATTTACTGGTGATGTCTTCTCTCTAGTGTTTCCTACACTTTCAACTGAATTAGCTTGGTGATAGCAATTTTTTTTCTTTTTTTTTTGTCTTTTTTTCTGGTGATGTTGTCTTCTCTCTAGTGTGTTCTACACTTTTAACTGAATTAGCTTTTGGTGTTAGCCTTTTTTTTTACTGTACTTCTTACTTGGATACAGGATATTTTCAATGTTGTTTCGAAAGGGAAAATATATTTATAACCTTGTTTTTGTAAAAATTCAGGCATCTATAGCTAGGTTTAAAATCTTGAATTAATATCAGCAAGATATACCAACTTCAAGGCGAGAAAAATTTCTCCTAACCAACTCATCATAAAATAAATCACTCTCTTCTCTGAGGAAACTATGAAATAAAGAGCATCATTTTTATTTAGTCTCAGACTAAAAATATATTCAGAATATAAAAAGTCCTTCAGATTACCACTCAGTGGTGTGAATTATGAATTTTTTTTTTTTTAAACTCAGTTCTTAATTTTAAAAAAATTCTTCCATTTAAAAAAAAAAAAAAATGTTGTTCAAAGCAAAGTGGAATCTTCTGTCTAAAAACTAAACAATTTACAAAGATATCCAAGGAGTGCCTGCACAGTGAAAACACACACAAAAAAAGCAGTAACATTCAAATTTAACCAATCAGAGGATGGCATGGCATTTACTGTTACTAAAAATAAAAAAGAACATTTATTCAAATTTTGAAAAAGAAACTCTAAATTACTAGAATTATTAAAAATAAAATATTGATTCGTTTTCTCCATATTTTTCTCAAGTTAATTTCTTAAACTACCTTTATTATCACTCTCTCTCTCTCTTTCCTTCTCTCTCTCTCTCTCTCTCTCTCTCTCTCTATATATATATATATATATATATATATATTAATTATAAGTTGTTACATATAAACAAACAAGTAATGGTAACCATCTTTGTTTCCCACCTGGTGAGATGATTAGGTTTAAACATCAAAACAAATATACATCTTTGTGGTGATTACATGTTTGTTTGTATGTAACAACTTATAATAAATAACTATTGCTCAATTTTTTGTATTGAGCCCTCTTTTAAATTAATATTATGAACGTTTGAATTTATATTCTTTTCATTCTCATTAAGCTTGGATATATATATATGTGTGTGTGTGTGTGTGTGAAAAGTGTGTGTATATAAATAAATATATATATAGAATTATTTATATATTATATGTGCGGTACTTATTAGAAAGTGCTCAATATCAGAGATAGAGCTAACATATTTGGTTGGAATGATGTCATCATGATGTCACTCATGCTAATGGACATGCATCTATGTTTGCTTTAGCATGAGTGACATCACGAGGACGATTCCACCCCACCTCCCATAATAACACCAATACATGCAATCTACATAAGCCCAAAATTTTTAAAAAATTAAACAGTTTGTCTGATGATTGCAAAAGTGTGAAACTCAGGGTCACAAACTCACATCAATCCAACCAATATATATATATATATATATATATATATATATATAATTTAAAAGGAAAACAGACCACTTTAAGATATCATTATAATAATTTATTTCACCAGAGCCCTTTTAAAGGACGCTGGATCATCAGATAGCACTTCCAAAAATGAAATGAAACGAAAAATGAAATTAAAATTGATGAGTAGTGTAAGTTTTTGTAATTTAACAGAGAGTGTAAAAGGAGTAGTTAAAGAGACATAGTAGAGTATAGGGAGGGACTAATTTCATATCTCTCTCAAGCATACTTTGTATTGGGGGAGGAGAAGTGACCAGACCTTGACCTATTTAGATGGTTAACTTAACGGAAGTGATATATTGAAGTGGGAGGGGAGAAGGGAGAAAGAAAAAGAAAGGAGAGGGAGAGGAAAGTAAAGAGAAAGAGGCTGTAATTGGGTTTTAGCAATTTATGTAAAGAATAGATTTTAATGCTTGATAGTAATTTAGATGTCTAAAAAAAAACAAATTAATTTGATGTTTGCTATCAATTTAAATATTTAATTTTTTAAAACAAATAGTTTAGGGATTTAAATATTCTTTAAATATTAGCTCTCAGGATTTCATCCTCCTTGGGATTACCCATACGGATTACCAAGTTCTTCATAACTTAACTATACATATATGCAGTATTTAGTGGGAAATGTTGAATATCTGTGATAGAGCTAACATATGCGGTTGCATGGAGAGTTGTTTGTGACCTTAGTTTTCATGCTTTATATATATATATATATATATATATATATATATATATATATATATATTTGTCTTATTGCCAGAATTATTCTGAGAAATCTAACTATATTTTTGACATGGAAAATAAAAACAAACACTTAGTAAAAAAAAATTGACAATATATATATATGAAAATTTCTCCGAATTAATCAGTAGAGAGACAATATTTATGAATAAAAATGACAATAGGAAAACTGGTAATTGTTGACGCGTTTCGTCCAATGTGGACTTTATCAAAGCAAAATACGAAAATGAAATTAAATGAACAAAGTAACTAATAAGAACAAAAACAGAATGTACCTAGCAACTGGAATGTAGAGAAACGCTATTTTCATATTTTTAACTGAAAAATAACGTCAGTAATTGTCACGTGTGGAGAATATTGTTATTATAACTGTGTTGATGTATTCAACCATTTTCTTTTGATTTTATGAATCTGTTGTGTATATTTGTTTGTAAGAGCGTTAATTTTGTTAAGAAAGGTGAAATAGGGAAAAAACCTGGGCGTAGATTAATATATTTGGGTAGTTTACTATGGCGGCACTCTCCAGAATTTTCCTTCTGAGTGAGTTATTTTCTTTTTTTATGAGTGTAGCATTTTTAAAATCAAAATTATGGTTGAATTTATTTCTATGTATGACTAGTACATTAGCTAAGTTGTTTTTTGTGAGGTCTCTTTTGTGCTCATAAATGCGTTTTTTCAAACTTCTACTTGTTTCTCCAATATATTGAGAGGAACAGTTTGGGCAATTTATTCTATAAATGCCTGCTTCAGAAATATTAGTGCTATTATTGTTTGAAGATCTTATATCCATAATGGTTTTGGAAGTGTTTGTGACTATTTCAAGATTATTTAGATGGGATAGGTTATTCTGGATAG
Organism: Acanthosepion lycidas; assembly: GCA_963932145.1. Lineage (NCBI taxonomy): Eukaryota > Metazoa > Mollusca > Cephalopoda > Sepiida > Sepiidae > Acanthosepion > Acanthosepion lycidas. The sequence continues at coordinate 99,720,789 of OZ010575.1, read as the reverse complement.
TGGACGTGACAGAATTGGTCGGTAATATTATGTATCTGTTTTCATGTGATTTACTATTGCGGATTATCTTATTAGTCTTGTTGCGGTTGCATATTTTGTATGCCTTTCTTCTTGTGTTGTGGATGAAATGATATGGGTATTGTAGGTTTTTGAATGTGTTTTCTATGTATGTATCTGTAGTCCTCAATACTTATTTAAAGAAGAAACATACATTAGTTTGGGTTGGGTTTCAACTGTTTGATGTATAATGCTTCAAGCATTTTTAGTTTTTGTCTATTTTTTTCATGTCGAAGTATAATTGTGTTTTCGACAAGTATTTTATGGAATTGTGTGTGCGGGCAGGCATGTTGTTTTAAATGCCTAAAAATGTTAGAGTTTTCATTCAATATATATATATATATATATATATATATATATATATATATATATATATATATATATATATATATATATGTATATATATATATAAAGAAATGTAGTTTTAAGGTGGGCTATATTTATGGGATAATGTGCTCAACATCAGAGATAGAGCATATGTAAATATAAATATAAAAATGAACATTGAAGTCAACACTCAGAGGCGACAGGCTGTTTCATGCTGGACGCAATCGTCAGGCGTCTGACAACTGTGTCCAGCATGAAACAGCCTGTCGCCTCTGAGTGTTGACTTCAATATTCACTTTTATATTTATGTGTGTGTGTCTATGTCTATATATATATATATATATATATATATATATATATATATATATATATAGAGAGAGAGAGAGACTATTGTTGATGATATTTAAATTTACGTGTGACCTTTTATGGAACCCTATGGGTTACCCGACCGTGCATAAAAATGTCATTTTCGCTATATTTTTATTTTTAAAAGAAAATATTTCTTTGAAAGAAATCGCTTGAATAAATATTGGAATTCTTTTTCACTTTTCGTCAATAATAACATTTTCAAAAATCAATAAAGACAAATTGAGATTACTCTACAAAACAATTGCGTGCACCCAATCAAAATTCTGGCATATTGTATGCACCCAGACTACTTTTGAGCAAGGAACACATTTTCCTTCTACACCGATTACTTGAATTGCTTTGCTCAGTACGCTGTTTGCGTTCAGAAACTATGGGCGTTCTATTTTTAATAATTAATCCGTAATCGTTTTGTAATTGCAATTTCTTTAGAAATCGGAAGTTTTATTGATTACAGGATATTGTCGATCTTGAGAAGGAAATATCAAGTCCAACAACAACAGCAATTTATTATTTAATCCTGTTTGTTTTTCTATGAAAAGCTTTTTCGCAGAGAAAAGGTAAGTTAGAGGAACCGTCGCTGAATTCTTGAAATCTTTACAAAAAAGAATTTTAAATAATTTAAATGTCTTCTTTGAAAACAAAAAAAATTGGTTACATTTCGGTTTTATTTGAAAAATAGCCGAAACAAAAACTCAATACGAATTAAAAGAAAAATTAATTTCCGTATTCCTTTTCTTGCATTTTTTTTAATTCATTGGCACGTTTTCTCGTCTTTCATTGAATCAGCATTTTAAGCGAAAATTAAGAAAAATAAATTTAAAAATCTCTTTAAAAAAATCCGGTAGAGTGCGGACTGTTGAGCATTTCCATCTTATGATGAGTATATAGTTGTTTACTAACACGATCACTTGGCCTTACATGATTATATTTTTAACGATTTTAAAATGTTTTTCTTAAAGGAATTGCTGAAAATCCCTCCGTCTTTACTCAAAGGCGCATGATCGTAATAACTGCTAAATTTGACTTTTTATTTTTTTAAAAATGCTTTTTTAAAAATATCCATTGTTCACTGACTTCAGGCTGACGGACAGCGACACAAATTTGTGTTGACATTTCTACAGAATTGCTTCCGTTTGTCAGTATGGTGGCTTGTAATAAAAAAGAAAACAACATTGTATTGTTGAAGCCATTATTTTTATGTTTATTCTTTGTTTTATATTTATTTTACTTTCTTGGTCATCGTTTTTTTTAAGTAGAACAAACATTACTTTCAAATAGGTACCTCCAATAATTCACTAAAAAAAAAAACCCACTGTAACTCCACGAAAAAAGAGTATATATAGCTGCATAGCATAATGAGAAAGACGCCAAACTTGACGAAAACAAAATTTTATCGTCTAAATGCTTATGTTATTATTAATAGGAAAGACCAAAGTTTTTTTAATTATTTTTAAAATTTTTCCCTTTTTTTTAAAAAAATATTCTAAATTTTGATTAAAAAAACCTTGTTTCTCTTTGTATCACCGGAACTAGTAAAATATACAATTTTTAACACTTTTTTTTGTATGACACATTAATTTGGAAAATCTTGCAAAAATAAAAATAATCGTCGGATGTTAATGAAACTTTCAGAAACTATTCACAGATGATCTAAATTATTATAAATATGTTTTTTTTTTTATTAAAGTCATGACAGAAATATTTTTTTACATTTATTACACCCCGCCCCCACTAATTTTGTGAAAACGCTAGAAATTCGATCGCATCAGGTTTAGTGATTACAATAGTTAAAAGCATAAGGCTTTGAGGAATGCAAATCATGTTTTTTTTGTTTTTAATTGGACACCCCTACCTGAAAATCACCTCTGAATTGTAACATACAAAACTCAATAAAACAAATATACTATTTCATTTCAAATGCTTTTATTTGCTTTTAGTTGTTTTTATGAATATGGACAATATTTTCTGAAAGGAAAAAAAATTTTCAATGAAAAATGAATCTTTAATATAATTATTTATTATTTCTTTAATTATAATAGATTTTTACACTTAAGTTGTTAAAATATTATAAAATTAGTTAAAAGCTGCATTGGGTTTCCTAAGTGCCCTTATGAGATAGATCTTTTTTTTAGTGCATTGTAAATTGTATCATTTTGACTAATCAGATGATCCGCAATAATTAAGAAATGTAATTTTGTGTTTATAATTAAGCTGTAATTATAGAAGACCAGCAGGTATACAATTAAGTTGCGTTATTCAAGTTAAGCATTGTTCTCCACTGTTAAGGCCTTTACTTTTGCAAAACACGTATGGAGAAATTAATTTGATTTTTCAATTTCAACTGAGAAGGGTACCTACAAGTATCAGTACCATCTTATGAAATTTATATGATCTTATTTTTATATTAATCTCAGTTATGGCATTTTTCCATAAGTGAAATATAAAAATTAATAATAAAATGAATGGAAATACAAATAATACAGTAAAATGTAATAAATGTACATAAAATTATAGTATTTTATGTACACTTCTGATAAAATTTAAAAATTAAAATTATTATCTCGGTTATCAATTTAAAAATTTAATAATTGAGAGTGAAATAGTTATTAAATTATCTCACTGTCAGATATTAAATTCAATTGAGATAATAAAATTATCTCATTAATTTAAATAATAACTGTCTGAGATAATTTAATTATTAATATAATAATTTTATTAATTATTATCCCAGTTATTAAATTAAAAATGTAATAACTTAATGTAATATTAATAATTAATAAAATTATTTTTCATTATCTGTTAAATAACGAAATACCATTATAGAGGTAACTCAATAATGTAAGAAATTTTTATAGTATTTTAAATTATTATAAGAAACAAAGAAAAAACATTCTTACATAGAATTAGTAAAATTATGTCAATTCTTGTGCACCATACTAAACCTGTCAACACATTCAGCCATCAAATTATCAATGGAGATGTGAAAATAACAAGACCTTGAGGTCAAGAAATGTTTGTTGAGAAAATTTTATGCCATAAATGATAATTGTTTCAGAACAGATTAATTTGGCTGTAAATTTGCTAATTTTATAAAAGTAATGTTTCAGAAATGTATATTTTATTTTGGCGGGATTTTTAAAACCAAAAATTAAGTTTTGTTTACATTTCTCTAAAAAGTTTAAAATGGCCGTTTTGATTGGTTTTTCAGAAGAATCAACTAAAAATCATTCAAATTTCTATTTAAAATACTCCAGGGTATTTTTTTTTCTGGAATTAGAAAATTTAATTCTTTAGCTTTCAATTGAAGCAGGGGGAAAACTTGAAAATGGATTTTTCCTTCATGAAAACTCCATTTAAACCTTAGGTATACTGAATTTTTAGAGGTATCTACTTTCAAAATATTGATTCCTGAACACATTCCATCTCATGAAATGTTGATTATAAATTATAAAGAATGCAAAAAAAAAACACAAAAAAAACACAAATATTTTTTTTTTTTTTTGTCTCAAGTAATGAATTATTTTTTGAAAATGATTGTGGTATTTAAATAAATAAAATTTTCACTGTGAAAAATTTAGTGAGCCAGGAGGTAAATTTCTGTGATCAAATTTGTAAATACCTATGTGACTTTTCTGCATTATCAGACACCAGGAATTGAAGGTTGAACACAGATTTTCTTTAGGTAAGGTGTCTCGACATAAAGTACTGAAATATAATTCCTTATCTAAATATTCTGACATTAATTGGTTGTTTTTGTTCATTCATCACAAAGTGGAAAAGAAGGGCATTAACAAATGGAAAGACTGAATGCAAATAAAAAATTTATGAAAAACCTGATAAAAAAAAAAAAAAAAAAATATAGAAATTACTATACAATTGCTTTGTTATATGGTCTGTACTGAAACTGTTTTTAAGCAATGAACAAATTATTCTTTTACACTGGTTACTGTAATTCTTTGTTCTATCCACTGTGTTCAGAAAATTCAGGATTTTAAAAACTTCATAAATCATTCCAATTAAATTTCTTTTGGCAATAATGCCTTTTATATATCTTATTCATAAAAGCAATTAAAAGATTTCCTAATTAAATAATGTCTTAGATTGTTATTATGATTTAGTGCACATTTTCGGTAAGGGGGCATCATGTTTACAAAGAAGAAAAATAGAATGAAACGAAGACAATATTAGAAAAGTTTTTAATTGGCTTTATGTATAAGATATATTATGAACACTATTTGTCTTAAGAGAAAATTTAAAAATCTAAATTATAATTCATAAAGTATTAAAACTTTTAATATTTAATTTTTAGTGGTCAAGTGATATTGTCATTAAGTAAAAACTATATTTACTAATCATAAATAGAAAAGCTTACGGCAGTTCAGAAACATTACTTGAGAAAACTTTGTCTAGAACTGAGCTTGCTGATTTTGTTTTTCTGTTGCATCACCCATTCCAATACCCACGCATCTGTTATCTCTAAAATCTACAATGAATGTCTTGCTTTCTGGAAATCCAATTTTATGGCTCCTGTCTTTCAGAACTCAGGTGAACTATTTGATCCTTCTATCAGGCTATGAGCCATCTACCTCTTTTGGACAAAGTACTAGAGGCTCTTATTAACTCTGAATTATTTAAGAATGCCAACTCAAAGGGTCTTTTATGCAAGCAATATGCCTATTGATTTTCTAGGTCAGCTCCTGTTGGGTTAACAATTACTGCTGAAAGAGTCTCTCAAGCTTAAGATAAGAAAAGTAAAGATCAGGCTATGCCTTTGATATCTCAAGGCATTTGACAGGGTTTAGCATGTTAGTCTACTTTGCAAATTGAAAGGTTATTCTATTTTTGATCTGATCAATCTTTCTTATCAAATTGTGAAATGAAATTTGTTTTGAACAGTCACTCTTTTAGATCTTTTTTGCATTAATGCAAGTTTATCCCAAGGCTCTTTCCTTGGATCTACATTGTTCTAAGTTTTCATGAAAAACCTTCCTGAAGTCATCAATTCTCTGCTGATAACATAACTATTTACTCCAGTCTTAATGGCAAATCTGAATAGCCACTCCTTTAGATCTTTTGCATTAATGCAAGTGTTTCCTGAGGCTCTTTCCTTGGACCTACATTGTTCCAAATTTTCATCAACAACCTTCCTGAAGTCATCTGTTCTCTGTTGATAGCACAACTATTTACTCCTGTCTTAATAGTAAATCTGATTGGCTTGAAAAAGTCAAATCAGCAACAGATTTCAAAATGACCTGCAATCTGTTGTTAACTGGGGCAAGAAATGGCTTGTTAATTTTAGCACCTCTAAAATGAAACTGCTTGCATTTAATTCTTTCAGAGAAGCTATTTTACCTTCCCTCAGTCTGGCTAATGTTAAAGTTCAGATAGAGTGACTCATTGCACCTTCTGTGTCTAAAGTTTTCAACTGACATGAAGCAGAAAGATTATATTGAAGAAATTGTTAGGCCTGCTGGAAATTAATTTGGTTTGCTGTATTGTCCCAGACAGTTTTTCTCATAGGAATATATCTTGCACATTTATAAGTCTGTCATCCATCTATGCATTTAATATTGCTGCCACATCGGGTCTGGTTACTTATGCTTCATCTCAGATTCAGTCACTTTCCCACCACTGTAATCGATCTTTCCTGTGCCTTTTTATGAATAGTAATTGTTGTAAGTAACTTTCCTCTATCGTAGTGATTGCAGTACTAGATTGGCATCACTTTACAGTTGAAATGGCTAGGAACTAAGTTCTATACTAACAGTTTCTTCTTTGGAAGTCTATTTTGGTTTCTTGCTTTCCAAGCATACTCTCCATGCATAATGAATGGTTGACTGACTTTACTTGACCTAGAAATTACCATGACGTTCTTATAAAGATATTGGGGAAATTTTCAATGGTTTTCCTTCTCCATGCATAATAGTGCATAACAAATAGGGCTTTCTAATTAAATGATAACATGAGACTTCAATCTTCATTAATTTATTTCTTATTCCCACCAATATTTGATCACTTTCTCTCAGCCAGTCTGTGGTATACAGCCCTTGTTTTCATCCCACATCACAAATCTGGCAAGCAGACATGGTATTCTCTGCTCTGTGTGAGAGAGAGTGTACACATGTGAGGTCACTCAGTGGCTGTGAGTAACCCTAAATCAACCTTTGCACATGGCATTTGATGGTCAACTGTGAAATTTGAATGTAGCATGTATCTAGCATAATACCATAGATAGTTTTGAATTCAATGTTGTCCTTTTCCTAATTTAGAACTCAGCTCCATGATTTTGTTTTTCTGTTCCCATGCCCATTCCAACACCCACACATCCATGTCCACTGACACATGATTTAATAATAATCTATTGGCAAATCTGCTCTAGTTTCAAATGCCATCCAAAATAAAATATATCCTATTGCATTGTACAACTGATTTTGTTTTTCTCTTCCTATGCCCATTCCAACACACACACATCCATGTCCACTGATACATGATTTAATAATAATTTATTGGCAAATCTGCTATAGTTTCACATGCTATCCAGAATGAAATATATCCTATTGTATTGTACAATTGATGTTAAACAAATTTCATAATCTGTTTTGTATGTTTCCTTCCTACATTTGCTATGAGTTAATTTCTTTCTTTTTGCAGCTTGAATCTTAGAGAGTACCTGAAAACCTTGATGAATATTCATGAAAAGTAGTATTCTTAGACTCTGAAATTCTTGGAATAGCTGTTCACTTAAAGTTCAGACATACATATGAGGAAAGTGTAAAATTAGATTGTCCATGAATCCATAGCTCAGAAAACCTATGATGTTACATATGGGAGAGAAATATTTCCACTGTGAAATATGTGGATATAAATCTTCCCTCAATGCAGATCTCAAAAAGCACATGTTAATACACACTGTAGAGAAGCCTTTCCACTGTGAAATCTGTGGTTGTAAATTTTCCCGAAATTCATATCTCAAGCGTCACATGTTAACACACATTACAGAGAAACCTTTCCACTGTGAAATCTGTGGATTTAAATGTTCCCAAAGTTCAAGTCTCAAACAACACATGATAACACACTCAGGGGAGAAACGTTTCTGCTGTGAAATATGCGGTTTTAAGTTTTCCCGAAATTCACATCTCAAACGTCACATGTTAACACATATTGGAGAGAAACCTTTCCACTGTGAAATCTGTGGATTTAAGTGTTCCCAAAGTTCAAGTCTTAAACGACACATGCTAACACACACAGGAGAAAAACGTTTCCACTGTGAAATCTGTGGATATAAATCTTTCCAAAATGCTGATCTCAAAAAGCACATGTTAACACACACTGGTGAGAAACCTTTCCACTGTGAAATCTGTGGATTTAAATATTCTCAAAGTTCAAATCTGAAACAACACATGCTCACACATACAGGAGAAAAACTTTTCAACTGTGAAATCTGTGGAGTAAGATTTTCCTGGAAATCATCAGTCAAAACACACATGTTAATACACACTGGTGAGAAACCTTTCCAGTGTGAAGTCTGCGGATTTAAGTGTTCCCGAAATTCAAATCTCAAAGAACATATGTTAACACACACTGGGGAGAAACCATTCCACTGTGAAATCTGTGGCTTGAAATTTTCCCGGAATGGAGATCTCAACAAACACATGTTAACACACACTGGAGAGAAACGTTTTGACTGTGAAATCTGTGGACTGAAATTTTCCCACAATGGAAATCTCAAACAACACATGTTAGCACACACTGGAGAGAAACCTTTCCACTGTGTAATCTGTGGATTGAAATTTTCCCAGAATGGAAATCTCAAACGACACATGTTAACACACACTGGAGGAAATTTTCCCACAGTGTAGTTTGTGGATTTAAATTTTTCCCTGAATGGAATTCTCAAATAACACCTGCTAACACACGCACACACACTGGAGAGAAACATTTTCACTGTGAAATCTGTGGATTCAACTTTTCTCAAAATTCAGGTCTAAAACGATGTGCTGAAACACACTCAAGAGAAACCTTTCCACTGGAAATCAGAAACAATACACACACAAGAGAGAAACTGTTCCACTATGAAATCTGTTGATTTAAGTTTTTCCATAATTCGCTTCTCAAATAACACACACTGGAACGAATACTAGTAATACAAATTCAACCCAGCACTTCACTGGTGAATAAACCTATGTATCCATTGATAGATTAAAACCATTTGAACACAAAAGCAAAACACTAACTACCAGGGTAACAGATTATAGAGAAACAAAGCCAACAAATCCACCCTACACCAAATAAAGAAGAGAATGCAGAAGATCACACTTCCAGGAAACTGAAAACTAAATCAGGTAGAACAGTTTCTTAGAATGATTATTTTTATTATTAGCATCCCCTGCCCTGGCAGGTAGAGGTTTCTGTAAGGGCTCCTCTTAAGAAAGTACAGGAAATGGCCAAACCAAAGGTCTCGTCAATGGCATTGCTGTAACTAGCATCTAATGAGTTCTCTGATTGGTCAGTAGATGAATCAGTAACAGCCCTGACTCATTTCCACCTTGGCAGACAATTTAGAAACTCTTCCTCTTTTGACAATGGGCAGTCGAACAGTAAAATGTACCAAAATGCTTTCTGATCTACAATGTTATGAAAACGTCAACAAATATGTATGTACCATTTTGAATAAATCTCTTTATTTATTGAAGATGTATACGTTTATTATTTCATGTTATTTAGATTTTCTTTCTCTTTTTTTGTCATGCATTTTTAGAACTGGATCCTCATTTTGTACAGTTGTAACACTAACAGTGCCTGCAACAAATTTATTGCTTATTCTTTGGCAATAATGCCTTTTATATATCTTATTCATAAAAGCAATTAAAATCGTTTAACAAAACAAAATAAATATGTCAAAAGTTACTGTTGAACTTGCTATGTTTTGAGCAATGTCAAATGTGGTGGTATCATTCAAATTTTTCCAGCGGCAATGCAAATTGTACTTCTTTGTAAAGAGTATACTGGTAGAGAAGGAAGATGAACATATTCTACTATTAGAGGAAGAAGAAGGTCTGAATCGGTTCATGAACAATGAAGCAGAAAAACAAAATCCAGCAACAACTTGGTAGAAGTTCAAAGAACAATTGGAACCGCAAATAGATTTCAGAATTGTACAGTTCTATCTGCAAGAATATACTCTGATAGGTGCTGAAAATATTGGTGAAATCTTGGCAAGATGCCAATTACAGGCAAAATATGCCAATTTTAGGATGTTCAAGCAATTGAAGAGTGCCTAATTGAACAAATTAAAGCAGGAAGTAGATATTCAGAGTTGCAAAAATAGCTACTGTCATAATTTGAGACAGTCACACTTCAAGAAGCTCTAAACATTTCTAAGATCCATGAAGCCAGATGAAGCAGCTAGCTGAATTACAAGGCTGGTATACTCAGGAAATTAGTGCTGTTAGGCACAATCCTGATAACCGTCTGCATACAAGATGGGGTGGGAAAAGAAAACTGCCTTGCTTGGTGTACAATGTGTTCAATATATAGATGACCAAATCATTGGACTAATATATGAAGAACTGCACTCGTTTAATAAAAACCTTGACAAGATTAGAGGAGACCAAGTCACCAATTGCATGTATTGTGTACAACCTAACGGAAGATTTATAGCATTACCTTGATAGTGGTCAGTCAAAAACAACATTTGGTCTAGAAACTGACCGTCTTCTGCCTGAAGTGGAAAGCATAGAGAGGAATAAGTTAACATCAAATTTGCAGGATGTATTCAGTACAGCACTTTCAAAGTTGAAAAAATGCTTGGAGTGTAGGAGTTTTACAAATTAGCTTGTCTGTCTGGTCCTAGACAGCTACAATGTATTAGCCATGCCATTTGCAGTTTTGAAGCCATCAAACCATATTGCAAGATCCATCCACTAAACTTTTTGAATAATTTCAAATTTATATAAACTACAAAGATGGCCTACCAAATGCCTTCAGCCTTTTTGAGTGCCAATAAGAGCAGATTCCCCATTCTGATAAACTTATCCAATGGGTGGATATTCCATCTAGTATATATTTTTATTTTCCTTTATTCTTGGTTTAATAACATTTATATATTGTTATAGTTTCTTATTCAATATTATAAAGAGGCAAAAATAAATCTAGACTGAAAACATGGGAAAAAAATGGAATTCCCTAAAACCTGAAATGGAATTAAAGAAAATTTGAAATGGAAAATCAGTCCCTCTCCATATGCTATATAACTTTTTTTTTGTTTGACTTACATTTATAACAAAAGCATTTTTTTTTTATTTTTGATTTGTTGTCAAAATACATAAATACTGGGCAGTTTTGACAGTCATTGTTGAGATGACAGTTTTGACACACAGTCAAAAAGAAAATGGGAAAATTTCTGAAACAAAATGAAATAAGTGGCAGATGGATATCCAAGTACATTCTATCAATAAGTCAGATTAAATGTTTAACTTTTACATTCAATTTTTATTCTGGGAAAGGATCATGTGGTGTGTTAATTGGCATTATTAAGAGATTAGCAGCAAAACAAGCCTACAGCAACCCTATAATGAACAAATAATGACACCAAGACAGTTGTTTGATTATGCAAGAAAAAATATTTCAGGGATAAATATTGTGTATTCCTCAACAAATGAATGGAAAAATGAAGGAGAAATCTGATAAAAATAGATAAAAAAATGCCTCAACAATTACAGGAACTCAAAAACTACATAGTTTTCTTCCTGTGTCTTAGGAATTGGTACAAGTCAAAACAGTGTCAATTCAGAATGAAAGAAAAATATATAACATTTGGACAAAACAGAGCTTGAAAACATTAAGGGATTTGTTACAGTAATTTATGATAGGAATTGGTGGTTAGGCTGTGTGCTTGAAAAATATCCAGATAATGAAGAAGTTAAATTGCCACTTTTAGAACCAAAGGGCCCTTCACTGTCTTTCCAGATATATTGATTTTTTTTATTCTGATATTCTTAGTTTAGTTGATCCAAGAACTGACTCGGGAAGAACTTCAAATATTTTACAAAATATAGAAAATCAGTCCCTCTCCACATGCTATATAACTTTTTTTTTGTTTGATTTACATTCATAACAAAATCATTTTTTATTTTAATCTGTTGTCAAAATACACAAATATTGGACAGTTTTGACAATTGTTGAGATGACAGTTTTTACACACAGTCAAAAAGAAAATCGTAAAATTTCTGAAACAAAATGAAATAAGCAGCAAATGGAGATCCAAGTACACTCTTTGTTTTTTTTCAGTTTAGGAACTTTATTCATCATGCTTTTCTGTTTTTCAGTGAGCAAGTGGAGGTGCCTAATTTATAGCATTACCTTGATAGTAGTTGGTTGAAAACAACATTTGGTCTAGAAACTGACCTTCTTCTGTCTGAACTAGAAAGCATAGAGAGGAATAAGTTTACATCAAATTTGCAGGATGTATTCAGTAACAGCAGTTTCAAAGTTGAACAAATGCAATGTATGAATTTTACCAAGTAGCTCATCTGTTCAATCCTATACAGCTGTCTTGTATTAAATAAATGCCAAAATGAAGCCTGAGATATAACCCACTGGGTTAGGGTCAATAATGGGTTGACCTTCTTGATTAATCCTATGCCATTCAACTGGTGTTGGTTTCTGATTTTCTTCATTCCACCTTGCTCTACCCACACTGTGTTTTTGATCACAGGTTGGGCAGAATTGATTACTATGTTGATTGATGTGTTGAACCTTGGTGAACTGGCTATGTTATAAATAAAAAATAAAGGAATGTCTTTTTGCAGAAGATCATGCAAACAAAAATCAGAGACTTGGTTTAACTTTTGGTTTGGTTTTATGTAGTTTTTCGGTGTACAAAATTAACCCTTCCCCCTTCAATTCTTTATAGTGACACTTTGCCTATCAGTTTTAATTCTGGAACAAGGCTTTACATTGGGAATTCTCTCAGCAGCAGGTCACATGGGTTTCAGCTGCTATCTGTCCCTTCTGTGTCTCTGGTCTGTCACTGCAACTGCAGCTGTCTAAATTTCCCAAAGCGATCAGCTTATATTGACTTTTGCTCAAGACTGGCATGGGGCTGATGGCATCTGGGCATTTGGGGTTCCCCTGTCTTCCAACAGCAGTTCTTTGTTGTCTGGCTTGTAAAATTTAATTATCTCTCCAAATTTGTAGATTGCTCCTTTCTACAGGTAGTGCCTATATTTACTGGCCTGCCCATGTAACATACTTTCTCTCATCCATGCCTCACTTCATTGCCTTCCAATGTGCATAGATAATTCCTCCATCCCTCTTGGTATCTCATTTACACCTTTCACCTTGGTTGTCCATATCTTGTTAACTCAATCATAGTTATGAACCCTGGGCTGGGTCTTTACACAAGGAAATTCTATTTCTTGATTTGCTTATAATTTCCACTTTTTAACAGGCAAAATAAATCAGCTTCTTAACTTTTGCTTTTGTCTTAAAAAATGAGCAAATCTTATATCAATCGACTTCCTTTCCTGACTAGTCATCAGGAAATGTTTTCATAACTTCTACTTTAAGCAACGCCATCAATTGTCAGCCCAGCTTTTTCCAGATGGCCCCTTTGGTAATATGTTTCCCAAACCAACAAAATCATTTTCTTCAAGTCATCTCTGCTTAAAAAATAGACTTTCAAAATAAAGGCTATTTTGCTTCTTTTCTAACTTTATCTATCATTCTGTACTTTAACCCTTTTTTGGCAATTACAAGTTCTATTTCAATTTAACCTTTTCTCAGCAAGCTCAGTGTCACAGAGATATTACATGTTAATGTTTGAAAAGTTCATCTTCTTTGTCAGTCCTGGTAGAAAATAATGCAGTGTATTAAGATATGCTAACACCAAATTGCAACAAGAATTATTAAAGTTTTCTACTTTGAGATTTTGGGTGTTATATTTAGTTGGAATTCTACACTGAATAATATACACCTGTGTGAATGGACTCGCCTATGATGTGTTACACAATATTTTGTTACAAATATAAATTGGAAATGATACAAAGCAGACCCTGTTGTAAATCCTTAGGTAAATAGATGCACAAAAGCATTTATTGGACACAGAATATTTATGAAACTAATTATTTCAATTATTACTACTAATATAAAAGGTTTATATTACAGAACTGTTACACATTTTTATTTGAAACAAAGGGGTCTTTTTCATCATCAACAAATAGAAGAATTTCAAAATCACACTGAATATTACAAGTAAATATTTGAAAAATTCATCTTCCTTGAAGATCATTTTATTTGCTGAAAAATCTATTAGAAAATAATGCATTTTATTCAAATACATTAACCCCAAATTACAACAAGAATTATCTTTCAGGACAAACTTTCAAGATTTGCTAATTTGATATTGCAAAGTTTTTTTTCATAGGTAACCACGCAACTAGTCCCGTAACCTTCAATACTCTTTACATCTATAATGAACCATCTCTTTTTCCTTCTTTCTCTAACTATAATGTTCACCTACTCTCTATCAACTTGTTAAAATCAGAAGTTGGATGAACTGTTGGTCAGCCAAATAACTAACCTTAGAAACAAAATTGAGTGAGATCTGCAAATAGCATCTCACACATGTGCAGAATCACATGATCTGAAAAGTTCAGTGGGAAAAAGTGTCTGAAAAATCAGTTGAACTTCAGAGCTTGAGCAATTAATACCCTTTCTTTTGTTATCATCAACTAAAGCAGATTGCATAATGAAGAGACTGATGCCTAGTCCTATCTCACACACTCTATCCTGCATGTAGATGTATATTTGATAGACCAGATAGTCCCAGACCAAAATGCAATGGTGAACTACTCAACATCTTAATCCCTGAGGAGAAGAGAATGTATGATTCATTCAATTATTGAATTTTATATTGCTGAAGATGTGAAAGGGAAGCAACCATCACTTGGTACCAAAACTGGCAGCAGTAAAGAAAGAGAAACACAATTTAGAAGATATTCCTGCACATCGTCTCACACTGTCCGCTGACCTGAGATGGAACAAATACATTGAATCAATAGTTTCATCTACCGCAAGGAAAGTTGGTTCTCTGTGTCGTGCCAGAAAGTTTTTCTCACCTGAGTCCATCTTTCAAACCTATAAATCAACCATTCGCTCTTGCATGGAATACTGCTGACATATATCGTCTGGGGCCTTTGCTGTTCGTCTTAACGTCCTAGACAAAATCCAGAGACAAATATGCAATGTGATTGGCCCTGATCTGGCATCTTGTTTACAGTCACTCTCTCACAGACATGCTGTTGCTTCCCTCTGTCTTTTCTATAAATACTTTCACGGTAACTCCTCTGATGAGCTACTTTTGCTGGTTCCCAAACTGCATGAATTTAAACGTGCTACCAGGTTGGCATCTCAGTCCCACCCTTTCACTGTCAAAATTGTTAAATATAGAAGTCTCTTCTACTCTAGCAGCTTCATGTCTTGCACTTCCCATCTGTGCAACTCCCTTTCTCTTACTTGCTTCTCTGATAGCTATAATCTCCAAATATTCAAATGTAATGTCAATCGACATTTCCACATGCCTTGATCTATTCTCCATCGATCTCTTCATCCTTTCCTCTATCACACCCCTTTACTCTTGCTCCCACTCTCTGTAACCCCTTGTGTGCTAGTGGCACTCCTGCCTTACTTTCGGTGAAGTGCTTAAAAAGACATGCAAATATGAAAGCAGAGGACTGAATTGAAAGAGAAAAAAAATAGAGAAATATAAAGAAAAAATGAAAGAGAATGAAAAAACAGAAAACATGTTTTATTTATCCATGCTTATTTCACCCTGTGGGAGAACCCACCACTAGCAGAGTGGAAGCCTTGGCCATATTCTTTGGCAACAAGTTATTTTTTTCTACTATTTTTCTTTTTATATTTTGTGTTGTGGCAACTGGTTCGTAACAATATATACTAAATTATTTTTGTATTTTTGTAATAATGACCAGAAACAATCAGTAATACTTGTAAGAGAAAACAGTGAGACGTAACAGCCATTCTTTCTGCTTACAGAGGGAAGGTTGCTTAGATTTGATATGTAAGGTCATCAGTATTATTTTCAAATGATAATCCGAATGTGCACTGCTGACAAGTGAGGAAAAAGCTCTGGCGAAAGACAAGGCAAAAAGTGGATTGCGTAAAAATGTCTGCCTATAAATAAATTTATAGACCAAAAGAAGAAATATTACATGCAAAGATTTTTGATATGTTCCAAAAATATGACTGAAATACGATTAAAAAAAATGACATCTGCAACTATCAAAAGTTATATCAGCCATTTATTTTTGGAATGCCATCATATGTGACAGAGGCATTATTACTTATCTCAAGGGAGAAGACGGAATGATTCTTTTCAAGACAGGCACTAATAAAACAAAATCTTATAGGTAATGGACAGCTTGAAAAATAGAAACAGTATCATATATAGGTCATTATTGTTAGCCTTGAAATCACAGCATTTTCCTATAGAATTATGGGAAGACCACACCTTACAATTCCATAGGCAATGGTCATGTCGAAATATCCAATGATGTCTTTTCATGGTCAGTTTTATTAGCCTTGAAGTAATATCATTTTCCAAGAGAATCATGGAAAAATGTTCTTCCAGATATGCTACATTCAATTTGATTTCTACTAACTGTACTCAACACGAGCGACTTTTTACTTCCCAGAAGAAATCAACACCAGGACAATCAATAACATCCTAGTTAAGTACCCCTGGTCCTGTTTTAATGAAAAGAAATATGTCGTCAAATTAAATATGGACCAATTGTTGAGGAGGAAGATCTAATTGAGGCTAATCTGCAACATATATAGGTTCGTCTTCCAGATGGCAAAGAAACAATGGTATTGAATAAACACTCTGAACCAGTTGGCAAAAGTCCTTCAGAAAATCTTAATGCTCAGCTGCTACTTTCAGAAATCAATGTGGATAAAATGAATCAGCTTCATATCTCAAAAACAGCTGATGGAGAACTACTACAGAATGAGAACATCTAAATAAGCATATGACTTGTCCAGACATTATACATTTTCTTCCAAAATTATTTCGTGTCTCAGATCATATTTTGATTAAATTTTCCATTGATTTTTTTTTTAAATAACATTGTTAATTTGGATCAATGATGCCAAATCAATAGAAACCCAATGCCTGAGACGCCAGCCATTATAGGTTACCTCCCTTCCAAATTTGTTTTGAAAACATTTTTAAATTGCAGCTATTTTTCCTAAAAATGCTGAGAAAATTTGTCAATATATTATTTATGGTAAGACAAGTGCTCACTAATAAAAAAAAAATCTTAAATGAAGAGTGGAGACAGAACATCTTTATGAAAGAAATTTGTGAATTGTTTTCTTTGGAATGTTTGGCAAAACATTGGTGAATTTTAGTCAATCAGATCTGCACAAAGAAATAATGATTTGTATAATTTCCTCTGCAATTACAGTAATGAGCCACCTTTGCATGTGCTTGCTTTGGAGCTATTTAATATTATACTTTCAGGTACTGGGATTTTTTGCTTGCATCCTGAGCACTTTTGCTGTTTGCATTTTCTGCTCTTTTGCTGGGATGCTATTTTTTACTTCTGCTATTTAGAACTCTCTTGACATACGGTTAAATGGATTCTTGCAATTTTTTTTTACTTGCAATGTGTTTTTTGCTTCTTTATAATTTATAATCATCATTTCATGTCATAGAACATTTTCAGGAATTAATGTTTTGAAAGTAATGATTGTTCTATTTAAAAAAAAATTGATGATCAAAAAATAAATATACAACAGAGAATAAACATAAAAATATTGGCTTTAATAGTAAATATTTTTTTTACGGGCCACCATACATACAAATGGAAACCTTTCTGTAAAAATGTCAACTCAACATGAATGACTGAGCCAATCAATCAATGTTTAAAAAAAAAAGCATTTTTTTTATTAAATATTTTTTAATCCAATTCAGCAATTATTATGATTTTGTGCCTTTAAGTAAAGTTGTGGGGATTTTTATTCATCAGGAATTCCTTTAAGAATGAAATCTTTAAAAACAAAATCCCTTATTAATTAGCAAAGCCAAGTGATACTGTTATTAAATTAAAACTATTTACTAATTATAACTGGAAATGCACACTACAGTTCAACGGTCCAAACTCTACAGAATTTGAGTTTTGAGAAATTTAAAATTTTTTTTTACTTTTTATCTAAAACAGCGATTCAATGAAGGACGAGAAAAAAATGTACCATTGTTTAAAAAATGCATGAAAAGAAATATTTATTTATATGTGGAAATTTATTTTTCTTTTTAATTCTCATTCTCGTTAGGCTATTATCTTTAAAATAAAACCAAAATGTAACCAAATTTATTTCAAAGAAGACATTATTTAAAATGCTTTTTTTTGAGGGGGGAGGCTTTTAGGAAGTTTTTGATGGTTTATTTAACTTCCTTTTTAGGGCAAGTCTAAAACCTTTTCATAAAAAAACAAAACAAAACAGGATTTAGTTGCTGTTGTTGTTGGACTTGATATTTCTTTCTCAAGCTCAACAACATTTTGTAATCAATATAAAACTTCCGATTTAAAAAAAAAAAACTGCAATTAAAAAAGATTAATTATTTGAAAATAGAATGAATCTATTTTCTGAGCTGACAAAAAAGATTTACAGTAACTGATATAAAAGAAGAATTTGTTCCTTGCTCAAGAATCATTTGGGCAGAGACAATATATCAGAACATTGTAAAATTATAAACCTCTTAAAAGTCCAATATCTATTCAAGTGACTTGTTTCAAAGAAAATTAGCAAATTTTAGAAATATCATAATTTGGTGAAAAAGTAATTCCTACTTTTTTCTTAAGAATTAAAATATAATGAAAATGACATTTATGTATGGTAACCTATAAGGTTTCATAAAGGTCACACATAAATAACATTAACATATACATATATATATATAACATATATATATATGAAAACAAACTAAAACTACCAAACTACCTCTCTCTCTCATATATATTTTCTTTTTAATTCTCATTCTCTTCAGGCTATTATCTTTAAAATAAAGCCAAAACGTAACCAAATTTATTTCAAAGAAGACATTATTTAAAATGCTTTTTGTGGGGAGGAGGCTTTTAGGAAGTTTTTGAAGCAAGTCTAAAACCTTTTCATAAAAAAAAACAGGATTAAGTTGCTGTTGTTGTAGGACTTGATATTTCTTTCTCAAGCTCAACAATATTTTGTAATCAATATAAAACTTCCTATTTTAAAAAAACTGTTAGATCTGTGGTTTTTAAGTGTCCCCTAAAAAAAAGCACTTAAAATTCACATTGTAACACACACTGGGCAGAAACCATTCCACTGTGATATCTGTGGAGTTTATTTTTCCTTTAAGTCATCACCCCTAAAACACATATTAACAAACACTGGAGTGAAACCCTTCCACTGTGGAATCTATAGATTTAAGTAATCCCAAAAATCCTCATTCAAAACCACATTGTAACATACATGGAGAGAAAACATTCCACTACGACATATGCTGAGTAAGTCTTTCCTTAAAATCCCCACTCTTGAAACACTTGTTAATATACAATGGAGAGAAATGTTTCCACTGTGAAGTGTGTGGATATAAGTTTTCTCTAATTTTATGTTTCAGGCAACACGTGTTATCATACACTGGTGAGAAAAGTTCCCAGTGTGGAAAATGTGGATGTAAATTTTGTGTCAATTCAAAAGAAAACAACACATGTTAACACACACTAGAGATAAACTTTTCCACTGTGAAAACTGTAGACTTAATTTTTCTATAAACTCTTCACTCACACAACACACATTAACAAACACAGGCGAGAATCTGTAAAATATGTGAATGTAAGTTTTCCCAAAATTAATCGCTAAAAACACATGATGAAGTACACTGGACAGACATCATTCTAATGAAGTCTGTATAGTATATTTTTTCTTGTAAATCCTCACTCAAAGAACATGTGGTAACAATTTTCTGAGTTATTTTTTCACTAAATCCCCCTCTCGTATAATATATGCTAGCCCCAATTGAGACGATGGAAGTTGAAATGAACATGAAAAATGAATGATACATATGAATTAACTGAAAGTTGGTGTGTCTATCCTATTAAAAATGGCAATGAACAATACAGATTTCAGTTTGTCAGCAAAAGTTACACACAAAACCCTGGAACAGATTATAATGATATTCACGAGTAAGGGTTTGTCCTGCGCCCCTGCCAAAGTATGTGTATTATCTATAAGAACTTTAATACAATTAGCTATTCTTTGAAAATTTTTAGGTCAGGGAGAACAAAAGACACACACTGTGTTACGGGCCCTAAGAACCGGCTGATACTTTTTTTTATGAACTATGATTGGACGGTTCAAAGGTGAACTCTCCCCTTTGAAAGGGACAGGAGAACTGTCACGGGAGCTTAGCAGCAGTTGGATACGAGACCGCTTAGAGAGAGGGGCCGTTTTCTCTCTCCCTGCTTAAAAGGCAGGCACCGTTTGTCCATAAGTAAAGATGCATGGGTAACAAAGTTGCTGAGGGCAACTTTCCCCTTCTGAGAAAGTTTTGAGGTGTCCTCTAGAAGAAGCCCCAGAAACGAAAGTTGAAAAGAAGTCCTTAAGTGGGGTTTGGAGCCTAAGCCGTTTGAGAAGAAGACGAAGGCGCGAACCCGTGCGTTTTCAAAAGGTATTTTGCCACCTGTTTATGCAAATTTCCACCTTCTAATGGCCGTAAAAGAAATGCGTAATTTCCAGGCGGACGGGAGGAAAATAAGCGAAGAAAGAAGGTAGTTTCGTCACCAAGAAGAGAACTTTGTCTACAGAAGAGAAAGAAGAGAAAAAAGAGAAAAACTTTTAAACCTTGCAAGTACTGAAAGTGTAACTGAAGAGCTAAGGCTCTTCCCCATTTTTTTTTTTTTGTTGTTGTTGTTATCATGGACACAGAAGGTGGGCGCATTCTTTTTTTTGTGCATTGTAATTTTTAAGTTTGTTTTCTGCTATACTTTTTACATTGTGTTAGTCAGAGAATAGGTTATCTTATTCTCGTCAAAAAGGGACGAAATTTTGCAAGAACCCTTATTTAGTTGATAAGAAATAAATAATTTTTCTTTGTAATTGAATTTGATTTGCTTTTTTTTCTTTTCTTTTTTTCGTTATTAATTCGGGCAATAGAGAAAATACTGTTGCAGTAGGTTTTATTTTCTGAAAGAAAATAAAATTTCCGAAAATTCAGCATAATTTATCTGTCCACCAAATGGACGTAACAAACATATTGAAGTGTGCTGATTGTCTACGATATTCTTCTACTCAAATATTTTACTGGTGAGGGTTTGTCCTGCCCCTTATCAGACTCTTCTTGTATTTACATTGTTATGGGATCTTACCCATAATAATAATAATGGACTATTCCATACTTAACAAATACTGCGCCTCAGGAGTAGGCAAGGAATGAGTAGTTCAAGGAGGGAGTAGTTCAAGTCGAGTCGAGTCAGAGGCAGTCCGAAACAGAGTCGCGTTCAGTCGATTACTGCAAGACATTGGAATAGTGATACTGGCCGAGACTACATTGTTCTCTCTACTAAACCTGATTGTTCATACTAACACTTCTACTTCTCTGTATATATTCCTGTTTGTAATATATCTGTGTTATTCCATACCTGTGTTCGTGTTCTTCTTTATTGGTTCTACCTT
Source organism: Acanthosepion lycidas (assembly GCA_963932145.1). Taxonomy (NCBI): domain Eukaryota; kingdom Metazoa; phylum Mollusca; class Cephalopoda; order Sepiida; family Sepiidae; genus Acanthosepion; species Acanthosepion lycidas. The sequence goes on along the minus strand of OZ010575.1, from coordinate 99,699,300 downwards.
GGACTATCACTGTGGTACAAGGAACCGGACCATGACATACATAAAGAATATTTCGAATAAAAGGCTCATTATGGTTATTTTGGTTGATATTTTCCTCATTGCTGCAAATTGTAATTCACGTTAATCAATGTAAAACGATATTTAAATGAACAATTCAAGATGACTGATTATTTCTTATTTATAATTTTGCCACTTTTCCCCCAAATTAATCCCATTAGAAACCTGTTTACTTCCACTTCAGAATTTTTTCTTTTTTTATATTTTTATCATTATATTTGGTTGGAATTCTGCACTGTAAAATATTGTAGTGGACCGTGGCTGTGATGTTGTTGAGTTGACGTAGAACACATGTGGGTTCAGATTTTCCTGCTCGCCGGCCCAACTACATGCGAAAGTTGGACTTTAAGTCGAAAGAAGAAGGCAAAGAAAAACAAACACAAGACCGATAAACATATGTATACAAATATATATATTAATAACAAGTTACATGGAAACAGTTACTAAGGACAAAGTGTGGGTGTGAATATTCTGTATGTGCGTGTGTGTGTGTGTGTGTGTGTGTGTGTGTATTGTGCTTAGCGTGTTCCCAGCATTTGGGAAACGCTATCCCTGTGAACGCTTACATTTTTGAGGTGGTAAGTCTGAAAGCCTGAGGAAAAAAAGAGATTTACCTCCAGGTGTCGGTCCAAAGGCCTGAGGGGGAAAAAAAGAGAAAGAGGCGAATGGTCAGCGACTATTTACAGCCGCGAAGAGCGACCCCTGGTGAAAGGGTTAACGAACTAAAGAAGGTGTTAACTCCGACAATATACGCCTGTGTGAATATAGTCACGTGTGATATATTTTGTAATATTCTATGAAGAAATCCTTGCAGTAAAACATGTGGGCTTTAGATTTTCTCTGCATCCAAACATGAACGATATGTACATGTGTGTAATCTTTTAGCATCCTGCTACCACTTTTCTATCAATGTAAAAATTTTTGCAAATCTGTGCAAGATCTTTGATATTTTTCTCACTTTTCATTGGTCAGTTAATATTAAAATCATGTTCTCGCCTACGTCCGTACAACGCCTACGCGTTATTCAAAACCATTTTCCCGCCAAAAATCAGAAATGCTCTTTCAAGCCGATCACACGTTGATTATAAATACCAGACAGAAGTTCGTTCATCCTTCTTTTTTATTTCTCTCGCTTGCTATAATGTAGCTGTTTTAGAAATCGTGTTCTGCTATAAAAACATATTCACACGCACAACACACAGGGCATGTTCGTACTGAAACTTAATTACAAACATTACGAACATTCAATCTTTTAACTTCAAGTTACAGAATTCCTTCAACTCTCACAGTGAGACAAAAGAAAAGTCAACCAGACACAACGCCGCCAAGTTAAAGAAATTTAACTTGGATATTCCAGTTCTTTTCAATTCTTCACCAGCAAGAAATTACTTTTAAAAAGTCTGTAGAATCGTCCATATTTAATACTCACCTCCGAGATAAAATACACTCTTCCATCAGAATCCGTTTTAACCAACCAACACCTCGCATTGCAAATCTCGACTTTCTATTGGTCGAGACATGTAACAATTGTCGAAAAACTGTTTTCGCGCCCAGTTCGCTGGAGCCTATTTTGGTTTCCAGAAACAAATAAAAAGGACCATCTCGACCCAATTCACCAGTCAGTCAATAAACTTCATAGAAATGCCACACAAATCCACGCGTGTCACTACTTTGACTTAAGATACTTTTTGCGCGTCAACTGCTGACTCAAACATCAACATAATCTCTCACATCTCACTTACAACTTTCTAAGAAAAGTGTTCTTACACATTACTAAAATAGAAATTGTATTTTAAACAAAGACAAACACAGAACAATCCAAGGTGGAGAATTTAGACAATTAAACTCCTACTTTATTCACGCATACAAACTCCTAATGGCTTGTGGGCAGTATGCAGACGAAATTTGTTGAGTCCTGTTATGTTAAAATTTCTCACAGAACCAAACCGCTGGGAGACATTGATTTTCTGTGCATAGTTTCTTTCTTGTAAGGGTGAGAGAACCAAAAGCTATAGGCTTCTTTGGTCTTCCACTCTTGATACAACCTCTGAGAATGTTTTTTTTTTTTTTTTTTTTTTTTAGGTTTGGTGACAGTTGCATCCCTGTTCCCTGAAAGTCAAAATCTGTAGGGTTTATTGGAAATTTTCTCTGAAAGTAGACTCGAGAAAAATAGGTTTTTCCTTTTCTTTTTCCCCCCGTTTGATCAACTATTTCACATTATGATGTTAATTGCTAACCAGCAAACACTTATTTAAATGGTCTGTTGCTCGGTGGAATCTTTTTTACGTGTTTTTAATCTTGCCTGTTATTGGATAGAAAAATAAAGTTTAGGCATGTTTCAGTATGGAATGTATGTTGGGTAAGAATTTGTGTTGGCAATAGGGTTGTAGAATTCGAATTAAACATCAAAATCCGGTAAAAAGTGGGTGAATCTTGCGTGTTTGTGTCGTGTGAAAGAGGCTGACCTGGAGTGGCACTTTGATGCCGGTTAGGCATTAGCATATTGCTTGCCTTGCCTAACTTGTCCAATTTTGTGCGAAAAGTCGATCACAGAGAGTTTATGAACAGATCCAGCTTCATACATGTTTTAAAAAAAAAACCTTGAGTTCTAATTGGTCAATAAACACACAAGTGGGCATGCGATCCACCAACACGCAAGCTTTTTTTTCCCAGCACGTGACCAAGTCAGAATTTGGCGCCTCTTTTTATTCTGAGCCTATCTAAGTGAATAAATCCAGAAAACATGAAAGTTGGACGGGTTCTACTAACATCAGTTATGTTTATTTTGCTTTCTTTTTTTTTTTAATATTTAGTTTGTTTTGGGTTTCATCCCTTCCCCTCTCATTGTAAATCATCCATAAATTTTTATGTATAAATTTTTATAATCATCCGTATTTTATGTCATCGGGTGGGTTTTAGGTCCCCCCTGAGAGGAATGCTGCATTATGGTGTGGACTCTTCCACAACAAGCTAGTTAACCCCCGCTAGGAAATGCATTATTCCTGTTATAATTTTCACCATCACAATCTTACAAATATATAACAAGCATTCATTAGTCAATCACCTTCAATCTAGCTTGCTGATTGGTCGGAACTGACCAATCAAACCGCCTGCAACGACAAATCTGTTTTACCGCGTTTTCCATCTGAGCCAGTCAGGTGATTCATAATGATATATAAACAGAACACGTGTAAACTCCTTCGAGTTTCTTTTCATTCATCTCTCTCGCGTCCCATTCCTTGCTGCCAAGTACTAAGATGTAATCTTCAAGAACTCCCGTCTTGACTGATGCAGTCAGACGTTAAAGACCATTACCAACATTCACGCAAGTACGAACTCTGAAATCTCTTCTGAACTTTTACCAACTTGTACAATACACAATTCCAAACATGCTAAAGAAACTTTATTCTTCTAAACTACAGTTTGATAATTACTTTCAGTTTATGAACTTAGGTACAAATATTACCTAATCTAAGAGACACAACTCTGTCTAACCTTTTCACTCAGTATTCATGCATGGATATCAAATATTAATAAATTCAATTGTTACGTTTTGAAACAAGATTTTTATGAATTATTATTTCTATGTCTTGTATTAATTGTTGTGGATGGAAGATTATTGAACACACACAATTTTAAACCTTCTGATAATTCAAACCTTCTATTCCTCTCCAACATACATCACACATCCGGAATAATGGTGTATGGAAGATTGATTGGTGACAGATGTGTTTTATGGTGAATGCGCAAATTGTAATGAGTGAATGGGTTGTGAATCCGATTAGCTAGGTCAGTGAAGACCAGCCTCAATCCATTCCCCCTTTTCGGCCTTGTGCCATAATTGTATTTATTTTATATACAATAAATATAGAGCATCGTGACTTCAAACGATTTGCTACACAAATCTACGTTACTTCATCTTGAGTTTTCGATGTTACTAGTGAACATTTAGCATCCCGCTACCATCTTGCTTATCAACATCAATTTTCGTGCAAAAAGTGGATCACAGAGCTTAATAAATATTTTTAGAAAATCGTAACTTCTAATTGGTCACATTTAATTTAATAACATCGCCCTAGTTTTTGACCTCACTAAAGAGATAATTCCGCCCAAATCTATCAAGCTTCTCTGATCCTACCACGTGACCAAAGTTAGCAATAAAACATTAAACGGCTTTCACCTTCGACAGTCAGCCGATCGGAATCCTTTGAACTCGTCACACAGTTCCAGGCTTTACGTTAAAGTTCCTTAAGATGATTCCAGCCTGAGAGAACGCTCATTCACACAGCAATATTTTATGACGAACAATCAACTCAAGTTTTCCAAATTCAACTTAATACACGAATCCTTTTCATACATTTTCAAGCTCAACGTTAATTATCGTTATTAATATAAACATAGCTTGTTTAAAAAAAAACACACTTATTTCAACTACAGAATATTTTCAAAGAACAATTCCATCAACTCAACCTTAAAGTAAGTTGTAAACATATTTTTCCAATTTTTAGTAACAAACTTGAACTGTTTATCATTTTCTTAAATTACAACACACTTTCTCATTATTCAACAAATTACAATTTATCAAACCAGAACTTTGACAACATTTCAATGTTGTCGGAGTTAACTCCTCCATTAGTTCGTTAACCCTTTCACCAGGGGTCGCTCTTCGCTGCTATAAATAGTCGCTGACCATTCGCCTCTTTCTCTTTCCCCCTCAGACCTTTGGGCCGACACCTGGAAGTAAATCTCTTTTTTTCCTCAGGCTTTCAGCCTTTATCACCAGGAAAATGTAAGCGCTCACAGGGATAGCGTTTCCCAAATGCTGGGAACACGCTAAGCACAATACACACACACACACGAACATATATAATATTCACACACACACTTTGTCCTTTGTAACTGTTCCATGTAACTTGTTATTAATATATATTTGTATACATATGTTTATCGGTCTTGTGTTTGTTTTTCTTTGTCTTCTTCTTTGTACTTAATTAAAGTCCAACTTTTCATGTAGTTGGACCGGCTAGCAGGAAAAATCTGAACCCACATGTTTTCTTCTACGCCTACTCAACAACATCACAGCCACGGTCCACTACAATGTAATCATAAAAGGACGTCTGAACTTTTTTTAAAACCACTTCTTTACTCCAGTTGTTGTATCTCTTGTTTATATAAATCTTTTATTCGTTGTTGGACAACAACTGTTGTTTCTCATGTTGTCCTTCTGTTTGTTGAACACAAAAATTTAATGTGAGAGGAAATTGTTAATTTTATCACGCAGCCTAATTTACTCAAGAATTTTTCATCCATCCATTAACACAACCTCCACAAACATACCACAAACTTTAAGAAATTTCCACTCACTCATTAATTCATTCACAGAGCAGCTTGATCTTATTCCTGCAAGTGAATTTATGTTACAACATCTTCCAAACTTTCAAGAACATTCTACTTCAACAGCAATCAAAGTTCTTTGATAACTTCACTCAAACTGTAGTGATAGGGTACCATTATTGTTTATTCCCGACGGGATCACTAAATATGTAGCGGTTGTATTATCATCGTTGTAGTGATTGAGTTACCAACGGGATCACCAAATGTGTTGGTATAGCGTTATCATTTGTAATTCCTACGCCGAGATCATCAATCTTGTAGTGTTGGTCCTACGACGAACGTCGGGGTTGCCAATATATGTGATGGCTAAGAAAGATGTGATTCAGGACAATGCGTGAAAGCAATGCAATTTATACTTGACGTAAATAGCACATAGAATAAAATACAAAACTGAACTGAATGATTCCAAAACATAACAATTAGATTTATTAATGTTTGATGTACATGCATGCGAACTGAAAAGGTAGAACAGAGTTGTGTCCCTTTGATTAGGTATTAGTTGTACCGGAGTTCATATTAAGAAAGTTTGGAATTGTGAGTTGCGAAGTTGGTAAAAGTTCAGAAGTGATTTCAGAGTTCGTGAATGTTGGTAATTGTCTTTAACGTCTGGTCAGCAATGACTAAGACGGGAGTTCCTGAAGGTTACATCTTGGCACTTGGCAGCAACGAATGAGACGTGCGAGAGAGATGAATGAAAAGAAAAAACTCGAGGAAGTTTACACGTGTTAGGTTTATATACTGATCGTGTACCACGTGGGAGGCTCAAACGGAGAAAGCGGGAAAAACAGATTGGTCGCGTGCAGGCGGTTTGATTGGTCGGAACTGACCAATGAGCAAGCTAGATTGGAGGTGATTGACCAATGAATACTTGTTATATTTGTATGAAAGTAGGATGTTACTTACCAGATAGGAAGAGTGCATTTCCTAAAAAGAGGTAAGGCTAGTTTGTTGTGGAAGATTCCACAAAACTAAATTTGCACACATTTAATGTAAATTTATTGTTTAAACAAAGAGTTTCAAATCAAAAAGTTACTACTACATTCGACTTTTTGAAACTTTAATCACAAATTCAACAAAACCTAACTTCTTAGTTAAACTCGCAAGCACCAGTCAAACGCACACTATAATTTGAGTTTAACGTTAATTAAACAAACAAGATTTCAATCAAAAAGCTACAAAATTGTAAGCTTTAAAACCTTTTTACAATATAATGAAAATTTTTTGTTAACCTAAATATTGTTTTTTTCTTTTCTTAATTTGGTTTTATCCTTTCCCGTTCATTTTGTTGAAGAATAATATAAACGTATGGAGGATATATGTTTTTCTACACGCAGCCAAATTAAACATACATATCACATATAATAATATCCCTACAGGGTTTTGTTTTCTATACAGTCTCCTTGTTTGAATATGCTTTGGTCTTCTTTGAACTTAATTACTATTCCCTATTAGAAATATTATATAGATAAATGAATTGGCTCCCTTTTTAGGGGTCGTTGTCACCGGCCCTTAGATTGAGCTGAAAGCAGCCCATCATGGCTCCTTTTTCTTGGGCCACCGACGAGTCAACACGGACTAATTTAGCTCCGTAAAAACTCAACCAGTAGCCATATAGTGTCCGAAAATGGAGCGGCCAAGAATACAACATAGGAACGAGGATGTCCCAACAGTTGCAGCAAAGCATCCGAAAACTGAATTCCCCTTCAACAATGAAGACGAAGATATTTCGACGTTGCAACAAAAATGAGAAGAACTGTTAACCGAACAAACTTTATTGCCACCAGTTAAGTCCTCGCAAAAAACACTGTTTTTTTTTTGTTTTTGTTTTTTTTCAATGATTTTTAAACCCAATTTTCTTCCTGTCGAAAAAAAAACATCCGACGCAGTAAAACGGCGGGGAAACCCAGAAGAGAGCAGCAACAGCCTGGTAAGGGTTGCAAAAGGAGTCCTTGCGACCCGCTCCAACTAGGTCTAGTAACAGAGAAGAAAAAAGAAAAGTAATAATCCTTCAGCACAATTAACCAGTCACGCGTCGGCTGGTAGAGAAGATAGATCTCGTGAGAGTACGGAGGACGATTTTTATAAGGAGGCTAACCGCTTCCCACAATCCTCCTCCTACCAAGACCATTTTTAGCTGGGCACAATTCCTCCGAGGCTGAAGCAACCCGTTCGTAAGTACCCCCTCTCTCTTCCTCTTTCCTTTTCTTTCTTCCTCTTTCCTTTTCTTTCTTCCTCTTTCTGGTATAAAGCCTTTCTTTTTTCCACTCAAGTTTGGTGATGTCCTGTTTTCTCTCACCGTGACGCGTCAATGCTCTTTTTACCCTTATTTTCTACAGAGGACAAAATTATTGGTCACATAAATTCAAAGAGTATAAAAACCCGCATATCACATCAAATGAGCAACATCTCTTAATAGCAGAATTTCCATATCCGGGCATTTAATCATGTATACATTGAACGAGTAGGAACTTAATTTCCTTTATTGTGGAAGTCTTAAATTTTCCTTCACACGAAAATATACCACCTGGGCCCCTAAAGAGTCCTTCTTTTTGAGGCGGTCTCACACGTACGTTGTTATATGTGCTATGGCTAAAAAACACTATCTGCTTCTATGTCTATTTTAAATTTTATGGGGGTACTGCAGTCTTGTAGCATTGCAACTATGAGTCAAGTGTTTTTTTTTAGGGGGGGTTGTTTTTATTGAGAGTGATCCTTGAAAAAATATTCTTCTACATTATCATGTTGTATTTCATGAATGTTATTTATCTTCTTTCGATTACAAAGTGAGTTTTTGAGGTTACATTTTCTGCGGGTTTTCTCTTTTGCCTTTCATCAGTTTGTATCCTAACTTGCTCACAACCTCCCGCCGTTACTAGATCTTTGTCAAGTCACAAGTCTAGGGATGAGTTACAGACTTTCCGCTAGTCCTTTGTTTTGGAGTACCAACTATAAATCTGCCTTTGATTTCTTTGTCCATGTCAGCGGTATGTGGGGTACAGCGTACCCGGATTAAAAGGAGAATTTAATACGAGATACCCTGCCCACAAAATACAACGCAAATTGAAGAAAAGACAACACGATAAGGAATGTTTGTAGAAAATAGAACATTGTATATTTAATGTCATTCATGCAGAATAAACAAATTTGTATATTTTTTATCTTGTTTGAATAGAGTAAAACAGATTAATGCTTTAGTTCGTTTAAGCAAATGTGATTTGAACAAAAAATGTCTATGTGTTCGCTGTCTTTCAACAGAGTAGTAGAGTAATGTCTGTTTCTTTTGTTTTTGTGTATCCGCCGAGTAGGTGGAAAGGAAAAAGGGGCGATCAATTTAGGTTGAAAAAGAGAGTGTGAATGAGAAATAAAAGATAAGAGAAAAATGTACTTATCGGGTTGAATTATTTTGGAGTCAGTTGTAAATTTGTGGTTGTTGTTGTTGTTTTCCTTTCCTACCCCACTTTCTGCTCTTAGTGTCGGGTTGAGTGAGTGACGGACCTGACTGTCAGTCTTCTGTCCTCTATGATCTCTGCCCCCTTCTGACTGGTGATTGACTTGAGTCTCTCTATTTATAGCTGACTTTTCTTCACACTGGATCGTTATCTTTTTTTTTAAGTTTAGCAAATCGCCTCCTTTCATTGGTCAAAAAATTAATTTCACAACTTATTGCGAAATCTGTTTTTAGTCGTTTTGATCCGATTTTGCGGGTGTGCAAATCTACTTTGTGTTTTTCAGTTATTTATTGGAATGATATAGGATTTGTATCCTATACGTGTCACAGTATTTAGCAAGGGTGTACAATACTCTTGGAAATGCCATTATCGATTCTCTGGGTATGTTGCTTTCTTGCATGTAACATAGCCTGTAGCTGTCGTCGAAAATATGTACCAAGTAGGAGAATATCACATGTTCATTACCCAAGGGGAACAATCCTTGGAATATATCAGTATATTTTTCATCACAGAAATATACATTTTTTGGTGAATTTTTAGAAGTACCTATTTTCTTTCAGATTTGAGAGGAAAAAACTCTCCAGTGAATAGCGAATATATTTATAATCTCACTATCGCGTGAAATAAAAAAAAAATCTAATTCCCATGATTTTATAGAAAAAGGAAACTTAAGCATAACGAAAACCAATTTATAGCCCATTTGATTCCAACGTATTTTTTACAATTTCACGTTTGCTTTAAAAAAAAAAAGAAGGGCGTATTTTAGGAATGACACTAAAAAATTATTGCTATTATTAAACCTGTGACCTTGATGAAACGGAAACATCATGGGCTACGGTATGTTTGTAAATACATATTTCAGTTTTCACTATATTTTTTTAATTTTATTTTTACCAAGAACTGCTAATTTTCTTTGAAACAAATCTCTTGGATAAATATTGCAGTCTCAATACGTTTTTAACTTTGTTATTTAAATTTAAAAATTAAAAAGGTACCGTATTGCAATACAATGCTTTGACATATTATCTGAATCCAGACTATTTTTGAGCAAGGAACAAATTCTCCTTTAGCACCGGTTACTATAATTTTTTTCTTCTGTTCACTGTTTATGTTGCGAAACTAGATACATTCTGTTTTAATCTTTCTTAATTGCAATTTCGTTAAAAATAGGATTTTTTTTTTATTGATTACAAAATATTGTCGAGCTTGAGAAAGAAATATCAAGTCCAACAACAGCAACTTAATCCTGTTTGTTTTTTTTGTATGAAATGTTTTTTGAATTTGGATTCATCCAAAAAGGTAAGTTTTTTTTTTTTTTAGACCAACCGTGATGGATTTCTTAAAAGCCCAGAAAAACGCTTGTTAAATAATTTTACGTCTTTGAAGGTAAATTTCAGTTTTATTTGAAAGATAACCTAAAAAGGTAATGCGAATTAAAAGAAAAATTAAGTTTCGTATGTAATAATCTTTAAGCATTTTTTAAAAATATTGCACGTTTTCTTCGTCATTTAATAATACAAAATTTTAAAATATTTTAAATTTAATTAAACATTTAAAAAATATTCTAATGAATTTTTTTTAAAATGAAAATAATTCTTGTAAAAATTCATTATTCATCGAATAAAATAAACCTAAAGACATTTCTGTTCTCCATGTAGGTACCTCCATGAGAGCTAGTAAAATAAATTTTCAGCACGTTTTTTTCTTTTTTTTTTTTTTGTATGACAGACATTAATTTGGAAAATCTTGCAAAAATAAAAATAATTGTCGGATGTTAATGAAACTTTCAGAGACTCTTCATAAATGATGGAAATTATTATAAATATTTTTTACTTTTTTAAAGTCATGGAAAAAGTATTTTTTTTATATTCTACCCCCCCCACACAAACTAATATTGAAAACTGTAGAAATTCAGTTGCATTCAGTTTAGTGATTATATTAGTTAAGGCTTTGAGGAAAGCAAATCATGTATTTTTTTTTTAATTAGACCCCCCCCTCAACCTGAAAATCAGCTCTGAATTGTAACATACAAAAGTAAAACTCAATAAAACATAGATATTATTTAATTTCAAATGCTTTTAGTTGTTTTTATGAATATGGACAATATTTTCTGAAAGCAAAAAATTTTTTTGATAAATTTTTAATACAATTATTTGTTATTTCTTTAATTATAATAGATTTTTACATTTAAGTTTTTAAAATATCATAAAATTAGTTAAAAGCTGTATTCAGTTTCATAATGTCCTTATGAGATAGATCTTTTTTACCACATTGTAAATTGTATTGTTTTGACTAATCAAAAGATCAGCAGTAATTAAGAAATATAATTTTGTGTTTATAATCAGGCTGTAATTATAAAGTACAGAAGACCAACCAGAATACAATTAAGTCGCATTATTTGAGTTAAGCATTGTTCTCCGCTGTTAAGGCCTTTACTTTTGTGAAACACATGTGGAGAAGTTAATTTGATTTATCAATTTCAACTGAGAAGGGTACCTACAAGTATCAGTATCATCTTATGAAATTTATATGATCTTATTTTTATATTAATCTCAGTTATGACATTTTTCCATAAATGAAATATCAAAATTAATAATAAAATGAATGCAAATACAAATAACAGTAAAATGTAATAAATGTACATAAATTTATAGTATTTTATGTACACTTCTGATAAAATTTCATAAGAAAAGTACCTATAAATTAATTAGATACCTTTCTTATGAAATTTAATCTCACTCTCAACAGTCTTATTTTAATTTCTTTATAATATATTTTCCATAAAGCATCATAAACGTAAAGATGAAAGCTAAGTACAAAAAAAAATTAGACCGCTGAAAGTTTTCCTTAAAAATAATAAGATAAATAATTTGTTCTCTTAAATCTAAATAATTTCCCTTCTCTCCTTCCGTAGAACAAATTATCCTCACGTAATCTGTCAATACATCATTCATCACCTGTCGAGTCATGCGAAATATTATGACCTGCTTTGTTTAATTTTCAAAGTACACTTTTTCAGTGCCAAAACTAAATAATGCTGGTTTCAAAATATTTTAAATAAACATAATTTCTGATTTTCTTAAAATAAGTTTTAGAAAAATTATAATTGATTTTTAAAAGAATTTCAAACTGAGATTTTCATTTTTTTTATAAAATAGAAAAAATTGGTTGATATGATTGATTACCTGTCAATTTTGCTGACTCAAAAAAAAAAAAAAAGATTTTTAACAAAAATTTCGAATGTGCTAGAAACGATTAAAAAATCTAAAAAAAATACCCTAAAATACTTTGATCTTTCCTCTTAATAATAACATAAACATTTATATGATAAAATTTTGTTTTTGTCAAGTTTGGTGTCTTTTTCATCATGTTATGCTCTTTTTTTAGTGATCTCATCGAGGTGCCCATTTTAAAACAATTAAAAAATATCTTTTTTTTTCCTCTGTCATTGAAAGTGAAAGGGCAATGGAATTTTGTCTTTGAAAATATAGTCTAAAAACATTATTAAAATTTTAGATGAAGGGTGTTTTGATATTAATTTTTTGTGAGTGGGCGTTTTTTATAATACGAAAGTAAGTATTGCACATTTTATACAAATATTTATACATCTCCAGCGAATGTGAATAGTGTGTAGATTTTCTATTCTCATTCGAAATTTTGGTTAAAAGTCAATTTATTCTTGCATCAGCATTGTGGGGTAGGTTGGGGGAACAAAGCTTAGTATAAGATTTTTTTTCGGTGAAAAAACACAATGATGTAGAAATTATTGCAAAAATCAAATAATATTCAAATTTTAATGAAACTTTCAGGACTTTCCAAAAATCGATGATGTCTGCCATTCTTTAGAAATTTATAAACAAAAGTTAAAATCTACATTTAAAAATCTTGTAAAAATCAATTATACCTTTTTTCAAAAGTTATTTGAGGAAAATAAAAAATGTAACGTTTACTTAATGTAATTGGAAACAAACATTACTTTTATAGTGGAAACATTTTAGTTGGAAATAAGAGAAGCATATCTAACCATGATGACTTGTTTTGGAGGTGAGAATTGATGTTTATATCGATGTATCAACAGCTTACATGAAGGTAAGTTATAAAATGAAAGCAGAGAAGTGGCAAAATTTTCAAATTTTAAGTAAACCAGCTTAAATATACAGCAATTTTAAAAAATTAAATACTTTCAAAAATTTAATATTTTATTGATTTTTTTTTAGGTACTTTTTTAACGACGATATCTTCAAAGCCTGCACTGTTTCCATCCCTAAAATTGAAACTAAAAAAGAAAATAATAATTGCAGTATGTTTCTCACTGAAAAACAAAAAATTAATTATATTTAAAAGATTAAAATATTTACTGAAATAGGATGTTAAAAAAGAAAATTAGAAATTTTGAAAATGTGACAATGATAGAGAATTTAATACGTGCTTGCCAGAAGGAAAACAAAAAATTTTCTGAGGACGGGTTCTTCCTCTCAGGGAAAATAAAAATAGATTTACTTAATAACAGCATTACTGAAAGGGTATGGATTGAAACTTAATTTTAAAATATTCAACACATATATCAGATTTTGTATTTACAATTGAAAAAAAGAAAACAATTCTTGTAAAAATTCATTTTCATAGGAAAAATATTTTGTCTTCAGACAATACTGTCCTTAACATGACAAAAGACATGAAAAGTTTTTTCTAATTAAATAATGTATTAGTTTTATTGGGTTTTCTAATTTACAATTCAGAGCTGAATTTTGGTTTGCTGTGTATTTTGATTTTACAAAAAAAATCAATGATTTATGTTATTCAAAGTTTTCTGATATATAAATATTAATATATAATAATCACTCATGATGTCAAATTTCTTCAGTTTTCATTGCAAGGTGTAGGTAACAGATGTAAAAAAAAAAATTTTACCATAAAAAAACATGTCTAAAATAATTTCATTAATTTGTGGATAAATTCTAAAAGTTTCATTAAAATCTGACAATTATTTGATTTTTGCAAGAATTTCAAAATCAATGTTTTTCATCTGAAAAGATTTGCTAAAAAATTAATGGTAAATATTACGTAGACTGTTGGTTTTTAACCAAAATTTCAAACATACTAGAGAAGATGAAAGAATTTAATAAAATAATCAAAAAATACATTGATTTTTTCCTCTTTCCACAAGCATTTTGATGATAAAACTTTTTTTTTTTAAGTTTGGGGCCTTTTTTTCATCATGCTATGCTATTTTTCTGAGATACCTATATTACATCCAACTTATTTAATTTTATGAAATTTTGAGTAATTCATTAGTGCAACTCTTAATGTTTATATTAGTTAAGCACAGAACACATTAATTTAAATCATTTTTTCTTTTAAACTCTGCTCCGAAACATAAAATAAAGTTAGGAAAGCTTTTATGAATAAGACATTTAGTACACTATGATCTAAAGAAAATAAAAAAAATTTCAATGAAGAATGAATTTTTACAAGTATTGATTTCATTTTTTAAAAATTTTAATGGGAATAATTTATAAAATTTTTAAATCTTTTAAAATTCTGTTTCAATGACGTAACAGTTTGAGGACATATTCTCTAATCATAAATCAAAAAGTTTATTACAGTGTAAGTGACCCAGTATTTTGAAAAAATGTTTTCATTTTTTTTTGTATGTTAATGTAGAAAAAAATTAACATTTCTAACCCGTTTAAAAATGGTCAGTATATACACACACAACAATACTTTTCCATAAGAAATATGTTAGTAAATGTAATCTCATCTAAATTTGATTCTTAAACATGTTGACCATCAAGGTCATATTTGAGTTTATAAATGAATAAGACTTCAGCTGACATGAATAATAATCAACGTACAAATAAAAAAAAGAGAATGTTAAATGAAAGTGATGCATTTTCTGATGCTTTTAACAGTTTTTATCTGAAACCACAAATCTCTTTAAATTAACAAATTAAATATTTTTGTTTGATCAACAGCTTTGAATATACACTCTTTTATCGCTAGAGGACGTCGTCAGTGATGTTCTGAATTGGATCATTGGGCAGTTTCGGGTCTTTCAAACATCATACTGACCTCACTAAGTCGACCCCATCAGAGCTGATCAGACTCTGATACGCCCTCTAAAAAATGCTTGTAGACACTGACTTTTATAAATATACCTCGTTATCACACATTTGATTGGAGGTTGACCAACAGCCAATCACAACGGCGCAAACTCTATTTAAGCTGTTTATGGGTAATTTTTTTTTTTTTTTTTTTTTTTGAGTGGACACCCTTTCATCGGATACTTAGAAAGTAATTATGTTTTCCGTTTTTACCTACTTCCCATCAAGTTTCATTTCACCAGCTAGTAATTACTATTTACAGAGATAATAAGAAAACTTCGGCAATTAAAATTAATAAATAAATTACAGCGAATTAAACCGAGAGTGCTTATAAATATCATAATAAATCATTTAAAACATAAAAGGTAATGGTGCAATTCTTATTGTTTTAGCTGCAGTTTTAAGAAAATACTTTGCATTTTTATTAACCTATTTTCTGCCAGTGCTCAGTTCATTTCTTTTTTCTTTTTCAGTTTGCACCTTTGACAATATGTGAAACATGGTGACTACTCATGAAAAAGAAGGCATTTTTACACTGTGAAATTCGTGGATTGATAGTTAACTTTAAGCCCTCACAGGAGAGACATAACAGAACTCGCATAGAAATTAACTATTTCCCATCAAATCTGTGATGTTACATTTTCCATGAATTCAAATTTAAAAACACACATGCTAACAAACACTGAAGAGAAAGCCTTCCTCTGTGAAAGGTGTGGATTCAGGTTTTCTTTAAATTCCCATCTAAAGCAACACATGTTAACACACACTGCAGAGAAACCTTTCCAATGTGAAATATGTGGATTTAAATCTTACCAAACTTCTGGTGTCAAACAACACATGTTAACACATACTGGTGAGAAACCATTCCACTGTGAAATTTGTGGAGTAAGTTTTTCCTACAATACATCACTCCGGAAGCACATGTTAACACACACTGGAGAGAAGCCATTTGACTGTGAAATCTGTGGATTTAAGTGTTCCCAAAAATCATCACTCAAACAACACATGTATACACACACTGGAGAGAAACCTTTCCAGTGTCAAATCTGTGGATGTAAGTTTTCCTACCATACATCTCTCAAATACCACATATTAAAACACACTGGAGAGAAACCTTTCCACTGTGAAATCTGTGGAGTAAGTTTTCCCTTAAAATCAACACTCCAAAAGCACATGTTAACACACACTGGAGAGAAACGTTTCCAATGTGAAATCTGTGGATTTAAAGCTTCCCAAAATTCAGATCTTAAACAACACATGTTAACACACACTGGGGAGAAACACTTCCACTGTGAAATCTGCGGATTTAAGTGTTCCCACAAATCATACCTCAAAACGCACATTTTAACACACACTGGAGAGAAACCTTTCCACTGTGATGTCTGTGGATATAAGTGTTCCCAAAATTCTCATCTCAAAACCCACATGTTAACACACACTGGAGAGAAAGCATTCCACTGTGAAAGCTGTGGTTATAAGTGTTCCCTAAAGTCATCTCTCAAAACACACATGTTAACACATAGTGGAGAGAAAGCATTCCACTGTGTAATCTGTGGATTTAAGTTTACCCAATCATCATCTCTCAAAACACACTTGCTCACACACACTGGAGTGAAACCATTTCACTGTGAAATCTGTGGATTTAAGTGTTCACGTAATTCAAATCTCAGGACGCATATGTTAAAACACACAGGTGAGAAACGTTTCCACTGTGAAATCTGTGAATGTAAGTTTACTCGAAATTCATCACTCAAAAAACACATGGTAACACATAAGGGAGAGAAACATTTCCACTGTGAAATCTGTGGAGTAAATTTTTCTTCTAAATCCTCACTTCAAGAACACATGTTAACACATACTGATAAGTGACCAGTCCTTTTTGAAAGTTGTTTTCATTAATTTCTCATCTCAAGTAACACGTTAGTACCAATTAGACTTTAAAATGGCATGTCTAGAAAAAGCTCTTTCAGTTTTTCTTACTTGCATGACAAACTTAACTGCCCAAATTTGCATTCTGCAAAATAAAATCATTAGTTACCTCCAAAAATTTACTAAAAAAAAGATACTCGATGAAAAAATATCCAAAACACAATAAAAACAAAACTTATTGTCAAAATCTTTGTGTTATATTTAAGAGAAAAGATAAACATATCAATCATCCTCAAATAAAGTTTCAGAAATTGTATTTTATCTTTAAGCAGTTTTTGAATAAAGAAAATTATGTTGTGTTGACAGATGTGTCAATATGCCTGGTTATCAATAAGATAATCAGAAAAAATGATTATTATCAAATGCAATTTGAAATACAGGAAAGTATTTTTCTTATTGGAAACATTGAGTTCAATCTATTAGATTGGAATTAAAACAGAAATATATTTGTTTAAATACATTTTAAAAATGAAATAGTGCTTTTATTTATTTTATTTTTTAGGTACCTAAATAAAAACTTCAGTAATTTGTTTTGATATGCTTAAAAAAAATTCACAAACATCTACTAAATTAAAACCAATACACTAGAAATTGAAAAGGACCAAAACATTTTTCAGATTCCAAAAGAATATTTCTATAAAGCCTTAACATAGCAAACTATTCATTAATTATTGTTTATCACAAATCCAATAACAAAAATGATCCAATTACTTTTCAATCCCACCATCGTCAAAAAATAGGAATCATGACTAGTCATAGGATTCTACCTCACAAGCACTTAGAATAAGTAGCACTGAATTCCTAGGAGAAGAAGAGAAATACATTGAAAAATCATTTAGACTTTTTAACTACCTACATCATTTCATTTCCAATGCTATAAAATGAGCATACAAATTCTACAAATCTAAAAAACTAGGCACTGCCAATAGCACTTCTAAGATCAACAACGCAAAATTCATAATCCTAACCTCTAACACTCTATCAACAAAGTTTGAAAATAAATTAGTTATCCCCAGTACTAGAGTCTTTACTATCACCAAGACAATCAGAGATATAATTAGGAAGAGAAATATATCCAGCAACAGTGCTAACATTGGTGTGACATCTCAAAATTTAACTGTCTGTATCTAGGAGCATAAAAATGGATTTATGTTGGGACAGCACTTTAAACTTGTTCGTAATACACAGGAACAAAACCGGCCATAACTTTGATTTTTACAAAGGCCACCTTAAGGGAAAAAAGAAAGAACTTAAGACTTTACATTGAAAATATTTATAGGGAATCCTGATGTATATTTTCCCAACTGTAGACACGCGTCAAAAATACTGCATCAATAACCTTTATTAAGGTATTCCTTAAAGAATCTAACAAGTTTATCTTATAGAACTGGTGTTTACGTAAAAATGTCTCCAAGACATGATTCCTGCTAGGCACAGACACACACATGCACTTAAGGTTATACATTATCATCCGAATCCTACATAGACTAGAATTATGATACGCTAACATACATAGAGTGATATTTACATTTTAAGTTAGGCTTTAAATCCATTAATTTCATCTCTACTTGAGTTCAGAATGCCATAAATTATACTAAGGCTGCTTAACAAGTCAAAAATCTGAAGTTTTTGTGACCTAGGCAGGGTTACTGAATGAGGAAAAACCAAAATGAAAATGGAATGGTAATCTTTATAACATCAACAAAATGCAATACTTGCCAGCGGTGTGAAATAGGTAAACCACTGCTCGTGTTGGACTACTTAGCATATTACCCCCACTTACAATAGTGTCCAACGTATTTATGAGGATTGGGACATACCCATTAGTATTCATAGGTATGGTATATAACAGAAGTCAAATGCCAATATATCAATAATTTCCAAGTTTGTTCTTCATAGGCTTAAAAGCAAGATTTGATTAACATGAGATTAAAATATACTTATTGAAGTACTTTGTGATCTGGCATTTGGAAATTTATTGTGTTAATGTAGCACATTCTGAAGTCATCATCTCTTTTTTCAGTTGCTAGCTTTATTGGGTAACACCAACCTTTCTGGTCATCCGGCTTTTGGGTTTCCCAGATTCTTATATTGTCTGAAAAGTCTAGTCTGTACCCAGTGTACATTGTATGTGACAGAAAAGATTGCATAAATACTATATATAGCTCTGGTAATTTGTTTCTTTGCATCCAGAGAATACCTAGGAAATCAGAACTGGAATAAGAACACCTTCAATAAGAAGGCAAACACTTGATAACTCTAAGAACAGGTTTATTGAATATGAAGGAAAACTGGTGAATAAAAGGTCTTTATTATTTACTGCGAGATTAAACTCTCCCTTCCTGGATGGTGATTTGAGGAATCTAGCAATAAATACTAAATGATAGTTGAAATAAGACTACCAGTCATAGTGTGTCTATGTTACCAAAGGAAATATCTAATGACTCTGCTTGATTAAGAATTTTCTGTACTCTTTTTGTAAGGATGATGGTATTTGGGATTTAGGCATAACCCAGATGACCTTTTGTTTAAGAGAATTTGGATCACTCTTTTCTATAAGGATATATGCATTGTGGATGGGTAGTATGAATGTAAACAAACACCAAATTTAATTTCTTGGAACCAAAATATTTAGATACGCTTGTATCTTTCTTGTATCCTTCTGAATTTTCAACCAAACTCGACTTCTTATGTAGACACGAAATAGACTTCAGAAATGAAACAAAACAATATATGTGTGGAAATAATTATGAAGCAGTTATTGCTATAAACAATGCGATACAGAATCATGTGAGAATAAAATAAGAAAAGATATATTCACCATTATGCAATTTGAACACTTTGGTATAAACATAAATGCATTATTGCTTATTTTTATTGATTTTAACAAAATAAAAATGTTGAAAGTCACCATTAAACCTGCTATGTTTTGGATGATGTCGAATATGGTGGAATCATTCAAATTCTTCCAATGGGAATGCAATTTATACTTCTCTGCAAAGGGTATACCAATAAAGAAAAATGCTAACCCTATTCTACTAATAATGGGAGAAGAAAGTGTTATATTAAGCATTTGGTATTGGGAGAAAGGAATAACGAGGATTAGAGTAAAACAACATTTATTGTTCGTAGAGAGTATAGGAATGGCGATCATAGTGTCAAGAGTTGAACCATTCTTCTGCCAGTGTAGCTGAGGTCACAGGATATTTCGGTGCATGTTTGCTTGATTGAGGTCACAGTGGTAGGTTGTCTCGTCGGTTGGTAGACCTGTTGTGTTGAACCAGGTTGACATCGGATTGGCGTGGTCTTGGTATCCCTGTTCCATGGAACAGAGGTGTCAAATGTGAAGGAAATACCTTGTAAATGAGTTGAGGTAAGCCTGTTCTGTGGAACAGAGGTCTCTGAAGTTGAGTGTGAAGGGAATGCCTCGTAAATGAGTGAAAGTAGGCTGAGGTGATGGCATGGGTTGGTGGGCCTGTTCTGTGGAGGTCGCTGTGTCAACTGTAAAAGAAATGCCTTGTAAACAAGTCAAGGTAGACATGTCCTGTGGAGCGGATGTCACTGGGGTCAACTGTTGAAAGTTGTCAAGTTGACTACTGTAGTTTACCGTCAGTCGGACATGCAACACATTTGTACTTGTTCTTTTTGTTTAATTTTCAATAAATTGCTGAGTTCGAGTTTTCTTTCGGACCTATTCTGGGTCCACAACACTTACGACAATGTGAAAGGAAACGGGGTTGCTTAGGACCTTAATAGTACTATAATAACAAACAGTAATCTGTACATGCACAAAAGCAATGGCAAACTGAACTGGAAATATGCCAAGCTCCAAAAGATCTAAACCAGGTTATTATAAGATGCCATCACAAAACTCCCACAATGGAGAAGCTCATACACAAACTAGCTGAAGGAAATTTCTTCAGAATACCCGATGCAAATATGGGTAGCCTGTTAAGCTTGACCCAGAATCACAATTATTGACCATTTTCAAGTCTTCTTTTGCAAGATATTGCTTCCAAAGTATGCCTTTTGGTCTTGTGATGTCTCAAGACATGTTTCAGACAAAAAATGGACATGATAGACAAGTGTCCTGAAAACTCTAGAACTTGTACATGATATGTACTGTCGATGGCAATGCCAGAGCTGAGCATGACCAGAATCTACACAATGTAATGAAAACGGCACAAACTGAATGCACCACGATTCCATTTCCATGAAAACTTCTATGTAACAGAAAAAATCCTCCGATAAGAATGCACGTAAAGACGAGATAACAAGCCAGAAATTAAATGGATTGAGTTGTAATAATACAATTTTAGTTATCTTCCTTGGCCATTTGCTGTTATATAGACATGTCCCAAATTCTGAATTTACATGTGAGGAAGTCACCATTCTTACTGGTCAAAAAAACCGAAAGTGTATTTCTTTTTGAAATTTGAAAATCAACTACCAAACCTTTTGGCTTATTTCAGCAGTTCTTTTTCAAGCCATTGTATTTTTAGAAAGTTTAAAGAACAAATGTTTCACATCAAATTTTAGTTTATGTTTTACTGTCTGGTTTTCTTTTAATTATTTTAAACACATCTCAAAAGCATATAAACAAATATAATCTATTATAATAATTATTTTATCTTCACCATTTTATTAATGATTTATTTACATTTTTTATGTATTTTTTTATATTCTCCCCACAAAAGAAAGAGCAATAAATAGACTTCGTTTATACATATTATTATTTTTGTATTCACCTTTTAATTATTTTACATTATTACTTACTTTAAAAAATTGTACTAAAAGTCAATACAGAATTTGAAAAGATTTAAAATTTATAAATTGTTCGAATTAATTAAGAATTTCACTAAAACTTTTTAAAAAATAATTACAGTTTTTGTAAAAATTCTGTCTTCATTAAAAAAATCTTTTTCTTAAGAGAGTAAGTGTCCAAAAAAAAAAAGGAATTAAAATCTTTTGTAATTAAATAATGTCTTGGTTCTATTGTATTTTTTGTTTTAATTCAAAGCAGATTTTCTGTAACAGAGACTCCTGTTTGACCAAAATAATTGTATTAATTAAATTCTCCAAAGACTTGTCTTTATAACTTAAACATAGCGCTTTAAAAATTAAATTATGATGAAAATCAGTAGGTGATAACTTATAACAAACAGATCTAAAGAAAATACTTTAAGGTTTTTTAAAGAAATATTTTTTAAATAATTTAATTTATTTGAGAATGAGCCCTTAAAATTTCACCAAAATCCAACATTTTTTCTCAATTTTTCTTTGCAAGAATTTCCAGATCAATAAATTTTTGACTGCAGGAAGACGCTCAAAAATCCAATATGATCCCGCTTTGATGTCAGAAAATAAACATCATTTTTAACGAGAATTTCTATGGCTCTCTAGTCTATTTCGAGTAAAAAATTAATTTTAGTAGAAAGATTAATAAAATAAATCATTGGATCTTTCATCTTAATAATAATACAAAGGTTTAGATGATAAAAATTTTGTTTTTATTATATTTTGTGCATTATTCATGATGAATCCTCTTTTTAGTGAATCAAAAGTAAAAAAAAAAAAAAATAAAAAAACAGATTGATTTTTTTGCGAGACAATATTCTAGCATAATGTGTGCTATTTTTGAGCAAGGAACAAATTCTTCTTTGACACCGGTTAATGAAAAATCATTTGTTTTGTTCGCTGTTTCTTTTCAGAAACTACATGCGATTTATTTTCTAATAATTAATCTTTTTTAATTGCAATTTCTTTTGAAATAGAAAGTTTTATTGATTACAAAATATTGTCGAGCTTGAGAAAGAAATATCAAGTCCAACAATCCAGTTTTTATTTTATTGTAAAAGTTTTTTTTAGAGATTCGACCTGAAGTGAAAAGGTAAGTTAGAGACGAACCATAACGGTCTTCCTAAAAGCCCCGAAAAATACAGTTTACATAATTTAAATGTCTTCTTCGAAAAAAATTCGGTTTTATTTGGAAGATAATAAAGAAAGCTAATGTGAATTAAAACAAAAATTCATTTCTGTATGAATTTGGGAAATTTGCAGAATGGCCCAGTGACCAATTTTAAAATAAAAACATTCATTTCAGTTGGGTCCCGGGTTGCCCAAGGTCAACAATATTCCTGCAACGCCACCTATTTCGGTCGGCACACCAATTAAGGCGAATGGCAGCTCGAATTATGTTCCCTAAGTCAATTCCTCACTATACCGAGCGCCTTCACAGACCCTTGCTTGACTCAGGCGGCGAGGCTGTACACGGGACTCAACTAATAAATATTGGCAATATCTCCCAAACGGTAGAGTTTTCTCAATTTTTATTACTATTTTTACTCCGAGAATATTACATGTTTTTGAAATGGGTCTCTGGGTCATTATCTGCAAATTTACCATTTAAATTTCGGTTTATAAAAGATAAAAGCCTAAATAAATTTAAAAAATTAACTATATACAAATTTTTAAGCATTTTTAAAACATTGATCGTTTTCTCGTTATTGTATCATTAATTCAAAATTTTAAATGATTTTTAAGTGTTGTACATAAATGGTCATACCTCACCAGGGAATACAACTGGAGAAAGCCCTTCAGAGATAAATGTTGTTAATATTTCATCATTTTCCTCATCATTTCTTAATACAGAATTTTAAAAAGATTTTAAAACGTTCATAAATTATTCTAATGAATTTTTTAAATGAAAATAATTCTTGTAAAAATTAGTTATTGATCGAAAGAATAGTATCTATTGTATACCTTATTCATAAATGCAGTTAAAGGCATTTCTAATTAGAAATGTCTGAGTTTTAATCAAACTAATAATAATTGAAACAAAAGTTAAAACATATGATTTAAAAAATGCTGCAAGTACTTAGAACAAATATAAACATTAATGATACAGAAAAGAATTTCTTGTAATTTCATACCTAAATGAATTGGATGGAATAGTTTTTTAAAAAAATTTCTAAAAAGGAAATGATTAAAAAATTATTTAATTCCTTCCTGAATAAGTTCTGAAAGTTTCATTAAAATATTTTTTTTATTTTCTCTTTGTCATTGACCCTGTAATTTCTCTATGAAAATATATTTTCAAATTTTAGATTCAGCATTAAGAATATGTCAAGTGCACAAAAATTATTAATAAAACTATTAATAATTTTTGTGCACTTAACATATTCTTAATACATCTCAAGGGAATGAGAATGCTGTAGATAAAAAAAAAAAAAAGATAATGTTAAAAAAAATGAAACTGATGCATTTTCTGATGAAATGGATTTAACAGGGTACATCTGAAAAATTTCTAAAACTAAATTTCACTATTTACATTGTTCAGACTGTTGTATGCTCTGGCCTTCTTCAGGTGATTGGAATTTCGAACTGAACCTTTTATTTCATCCACTGGGGTAGATTGTTCTAGTTCTGTTATGGTCCAGGTTAAGATTAAGGAAGAACAACACAAACACAAGAGTAGAAATAACGACAGTATATTACCCAAAATAATAATACAAGATGTGGAAGGTGTTTGTATGACTGTCAGTCTGGTTTGAAGTGAACTACTATCGGCTCGACTCGATTCAGCCCTCTCTCTTGTGAGGCGTAGTATACATAGTGTTAGGAAGAGTTCATTCTGTAGTTATAGGTAAAGACCCATAACAAGTTCCATGTGCCATACTCAACTCTCCAAGTTTTTGTTCACCACTGCAGGGTACTGAACTCGCAACTCAAGTAACTGTTGGTTGGATCAAGTAACTGGATCCAACTAACACTTTTATCCACTAGGCTACGTGTCCTTGAGGACATCAGTGTATGGATTTTGGGGACATGAACTTAATGTTTCAGTAACCCTTTTTCTAAAGGGAAGCTCATATTACAATTTTGTTGTTATTATTGATTTTCTCTATTACCCTGTATTACTGGTTCCCATTTTCGATTCGTTTCTATGCTTGGCTGGCTTAGGAGATTTTTGTGGCCTATCTTATGTGCTGATTCCTTAAGTTTTCATATTTTCCAATGATGTTCTCTGTCTATAATTTCCAGCTCATGCCACAAGGGGGGCAGCAATCTCCCTTTTCCCTCCATATAGTTATATGGTTAGCTACGCTTGATTTTTCTATTTCCCCTCATATTATGACTTTACAATGTTCTTGCAGTCTTATCTTAAGGGGGCAGCCTTTTTCTCCTTTATATTTCTTACCACAGCTGCACGAGATGGCGTACACACAGTCCTTCATCATGCTCTCCTCTATGGGAGGGAGTCTTGCTAAGAAGTGGTGTCTGCAAAATGACAAACCACTTTTGAAGGTCGTCCTGTCATATGAACCACAGATCTTTTGTATTTTCTCCAGTAATCCCTTCACATAGGTTAGGCATACCAAAGCTGTTTACCGAGTGTTGTTATCCTCTTGTACACTTCTATCCTAGTTTGTCAGAGCTGCAGCCATGTACTAAGAGTAATTGTTACACTGCAGCTATATATTAAGAGTAGTTGTTACATTGCAGCCATGTACTAACAGTAGTTGCTACATTGCAGCCATGTACTTAGAGTAGTTGTTACACTGCAGCCATGTACTTAGAGTAGTTGCTACACTGCAGCCATGTACTAAGAGTAGTTGCTACATTGCAGCCATGTACTTAGAGTAGTTGTTACATTGCAGGATACTGTTTATACTGACCATTTCTTGTTTATATGTCTTTGGGTTACCACTTATGACATTTGCTGGATGTTCAAAGATATTAGTACATCCAATAATATGAGTTTCTTGTTTTCCCTCTCCAGTGTGAACTGTTGTTCACAATAGACAGATAATAAATTTCACAT
This sequence comes from Acanthosepion lycidas, assembly GCA_963932145.1. Taxonomy (NCBI): domain Eukaryota; kingdom Metazoa; phylum Mollusca; class Cephalopoda; order Sepiida; family Sepiidae; genus Acanthosepion; species Acanthosepion lycidas. The sequence goes on along the minus strand of OZ010575.1, from coordinate 99,673,543 downwards.
TAAAAGTCTTTTTGCCCGAAAAAAATGACTTTTTTTTATGAGAGCATTGGTGTATGGTGAAAGCATTTGAGCAGAATTGTCAATTGCTGTGAATTGCTTAAATTTTAATTTGAATAATTTATAAAGTTTTAATTTTTTTTATAAATTTCTGCATTACTTTGACCCCATTAGGTGATATTGTTATGAAGTAAAGATTTTGTTTATTAATCTGTTATATTTATATTTGAATGCTTTTCCATCAGAGATTTGTTATTAAATGTAATTTCATCTGTTTGATTTCTAGTTGAGGTTGATTACATTGTCTTACCTGACTTTCTTTTCCTAATGGCGGCATTGGTGTAAGGTGAAAGCATCTGATCAGAACTGTCAATTGCTGTGGATTCTTTAAGCAGCCCTTTCAGTTCACAATATTTCCATTAGCTTTAACTTAGCTATTGAGTCATTCCATTTCAAAATCAACAAGGGTCTGACCTTTTTTTTCAAATTTGGTACACTTATAGACCTTCATAGTGCAAATTGAATAGTACCTATTTTATATTTCTAGGTCAAAGGGTTCTTGAGAGATGACCGTTTCACCTTAGTCACAGAGATTAAATATCAATATCTTAGTTGTTCTTCAGCTACAAAGCTAAATTATATACCATTTTAAAGTACTTGGATACATCTAAACAGTGATCTATTTATATTTTGTTTAATGATCAAATGTGATAATTTGACCGTAACATTTTACCTTCAATTTCTCAAAAAGTGTGTCTTGATTTTTTTTTTTAATATGCCAACAGTTTTGGCTGCTTCATGGCAAGATATGTACAAAATTTTGTGGTCAAATTTTGAATGTAGCATGAGTTTCAAGGGGTTTACTGAGTTGAGCCATATTCAAAATGGCAGATTTGCTATTTGCCACTATATGCTAACATTTTCATAGCTTACAAATATGGTCAAGTTGTATATCTTTAGAAAACTCTTTGAATGCTGATTAATATTCACGTTAGAACTATGATCATAAACTCAACTGAATTTGAGCTATTTGGGATTTTATTTAGAACAAATAGAGTTTTATATGAAAAAGTGACATAATGGAAATAATTATTTAAAAATGTGTCTTGAATTAATGTTAAGATTACATAAAATAATATGAAAATATGCAACAAATGATGTTAATGGTTAACAAATTTTTCTTGTTATTTGACATTGTACACTAAATTCACAAAACAAATTTTCATTTTTGTTGTATATATTTAAAAATTTAAGTTCTGATCTGAAAAGTGATAGATTGAAATGAATATTTTAAAAAAATATTCTTAACATTTACTAAGAGATTAATAAGCAAACCTATTGTTGGATAAAATTAACAGAATTACCCAAGTTTTCTGAAAATGCTTCAATATCAACTGAAGACACATTAAAACCTTCTAGCATTTTTGTTTCAAGCTCATCAAATTTTGAAAAACTAATTCTCTTTGGATTTTTAAATTTAAATAATTGGTATGCCTCTTTCAAGTTACAAACTACAAGGTAATTTTGATTCTGAACTCTCCTACCATTCTTTAAGACTCTCTTATAGCCATTTTTTTTCTAGGAATCACTCTGCTGACTTCTTCACTCTTATAAAATAGCACATCATCATCAATTGTATCTTAGAGGAATCTACAGTTTTGTATATTTGGTAGAAATAATATTCCTTATTCATTTACAATAACTTTGACTTGTCTTTTTATGTATGTTGCGACACCAAATTCCAGTTGAATTCTTTAGATTTTCCAGCTTTTTGGAAGTATTGTCAAAATTTGTACTTTTTGGGACCTCTTTTCACAAGCTGAAAACTTTTCTTTTAATCGTGTAATAAATTCACTTTCATGTTTTATGCTCTTCTACACTGGTAGAGTCTTGATGAGAAACTTTTGTCAAAATCAGTTTAATTTTCTTTCATACTGCTCCTTTAATTTTTCCTACATTTTATTCCTCATAATTCATTTTTTTCAAGTTTTTGACTCTTGATTGGTGATTCACCAATCATTGACAATGACTCATTAAGAAATGGCACTTCATTTTCAGTATCTACAAAAATGTTAGAAGGATGTGGTTGGTCTTCAGCTGATGTTGATGTACTTTCCGAATGCTCAGATAATGCTCTTAATTTTTTTCGACAATGGGTTTCCTTGTTAATCGCTTTGTAAATGTTAAGAATGTTTTTTTTAAATATTCTTTAATGTATCACTTTTTCAGATCAAAACATAGTTTGTTTTTTTATATTAAAAAAATGAGTTTGGTGCCAATTTTGTTTTTCTGTTCCACTGATCATGCCAAGACTCACATGTCTATGTCCACTGATACAGGATTTAATAATAATCTAAAGGGCAAATCTGCTCTAGTTTTACATGCCAGCCAGAATAAAATTAAATCCAGTTTCTCATTTACTTTGATTTCAGTCAAAATAATCTGTACAGCGTGCAATAGATAAATTGTCGTCTAAATTACCCAAATATGAAATTAACCCTGACACCTCATTTTAACAGATATATTTACTAAAATTACACAAAAATATCTTGAAATGCTAAAGAATAAATTTATTCAATGAAATTCCCATTGGCTTCAACTACAACTTCCAGATGACTTCAGAATCTCTTACAACTCTGCTGGACACTCCTCCTTGTTTAAGTTGGTAAATGCTGCCATAATCCTTGCCTTCAGTTCATCTTTGGTGTTACAAGGAGTTTTGTTGGTCTCTCGCTCAACTACACCCGACACATAATAATCAAGGGTGTTGCAGTCTGGGGAGCTAGGTGACCTGATGTAAGGGGGTGATGTGGTCACAGAAATTGGCAGCTATGACTGGGTTCTCCTGCTTGTGTGGCATGGTACAGAGTCCTGTAGTCATATATAGGGTCTTCTAGCAGACAGCCTCTTGACCCAGGGCAGCACTACCTTTTCAAGGCACTTAATATAGGTGTCTGTGTTGGGTCTGAGGCCCTCACCAATAAATTCCCGAGTTCAAAGTGAGTTTACAGAGCTACTGTACCTCTGTAATCACCATTGGACTCATCCAACTCTTTTTTGAATCATCTGCAATCTCCTCAGATTGATACTCAAACACTCTGTAATGTTCATACTGGAACTTCTGGCATGAATGCCAAGCTGTGATGCATGCCATTTTCAAATTTCTGGCAGAATGAATTGCATCATAATGCTCTCTTTTTTGTCACAGATGGTGTCCAACTGACCCTACTATACTGTGCAGTCAAGAAAAAAAAAACGTATGTGCAAAATTAAAAATATAAAATGGCAACAATTTACCCATCGTACCCTGTATAAAGTGTGATATTTAAAAACTAATTCCTTAGTCTTTCTGCTTTCATTTCTTTCTGATCAAAATTCTAATTCATCAAAAATTCCTTTAAATTAACAAATGACATATTTCTGTTTAATAGACATAGTATAATGGTGCATTTTTATCTTTTTAGAGTAGCTTTAAGAAAATAATTTAAAATGCATTTTTCATAACCCTATACTCTCGTGCTCACTTAATATATTTTTTCTTTTTCAGTTTGCATTAGTGGAATAAGTGGATTAACTTTTATTCCACACTGGAGAGACAGAACACACATAGGAGAGAAACCATTTCCTATGAAATCTGTAAATTGAAATTTTTCTAGAATTCAAACCAAAAACAAACATGAAAACTCACACTGGAGACAAACGTTTCCACTGTGAAATCTGTGGATTTGAATTTTCACAGAATTCAAATCTCAAAACACACATGTTAACACACACTGGAGAGAAACGTTTCCACTGTGAAATCTGTGGATTGAAATTCTCCATAAATGGAAATCTGAAAAAGCACATGTTAAAACACACTGGAGAGAAACCATTCAACTGTGAAATCTGTGGACTGAAATTTTCCCTGAATGGTAATCTCAAAAAACACATGTTTACACACACTGGAGAGAAACCATTTAGCTGTGAGATCTGTGATTTTAAGTGTTCCCAAAAGACATCACTCAAACAACATATATTGACACACACCAGAGAGAAACCATTCAAATGTGATATCTGTGGATATAAGTGTTCCACTAATTCAAATCTCAAACAACACATGGTGACACACACTAGAGAGAAACGTTTCCACTGTGAAATTTGTGGAAAAGGATTTTCCCTTAAATCATCAGTCATACATCACATGTTAACACACACTGGAGAAAAACCATTCCACTGTAAAATCTGTGGATTTAAGTGTTCCCGAAATTCAAATCTCAAAGCACATATGTTGACACACACTGGAGAGAAACGTTTCCACTGTGAAATTTGTGGATTGAAATTTTCTCAGAATGGAAGTCTCAAACTACACAAGTTAACACACACCGGAGAGAAGTTTTTCTCATGTGAAATCTGTGGATTGAAATTTTCCCAGAATGGAAATCTCAAACAACACATCTTAACACACACTGGAGAGAAACGTTTCCACTGTGAAATTTGTGGATTTAAATTTTCCCAGAATTCAAATCTGAAAAAACATATGTTAACACATACTGGAGAGAAACGTTTCCACTGTGACATCTGTGGATTCAACTTTTCTCAAAAGGTATTACTTGAACAGCACAAGTTAAAGCACACTGGAGATAAACCATTTCAGTGTGAAATCTGTGGATTTAAACCTTCCCAAAATTCATATCTCAAACAACACATGTTAACACACACACTGGAGAGAAACCTTTCCACTGTGAAATCTATGAGTTTAAATTTTCCCAGAATTCAAATCTCAAAACACACATGTTGACACACACTGTAGAGAAATGTAAACTGTAAAATCTGTGGATTGAACTTTTCCCTGAATGGAACTTTCAAAAAGCATATGTCAACACACACTGGAGAGAAACCATTCCAATCTGAAATCTTTGTATTTATGTGTTCCCAGAATTTAAATCTTAAGACATATATACACAAACTTATGATACAAATTTAACCAAGCAATTCAACAGAAAGCATTGATAGATTAAAATCATTCAGGGAAACAAAATCCAAACACTAAATACTAGGGAAGCATGTCCAATAGAAACAAGATTAACCAACAAATACGCCCTACACCAAGCGAGGAAGAAATCGCAGACAATCACACTTCCAGTAAACATAAAACTATATCAGGTGAAACAGTTTCTTGATGGAACGGAACAATTATTTTTATTATTAACCTGCTCTGCTCTGGGAGGTGGGGGTTATGTAATGGTTCCTCTTAAGAAAATAAAGAAAATGACTAATACAGAAGGTCTCTTTAGTAGCATTGCCATAACAGGTTCTCTGATTGGCTAATAACAGCCCTGCCTCATTTCCACCATGACTGACAATTTAGAAACTTTTCTTCATTTGACAATGAACAATCTGTAAAATGTACTAAAATGCTTTCTGGTCTATAACCAAGTGGAAATGTCACTGAACATCTATGTACCATTTTGAAGAAATATTTCTATTTATAGAGATATATTTAATACTTCATGTTACTTAAAAATAAATATCTCTAATTGAAATATATCTCTATCTATAAAAGGCAGGATGTGTGTGTGTGTGTGTGTAACGAATGCCCGGATGCAATTTTTGACGGGTTTGCACCACAATTTACAAGCACATACTACAAGTTAGTAGGAAGGCCAAGACTAACTTTACATTTCCCAACTCCCATCGATAGTGGAAATAATCGATTTTTTTCATGATTCTACAGCAGTTTTCACGTAGTTTGCAGCCATTTTGTACTGGCCTGAGTGAGAGCCTATAGCTGGCTGCCACAAATAGGCAGGAAGATTCTACTGGCTAGTGTGAGAGCCAACAGCTGACTGGCACGAATGTTAACTAGCATGCTAGCATGCAAAAAAAATCGATAGCTGCATTCGTCACAAGTGGGAAAAATTTAAATCTGCATGGCACTTTACTCCAATTGGCTCATTCGCTTGCTTAAACTCAACGTTGATTCTGATTCCGCAGAACTGGGTTGGGTGTGAAAAAGTGTTGTTAACATTCTTTTTTCATTCGGTTTTTCCAGTTACGAGTCCTTTTTTAAAGCTGATCGTTTTGTGTTGATTTTGTTTAGTTCTTTTTTCGTAACAGATTTAATGTTTAGTATAGAGCTTAGAAAAAATTTGCAGTGTGAGATAGGCAAGAAGTAAGGCATGTAGCAACATCAGCATGGCAAAGGGACCTCCTTTAAAGGCAAGGAAGGGCAAAAATATTTTAAGTCAAGTGATAGCGATTGCTGAATGAGTCGTATGATTTTTGAATCAAACACAGGCAATGCAGGGCAATGCTGCTAGTATATATATATATATATATAGATTGATAATATTAGTGGTAAATATACACATACATATGCAATCATATATCTAAAATATCTAAATATATATACATACATACACATACATATATATATGTATAAAAAATAATTCCAAGACAATAGAATCCAAGTAGAACTCAATGTCCAGGACAGAGTAAGGATATAATAAAAAGGCTTAAACACTAATATTCCATGGTCATAATTTATTCCATTGGAATCATAAATACGATCCAATTCATCATACCTACAAATTCATGTTATTTAAAAAATCATTTTCCCTTTTTGTTGTGGCTTGTTATTAGAACTGACCCCTCATTTAGTACACTTGTAACAGTGACCACAACAAGCTTATTTTTATTGTGTTTTTAAGGAAACAAAATAAAGATGTTGTCAAAAGTTACCATTGAACCCGCTATGTTTTGAACAATGTCAAATGTGGTGGAATCGTTCAAATTCTTCCAACAGTGGCACAACTTGTTTGTTTGGGTTTTATGGCATATCAACCACTGTGGGTTATTTAATGCCAAATCCAGTTTATATGAATTTTAAATGCCTATTTTGTATGGAATAAAAAATGTATAGCTGGCAACATTATTGTTTAAAAAAAAACGTATAGCTGGCAACATTATTCCTTTACAAAAAAACATATAGCTGGCAACATTATTGTTTCAAAAACTTAGAGCTGGCAACATTATTGTTTCAAAAACTTAGAGCTGGCAACATTATTTTTCTGAAAACATTATCTGAGACCTTGCTGTTGGATGCAGTTTATCGCCATACCCAGGACGCGGATGCAGTTTACCGTCATACCCAGGACGCGGATGTAATTTACCGTCATACCCAGGACGTGAGCAAAACCTGGAAAACTAGGAGATCACTATTTGCCCATAGCTGGGACCCTAACAGGTGCTACCACCCCGGGTCAAGGTGGACCTGGGAACACCAGCAATTAAGAGGTGGTTCCACGCTCCTCAAAACCTCCAGATCAGAGGCCTTGCTGTTGGATGCAATTTAACGTCATACCCAGGACGCCTCATTGGGGGGGGGGGTTTACCCCTCTACAGAGGTGCAGTCGGCGTATTCTAAAGCCCCAGCCGACAGGGCTACGGCACAACTTGTACTTCTTTGTAAAGGGTATACTGGTAGAGAAGGAAGATGGCCATATTCTACTATTAGAGGGAGAAGAATGGCTGATGCATCTCAGTTCATGGACATTTGACACTGAAGCTGGCAGAAGTTCAGGGAACAATTGGAAGTGTAAATAGATTTCAGAATTGCATGGTTCTATCTACAAGAAAATTGGTGTTGGAAACATTGACAGATTCTTGGCAAGATGCCAGTTTCATGCAAAATATTTCAATTTCAAGATGCTCATGAAATTGAAGAGTGTCTTATTGAACAAATTACTGCAGGAACCAGCCTTCCAGAGTCGGAAAAACAGCTACTGTCAAAAAGTGAGGCACTCACACTTCAAGAAGCCCTAAATGTTTTTATGACCCATGAATTTCATGAAGCAGCCAACTGAAATACACCCTGTCGGCTGGGGCTTTAGAATACGCCGACTGCACCTTTGTAGAGGGGTAAGATCCCTCCAATGAGGCGTCCTGAGTATGACGTTAAACTGCATCCAACAGCAAGGCCTCTGATCAGGAGGTTTTGAGGAGCGTGGAACCACCTCTTAATTGCTGGTGTTCCCAGGTCCACCTTGACCCGGGGTGGTAGCACCTGTTAGTGTCCCAGCTTTGGGCAAATAGTGAACTCCTAGTTTTATCAAGTCTAACTCACATCCTGGGTATGACGGTAAACTACATCCACGTCCTGGGTATGGCGATAAACTACATCCAACAGCAAGGTCTCAGATAATGTTTTCGGAAAAATAGTGTTGCCAGCTATAAGTTTTTGAAACAATAGTGTTGCCAGCTATACATTTTTTGTAAAGAATAATGTTGTTAGCTATATGTTTTTTGAAACAATAACGTTGCCAGCTATACATTTTTTATTCCATACAAAATAGGTATTTAAAATTCATATAAACTGGATTTGGCATTAAATAACCCACAGTGGTTGATATGCCATAAAACCCAAACAAACTAACTGAAATACAAGGCAACTATACTCAGGAAATTATGCCATTAAGCACAATCCTGATATCTGTCTGCCTACAAGATGAGGTGAGACTCATCGAGACAAAAAAGAAAAATGGCCTCTATTTGAGTCTGTCTATATTTCTGAGATGAGGTATTATGTACATTATTTACATTATTCGGACTATTATCCTCATCTTTGTTGCCATATTTATCACAACGTTTCCGCCGTTGTACGCTCCGGCCGTCTTCAGGTGGTTAGAATTTCGAACTGAACCCTTTATTTCGCTCACTGAGGTAGACTGTTCTAGTTCCACATGCCATGTTTGATGGATGTCAGCAATCAGTTATCTCCTGTTAATTTTCCCTCTGAAAGTTCTCCACTGCCTTAACTGGGTATGTGGCGCAGTGGATAAAGGGGTTGGTTAGATCAGTGACAAGACCCAAAGAGTGTGAGTTCAAGTCCTTGTGATTTTGGTGGTAGTGTAGCTGTCGCTGAATGGTGTGCTAATAAATCTATCAAGTGTTAATTATATTTTATAATTTACAATGTAGATGATGTAGGGGAAACAATTTTGTAAGGGCCATCTGAAATCCCACAATTCAATTGTGCCCTTTTTTTGGTCATGTGACTAGTTCTGAATTTGGATGGAAAGTCAAAGCAAGGGAAAACTCCCCGCTCATAATCTGAATTCTAAAAATTTGAATGGTCTAAGAAATAATTAATCTCTAGCAGTTCTTGACATTGGTTTTTGGTGCAAAAAGTAATTTTGGTCTTAAAATTTCTGTGGACTTGTCAAAGCAAGGGAAAACGCTTCACTCATAAATTGAATACAAAAAATTAAAATGTTTTAAGAAATAATTAGTCTCTAGCAGTTCTTGATATTGGTTGCTGTTGAGACAAAAGGTAATTATGGTCTAAAAATTTCTATGAATTTGATGTACACCAGAAAAATATATAATTGAAAATTTATTACTTTGTATGTACTCCTTTTGTTTCAATATTTCACAGTATCTTTGAAGAAATAAAGAATTATATTTGTTCATTACATCATTCGGAACTTCATGTTCTTACTTTACCAAAAGAAAAGTCAAGACCTGCTATACCTGTGGTCAGAAGAAAGTTGTGCTGTTGCTTGCTGGACAGATTCGAGTTGGACGAAAAAGAAATGAAATAAATTTCAACAAGGTGATATTTTCATGTTTTTATTTACCAGTTAACTAATTAAAGATAGAAAATACAATAGGATGTATATAAATATAGATGACAAGAGGGATATTATTAAAATGAAACAATTAAGAATTGTTTTCCTGTATGTGTGGATAAGTGTTCAGACATACTTGTCATAGATTGTAATAAGTGGTGATAAAGGTGTTGACAGTTTTATTGTTATTCTACAGACACTTTATCTGTTAAAACAAGAAAATGACGTCAGCTCCTTTTTTATATATATAATCTTTAATTACTCAGTAAACTTAATTTTAGGAATGTTGACTTTTTAAATTGACAATATAGATGTCATGATCAGATTATTTTATTTGAACTTTAAACAAAAAATAAAATCACCTTTCAGATCTATCCAAGTACTTTAAAATATGTGATTTAGCTTTGTAGATGAAAAAAAAAAAAAAACAAAACCAACAAGTGAGAAATTGATGTTTAAACTTTGTGACAATTTTCCAAAATTCACCTTTTTGGCAAAGTGAACCCTTTGACCTAGAGATGTAAAATAGGTATCATTTAATTTGTATTATGAAGCTCTATAAGTGTACCAAATTTGAAAAAATTCTGTGTCGGTAATAGTCAAACTCTTTGATTTGATAAGGAATGACTCTATAGACATTGCTTTTTATTTTCTGTTAATGTTGTGTATGGTCGACCCTACTTTCAAAAATGGACACGTTATGTATAAATATAAAAAAAAATTAAAAACTATCTTAAAAAATCTTGATACAAAAATGATTTGTATTAATCTTTTCAATTTCAATGAACGGTAACATGTGTAAAAAAAAAAAAATGCTACCAAGATTATCTAAAAAAAAAAAATTTGAAAAATAATTTCCTTCAATTGTGAGTAAGTCCTGAAATCCGACAATTATTTGATTTTTACAAGAATTTCTGCGTAATTTTCTTTTTAAGCACCGCGCTAAATATGTAATGATTTATCGAATAGTTATATTTAGGTGTAAATTTACACGCCTAATTCGAAGATGACAAATTTTGATAAAAAATCTACCGTTTATGACTTATCGACAATAGAAGTTCGAACTCATTCTCATCGCGGCAGCCACTGCTGGCGTTGTTTGCATATATTTGCTGCGGAACAGTCTTGATTATTGCGCACGCAATGAGTCCTCAGTTGCGCAGTCATTGAATCAAGTAAGAACCATAAAACAATGCTAGTAATGGCTGCCGTGCCGTAACGCGAATGAGTGCTATATTTTACTGTCGATAACTCCCAAACGGTAGATTTTATCAAAACTTCTTTGTTGTTTTCGAATTAAGCATGTACATTGACAGTTGACACCTATTCAGCAATATAATTTTTATTACATATTTAGCGCGTGGCTTAAAAAGCAAATTACCCGAATTTCCAAATCAATTTCTTCTTTTTTTTTTTTTTTTGCTTGCCAAGAAAATGTCCAAAAAACACTAATCATACGTCGACCGCTGACGTAAAAGAAAAAAAAATAACCAAAATTTCGAACGTGATAGAAAGGATTAAAAAATTTAATAAAATAAAATAAATACTCTGTTTTTTCCCTTTAAACAAACATTTTGTTTTGTTTTGTTTGGCGATAAAATTTCGTTTTTATTAAGATTGGAGATTTTTCCATCATGCTATCAGCAAATAAGTAACATTTTTTATCACGGTAATTAATTTTATAACCTCTTTACCATCTAAATTTAAAAAAAGTATTTAAAAAATGTCTTCTTTGAAAGAAATTCGGTTACATTTCGGTTTTAAATAGCTGGAAAGCTAATGTAACTAAAAGAAAAATTAATTTCCATATATAAATAAAGATTTCAAGCATTCATTAATTTAAAAAACTTTTTTTCCTCGTCCTTTATTAGACAAAAAAATAAGTGAAAACTGAAAACAAATTTTAAAATCTCTTAAATTCAATATTTATCTTAGAGATATGTTTCGACGCCATTTAGTAAATTTATGGAACTGGATTTTGTAAAAGTAATGTTTATTTTTTTACTTTAAAACTCAATGAAAATAAATTACGTTTATTTATGCAGAGTTGGTCATGGGTTAAAAAATGTATACTAACATAATAACATAAACACTATTTAAAAAGACGGAAAAAATACGGAGCACCAACAGTGGAATAATGAAGACATTGTTTATATTAAAAATACATTCTCTTTTTTTTAATCTATACTTTAAGAATATATAGAATTTTATGAAACTTAGTAAAATCAAAAGATTATTTAATATTTATCAATCATGATCATAATTCGCATTAAATAAAAAGCTGAAATGTAACCGAATTAAATCATTTAAAACGTTTTTGGAGGCTTTTAGAAAGTCCGTGACTGTCACCTTTTCCTACAAAACCAAACAGAATTAAATTGCTGTTGTTGTTGGACTTGATATTTCTTTCTCAGGCTCAACAATATTTTGTAATCAATAAAACTTCCTATTTTCAAAGAAAATATTAATTACAGTGTAACCCTGATATAAGAGAAACCCGGACATAAGAGAGATTTTCTCTGGTCCCAAATTAGAGCCACACTTACCTAAACAAAAGTAAAACAGACCAAACCCGGATATAAGAGAAACTAGGATATAAGAGACTCTCTTCCGGTCCCGGCAACTCTCTTATATCCGGGTTACACTGTATTTGAAAATAAAAACGCATGGAGTTTCTGAACTCAAACATCGAACAGAACAAGGGAAATATTAATTACCGTATGAGTATCCTGTGTAAAAGAAGAAGAATGTGTTCCTCGCTCAAAAATAGTTTGAGTAAAATAAAAAAAACAATAGACCATCACCAAAATTATGTCGCAACCTGTTTTTTTTTTTTTCAAAATATTATCGATGAAATGTGAAAACAGCAAAATTAAAAAACCTCTTAAAAATCCAAGAGATTTTTGTTCCAAAGAAAATTAGTAAATTCAAGAATTAATTAGTTTTTTTTTTGTGTGTTATACAACGCTAACTTCTTGTTTAAAAAAATAAAATATGGCGAAAATAACGTATATTTACGCACGGTAATACAGCATGTTTGAAGTTCACATGTCAATGACAATAGTCTTCTACAGTACTGTCAACCCCCCATGTACGCCTTTATTATTGTCATCTTGAAGAATGCGTAAAAATGTGGTAAAAAATACAAAGGACCAATGGACTACAGTACACAATCTAGAAATTGGTTTATGCGTTAAAAATAAATTATTTTTGATGCAATCAAAATTAAAAGAATATAATTTTTTTTTTACGCTTTCATGAAATGTAGTAGAATGGATTTTATTTTATAGGACATTATGTATGGAATTTAAATTAATTAAAAACTAGTTAAATTATATTTTTCAATTTAATTAACTTTATTTTCTTCTTCTGTTTTACCTGCTTGATATCAAAATATTTAACTACAGCTAATATATTGGAAATTTTTCCATCCTAAAATTGCCAACATGGCGTATATTATGGGAGCTGTTGACGCAAATAAAAATGATAATTACTGTAATTTCTCAAATGTAATACCCATTTTTTTTTTACTGTAAATTACAGGTGATAGTTGGGGTGCGTATTATAAATAGGTTTAAACAAAAATATTTCTTGTTATTGATTTATAATAATAAATACGTACTTACTCTAAAATAGATATTATCATCCCAATTTTCATTTTAAATCCAACAATAATAATTGTAACACATTTTTGTCAATAAATTTATGTTTATCAGTAACTGCATTTTTTTTTTTTTTATTTGGTGAAAAAATAAAAAAAATCTATAAAAAGGCCAATTTCGAAGAAAATAGGATGTCATGTTCATTCTTATTTTCACCGTATTTATGGAACATCCACTGGGTCGTCTTTCTTTCACAAATTCAACTAAAGTTTATTCCATATCTGGATATTGAGCTTTTCTTCCTCTACCTAGCGTTGGCACTTGATTTACACTTTTTTATTCTTTCTACGTTAGCCTCATTCAACTCATCTTCTCTAGCTGCAGCTTTGTTTCATATTCTTTCTGCTTAATTCTATTACTTTTTGTTTAAAATTTGCACTACAACTTGCACATTTTGAAGACATTTTAGCGATAAAATAACGTTATATTTATCGGGAAAACCACATGGTCATTTTCAACATTATTTTAGCCGCTTAGTTTGTATTTCATTCTTAAATGTCTTCGTAATTATTTTTTGTTTCTTTTTTGACAAAATTTATAGATGCGTATTAGGGATAGATATATTTCTTAATTATTGGATTATTTGTTGGGGTGCGTATTATTTTCGAGAAATTACGGTACACAGGCTCTGGATAGCAGTTTATAAGAAAGAAAAGTTTTATTGACATGAACTAATTTTTTTTTTTTTTTACAATCAGTGCAAAATAATACAATAAAAGCAATACAAAGGAAATGATGCACAAGAATGTCCGTTTGTGTTCCCAAAGTAAAATGTGTGGGAAATTTGTCCCGGCTTTCCTACATGAAAAGGTTGAGATAAAAAAAATTGCAGCAAATATTGAATAAAAACAGCAAGATTAGAGCGGACAAACTCTCTCTTTTAGACGCGGACGAATAAAGAAAGACTCAAAACTCCTGCTCGGTGTGTAACAACAAAAGAAGAAGATGTTTATTTACATGTACAAAAAAGGGGGGGGGGTAAAGGGATAAACACAATTACGAGAGAAAGAAAGGGAGAAGAAAAAGTCCTTTAGCTTTAAAGGAAGAGAAAATGTTCATAACAGAAAATATGCTTACTCAAAATATTTCTCTGAGCGCCGAAAAGTTCTTTAAGCGAGTAGACTGTTGTTAAGGGTCAGAAGAACTCAGTTTTCTTCAGAGTTCTTGCAGAGCAGGAACATGTCGGAAGATACGAAATTCTGTAGTTGACTGAGTTCGTAGGTCGACGATAGAAATCTTCTGTTACAAAGAGGCATATCTCAATTGATTTTTGTAGTGGGCTGACGTTCTGTCTTTTCAGCCCAGCAGGGAGATCTTCCTTGAAATTGACAGCGAAGATGAATGTATTTCTGTCGCCGACCTATTGTTATCACAGACGGTTGTCGAAGTTACTCACTGCCAAATAGGCGAAGATTTTCCGTATTTATAGAGATTTGAAAGGCTCAGAAATATCAGGGACTTTTCCCTCCAAAATTGTTATACAAATTTCCTGGCCCCTTCATTGGTTAGAAAATATCAGGTTCTTGGGAGTTGCAACAAGCTATGAGATTTCAACCAGATTTTATGGCACCATGGAAAGACTAATGGTGGTGGAATTCCTTTTTATATTTTTCCAGCTCTCTCGTTAGTCAGAAAATATTCTTATCTCTGATAAGAATCAAGGCCTTGGGAGCCGGTTTTGAAAGCAAAGTTAAAACTTCCTAAATTGAACGCAAAGCTCTCTACATGAAACGAGTCGTTTTAATACATTTTAGCAATAAATTCTGATTTTATGGGCGCTTTTATTTTATTTTTTCATCGTGTATTCTTTTTTAGCATTTGAGACCAAAAAATAGTGAATGAAACTGACTTTTTTTTACGTTCTTTATAGTCAACGTTTTAAATGTAATGATTGTTCAATCTTAAATATTAGGTTGGTGCAAAAAAAATGACGTGATAATGTCGTTTTTTGACGTTAAAAAATACGTCAAAAAACGAAATTATTACGTCATTATTTTTGCACCAACCTAATAAAAATCGAAAGGAAATAAACATATCTGTCAGAATATGGCCATTGGGACTTTTACTGATTCAAAGGAAAATTCTTCTGTGGCCTTTAAGTTCAAACTTTGTTGATCAAAAGTGTTTTTTTCTTTGCAACCTTTTAATTCAAACTTTATTAATTACGTGGGTTTTTTTATTTGCAAGATGCAAATTTGGGTTGTTATGCATTATGGTACTTTACCCGTGCATGCATGGACTCTCCCATCTATAAATAGGAGCAGGTACTGCCTTTTGGAGAGGGAAGTTTCCAGCAGTCAGATCTGACAGTCGGACCGAACATTCTTGTTGTAAAACTCTCGTTTGTATTACTGTTTCTGTTATTAAATTTAACTTTGTTTCTGGCTCTAACAAGACCTCAACATTATGTTTGTCATAAAAGTAAGAAAAACTGTAAGAACACATATTTTAAATTTTTAGTTAATATTTTCCGAAACGATACAAAATTTTCTTTGGTGTAATATCTAGTTTTTAGGAATAAAAATGATGCCTGATTTCAAGGTATCCAGTAACTGCTCTGAAATATACATGTACACAGAAACAAGCACTTTATATATATATATATATATATATATATAAAATAGCTGTCCACTTGTATCAAAGTAAATGTTTCATGTTCCTGATCAATCAACTCTGGGTCTCAGGCAGAATGCTTTAACCATTTGGACATACATACATACATATGTATTAATGACTAGCAGTAGAACCCGGCGTTGCCCGGGGATGTAACAGTAAGAGATAGATCAAGTATTGACCATCATAAAGACTGAAAAATAAAATTGACAAAGATTATTGTTTAAGGTTGACGGACATGCATGTCTTAATTAGTTTTTGTTTTTTTTGTTTGTTGTTTTTTTACGAATTGGTCAAACTCAAACAAAAACATTGTTTTCAATCGTTATGAGTCTACCGGTTGAATAGAATTTATTATAAACAATTGTCTTGTAAATGGAATTTTTAAAGCATTCTGAATGTAAAAATAAAGAAAAAAGTGTGCAAGACAATAAGAAACACTACCTGCCAAAAAAAAAGGGGGGAAGTTTTGTTGAAATCGGTTGAAAAATGTAGGAAATCTGATCCCATATATAAACAAATACAGACACACACTCACAAACAACCTGGGTTTTATAATAAGTATAACTCAATATGAGTTGTCCCCCTTTCATTCTCAACAGCAATGCCTCTTAATCGTGTTTTCAAATTGATTTCGTGCAAAAACAATTGTGTTTTTCCCATTTTTGGCGCTGTCAGAACCACCGCAGGATAATTTTACATAGTCCTGTAAAGTTTTGCTGAAATCGGTTGAAAAAATGTAGGAAATCCGATCCAATATATAAACGTACACACACACAACCTGGGTTTTATAATAAGTAAGATGATCAAAATAAAAATATAGAAAAATTTGCTTGTAATATTTCAGTGCGATTTTGAAATTCTTTCATTAGCTGATAATAAAAGAAATCTTTTTTTATTAAGAAAATGTTGCACAACACATTACAAGTGACTATATTCATACAGATGTATTTAATACAATGCAAAATTTCAACCAAATATAAAACCAGAAATTTCACTTGACAGTCTAATTTCTTCATACGAATGCTGTTGGGAAAAACGGAAAACAACTGCATCCTTCGTTTACCAAACTGCCAGATATATTTATTTCCTGTCCTTTGTCCTCATATACTTGACTAACAGGATGCAAAGGTATGGATTTTTGAAAACATTTTGCTCAACAGGTTTCCAAAGAGAAAGATTACTCCCATCTACATGTCATTCATGTGCGGATGCTGAGAAAATCTAACCCCACACGCTTTACAGCAGGGATTACTTCATGCTTTTTTTAGATTTATATTAAAAGAAAATATTGCACAGTGCATCACAAGCGACTATATTCACACAGGTGTATATTATACAGTGCAGAATTCCAAGCAAATATAACACCAGAAAAGTGGAAGTAAACATGTGTTTTTTTTATGTGGGATGAATTTAAGGAAAATTGACAAACATTCCAATAAAAATAATAATAAAAGGACAAATAAAGAATGGAGCAAAAATAATATAAAAACAATATAAGTATATATATATATATATATATACTTATATATATAGGTACCTCCATTAGGTCACGTAAAAAAGCGGTATATCACGATGAAAAAAGCCTCATAAATCAACGAAAACAAAGTTTTGTTTAAATTATGTTTATGTTGTTATGAAGAGGAAAGACCAAAGTATTTTTTAAATATGTTTTGAAATTTTTTACTCCTAACACGTAGAAAATTTTGCTTATAAATTGTTTTTTTTACGACAGCGCGAAAAGACTAAAAAAAGGTTTGTTTTATTTTGCGCTTTTCCCCGAGGAAAACACACGTTAATTTAGGAAATTCTTGCAAAAATCAAATAATTGTTGGATTTTAATGAAACTTTCAGGACTTATTCAGAATTGAATGAAATTAATTTTGAAATTTTTTTTTTCAGAAAATCTTGTTAAAAAGAGATGTTTTTTTTAACATGTTTCCACCCACTTACATATTTTCATGAAATTTCGAGAAATTAAATCTTCACGCGCGGGATTTTTTTTATTAGTTATAAACAGGACACTTTGTAGAAAGTAAATCACCAGTTTTTTTGTTTTTTTTGTAAAACATTACGTGGTTTCATAGAAAATCTGCTTTAAATTGTAAAAAAAAAAAAATGTAAATTAGAAAAGCTTCCACCTGTTTTTGTAGATACGTTATACTAAGGACATTATTTTGTGAAGAAATAACATTTTTTCGATGAATAATGTATTTTTTTACAAATTTTTTCCCCATTTTTAAAATTTTTTTCATTAACTTCTTAATACTTCAAAAATCGTTTAAAATTCTTTATTTCTTTCACGCACGAAATGCAATGATAACGTTAATGAAAATGTAAATTTACGAATCGAACTTAGAAAAGCACATAACAGTCGTTTGAACAGAAATATTTTTTAAATAATTTTAAAAAGAAATTTTTATTGAAAAAGCGTTCATAATTTCTGGAAATGTATACGCGACATAATCCTTAAAAAGGTCACGTGATTTGTGTCGTCTGGTTATTTCTCTTCTCTGTCCAAGAATTATCTAATTAATAAAAAAGTTTAAAGAATTATATAATTAAAAAAATAAAGAATTAGTATCGAATAAAAACTTTAAACAATTATCTAAAAAAAAAGTTTAAAAAATTATTATATAATGAAAAAGTTTGAATAAGAAAAGTTTATATACAATTATCTAATTAATAAGAACAGTTTAAACAATTATGTAATTAATAAGAAAAGTTTAAACAATTATGTAATGACTTAAAAAATTTAAACAATTGTCTAATTAAGAAAGTATGAAATAAAAAAATAAATAGTACATAATTGCTGAATAAAAATGTTAATATTTAAAAAGTACTAGTTAAAAATTCAATGTCAATTTTGATCATCCATAGCTGTCTGTCATCGCCTCATTAATTGCGATCGTGATGAAAGACATGCAAAAAATTCAGACACATCGTTAAGAAATGTTTGGATACAATTTTTTTAAGCTATAAGTAAGTACTGTTTGTTTCATATCAGATTAATTTAACTTTAAATTTTTTAATTTTACTCAAATAACGTGTCAAAAATATATAAATTTATTTTAAGAAGTTTAAATTAAAAATTTTGTCTGTTTACAAATTTCTTAAAATTTAAGAAAATGGCCGCTTTTAAGAAAATTAAACAAAAATCAAGCACATATTTGACATTCCAATCTATATAATTTCTATCTGAAAGACACCAGAATATGTTACTTACTGTAAATAATAAATTTAATGCTTTAGCTTTCAATTAATAACAACATATTTAAACAAAACTTTGTTTTCGTTGATTTATGAGTCTTTTTTTCATCGTGATATGCCGATTTTTTATGTGACCTAATGGAGGTATATATATATATATATATATATATATATATATATATATATATATATATATATATAATGCAAGTCAAAAGCAAAGTGACTACAAGGCAGTAATAAAAGGTTTACAAAGTAGGAATAGTATTCACACAGAAAAGGGATACAGTACAGTGCTGATAGTAATCTGAAAGAGAAAAAAATGGCAAGCAAAATATTCAGAATTGTGTGGGTCTTAACATGTCCAAATTTTGAAAGACTAATCTTTTACGTATTCAGCAATTTTTCGCAACTTGTCCTTGTACATGTAGGACAATTTTCAGCCTTAATTGGTGCTAACATGTGTTACTTGAGATGAGAATTTAATGAAAACATAAATTTCACAAAGGAAAGCTCATTTGCCAATGTGTTCATGGAGTGAACATTTAAAACAAAGAATTACTCCACAGATTTCATAGTGGATGCTTCACTCAAGTGAGTGCTAACATGTTTTTTGAGAGATGAATTTCGGGAACATTTAAACCCACAGACTTCACAGTGGAATGGTTTTTCTCCAGTGTGTGTATACAAGTGTTGTTTGAGATGTGAATTTCGAGTAAATTTAAATCCACAGATTTCACAATGGAAACGTTTCTCTCCAGTGTGTGTTAACATATGTGTTCTGAGATTTGAATTACGGGAAAACTTAAATCCACAGATTTCACAGTGGAAGGGTTTCTCTTTAGTGTGTTTGAGTAAGTGTGTTTTGAGAGTTGAATTTTGAGAAAACTTAAATCCACAGATTTCACAGTGAAATGGTTTCTCTCCAGTATGTGTTACCATGTGTCGTTTGAGACTTGCATTTTGAGAAAAGTTGAATTCGCATATATCACAGTGGAAATATTTTTCTCCAGTGTGTGTTAACATATGCTTTTTGAGATATGACTTTTGGGAAAATTTAAATCCACAGATTTCACAGTGGAAGGGTTTCTCTCCAGTGTGTGTGAGTAAGTGTGTTTTGAGAGATGAATTTTGTGAAAATTTATATCCACAAATTTCACAGTGAAATAGCTTCTCTCCAGTGTGTGTTACCATGTGTGTTTTGATATAAGAATTTCGGGAACACTTAAATCCGCAGATTTCACAGTGGTATTGTTTCTCTCCAGTGTGTGTTAACATGTGTGTCTTGAGATGTGAATTTTGGGAAAATTTAAATCCACAAATTTCACAGTGGAATGGTTTCAGTCCAGTGTGTGTGAGCAAGTGTGTTTTGAGAGATGAATTTTGGGAACATGTAAGTCCACAGATTTCACAATGGAATGGTTTCTCTCCACTGTGTATTAACATGTGTGTTTTGAGAGATGATTTTACAGAACACTTATAACCACAGATTTCACAGTGGAAATGTTTTTTGCCAGTGTGCGTTAACATGTGTCTTTTGAGAGTTGAATTTTGGGAACATTTATATCCACAGATTTGACAGTAGAAGGGTTTCTCTCCTGTGTGTGTTAACATGTGTTTTTTCAGAGATGCATTTTGGATAAATGTAAATCCACAGATTTGACAGTGGAAACGTTTCACTCCAGTGTGTGTAAACACATGTCGTTTGAGAGATGATTTCACAGAAAATCTTACTCCACAGATTTCACAATGGAAAAGTTTCTCATCTGTGTGGCTTTTCACGTTTATTTTGAGATTTAAATTCATGGAAAATGTAACACCACAGATTTCATAGAAAGTGGTTTATCCCCTATACATGTTTTTTTATATCTCTCCTCTGTGGACTTAACTACCAATCCATAAATTTCAGTGTAAGAATGTGTTCTTTTCCATAAATGTTCATCATGGTTTCCAGTACTCTCAAAGATGCAAACTGAAAAAGAAAAATATATCAACTGAGCATTTCAGTAAGAAAATACACTATATATGGTTATGTAATATGTATATAATAATGTATTTTCAAGTATTTTCTCATAGCAACTACCAAAATCATTTTTAAAAAATGCACCATTATACTATATGTTGATCAAACAAATGTTTGATAATTAGAGTTTAAATCTGACATATTATACAGATTATTCTGTCTGAAATCAATTGTACAATTAAAACTCTGAGCAAGTAAAATGAGTAACAGGATTTAATTTTATTCTGGCTGGCATATGCAACTAGATCAGATTTGACACAAGATTGTTATTAAATCCCATATCAGTGGACATAGATGTATGGTTTTGGATTGGGCAATGGAACAGAAAAACAAAATCTGGAAGCTGAGTTTTAAATTAGGAAAAGAAAAACTTTGAATTACAAAGCATGTATGACATTATGCTAGATACAAGATACTCAAATTTCACAGTTGGCCATCAAATGAAGCCAGGTGCAGAGGTTGATTTTGCACTGAGTGCAAAGCAATAGGACATGATCTGCATCCAGTATAGCAGGCCAGAGAAAAAGAATATTGCAGATATGATTGGGCAGTCTCTCACACACAGAAGAGAGAATGTCATGTCTGCATGCAAGCCTTTGAGCATGGGGTAAGAACAAGGCCTGCATCCCACATCGTGGCTGAAGTGATTAAATATTGGCATGAATAAAGTGAAGATTCAAGTCTCATGTTATCATTTAACTAATAACCCCCATTCATAATGCACTAACTACTTATTATGCATGGAGAAGGAAAACCACTCAAATCTTATTATTATATAAAACTCTGTAAACTTTGTATCTTGTATGTTTGCCAGAAGTCATATACAGTGATTGGGAGAAAGAAAGATAAAAACCAGTCATATATATAGAGTTGGGGAAAGAAAGATGTAAATTTATTACTGTCTGGGAAGGTGGCATGGAGCTGATTTTCTTACGAGAAAGAGTATAAAACACACAAAATCTAGCTCCAAACAGGATACACAAAGCTGTCATCAAGGTTCATGCAATTCTCACTTGTGAACTTCATGACCTCATGCTAAAAGCGGCAATGCTGACAAACTTCAAAGAGACCACAGCAACACTGTCCACAGTAAGAAACAAATTCTAACTCTTGTATCCTCTTTACTATGGACCACACACACCACACGTTAACTTTTTCACACAAACACATATAACATTTCATTGTTTCTCACACATGTACACAAAGAGAATTTATATTTTATTTCAGAATTTTAATAAACCAAACAAAAATACATTACTTTCCAATCTATGAACAATTGCTTTCATTCTTGTCATTATATTAATGTTCATTTGTTGAAACTATGTTGCCTTTTCTACTAAATTTTCAATGAAAATTGTTTATTCTAAATGGCCACATTATGTGCAGCCCTGCAACAATATTTTATGATATTGTATCGAATCCCAACACTCCAAATTTTAGCATTCCTAGCTCTTATTGTTCAACTTTCTTCAGATAGACAATTTTTTAATGTTGAAAGCAACTTCAATAACTACAAATGTATTTTTAAAATATATCTTTCACAAACTCTTCATGAAACTAAATGTAAACAGGAAATACAAGAAGGTTAATCCAGCAGATCACGAGTGGTCTGGTATTGTTATAAAAATATCGTAAAACCTTATACATTAAAAATGGAACAAGAAGAGTGTACCCCGTTAATTTAGACTGATGCTTTGCCATTGAACACTCTTTTGGCACAATTGTAAATATATTCTGTTGTTTAAGGGTTTGTTTTCCTCAAATAGTGTCAATCATTTGGCTATTCAATTTGTGGACACATCGGCGTTTTCTTATTCACCAGCAGCCCTCAATATAACATCATGGATTAGCCAAACAGGTGCAGACTGTGTGAAAATAACTGTTAACCATGTGTACACTGGATTATTATGAATACATAAAAGATCACTGTTCATTTTGCTCATGACTTTTCTTACTAAATTTCAAGACACTTCTATTAGAGAATCTTTTTTTAGCTACAGGTAAATATATGTTCATGGTGATTTCTATAAAGTTATAACTCTGTTCTTTTCTTTCTATGTGCTGTGTCTTTTCAGGACGTAGGCGATCATGGCTCTCCACCTCCCTCTATCCCTTGCAGCTCTCAACAAGTTTCTTCCCTCTGTCACCTCCTCCAGACCACATTCTGTCATCCGCTTGCTTAAAGCTGCTAGGTATGTCATGTGTTGTTTTCCCTTGTCTCTCTTTCCCTCTGTTCAACCTGTGAGTAGCAGATTCTCCAGGCCTTGTTTCCTCATTATATGTCCCAGGAACTTCAGCTGCCTCTTCCTGATGTTAAGTATAAGCCTCCTCTTGTTTGAATCTTCTCTAAACCTCATCATTGCTCACACACTTGGTCCATGATATCCTTAGCATCCTTCTGCAGAACTACATTTCCGTTGTCTCGAGTCTCTTCTCCATCATTGAGGAAATCGTCCAACACTTGCTGCAGTTTCTGTTACATGATCAATAACATTTTCAAAGTAGTTTAAAGTTAAATATATTAGCAATTATTGCTGAAAGACTTTCTCCTGTTAGCTAAAGTAATTGTAAAATTAATACAGAATTTCCATTCCTTGTTCAACACTTAATTATTGATTATATTTGTATTAAAATAAGATCAAATCACAAAAATTAATATCAAAACATGCTTAATCTATAATTTAAATCATTATTTTCTGGTTAAATCTACTCTGAAATGTAAAACAAAAAATCCAGTAAAACTAAGATATTTTTAATCAGAAAACTGCTTTTATGTATAAAATATAATGGAAGCTATTGTTTGAAGAAAAACATTTTTTCGATGGATAATGAAGGTTTATAAAAAATTAAAAAATAATAATGAAGATAATTTATAACCTTTAAAATCTTTTAAAATTCTGCAAAGTCGAATGATATTGTTATTAAAGTAAAACTATACTAATCTGAAATGGAAATGATCATTACAATTCAACAGTCCACAGTATTTTACAAACAATCCGGAATTCTTTGTTTCTTGTCTGTAAACACGACAATTTAATAGGTTTGTCTATAAATGATATTTTCTGAGTAGAGATAGTGATAACAAAAAAATACATTTAAAATTTATTGGTACTGATAATAAGTTTAAAATTTCATTTATAATAACGATGCAATGAGTCAATGAACATCGAGAAAATGTGCCAGCATTTTAAAAATGGTTGTAAAATCTTTACTTATATAATATATTCAGTTTAATATGTCTCACATAAATTTGCTGCAGACTGTCAATAAATCAATAAACATAGGAAGAAAAAGATAACCATATTGAAAATATACTTTCTTGCTATATTCTAAGCCAAAAGTAACATTTGTTTCAATTCAGATTAATTAAACTTGAAAAGAGCAATTTTTCTCACCATTTCAACAACGTATATTTTATTTTCGAAAGATTTTTTAATACAGAAAATTATGTTTCTTAAAAGATTTGTTATGATGGACAAATTGTTAGATTTAATGATAATCAGAAAAAGTGATACAAACTCAGAATTCTTTTTAAAATAGGCTTAATTGTAATTATTTTTCCATTTATTTTTAATTTAATAATATTACTTCATCATTACAAACACAGAAATATGCTACATTCAAAGCAGACTTAATCTAAAATTTAAAGCATCATATTTTTTGGTTAAACAAAATGTCCAGCTGCAGAACATTCTGTCCTGAATCTCATATTTTTTTGGTTAAACAAAATGTCTAGCTGCATAAAATTCTGTCCTGAATCTCATATTTTTTTGGTTAAACAAAATATCCAGCTGCAGAACATTCTGTCCTGAATCTCATATTTTTTTGGTTAAACAAAATATCCAGCTGCAGAACATTCTGTCCTGAATCTCATATTTTTTTGGTTAAACAAAATATCCAGCTGCAGAACATTCTGTCCTGAATCTTAAAAAATGCAGTAAATTGGAGACATTTTTTTTAATTTAAAATGCTTTAATTGCTTTTATGACAAACATGTAATAGACACGATTGCCTTAAGAAAACTATTTTCTCAACAAATAATATATACAGGAATTATTTTTGTTTTCTATACAAATTCATTAGGATAATTTATAAACTTTAAAATCTTTTAAAATTCTCTATTAATTTGTAAGGCTAAGTGATATTGTTATTAAAATAAAACTACATACTAATCTGAAATAAAAATGATCATTACAATTCAACAGTTCACAGTATTTTGAAAAGAATTTGGAATTTTCTGTTTTTTGTTTGTAAAACTGACAGTGTTTTTTATTAATAGGGTTTTTCATGTATGACATTATCAAAAAATAATAGAGGTATTGATAATAAATTTAAAATTTATCGGTAATTTTATAACATTTTCCAAACAAGCATCTTCATAAGTGTTATGGGAACTTACCTATAATGATAATAGACTCTTCCTGACACTATAAATACTGCGCCTCTCAAGAGGTATAATGAATGAATGGTGTAACGAATCGAGACAATATTAGTTCATTCTAAACCAGACAGACAGTCATTACTAACACCTTCAACTTCTTGTACTATATTTCTGTTGTAATATATCTTTGTTATTCTATTCTTGTGTTCGTGTTGTTCTTTCTTGGTTCTAACCTTGGACCATAACTGTGGTGCAAGGATATTGGACCATAAGCAAGGTTATCAAATTCAATAAACTTTTATATTACTTAAAATATTTTCTTAAATTTTTAACATCCATGGTCAGTTAGAAAAAAAAAAATGATAATCTGTTGTATTCATCAAGAAATTTCTTTCAGTTTATTTCCCCTCACCTAAATTTCCTAAACATCAGGGTGTGAATAAATCACCTTATACTTCAGAAATAAAAACAAGCTCTCCATGTTAAAATTATTTTTTCTGATATATATATATACATATATATTACACAGCAAAAAAAAAAAAAAAATTACCTCATGTGGGTATAGCCTATTTCAGTTGGCACTTTTTATTCAGAGATATACCTCCTGCTCTCCCCTACCACCAACACAGGCTTTTTATCTAGCTGAGGCATCATTTTGGGTAGGCTTGATATCTTTTCCCCGACTGCTATCTAAATCCTAAATCTCTGATTCTGAGATATGTCCAATCCAGAGTTGAAGAAGACTGGAGAAAGGCTGCGCTGGCTATACCTACATGAGGTAATTCTGGAATTTTTCTGTGCAATATATCCTCTGTTATAATGAATACATTGAGCTCTCTTTGTGGATCAGCTCATTCATATATATATATATATATAATAATAATAACAAGGCTTAAACACTAATATTAAGCCTTGTTATTACATCCTTACTCTGTCCTGGACATTGAGTTCTACATGGATTCTATCCTCTCGGAATTTTTTATTCAAAAAATATACATGTGTGTATATGCACCTGTGGATTTTGCATATATATGTATATTTACCACTAATATTATCTATCTATATATATACTTTTCTGATATATATTAAACTAAAAGTAATATTTGTTTCAATTCAGAGTAATTAAATTTGAAAACAGTTAATTATTCTCAATGTTTCAGAAAAGTATATTTTATTTTTGAAAGATTTTTTACTAAAGAGAATCATGTTGTCTTAACAAACTTGTCAATATGAATAAATTTATAGATTTTATTGATAAGAAAAAAAAGATACAAATTCAAAATTCTTTTTAAAATACTCATTCATCATGTAATTCTGAGTTTTTCCATTTATGATTAAGAAATACAATTCTAATTTAATAACATCACTTGACCACCAGAAATTAATGCAAAATTTTAAAGTTTATAAATTATTCTAAGTAAAACTTAAAAAATAACAATTCAAAATCAAACAAAAGTACGTCTTACAAAAAAAAAAAAAAAAAAGAAAAGAAAGAAAAACGACTTTTTCTTCATTAACAAACTCAAACTGACTACGTACTACCAAATGGATGTCTTATTTCTTAAATGAAAGCAAAAAAAAAAAAAAATCTACCCCCCTATATTTAAATATTTATCTGATTCAAACACAATTTTCAGTAATTATTCAGTAATAGGTTATTTTATTAAAAAATAAAAAATTGTTATGAGGTATGTTTCCTTTCTGCCCCTTTTCAATATCATATGTCTACTTTTTAATTTGGGGAGGAAATGTTCAAATCTTTTTACACTTACAGATATAAAGAAAAATTTCTGACGTTATTCAAGTAAATATTATGCCGTATCAAGTGTGAACATACAGAAAATTAAAATATGTACAAAATCTTACCAAGAATAATACAATAAAACTCAAAAATGAAAATTTTCTAACACTTGGAGCTTGCATAATTTTTTTTCCAGACTGGACAGTAAAAAAACATATTTAATATTTTTTTTAAAATTACTTGTGTTAAATAAAGACATGAACAAAGAATTAAAAAATTTAAAGTTTTCAAGTGTAAACGTTTGTTTCTTAAAAGAATTTTTTTTTTTTCCTTTTAGCAACTATTACATTATTTTTGGTATGTTCAAGAAGGAAATAATTCTGAATTAGCGCCTTTGACAACTTTTCCCCTGTCAGAAGATTAATATGATGTATGATAATTCAATAACTTTTAATAATTAAAAAAAAAAAAAGAAGAGAAATTTAGTGCAAATAGATGTTTTATTGTTTTATGACCTCAAACATGTACAAAAATAATAAAAATAAAATTATTAAGCAAAAAAACTATCATTTAACAAAAGAAAAAAATACTAAGTTTAAAAATATTCATTTTTTTTTTAATTTTTGGCCCAAAAAAACCATAGTCTACCGTACAAAAATAAACGTCATTTATTTTCATTTTTCATTAACTTTTAAAAACTTATGTTATTGACAAAAAAAACCCATAAAAATGACGTCGAAATATCGGATTGGGTTTTGAAAAAGATTTTTTTTATTTGTTTTCACTTTTCGTCTATAAAAACGTGCCAATGTTTATATACAATGCATAATTAATTATTTTCCATAAAAAGTTATTAAATTAATTTAGGTCCTACCCTTTATGAGAATTAATTTTCCTTTTAATTACCTTAGATTAGGCTACCGAAATGTAACTGAATTCCTTTCAAAGACATTTAAATTATAAAATACGTTTTTGTTTTGTTT
Organism: Acanthosepion lycidas; assembly: GCA_963932145.1. Lineage (NCBI taxonomy): Eukaryota > Metazoa > Mollusca > Cephalopoda > Sepiida > Sepiidae > Acanthosepion > Acanthosepion lycidas. The sequence continues at coordinate 99,645,328 of OZ010575.1, read as the reverse complement.
TTGTTTTTGGCGAGGGGAGTGCTTTAGGAATTTCGTGCTTGTTCGTCTGACTTACCTATTTTTTCAGGACGAATCCAAACCATTTCATACAAAAACAAACAGGACTTGCTGTTGAATTTGATATTTGTTTCTCAAGAACGAGAATATTTTGTAATCAATAGAACTTCCTATTTTTAAAGAAAGTGTAATTACAAAAGATTAACTATTAGAAAATAAAACGCATCTGCTTTCTGAACAGAAAAAGAGAATTTCATTAACCGGTGTAAAAGAAGAATATGTTCCTTGCTCAAAAATAGTCTCGATACAGACAATATGTCAGATCATTGTATTGGAATCTCACCCTGTATTTTATTTTATTTTTTTTTTTTTTTATTGACGAAAAGTGAAAACAATAAAATTAAAAACATTTTAAAATCCAATATTTATCCATGAGATTTGTTAAAAAGAAAATTAGTAAACTTATAAATTAATTAAGGTTTGGGTATCAGCAATAAGCATAAAGAAAGGAGGTTGGAGTGATGTCCCTTTCGCTTAAATAACTTGTCAGTTGCCAGAATCGTTATGAGGTGGCGCTGTTAAATATCTATAAAACAGGACACTTTTTTTAATATTGTTAAAAAGATTTTTTTTTTTTTTTTACATCTGTTATCGCCACTTACTTAATTTTTTGAATTAAAATTTCAACCTCTTCATATTTATATTACTTTAAAAAAGCAGGAGTCCTTGGAGAATTTTTAAATCATCAATTTGTTTTTGTGACTTTGTCAAACAGAAACACTAATTCGCTGAAAATCTGCTCAGAATCATCAAATAAATAATGCAATAAAATTATGACACTATTTAATTAGGAAAGCTTTTAATTACTTTTATAAATAAAAATATATTTAAGGACACTACTGACTTAAGAAAAAAAAATTGTCGATAAATATTGCATTTTTACAAAACTTGTTTCCATTTTTTTTAATTATAAAAAATTATTAAGTTTTAAATCTTTTAAAATTTGGTATTAATTTCAGCCTTTGAGAGGACATTATTATTAAATAGAAATTAAGTTTACTTAATGATAAATGGAAAAGAAAGCTTAATACAAATCATCAAACACCAATATCTTTGAAAGGATTTTGTTACTTTTGTAGTTTGATTTTTGTATGTGTATAAACGTACAGATTTTTGTAAGTACGGATAACCATACACAACATAATCAGAAAGCTATAGTAAATTCAAAGTCAACATTTCTAAAATTCAATAAAACATTAGATTACGGAGAATATTTTCTTGGGAAAGGTATGAATACTAGTCTTATCCCTCCGCCCCAGCTATGGCTAAATAGCAGGACAGACCAGATTCTATAGACTTGGATGGCAACTTGTCTACTGCAGAAAGAAATGGCAACCTACTGCGGGAAAAAATTGTCTCGTCAGTCATGTATCGAAAGATACATGATCGCTTAAGGGTGCATCACGCATGGCACATAATTGACTGAGTACTTAAAAATTATATCAAAAAGGCGCTCACGTCATTTTCTTCAATTATGTTTTACGGGTAAATTCTCCGTAGCACAACATTAGACCTATCATCAGGCCGTGAACACGTCAAAACAGCTAGTCGGGTTAAATAATGCATTCATGTGATTTTTTTTTTTTTTTTTTTTACGCTTAAGGTAATTAATATTTGTTTCAAATCAGATTAATTATACTTCAAATTAGTTAATATTCCTCAAAAGTATATTTCATTTTTGGAAGATTTTTTTAATAAAAAAAATTACACTATTTACATTATCGGGACTTTGTTGCTATATCTATCACAACGTTTCGGTCGTTGTAAGCTCCGGCCTTCTTCAGGTGGTTGGAATGTCTAACTGAACACTTTATTTCGCTCGCTGGGGTAGACTGTTCTAGTTCAACGTGTCATGTCTAATTGATGTCAGTTATATCAGTTATCTCCTGTTAATTCACCTCTCCAAGTTCCCCACTGCCTTAACCTTCTTCACTGTGCCATGTGTCCTTAAGGACTCATAGCACAGTGCTTTATCCACTGTGGATTATAAAAGCGTTGGTTAGATCCAATGACAGGACCCAAAGTGTTGCGAGTTCAATATTTGGTTAATATTTTTAAAATAATTACAATTTTTTTTATGTACATAAACGTCTCCATTTTGAAATTATGGATGACCATACGCGACATTATCAGAAAATAAAATCGATGACTAAATTTAAAGTCAACATTCCTAAAACTAGATTACCCAGAATATTTTCCAGCGTTTTTATAATTACTGAGTACTTAAATATGATATAAATAAGACGTTCACCTGTCATTTTCTTATATTAAGCTTGAACAGATAAAGTCTCTATAGAACAACAATAAATCTGTCAACACCTTATCAGTGTTTGTTATCGCTCGTCAATCACTTAACAAAGTACGTAATCACCGCTATTGTTTTGTTTTAAAAATACATTTCTGTGTTATTTTAAACTTAAAGTAAGTAATTTTTTTCAAATCAGATTAATATTCCTTAAATTAAATAAAGTTTCAGGAGAGGATATTTAATTTCTGGAAGATTTTTTTAATAAATAAAATTACATTGCGGTCACAGATGACTAAAAAAGGGCGCTAATCAGCTAATTTTAGTCAAATAAAAAGTGAACAGATTCCAATTAACACAATTTTTGTTTGAAATACACTACAGAGTACTTTGCTTCCAGAAAATAGTAAATTTAATCCTTTAGCTTTCAATTAAAGCTAAAATGAAAGCTTTTTTTTTTTTCATCTTTAAAACTTAGGTATCTATAATTAGTGGAGGGCCCTACGCAAAAGTATCATTTAACTAAAAAAAAAAAAAAAACAATTTTTCATTTTAAAAATAAAATTATTCATTCTACTAAGTATCATAAAATCGTATATAATAAAATATATTCTTAAACTAATGACTGTATAAAGTTATATAATGTACTTTTAAGCATAAATACCAGCCTTAATTATTGCACTACTGGTGTTCCGTATTTTCTTTTCTTTTTTGCGCACGCGCGTTTTGCAAATAATGGTTATGTCTAGTGTATACATTTTTTATCTTGAGGATAAATACTGGATTTTTAAATTTGCTGTTTCCACTTTTCGTCTATAATGGCGACTCGACGAAGGACGAGAAAACGTTTTTAAAATGCTTGAAATATTTACTAATATACGGAAATTAATTTTTCTCTCAATTCCCATTAGCTTTAGGCTATTTATCTCTCAAATAAAACCGAAATTTAAATTCAAAGAAGACATTTAAATGATTTAAAATGCGTTTCTTCGAGGTTTTTAAGACGTCCGTGACAGTTTGTCTCACCTTTTCAGAGCGAATCTAACTAAATCTAAAACTTTTCATACAAAACAAACAGAACTGTTTTGGATTTGATATTTCTTTCTTAACTTCGACAATATTTTATAATAAAACTTCCTATTTTATAAAAAAAAAAAATCAGAATGCGTTTGAGATTTTTTAAAATTTTATTATTGACGAAAAGTGAAAACAACAAAATTTAAAAAAAAAACACTTAAAAATGCAATATTTCTCAGAGTGTTGTCTCAAAGAAAATCTGTAAAAGAATCAATTAACAGAATTTTTCGGAAATGTTATTTTCTTTCAGAAAATAAAACCTGCTGGAAAAGTATTTTCTCTATTGCCCGAATTAATAAGGAAAAAAATGCAAATCAGATTCAATTACAAAGAAAAAATATTTATTTATTTCTAACCAGCTAAATAAAGGTTCTTGCAAAAGTTCGTCCCTTTTTGCTGAGAATAGGATAATCTATTATCTAATACAATGTAAAATATATATCAGAAAAACAAAACTTAAAAATTACAATGCAAAAAAAACAAAAAAGAATTGCGCCCACCTGCTGTGTCAATGATAAGAATAAAGAAAGGGGAGAAGAGCCATAGCTCTACAGTACACTTTCAAGGTTCAAACATTTTTATCTTTTTTCTTTTCTATCTTGGTGACCAAACTCCCTTCTTTCTTCACTTATTTTCCTCCCACCCGCCTGGATATTGCCTTTCTTTTACGGTCGTAGAAGGTGAAAATTTACACGCGTTAAAACACTTTTTGAAAACGCACGCGTTTGCTCCTTCTTCTTCTCAAACGGCTTTAGCGCCAAACTCTACTTATGGACTTCTTTTCAACTTTCTTTTCTGGGGCTTCTTTGAGAGGACTTCTAAAACTTTCTCTGAAGGGGAAACTTGTCCTAAGCAATTTTGTTACCCATGCATCCTTCACTTATGGGCAAATGCTGCCTGCCTTTTCATCAGTGAGAGAGAAACAACCTCCCGTCTCTAAGCGGTCTCGTTTCCAACTGCTCCTAAGTTCTAGTCCCAGTTCTCCCCTTTCAAAGTGGGGCGGTTCGTCTTTGAACCGTCCAATCACAATCCATTAAAAAAAAAAGTATCAGCAGGTTCTTAGGGCCAATAACACAGTGTCTTTTGTTCTCCCTGACCTAAAGAATTTTCAAAACTTAAGGCTTAATCTTTGCTCGTTAAAATAGGGTGAAAATAACGAATATTTACGCACGTTAACCCGTGAGGTTTCATCAAGGTCACTGGTTATTAGAAGTAATCTTTTAATGTCACCCACAAAGCATGCATATTTATTTTTTTTAACTGTTACCGTAAAGCACATGTAAAAATACGAAGGGTCAAATGGGCTATAATCGAGAAAATGATCTTGTTCATTTTTAAAAAGGTTTAAGAACGTAATATTTTATGATACACTTTTATGAAACTTAATAGAATGAATTTTATTTTTATACATTAAAAAGTAAAAAAAGTAAACTAAATTGTCGTGTTTAATTCCTTTCTTATTATTTTCTTACTTGCTTGATGTCATAAAATATTTAACTGCACCCAATGAGACACATATTTTAAATATTCTGATTTTGAATTTGATGAAACTTGTGGATTGCTACAAAAAAAGAAGGGTATTAATAACTTCCGTATTAAAATATAATAAAACTTTTTGTATGAAAAAAATTCATTTAAAAGTTTACACTCGAAAATAGCATTAAATATTATATTTGATGAATATTCAAATCTTTATTTAATAAAAGGACTCTTGTTACAAACAGAAACAGATTGAATTTTTAAAACGAATGTAAAATAAATATTCAACTATTCTCTGCAGATTTTTCCTCTTAAATCTGAAAGAAAATAATGCATTTTAAGAAGCACATCCAAAACTTCACTAAAAACGAATTTAGATGCTGAAAAAAAAGACACAAAACACCCAAAATAAAATTTTATCATCAAAATCTTTGTTATTAAGATGTAAGAACAAAGAACTGTTTATATAAAATTTAATTTTTATCTCCATGGAAATTTTGGTAAAATATCACGTTTTCCGGCCTCAAGGCAAGAAATCTGAGCAACATTCTGTGGTGAAAAATACAATGATTTGAAAACTCTTGCAAAAATCAGATGCCAGATTTGAATGTAACTTTCAGGACTTAGTCCGAAATGAATGAAATTATTTAGAAATGTCTTTTGCTAGAAGATTTTTATATCTGTTAACCCCAACTTATTTAATTTTATGAAATTTTGATAAATTCATTTATGTAGCGCTTAATGACATACAAGTTATAAGGATGAATCCTTGGAAAATTTAACTCAAAAAAATTATTTGGGCCAAACAGAAGCCTTAAATTAAGAAAATATGCACTGGTTGTTTAAAAAAAAATGTAATAAAAGATTTAAATGTATTAAATACATTATAGACACTACTGAAGAAAAAGATATTTTTACAATGTATAATTAATTTTTAGAAGAATTATTATTTTTCTTAAGTTTCAATTAGGATTATTAATAAACTTTTAAATCTTTTCAAATTATATATAAATTTGTAGTATACTTTTTTTCAGAAAGTAATGTAAAATAATTAACACATGAATAAACTAAGTGTGTTTATTGCTTGTGGGGGAAAATACAGCCATTCTATATAAAATAAATATAAATTAAATATGTGTTGTTCCTGAACAGTCGATGTAGTTGCTTCTCATCCATCACTTTACCAATATCTGTTTAAATACTGTTTCTCCTTGCTTTATATCGGTAGAGATAGGCTCAACTTGAACAAAATTTTAGATTTTAGATTTGATCGGTCAACACAGAATTCTTAATTCCCATTTGTTGGTTTTGTTATTTTACTGAAACTATGCCCGTTTACATTACTAAATGTCTAATGTTTTAATCATGGCTACATCTGCTCATATGAGAGAAAATATCTTTTAGGTTTTTGGAGGTGCAACAGATATATAGCAATTTCCAAGCATTTTAATGTGTCTAGATAGACAATTGTGAGGAGAATAAGCTACAAACCGAGAGAAAACAGCTAATTTTTGAGGAGAATTGTTAACGATGTCTAGAAGATTTCTCATGTAATGATAGAGGATATTATCAAAGAGCTGGGTAGAATGTATCAACAAAAACAATAGGTATCTTCATCAAGCAGGACTTTGAGCTTCTGATCCAAAGAAAACTCCTTGGCTTTAGACTAAATACCTAAACAGTATATTACCTTATGCTAGAAGCCATGTCGAACATAGGAGTGAAAACTGGAACTTTGTTTTATGGTTAGAGAAAACCAAATTAGAGTTATTAGATTACATGATCTTTCCATATGTAGGGAATTAAGCAAATGCACATTGGTGGGAGCATAATGCTTCTGGTGTGTGTGCGTGTTGTGGGAGGGGGTGCTGATTTTGGACCAGAAGAACGAGTGAAAGTATCAAGACATCATGGATAAAGATTTGTGTATGGCTATTCTTAAAAAAATAATCAAAAACAAAGTGCATGAAAGCTGTCTTTGGGGCATCATTGGATGTTCTATCATGACAATGACCCAAAACACATCACATATTATTTACACTATGTTTGGACTATTGTCCTCATCTTTATTTTGGATTTAAGTTCTGGCTTAAGTCCCGTTAATGATTTAGAGGTCTGGTTGAAGAAAAATATAAAAGAAAAAAAAATCCTTTGAATTTGGAGGAACTGGAAGATATTGCCACGGATGAATAGAGCAAAATACCTGTCAGTATGTGTAGTGACCTCGTTAAGAATTATCAAAATGATTTGTGAGGAAAATGAAAAAAAAAATCAATAAAATAATAGTAATATTGAATAACAAAAAGAAAAAAGAAATACATTTTCCCATGGTGCTACACATAAACAAACTGGAAATATGATTTCTATTAACTTGGTTTTGTCAAATGTTGTTAGCTGGCACTGTTTAAGTTCTATGAAAAGGCAAACATTTCCTTCCTCACAATTTTTCTCCTCTTTGTTCCTAGATATAGCCTCACGTAGGAAAAGGACGGCCCCTGTGGAGCTCATTCATTCCCCAGTCCACTAATGACTGAACTTTTTTCACTGTCCCACACCTAGCATCCACATGACTCTTCTAAAACCTCCACCTATGAAGTAAATCAACCTTTTCTTTGTTCTTTCTGACTTGGCACAAGGTTCACTTGAGCTCAACCATTATAACCATGCTTAAACCCCCAACGATAAAGTACGAACAACCTTTCTTTGGTCATTCAAATTCTACAAATGTTGACTTGAGTTTGATCATTATAAAGATGCTTATTCTTATTTACCCTAACTTCTAAACCAAGAAAAATAAAACGACCATACCATTATAACCATACTTAAACCTTCCAAAAATAAAGTAAGTAAAAAAACTTTTCTTTGGTTGTCAATCTCTGCACAAGGTTGACTTGAGCTTGAGCATTAATATGATGCTTATACTTACTTACCCTAACTCCTGGAACAAAAAGAAAATGGATATACCCAAAAGACAATGAGAAATTTCTTTCACTAGAGTTTATATAAAAGAGTTGATAAATGGACTGTTTTTTTACACCTCTTATTAAGCGTATACATAAGAATACACACGCACACAGCTAAAATACATACCAACACACAACCTTTTAAATTCTGCAGATTATAGGCAATAAAAGTTATACAATTGATTATTGAGGCAAAAGGGCCAATAATTTTGTCCTATGTTAAATGTTTGCTTGATGTGTTTTTGCTATTAGAGTCTGACATTAAAATAAAATTTTGTTGCGGTTGTAACTGTATGAAATGTTTGAAAAAGTGGTAGTCAAAGAGTGAGATATCGGGTGAATATAGTGGATTGGACAATCCAAAGTAGGTGAGCATTTGCTGTAACATTTTGGTAAGAATTGGACATTGTTAATTAACCAGTGAATGAGTGATGTTCTGATCAGATTCAAGAAATCTATAATGCATGATATCAGTGATGGACCACCACACAGTTACCATAATTTTCTGCTGGTGCAATTATGGTTTTGGAAAATGTTTAGGTTCGTCATCCTGAGCAAGATACTGAACCAAGCATTTACGATTGTCATAAAAGATTCAGTTTTTATCACACATCACTAATCGATCAAGAAATATATCATTTGAATTTCATTGGGGAAGCATTGAACACACATCAAAAAGTCAAACTCTTTCACTGAGTTCATGTGAAACCCCATTTTATCAAGTTTCTTCTTCTTGCCAATTTTCTTGAGATGGTCTGACATTGTTGAATTGCCGACACCCATTACCGGAGACATTTCTCTGGCATGAATTGTGTTTGACTATGGTTTTCAGATGTTGATTGTCATTTACAGATCAAAGTCCTCTATAACCTTGAACTTTAAGACTCATCCCCAGTGTGGAACTTCAAAAACCAGAGTTGTATTGTCTAATGACAAGTAGATCCTTTACCCCAAGATCTGTTAATTGTGGCAACAGCATAAGAAGCATTAAGACCAAACTTGAGTACATGAAAACAAAATAAACACATCCCTTCTTTTTTCATGTTCAAGATCAGGGGTATATTATATTTTAAGTTAAATTCTAAGAGATTGATATAAAATTAACAAAGGGGACAAATTAATCAGTGAGTAATATATTTTTGTGCTAATATCATAAAATTAAAAAGGTGTATTCTAAAAGTAGACATTATTTACCAAACAATTTACATATATATATTTCATGTAGGAAATTTGAAGTAAATAATAATTTCTGTTATTGATACAAGCATAAATTTTCTACATGCAAAATGTGAAAGTATGTGCGATACCCTGCCCTTGTCAGCCATTAAGCAAGGAAGGCAACACAGTTTTGGTGGCTAAGGTGGTACTGCTACCCCTGGTACCACCAGCAGCTTTTGCCACTGGATGGGATATTGTTTTTTTTGTGTGCAGACGTGCCAGTCCCTTGCAATTTTTTTGCAACTGCAATTCAGATTTTCAGTGTTGTGCTTTTAACATTTGCATTTGGTCACTAACCAATACACCGTGCACTTGTAGCAACCATTATCAGTGATGTAGAATGGAAGATAAACATATGTCTTTCATGTTGGAAGTAGCACAGTGTCGTGAGCATGGTTTTAATTAACTTCATTTTGGATCTTGACCAGATCTAATTTTAGGCTTGTGAAGCACACTTCAGGCTCTGGGCAGTGATGCCCACATTCAAAGGGAAGGAAATGATTGACCGTCTAAGGAATAAACAGCACCTGACCTCAATAGATAGCATATGACATATGCATCCTTTTGCCATGCAGATTACAGCAATCCGTAGCAATTTTCTTTCACTCATGTGCCTCCTTCCTGTTCTCCTCCCATGGTACTGTTAATTCTACTAGGAAGACACACTTCTTTGAATCAGACCATGCTACAAAATCAAAATGTGCATCTGTCTGAATGATGGGTACCAGAAACTGCAGAAATGTTCTAAGATCAACTGATACCCTCCAATCATGGCCTCCACTTAGTAGTGTCATGTTGGGAGTCATTTGGGTCTTCCGCACATGACATTCGCCTTCCTTGTAAAATCGGATCTCAGGTTCCCTGGCCATTACAGAGTGTTTGTTGGCTGCTTCACACTGTGTACTAACTCCATGACCACATCCAGCACTTTATGATGCCATGTGTACATCTGCAGTGATTGTGGTGTGACTGGTAAACAGAAAGAAAATGGTTAAAATTAAAATATAACTTGGAAGAAGACTAAAAGTGTTAAAGAATGGAATGACAGACAGACTGAGAGAAAGAAGTGGGATTTCTTTTAATTTTAAGTCTTTTTTTTTAAGCAGAGATGGCTTGAAGAAAGTGACATTGTTACCATAGAGGCTATCTGGTAAAACTGGGCCAACAACTGATTGATGCCACTGCCTTAAAGCGGAATTTAAGAAAATAGCTCCTAGGAAGCTGACTGAAGAGATAATATTTGGTAATTTTTAAAGACATGTAGATTTAAAAAACTTATTCATTTTGCCTATCAAAAAAGTGGAAATTGTAAACAAGATGAGAAAATAGAATTTCTTTATGTAAAAAACAAACCCAGGGCTTTTAAAGTGTGATGAGTTTAACATGATAGGGAGATAAGCTGATCAGAGGAAACAGCTGGTAAATTTCTGATTGTATAAACAAAACCAGGTTGGGAAAAATTTGCTGATGAGAAATTAAAATGATAATTCTAATTAATGGCCAGAAACTAAGGCATACCACATAGTTTGAGAATCAGATTTATCAAAAGAATAACTAAAGTGACAGGTATAGGTGAAATACCAAGAAGGAAGGAGGAATTGACTACACCCATTGGGAGGTGTTGGCACAAGGCACAAATAAGAGAAGGAAGGAGGTATCATGGCCGATCAATACCTGTGACCATTGCCCACAGGAAAAGGAATCTCCCCAAATTTGGAGATATAATTCATTTTCCAAAGCCAAACAACAAAGGGCTCTTGTTGGAAGATAGGGGAAACACCAGATCCCCTAACCACATCGTCCCCAACCCCATGCCAGTTTTGGGTGAAAGTCAATATAAGCAGACCCTAGAAGCAATCAAATCAGTGCCAGTTCCAGAGTACAGATTAAGACAACTACTCTGCCAAATCCCATGTGACTTGCTGCCAGAAAGAGCCTCCAATGTTGTTCTTGTTCCAGACATTACTAAATTGAGCAAAGTGTCATGATAGAATTCAAAGTGGGAAGAGTTAATATTTCTGCACAAAGAATGATATAAACCACATAGAAATAGACCCTGAAGAAATTCCTGTCTTTATTTTGTCTGCAAGAACATTTCTTTATTGTTTCATTTGAGACATACCTTTACTGTGATCGAACCAGTGCTACAATTACTGATGGTAATTCAGACTTTGCCAGCTGCAGGATCAAACAAGGCAACAAGGAGGCAGAGCGAGGTGCAGATCAGAATGACCAACTTCAACAGCCAGCGGCAGTATTGACCAGCATAAGAATTGATCTGGAATCGACTGGCAAGAAGTCTTACAGTGGGCATGCAGAGAACACATGAAGTAGAATGCTTCACTCACTTTGATGTAATGCACATACATCAACCCACATACCTTGAAGTTGGTTGCATTTGGTAGGGGATCATAGGTAGATCACAGGAGGAATGATATTGCTAATAGCTCCATAGTCCAAGTACATTGGTCAGATTGAGAAATAGATAAAACTAGAGCTTAATACATTACCTACTTAGGATATATTAAGATGAGAAATAAAATGTTTGTCTACACAGAAATTTATTGACAAAAAAAGGAAAAAACACATGCAAATATTTAAGTCATATGAATATTCTGTGCAGAATTCCAAACAAATGTAACACCAAAAATTACGCACTAGAAAACACGTGGAAGTAAATGTGTTTTTTTGGGGTTTTTTTTTTTTTGGTTGGGGACAGGTACAAATTCTGGAAAAATACATTTCCAGATATTGCAGCAGAAACATTTCTTTCCAGAAAGTCACACAATAAGCTATATAACATTCATTCCACTAGCAAATATTCTGATTCACAGCTAACAAAGGTTTTTATGTCTTGTGTGTACTAATGTGTTGTTTCAGATGTGAATTTAGAGAAAACTTACTTCCACATAAATCACAGTGGAAAGGTTTCTTTCCACTGTGCATTAGCATATGTCATTTCAGAGGCAGATTTTGGGAAAATTTAAAACCAAAGATTTCACATTGGAAAGGTTTCTCTCCAGTGTGTACTGAGTGATGATAAAGAAAAATTTAGTCCAAATATAACACAAGTGAAAGATTTCTCTCCAGTGGTTTACTAACACGTTTTTTGATGATTTAAGACAAAACCTAGTCCACAGATTTCACTTGAATGGTTTCTCTCCAGTATGTGTTAACATATGTTTTTTGAGATTTGAATTCTGAGAAAACTTAAATCCACAGATTTCACAGTGAAAAGGTTTCTCTCCAGTGTGTGTCAACATGTGTTGTTTGAGATTACCATTTAGGGAAAATTTAAAGCCACAGATTTCACAGTGGAAGCGTTTCTCTCCAGTATGTGTGAACATATGTTTTTTGAGATGTGAATTTTGGAGAAACTTATAACCACAAATTTCACAGGAGAATGGTTTCTCTACAGTATGTTTTAACATGTGTTGTTTAAGACTTGAGTTTCGGGAAAATGTACATTCACAGACTTCACAATGGAAAGGTTTCTCTCCAGTATGTGTTGACATGTGTTTATTTACTGATGATTTAAGAGAAAAACTAACACCACAGATTTCACAGTGAAATGGTTTCTCTCCAGTGTGTGTTAACATATGCTGTTTGAGATTATCATTTAGGGAAAACTTAAATCCACAGATTTCACAGAGGAATGGTTTCTCTCCAGTGTGTGTTAACATGTGTTTTTTAAGAGATGAATTTTGTGAAAACTTAAGTTCACATATTTTACAGTGGAAACGTTTCTCTCCAGTGTGTGTAAACATGTGTTGTTTGAGATGTGGATTTTGGGAAAATTTCATTCCACAAACTTTACAGTGGAAAGGTTTCTCGCCAGTGTGTGTATACATGTGTTGTTTGAGATGCGAATTTTTGGAAAAACTAGCTCCACAGTTTTCACAGTTAAATAGTTTCCCTCCAGTGTGTGTTAACATGTGTGTTTTGAGACTTGAATTGTGGGAGTACTTCAATCCACAAGTTTCACAGTGGAATGGTTTTTCGCCATTGTGTGTTAACATGTGAGCTTTCAGACTTGCACTCTGGGAATACTTCAATCCACAGATTTCACAGTGGAATGGTTTCTCTCCAGTGTGTGTTAACATGTGAGTTTTGAGACTTAAATTGAGGGAACACTTAAATCCGCAGATTTCACAGTGGAATGGTTTCTCTCCAGTGTGTGTTAACATGTGTGTCTTGAGATTTGACTTTTGGGAACTCTCAAATCCACAGATTTCACAGTGGAATGGCTTTTCTCTAGTGTGTGCTAACATGTGTCTTTTGAGATTTGACTTTTGGGAGCACTTAAATTCACAAATTTCACAGTGGAATGGTTTCTCTCCAGTGTGTGTTAACATGTGTTGTTTGAGATGTGAATTGTGGGAACACTTCAGTCCACAGATTTTACAGATTGAATCTTTCTTTTCACTGTCAGTTTTCATATTTGTTTTGAGATCTGAATTCATGTAAAATGTAACACCACAGATTTCATAAGAAATGGTTTATCCCCTATGCATGTTCTCCTATGTTGCTCCTGTGTAGACTTAAATTCCACAGTGTAAGAATGCCAGCGTTCTCAAAAATATTCATCATGGTGTCAGGTACCCCCAAAGATGCAAACTGAAAAACAAAAATATAATAACTGAGCACTGGAGTAAGCGAACACACTAGTAGAGTCACAAAATATGTTTAAACGAATGCATTGTCAAGCATTTTCTTAAAGTTGCTTCCAAAGTTTTTAAAAATGCGCCATCACACTATATGGTGATGGAAGAAAAATATGTAATCTAATTGAAAAAGAGACTTTTAAACACAATCAAAGGTAGAATGACTGATGAATACATTTTTAAATTTGACAAATGATACAGTTTATTCTAACTGAAATCAATTGTACAATGTAAATTATCAGCAAGTAAAATGAGGAAATCAGCAAACTGAGTTGTAGACTTGGAAAAGGACAACTTTGATGTTAAAACCATGTGTAATATTATGCCAGATACAGGCTACACTCAAATTTCATAACTGATCATCAAATGAATCCAGGTGCAGAGGTTGATTTAAGGTTACTCAGCCAGAGTGCAGGACAGAAGGGAGTAACTTCCCAACTGCATCCAGTATAACAGGCAAGAGATCAAGAATATTGGTGAGATGGATATACAATCAACAGCAAAGATGATTTGGGCAGCCTCCCACATAATGCAGAGAAAGAATGTCAGTATGTTAAACTTGGAATGTGGGATGAAAACAAGGGCTCCATACCAGAGAGTGGCTTAGAGGAAATAATGAAATATTGGAGTGAAGATTTAAAGAAAACAAGTCAAATGATTGTAGTTAAGTAATGCAATTATGATAACAAAATTTGAATAATAGGACTATAGGTTCAAGTGAAATTATGAAATTATTCTAGAAATGTTTAGTTTTTTCTTACAAAAGATAGGTTTCTTCTTAGACAAGGAAAATTGTAACTTTGAAAAAAAAAAGTGTTATGTCTCTCACACAAAAGCTGTAAATTCATCTTTATTGCATTTTATGACAATCTTTATTGTATACCACTCTATTCAAATCAGCATGCCTAACATATTTTTTGTACCCTCCACCCTTTTTCCAGTTGACGCAGACTGTTCTCATTCCACCTTTCATAATTAGTGGATAACTTGTATCATTTAAATTAGAAAACGGAACACAGTCTACCCCATCAACTTTGATATTTCTTCTGCTACTGAGCATTCTACTTGTATAATCGTAAATATATTCTGGTGTTTTGGACTTTCTTTTCTTCAAATAGCATTGAACTTTTAACTATTCAATTAAAAGCCACATCAACATTTTCTTATTTGCCAGCTAGAGACTGTCTACAAAGTGTGCAAGTAATTGTTATTATGGTCAGCCATGTGTAAACTGGATTATTACGATAAATATATAATGGATCAATGCTCATTTCACTTATGACATTTATTTTGTTTTCACTATATTCCAACACATTCTGTTAAGAGATCAACTTCTGTCTCATCTTCTACTGCCTTTTCCACTGCCACCCCAGTTGAATTTACAAATTGGTCGGCTGCAAATACAACCGTTTGCTGCAAGTGCTACCCTCTCTTCTACAAGTACAAACCTTTCTGTTGCAGCAGCAGGGATTATTAACTCAATGACGACCCTTATCAAACAATAAGGAGTTCCATTGTCTCTAATCACTAGATTTCTGAGGGAATTGGTTGCATACAATTTTCCATCTAGGAGCAACTTACTTTCCCATTTTCGGACAGTGTAAGCAATTTGTCTTGGGACTTTGTTGCATCCCTGTCTGCTGCAATTGAAACCCTGACTATGGCAAATAAAACCCTTACTTCATCCTCAAATTCAAAATTGGCTACCACTTCAAATCTGTCTAAAATGTCTTCCCAGTGATTTTCAAAAATTAAAAACCCAGAAAAAAACAACTGGAAATAAAAAATAATAAAATAATATCACTTCAAAAAAATAAAAGATACAAAAGAAAAAAAATAGTTCCAACCATATTTGTTGTTAGCAGGGAACTCCATTATGATATTAGATGAAGTTCTTGCTTCCTTTATTTTACATGTTGCAAAAAATATTTTGGAAACATTGTTGCTGGAAGATGACTGAAAAAATTCTACAACAGTTTACAGAATGGTGGAGGAGCTTGGTTAAATGCAGTGCAAAGTGCAGAAAACTGCACTTTAATTTTTGATTCAATGACACAAGATGGAAACCATGTGAACTGTATGGTATTAATAACACCATCATCCTCTCATCTTGTGTTGCTGGAACATCTTTCTGGAAGGACTGCTATGGACTACAAGCAGCATATTTGTGACTGCATCAACAACTTAGCCAAAGTAGGCTCACTGTCTACTTGTGAAAGTGTTGATACCAGTTTGAAAAATAATTCTGAAAATAAAATGCTGCTTAATAGACCTGGCTCCTGTCAATCATTCAACAGTTTCACTATTGGAGGAAGAGTGGCAGGTTAAATTTGTGGAGTTGTACTGCAATTTGCATCCACTGGAATTGATCACAAGAAAGACAAGGAAAGTCCTAAGGGATTGTGAGACCTGGACAACAGCTTCCATTGCGAGTGCCTAGCATGGTAAATTATTGTGCGCATGAATTCCCTCAGATTCAGTGATCAATTAGGGATTATTAATGACAAGATCTTTATCAAACAACAAGGGCTTCCATTCCGAGGGAATTGGTTGCATATAATTTTCCATCTAGGTGCAACTTACTTTCCCATTTTCGAACAGTGTAAGCAGTTTGTCTTGGAACCATCTCAAGGTTGCAGCTATTATTTACAGAAGAAGCCGCTATCGTTGAGATGCCAAATCTGGGAATTGTAGAGAAGATGCCCTCAGAACCTTGGATGAGTACCTTCTACACTCCTCACAAAACACAAAATGACCCCATTCACTCAATGAACATCATCAAATGGGTCATTGACAATTTGAGGGTACACAGTGAGGACCCCATGTCTATTTTCATCTGTACAGAGGATTTCTTTGGAAATCCATTACCATTAAGAAAGCGATAGATTCCCTACTGATTGCCCCCACAAATGAACTCCTCTTTCAACAAATGACTGCTTATTTAAAAGGGATTGTGGAAGTGTAGCGGGCATTATGAAAAATCATTCACCATGGTAGAGGCTTCTTCCAACTCCCTGTTAGCATCAGTGTGGCAGCACACCAGACTTGCTGAAAGAATCATTGGTAAATTTTGTCAAAGAAAAAAGCTTGCACCTAATGCTTATGTATCCAGCATAATCGATGTCAAGCGAAATCAAGTAAGGAAATTCATTGATGATCTGGATGCTGAGCAATTCAATAAATACCTTCATTTTGGCTGAAGATGATGCAGTACCAAGAAATCAAAGAAGAAATTTGTAGAAAGTTTAAGGCTAAGGATGTCCAGCTGGGAAAAAAAAAAAAAAAAAGGGAAGAGCCTTGATCCTGAAAAATCTAAAGAAACAGAAAGATCTATTTCTTCTTCGCTTCCTGAGTATCCACAGTGTACCCATGCCCTGCATGAAATACTTGGATGATGGTGTCAATGTCACTACATCATTAGTTTTGCAAATCAATTTTATAAAATTTCAAATCTCAATGACGAGGCTGGCTACTATCAATTGAACAAATATGAAGTTGGCGCTGACTATAATATGCAGGACTTGTATTTCAAAAATCAGCCCAGCAATGATGATCAATGAAGAAAATGATAATGTAAGAAAAAAAAAAAACAGCCCTTTTCAGTGCCACAAAATATTCCTGAAAGTCTTTTCCCTGTTTCACATAGTAGCAATTTCTTTTAAATATTGTTTATTGGGTTAAATAATAGAAGTTTAAAAAATTCTGTAATTAATAATAATTATTTTCAGTCATGACAACAATAATAAAGAATAAAATGAAAAAAATCATATTAAAAAATATAAATGAATAATAATTAAATTACCATAACTTTTCATAAATTACTGAGTTACCACTATCGTGGTATTTCATCTCAGTTATTAAATTTTAAAATTAATTTATGGAAATTTTATAGTATTTTAAATTTTATTATTTTTTCATAAAGCATCTTTAAACATAAATAAAAGTCAATAAAATATTGGATAATTGCTGAAAATATATTAATTCATAAAAATTACTAGATAGTTAAAAAAAAAAAAAAAAAAATGTGTTCACCTAGATTTCATAAATTTATGCCAATTCTGGTCAAACATAATAGCTGTCAACACCTCAGAGCTTATCGATAATGTCAATAACACATAAGAAAAACATAAACTGTCATTAAGCTTGTATATTATGCTATAATTAAGTAATATTTTTTTCAAATCAGATTAATTTAACTTTAAATTTGCTAATTGTACTCAAATACTGTGTCAGAAATATATATTTTAGTTTTGGAATATTTTTAAAACCGATAATTTTGTTTTGTATACAAATTTCCTAAAGTGAGAAAATGGCCACTTGTAAACAGATTATTTAAATTGAGCAAATATATGACATTCCAATCTATATAATTTCTATTTGAAATACACCAGAGTATTTCAGCTACTGGAAATAGTAAATTTAATCCTTTAGCTTTCAATTAAAGCTAAAGAGAATCTTTAAGAATGCATTTTCATTTTTAAACCATACATATCAAAAATTTAGTGGAGGTCCTTATAATTCAGTAATTCTTATATCCAGAAGAATTAACAAAAAAACATATTTAGTGCAATTCGACATTTTATAACATCAAGCAGGTATGAAAATAATAAGATAAAAAAGCAATTAAGCATATAAAGTTAATGGTAATTTATCTTTAATGTCTTTTAGTTTTTAGTATAAAGTACATTTATTTAAATAAAAATATTACTTTTTAGTTTTTTTTACTTTGATTTTCAATTTGAATTCGTAAGTCTTACAAAATCCAGTTAATCCATAAAATTACTAAATAATATCGAAACATCTAAGATAAATGTTGGATTTTAAAGAGATTTTTAAATTTGTTGTTTCCACTTTTCATCTATAATGGCGATTCAATGAAAGACAAGAAAATGTGCCAAGGTAGGAATGTCCAAAAATTTGTTAAGAGCATACCCTGATGAAAAAAGCCCCAAACTTGATTAAAAAAAATTTTTTATTGCCTAAATGTTTATGTCATTATTAAGAGGAAAGACCAAAATATTTTTTGAAATTTTTTAATCCTTTCTAGTACATCCGAAATTTTAGCTAAATATCTTGATTTTTTTGAGTCATCAAAATTTATGTAAAATCAATCATGCTAGCCAGTTTTGGAAACAAAATTAAATTCCCCATTTAAAAATCTTGTAAAATTCAATTATACTTTTTTCAAAAGTTATTTTAAGAAAATTAGAAAATTTAAAATATACTTAATGTAATTTGAAAGAAACATTATTTACTTTTTTAACAGAAAATATTTTGAGAGTGACATGTCCAACCATGGCGATAGGTTTTGGGATGTGTGAATTGATGTACATCAATGTACTGACAGCTTGCATCAGGAGAATTTATCAGATGGTAGAACAGAAGTGACAAAATTTGTGCTAATTTTAAATGAACCTGGTTAGTAGCGTTAAATAAAAAAAAAATACACTTTCAATTTTTTTTTTTACCTTAAGTTTGAGGGAGAATTCTGGAATAAAAATAACATTTAAACTATGAAAAAATGCATTTAGAATTCAAATTTTATAACAGACAAAAAAAGAGTAACATAATTGTTACCTACACCTATTATAAAATTTTATGGTATTTTTTTTTAAGTTTTATATTGCCTCAGTTATGAAAATTTTTTCCTGAGATAATATAAAAATTAAATAAAATACCATTACATTTCATAAATGAAACAGGTAATTCATTTATGAAATGAAATTTTATTTCTTTAAGAAAAATTTTGAAAATGTAACGTTAAATGGTCACTAAGAGAATTTAACACGAGCTGACAGTACGAAAGTATAATTAATGATTCCTTGCAATCAGGGGAAATAACTCTAGCACACGTGACATTTTTTCAGAGACGATTTTAATACATTCTTTTGCATAATAAAAAATTATTTTAAAAATAGATTTATGTAACAGATTGTAGTAAGCTTTCTAATTTAAGATATGTAAAAATAGACCTTTTTAATAAGAGCTTTTCAAGTCATTCAGTTTCAAACTTAATTTAAAGTTTTAAAAGCCTTTATCAGGCTTTTCACATTTTTCATTTAAAATTGAAAAAAAAGAAAAAACAATTCTTGTAAAAATTAATTTTTCATTGAAAAAAATTTTGGCTTCAGACAAAAACAACCGTATGTATTATTCATAAAAGTAAAACCCATTAAATTAAAAGCTTTTTTTAAATTAAATAATGTCTTGGTTTTATTGAGTTTTGTATTTTACAATTCAGAGCTAAAATTTGGGTATTTTCATATAATTAAAAAAAAAAAAAAATCGAAAATTTATATTCTTCAAGGTTTTCTGCATTTAATTAAAAAGAATTACAGAGACGTTCTCAGTTTCAAGTTTTATAAAACTAAGTAAGGTAGGAGGGTAACAGATGTACAAAAAATATTTTTACGATGACTTTCTAAAAAGCAAACAACTCTAAAATAAATTAATTCATTTTTTGATAAGTTCTAAAAGTTTCATCGAAATCCGATAATTATTTGATTTTTGCAAGAAAATACAAAAAAAAAAAAAATGTCTTTTACGGAAACGCGTACTAATTTCTGAAAGAAACTAGTCAGCAGTAAATGACGCTCGGGTGTCAAAATGAAAATTTACCAAAATATTTTGGTATTTCCTATTAATAGTTAATAGTGGACTTTTTCGCGATAAAACTTTGTTTTTATTAAGTTTGGGGCCTTTTTAATCGGTTTTCGCCACTTTTTTTTATCGAAAAAGTGGACATTCCTATGACAAGGTTTTAAAAAATGTCTAAAAAAAAAAAAAAAAAATAAAAAAGTTATTTAAATACGAAAATGATTTTATTCTTTTAATTGGCATTAGCTTTAGGCTATTATCTTTCAAACAAAAGCGAAATATAAGTTCAAAAAAGATATTTAAATTATTTTAAAATGCGTTTCTTGGGGATTTTAGGAAGTCCGTGACGGTTCGTCTTACTTACCTTTTCAGGGCAAATCCAAACAATTTTATAGAAAAACAAACAGGATTAAGTTTCTGTTGTTGGACTTGATATTTCTTTCTCACCCTTGAAAATTTTTCACGATCAATAAAACTTCCTATTAAAGAAATTGCAATTAAAAAGATTAATTATTTGAAAAGAGAACGCGCGTAGTTTCTGAACTCAAGCAGCGATTTGAACAAAGAAATAACCGGTGTAAAGGAAGAATTTGTTCCTTGCCCAAAAATAATTTAGTTGCAGACAATATATTAGAGAACAAACATTGTTTCGGAAACTCAATCTGATTTTCTGAATTTTATAAAATTTTATTATTAATGAAAAAAAAGTGAAAACAACAAATTAAAACCTCTTAAAAATCCAATATATGTCCAAAATATTTGTTTGAAAGAAAATTAGTAAATTTAAGAATTAGTTAATTGCTTAAAATAAAAAAAATGTAACTCTTTGCTTTTTTTCACAGTATAATCACCCGCTGCAAGATATGGCACAAGGCCAAGTTTAAAGTGAGGTACCGAGGCCGTAGGCTCGGGGAAAAGCCGCTAAAGCGAAAGTAACGTATATTTATGTACGTTACCTTGTGAGGTTTCATCAAGGCCACAGGTCAATAATAGTCTTTTTTAGTTTTTTCACCCCTATCATATCGCTCCCGCTACTCCCGTTCATATGGCGGACGAGTTCGGTATCTTTGCCTTTTCTTCGTTGCATCACCCGACTTCCTTCTATACAACATAACAATATATAATCATCATAATCAAACAAATTTCTCTTTAGCTGTTTGATTATTATTATTTAAAATTATTAAACATTACACTGTTTTTTTAGTTTGTTTTTTTTTTTTTTTTAATTCATACCATCTCAGGATTTCTTTCTTTTTGTTGCGGAGAAGTAAGTTATTTTAGGAGAAGGAGAAATATGTCAGAAAGTACAGTGTAACCCGGATATAAGAGAGTTGCCAGGACCGGAGAAGAAGTCTCTTCTATCCGGGTTTCTCTTATATCCGGGTTACACTTGTGTTGGCTGCGTGAAAATAAACTTCTCCACAAACATTTAACTTTGTATATGGCACAAGGTCATCAACGACAAAATATAGTTTGTAGAAATAACAAAACATTTTTATATCAACAATATACAAAACTGAAAAATAAATTTACTTAAATGTAATTTAAACTGATATGCAAATTATTACAAAGTGTATGCTAATATGTAGCATTTTAGCAGGAGTTGTTTACCTTTAACTTGAAATTCTTAAAGCCTTTTTAAGAGAAAATATTTTTATCTGAACTCACAGAAAAGATTTCATGAAATATTATAAAGTCCAGTCTCAATGAAATAAATGTTCAAATTTGCTTTTTGAATATAATCTTTGTTTGGCAAACAGAAACTGTATGTTCTTTGAGTAAAATTTTTGTTGTCTCGATAAAAATCGTAGATCTTAAAATTGAAGTGTAGTTTGTTGGTGAGTGAGTGAATTCGAAGTTCGTGATTATGTTAGGAAATCTAACTTAGAACGTTTTGAATGGTGTGAATTTGTTTGCCGAAAAGTTCAGTTAGAAGTTAAATAGTTTCTATGTTCTTGTAGTTGAAGGAGTGAATAAGATGAGTTCAGAGATGTGCAACGTTCGTACGTACGTGTGTGCGCGCGCGTGTGTGTGTCATAGCGTCTTCCCTTAAGGGATAGACATAATCTCTCTCACACTACATTTTTTGTGTGTGTGAGAGAGAGAGAGAGAGAGAAGGCAAAAGAGGAAGAGTTGAAAATGTGTTAAGTATTTATAATGTTGTATATGTCACGAGATAAGCTCGAAACACATAGATTTTAGCGGTAAATTAATTTTAACCGTGCGGACGTAGACGAAAGTATGATATTGGCATTAATTGACCAATCAGGAGTCAGAGAAATATCAAGGCTCTGTGATCCTTTTTGGTGTTTGTACAAAAACTGACGTCGAAAGAAAATGGTAGCAGAATGCTAAAGTAGCAAGTCCAGTTGATGTTACAACTTTGTCATATAAATCGGCGAGGAGGAGAAACTATCTTATGCTAGAGCAAGCATCGTTTCAGGCAGAGAGGATCCCAGACGAGGCTGTGTCGAAGAGCAGAGTCTCGTCTGGGGAAGTAAACAAACCCGACCCCGTGTATGCAGAGTCTTACGGGGAAGTTTTGCCCGAGCCTAAAGACTCGGATTGTCCCACGTAAAAAAAAAATCGGCCCTGTTCGTGAGGAGGTTGGGTAAAAATACCGATCTCTGGTCTTTGTGATCAGAACGCTTAGACGGGTTTGAACTTACAGCCCATTTATTTTGGGACGCTAGTTGGAAACTTTCCTGCCTATTCTTACTTCCGGTATTGTTGACCTTTATTCCTTTCTGCTACCACAGCCTTATCTTCCGACGTTCTTACTTTACTTCCGCCGTTTCTGACCTGCGCAAATTCCCAACCACGTCAGCATTCTACTTCCGGCTTTCATTTCAGCATTTGCAACGGCCAAAAGCCCCTACTACTTCCGGCATTTCTGGACCTGCTCATACATTGGCGTCAATAGCCTCTAACCGCAGGCTTTTCTGGATTTGCGCATTTAATGGCCACAGGAAATGGTGCAATTTCCCCCTAAAGGAATGTTTTAGGAAAATCGGAAAAACAAAACACGAACGATTAATTTTTGTTATCAGATATTTCAACATTTTTTGTGTTGTAAAAATAAAAACTCTGTTTTATAGCACTCACGTTAATCGTTTTCAATTAACATTAGTGGCCTACACTCTATAATTAAAAAAAAAAATGTAAACAATTCTTATAAAACTTCATTATTCATCGATTTCTTTTCTTCAGACTATTGTAGAATGTTGATTAGAACGTCGGGTTGACCAATTGTAGAATGTATGGCTTCTTGAGTGTTGTAGTCACCAATGTTGAATGGGTTAAATAGATAATATGGCTGCGTGTTGAGAAGGTAATAAACATTCAAACATAATATTTAAAACATCAAGGAAAAAACAATGAGAACTAATTTTGTTTAATG
This sequence comes from Acanthosepion lycidas, assembly GCA_963932145.1. Taxonomy (NCBI): domain Eukaryota; kingdom Metazoa; phylum Mollusca; class Cephalopoda; order Sepiida; family Sepiidae; genus Acanthosepion; species Acanthosepion lycidas. The sequence continues at coordinate 99,621,628 of OZ010575.1, read as the reverse complement.
AAATTCAACAATAATACAAAGTAGTTATAATATGAGTGAAAAAGAGAGAAAAAAAGTAGCTTCCCCTTGACTGTAAGGAAATGTCTTAAAGAAGATTTGTCTGAGTAAAATGTTCAGAGTTCAGTGTTGAAAATAGAATATTTCTTTCAGAAAATTGTTCAGTTGTTGCAACTTACAGGTGTCCACTGAGAACTGGTGGTGTATCAAATAAAGTTCTGTATTGTATGTATGTACGCGCGGAGTAAGTAGGATGAAATACACGAGCGAGTAGATGAGATCTATTGTCTCTGGGTACACTCGACTATGGTTCTGGAACTACTACTAACTGGTTTTTTGGAATGCATCCAATATTTATACTACCTAGGGTGGCTCCCAGCAGTGACGCTAGATATATTTTTGAATATACATGAAAAATATCCGATTGGACGGAAAATGGACCAATCAGCGATTTTGTAGCAAAGCTTGTTTTTGAACAAAGTGTACTTTACTATGGTGGAATGCGATAGATAAATTGTCCTGTTATTTTTTAGTATGTATTTATTGACCAATTAGAATTGGAGAAAATGTAGCCGTGGCACTACACTATCATGTCCTTAATATATATTATTTATTGAAACAATTAAAAGTTTATCTAATTAAATAATTAGTTTTATTGCAGTTTTTATATTACGATTTGGAGCAGATTTTAGAAAAAAAAACAAATGAGTTATTCTATTAGGTTGGTGCAAAAATAATGACGTAATAATGTCGTTTTTTGACGTAACGTCAAAAAACGACATTATTACGACTCTGCCCAACCTAATAGAATAACTCATTTGTTTTTTTATTTTTTTGTGGAGGTGGGGACCTTTACTCCTCTTCCTGGGCGTGTAGCTCTAGTCGGAGGTTGAGTTTCAGTTTTCGACTAGCCTCAATCTGAAATTTTTTCTTGAGCAGATAATTTATCTGTGAGGGGCGTCACTGTCAGTTGTTGGTGTTTGCTTTGGTTTTAGATCCAGTTGAGGTTGTCGGAGTTAGCTCCTCCTTAATTCGACTTCTTGCCTCATTCTATTTTCTAATTTGCATTTCAGCGGACACGTTTAAAAATGTAATCTCTCTCGGAGAACAGCGTTTTCGGCCATTTCTGGGAAAACGCCATGAAACACACATACACGTACGTATGAACTTTCACCAACATACAAACTCTTTACGTTCACACACAACCACAAATGTTAATGTCTTTGTCACTTGTAAAGTTGTTGTTTAATATACATATATTTTATGTACAACAGTGTCTTGTGGTTATTCTTTTTGCGTGAGGCTTGTTTCATTATCAAAGTTAAATTAATATGGTGAAGTCTGCCACAAAGTAGTCTTGTTTGTATGTATTACTGTCTGCAGTCTGTTCAGGGATACATTTTATTGTTTTATATACTACTTGGACAATTTACAACTGATCCATTAGAAAAAGAATTTAGTAAACTTTGTCAAGGATCAGGTGGCAACTATTTTATAAATCCAACAGTGTATTGAAAAGCTGCATATTTAGGATATATCTTTACTTTTAATTCAGAATGTAAATATTGATGCTTTTGATGTTAAGCCAGGTCACCAATGTACATCTAGTGATTATAAACTTTGTAAAGAAGTTTAATAAATACTTGTCAATCTGGAAAATTTAGAACCATTTCTTTCTGATGAAATGGCTCTCGTATACATATATAGAGCTTAACCTCTACATGCCAGTGGAGCAGAACCAATTACTGAGTGCACTACATCCTCATTGGACAAGAAATGTTAAAACCATTTCTAATTTACATTTTCATGTTAGTTATAGATTTTTGTGCAAGCTAAACACAATCCAGGCCCCAGACGCAAGTTTTACAATAATTGCTTCTGATTGGCCAATATATCTCAAAGTAATCACAACGCATACGCACACGTGTTTAAACACAAAATACCGCCAAAAATCTTGAAATGTGTTCGCGAGCCACCCACGTGACCAGGAATGTAAATAAATACGATGCACGAACACAAGTTTACCAGTGAGCTTCGTGACGGATAACCAATTGCCAAACAACTCCACGTCACTCATACTTTTGAAGTTGCAAAGTTAAATTTATTTAACACGAAACAACTCAATGCACTCACTCACCAACCTCTGAAATCACTCCTGAACTTTTACCAATTTTAGAACTCACAATTCCAAACTTTATTCTTCTAAATTACAAGTTCAATATTACTTCTTAATATGAACTCCGGTACAACTATTACCAAATCAAAGGGACACGACTCTGCCCTACCTTGTCAGTTCGTATGCTTGTACATCAAACATTAATAAATCCAATTATTATGTTTTGAAATCATTCCGTTGAGTTTTGTATCTTATTCTATGTATGAATATAGAGATTTTAATGTTGGTGGAAATCATTAATTTTCACGCAGCCTATTCTCAACAAGTATTTACCCATTATAATTAACACATCCACTATACATAGCTAGATATAAGAAATTATATTCAACTCAGTGAATATGAAACCAGTTTTTATTAGGAAATGTGGGGAAAATATACCAATTCAGTTGATTGTAGAAAACTAAAGGTTGCTTCTGACCACACTTGCCAATAATAATCGCAATTTGTGGCAGAAAAGACAGGAAAACTAATCTTTGATGATAATAAAGTAAAATGTGTTGCAAAACGGGCACATTTTAAACAGCTATATCGTTTTGAATCTGAAAGACAAGTTAAACGTTTAGATTTAAATGAAATTTCCATTGCTCCAAAGTCCATAGTAAGACAATGGGTTTCTACTTGCCTCAGAGTGTTTTTTAAAAAAACAAAAACAAACATATAATGCACTTCTCACTCAGTCTGAAATCAGTACAAATGAGAATGATACTGTCATCTTCATAAAAAAAGTTTTTGACATATTGGGAAATTTTAAATGTTAAGACCATTCAAATTGGTAAACTATGCAATGATCTTTTACAAACTGAAATCAGATCTCCGAATGACAGACAAGTTGATTTTATCATTGAGCTTGATCAAATGGCACTTAATAATGGCCAGCAGTCAAGGTAATATAAAACAATTCTCCAAACACACTGCTTCTACTATACACCATACTTGCAATGGAAGTGTTAGTCTATGTCAACAGCTACAAACCATAAATATGTCCAACTTGATCAATTTACAATTGATCCATTAGAAAAAGAATTTAGTAAACTTTTTCAAGGATCAGGTGGCAACTATTTTATAAATGTCCAACAGTGTATTGAAAAGCTGCATATTTAGGAGATATCTTTACTTTTAATTCAGAATGTAAATATTGATGCTTTTGATGTTAAGCCAGGTCGCCAATGTGCATCTAGTGATTATAAACTTTGTGAGGAAGAAATATTTGACAATCTGAAACCATCTCTTTGTGATGAAATAAAAATGGCTCTCGTATACATATATAATAATATCGAAAATATGCTATTTCTTTACACGAATAAATAAATGTACATGTGTGAGTAGTATGACTATTTCAGATCTTGTGGAGTTAGTTATCTCCCTTCGTTTGGGACTCAACAGTGTTTGTAATGTTTGTGTGCGATAATTCCCGGAGGAAATCCCTTTTTGGGGCCGGCTCCTAGCATGTGTCTACATCGACCAATGGGAGCCCGTCTTAGTTTTTTGAACTCTGCGTCTGCGAAAAAGGACTGTTTGAAGCCCTTTTATCTTGGCGAACGGACGTCGGCTTGTCTTTCTGCTGAATTTATTACAGTGCTTGTTTGAATAGCGACGAAAGGCCGATAGGCCTGAAAAAAAAGATATTTCTCATCCCAGCTTAAGACAAGACCCAGGAAATATTGTGAAAGGAATTTTCCAGAGAATTCTCCAAATTCTTGCTTAGGCCTTGTTTTTAGTCATCATATTTCTGTAGATGCCAGAATTTCTACTTGTAACTTTACATTTGTTCAGCTGAACGTGGTAAGAAGAGAAGCATCCTTTTTCTTTTTTTTAGAAATCCTTTAATACTATCTAGTTTCTGCAAGGGAAATTAAATTATTGACTGGAAGCCTCTTTTTCTACAGGGAACCTTTTATCTTCACATTATTTCAACTGTAAAGTTTCTTCAAAAGAACTTTTTCATATATCGCGTTTTTGTTTCACGGCCTTTAAAACAACATCTTTGCTTCACAAAAGCACGAACTCTGCTAGAGAGAAATTTCCTCTCATTATTTTGCAAGAACTATTTTCTTTGGTCGTGAACTTTGGGTAGATTTCAATCCTACTTCTTACTCCTTTCTGTACGTTACTTGGTGCCAAGAACTATTCTCGTGGCCGCATACAGGAAATTGTTTGTAAGTCTACTTTTTATTTTTGTGTTAATTATTGTATCTTTTTATACTGTTAATTTCTTTAATACTCCACTTCGGAGACTCCTTTTGATAAAATTCTTTGCAATCGGATTAAAAGGAACATGAGCAAGCAATGAACCAAGAAATGAACCAAGAAATGGGGCAGAATGAAATAAATGGAGTGCTACTGATTGGGTAGAAGCTTTACATGCTATAACTGTGACTAAATGTTAAAATTCTATGTAAGTCTATGTATTCTATGGAGTCTATGTAAGTCGAAAGTTCAGTTTAAATGTCCGGCGAAAGTGTTGAAAAGTTGGTGGTTAAGTCCAATGATAAACCTTCCGTAGTATTTTAACTGAAGTGTACGGAGTAAGTTATTTGAAGTTTGGACGATATAGCGAAATAGAAGAAAGTTCAATTTAAATGCCCGGTGCTGGCATTGAGTTGTTGCTGGTTAAGTCTAAAGGTGAACCTTCCGTAGTATTTTAACCTCGGTGTACGGAGTAGGTTATTTGAAGTCTGGACGATATATATTCAGCAATTTCCTAAACCAGGTGAGTTAGTGTTGTGGCCTGTTAGGGGCCAGAAAACAACAATACGGAAAGAAGAAAGTAGGTTAAACAAGTGTAATGAAATAACAGATATATACAAAGTAAGAGCGTGATTAGTCAACAGATAGAAGTGTCCGTCCAAATTGTCAGGTTACACTGCGTCTCGACTGCCAATATTTAACAGTCCCACCCCACGAGGAGTGTATGCGCCATAAGGCCAAGTTTAACGTGGGTTTGGCCGAGCCTACGGGCAAAAATATTCCCTTAGAACCCGCATAAGCGGATTTGGGATCTGTCTACCTCCCAGGACGAAACTTTGCCCTTCGGCAAAGCTTCGTCCGGGTTCCTCTCTGCCAAAGCAGAGAGTTCGACAGAAGTCGCACACACTCAGAGACTGAAGGTCGACTGCCCGCCTAGGAAGTCTCGCAGGTTAGTATTTATGAAGGAGGATGAGTTCATTCTAATGTAGATAGTTTACTATAACAGTTAGGTTGACCAGAAAGCCGGAAGCAGGGACCTCTGCAAAACCGGAAGTTCAGGGCTTGTTGCAAGCATGTTCATTAACGCCGATAAACCAGGTGCGTTAGGTTGAGATAGAGATGCCGGAAGTAGGGGGTGCTGGCGTTACATGGTTAAGTCCGTTGATGAAATACATGTTGAAACGGCGGAAAAATATTAGCCAATGTTGAGTCAATGCTCAGGATTGCCGAAAAGTAAAGATCCGAGACAGCCGGAAATGATAAAGGCTAGGGATGCCAGAAGATAAAACACCGAAAGGCTAGAAATACCGGAAGTAAAGGTCCGTAGTAGCCGGAAGTAATAACGGGCAAGAGTGCCGAAAGGAAGAATGGATAGGAAAGCCCAACGAGCGTCCAGTTGGCAGACAAAAATAAAAGTGAATGTAACTCAATACATAATCCGTCCAGGCCCCTGGTCAAAAAGACCAGGGTGCCTGCATTTCATCTGGTCCTCGTCCTCCTCCAGTTCAGCGAGAAGTCGCTGGGTTATATGATAAGGGAGTATAAACATTAACTGGTCCTGCATATCTGCATAATATTTAAATAAAATCAATTCAGAGTTGCTACAAAGTATAAAAGTTATACAAATGTTCACAAAGAGTATTCAGACTAAGTTCGTAATTTTTAAACAACTAAAAAGACATTAGGTTTATTTATTATAAATGTTAATGAACTTGCTATATAAAAATTTAAGCATGCCCAAAACTTTACTAAAAAAGAGCATATCCTGATGAAAAAAAGCCCCAAACTTGATTTTTAAAAATTTGTATTGTCTAAATGCTTATGCCATTATTAAGAGGAAAAACCAAAGTATTTTTTGAGTACTTTTTTTCACTTCTTAATCCTTTCTAGCACGTCCGAAATTTTAGCTAAAAATCTTGATTTTTTGAGTCATCAAAATTGACGTAAAATCAATCATGTCAGCCATTATTGACAGTTTTATAAACAAAAAAAGCAAATTTCCCGTTTAAAAATCTTTTAATATTCAATTATACTTTTTTCAAAAGTTATTTTATGAAAATTAGAAAATTTAAAGTATACTTAATGTTATTTGAAAGAAACATTATTTACATTTTTATCAGAAAATTTTTTAAGAGAGACATTTCCAACAGTGGTCTTTGTCTTGTTTTTCTTTTTTTTTTTTTTGGTGTGGGCGGCGGTCTGATTGAGAGGTGTTAACTGATGTACGTCAATCTCTCGACAAATTACGTCAGGGGAATTTATCGGATGGTAGGATAGAAGTGACAAAATTTGTGCTAACCACCTCTACTAACCAGTGAGCCTGAAAAATACAGTTTCCAATTTTTTTTTTATTACCTTACGTTTGAGGGAGAATTCGGGAATGAAATAATTCTGGAATAAAAATAACATTTAAACTTTTAACATATATTTAATTTTAACATAAAAATTCTGGAATAAAAATAACATTTAAACTACGAAAAATACATTTATAATTCAAATTTTATAAGACAAAAAAATGAGTAGCAATAAAATTTTATTTTACACATAAAATTTTATGTTTTTTTCTTTTGATTATCTTATCTTGTAAGTGATGGGATTTATTACAAGCTGTTGACAGACGTTTATTGCTGGCTCGCTGGCCTTTGACCCAGATATATCAAAGTCAAATTGGCTTAATGTTCCTTTCACTTTTTTTTTTTTTTTTTTTAAAGGATGTCCTGGTTTCCGGTGGTCAGGAATTGCGAATAAATCTTTCGCCTTTTACTAAAGATTTTCATGGCCGGATGTCATTTTCTTTAACCCCTGGCTGCCATATAATTGAAAATTACCAATGAACTTTGTTGCATTTTGACCACTTTCCCTATGAATGTTGTTTTTCATTAAACTCTCAATTTTATGCCTGAAATAATTTGATTATGATTTAGGTTTCTAATTCTCCCCACCTAAAAAAAAAAACAAAAAAAAAAAAAACAGGAAAATGAAAATAAATAAATAAATAAAAATAACTCTAGCACACGTAATATGTTTTTTTTTTTTTTTTTTTTTTTCAGAAATGTGCATCCATAGTTTTGTCAGAGACGATGTTAATGATTTTATTTTTTTTGCATAATAAAAAATTATTTTAAAATAGATGCAAATAATAGATTTTAATAAGGTTTCTAATTTATGATCTGTAAAAATATAACTTTTTAATAAGAGAATTTCTAGAGGTTTACTGTTTCAAATTTAGTTTTAAAAGGATTATCAATTTGTTCACTTGAAAAAAAAAAAACAATTCTTGTAAAAATCCATTTTTCAACCGAAAAAAATTGGCTTCAGACAAAAACGTCCTTAATATATATTATTGATAAAAGCCATTAAATGCTGTTTTCATTAAATAATGTCTTAGTATTCTTGAGTTTTGTATTTTAAATTCAGCGCTAAATTTTGGATCGTTACAAATAAAAATTTGACACGAAATTGATGATTTATATTCCTCGAAGTCTTCTTCATCTAATTAAAAAATTACAGAGTTACACAGATATTAGATTTAAAGTTTTCATAAAATTAAGTAAGGCGGGTATCAGACGTAAGAAAATATATTTTTACCATAACTTTCTAAAAAACAAACATTTCTAAAATAAATTCATTCGCTTTTGAATAAGTTTTGAAAGTTTCATTACATTCCGACAATTATTTGATTTTTGCAAGAATTTCCACATTAATGTGTTTTCAACTGAAAAAAACTTAATGTTAAATATTAGGTAACCTCTGACTTAAAAAAAAAAAAAAATTTTCCAAGATTTTCAACCAAAATTTCAAACGTTCTAAAAAGGAATAAAAAATTTTTAAAAATGATAAAAAAAATACTTTGGTCTCTCCCGCATAAACTTTTTCGCGGTAAAATTTTGTTTTTATTGTTTGTGGCCTTTTTCATCAGGGTGAAGGGTTGAGCGTACCCGGATTAAAAGGAGAATTTAATACGGGATACCCTGCCCACAAAATACAACGCAAATTTCAAGAAGAAACAACACGATAAGGAACGTTTGTAGAAAATAGAACATTGTATATTTATTATCTTGTGAATAGGTTAAAAAAGATTAATGGTTTAGTTCGTTTAAGCAAAGTGTGATTTTGACAAAAATGTCTGTGTTCGCTGTCTTTCAACAGAGTAGCAGAGTAATGTCTGTTTCTTTCGTTTTTTGTATAGGTGTAAAGGAAAAAAGGGCGATCAATTTAAGTTGAAAAAGAGAGTGTGGATGAGAAATAAAAAATAAGAGGAAAATGTACTTATCGGGTTGAATTGTTTTGGAGTCAGTTGTAAAGTTGTTGTTGTTTTCCTTTCCTACTCCACTTTCGGCTCTTAGTGTCGGGTTGAGTCAGTGATGGAATTTACTGTCAGTCTTCTGTCCTCTATGATCTCTGCGCCTTTCTGACTGGTGATTGACTTGAAACTCTCTATTTATTGTTGACTTTTTTTTTCACACTGGCTAGTTATCTTTTTTTTAGTTTAGCAAATCGCCTCCTTTCATTGGTCAGAAAATTAATTTCACACCTTATTGCGAAATCTGTTTTTAGTCGTTTTGATCCGATTTTCCTGGTGTGCAAATCTACTTTGTGTTTTTTTATCATTTGTTGGAATGATATAGGATTTGTATCCTATAAGGGCATGCCATTTTTTAGCGAAAAAGTGGACAAATCTAATTAAATTGAAGGTCAAGGTCATGAACATATATACCGTCTGCCCTTGATCACATGAACGGAGTAGCAAAGGGCTACGATATTTCCAAAACGATGCAAACTATGGCATTTTCTGCATTGTTTGTTGTAAAAATAGAGCTCGTCTGCATTGTTTGTTGTAAAAATAGAGGTCCTCTTTTCTTCTACCATGACTTTTTCCACACCTTGCACAGAGTACACTGCCTAGTACTTCTTATAGCCACATCTTTTTGCTTTTGTCTGCAGTCTACCGAAATACTGATCAATTGTTTCTTTGTTCTGTTGAACTGAAGTAAAACTTGTCGGTGTTAACTCCGCTTCAGTTGTCCAAATTGTTCACTAGAGGACGCTCTCGCTACCCTATGAATAGTGGGCGATTTTTTGCCTCGTTCTCTTTTTCATTTCTTCATTTTCAGCCAACACATCTACAATGTAAGCTCTCGCAGCAGATTGCGCCTTCCCATTTGTGGAAGACGCCATGAACATTACACACACGTACACGTACGTACGAACATTCACCAAAATACAAACTCTCTACGTTCACACACAAATGTTAATGTCTATGTCCATTGTAAATTTTGTTGTTTAATACATATATTTGTTGATATATATTGTATATATAAATTCATGAATAATTCATACAAAAAACAAATATAGGGGTTAATGATTTAAATGGCGAGAATACATCATCGCAAACAATATAAATAAGATACATCAACCCCGAACCTGTATATGAATGATATAATAATCTTAATAATAACATAAGCATTTTGACGATAAAACTTTATTTTCGTTAAGTTTGTGTCATTTTTTTATTACGCTATGCTGTTTTCCCGCGAAAAAGTGGAGGTACCTACTTTTGAGAAAGGAACAAATTCTTCCTTAACACCGTTTTTTGTGATTACCTTGCTCTGACAGCAGTTTGCGTTCAGGAACTACATGCGTTCTACTTTCAAATAATTAATCTTTTTTTTAATTGCAATTTTTAAAAAAAAGAAAATAGGAAGTTTTATTAATTACAAAATATTATCGAGCTTGAGAACGAAATATCAAGTCCAGCAACACACAGCTTCTTAAATCCTATTTGTTTTTTAGTTTTTTTTTTGTATGTTTTTTTCTCCCTGAAAAGGTGAGACGAACCGTTATTGACTTAAAAGCCCCACAAAACATTTTAAATAATTTAAATGTCTTTTTTTCAAAGACTTTGGTTACATTTCGGTTTTATTTTAAGGATAGCAACCTAAAGCGAATGAGATTAAAAAGAAAAATTAATTTACGCAGGTACCTTCATGAAATCGCTAAAAAAAAAAAAGAGAATGATAAAAAAGTAAAACGGACTTGATGAATTTTTTTTTTATTGTCTAAATATTCATGTTATTATTTAGATGAAAGAACAAAGTATTTTTTGATTATTTTTTGAAAATTTTTAATCCTTGTTTTACTATTTTTTTTGAGTCAGCGAAATTACTAAAAAATCGCTATATTAGACATTTTTTAGGATTTTGTAAACAGAAGTCAAATTCTCCGTTTAAAAATCTTGCAAAAATCAATTATACATTTTTCAAAATTTATTTGAAGAAAATTAGCAAATTTAAAATTTATTTAATATATTTTGAAAGAAACATTTTACTTTCTTCGCAAAAATATGTAGTTTAAAATAAGAGAAAACATGTCTTAACATTGGTGACGATTGACGGTTTCATCGTGTATTGACAGGTACGGAGAGACAGAAGTGCTATAATCTTTTCTAGTTTTAAGTGAACCAGCTTATTTACCTCGTAATTTTTAAAGTAAGAAAATCTTTTAGCAGTCTAATATATATATATATATATATATATATATATATATATATATTTTAACTATTTATGTTTATTGATACTTTCTAGAGAAATTAAAAATGCTATAAAAAATTCAAATTTTTCACTGAAAAATGAATTTTTGCAGAATTTGTTTTCATTTTTTACAATTTAAAATTGAATAATGTATAAAGATTTTGCATCTTTTAAAGTCGAACTTAGATAATTTTTAGGGAATATTGTTATTAAAACTATATTTATAAATAATATATTTTAAAGCTTATTACAATCTGAAGACCCTGACTATTGTTATTTTTCTGTCGTCAATAAATAAATTAATACATCAGAAAACCCACGTGATGTATTCACACTCTTTGGGGCCATTCATACATTTGAAATAAACCTTTTTTCTTTTTTCTTTTTTTTTTTTTTTCTTTTCTGACAATGTTGTCCTTATTCAAAAAAAGTAACTAAAAGCTTTTGAAATTAAATAATAACTTTGTTTTATTGTGTTTTTTATATTACAATTCAAAGCTGAATTTTGGTAACTGGATGAGTACCTTCTACACGTCTCTCAAAACATAAAATGACCCCATTGACACAATGAACATCGTTAAATGTGTCATTGACAGTGTGAGGGTACACAGTGAGAACCCCATGTCTATTTTCACCTGTAAGGACTTCTTTGGAAATCTATTACCAAAGAAAGTAAACAATAGCTCCAACCTGGAGATGGTTTCATTTGTTGAGGAAAGTTCAAAAAAAATTTTTTTACACTGTTCGAAAATGGGAAAGTAAATTGCACCTTGATGGAAAATTATATGCAACCGATTCCCTTGAAATCTAGTGATGAAGGACAATGGAAGCCCTTGTTGTTTAATAAAGGTCTTCATATCATTAATAATCCCTAATTGATCACTCAACTGGTGAGAATTCAAGCCCACAACAATTCGGCATGCTAGGCACTCATTCACATTGGAAGATGTTGTACAGGTCTCACATTCCCTCAGAACCTTCCTCAACTTTCTTGTGATTGATTCCAGTGGGTGAAAATTACAGTACAACTCCACAAGTTAAACATGCCACTCCTCCAATAGTGAAACTGTTGAATGATTGACGGGAGCCCGGTCTGTTAAGAAGCAATTCTTTTTCAAAATTATGTTATTCAAACTGGCATCAACACTTTCACTAGTAGACAGTGAGCCTACTTTGCCTAATTTATCGATGCAGTCACAAATATGCTGCTTGTAGTCGATAGCAATCCCTCCAAGAAGACGTTCCAGTGACACAAGATGAGAGGATGATGGTGCTGTTAATACCACACAGTTCACATGGTTTCCATCTTGTGTTGTTGAATCAAAAACTAAAGTGCAGTTTTCTGCACTTTGTACTGCACTCAACATCTTGGTATCTGAAAGGAAGTCAAGCTCCCCGCAATTCTGTAAACTGTAGTAGAACTTCTTTTTAAACAGTTTTCCAGTGACAGGGTTCCCAAAATATTTTTCACAACTTGTGGAATACAAGAAGCAGGAATTATGGCTAAAATACAGTCATAATTGAGTTTCCTGCTAACAAAATGATTGGAACTTTCTTTCTGTAGTTCTTTTTTTTTTTGTATTTCTTTTATTTTCCTATAATTCTTTTATTTATTTATTTTTTGTAGTTCTTTTATTTTTTCTATAATTCTTTTATTTATGTATTTTTTGCAGTTTTTTATTTATTTTTTGTAGTTCTTTTATTTTTTCTATAATTCTTTTATTTATGTATTTTTTGCAGTTTTTTATTTATTTTTTTTAGTTCTTTTATTTTTTCTATAATTCTTTTATTTATTTATTTTTTTGGGGTTCTTTTATTTTTCTGTAGTTCTTTTTTTGTAGTTATTTTATTTTTTTCTGTAGTTCTTTTATTTTTTCTATAATTCTTTTATTTATGTATTTTTTGCAGGTTTTTTGTTAATTTTTTTGTAGTTCTTTCATTTTCTATAATTCTTTTATATATTTATTTTTTTGGAGTTCTTTTATTTTTTGTGGTTCTTTTATTTTTTTTCTATAATTCTTTTATTTATTTTTTTATAGTTCTTTTATTTTTATTGTAGTTCTTTTAATTCTTTTATTTATTTATTTTTTTGCAGTTCTTTTATTTTTTCTGTAGTTCGTTTTTGGTAGTTCTTTCATTTTCTATAATTCTTTTACGTAATATTTATTTTTTTTTTTGTAGTTCTTTTATTTTTCTGTAGTTCTTTTATTTTCTATAATTCTTTTATTTATTTATTTTTTGCAGTTCTTTTATTTATTTATTTATTTATTTTGTAGTTCTTTTATTTTTTTTAAGTGATATTATTTTACTTTTTTATTTTTTGTTTCCAATTTTATTTTCTGGGTTTTTAATTTTCGAAAATCAGTGGAAGATGAATTCTGGGAAGAAGTTTTAGGCAGATTTGAAGTTGTAGCCAGTTTGGTATTTGAGGGTGAAGAAAGGGTTTTAGGAAACGTATAGTCCATTGTTCCTTCATATTACAATTTAACGCGTGTTTTGAGATGATAATAAAAATAGTATGATTTGGGTGTGACAGTAAAAGACTATTACAATTGACCTGTGAATTTGATCACCCTGAGTAAATATACGTTATTTTCTTTATATATTATTTTTAAGCAAAAAATAAGCATTGCCTATACACAAACCTATTAATTCATTCATAAATTTACTAATTGTCTTTCAGACAAATCTCCCGGGTAAATATTGGATTTTTGAAATGTTTTAATTTTCTTGTTTTCACTTTTCGTCAATAAAAATAAAAATAAAAAAAAAAACTGTTTGCGATACGATGTTGTGACATATTGTCTGAACCCAGACTATTTTTGAACCAGGAACAAATTTTTCTTTTACACCGTTTAAAGAGACTTAAAAAATAATGAAAAGGAGAAATAACCACGTCAGTCTACTTATTCACAGTCTAGCATGCACACACACACATATGCACACATACAGACACTCACACAATGAAAGAAGAAACAAATCGACCTACACTAATAAAAAATGCATAAATTATTCTTGTTAATTAATATAAAAGTAATGAAAATGAGAAAATAACCATTCAGTTGCTGGTATCTCCTGACGAGTGAACGAAGCGTCTACGAAACTAGAGTCGAGATGCTGAAAATAAAATCAATCTGTTAAGTGATATAATTTTATTATCCCTATTAATGTTATTGTTCTATCTCTGATATTGTGTAATTCGTCAAAATAGTCTGCCTGCCATAAATGACTTCCATTCAGAATTCCACTGACTGACAGCATTTTTGTCTTCACACTGACGTATTCTGTTGTCACTTTTACATTAAAAAAAGACAAACAGAAGAAGAAGGTTAAGTTCCAGTACTAGTAATTTTTGTAAAATTGATTCAGTATATAAAAAACAACCTCAACGCTTGTAAAGCAGCATTCCACAGCCAAGATGACTAGGATCAAAGTATAGTAACTGTTCCCGTAGCAGACAGCCGACACACGGCTCCAGCCATCAGCAGCAGCCTCATTTACAGTTCGCCATCGACCGCCGCTCCAACATCAGTGATATGCGATAAAACCGTCCTTTTCAAGATAAAACTTTTCAACAACTACAAAACTGTCATTTTCGGGACAAAAATTCTCAATGCCTACAAAACTGTCCTTTTCAGGCCAACTCTCTTCTCACGTTCTACATGAACATGCAGAAATTTTTTTTTGCTTTGTGCATTGTAACCTTATTTTTGTCGATGTATTTTCTCGAACAATAATAAACTTGACAATATATTTTTTTACTCAAGACTTCGTTTTGGTTTGTTGTTGCTTTCCGTTATTCAAATATCAGTTTGCGGGCACATTATCATCCGCAACAACACTACCATTGTTATCGCATTCTACCCGCCTCTCTCTCTCTCTCTCTCTCTCTCTCTCTCTCTCTCTCTCTCTCTCTCTCTAAAGAGAAATACTATAAATGATGTTTATGTGTGACCTTGATTAAACCTTATGGGTTACCGTGCATAAATAAATGTCATTTTCGCTATATTTTGATTTGATATTTAAGAAAAAATATAAGAATTATTTTTATTTTTTATTTTTTTTTACCAAGTTAATTAATTTTTAAATTTGATAATTTTCTTTGAAACAAATCACCTGGATAAGTACTGGATTTTTAAGAGGTTTTTAATTTCGTTATGTTAAGTTTTCATCAATATTAAAATTTTATGAAAAATCATAAAAAAATAAATAAATAAACAGATTGAAATTGCAATATACAATGTTATGACATATCGTTTTTCACCAAGGAACAAATTCTTCTTTGACACCGTTTCCTGTAATTTCGTTTTTTTTTTTATTCTGGTCGCTGTCTGTGTTCAGAAACTACATGTATTCTATTTTTCAAATAATTAATCTATTTTAATTGCAATTTCTTTAAAAATAGGAAGTTTTATTGATTACAAAATATTGTCGAGATTGAGGAAGAAATATCAAGTCCAACAACAACAGCAACTTAATCCTGTTTGTTTTTTGTATGAAAAGAAAAAGATTTTAAAGATTCGCCCTGCAGTGAAAAAAGGTAAGTGAAACGAACCGTAACGGACTTTCTAAAAGCCCCCTTCACCAATACACGTTTTAAATAATTATGTCTTTGAAAGAAATTCGGTTTACATTTTGGTTTTATTTGAATTGCAATAACCAATGCAAATGAGAATTAAAAAGAAAAATTAATTTCCTTTTAAATAAATATTTATTTTTTAGGTATGTCCCAGTCCCAGGTAACGCTAAAAAAGTGGTATACCCTGGAGAAAAAAGGTCCCCAAATTGATAAAAAAAATTGTAAAGTGTAAAAAAATTAAAGAGGGAAGACCAAGGTATTTTTTAATTATTTAAAAAAAATTTTTTTTTTCATTTGCAGCATTTTTTTAAATTTAGGTTGAAAAATCTTTTTTTTTTTTTTTTTTTTTTTTTTTTTTAGGTCAAAAATTACGTAATATTAACATTACTTGTTTTTCACTGTTTTCTGTTTAAAAAAACACATTGATTTGGAAAATCTTGCAAAAATCAAGTACTTGTTGGATTTTAATGAAACTTTCAGAACTTATTCACAAATGATTGAAATTATTTTAGAAATGTTTGTCATTTTGAAAGTCATGGTATAAATATTATTTTTCTATATCTGTTACACCCTCGAACTTAATTTTATGAAAACTTCAAAAATTTATTTTTGAAGCCTGATAATTTTTTTTCAGTTAAATACACAAGAAGACTCTGAAGATTCTAAATCATCGATTTTTTTTGGTAAAAATATGTGCAAAATTGTCCAAACTTTTACCTCAATTGTAAACATAAAATAAGACTAATATTTAATTCAAAAAACTTATGACTTTTCTGAATAACATATACTACGGTAATTCTTATCTGAAAAAAAAAAAAAAAATTTGATGAAAAATGAATTTTTACAATAATTTTTTTCTTTTTTCTATTTTAAATACACAATATGACAAAATGTTGTTATATATTTTAAAATTAAGTTTCTGTATGAAGCTTTATGGAAATAACATTATGTTCCCTACTTTTTAAAGATCATAAATTTAAAAGTTCATAAAAATTTGACAACCGTTAACATTTTTAAAATAATTTTTTAATATTCCAAAATTGTACTTAAAATCGCCTCCAACGAAAGTATGGATGCATAGCTTTGAAATAAGGTCGACTTGTTTCTCTTGATAGAAGCAAGTTCTTTTTACTTCAGAAATTGCTTTGCATTCATTCAGTTAAGAAAGTTATTTTTTTTTTTTTTTAATTTACTAACCATGTTCACTTAAAATTAGAACGAATTACATCACTTCTGCGCTACCGTACGATAAATTCGCTTGACGTAAGTTGTCAATATATTGACACCCGTCAATTAACACCCTTCAATCACGCACCCGCGCGAGTACTTCGGTTGGAAATATCTCTATTAAAAAATTTTCTGCTAAAAAAGTAAGTGTTTCTTTCAAATTACATTAAGTATACTTTAATCATTCTAAATTTCCTAAGATAACAAAAAAAACGGTGTAACTGAATT
Organism: Acanthosepion lycidas; assembly: GCA_963932145.1. Classification (NCBI taxonomy): domain Eukaryota; kingdom Metazoa; phylum Mollusca; class Cephalopoda; order Sepiida; family Sepiidae; genus Acanthosepion; species Acanthosepion lycidas. The sequence goes on along the minus strand of OZ010575.1, from coordinate 99,604,704 downwards.
TTAATTGATTTTTGAACTAATTTTTTTTTTTTTTTTTTTTTTTTACAAATTCAGGCAGAAATGTCGATAAATCAATTTTACTGATTTTTTTTTTATTCAAGAAAAAAGAGATTTTTAAATAAAATTTTTAAAATTTATAGGAAGGATTAAAAAATCTGAAAAAATATTCAAAAAATACTTTGGTCTTCCCTCTTTAATTTTAACATAAACATTTACAAGTTAAAAATTTTTTTTATCAATTTGCGGAGCTTTTTTCTCCAGGGTATACCACTTTTTTAGCATTACCTTGGACATACCTATATTTTCAATCATTTTTTAAAAACATCATTGACATGTTCTTTTTTTTTTTTTTTACTCGTCTTTGATCAAATCGTCATTTTCGGAGAAAAGTAATCTCTTAAAAACAAAAAAAACAATATTGTAGAGTATGGACTGTTGAATTGTGGTTAGAGCATTTCCATTTTTTAGTAAAATAGTTTTGCTTCATTGCATTTATTTATTTATTTTACAATTCAGAGCAGGTTTTTTGGTGAATGGGTTAAAAAATGTTTTACAAAAAATAAATTGATGATTTACTATCTCCAAGGAGTCTTCCTTAACCAATAAAAAAAAAATTAAAAAATCCCCGCCCTTAAATATTTAATTTCTCAAAATTTTATGAAATTAAGTCAGTGGGTGAATAATATATATATAAAAAAAAAAAAAATTTCAATCATTTCTGAATATGTCCTGAAAGTTTCATTTAAATTCCACAATTATTTGATTTTTGAAAGAATTTCCAAATCAACATGTTTTTCACTGGAAAAAGCGCAAAAAGAACAAACCTCTACCATTGGTCTGCAGCTGACGTAAAAAAAACAAAAAAACAAATGATTTTTAACCAAAATTTCAAACGTGCTACAAAGGAGTAAAAAAATTTCAAAACATAAAAAAAAATAATTTGGTCTTTCCTCTTAATAATAAACATTTTAATGACAAAACTTTGTTTTTATTGAGTTAGGGGCCTTTTTTCATCATGCTATTGTTTTTTACGCGACCAAGTGGAGGTCCCTAACTAAAACTATGACATTATTTAATTAAAAAAGTTTTTCATTGCTTTGATAAATAAGATTTATTAAGGACACTCTTGTCTTAAGAAGAAAATTTTTTCGATAAATAATTAATTTTTTTAAAAATTGTTTTCTTTTTTTCTTTTTTTTTTTAATTTTAATTAAATAATTTATTATATTAAAAAATCGTTTAAAATTCTGCTTTGCTTGAACCCGGCGGATTTTTGATATTGTTAAGTGAAAAGTACATTTATGAATCAAAAATTGAAAAGCTCATAGCAGTTGTTTGTAACCAAATATTTTTAAAATAATTAAAAACAAAAATATTAGTATTAGTATTTAAGCATTCCCAATTTCTACCTATGAGAACCTATACATGAAATAATTTTTAAAAACAAATATATTTAAGGCTATTGGGTTAAAATAATAAAAGTTTAAACAATTATGTAATTAATAATAAAATAACCATCATGATAACAATAAATAAAATACTGTAATGTTTCATAAATTATTGATTTTTACCTGTATCATGGTATTTACATCAGTTATTAAATTTTAAAATTAATCTAAGAAAATTTTATATTATTTTAAATGTTATTTTTTCGTAAAGTATCTTCAAATATAAATAAAAGTCAATAAAATGTTAGATAATTGCTGAAAATATTATGTTAATTTGTAAAAATTGCTAGGTAGTTAAATATCGAAAAAATGCTTTACAACTGTAATGGATCCTCCCTGTTCTTTTCTATAAATACTTTCATGGTAATTGTTGTGAATAACTTTCCTCTGTGGATTTAAGGGCAGTACTAGATTGGCATCATTTTACAGTTGAAATAGCCAGATGTAACTGTTAAGTTCTACGCTAACAGTTTCTTCTCTGGGCCTCTATTTTAGTTTCTTGCTTTCCAGTCAGCTTCTTGATTCATGATGAATGGTTGACTGACGTTTTTTTATCTGTAAATTGCCATGATGTTTTCATAAAGATATTGGAGAGATTTCTAGTGTTTTTTTCCTTCTATATGCATAGTGTTTAATGTATAAGAAATGGGGGTTACTAATTAAATAATAATGCAAGAGTTTAATCTTCATTAATTTACTTTTTATTTCCATCAATATTTGATCACTTCCTCTCAACCAGTCTCTGGTATACAGCCCTTGTTTTCATCCCATACTCTATCTGGCAATATTTCTTTATGCAGTGTATGAGAGTCTGTCCAAATCTGTGCAGCTGTTGTTTGTATATCCACCTCTCCAACATTCTTGTTCTCTTGCCTGCTATGCTGGATGCAGTTGTGAGTTCCTGTCCTTCTCTTTACTCAATGGCTGTGAGTAACCCTAAATCAACCCCATGGCTTCATTTGATGGTCAAGTGTGAAATTTGAATGTAGTATATATCTGGCATAATACTATACATAGTTTTGAATTCAAATTTGTCCTTTCCTAGTATAGAACTCAGCTTCATGATTTTGTTTTTCTGTTCCAATGCCCATTCTAACACCTACATATTCATGTCTATGATGTAATAATAATCTATTGACAAATTTGCTCTAGTTTCATGTGCCTTCCAGAATAAAGTATATCCTATTGCATTGTACAATTGATTTTTAAACTAGTTTCATAATCCGATATTGTATATTTCCTACCTGTATTTCCTATGAATTATTTTTTAATTTTATTTTGCAGCTTGCATCTTAGAGGGGACCTGAAAACCATGATGAATATTCAGGAATCAAAGAAGCATTTTTACACTGAGTGAACAGCTAAAGAATTTTACAAAGTTCACACAGAGAGGTTATACATACAAGAAAACTGTGGAGTTAGATTGAAAACATGCTACACACTGGAGAAGGACTTTTCCACTGTGAAATCTGTGAATATAAATCTTGTCAAAATGCAGATCTCAAAAAGCACATGCTAACACACTCTGGAGAAAAACGTTTCCACTGTGAAATCTGTGGATATAAGTCTTCCCGAAATGGAGATCTCAAAAAGCATGTGTTAACACACACTGGAGAGAAACCTTTTCACTGTGAAATCTGTGGATTTAAGTGTTCCCTAAGTTCAACTCTCAAACTACACATGCTAACACACACAGGAGAGAAACGTTTTCACTGTGAAATCTGTGATTGTAAGTTTTCCCAAAATTCACATCTCAAACAACACAAGTTAACACACACTGGAGAGAAACGTTTCCACTGTGAAATCTGTGGATATAGATCTTCCCGAAATGCAGATGTCAAAAAGCACATGTTAACACACACTGGAGAGAAAGCGTTCCACTGTGAAATTTGTGGATTTAAGTGTTCCGTAAGTTCAAGTCTCAAACAACACATGCTAACACACACAGGAGAGAAACGTTTTCACTGTGAAATGTGTGAGTGTAAGTTTTTCCGAAATTCACATCTCAAACGACACATGTTAACACACACTGGAGAGAAACCTTTCCACTGTGAAATTTGTAGGTTTAAGTGTTCCCGAAGTTCAAGTCTCAAACAACACATGTTAACACACACAGGAGAAAAACGTTTCCATTGTGAAATCTGTGGGTTTAAGTTTTCCAAGAGTTCTAATCTCACACGACACATGTTAACACACACTGGAGAGAAATGTTTCCACTGTGAAATCTGTGGATATAAATCTTCCCGAAATGCGGATGTCAAAAAGCACATGTTAACACACACTGGACAGAAACCTTTCCACTGTGAAATCTGTGGATTTAAGTGTTCCCAAAGTTCTACTCTAAAACAACACGTGCTAACACACAGGTGAGAAATGTTTCCACTGTGAAATCTGTGGATTTCAGTTTTCCAGAAGTTCAAGTCACACACAACATATTTCTCCTCACACTAGAGAGAAACGTTTCCACTGTGTACTCTGTGGACACTCGAGAGAAAACATTTCTCGGACAACTCATGTTAACTCACATGTGAGAAACAATTTCACCTTGAAATCTGTGGATGTAAGCAGATATAAAATATTACTGAGAAGTATTTGGTAGCTTGCTATACATCATAAGAAAACAATCTACAGTGGCCTTGTCCATATGTGATATGAAATGTATACCATTTGCAGTCACAATACAAGAAGCAAAATTGCTTATCCCAAATGAAATTTATTGAAATGGGTGGGAAAACTAACCTCTTTCACAAATATTTATACTGGGTTTTCTAATAAAATAGGCTCTTCTGTATACAATTCTTTCATTATCGAATAACCGTTGAAAATTTTGTCTAATTCTCATAATTCCCTGAACTTTGTTGCATTTTCAAAGACGAGATAATGTTTATTTGCTTTCACTTCAGAAAAAGTTAATTTGGTGGTACCTTGTATACAGTAATTGGGGTGATAAAAGGAAAACTCCTATTGACACACAGGTTTTTGTGAATACATTTGTTGAACTTTGCCAAATTATCTTTATTATACTCCAATAAATCTTTATATAAATATTTAAAACTGCTTGTTTGTACATACATATATATATTGGAGCAATTACTGGATTTCTTTTAATCAGGTGTTATTTTTTATTCCTAGAAACTAGGTATTGCCAAAGAAAATTTTATTGATAATCGAAAAAATTATTCTAATCAATTTAAGTGTGATTTGAAATACAGCAAAGTATTTTGCTTATTGGAAACATTAAGTTTAATCTATTAGCCTGGAATTAAAACTGAAATGTAAACTTCAAGAAATATTTTCCATTTTTCTTTTAAAGACTTTTTAAACCTGAGGCATCACTTTTTATTTTTGGAGGTAGATATTGCCAAGGATTCAAAAATGTTATTTATTTATTTTGAGTATAACAATATGATTTCTCACACATCAATAGAAGATAAGTAGATAAATTCCTTTTCTTTTAAGTACACTCAGCTATCTTGGTTTTGTAGAAATTTCATCTCCAATCCATCCTTGAGGCAAATGAATTGCTGGGTTTTCAGGATTCATGTCTCCAGTCTGCCTTTGAATTTGTAAACATAAAATTTTATCAATGATTTTAGTTCGTCATGAAAGTAGCCTTTGAAAGATTTTACCACCCATATGGCTTTGGGGTAGTCTCAAAACTTCCGGAACACAAGTGGATGAATAAGGGGGTGGGTCCCCAGTGATTATGCATGTAAGCTGAAAGAGGCATGAAGTCAGGAAGAAGAGGGTCTAGCCATGAGAGAAGTAGGTAGGTGACCGGGAGAGTTGGTAGCTGCCCAGCAGCCAGTGAGAGAAAGAACTGATAGTGAGGAACCAGGAGTTGCTGAGCCCAGAGGCCAGTGCGGAAGGGACCAGCTTAGAGAGATAGCAGTTCAGCTGAAGGAAAAGATAGCCAGCTAAATGAGAAACTGTATTGTTGGAAACTGCCAACCAGTGTCTTAAAAAAACATTCGCCATCATTATTTTTATTGATTGAAAATGATCACAGCCAAGAAGATGAACACATAGTTGGGTGTGTGTTATATACCATACTTTTGAACATAATTGGGTATGTCGGAATCTTCATAAATATGTTGTACACTATTGTAAGATAAGTAGGAGTAATATGCTAAGTAGTCCAGAGGGGTTTACCTAGTTCATGCCGCTGGCGAGTATTGTATTTTGTTGATGTTATAAAGATTACCATTCCATTTCCAATCTTTGTTTTGGTTGTTCCTCATTCAGTAACCTTTTATAGGTTACAATAGTGTGTATGCAGATACAATCAATATTGGATGTACAGATCAAAACTTGTCATAATCCTACCACGAATACCATCAAAGGAAGTCCTTAAATAAGATAATCAGCAATAAATTTAAACAATCAGATTCAAAATTAAAAAGGCCTGAGTGGATACACACTCCAAAATAATACTGGCATAAAGAATTACGCCTTGAAAAAGAGACCAGCAGTATATTGCAAATGGCTGTGACAGGTTTTGTGAATGGCTTTCCAATGTTCCACTTTCACTTTGTTATTACTTTGTTAGTCCTTTTGGCAATTTTTTAAAAAAATATCTGTCAGTCGACACTTGTTGAATTATTTCTCATCTATGTTGAGCTTGAGTGGAACTGGACAGCATTTTATGTTTTTGCTGTGTACTAGAAGGAAAGTTGACTTCATCTCAATTTTATTCATACCTTTTGTGTTGCTTGCATTTTCTTATGTATTTCATGTATATTCCTTTGTGTGAGCTGCATTCTGCAGAGAATGAGCTGTGTTTCCTCTGCTTATGAAATAGGCATGCTTGTGTGATGCGGGGCCTATTATAAGTGGGTACAACCGGTACTTTGTTTCAGGGCCCAAGAACTAACAAAGGCCCTGCTACAACCATGCAACACACCACCCTGAGAACGAACACTTTAGCCTGACATATACTTACATTCACATACTCAAACATCACTATACTTATCACACCACACTTATTTTTATTAGCACTTATTACTCAGTTATACTTATAGTATTTTTGACTAATAATTTAACCATGACCTCCTTAAGCCTATTTTTATAGACATATAACAGCAAGATTATTTACCTGCAGCCCAGGGTAGATGCATAAATTAGCATAATAATGTGACTAGTGCACACCAGAATGTTTTGCATCATCATGTGCCTGTATGTATTATTATTTTCTTTTGCAAGGACTTTATGTATTGTAATTGTTAAAGAGTTCAAGATCTTGAGGCAGACATGCTTCAATGTTGGATTACATTAATAATATTTACATGTATTTGCCATACAACTGGTACAAGTACTGGTGTACACTCACTCATCAAAAACTATTTGGGATCTACTATGTCTATAACCTGGTCTTGTTAATCTAACTAATTAAGTATTAAATATGGCATTGCCAGACAAGTTGATTTTGATAGTTTTATTAGGATTTTTACAAAAAACCAGAAAAGCACATTTTAGTTAGTACTCTAGTTAAATGTGAAATTTGTTTTTTGTTTTTTTTTGAAAAAAATTATGAATGTTTAAAAATCATTTCATTATGACAAAACAAAAGGTGATTGGTAAATGTAACTGTGAATACTGGTTTACGCTGTTGTATCAATTGAATATTTTCATTACATTATGTTATATTCTGAGCATAGAAATAATGCATTTATAAGAGTTTACATGTAGATCTACTGGCTGTGACGGCTTGTGTATAGACACTGCAAATCTGCAGCACTCCTTATTTTTACTTGCTATTATTGATTCAATATAATGAGTCTTTTTTTTTTCTTTAATCTTTTCTTTATACTATTACATTATATTATCCTTAAGCTTAATGTCAGTAGCCATTTCCTCATTCATGAAATTTACATAAATCCTTGTATTGGAATGCGTGCTTCACAGTTCCACTAATGCAGTGTTTGGCTGTTGTTCGCATATGCACATGTTCAAGAAGCTGAATGCTGCTTAGAGAGAGCACTCTCCTCACAGTGCCAACCCGTTTGTCTGAGTGTAAAGTAATTTATAGTATTTTTAACTAAGCATGTGTTCTTAAAAACCATGTACCATATTCTTGAATGTGATAAACAGTAGAAAACTATCAAGCTTCCAGGTATTCTATTTAATTCATTGTTGTTTTTTTTGGTTTGTTTTAGTGTAGAGAAAATTTTATAAATATAACCTTAACCTCCTTGAATGTCCATGAAATAAGTTCTGTGACAGTGAACTTCAACAGATTAAGTTTTCACAGTTGCCTCTCCATGAGTTAAGAGGCCGTTCAACACCTGATATTCAAATATCTCAACCAGGAATAAGCAACAATAAGAGATATATTCATAGCTTTAATTCTGAATTCTTTCACACTCCTCAAGGACACATGGCACAGTGGATAAAGGCGTTGGTTAGATCCAGTGACAGGACTCAAAGAGTGTGAGTTCAATACCTGGTTAAGTCAGTGGAGAACTTTCAGAGGGAAATTAACAGGAGATAATTGATAACTGACATCCATTAAACATGGCACGTGGAACTAGAACAGTCTACCCCAGTGAATGAAATAAAGGGTTCAGTTCGACATTCCAACCACCTGAAGAAGGCTGGAGTTTACAATGACCGAAACATGATAAATATGGTGACAAAGATGAGGACAATAGTAATAATAATGTAAATAATGTACATAATACCTCATCTCAGAAATATAGACAGACTGAGCAACATCTTTTGATAGTAGACCTTCCACATCCAGGTTTGACATGCACTTAGTCAAATATCACTATACTTATTACACTACATTCACTACTTTTGATTAGTAATTATTATATTTTATTGTAGGTCAATTTGAATAATCATATGATAACACCAAGTGTATCTACCTACAGTCCATATACATGGAACAAGTAGAAATTTTTTTAATGTGTTGTGGAAATTTTAAATTTTTCTTCACACACCTAAGTTCCCAAAGATTCTTTCTGCTGGTCTTAGAGGCAGTCTTTTACGTAGGTTGTTAACTCTGCTAACACTAATATCCGCTCCTGTGTCTATTTTAAATTTCACAAGGGTACGGTAAATTATAGCTTTGCAAACCATGTGTCGAGTGTTTTATTTATTTTTACTGAGTGATCTTTGAAAATAATTCGCCTTGTCACGTTTTATTTCACAAATATTCATCTTCTATCTAAAACATTGTGTGAAAATTTTTTTTTTTTTTTTTTTCTTCCAGTTACATTTTCTGCAAACTCTGGTCCCAGTCATATTTTTAGCTATATCTACCACACTATTTCTGGTTGTATGCTCTGTCTGGTTTTGGTTTTCTGGCCTTTACGCGGATCATTCGTATTTCATCCACATTCTTTGTTTGTCTTTTCTCAGTTTGTGCCCTGACTTGCTCACAACTTCACACTGTTTCTAGGGCTTTGACAAGTCTGGGGGTGATTTACAGACATTCCACTAGTTCTTTGTCTTGAAGTCCAGCTATAAATCTGTCTTTGATTTCTTCATCCATGTCAGTGAAGTCACATCTTTTTGGCATGTTTTTAATATTGTCTGTTATTGGGTAGAAAATAAATTTTAGGTGTGTTTTGATATGTATTCACCAGCGTTCACCAAATGTGTATAATGTTCTTGCAAATGCCATTATTGATTCTCTGGGGTCTTGCTTTCTTGCATGGAACATAGTCTATCCCTGTGGCTGATTATATGTGCCAATTAGGAGAATATCATACCAATTCATTAGTCATTTTTTTACTAGCTGGCTGGCTTGCTTTTAATTATTTTAAATACTTAAATTCTCCAATGACTTTCCTTATAATTGATATAAAAATTAAGCAATACAAAAAAGAATTTTTTCCACTGTCCTAAAATTAACTCAGTAAAGGGGTAGGTAACAGATGTAAAAAAGACAATATATATATTTTTAGTAAGATTTTCTGAAAAAAAGTAATGTTCCAAAAATAATTTCATCCATTTTCGGATAAATTCTGCCAATTTTATTAAAATCTGTCAATTTTCTAATTTTTCAAAAATTTTCAAGTCAATATATTTTTTATTCGGACTATTGTCCTCATCTTTATTTCATCAAGGACACATGGCTCAATGGATAAAGACGTTGGTTAGATCCAGTGACAGGACCCAGAGAGTGTGAGTTCAATACCCGGTTAAGGCAGTGGAGAACTTTCAGAGGGAAATTAACAGGAGATAACTGACATCCAAACATGGCACGTGGAACTAGAACAGTCTACCCCAGTGAGCGAAATAAAGGGTTCAGTTTAACATTCCAACCACCTGAAGAAGGCTGGAGCATACAATGGCCGAAACGTTGTGATAGATGTGGCGAAAAAGATGAGGACAATAGTCCCAATAATGTAAATAATGTGCATAATACCTCATCTCAGAAATATAGACAGACACTGAAAGATCCTTTTCTAGTGAATTTTTGGAAGTACCTAGATAAAATACATTATTTTCTTTTAGATTTGAGGGGAAGAAATTCTACACTGAATCGTGAATATGCTGTAATGATCTCACAATCATGTGAAATAAAAAAAATCTAATTCCCATGATTCCATAGAAAAAAAAGGGAACTGGCCTACTGGCAGGAAATGTAGACACTTCCTCTTTTTCAACCAGCACCTTTCAAAGAGACCACATGGATTTGGGAATCTCCAGGAACGAAGACCACTGATAAACCACTTCTCTTCTTAAATATTGCCTTAACTGATAGACTTATAACTTCCAAAACTCTATTCACCAACACAAACAGAAAATATTCTACTACGAACCACTTTCTTACTCCACCAAGCTTGTACAACAGCCTTCTTCAGATTATTTATTATAAATGTCTCACTTGGGCACCTTGAGGTGGTATAATGGTTAGCGAGCCTGTCTTGCTAGAACTGTTAGGTTGGTGCAAAAATAAGGTCGTTTTTTTGACGTTCAAACATGTGAGAAAACTACGTTATTTTTGCACCAACCTAATATTACAACTGAGTAGTGAGTTCGATCCTCACTGGGTGCCCCCTACTTTTGGCCTTGTGCCACATCTAAGCTATGCTTGGAAAATCACTATAAATGTCTCACTTTGTTGGGATGATTATATGTTGTAATTTACTAACAGAAACAGGAGTTGAGCAAGGATCATCATAAGAAAGTATTAGGTTGGTGCAAAAATAATGTCGTTTTCTCACATGTTTGAACGTCAAAAAACGATATTATTTTTGCACCAACCTAATATTTAAAAAAAATACTTGTACTTTTTTAGTGCAGTTTTGCACTGCATTCTGTTGCTGTTCATGATAAATCTTTTTCTATTATATTTTAATATTTGCTTAATGATTTTTCGAGTATAAACTTTTTAAAAAGAATTTTAATTTATTTTTTCATTTATAAAAAAAAAAAAAAAAAAAAAAAAGAAAATGATTATTTTTTTTTTAGACAGGAAGAAAAATAATTTCATCCATTTCCAAATAAATTCTGACAATTTTATTAAAATCCAACAATTATCTGATTTTTGAAGAATTTTCAAATTAATGTATTTTTCACCACAGAATGTGAATTTTTAGAAGTACCTAGATAAAATACATTATTTTCTTTAAGATTTTAGAAGAAGAAACTTTACTCTGAATTGTGAATATGTTGTAGTGATCTTCCAGTCATGTGAAATAAAATAAAAAAATAAAAATATGATTCCTTAGAAAAAAAAAAGGAAACCATCCTACTGGCTGGAAATACAGATTTTCTCTTTTTCAACTGACGTATTGCAAGGAGAGCATGTGGATTTGGGAAGCTCCAGGAATGAAGACCACTGATAAATCACTTCTTTTCTTAAATATAGATTTTACTGATAGACTTATAACTTCCAAAACTCTATTCACCAACACAAACAGGAAATATCTACTAACAATATTACAAGAACTTTCTTACGCAACTGAGCTTGTACAACAGTATCCTTCGGATTTTTTATTATAAATGTCTCACTTTGTTGTGGTGATGATTACATGTTTTTTACTAACCAAAACCAAGTGATAAGCAAAGTCCATCATAAAAATGTATTCAAAAAACACTACTTGTACTTTTTCAGTGCAATTTTGAAACTCATTCATTTGTAACAAGTCTTTTTTATTAAATAAAGTTATATTTGACTATTTGTTTAATGCCTTTTTCAAATATAAACTTTTTTTTTAAACAATTTTATTATTTTTTCATTCATACAAAAAAATGAAGATCTTTATTAATTCCCTTCTTTTTGTAGCTCTTCAGCTTCATCAATTTTAAAACCGGAATAGTTTTAAAAAAAGGGGACTCATTGGGTGAAGTTAAATATTTTATGACATCAAACATTAAGAAAATAAAAAAGGAATTAAACTCAAAAATATAATTTAAGTAGTTCTGGATTAATATCCATTTTGTACTTTTATAAGCTTAAGCAAAATCAATATTTAGAGATTATAGCCTATTTGATCTTTCGTATATTTTTACAATTTTACGTGTACTTTGTGATGGCAGTAAAAGACTTATGTAGACCTGTGGGATTGACGAAACCTCATCGGTTACCATGCTTAAATATGCGTTATTTTTGCTCTGTTTAACATGAAAAAGATGAGCATATTTATCAAATTTTGTGAATTCTTGAATTTAATGCCTTTGATTGCACCAAATATCTTGCACAAATATTGATTTTTTTTTTTTTTTTTTTTTTTTTAAGAAGTTTTTAATTTTTTGTTTTCACTTTTTGTCAAAATCAGAAAATCAGTGTTTGCCATACAATTCCCCTGTGCACTGAGACTATTTTTAAGCAAGGAACAAATTCTTCTTTTACACCGTCACTGTAATTATTTTGTTCTGCTCAGAAACTACAATACATGCATTCTATTTTTAAATAATTATTCTTTTTAATTGCAATTTCTTTGACAATATGAAGTTTTATTGATTACAAAATATTGTTGAGCTTAAGAAAGAAATATCAAAGCCAACAACAGACAGCAACTTAATCCAGTTTGTTTTTCTATGAAAAGGTTTGGATTCTCCCTGAAAATTTAAGTTACCATCAAAGATTGTGGTGCCCACATTGTTTTGGCTTATGAGCTATTTTTTTTAATAGCCAAGTGAAAATGATATATATAAAATAAAAATGCTAATCATGTTTGTATATATATATATGCACACATTTCATTGAATATGACAGACAAGGTGCTTTTATTTAGTTTTTTAAAAACACCTTGTCTGACGTATTCAATGAAATGTGCATTAAAGAAGGATTGATGCCTAAATACACATATATATATATATATATATATATATATATATTTTATTAGGTTGAAATCTTTGAATTTATGTTTTCTCTCAATTCAAATAACACATGGATACACACACTGGAGAGAAATGTTTCCAATGTGAAATCTGTGGATTTAAGTTTTCCTGAAATTCACATCTCAAACAGCACATTAAAAAAATAGTAAAATTAGCATAATGATGTGACTAGTGCACACCAGAATTTTTTGCATCATCATTTTGTTTTGCAAGTATTTTATGTATTGTAATTGTTAGAGAGTTCAAGATCTTACGGCAGAAAGCCGAGAATTCATGCTTCAATGTTTGATTACTTTTATAATGTTTACATGTAATCTCCATACAGCTGACAGAATCAAAAACTATTTAAGGTCTATGATGTCTACAGTCCAGACTTGTTAATCTAGCATGACTGAGTTTTGATTCCGATAGTATTATCAGAAATTCTATAAACAACAAAGGCACATTTTAATTACTCTAGTTAAAAAGAAAAGCACATTTTAATTACTCTAGTTAAATGACAAAACCTAAAAGTTGATTGTAACGGTGAATACTGATTTATACGACAGCATTGACTGAATATATTTATTACATCTGGTCCTGGGAATAAAGCATTTATGAGAATTTACATGTAGATTTACTGACAGTGGCAGCTCGTTTATAGGCACCGCAGTAACCCCTATTTTTATTTGAGATAATTGATAACATTCATTATAATGATTCTTTTTTTTTTTTTTCTTTAATTCTTTCCCCTTAAGCTTAATGTCAGTAGCCACCACCCCCTCATTCATAAAAAATGAAAAAATTCTTGTATGGAACCATGTGCTTCACAGTTCCAGTAATACAGTGTTTGGATGTTGTGAGTTAGAACACCGAACACTAGAGCTCTGTCACTCACTGAGTGCCGACTCTGTTGTTGAAGTGTAAGTTAGTGCTTATTTTTGATTCAGCTTAAAAACAGTCAATATTCTTAAGCATGATAAACTGTAGATAACTATCGACCTTCCAGCTATTCTAATACAATTGTTTTTTGTTTCGGTTGTTTTATTGTAGAGAAATTTTTAATAATTTAACCATGACCTCCTTGAAATGCCACGCAATATATTATGTGACAGTAAGGGAACTTCAACAGCTTATGTTTTTACAGTTGTCTCTCTGTGAGAAAAGAAGACATTCAACACCTGATATTCAAATATCTCAACCAGGAATACGCAACAACAAAAGGTATATTCATAGCTTTAATTCAGAATGGTACTGATGGAAACGGCAGGTACTGCAGCTGTAAAATGAAAAATGCATTGTTTTGCTGCCTGCGTTTGCTGTTTGGAAATGATGTAGACAAAAGATGGTTTTAGAAATTGTAGTTTAAATAAGTCTGTATTGCTACGTCATCACTTGTACAAATCAACATACAGCTGGTTCAATTTGCCGTCCTTGCTTTCTGAACACGTCACAATGTATATCCGTCTGTCCTTTTCATTGATTCAGCCCTCTTTTATCAGACCAACACTGCAGTCAACCAATCAGCACACGACTTGCTATTGGTGGAAGCATGCCAAACTGTACAAAAACCCTTGTTACTGCACATACTGCTAGAAAGGGAGAGTAATGCCATTTTCACTGGGCAAACTTGCTGATGTCACGTGCTGGATGTTAAGGTAAGAGCCTTATTTTCCTATGCACCAGATGCAAGCCACTCTGGCTCACTTGCTTCTACGGGGCTGTTCACCACAGAAATATAAACAAAATAAAAGAAAAAACAGTAAACAAGTGAAGTCAAAGAAGCATATTGAAAATGTGGTTTCACTCTCACTTTTAGGAAATGTAAATATTAAGGAGAAACTTAGTGAGGTATACAGACTTTCAATCAGTGACTATAAAATGGTGATTACAAAAAACCATGAGATTTTATCCAAAATAATAAGCTATATTTTATTTCATAGAAACTTTGAAACTCCCTTATGTGAGCATGATGAAAAGGACAATTCACTCAATGCAGGAGTATTTAGAGGATTAATAAATCTTGCATCTAAATTAGATCCAGTTTTGAAGAATCAAAAACCAGAATGACCATTCTGAATGAGATCCTTGACTGCCTGCTACAAATATACCAGGAGGAGATAAGGACAGAAATAAGGGAAGCTTCGTTTACAGCCATCATGGCTGATGACAATAGCTGCTTCTGTACACACACAAATGATCATTGTTCTATGGTATGTGTTGAATAAAGAAATATTTTAATTTTGGGGGGATTCTTTATTCTAACCACTTGGTCATTCACCCATAAGTATATATGATAGGTAACACTAATAATGATAAAAAATAATCATATATAAAAATTTACTTGTAATATTTGAAACCAATTTAGAATTCTTCCCTTTGCTGAAGACAAAGGAGGTCTTTTTTTTATTAAATTAAAATATGTTTGAGGAACTGAAAAATAATGTTGCATGGTATTTTCATATTGGAAATATTTTTGAAAGAATTTTATTTCATTATTTTCACAACAATTGGATAATTTTTTTTATGGAAGATCAAACAGGTTTCACTTCTACATTAGTAGCATTAACAGAAAGTATTAATTTCTGTGTCCAATAATTGCAGGTGTGTGTGTATTGCTGATGGAGAGGTGTGATGGTATATTTTTCAGAGATCAGTTCAAATTATACTTGACATGTGTTTCCTTCATACTAATGCTACTGGGAAAACAGAAAAAAATATTTCATTTTACTTTGTCCAACTGTTAGACGTCTTTGCGCCTTTTCTTCCCCACTCATATACTAGACTGACTAAAAGTGCAAAGGTTTGGATTTAAGAAAACATTTGACCAACACATTTCAAAAGAGGAAGATTACTCCCATGTCCATATCATTCATGTTTGGATGCTGAGAAAATCTAAAACCCACAGGTTTTACAGCAGGGATTACTTCATGTCACTTTAGATTTATGTTAAAAGAAAATATTTAAAAGACATATCAGGCCTCCATTATTTAATACAGGACAGAATTTCAACCAAATATAACACCAAAAATAGCAAAAAAAAGAAAAGTTTCCAAAGTGGAAGTAAACATGTGTTTGTTTGTTTTTTTTTTGTTGTGGGGTGAACTTTGCAAAAATTGATAAAATTCTCACTAAATAATAATAAGAGGAGGAATAAAGAACCAGATGAAAATAACATGAGACAAACAATACATGGATATAATTTTATATATAGCTGGTTTCTAGATAGAGTTATACCTTGACTGTCACAATAGATAGTGGTATGCTCATTTTCATTTGAATTATTCATTTGCTTCTTGTATTGTGACTGCTAAAATACATATATTTCCCATCACATATTGACAATGCTATTGTAGATAGTTTTCTTAACTTTTTTATATTTCCAGCCACGAAAAAAAAAAAGGACCCTGACACTCACTGCCTGCTGGCTTACTCATTGTTGGTCCTTTCCTCATTGACTGTTTCACTCACCATCATTATATGGATACTGGCTGGAGGACCCACCACTCTTATCTGTCCACTTGTGTTCAGGAAAGGGGACAACTCATTCAGCTTTTGGGTGGTCAGTTTTTCAAAGGACTCTGCATTTATGATTATTTACTAACAAAATTTTATGTTTGTCAATTTAAGGCAGGCTGGAGACAGGATTCCTGAAAAATCTTTGTCATTAAATTTACTCAAAAATGGACTGGAGACAAGATTCCTAAGTGTTATGGGACCTTACCCATAATAACATAATGGACTATTCCATACGTAATAAATACTGCACCTCAAGAGGAAACAGTGAGTTCAGTCTGAAGTCTGGAGTGAGTTCAGTCTGAAGTCTGGAATGAAGTCCGTCAGGAGCCTGTCAGTCAGTCAGAGCAAGTGAGTCAGTCAGTCGAGTCAGAGGCAGTCTGAAACAGAGTCGCGTTCAGACAATTACTACTAAACCTGATTGTTCGTACTAACACTTTCTACTTCTCTGTATATATTCCTGTTTGTAATATATCTGTGTTATTCCATATCAGTGTTTGAGTTCTTCTTTATTGGTTCTACCTTGGACTATCACCTTGGTACAAGGAACTGGACCATAACACTAACACTTTCTACTTCTCTGTATATATTCCTGTTTGTAATATATCTGTGTTATTCCATATCTGTGTTTGAGTTCTTCTTTATTGGTTCTACCTTGGACTATCACCTTGGTACAAGGAACCGCACCATAACACTAACACTTTCTACTTCTCTGTATATATTCCTGTTTGTAATATATCTGTGTTATTCCATATCAGTGTTTGAGTTCTTCTTTATTGGTTTTACCTTGGACTATCACTGTGGTACAAGGAACCGGACCATAATACTCTCTCACTCACTCAATCACTCTTCTCTTTCTGTTATGGGACCTTACCCATAATAACATAATGGACTATTCCATACGTAATAAATACTGCGCCTCAAGAGGAAGCAGGGAGTTCAGTCTGAAGTCTGGAGTGAGGTCCGTCAGGAGTCTGTCAGTCAGTCAGAGCAAGCGAGTCAGTCGCGTTCAGACAATTATTACTAAACCTGATTGTTTGTACTAACACTTTCTTCTTCTCTGTATATATTCCTGTTTGTAATATATCTGTGTTATTCCAAAAAAAATTTATTTCCTAAGGTTGTGTGAGAAATTGAATTGCTACACAATAAGAGTTTTACCTTTCAGTTAATTCACATGTATAATTCATTTTTTGAGTGTTTATTTCAATTTACATGTCATCACAGTGATTTATAGGCTCATTTAAGTAATAGTTTTGATATAAGTATTGGGTATGAATTTTGCAGAACAGCAAAATCTATAGTGGGACATAACTTGTTGCCCAAATCATAAACAAAATAATAATTTAAGTATTCAGACCTTTTTCACAACTTGCTGGGGTATTTTCTGATAAATGCATGGTTCCCATAGATCCGTGTAAAAAAAATTCTAAGAATGAAAGAAATGCGCATATACATGCATGTGCACACAAACTCACAATGTCATCAATTCGAAAAACACATTGTGATTTTATCTTTTAAGAGTTTGACAAATGAAATATTCAAAGAAAAACTACAGCTGTTTCCAATAATTCATATTACATGGATCAGTTGAAAGCAATGAAGAAATCAGTGTTGAAGGCTAAAATATGACTGAATGCAGAAGTGGTTATGTTACCCATTTTGTGTAGCATTCTACACAGTTTGGAGTTCTACTACACTTGAAAATTTTGTATTGCAGACTTTAATTCTTACTGCTATACATTTCAGCTATCTAGAATACACATGGTTTGTGAATGTCACAAAAATGGTTGACTACTGCACATTGTCTGTGAAGTATAATGATTTTCATGACACAAATTTTCAAAAAGACAACACATTTTAACTAATCCTACTACTCATGACTTTTGTTGCACATGGCACTGAACACAATGATGTTAACATTTTTTCAGTTCATCTAGCATTCAGCCTCCTCCTCAAACTCTTTGTATTGACTGGTAATGTCATCACAATCAGACTTGCTGACTTGTTTTCTGTCCATCATGTGGGAAAGATGTCTTTTTAGACTGTTCTGTGACAGATGTTTTTTTTCACAAATAGATTGTTCAGCCATGCAAGTGACCTTACAAGAGAGTATCTTAGGGGAGAACTTACCAGAAGTCTCCCAATAATGGTGATGTGTATTGTCTTTGTTGCAATTCTGCATGCAAACAGATATTTTGTTGACACATTTTCTTTTTGTCAATAAATTTTGCATAGCCCTATCTGCCAGAAACCCGTACTTGACCTTTGTGGCATCTTTATGCATGTTTGGTTTGAAAAAGTTCTTACAAATTAATTCAGTATGAAAAATGTAATTATCTTTTTAGGGTTTCTGTCCACTGTGGATTTACATTATGCACCAAAACTGATTTATATGAAAATACATATCAGGAAACATCACAAGACTATTTTTTCTCTCTCATGTATATCCACAGATGACTAACCAAACATTTCCATGAAAATGGAGATACACAAAATTCACTAAATTATAGTTTTTCTTCAATGTGTATGATTATAATTGACCAAACTTGGATTCCATGAAAACAGACATCCACAAAGTTCACAATAATAAGTTTTCTATCCAGTGTGTGTATGCATATGTTTGACCATATTTGATTTGTGTGAAAATGCAGATCCACAAACTTCACAGGAATAGGGTTTCTCTCCAGTGTGTATACGTATATGTGTCACTAAATGCGACTTCTGTGAAAATGCAGATCCACAAACATCACAAGAATATGGTTTCTCTCCAGTGTGTGTACGCATATGTTTGAACAAATCTGGTTTCTGTGAAAACACAGATCCACAAACCTCACAAGAATATGGTTTTGATCCAGTGTGAGTACGCATATGATTGACCAAATTTGACTTGTCTAAAAATGCAGATTCACAAACATCACAAGAATAGGGTTTCTCCCCAGTGTGTGTACGCATATGCCTCACTAAATGCGATTTCTGTGAAAATGCAGATCCACAAACTTCACAAGAATAGGGTTTCTCTCCAGTGTGTGTACGCATATGGTTGACCAAATCTTCCTGTCGTGAAAATGCAGATCCACAAACTTCACAAGAATAAGGTTTCTCTCCAGTGTGAGTACGCATATGTCTCACCAAACATGACTTCCATGAAAACGCGGATCCACAAACTTCACAAGAATAAGGTTTTGATCCACTGTGAGTACGCATATGATTGACCAAATTTGACTTTTGTGAAAATGCAGATCTGCAAACTTCACAAGAATATGGTTTCTCTCCAGTGTGTGTACGCATATGCTTGACCATATTTGACAAGTGTGAAAACTCAGATCCACAAACCTCACAAGAATATGGTTTCTCGCCAGTGTGAGTGTGCATATGATTGACCATATCTGACTTCTGTGAAAATGCAGATCCACAAACTTCACAAGAATAGGGCTTTTCTCCAGTGTGTTTACGCATATGATTGACCAAATCTTGCTGCCGTGAAAATGCAGATATGCAAACTTCGCAAGAATATGGTTTCTCTCCAGTGTGTGTACGCATATGATTGACCAAATGTGACTTCTGTGAAAATTTAAACCCGCAAACTTCACAGGAATATGGTTTCTCTCTAGTGTGTGAACGCATATGTTTCACTAAATTTGACTTGTCTGAAAATGCATATCCACAAATTTCACAAGAATATGGTTTTTCTCCAGTGTGTGTCCGCATATGTGTCACTAAATATGACTTTTGTGAAAAAGCAGATCCACAAACTTCACAAGTATATGGTTTCTCTCCAGTATGTCTACGCATATGATTGACCATATTTGATTTCTGTGAAAATTTAAATCCACAAACTTCACAGGAATATGGTTTCTCTCCAGTGTGTGTACGCATATGTTTGACCAAATCTGGCTTCCAGGAAAATCCAGATCCACACACTTCACAAGAGTATGGTTTCTCTCCAGTGTGTGTACGCATATGTGTGACCAAATCTTGCTTCTGTGAAAATGTAGATGTACAAGTTTCACAAGAATATGATTTCTTTGCAATATGGGTTTCCATCTGGCCTATTATGTCCACCTTCACAAGTTATGCAGATGTCACATGAATATGGCCTATCTTTCCTGTTTATTCATAACACTCAATGTTTTTTGTAGAAAGATAAACCACAGATTTCAAAGTACATTACTTTGCCAGGTAAAGTTCGTTGTCATGCTTTTGACAATGTAGATCCATGACTTTCACATGAACCATGTAGCATATGTTCGTGGTTTCATGAAAAGTGAATTATCTTTTTTTTGTTGAAATTCTCAATAAAGACTGCTACAGTTTTTGTACAGCCAAAATACCTGTGAAGAAAAAAGGTATAAATAATATATTAATTGGAGCAGTGAATAATATATGAAAGTAGTCTATATTATGAGAGATACATGTAATTATTATTTCAGTAATGCAGCAGCAGCCACCACCCCCAGTGAAAATCAAATATTTTGCATTGAAACATGATTACTTCACCATCAGGTCCTATCTTATGCAAAGTATGTGTTTAAAATCGGAACACTGTTCATTTAGAAACAATTCAAATGTGGATCTTGAAAAATATCTGTTGATTTTTAATGTTTGTTAAACATCATCTTGGACAAATGTCACTGGCCACATGATTAAGTCCATAACTGGCACCACCTGGTGCATGATTATCTGCTGCAGGCATCTCTGCCCAATAAAAACAAACCATCATTTTTATCGGTGCCAAGGAGAAGAGAAGGTACTTTGTTAATTCCATCTTCTATTTATTAAATGGTTGACAGTTGGAAAAACACAGTGATAATGAAATAATTTCCACATTTCATGTGCTATTGTCCACTTGATTTAATTAATTATATGAAAAATATTTTTATTTAAGGAAAGTAACACGTGGAAAATAAGAACATGAAAAAAATTGATGAAAACTTTGATAGTAACACAGGAATGAGAAAAAAGTAATCTGAAGTGAAAAATAAGGCAAATGAAAATTGGTTATTTTACCAGCATTTCAACCACTATGAGTCATTAATGTCAAAACAGTTGGTTGATTGGTAGAGAAAAGAAGAAAGTACATTACTTCTGTAGATATAGTAGATATTATCTGTCTATATTTCTGATATGAGGCATTGCAACTATTTGCACTATTTACATCGTTCAGATTGTTATCCTCACCTTTATAGCCATATTCACAATGTTTTGGACGTTGTACACTCTGGCTTTCTTCGGGATCTGTCTATATCTCTGTGATGAAGTATTGCAGCTATTTACCTTATTTATATTATTTGGACTGTTGTCCTCATCTTTATTACCATATTCACAATGTTTGGATGTTGTACACTTTGGTATTCTTTAGGTGATATAAGTTGGAATTTCAAACCAAACCCTTTACTTAAACCATGGGGACAGATTGTTCTAATTCCACATGCCATGCCTTTTGGTTAATTTTTTGATAACTTAGTATGAGTTAATTCCCTTTAGAAACACAACTCTCCATGTTTTTTGTTTCCTCTGCTGTGGCCAGGTATTGATCTCACAACAATTTTGGTTAATCAACCAAGGGAATTAACTGATACTAAGATATTCAGAAAAGCATGACTTGTGGAATACTAAAAAAAAAAAAAAGTACACATAATGAAAAAATGCCCTAAACTTAATAAAAGACAAATTTTAGCATCAAAATTTATCATTACGATGAAAATGTAAGACCAAAGATTTTTGACTATTAGTATAAAAATTGTTTTTTTGGTTAAAATTTTGTTTTTCTTGCATCAAAGGAGGACCATAAATTAGTACTGGAAATTACAGTGTCCTTTCATGGTGAAATTTTTTGGTGAAGAATGACATTTTACATTTGTTTTCATTCTTGAAAGATTTGAATTTTAATAGTTTTATAAAGTTATAAATATTTAAAATTTTGTATTTATTTGCATCAGTTAGCTGATACTGTGATCAAGTAAAAACTGTATTTACTAATCATAAATCAAACAGCTTAGTACAATTCAGCAAATTTTTTTGTGTCTGTATAAACATGCTGAGTTTTGTAAATATGGGTGTCCATACAAGTCATTATTATAAAAGAAGAGCAATAACTATTTAAAATTTATTGAGAATTTTCTAACATTTTCATCAGCAAGTGTTTTTGTAAGTAAGACAATGAGGCCAAATTACCTAAAACTTCCCAAGTCGGTGAGGATTTCTTATTCCAAATCTCTGCAGAATCACAATGATCACTATATACATTTTTTTTATATCTGCCACCTTCCCCCAACTCATTTAATGTAAATTCGAAGTAATTCATTTTTGTATTGCTCCATTTTTATAATTAGATATATGCACATGTCCTTGGGGAACTGAAATCATCAAATTTGTTTTTGAAAAACTGGACCCCCCCACCACCATCCAGTTACTGAAAATCTGCTCTGAATCATAAAATAAAAAATGCAGTAAAACTAAGACATTATTTAATGAGAAGAGCTTTAAATTTGCCTTCATGAATAAAAAAAATACTATGAACAGTGTCTTAAGAAAAAAATTCAATTAATAATGAATTTTTCCAAGAATTTTCATTTTTTTTAAATTTTAATTAGAATATTTTATAAAGTTTTAAATCTTATAGAATTCTGCAGTAAATTTGTACCAGTTAGGTGATACTGTTATGGAAAAAGCTGCCTACAATAAAGCGACCACCATATTTTAAAATTTTGAATATTTTGTGCATGTATAAAAATATTGATTTTTTAAATACGGGTGTCCAGACACAACATCATCATAAAATAGGAGTGAAAACTATAGTAAATTTAAAGGCAAAGTACCTACAATTCAAGAAATCATTAGGTTATGGAGAATATTTTCCTAAATTTTTGAGATTATTGAGTACTTAAAAATTATATAAAAAAAGGCGCTCATGACATTTGCTTCAATTATATTTTGCAGATAAAGTCTCCACAGAACATTAAAAAAAACACAGTTACTCTTGGGTTTAAAATGCATTTCTGTAATATTTTAAGCTTAAAGTAAAACTGTTTGCTACAAACCAATTAATTATACTTTGAATCAGCTAATATTCCTCAAATAAAGTTTCAGAAAAATACATTATATTTTTCTAAGATTTTTTAATAAAGAGAATTACATTGTGATGACAGATGGCTAAAACAAATAATCAGCAATTTTAACCAAAAAAAAAACAAAAAAAAACTCTTTTCAGTCAAATTAATTTTGAAATTCAGCAATGTATTTTGCTTACTGGAGATATTAAATTTAATCTATTTGCTTGAAATTAAGACTAAAATAAAAGCTTCAAAAAAGAATTTTCATTTTTAAAAATTCATTTTAAACCTTAGGTTTTTAGTTAAGTATCGCGTTTTCTTTTGGAGGTACCTATCTTAATAATAGCACAAAGATTTTAATGATAAAAATTTGTATTTATTTATGTTTTTGGAATTGTATTCATCACCTTTGCAGATCCTTTATTTTTGGAACACTATCCTCTTTGGTTATTCTTTGAGATTCTTATCCTATATGTTCTCATTCTGTCAAAATATTGAGGATCCACTTTAATAGGTGAAGAGAAAAAATATGAAAATGAATAAACAATAAACGTTTTCCTTTCAGATTACTAGAAAATATTTATTCTAGTACTAGCTGACATATCTGGTAATTTCTAGGAAAGCAAATGTTATCCCCAGTTCACATTCTCATGTCCTTTCTTTGGTTATGCTAAAGTAACTATTCAAAGTAAATATCACTGAACAGGGCTTTTGTGCCTTCAGAAAGAATATAGACCTTAGGAGGGCTAGTGTTAAAATACATTTATGATAGATGTACAAATAGACCGACATATAGTTTCACAGTAGACCTGCAAATTATGAAAGGAATATCTAAGGGAATAAGTAGAATTTTAGGAATAAATACAGCCTAACCACTTGCTTTGCCAGTCAGAATAATTGCTTAAGCTGTTGGCATAATCTTTTTAATTGTAAGTTGTATGCCATTGCAAAGCTTTGTTAGATCCAGGTTTCTTAGCATTATTACTGGTGCTCCAATCTTGAGGTGCAAATTCTGAGGTGGGAAGCCTGCTGATGTTAGGCTATTCAAAAATTCAACTGGATAATTCACAGCTTCATCAGTGTTTAGTAGAGTATCAATGGGATTGTAGCTTCAATGGTCAGAAGTTTGATATCCAAATCATTAACTGCCACATTCTTTGGAGCTAAAATGGCATGGGCTCTCAGCCAGTTGTAGTCTGTAAACTGATTCCTCAGATCATTAGTTCTTTAAATCAGATACCATATATCCAAACAGCAAACTAACTCAGCCATTCTATTTGCCAACCAAAGTGCCATTATCAACATCCAATATTTGCTTCGAGAAAGTACCGGCTTCCTCATCACCACTGAGCTGAATTCTCATGTTGGTTGTGAGTCTCAGCTTTTTCACATTGCTCCACAGGTAGGAAGACTTTATACTGGCATTTACCTCATCAACTCTAGTGCCTTTCAGAATCACAGGAAGGGTTTGTCTAAAGTCTCCCGCAAGCAAGACTGTTGCACCTCCCATCAGCTGTGTGTTGTGTCCAAGATCCTGAAGAGATGTGTCAAGAGCCTCAAAGAAACCCTTCTGTCTCATTTTCGCCTCATACAAGATGATCAATTTGCAATCACTGAGGAGTTTACCTTTTATAGAACCATAACTAATGTTGCAGGTTGCTTTATCTTTTTTGGACACTTCCAAAGGTAGTTTGAATCATGAATGAGCTGTGCAACCACCACTTAGCAGGGTTGCAGTTATTCCACTTGATGCCACTACTAGAGGAATATGTTTCATTTGGCACAGTTTAGCCAGAAGTAGGTTGACGATGTCTTGCCAGTTCAACCTGGGGCATCAAGAAATAATAAATCTCCTCTTTTACATTCAATGCTTGTAATAATCATGTTATAAACACCCATTTGGTCTGCCATCAGTTTGTGTTCATTATTAGCTATATACGCCATCATTTCCTCAGTGTCATAGCTGATCTCCTGCATGTATTCAATTGTGAGAGTGTTTGCTGTCTGCTCAGATTGCGGTAGGCCAAACATGGCAATTCCTTGGTCTCCCATAGCTTGCACTCATGTGTCCAACTAATGCCTCTTTGCAAATGGCATCATTGAATGTGACAATTTCTGCTGAGGTCTGACTTTGAATCTTTTGTAGGATGTCCTCTGCTATGCGGGTTGCCCAAAGTTTGAGAGACCCATCCAAGCCACATGTCATCAACATGATGAAAAATAGCTGGCACAGTTTATTTGGTGTTCTGCTAACTGCTGCCTCCTCCAGTGTCTGGTCCCAGTGAACATCATCCTCCAGTAGTCTGTGTTTGGTGCAGGCTTCTCTGTAGGTCATACTGACTTCTCCTTTGCAGGTCTGTGAATGATGTAGGACCCTGACAGTGTGCAACAATAGAAAGTAGCATTCCTGCTGGTTGGAGTGCACACTGTATACCACCTAATGTTCCTGCTTCTGAAGATAGCATTTTCTTCCTAGCTCTCAGCTTCTGCTCCTTCCTTGTGACTGCTCTATTGGGTGCCCAGGTGTAGTAGGCAGAAACCTCAACATACAGCAGTGTTTGGGCAAACAGGTCATAATTTGAAAAAAGCTGTCAAAGTAGTATATCTGGTGCAGTCTCAAATATGTTTCAAGCAGTATCTTCTGCGAAATATACATGCTGGCCATTTTCAAGATGAACGGCTAGATTCACCACTGTTGGATGTCATTTGTGGACTTCCGAGCACCACATTTTGAATGGAGTGAAAAGGTTTAAAAAAAAAATTATTTAAATTCTTTATTTCAGTTTTGCTTTTTATCATGATTTGAATTAATATTGTCTAATTAAACCTTGTAATTAAAAGTAAAACTCAACAGGGAAGGGTATGTGGCTCATATCAGTTAAGGACATTTAGAATTTTTAAGAAGGATGTGTATTCCACAGCTACATTTTTTTTTATACAGACGGTATATAGCACAAAAGTGTCCTCTAAACGGGTTGTTATTCCACAGACAACAACCACGATATGACTTTTTAAGGGTAGGTTGAAATATGAGCTTAGGTAAAGTTTCTATTTGCAAATTAGCTCAATTTAAATGTTATTTTAGGTTTAAATGACTGAATGGATCAAGCCAATTTCTTTGTGTTTAATGAATTGGTGAATTTAATAATGCATATGGTGAAATTTGAAACAAATGAATTTTTTTTGCAATGTAAACACACCACAGAGAATTAATATGTTACCAATTATCTCCCTTGCTTTAACATAGTGACTCAATGTCTTTATGCTATCACTCATCTGATTTAATTTCATATTGCTTTCAATCATTCTACTATGAATGAATCAGCGGGTTATTTATTTAACCCCAACAACTCGAGTAATGAATCCAAAATGGCCACCCACAGCCTGCCACTAGAGGGCACCTTACAGGGAATAACTCACAGTGGAATGTATAAACAGCACTTTTCAATGGAGGCAATGCTAGCCTAATTAGATACGGTACAATAAGAATGTTGCTCTGTTGTGTGTTTTCCTTTTTCCTTA
Organism: Acanthosepion lycidas; assembly: GCA_963932145.1. Classification (NCBI taxonomy): domain Eukaryota; kingdom Metazoa; phylum Mollusca; class Cephalopoda; order Sepiida; family Sepiidae; genus Acanthosepion; species Acanthosepion lycidas. The sequence goes on along the minus strand of OZ010575.1, from coordinate 99,577,883 downwards.
TTAACTGGCCTGTGACAAAATGGTAAGAATGTTTTTTTTTTTGACAACTAAGAAAAAAAAAGTCCAAGAAGGACTGAGAATTTATAAGTTCAGTGATGGAAAGAAAGTGAAATCACTCTTCACTCTATCGTGTGTCATTAACAGCAGTATCCGTGCATTAGAAGGTGTTTCTAACAAGTTAAATACCAAGTTGCTGTAAATAACCTCACTGCAATGTACAGTCCACAGTGAAAGTCCTGAGACATCCTGCTGTAACAGCCGGAAGTGCATTCTCTATAAGCAGAGTAAGCATGAAACATGGAATATCTGAAGCCTTTGTAGGCAAAATAACTAATGAAATGGCAGCTGATCTTCAAGTCATGAATCTAAGAGTAAATTTTAGTGCAGGTTCAGTATTCTTTACAACCTTTAGAAAGGGTATCAATGATGATACATTTCAGAAAATCACTGACAGATGGGCCAAGTTCCTACTCCTGCCAGCATTAGGATTACGGCTTACTATGTCCCAAGCTGCAGGTAATGGGCTGACAGCACTTTCAGTGGTGCTGCTTTGGGAAATCTTCCTGATATTGGTAGCCAGGGAGGTTCCATCATTCTTTTTATTGGAAAGTCAGGAACATTCTCCTCATTATGATGGAATTCTAGGAACATTAGACATGTTGTACACAGCACCCTGGCAGCAGAGACGATTACCAAGACTGAAGTTGTTTATATGGCTGTTTTCATTTCCACACTGTTTTCAGAATGTACAATACAACCATTTATTCCTGTCTCAATAGTAAGGCTGATCAGTTAGAATAGATCAAAATGGTAGTCGATATCCAAAACAACCACAAGTCCATCAACTGGAACAAAATCATTCCATCAGAAAATGCATCAGTTTCATTTTGTAACAATATCATTTTTTTTTTATTTATACATTGATTAATATATATGTCAACTGAAGCCTTATCGATATATATTTAAAATCAAACTTCCATTATACATAGAAAATGGAACGTCAACTGTCTAGTCCATCATCTTGAATTAATTTGAATTTATAACATATTCCTCACTTTTCAAAAGCCTATTATGAATCATAAAAGAGAATTCTCAGACCTGAATCAAAGCTTGAGCAAATATTGTGAACTGAAAAAAAGTACTCCTTAAAGAATTCACAGCAATTGACAATTCTGTTCAAATGCTTTCACTAATGCTTCCATGAGAAAAACAAACTCAGGCAATACAATGCAATCAAACTTGATCAGAAACAATTTTAATGTGAAATTTCTTTTTAGAACTTTTTCAGATAGACATTGTTAAAAGCATTCCATCAGAAAATGTATCAGTTCCATTTTTAAATAAACTTTTGTTTTAATTTGCTCATTGGTTAATATGTATATCAAATGAAGCCTTATCCATATATAATTAAACTCAAATTTTACCTTGAGTGTTTCACAACATTCACTGGTGGCCAGCTTGTACAAGAATCAAACTTAGATGAAATTACATTTAATAACAAATCTTTTAAGGAAAACCATTCAAATATAGTCATCTAGGTTCAATCATTTTTCTGTTGAATTAGATAAATGTAACCATAATTTCTATTCCAACAGTTTCTTTCCTCAAAACAGAAAAAAAATTATTTTCATCAAGTTTAAGGCCCTCTTTCATCATGCTATGCTCCTTTTAGAAAATTTTATCGAGGTACCTATGTATTAAGAAATGACTTTACAGAAACATGAAATATTGACAACAATTATGAAAACTTGAAAAGACTTTGTCCTGTTAGCTAAATAAATTATTTGAGAATCTATACAATATTTGTATTCCCTGGAGATGTATGACCATTAGCATAAATTGTTATTATAAAAAAAAAAATCCAACTCACAAAAAATTATATCAAAACACGCTTCAAAAATGTAAAAATTTTAATAATGTTTCCGGACTATATTTTCAAAGAGAAAATTTCATTGACGTTTCAGTGTCAATGACAAAGACGAAATGAAAAAAAATATTAAAAATTTTAATGAAACTTTCAGAACTTATTTACATTAAATTATTATTGTTTAAAAAATGTCTTAACAGACACTAGTTTTTTAATGACGAGAAAAACGATGTCAATGTTTTGAAAAGGATTTACATTTAAAAAAGTTTATAGGAAAGTAATTTTTCTTTTAATTCACATTAGCTTCAGGCTTTTATCTTTCAAATACAACCGAAATTTAAATTCGAAGAACGCATTTTAATTATTTAAAATGCATTTTTGGGGGGCTTAAGCCCTTGATAAGTACGTAACTTACCTTTGCACTCAGGGCGAGTCTAAAACAAGTTTCAGACAAAAAAAACAAAACAAACAGGACTTGCTGTTGGACTTAATACTTCTTTCTCCAGGTCGATAATATTTTGTAGTCAATAAAACATCTTATTTTAAAAGAAATTGCAATTAAGAAAGATTAATTATTTGAAAATAGAACGCATGTAGTTTCTGAACAGAACAAAAAAGGAATTGCTACAGTAACCGGTGTAAAAGAAGAATTTAATCCGTGTTCAAAAATAGTCTGGGTTCAGACAATGTCAACTGAAAACATTTGTATCGCAATCTGTTTTTTCTGAATTTTCATAAAATTTATTATTGACGAAAAGTAAACAATAAAATTAAAAACCTCCAATATATCCAATATTTGTCCAAGAAAATTTTCAAGTCAAGAGTGTGTACTGAAAAGTTAAAAAAAAAAGAATAAAAAATGTCAAACAAAATTCAAGAATATTGGTAAGTAACGTAGCGGCGACGACAAACAAGAAGACAGAAAAAAACCTTTTTAAAACCATTTGGCCAACATCAACAACTTGGAGATCAATATATTTCTAGACGTCTAGTGTTGGAGTGTGGAAAAAAAATCAGAATGATATCAGTTTTAAAATTGAGCCTATCACCTAATAACCAAAGCATTGATTTGAAGAATTTAGATTAGAAATGAGGATGTATTGTATTGTTAATGAATGAATTGTTCCTGTTACATAGCAGGTTGTTGCTGTTATGCAGTTTTTAGGAAAATTAAATGCAACAGTTGCAGGAATCTGGAAGTAATAATGAGAACAAAATACCTGAAATAAACAGCTATTTTCAAGGAATTAATAGAGGTTATATGCTGTGTCCTAATTATAATACTGCAATATTTAGCATAAGACAAAAAAAAGAAAATACAGTCCAGGGTGAACAACTCTGTCAGAACAAGGTTACCAAATTCAACTTAAATCTCACATACATTATGTTCAAATTTACTTCTCGATAAATTTTCCCTTGGTATTACAATGTGAACATTTTCTCAACAATTGAACATTGCTGAACTTTAATTCATTTAATATCCTTGATGCAAACCTCGTCAACTTGCATAACATCAATACACAACTTTTTCTCTAAAAATTGTATATAAATGTTCGATATTTTCTAATTGAATGCACATCCACCGTTGTTTCTTGTTCATATAATCATTTTGCATTGTGTTTTTTTATTCGACATACGTCTTCTTGTTGTGATTCATGTGAAGAACATGCTTTCAAACTCATCACGCTAGCAACTAAACCTTCTGATTTCACACTCAATTCATATAGCGATCCCAACAATACTACAAACGCTGTTCTCTGTAATTATATTGCAAAAATTGACAAAAAATTATGTTTTCGGTAAATCAAAAGAAATTAACCATGAACATAACCTTGAATGTTTTGGCCAATAATGATCCGCTTTTTCATGTGGAATCTTGTGGTGAGGGTTACGGTATTGATTGGGGAAATTAGAAAGAAGTAGATACCAGTAACTATATAGAAGTATAGAGAACAGCATTTGTAGCAGTATTATAGCAGAGAACTTCTATTAAACCCCAGAAAATAACTGTTTATTTCAGTTGTCTTGTCCTCATTATTACTTCCAGATATTAAATTCTTGCAACTGTTGCATTTAATTTTCTTAAAAAAAACTGTATAACAGCAATGAATTGCTATGTATAACAATAACAGAAACACCTTCTCTGCATTCATTAACATTTTCACCTGTTAATGATTAACAGATGCAAATGTTAATGAATGCAGAGAAGGTGTTCCTGTTCTAAGCAATTCATTGCTGTTATACAGTTTTTTTTAAGAAAATTAAATGCAACAGTTGCAAGAATTTAATATCTGGAAGTAATAATGAGGACAAGACACCTAAATAAACAAATAAATTTTCTGGGGATTAGAGGTTATCTGCTATACCCTAATACTGCTACAAATGCTGTTCTCTATACTTCTATAGTTACTGGTAAATTGACAAAAAAATTTTCTCTTCATCATCCAGTAAATAAATTAAAGGAAATTAACCATGCATATAACCTTGAATGTTTTGGCAGAGAATGGTCATCTTTTTCATGTGGAATCTTGTGGTGATGGTTACAGTATTGGGAAATTAGAAAGAATGCTTGTCTGTAGCTCTTCATATGTTCTTTTGAATAATTTTTGTTCTAGGGAAAATACTAATATTATTACTAGAAACAAGTTAATAAAAAAAAAGGAAACTTCAAATGTCCAGTTAAATTTCCCATGTAACATTTTTTTCAATAATTACTTAAAATTTGTCTTTTATTTTCGACAAAAAATATCACTATTGTCACTTTTTACTACTATAGAAAATTTTAGAATAAAATACATTATACAACATGCGAATTAAAACCATGTTGATTTTTATTTATTTTAAAGAGAATAGTTTTCAAATAATTTTTTACACACTCAAGCAAGGAGAAGGAATTTTACATCTGTCTATATTTCTGAGACAAGGTATTGTAATTATTTACACTATTTTTTACATTCTTTGGATTGTTGTCCTTATCTTTGCTGCCATATTCACAACGTTTCAGACGATGTATGCTCTGGCATACCTCAGGTGATTTTATTTCATCTGCCAGGGTAGATTGTTCTAGTTAAACGGCCCATGCCTCTTCAAGATGTCTCAGTTATCTTCCTATAACTCAACTCTCCAAGTTTTTGCCAGGTATTGAACTGACAATTCTATTATTTGGGTCAAGTCACTAGATTCAACCAACGCTTTTATCCACTGGGCCTTGTCTCATCATCGGGGCATTGCTTATGAACTATGAAGTGACTTCCTTTATCATACAACCATACACACATACATACACCAGTACACAAAAAAATAAATAAATGGTATAATTTAATTTTAACATGCTTTTTGTGTTATTTATTACGTTTTTATTCCTGTGAACACTAGACTATTTTTTTTATTGGTATGATGTGAGTGACCCCACAAACTAGAATGAAATATTGCAAATTCTTTTATAAAAATACATCATAAAAAATTAAGTCACGGGTTCTATAAATTATTTCCCTTGATTCTGCTTTTTGGAAAACCTTTTGCTTTGATAAAAAAAAAAATGGTTGTTTTTAAATTTCATTCAACCTGAAAGAATTAGTTTATTTTAGTATTTACCATTTTTTACATGTAACATTGCCTTGAAGGAATAAAATGAAATGCACGAATGAAAAAAAATGCAAGTACGCTTATTTTTATTCATAATAAAAATACTTTTTGCATTCACCCATGTTATTTTACTTGCGATGAATAATGTATTTTTGAACTAATTTATAAAAAAATCATATATGGAGCCATTCTGATATTTTTTTAATTATTCGAATAATAGGAACAGAATTAAATTCTTTTGAGTTGAATTTTGTATTTTTTTTTTCTTTTTAAATGTTTATTCATTTCTAAAGTTTATTGTCAAGTACTTGAACCGGTGAGACTGTCTCCTTTTTTTAGCTAGCTAGCTAGCACGTTCAAAATTTTGGATGATAATAAATTATGACTGTCAAATTGATAAAGATAAGTACTCCGTTGAGAGAAAAAGACTTGAGCATTTTATTGCTGTTGCTGCTATTAAAGACAGAATAAAGTTATGGAAAGAAGGCAGTTTATTATTCAAAATAACCTTGGGAACTTGAATGCTGCAGATTTTCCTTGCAATTGCTGTCAGTATCACTACCTGCAAGAGAAGTTATTAAAACTGATCTAGAATGACTAAAAATCAACTACAGTGTAACCCGGATATAAGAGAGTTGTCGGGACCGGAGAAGAAGTATCTTATATCCGGGTTTGGTCTATGTTGTTTAGGTAAGTATGGCTCTAATTTGGGACCAGAGAAAATTTCTCTTATATCCGGGTTACACTGTATGAGCATTTTGCAGTTGAGAAATTTTTTTTTATAGTGTCTATAGAGGGACAATTGGTAGATGAAATAGTTTTTGATGATGTCATTGAAGAAAAGTTACTTTGAAGAACTTACAATTTTCATTTTAAAAATAAAATACACTTTTACCCTTTTTTTCGTATGTCATTTTTGCTTTTTAACTGTTACTGATAAATTTTAAGTATGTTTGGTGTGTATTTAAAGCATACTAGCATAATAAAAAAACTAACTAATATGATAATGGTACAAAAATTAAATGGCTTTTTTGTGGAGGGCCAGGAGTGGGCAAACTCAAGAACAGAACACTCTCTCTAGCCACTGTTTTCCAGTAGGGAAATATAGTCAAAGATGATAATTCAGAATTATTTCCTTTCTGAACACCTGTACCAAAAATAATCTAACATTTGCTTTAAAAAAAAAAAAAAAAAAAAAAAAAAGAAAGAATTTCTTCTTTTTTTTTTTTTTAAAAAAAAGGTTCACACTTGAAAATGGCATTAAAATTAATATTTTGGGGACATCATTCATCACTCATTTTGATTACTTTCAACCTAAACATCCTGACTATAAGATCATGTCTATGAATATGTGACTGTTCTTCAAGCAGTTCATTATGAATTTCTTTCCCTTTTAGATTGCAGGTGAAGGGTATGAATAAATCTGGGTGGCCATATTGTCTAACATAAATCATTGCATCTTGTGTTTTTTCATGCATCCATTGTGGGCTTCCCATAAAACTGGATGGCAGGATTCTGTTCCAGCAGCATCATTATTGATTGCATCTTTCAAGTGATTCTGATCTGAGTTTTTTTTTTTTTTTTGGTTCCTCCTATGGTATGCTAATCTCTCTGATTCAGTTTTGACATACATGTTAACTGCATACTGGTGGAACAGTTGTTGACTTCTCTGTAGATGATTGAATGTATTTGAATGACTCATGAAATGGTAGGTATAGAAATCCATTGCAGAGACAGTCTTGTTTTCACCAGCTTCTGCCCCAGCCTTGTGGTTGGTTAGATGATATCCATCGTATCCATTCACAAATAAAAATTTATGTTGCAAGGCATTATATGAGCCATAAAGTTCAGGCTTTTCTCAGTTCATTATTATAGCAACTACATTATATTAAAGTGCATTATATCATTGAGAATGTTCTCCAGAGGATCTCTTTTTTGAATCTATCTTGGCTGCCAAATTAGGTGATGGATCTGCCTCTCAAGCATATTTGAAATTTCTCGCATAACTATTTATAAACTTTAGAAAACTTTGTTGCTGGTAATTACTGATTTCAACTGGATTATTTTGGTGTTGGAGAACGAACATAGCATCTATGAACATTCAACTGTTCTTCAAGCAGTTCATTTTGAATTTCTTTCCATTTTAGACTGCAGGTGAAGGATATGAATAAATCTGGGTGGCCATATTGTTTAAGATAAGTCATTGCATTTTGCATTCTTTCAGGCTTCTATCATGGGCTTCCTATAAAACTGGATGAAAAGATACAAAGTTAGCCTAATTCTGTTCCAGCAGCACCATTATTGATTGCATCTTTCAAATCTGAGTTGTTTTTGGTTCCTCCTAAGGTAGGCTAATCTCCTTGATTCTGTTTTGGCATACATGTCAACTGCATACTGGTGGAACATTCGTTGACTTCTTTGTAGATGATTAAATGTATTCAGATGAAGCATGAAATGGTAGGCATAAAAATCCATTGCAGAGACAATCTTGTTTTCACCAGCTTCTGCTCCAGCTTTGGGGATACTTAGATGATATCCATCCTCTACATTCACAAATAACAATGGATATTGCTTGGCATCATATGAATGGAGTTCACTTAACCTTTTTATCAGATTGTCTCCTCTTTGAAGTATAATGCCGTGACGACATCCAGTCTCGTTATTATAGCAACTTCATTACACTCAAGTGCATTATATTGCAGAGAATGTCTGTCAAAGGGTCTCTTTTCTGAACATATCTTGACTGTCAACTCAGGAGATGGATCTGCCCCTAGAGCATATTTGAAACTTCTCACATAAATATTCTTTTCATGTAACATTTCTTGGAGATTCCAGATAAGATCAGTGTTTGTATCTTTGTTCACTTGAACTCTTTTCTCAGCTTTCTGCCTCATATCACTAACAAAGTATCTCTGTAAACACTGAGGTTCTTCGTTAGGTAGTGGTTGAAGTGCTTATAGTGGGTCAGCCAATTTGTATTGGTTATAAATAGAAATAAAAACTGACCCTCTACAATTTTTAGATTATCAAATGTAACAAAGACAACAAGAGAAATAATCAAGTAGTAGAAATTGTGAATTTGTTCAACAATAAATATTTTTTATAAACACAACAAATACATAATATATAGTGCAAATGTTGATTAACACAATAGAGTTCTTTGGTGTGTGTTACTGAAAGAATTTGAGTTATGGTACGGTGTGAAAATGAGAAGGTGTAGTTAGCTATATTTGATGTTATAGGAAAATTAAACAGTTGTTTTTTTGGAGGGTTTTTGTATTAAATTTAAAAAAGTATTGTTCTTGACTCACTGATTGTTATAGAGTTATCACTCTTTAACCGGAGATTCTTGTTGTGGAATAGAATATTTTGTGGGAGTGAGCGTTAAGCCTGGAAATGGTTGCCAAGGTTTGTTGTATGGAAGATAAAGGTTGGTTCAAAAATAATATCGTTTTCTGACGTAGTTTTTAACGTCAAAAACGATATTATTTTTGCACCAACCTAATAACACCTTCCACATCTTATATTATTATTTTGTGTAATACACCTTCGTTTTTTCTACTCTTGTGTTCGTATTGTTCTTCCTCGGTTCTAACCTGGACCATAACAACATTGGAACAACACAGTCCAATGTGTATTCTACTCAACTTTTTTGCATCACAATGCAAAGTTTGTCCATGGAACCAATTTGAATTGAAACTTCAGAAGTATAGTCCTATGAAGGTTCATAATTATTAGGTTCGTGCAAAAATAATGACGTAATAATGTCGTTTTTTGACGTATTTTTTAACGTCAAAAAACGTCATTATTTTTGCACCAACCTAATAAAATGCAGCTGAATTCCACTGCATTCTTCTTTGTGCTTGGGGTTGACCATGTCGCATCCTGTCTTGGTTTTGCATTTGCAACTTTTATTCCACAAATTCATTTTGTCTTTGTTGTTCAGTTTTTATTCTTTGATCTTGAATGATCTTTCCTCTTCAGATTCTTGTTGTCTCAACTGCTCAGATCTGAATAGATCTTTGAAGTCTCTGTGATCTTTGCTCTTCTGTTTGTGCTGTTCATGTCTATCCTTATCTCATTGAAGTCTTTTTTTGTTCCTCTGTGTCATTCTGCCTTATTTGTTCAGATCTTGTTGTATTCGTTCTTCATCTCTGGCCCTCTCTTCTTCAAGTGTTGCTTGTCTGTTTCAACTTGTCTCACAAGACCATTAAGCAATTTGCTCCCTAAAAATGATTTCTTCTTTGAAGGCATTTGTTTTTTCTTGAATAAAGTTGTCCAAATATGTGCTGTGTTGTAGTTCTTTTTAAATTTCTATTCACCAAGTTCTTTTTAAAACTGCTTGTTTCCCAGAATCACTGTCACTTGATATAAGTAAAATCGGTTTGCCATTTGAAAACTTGAAAAGAAATGAAACTGAGACCATTCATTAATAAACTTTTATACTTTTAATGTATACATTGGAGTTAGCTGCTCCTTGTTTTAAACAAGCGTATGATTGCAAGAAAGAAATACAACAACAGCAGAAATAGACTTACGTGACTTATTTCAATAGGAATATGTGGGTTTGGGACAGCTACTATGTGGTATAGTTCATAAGCCGGCTGTTGACCTGGGTTGATCTCTCATAGTAGTTCTCACTGGTTGGCATGGCGCTACTGCTGTTGGCTGACCGTGACAGGTCTCTTCCCTGACCTCCTGTTGACTGCTTGGCGTACTTGCCTGTGTGACCCCTTTTATGGCATTTTCTGTGGCTTAACAGGCTCGTAAAATGATGCGAGTATAATTAGGAGGGAAGTATTTTTATTGGTCGAAAAATAGAAACACTTTAAAATATTATTTTATTTTTCGACCAGAACTTGTGTGTCAAGCTTAAATGACAATAATGGTGATTTTGTGATAGGGCCTTGTCTCATTCACATCTAGCTCTCGTTCTTGAGTATGTTAGTTTATTTGCCTGCAAATCATCTGAGATATGTCTTATTTTATTTTATAACAGCCTCAACTCCTTAATCCTTCAACAGGGGTCTCTCTCCCCTGGCTATAAATACTGGGTGACTCTTTGCCTGTTCCTCTCTTTTTTTTCTCAGGCTTCAGCCTTATACCACCTTGCAGGTGTGAGCTCTCACAGATACAGCGTTTCCCAAATACTGGGAACACGCTAAGAACAATACACGTACGTACGAACACTAACCACAACACACACACACACACACACACACACACACACACACACACACATAATATTCACCACACACTCTCTGTCCATGTAACTTGTAACCTTTCTTGTTATTAATACATATATTTGTTTACATATATTTATCGGTCTTGTGTTTGTTTTTCCTTGTCTTCTTTGGACTTAATTAAAGTCCAACTTTCTCATGTAGATGGACCGGCTAGCAGGAAATTTTAACTCACGTGTATTCTACAATGCATACTCACCATCACCACCACGGTCCTCTACATATAGAGCAATTTCTTTCTTTCTTACATCTTGAAATAAATAAAGAACAAATGTAGCCTCTTAATCAGAGTTATATTTAAATCTGCCAATTGCATTTACTACTTACTCCCATGAGAAAAAAATAGACGTGTTTTCATTATCTTTACTCTTCATAAAAAGTTCTAGTATTTTTTGCTGTTGATCCTGTTGTCATAACAATGTTGCCTGGAATTGTTGTTGCTGTTCTTGTTGTTCTTGCTGTTATACTCCATTGCAATTAGATCTCTTTCTGGTTCATTCTGCATACTGGCCAGATGTGAATGCCATGACGGTAGAGAACAAAATTTTTTTTCAAAAAGTCATTTTCTGCACATTAGGTTCCATGCATCACGTCCAGTCTATGGAGTGAGCTCCGTCAGGGACCAATCGCAAATGTTCATACTGTTGGGACAGTAAAAAGCTTTGTCTTTACCCATTCGTGGATAGATAGATCACGTGACGACGGGGCAGTTTCCCATTGGTCGATCCTGCCATGGGCCACCCATACAAAAAGCGTAGCACATGGAGAAACTCCCTCTTACAGCAGGCCTCACCGAGTAACACACGTGTGGTGTTTCCAATCCAGACTTGATCTGTGACAGCAGCCATGAGACCAGATCTCTGAGAAACCAGTTTTCCTGTGTTCTACCATTTTTGGGGTAAGTCCGTCAGTCATTATCTCCACGTTAGGGAAGAACATGCATATATTGTATATTGTTGTATTTGTTTAACGTAAAATAAAACCTGTTCTTGAGGTGACTAGAAATCTCATACTTATAATACCAAAGAGAGAGAGAGATGCCCGTGTGGACTACCACACCCACTTAAAAGCAGGTCTCTGAGAACAACAAGAGTAGTTGCGGCCCAGCATGCCGCCGGGTGTCACACAGGGCGCTTCTGCTGATGCCTTCACCACCATCGCCGTGACTATTACTACTGTCTCTCAACATGACCGCACCTCTCAACAACCGTTACCACTCCCAGGCTTGACTAACAACCTCGACCTCATCACCTTGGCAAACACTAACCATTAGTGGCCAACTATCCAGCTTCGACACCACCCATCTACAAGCCTCCATGTTTGACGACACTGTCACCTCAATAAATACTGACATTATAACATCTCAGCTTTGACACGCTGTCACCACAGCAACTCAACATTGACACCACAAAGCTACAAGTCTTTTTTAGCGATCTCATAGAGGTACCTAGAGTAAGGCAATCACAACAAAACCAGTTACCATAAATAAAATAACATTTTCTGTTGAATTATTTTAACATTGTTATTAAGGGAAATGTTCATAAGATGGGGATTTGGCTAGAAAGAATGTAGAGAAGAAAGGAGTGTTTAACATTTTCTACTGATACCACATAAATAATGGACTATTCAGTTTTGTGTAGAAAAACAAGACATTCTGCCAGCATGGTAAATCTAACTTTGCAACCAAGCTATTAGGTTGGTGCAAAAATAATGACGTAATAATGTTGTTTTTTGACGTATTTTTTAACGTCAAAAAACGACATTATTGTGTCATTATTTTTGCACCAACCTAATACCGCAGCAAGCAGCAACTCCGACTCCACAAACAAGTGACTCTGATTCTGTTATAGTGGAACACACCTATTCTATTGTTAATAGACTCTCCCACCTATAATAAGTAGGAGTAGTAAGAGTCGCTCAGTGGGTCGGTCAGTCAGTCGACTGGCTGATCGATTGAACTCTCTGCCTTTGTGCGGGGAGGAACCCGAAGGAGGTTACGCCAAAGGGCGGATTCTCTTTCGGGGAGGTAAACCGACCCTGAACCCATTTATACGGGTTCAATGGGCATATTTTTGGCCAAGACCACGGGCTCGGAGATCCCACGTTAAAAAGGCCTTGTGCCACATGACGCCCTCGTGGGGGGGTGACTGAATATCATCGGTGAGTCAGTCGATGCCGGACAATCGTTAGTCGGATACTAAAGCATCAGCGACCACAACTAGATTTCTCAGCATCATTACCTATTATATCAAGTTCCTAACGTTTTGTACGTCGAACCTATTTTAGGACCGACTTAGTACAAATACAAGCCTCCACTGTGAAACCACTACATAAGAGATTCTGCAAGCATGCAACCTATTCAGCCCACCAATGTGATGCCAATCCGACGTCGCTCCAGTTTAACACAACGGGTCTACCATCCAAATGAAATGACCTACCACCATGACTTCGGTAAACTAAACCTGCACTGGCCACGGCCAGGCCAGCACAAAGAATATGTCAACTCCCGGTTATACACTTACACTCAATCACTATCCTGACGATCGCCCACAGAAACTGACATCTCACCTACCTTCGACGTACCCTTTCCACCATGACTTCGATCAATTGATACAAGCAGCAACCACACCATGTGACTTCACACCAAACCCACATAAGAAGTAGGTCAACAGTCAACACTCAACACACAACAGACTTTTCACTCATCCTTCAACATTTCTGTACGATATGCCAACAATAAATATTGTTCAAATCTAATATTCCCCGTTATTCCTTTCTCTTGTTACCAAATATACTTAACATTGCTGTTGTTTTATTAATTCCAATATTACTGCATTCAAGTCAAGTCCTCCATTTTTAAATGAGTCGAAAGTTTGCTTCCAGTGTATTATGTTTTAAAGTTTTAATGTTTCGTGGTTTTCGGCATAAGTTTTTTTTTCGACTTGCTGATTTCACAATTTGAAAAAAAAAAAAGTAATGTTTGTCCACCACTATTAAATAGTGAATCATCCTCGTCGCCTCCTGTTGTGAATTGGTGTTTGATGAAACACAGCACTTTATTACTCGACAAAGTCAGTCATACTCAGCTGGTCAAGTCACTGCAATCATATGATCTGCTTTTTTTCCTCTTGAGACCATTACCCAAGACGAGTTATTCATGATAAGGAGAATAAAGCTCTCAATTTATTAAATTCTGTTGATTAATTATTTAAATTTACTAATTTCCTTTGAAACAAATCTCTTGGGAAAATATTGGATTTATAAAAGGTTTTTAATTTTAATGTTTACTTTTCGTCAATAATAAATTTATGAAAGATGAGAAAGAAAAAACATTGCAATACAAAAGTTATTGTTTTACTATTTTTGAGCAAGGAACAAATTCTTCTTGTAACACCGGTTGCCGTAATTTCTTTGTTCTATTCAGAAACCCCGTGTGTTTTATTTTCAAACAGTTAATCTCTTTTAATTGCTATTTCTTAAAAAAAGAAGAAAAAAAAAGGATGATTTATTGATTACAAAATATTGTCAAGCCGCTGCTTTTTTAACACTAACAATATTATGGGCCCCTGGACAAACCAGTTTTTGGTGGGCAACTACGAAAACCACACACTAAAAGTTAAAAGTAAAACAAAAGTCGATAAACATATAATTTGTTATATAATTTGCACTTCAACAAAACTGCTGTTAAATCATATTAAAAACATGCTGTAAAAGTAGCAACAAATCATCATGATAAGCATTTGAACAAATATCAAAAAAAAAAAAAAATAATGAAAAAATATCGAGTCCAACAACAGCAACTTAAATTAATCCTGTTTCTTGTTTTGGTATGAGAAGGTGTGAGAGATTCGCCCTGAAAAGGTAAGTTAGACGTAAGTATCACGGACTTGCTTGACAAAAGCCCCTAAAACAAAAAAAAAAATTTAAAAATAGAGCATTTATTAATGTTTTCTTCGAATTTAAATTTCGGTTTCATTTGAACGATGCCTGAAGCTAAATGTGAATTAAAAGAAAAATTAACTATATAACTTTCATTACCTTTCTGAAGCATTTTAAAAACATTCTCGTCATTGAAAAAACAGTGTCCTTTTTAAAACTAAGACATTTTTAAACATATAGCCTATATTAGGCCCTATATGTTTAAAAAATGTCTTAGTTTTAAAAAGCGATCTCATGATATAGGTAACTCCATGAGATCGCTAAAAAAAGTGCATTTATTTTTTTAGCATTATGAAAAAGACGCCAAACTTTACGAAAACAAAATTTTATCGTCTACTTATGTTATTAAGCGGAAAGACCAAAGTTTTTTTTAATTATTTTTAAAAAATTTTCCTTTTTTTTTTATAACATTTTAAATTTTGATTTAAAAAACCTTGTTTCTCTTTGTATCAGCGGAACTAAAATAACATACAATTTTTTTTAGCACGTTTTTTTTGTTTTTTTTTTGTATGACACATTTAATTTGGAAAATCTTGCAAAAATAAAAATAATTGTCGGATATTAATGAAACTTTCAGAAACTATTCATAGATGATCGAAATTATTATAAATATGTTTTTTTTTTTTATTAAAGACATGGCAGAAATATTTGTTTTTATTTATTACCCCCCCCCCCAAAAAAAAAACTAATTTTATGAAAATGCTAGAAATTCGATCACATCGGGTTTAGGGATTACAATAAAAGCACAAGACTTTAAGGAATGCAAATCATGTTTTTTTGTTGTTTTTTTTTTCCATCGGATAACCCCACCCACCCGAAAATCAGCTCTGAATTGGAACATACAAAAATCAATAAAAGAAACATATTTAATTTCAAATGCTTTTATTTGCTTTTAGTTGTTTTTATGAATATGGACATTTTCTGAAAACAAAAAATTTTTTTCGATGAAAAATGAATTTTTAATACAATTATTTGTTATTTCTTTAATTATAATAGATTTTTACATTTAAGTTGTTAAAATATTATAAAATTAGTTAAAAGCCGCATCGGGTTTCCTCATTTTTAGCGTGTTGTAAATTGTATCATTTTGACTAATCAGAAGATCTGCAGTAATTAAGAAATGTAATATTGTGTTTATAATCAGGCTGTAATTATAACGTACGGAAGACCAACCAGAATACAGTTAAGTTGCATTATTTGAGTTAAACATTGTTCTCCGCTGTTAAGGCCTTTACTTTTGCAAAACACGTGGAGAAGTTAATTTGATTTTTCAGTTTCAACTAAGAAGGGTACCTACAAGTATCAGTATCATCTTATGAAATTTATATGATCTTCTTTTTATATTGTCAGTTATGAATTTTTCCATAAATGAAATATCTAAATTAATAATAAAATGAATGGAAATACAAATAACACAGTAAAATGTAATAAATGTACATAAAATTATAATATTTTATGTATGCTTCTGATAAAATTTCATAAGAAAGGTACCTATGAATTAATTAGATACCTTTCTTAGGAAATACGAAATCTCACTCTTAACAGTTTTATTTTAATTTCTTTATAATATATTTTCCATAAAGCATCGTAAGCATAAAGGTGAAAGCTAAGTACAAAAAAAAAGATTAGAGCGCTGAAAGTTTGCCTTAAAAATAACAAATAATTTGTTCACTTAAATCTAAATAACTTCACTTCACCTTCCGAAGAACAAATTATGATCATGTAAATCCATCAATATGTCATTCAACACCTGTCAAGTGATGCGAAAGTTTATGACCTGCTTTGTTTTATTTTCAAATTACATCTTTTCACCGCTGAAGCTAAGTCAACCTTGGTTCAAAATATTTTAAATAAACATTATAATTTCTGATTTTCTTAAAATAAGTTTTGAAAAAATGATAATTGATTTTTAAAAGAATTTCAAAGTGAGATTTTCATCTTTTTTATAAAATGGAAAAAAATGGATGCAATAATCAATTATATGTCAATTTTGATGACTCAAAAAAAAAAAAACAAGATTTCTCACAAAAATTTTGGACGTGCTCGAAACGATTAACAAATGTAAAAAATACCAATACTTTGATCTTTCCTCTTAATAATAACATGAACATTTAGAAGATAAAATTTTGTTTTTGTCAAGTTTGGTGTCTTTTTCATCATACTATGCTCTTTTTTTTTAGCAATCTCATGGAGGTACCTAATATAATGTAAACAAGAGTTAAGTCCTGAATGTTTCATTAATTTTT
This sequence comes from Acanthosepion lycidas, assembly GCA_963932145.1. NCBI lineage: Eukaryota > Metazoa > Mollusca > Cephalopoda > Sepiida > Sepiidae > Acanthosepion > Acanthosepion lycidas. The sequence goes on along the minus strand of OZ010575.1, from coordinate 99,561,003 downwards.
TTTTATTTCCTGTCTGTTATTGACATTGAATTGTCAATGAAAATTTGTCTTTAAAAATATAGTCCAAAAACATTAAAATTTTTATATATTAGATTAAACGTGTTTTGATAGATAACTTCATGAAATCGCTTAAAAAAAAAAAAAAAGAGCATAGTATGATTAAAATGGCCTTAAACTTGATGAAAACAAAATTTTATCATTTAAATGCTTATGTTAAGAGGAAAGATCAAAGTATTTTTTTATTATTTTAAAAAAAAATTTGCATCCTTTTTCGAATATTCTAACTTTTGATTAAAAAAATCATGTTTCTCTTTGCAAACGTGACATTACTATTAGGTTGGTGCAAAAATAATGTCGTTTTCTCACATAGTAACATATGTGAAAAGACGACATTATTTTTGCACCAACCTAATAAATAACATTGCAAATGGAATGATTTGAACAGTGTATGTCTGAAAAAAGTTCTGTAAGTAAATTTCTCATTAAAAGTCTTTCTGGTCGAGGTTAATTGCAATGTATTGCCAGACTTTGTTTTCCTCATGGCAGCATTGATTTATATTGAAAACATTTGAGCACTTTCTTTCAGTTTATTAGGTTGGTGCAAAAATAATGTCGTTTTTTGAGGTTCAACTTTATGTGAGAAAACGACATTATTTTTGCACCAACCTAATAAAATATTTGCTCAAGCTTTGAATCAGCTATAATATTCCGTTTTTTAAAAAAAAAAAATGAGGAAAATGTTATAAATTCAAAATAATTCAATCCCAGGTGATTAGGTTCATGTTCCATTTTCTCTGTAAGTGCTAAGTGATACAAGATATCTACTGAGTGTGGAAAGTTGAATGAGAACAATCTATATTAACTGAGTACAATATATAGCTGAAAAAGGGTGGAGGGTACAAATAACTAAAATATTATGAGTATAGAAACCAAGATGAACATTCTGGTTTGAAGAGAGTGCAGTACAATATAGATGATGTCATAAAATGCATTACAAATTGAAAAAGAATTGAATTTCATCTTAGAACTTTAGTCAATATTATTAATTTATAAAAATAAAGAAAAATAAGCAAACAATATTATTATGAAAATGTTTTATTCCATAAAGTTACAATACTGACAATTGAAATTGATAGAATAATTATTCATGGATGAAGAAAAGCAAACCAGATTTCGATTTCTACCTTTACATCTTTAAATAAATAAATACAGAAAGAAGAAAGAAACAATAGTTTAAAAATCTTTTATTTTAATGATTATTCCATAAAGTTACTATATTGACATAGAATATGTTTTATATTTGCCATTAAATTAAAAGAGGAAGAAACTAAGCTTTGATTTTTACCTTAGATTGGTTGGTTGGTTGGTTGGGTTTTATGGCATATCGATCACTGTGGGTCATTTAATGCCAAATTAAGGTATATATATATATATATATATATATACATACACACACACACATACATATATACATACACATATACCTATACATATATTAAATATACAGTACTATTAAACATATAGCTGGCAACCTTATTTTTTCAAAAGCGTATAGCTGGCAACATTATTCTTTCCAAAAAACGTATAGCTGGCAACATTCTTGTTTCAAAAATGCATAGCTGGCAACATTATTTTTACCAAAAAATGTACAGCTGGCAACATTCTTGTTTCAAAAACGCATAGCTGGCAACATTATTTTTACCAAAAAATGTATAGCTAGCAACATTATTGTTTCAAAAACGCATACTTGGCAACATTAGTGTTTCAAAAACATATAGCTGGCAACATTATTTTTCCGAAAACATTATTTGAAGCCTTGTTGTTGGACGTAGTTTATCGTCATACCCAGGACGCGGATGTAGTTTATCGTCATACCCAGGACGCTTTTACCTTAGAATAAACTTTATTTTCTAAAGGAAAATTATTTAAAGGTTTACATTTCTTGTTATGTTAAAATAAATAGTGTATGTTTCATTGTTGAATTTAAAGACTAAATTTCCTTCTCTTTATTTTAATTGTGTAAAATTATTTTATCTACATTAAAAAAAAATTGACATATTTTTAATTTTCCTGTTTTATTTTATTTTAATTATCCTGTAGTAGAAAATAAAAGACAAATTTTAAATAATTATTGAAAAAAATGTTACATAGGTATATGGGAAATTTAACTGGACATTTGAAGTTTCCTTTTTTTGATTAACTTGTTTCTTGTAATAATATTAGAATTTTCTCTCGAACAAAAATTATTCAAAAGAACATATGAAGAGCTACAGACAAGCATTCTTTCTAATTTCCCAATACTGTAACCATCAACACAAGATTCCACATGAAAAAATGACCATTCTCTGCCAAAACATTCAAGGTTATATGCATGGCTAATTTCCTTTGATTTATTTACTGGATGATGAAGAGAAGAATCTTTTGTCAATTTACCGGTAACTATAGAAGTATAGAGAACAGCATTTGTAGCAGTATTAGGATATAGCAGAGAACTTCTATTAATCCCCAGAAAATAACTGTTTATTTCAGGTGTCTTGTCCTCATTATTACTTCCAGATATTAAATTCTTGCAACTATTGTATTTAATTATCTTAAAAAACTGTATAGCAGCAATAAATTGCTGTGTATAATATAACAGGAACAACTTCTCTGCATTCATTAACATTTTCATCTGTTACATCTATGTTAAATTTATAAATATCTAAATTTTTCTCCCCTGCCACTTCATCCCAGTTAATTTGTAAATTCTTCAACTCAATACTCAATTTTAAAAGTGACATCATTCTGATTTTTTTCACACCCAAATAGTTGACATATAGAAATATTGTATTGATCTCTACCAAGTTGCTGCTACTGGCCAAATCTCTCCACAAGGTGATCTGTTTGAAATTTACCAACTGTACATACAGAATTTGAAATGCTGTGCAATTTTTCCTCAGTTCTAGAATAGCATGAGTAATATGAGGCAAAGCTGTGAAGGTTTTATTTTTTAGTTTCCCATTATTTCTAAGGATACTATTCTAAGAATGCTATTCTAAGATTCTAACCAACTAGAGAATACATTGAGAAATATATAATTGTCATCATTTACTTTAAGTGGATTAACATATATTTTGTTAAGTTGACAACTTTTATGTGATGTTTCCACATTCAGTATTGTCTTCCGAGTATAAACTATATGTATGTATTCTGCAACTTCTGTAAAGTTAGGCAAACATTTGTTTCCCTAAGGTCAGCAATCCCAGAATAGTGAATTGGTTAAAAATTTGTGAAACTAATGAAACATTTTTGCCTTTCAAAACTAGTGGGAGAAAGAGACTATAAGGTCAATTTGTAGCAAAATTTTAAAATTGACTGAGATTCCAAGACACAAAGCTTCTGTAAATTACAAAATGGAGCATTAAATCAGGATTTCCATTATGTTAAACTTTTTTGAACAACATGCATTTACTTGCATCTTTTTAACCAAGCAAGTTTTTTCTAATGCATTTTAGTATATGAACTGAATCGAATATGAAGAAAGGAGGTCTAGATTTCATAACTGAATATTCGGATACAATTGAAACTACAAATGAAAGATATAGTTTTCTTATAGCATTATTATCTGTTATGACTGGTTAAGTGGTTAGTACATAAAGAAGTGGGGTTGTCGGTCAAATTATAAGTTGAGAAATCTTCACACAAATATTTCATCATTTTCTCTAAGCCAGTCTGTACTATAGAGCCTTTGTTTTTATCCTGCCCTCCAAGTTTAACATACTGATCTGACATTCTCTCTCTGCAGTGTGCAAAAAACTGCCCAAATCATCTCTGGTGATATTGTTTGTATCTCCATCTCACCAACATTTTTGTTCCCTTGCCTGCTATACTGGATGCAGGTATGAGGTTACGTTGTTTTGCTCTGCATTCAGTGACTGAGTAACTTTAAATCAGTCACTGCACTTGGCTTCATTAGATGCTCAGTTGTGAAATATCAGTGTAGCCTGTATCTGGCATAATACCATTCATGGTTTTGAATTCGATGTTATCCTTTTTCAAGTCTATATCTCAGCTTTCTGATTTTCTCATTTTACATGCTAACAATCTGCATTGTACAATTGATTTCAGTCAGAATAAATTGTATAATGTGTCAGATTTAAAAGTTAATTCATCAGTCTTTCTTCCTTTATTTCTCTGTGTTTAAAAGTCTAGCAGATCACAAAACATTTTCAGTTAAGAAATTACATATTTTTGTTTGATCAGCAGTGTAATTGTGCATGTTTTAAAATGTTGGAAACAGCTTTAACCTATACCACACCACAGGTAACAATAGTCACTATAGAATTCTCTCCCTTAGTACTATTGGCGACTTCTGTCACCTGAGAAGGTTGCTATAAATAAACACCTGTCAACTGTTATTTCTGTTTTTTTTAAGCTGGAAATTGACGACTACTGCTTTGGAACAAGGCTAAACTTACATTTTCCAATGCCATTTTGAATTCTTTTAGACTCTACATAATGTGTAACATCGATTAAACCCACATTAATTTTTTTGAGATTTTTGTAAGCAAAAATGGCCATGTCAATATCCAACAAAACCTTTATTCAGGAGTTTTTCTTTGATTAACACCCCTATGATGATTTTAAAGGCTTTACTCGAGTGAATATTGACAGTGAAGTGGTTGGAGATGATAACCACGCTAGTGACATGGAGGAAAGTGACTATGACCACTAGCGGCTACTACCATCAATGCCTGAGTAATTTTATGGAAGCTACTGGTGACCATGGATATATCTGATAACCTTTCTGAAGGTGAATTATTCTATTTATAAATGACAAAATAATTACTTTATTCATCAACAAGACAAATAAATATGAGATGAAAGAAAGAGCAAACAAATGCTGGTGTCTTCTTGTATGTAAACACGAGGAAGCATGTCACTCTTTTTGACAAAATGAAAGCCATTTTAGCAATTTTGCTTCTTATAGCACCCCCAGATCTACACAGAGTAATACAAGTTAAAGAAAATTGAATTATTTATGTATAATTTATTGTATTTTTATATTTCTCAACATTAGAACATGAATGCAAAATGTAATGCATTACATTAAAATATTGCTCATTCATTCTTTTATTAGTGTACAGAATTTAAAATCTATACACACTATACAAAGAGTTATAACAATTTTGAAACAGGAGCTGTTCTTGTTTTCGCGCCCTCAAAAAAAATGCAACAATTCTAGAAAGAATAATTTCTACATGGTTAAGAAAAAGGTTAAGAAAATACTTAAAAATACATTTTTTATAAACCTATTTCATTAGCCTACATAGTGTGTTATTTTTACTGCAGTATTGATTTAATATATTTTTGCTTTTTCAGTTTGCATCTGTCAGAATAGCTGAAACAACTATGAATATTGGTAAGAAAGATGTCATTCTTACACTATGGAATTCATGGATGAGTAATTAACTTTAAGTTTACTCACAAGAGAGATACGAGAGACCATACATAGCGGATAAACCATTCCGCTGTGAAATCTGTGGTGTTATATTTTACATGAATTCAAACCTCAGAACAAATATGAAAACTCACAGTGACAAGAAAGATTTCCACTGCAAAATCTGTGGATTGAAGTGTTCCCACAATTCACATTTCAAACAACATATGATAACACACACTGGAGAGAGACCTTTCCACTGTGAAATCTGTGGATTTAGGTGTTCCCAAAAGTCAAATCTCAAAATACACATGTTGACACACACTGGAGAAAAACCATTCCATTGTGAAATCTGTGGATTTAAATGTTCCCAGAGTTCAAATCTCAAAACACACATGTTAAGACACACAGGCGAGAAACCATTCCACTGTGAAATCTGTGGATTGAAATATTCCCACAACTCAAGTCTTAAGCAACACATGGTGACACACACTGGAGATAAACCTTTCCATTGTGAAATCTGCGGAGCTAGTTTCTCCAAAAATGTGCACATGAAACGACACATGTATACACACACTGAAGAGAAACCTTTCCGCTGTGAAGTCTGTGGATTGAAGTTTTCCCAAAATCCATATCTCAAACGACACATGTTTACACACACTGGAGAGAAACGTTTCCATTGTAAAATATGTGGTTGTAAATTTTCGCAAAATTCATCACTCAAAAAACACATGTTAACACACACTGGAGAGAAACCTTTCCATTGTGAAATCTGTGGATTGAAGTTTTCCCTAAATGGTAATCTTAAACATCATATGCTAACACACACAGGAGAGAAACCATTCCACTGTGAAATCTGTGGATTTAAGTGTTCTCAAAAGTCAAATCTTAAAATACACATGGTAACACACACTGGTGAGAAACCGTTTCACTGTGAAATCTGTGGGTTGAAGTATTCCCACAATTCAAGTCTCAAAACACATGTGTTTACACACACTGGAGAGAAACGCTTTCGCTGTAAAATATGTGGATGTAAGTTTTCACAAAATTCATCACGTAAAAAACACATGTTAATACATACTGGAGAGAAACCATTCCCCTGTGAAATCTGTGGATTGAAGTTTTCCCTAAATGGTAATCTTAAACATCATATGTTAACACACACTGGAGAGAAACCATTCCACTGTGAAATCTGTGGATTTAAGTGTTCCCAAAAGTCAAATCTCAAAATACACATGGTAACACACACTGGTGAGAAACCATTTCATTGTGAAATCTGTGGGTTGAAGTATTCCCACAATTCAAGTCTTAAAACGCACATGTTGACACACACTGGAGAGAAACGCTTCCATTGTAAAATATGTGGCTGTAAGTTTTCACAAATTTCATCACATAAAAAACACATGTTAACACACAGAGAAACCATTCCACTGTGAAATCTGTGGATCTAAGTTTTCCCTAAATCATAATCTCAAGCACCATGTTAACACGCACTGGAGAGAAACTATTTCACTCTGAAATCTGTGGAGTTTTTTTTCCTTAAATCATCAGTCACAAAACCTGTTACCACACACTTGATAGAAACCTTTCTGCTGGGAACATTCATTTTTGAAAAACTCAAGTCTTAACACATGTCAATACACACTATAGTGAAACCATTCTCCTGTGCAATTTGTGGTTCAATGTTTCTCCCAAATTCACATCTCAAAAAACATATGTTCACATACACTGCAGAGAAACCATTCCACTGTGAAATCTGTTGAATAGGTACTGGAGAGAATGTTTACCCTTGTGAAATCTCTGGACTAACTCTTTTCTTTAAATTATCACTCAAACAACATGTATACACTGAAGAGAATACTTCCAATGTGAAACCTGTGGTTTCAAATTTTTCCCAAATCCACCTCTCATATGACACTTGCTAATGCACACTGGAAAGAAACCTTTCCACTGGGATATATGTGGTAATATGTTTTCTTGAAATTCACATCTCAAACAACATGTTAGTGCACACAGGAGAGAAATTTTTATTAGCTGTGTAGCAGAATATTTGGTAGTAATATAAATGCCATATTTTTTATTGCACGACTTTCTGGAAAGGAACATTTCTGCGGCAAAATTTGTGGAAATACATTTTCCAAGCATATCTACTCCCCACCACCAATAAAACATTTGTTTACTTCCACATGTTTTCTAGTGTGTAATTTTTGATGTTACATTTGTTTGAAATGCTGCACAGAATTTTTATACAAATACTAAATTTTTGCATGTTTTTATCTTTTTTTTTTTTTTTTTTGTCAATAAATTTCTGTGCAAACAAACATTTTATTCCTGTTCTTGAAAAAGAAGATTATAAAGTCAAGAATCAATCAGATCAGAACATACCTTGTTTTGATTAGACTTGATACTTCAGACTGGAAGACAAATTTAATAAAAAACACATAGATATGTTTTAACACGTGCACCAGGTGATGCTTTATTTACATTAGGGACTGTCTAAAAAGAGGAGATAACCAAAACTAAGAGCAGATAACTCTTAGCAGATTGACAGTCATTGATAATTCAACAGTTCTTGCATAATATATCCTAAATATGTTCTGTTTTAAGGTCTAGTTAGCTTGTATTAGTAATAGAAATTATTTATTCAAATTTCCTACATAAGAAATACCTTTATATTAAACATTAGTTAACTTAAACACTTCAGCAAAATAACAAAACCAACAAATTAGAATTAAGAATTCCATGTTGGCCAATCAAATTTAAGACCTCAAATCTAAAAATTTCGTTAAGCAGAGGAGAATCACCATTTAAATAGATAGTGGTATAACAATAGAGGAGAAGCAACCAGGACCAGGAACAACATGGCGCCACAAAATTCCACTCCTGGATGAAGAATTTGATATGAGAACTAACGCTATACTGAAAGTTGGATTTATTTGTAAGTACAGGTTTCACATAGCAAAAATTTAAAAAAAGTAAGCTACTTGAAGCATATTCACTCTAAAAAGCTTATGTGTGATTTTTGACTGACACTTGCCATTCCCTCAACAAATTGCTCTGATAAACACTCATACTTTTTGTTTACCACAACACCAGAGTGATAAAGAGTTTGTTCCATCTAATAAATATTACTGTTCCACCTAATAAATATTATTGTTCTATAAATCCATGTTTGTGTTTCTTTATATTTCTGTAGGTAGACGTGTTGCTAGCTTAGTTTTGACAGTATAATTCATAGTCGTCACACCCACTAGATATCCATCCTCCTGCTTCTACATATCAATTATCTTCATTCACAGCTTCTTGTCAAGTTCAACAGTTTTTACCATGGTTGTGGATAGAATGAGCTATTGTGGCACTTGCATATTGTCTTCTTCAGAACCTTCTAGAATGTTATAGAATCAGGTCAGTACTATTTCATTTTCAAAGGGTATTAAATATCAAATTAAGCAAAACAAAAATATTACTATTGTAACACCTTCATTATGGTCAGCCTGGAGTGTATCCTGGTTTGATCAATTGAGTGCTCTCTTCGATCTTGAACTGCCCTACCCCATGTTGCGATTGATTGATTGATTATAAGGAGGCTAAGATCGATTCGTCACAGGTATCTTTGTGTCGAGCGAAGTCATACAGTAAAATTGGAGGAGAAGCAGCACCCAAAATGTATAGAAAAAAATTTACTATTTCTATATCAAATACTACGTACAATGGTTTGTTAGTAGTTGTTAGGGTCTAGGTGTTAGCATAAATGAGTTTGTCGACCCAACCGGTTCCTAAATCAGATGCAACACTTGGGTAAGCTGCTAAGTTTGGCTTGCGAAGTTAGCAAAATTTGTTTTACTGATTTGGTAAGTATGGCTCAATGCTGAAGTTGGAGGTTCTCGTGATTGGCAGGAGTTGTGGAATGTTTCAGTAACCTCCACTACTTCCCACCTGTCTCTTCTCAACTGTCAACAGTCTGAATTCATTTTGTGTATTCATATCTATGGACTCCAACTAGAAACCAGTGTGGGGCAAGATGTAGTTTGGGTTTCAGTGAATCCACTGATTTCCAACAAGAGTCCATTGTTGTCTGCCAAAAAAAAACTAGTGTAGGAGTGAGATGTAATTGGGGGGCTGGAAGAAATTGGTATTTCATCCACCTGTCATCTCCATTGTTTTTAGTCCTGAGAAATTAAATTACTTCATAATTTTGGGGAATTCCCCTTCTCTCATGGGAGATGGGTGCAGGCTTCGCTCTGCCTGGTTACTTCTACTTTCTCTTATTACCATCTCCCACCAGTGCTCTCCAGTAGGCGTTGGCAGCTCCTTCAACCAACTTAATGTCTCATCTGTGCCTGTTCCCCTTCAGTGAGTGCAGGCAGCTCTTTCTTTGATCACTCTTCTGCTCCTGTCACCTCCACTATTCAGTCAAAGACTAATTAAAAAAATATTGTTCCAAATGCTATCGCATAAGTGAATTGACACAAACAATTGGCTTTCTCACCTTTGCCCAAGAGACACTTTCCCAGGGAAGATTTTGCAACTCACATTATGGTGACAATTCATTCAGCTGAAGGACAACATATCCACAGGTGTTCAGCTTATTGTTTTCAATCCTGATATCTTTGCAAAAACTTTTATTTATAACTGGCATTTAATCCAATTCCACAGGCATTGTCTGTCGGGTACTGTCAACACTTGGCGCATCGTACAAACCAAGCATTGCTCTCAGCTCATATCGTTCTTGATATCAATTTAACCCTTTCCATGGTAGTTTATTCATCAATATATCATTTTTGTTGATATTGATTTGCATGTGCTCCTTTTTGTGCAGTTTAATATTATATGGCCATGTGCAGGGATTTTGTGATTGCATTGCCGAGCACTTTTACTGCTTACATTTTATATACTTTTGCTGGAATGCTATTTTACTTCTGCCTCTGAGCACTTTTTCGACATATGGTTAAATGGATTCTGGTATTTTTTCTTCCTCCGATATCAGTGACTTTACAGCTATTTCATTCTCCTTCATTTAGGTGTTCCCTCTTCAGTGATTTTGCTTGGTAAGTATATTATATATGTATTCACCAACTAATCTTCTGATGACATCTTGGGTTTGCCAAGGAGGGTTAAATTTCCCAGGTCATAGAACTTCTAATACCGACTGTCGGAAGAAAGTGAGACTGCCACACAGGGAACATACAGCTGTTGTGAGTCAGATATGTACCAAGAAATTATGATTCAAAAATTTAAACTACAGTGTAACCCGGATATAAGAGAGTTGTCGGGACCAGAGAAGAAGTCTCTTATATCCGGGTTTCTCTTATATCCAAGTGTGGTCTATTTTATATACATTAACACAGGCTCTAATTTGGGACCAGAGAAAATCTCTCTCATATCCGGGTTTCTCTTATATCCGGGTCACACTGTACCACTAAGCCAGAAAAAAATGACATTTAAATGTTAAACAATATATTATTATAATTAATATTCAGTCCAATAAAACGTGTTACATAAAACCTTTTTCTCCACTTTGTGATACATTTTCCAAAAATATTGTTCTTGATATTTAAAAATTTATATATTGTTATCTCATTAATATAATATATATATTGTGTGTATATATATACATATATATGTAAGCAAATATATGGATATAGATCCAACGGTATGAAGGAAAATATACGGAAAAAACAAACAAAAATCCTAATATGCAATTATGCTGTTTTAATGTTAATATAATGTCAACGTCGGACGTTTCGCTCTAGTAGACCATCTTCAGGACATATTCATGAAACATAATTAACATTAGACTATATTTAATTCAACATGAAAAGACGATGGACATAAGAGTAAGACTAATCAAAACAGGCAACTGAAATTTTTCAAGATCAGCGTTTCGTTTCACAATATGATCACGTCGGTGTCACGTGGGGGATGTTGTGAAAACGTATTCCTAAAATAGAGTATTTTGAATGAAAAATGAAAAGAATTTTATTTTAATCTAAAACTTATACGTACATTTGTCGAGCATTAATCTTGCTAGAAAAGGGGAAATATTAAAGAAACCAGGTCTAGTATTCACTGTGCGTGGAATAGATATTATACCTGCTTCATAAATCTAAGATTTTTATTATGAATATATTTTAAAATCTTCACACAATCAAAATGAAAATTATGATCAGATTTAGTTGTGTGTACAACTAAAGCATTGTTTAAATTACCGAGGCAAAACACGAGATTTTAGACCTACACGGTCTAATGTTAATTGTGTTTTATGAATATGTCCTGAAGATGGTCTACTAGACCGAAACGTCCAACACTGACATTATATTAACATTAAAACAGCATAATTGCATATTAGGATTTTTGTTTGTTTTTTCCGTATATTTTTCTTCATACAAATATATAAGTGAACATAGAAGTCAACACTTAGAGGCGACAGTCTGTTTCATGCTATATGCAATTGTCAGGCCACCGATTGCATATAGCATGAAACAGACTGTCGCCTCTAAGTGTTGACTTCTATGTTCACTTTTATATTTACAGACGCTCTATCTCTGATATTGAGCACTTTATCCCATAAATAAGACTATATTTCTTCATATATATATATATATATATATATATATATATATATATATATATAGTGAAACCTCGGTTCACAAATTTAATCAATTCCTGAAGGCCGTTCATAACCTGAAATGCTCATAAACTAAAACTATTTTTCCAATAGAAATCAGTGTAGAGAAAAAAGTCACAGTACAATAAAATTGGTAAAGAAAAGCATGCCACAACACATGAATGTATAGGACATGCTGATCAACTGAGGAATTATTCCATCCAGGTTATCTCGGTTTGGCAATGCTGTTTGAGAACCAAAATTTTGTTCAATAACTGAGGCATTTTCCTCTTGAATTTTCTGTTCAAAAACTAATTTGTTCGACATGTGAGACGCTTGAGAATCAAGGTTGCACTGTGTATATATATATATATATATATATATATATATATATTATGTGAAAATATATAGAAAATAGGAAAGAACTGGTTAGGTAAATAATCCATAGTTCTTTAGTATTTTTGTTATTATTTTTAAAAAATAGTGCTCAATACAAAAGTAGAGCATAAATATAATTATTTAATTAAAAATATGATTCCAACGTGCTACATAAGAGCTCTCATGTTTCAAAACAAGAGCCGAAAACTTCAATATAATTATTTGAATTGAATTAAAGTAAGCTCTGTTCCATCTTCAAGCGAAATTTTTTTGGAATAACTTATTTCTGAAATTTACGTGTTTTAATAGCATATTCATTATTGCAATCAAAATTTCCATGGTAACGGCCAGCGCGATTGTTCATATAGAGAGGGGCGCAGGATATTAATAATTTGTATCACTATAGAGTTACATTCATAGATGTCAAGTCAGGGTAAGGTTGGGGTGTCTAAATTTAAAACGGAAGATGATTTCGTCTAGTCTGGTTTACGTGTCTGGAGATTTATTTATTTTTCTATTTTATTTTTTCTGAAAGGGTTTATGTTATAATTATTATTTACAAACATGTATTTATCGTGACACAGAAATTACTATGTTTCGAAACTTAAATCTTAATTTAAACTTAAAATATGAAGTTCAGTTTCATTTTCAATTGATGCTGAATAACTTTACAAAAATTGATTTACTCTAAATAGTATTTATATATTTTAAGTTGGTGGGGAAATGAGAATTCAAAATTTTTTTATTAAGGTCTTGTGTTTTTTGCCAAATCAATATACAAGTATAATTTTACGTGGCATAGTGAAAATCAGTTATGGTTAGATGTGGGTTTGAAATTTCTGTCTGTTGATACTGATTTTCTTTTAAGTGAATACGTCATCAGAGTCTGTGTTTTTTTTAATATACTACAATACCATTGGCATTTTTATTTATTTATTTTATTCATTACCTTATTTTGTAAATTACATCAAGATTTTCTTAAAGAGGCTTTCAAATATGATTAAGTCATATTATTTATATTTATGTTTTTATTCATAAATATCTAAAATACTATATTTATTATATTTACTAATAAACTATATATGGTATTGTAAAATTAAAATATTACAATTTAATTATGCATTTTAAAACTGTTTTATTTTTTATCAAATGATAGATATTAGGTTGGTGCAAAAATAATGTCGTTTTCTCACATATGTTACTATGTGAGAAAACGACATTATTTTTGCACCAAACTAATATATAATTATGAAAATTATTTTTATTATTAATTATTTTTTAGGGACAATATGAGACAATGTCTACAAAAAACTGCTATTTCATTTCTTTGATTTAATAAACTGAATAAATATTTTTAAATAATATTCATATTATTATGCACTACTGTGTATCAAGCACTGTTTTTAAAAATTGTGGAATCTTCCACAACACAACCAGCCTTACTTCTTTTTAGGAAATGCACTCTTCCTATCTAATAAGCAAAATTCTACTTTCATACATACAATATAACAAGTATTCATTGGTCATTCACCTCCAATCTGGCTTGCTGATTGGTCAGTTCCGACCAATCAAACTGCCTGCACGCAACCAATCTGTTTTTCCTGCTCATGTGCTGGGAGCCACTTGACCAGTATAAAAGCAAAAACACGTGTGAACTTTTTAGAGAGAGAAAGGATTAGTAATTTTCATTCATCTCTCTCGCACGTCTCAAGATGTAACCTTCGCCAACTTCCGTCTTAGTCATTGCTGACAAGACGTTTTCAAGACAATTACCAACATTCATGAACTCTGAAATCACTCCTGAACTTTTATCAACTTTAGAACTCACAATTCCAAACTTTATTCTTCTGAATTACAAGTTCAATATTACAGTAAAAGGTAAATTACTTCTTAAGAACTTTCTGTTTAAAAGACACATAATATTAACAACTTTAATATCAACATTAACGAACGATTACAAGAAAGACATTCTGAAACCTAAACATCATACATATTTGCCAACATAACATATACCAAATGTTCTGCTTGTACATTGTTTTGAATGTTTTATTAGTTTCTAATCAAATATGTCTTGTTCGTAATATGAACTCTGGTACAAATATTTCCAAATCAAAGGGACACGACTCTGTCCTACCTTTTTTTTGCATGTTGTACACCAACCTAAATAAATATAATTGTTACGTTTTAAAACAATTCAGTTGAATTTTGTATTTTATTTTGATGTTAGTGGAAATAGTTAATTGACACGCAACTTATTCTCAACAAATATTACCACATAATTAACCCATTCACTACAAAATAAATGCTAAAGAACTCTGTATTATAAATCTGATTGTTCTTTCTTTTTATTTTGGTATATGTATGTTAAAAACCCAGTAATTTTAAAAGTTACTCTAAAATTCACTTGAGGATAAAATGGAACTAATGTCTTTAATTTAATTACAAAATTAAATTCGGACCTTCCATTTTTGAAACATGGTTAGAACTGTGTAGCAGAAAAACCATATTTTAAATCAATTAATTTATAATATTAATGCTCTGTAAATTTACATTGAGCACTATTTTGTAAAAATAAAAATATCTATAAGAACACCGGATTATATATCTTACTGTTCTTTCTTTATATATATATATATATATATATATATATATATATATATATAATTATAATTATTTTTTTTAAATATGATTCCATCACTACATAAGTGATCTCATGTTTCAAAAATTGTTCTTTCCTATTTTTCTATATATTTGCACACACACACACATATATATATATATATATATATGTGTGTGTGTGTGTGTGTATGTTTTAAAACATATACCTAACAGAAGTAATCATAGATTGTCCACTAATTCATCTAGTGCTAACATCTTTAATAAAGGCTTTAGAAAATAATGGACACAAAAGCAAATTAATATATGTTGATACGCATAATCCCCCTAACATGCAAGGCAAGCACAAAAATAGAGCCAGAAAGATATTATGGTTTAACCCCCCCCCACCACCACCACCATATAATCTAGCAGTTAAAACAAAAATAGGAAAATTGTTTTTCAAATTACTGTAAAAGAATTCCCCCCCCCCGACAAATGTATTGTACTAAATTTTCAATAAAAACTATGTTAAATTAAGTTGTAGTTGTATGCCAAATACGACTAAATTAATAAATATAACAAGAAAAAAATCACAGACAGACCACACCCCAACCTAAATGTAACTGTCGAAATAAGTATGCCTGTTCATTTAAGGTCAGGTGCCAACAGGAGTGTTTGGTTTACCAAGTTGAAATGCGTAGAAATAAACCAAATAATATTGACAAGAACCACAAATTTTATATAGGATCCACCCAAGGTAACTTCAAAAAATGTTACTTCAATCATTTATGTAGCTTTAAGCATGAAAATTACAAACATAGTACCAGCCTGTCCACATACATATGGAGTATAAACCAAGAAGATGGTAATGACCCCACTTTCTAAAATGGGAAATATTAAAAAAAATGCCATAAATATAAAGCAGGGGATAAATTTTGTTCATTATGTATGGAGGAAAAATCATCAATAGCCACCTGCAATGAAGCTAATAATTTATTAAATCAAAGATCTGATATTCTAAATAAGTGTAGGCATAGGAAAACTTGGTTATTGGAATAGAGGCTTTTTGTGGGTGTGGAGGTTGTCTTCTTCTGTCACATGGTTTTGTGCTTATTTGGTTTTATCAATAAATACTGTTTAGTCATTTCCTTTTTTAGCCAGCTTTCCCTGAAGATCCGTTTAGGTGGAACCTAGGTTGGTTACTCTGGCTCTTTAGGATTTATTTTATTTATCCTGCTCTACTTATTGTCTTGAGCACTCTATGTTTTAGGTTTACTACTCACTTGGTTTTTTTTCGTTGGACTAAAGACTTAAGGTACTGGATGATATCTCCAAGTTGTACTATCTGAGTTTTTCCAACCAAGTATTAATATATATATATATGTGTGTGTGTATGCGTATATATGTGTGTGTATATCTATGTGTGCATATATATATATATATATATATGTGTGTGTGTGTATATATATGTGTGCATATATATGTGTGTGTGTGTATATATATGTGTGCATATATATATATGTGTGTGTATATATATGTGTGCATATATATATATATATATATATATATATATATGTGTGTGTGTGTGTATATATATGTGTGCATATATATATATGTGTGTGTGTGTGTGTGTATATATATGTGTGCATATATATATATATGTGTGTGTGTATATATATGTGTGCATATATATATATATGTGTGTGTGTGTATATATATGTGTGCATATATATATATGTGTGTGTGTGTATATATATGTGTGCATATATATATATATGTGTGTGTGTGTGTGTATATATATGTGTGCATATATATATATATATATATGTGTGCATATATATATATATATGTGTATGTGCATATATATATGTGTGTGTGCATATATATGTGTGTGTGTATATATATATGTGTGCATATATATGTATGTGTGTGTATATATATGTGTGCATATATATATATATGTGTGTGTCTGTGTGTATATGTGTGTATATATATATGTGTGTGTGTATATATATGTGCATATATATATATATATGTGTGTGCGTGTATATATATATGTGTATGTATGTATGTATATATATATATATATATATATATATATATATATATATATATATATTGTATTGTCTTTGGAAAGTGCCAAGCCTTGTGAGTGAAATTGGTTAGACAGAACCCTTGGGGGTCGTCAATAGCTGTGCTAGCACAAAGCCACTAGACATCGTGGCTGAGGGCTTGAACATGCTGTCCTTGTTCAAATTGTTGGTCACACTAGATAACACGCTCTCTCCCGGAAACTGTAACTAAGGTCAGCTCAACATAGTTGCAGTATAGACCACAGGTGAGCTCTGTCGGTGTCGAGCAAACACAAATGTGACTGAACGAGCGTCTGCAATAGGGATTGGCTAGCTGCCCTAGTATACGGGTATCTTCGAATACAAGTGGAAAGCTATTATGCATTGTATATATGTATATTTGGAAATGTATGAATGTGAGTATATGTACAAATATTCAAACAACAATAAATCAAATTTAATTATAAATGTAACCTCCTATAATTAATAGCCTAATACTTTAGATAACACCAAATCAAATAAGAAAAATAAAATAATTTGGGAAGTGAAGAGATATATGTCATTTAAGCAGTAATAAAAAAAAAATAATTTAGGCAAAAACAAAATGCACCTACACTTATGAAAATCCCGGAACATTCAAGAAATCTCAAGAGTAAAACAGTCAGATATAGTTTATACATTTATCTTTGACACTTAGAGTAAAAAGAGAGACAAAGGTATAAAAGAGAGTGTAAAGACATAAGAAAAATGATGAAAAGGAAAAATAACCATAACATTCTACACATACACACACATATATGCACATGCACTCACAATGAAAGAATAAGAAAAAAAATCAATCTTACACCATTAAAAACTACATAAATTACTTTTCAACTTAATATAAAAATAATGAAAATGAGAAAATAATTAGTCAATTTCTGGTACCTGCTGAGGAGTGCACAAAACTCTTACTAAAAAGTTCATCTATGAAACTTTGGAGTTGGGGTACTGAATACAACATTAAACCTTTATATATATTTACTGGTTTCTCCTGATGAGTGGACAGAGCAATTGCTGGATGGTCCATGAAACTAGAGTTGAGATGCTAAAAATAACATCAATCATCTAAGTAACAAATGTTATTGTTATCAATGCTCTATCTCTGATATTGTGCAGTTTATTGCAAAAATCAGCTCGCCTTAAACGACTTTCTTTCAGAATTCCACTGACAGCATTTCTGGCTTCATACCGTCATACCCTGTTAGTACTCCGACATTTTTATTTCTGACATTACAACCGAAAGAAGAAGCTTAACCTTCCAGAATCATAAATTCTTGTAAAACTGATGCAGAATATAAAAAGGCCTCAAAGCTCGAAAAGCAGCATTCTGTGAATCAAAGTGTAGCAACTGTTCCAGCTGCAGACAACTAGCCGATGGTTCCAGCCATCATTGTTATCAGTTCCAACCAGCCATCATCATCAGTCAAAGCTCCAGCTTACCATCATCTCCAGCAGGAATTATATGCAATGTACGGTCCTTCTCAGAACAAAACTTTTCAGTAACTTCGAAATTGTCCCTTTAGTTTAGGGTCAACAATTTTCAACAACTACAAACAAAACTGTTCTTCTCAGGACAACGCCTTTTCAACAATGACAAAAAACTGTCATTTTCAGGACAATTCACAATTGCCACAAATAAATCTGTCTTTTCAGGAGAATGTTCTCGCCCTCTACATGAACATGCAAAATATTTTTTTTTGCCTAGTGCAGTGTAACTTTATTTTTGTCAATGTATTTTCTTTAACAAAATTAAACTTCATTATATATTTTTTTTACTCACGTCTTCGTCTACTGGTTGTTTTTTACTGTTTCATTCAAATAACTGTTTGCAGGCCATTATAACAACACTTTGTTATCGCAATCTCGCTCTCTCTCTTTTTCCATAATAAAAAGACTTAAACACTAATATTCCATGGTCATAATTTATTCCATTGTAAGTTACAATGGAATAAATTGTAATAAATTTGGAATAAATTTGTAATCGTAAATAAAATACGATCCAATTCATCAGACCTACAAATTCAAAAAGCCACTATGTGAGAGAAAGAAAGAGTATTATTGTTATTTACATGTGACCTTGATAAAACTTCATGGGTTACCGTGCATTAATAAATTTCATTTTCTTTTTCACTACATTTAATTTTTTCTGAAAAAGTAAGAATTACTTTTTTTTTTTTTTTACCAAATTATAATAATTAATTATTATTAAATTTGGTAATTTTCTTTAAAAAAAAATCTCTTAGATAAATATTAAATTTTTAAGAGGTTTTTAATTTTGTTTTCACTTGTCGCCAATAATAACATTTTATGAAAAATCAGAAAAAAGCAGATTGAAATTGCGATACAGTGTTGTGACAGTTTTTGACGAAACAGTTTTTCGGTAAGGAACAATTTCTTCTTTTCACCGTTTCCTCTAATTTCTTTGTTATGTTTGCTGTTTGTGTTCGGTAACTACATGCGTCCTATTTTCAAAAAAATAATCTTTTTTAATTGCAATTTCTTAAAAAATAGAAAGTTTTATTGATTACAAAATATTGTCGCGCTTGAGAAAAAATATCAAGCCCAACAACAATGTTTGTTTTTGTGTGAAAAGGTTTTTATTCGACCTGAAAAGGTAAGTTAGACAAAAAACCGTTACTGAATTTCTAAAAACCCCGAAAAACACATTTTAAATAATTCACACGTTTCCTTTAAAGGAAATTCGATTCCATTTCGGTTTTAAAGCAAATGGGGATTAAAAAGAAAAAAAAAATTTCTGTATATAAATAAATACTTTTTTTCATGCATTTTTAAAACACTGGTACATTTTCTCGTCTTTCATTGAATCGCCATTTTCGACGAAAAGTGAAAACAAATTTAAAAATCCAATATTAAAATAATTTCATTAATTTGTGAATAAGTTCTGAAAAGTTTCATTAAAATCCGACAATTATTTCATTTTTGCAAGAATTTCCAAATCAATGTATTTTTCACTTAAAAAAAACTAATGGTAAAAATAAAAATATTACGTAGAGAGATCGTTGGCGTAAAATTAAAAAAGATTTTTAACCAAAATTTCGAGCGTACTTTAGAAAGGATGAAAATCTTTAATAAAATAATAAAAAAATACTTTGGTCTTTCCTAATAACATAAACATTTAGACGATAAAACTTCTTTTTTATTAAGTTTGAGGCCTTTTTATTTTATTTTATTTTATTTTTTTCCTGCTGCTATGCTGTTTTTTCGGCGAATTAGTGGAGATACCTACATAGGTTACCTCCACTTCGTCGCGTAAAAGACAGTCAATAGCATGATGAAAAAAGGCCCCCAAAACTCAATAAAAACAAAGTTTTGTCATCAAAATCTTTATGTTAATAAGAGGAATAACCAAAGTAATTTTTTTTAGTTTTTTACTCCTTTGTAGCACGTTCGAATTTTGGTTAAAAAATTTTTTTTTTTACGTCAGCGGCGGACCAGAAATAAAGGTTAGTTAGTGTTTGAGTTTTGCTTTTTCCGGTAAAAAAACATTGATTTGGAAATTCTTTCGAAAATCAAATAATTGTTGGATTTTAATGAAACTTTCAGAACTTATTCACAGAAAATCTTGGTAAAATTTTTTTTTTTTTGTTTCCCACTTAATTATCATGAAATTTCGAGAAATTAAATTTTTAGGTCAGGAATTTTTTTTTTTTTTTTTTTTCTTTTTTTAGATTAAAAGCAGGACTTCTTGAAGAAAGTAAATCATAAATTTTTTTTTTTGTAAATTAGTTGGCCTTTTCACCTAAAATCTGCTTTGAATTGTAAATTAAAAAATGCAATAAAACTATGACATTTAGAAAAGCTTTTAATTGTTTTGATAAATAAGATTTATTAACAACAATTGTCTTAGGAAGAAAATTTTTTTTCAAGGAACAATTAATTTTTAGAAGAATTGTTTCCATTTTTTTTTTTTTTTTTAATGAAACGGTCCATAATATTAAAAATCGTATAAAATTCGTCATTACTTCCAAGGTGGTGGTTTGGTATTATTGTTAAGTAAAAATTAATTTTACGAATCAAAAATTGAAAAGCTCATAACAATTCTTTGAGCCAATATATTTTTAAAGAATAATTTTTAGTGTATAGAGCATTTCCAATTTTTACCTATGGGAAGCTATACATGAAATAATCCTTAAAAAAGTCACATGATTTAAGTGCTGTCTGACACTTATTCAGTTCTGTTTCATCATTAATGTCTTTACAAATCATCTCTTCAAAGTTTTAAATTTAAAGTACTATAAAAATTTAATAATAAAATAACCATCATGATAACAATAATAAATAAAATACTGTAAGATTTCATAAATTATTGATTTTTACTTTTATCATGGTATTTTATGTCAGTTATTATATTTTAGAATTAATCAAAGAAAATTTTATATTTTAAATGTTATTATTTTTTTGTAAAGCATCTTCAATCGTAACTAAAAGTCAATAAAATATGAGATAATTGCTGAAAATATTATGTTAATTTGTAAAAATTACTAGGTAGTTAAAAATCAAAAGATGCATTCACTTACATTTTGTAAATTTTTTCATTTCTGGTCATCCATACTAGCTGTCATCAGCTCGTAACTTCTCGGTGATTTTGATAATGTCAATAAAAACATGAGATAAAGAGTACCCATTAATAAGAAATTCTTGTATACTATATTTTTTATGCTACAAGTACATAATATTTCTTTCAACTCAGATTTGTTTAACTTTAAATTTGCTAATTTTACTCAAATAACGTGTTACAAATACATATTTTATTTTTGGAAGATTTTTAAAATTGATAATTTTTGTTTACAAAGTTTTTAAAATTAAGAAAATGGCTGCTTTTAAGAAAATTTTCTTAAATCAGCCAAAAAATTGAGATTCCAATCTATATAATTTTTTATTTAAAATAAACCAGAATATTTTACTTACCGGAAATAGAGAATTTAATCATTTAGCTTTCAATTAAAGCTGAAATGAAATCTTTGAAAATGCTTTTTCATTTTTAAAAATTAACACAGCTACCTAAAATTCAGTTATAAAACTAAGACATTATTTAATTAGAAAAAGCTTTTAATGGCTTTTATCAATAATATATATGTTAAGGACAATATTCTCTAGAGCCAAAATATTTTCCCAATGAAAAATGAATTTTTACAATTTTTTTTTTTTTTTTTTTTTAGTTTTAAGAATTTTACACTGTTTTTGAGTCTGCATAAAAAATTTTTTTTTTTTTTTCAAAATATATGGTGATCATAAGTGACCATAATATCAGGTCTTTTAAGTAATGTTTCTCCTGACAGCAATAAATTTAACTCAGAATATGATAGTTACTTTTTATACTGCAAACCTGTGTTGAATTCTCTGACTGACAATCATCATCACATTTTCAAAAGTTCTTTTTTTCTTACATCCTATTTCAATAAATATTTCAATTCAATTTTTTTTTAAATATAATTAATTTATTGTTTTTCAGTGAGAGACATACTGCAATTATTAGTTATTTTATTTTTTAGTTTCAGTTCTAGGAATGGAAACAAAACAATATCAAAAATAAAGAAAATTAAAAAATTAACAATTTAAAAAAATAACATTTCATAAAAATAAGAAAGTTACCTATAGTTATCTTATTTATGAAATTTTATGGTATTATATTTACTTATTAATTTTTATATTATTTCAGTTGTGAATTTTTTTCATTACTGAGATATAAAAATAATACTATAAAATTTCATAAGAGGTGTACAAAAAAAATTATGAAATTTTATCTCCCTCTTATGAAATTTTAAGTTTATTTTATTGCTAGCATTTTAGATTTTATGCTTCCAGAAATCATCTTCAAACATAAATCTAAAATGCTGGAAAAAAAAGAACAAAAAATCAATAAAATATAAGATTGCTGAACATATTTAATTTTTAAAAATTACTGTGTAGTTAAATTAGTTCACTTAAGATTCAGAAAAATTATCTCACTTCTGTTCTTCTATCCAATAACTTCCTCTGACCTAACTGTCAGTTAACACCTACAAAACAAGTCACCACAGTTAAGACATGCTTTTTAATAGTATTCCACTGATGCAAAAAAAAAAAAAAAAAAATTTAATCAAAATTTTGGACCTTCTAAAAAGGATGAAAAAATGTAATAAAATAATCAAAAAATAATTTGGATTTTCCGCTTCATAACATAAACATTTAGATGATAAAAAAAATTTTCATCAAGTTTGGGGCTGTTTTTCATCATGGTATGCTCTTTTTCGGCAAATTAATGGAGATACCTATTGTAGAGTGTGGGCTGTTGAATTAGTGAACATTTGCTTTTATGATTAGTAAATTTTTTATGCTTCAGACAATATTAGTAACATTCATAAAACTAAAAGCAACTAAAAAATTTTCTCATTCAATAAATGTCTTAGTTTTATTGGGTTTGTATTTTACAATTCAAAGTTGAGTTTTGGTAAATGGTTGTGCGATTTTTAGAAAAAATGATTTAAATTCTTCAAAGACTTCTGCTTTTAACTTTTAATATAATTAATAAAGTTTATAACTTTGAATTTCTCAAGTTATCATAAAATTAAGGTAACAGATGTAAAAAAAAAAACAATTTTGCCAAGACTTTCTTAAAAAAATCATTTCTAGAATAATTTCATTTATTTGTGAATAAGTCCTGAAAGTTTCATTAAAATCTGACAATTATCTGATTTTTACAAGAATTTCCAAGTTAATGTGTCTGTCCTTACAAAAAAAAAGACACTAAAACTGGCTGTTTTATTTTATGGTCCATCTGCAAGAAAAAAACAAGATTGTTAATTGAAATTTCAAATGTTCTAAAAATCAATGAAAAAAATTTACTTAAACTAAACAAAAACAGTTTGGGCTTTCCTCTTAATAACAATAAAGATTTTGACAATTAAACTTATCTTTTGTGGAATTTAGAGCATTTTTTATCACAGTATGCCATTTTATGGCAAATTCATGAATATCCCTATAGTGTGGACTGTTGAATTGTAGTGAGTACTTTATGATTAGTATGATTTATTATTAGTAAATAGATTTAATTTAATAAGAGTATCACTTGGCCTTGCTAATTAAAGGATTTTATTTTTAAAGATTTTAAAATATTTTTCTTAAAAGAATTGCTGATCCATAAAAATCCCTCCAACTTAAATATACAAAATCATATTTGCTCAGTTTGATTCAGAATACTTAAATATACTTTTTTAAAACTGATTGAAGTAAATGAATATCAACACAAACTTGTATTGACATTTCTACAGAATTGCTTCCATTTGTAAGTATGGTGGCCCATAAGAAAAAATAATATTAAAACCATTATTTTTATGTTAATTCTCTTTTTTTATATTTAATTTGTTGATCATTATTTAAAAAAAAACAAAACAGAACAATCGTTACTTTGAAAACATCAATTCCAGTACATGTTCTATCACATAAAATGTTGATTATAAATTATAAAGAATGCAAAATAACTCAAATACTATTTTTTGGTCTCAAGTAATGAATTAGTTTTTTTTTATTATGACATTGAAAGAAATAAAATGTTTACAGTGAAAAATTTAGAGAGCTGTGACTGAAATTTCTGAATACCTATGCAAATTTTTCCAAACTATCAGGTACTAGGGATTGACATTTGAACCCAGATTTTATTTAGGTCATGTGTATAACGAGAAAGATGGCAACATGTTTATCCAAATAATAAAGTACTGAAAGATAATTCCTCATCTAAAAAAATTCCAACATTAATTCCTTTTTTATTATTCATTCACGACAAAGTGGAAAAGAATGGCATTAATTAATGCAAATATAAATTTTATGAAAAACCTGATAAAAAAAAAAAGAAAACTATTGAAATTACTATGTTATATTGTCTGCACCCAAACTGTTTTTGAGCAAGGAACAAATCATTCTTTTACACTGACTACTGATACATGATTTAATAATAATCTATTGGCAAATCTGCTCTAGTTTCATATGCCATCCAAAATAAAATATATCCTATTGCATTGTACAACTGATTTTGTTTTTCTCTTCCTATGCCCATTCCAACACCCACACATCCATGTCCACTGATACATGATTTAATAATAATCTATTGGCAAATGTGCTCTAGTTTCACATGACATCCAAAATAAAATATATCTTATTGTACAATTGATTTTAACCCAATTTCATAATCTTACATCACATGTTTCCTTCCTACATTTCCCGTCAGTTAATTTTTTTCTTTTTGCAGCTTGCATCTCAAAGAGTACCTGAAAACCATGATGAATATTCACGAAACACAGAAGAAGCATTCTTACACTGTGAAATTCTTGGAATAGCTGTTTGCTCAAAGTTTACACAGGAGAGACACGTATACGAGAAATCTGCCGACTTAAATTTTCCATGAATTCAAATCTCGAAAAACACGTTATGTTACACACTGCAGAGAAACGTTTCCACTGTGATATTTGTGGATTTAAGTTTTCCAAGAGTTCAAGTCTCAAACAGCACATTTATATACACAGTGGAGAAAAACATTTCCAATGTGAAATCTGTAGATATAAATTTTTCCGAAATACAGATCTGAAAAAGCACATGTTAACACACACTGGAGAGAAACCATTCCACTGTGAAATCTGTGATTGTAAGTTTTCCCGAAATTCACATGTCAAACGACACATGTTAACACACACTGGAGAGAAACCTTTCCATTGTGAAGTCTGTGGATTTAAGTGTTCCCTAAGTTCAAGTCTCACACGACACATTTATACACACACTGGAGAAAAACGTTTTCACTGTGAAATCTGTGGATATAAATCTTCCCAAAATGCAGATCTTAAAAAGCATATGTTAACACACACTGGAGAGAAAACATTCCTCTGTGAAATCTGTGGTGGTATGTTTTCTCGAAATTCACATCTTAAACGACACATATTAACACACACAGGAGAGAAACATTTCCACTGTGAAATCTGTGGATTTAAGTTTTCCGAAAGTTCAAGTCTCACACGACACATTTATACACACACTGGAGAGAAATGTTTTAAATGTGAAATCTGTGGACATAAATCTTCCTGTAATGCAGATCTCAAAAGGCACATGTTAACACACACTTGAGAAAAATCTGTTGATTTAAATTTCTAAGAAGCATCTCTCAGACAACACATATAAACACACAGCTGAGAAACAATTCCACATTGAAATCTGTAGCAGTTGGTAGATAAAAAATATTACTGAGAAGTAGTTGGCGGCTTGATATATATCATAAGAAAATGCCCTACAGTAACACTTGGTATGTATTGTGGAATATTTGGCATTAGCAGCTACAATACAAGAAGCAAAATTGCTTATTCAGTTATTAAATACCATGATTAATTCAAATGAAAATGAACATGGCACTATCTATTAAGACAGTCAAGTTTGTATAACAATTTAAAACCTCTGTCACCAGAACATGCAAACATAATTAGTGAACTGTAAAATGGCACAACAAAGTTGGACTATAAACTATTAGAAAAAAATGTTATTTTATCTACAAGCCCATTCAGCAGAGTAAAATGAAAGAAATTTGTTATTAATGCTCTAAATGGAGTGCAATTCTGAACTTTTTGCTTTCTACACTTTCAGAATGCTATAACAACTGTACTGTATCCCTTTTGCATGTGAACACTGTTCCTACTTTGTGAACCTTTTATTACTGTCTTATAGTTGCTTTGCTTTTGACTTGCATTATATATACATATTTTGTTGTCTCCTATTATTATTGCCATCCTGGGTACAATGATAAACTTCATCCAACAGAAAAGAGATTTTAAGGAGTGTGGAATCATCCCACAAAAAAAATACATCTTCCACTTTAGAGGGTTTTTTTTTTTTTTTTTTTTGTGAAATTTCTTTTAATACAAATTTAAAATGGCAATCAAAATATTATGAAACACATCACAATATTTGGTTTTAATATATATAAAGGGTGTTTCATTAAGAAGATCAATGTCATAAATAAATCAGTGTTATTGGGGAGAATTTATTGATCTCTCTATTGGATTATGTGTTAAAAATAATATCACCCAAATGTCTGCCAAATCTGAAAGAAAAAATCATTAGATGCTTATACTTAATTCACATTTAAAATCAGTCCAAGTTATTGGAACACCCTTTATAAATCTAAAATGGCATGAAGTAATCTCTGCTGTAAAACCTGTGGGGTTAAATTTCCTCAGCCTCCAGACATGAATATGTATATAGGAGTAATTTTCCTATTTTGAAAATTGTTGGTCAAATGTTTTCAAAAATCTACACCTTTGCACTCTCTTTGTCAGTCTAGTGTGTGAGGGAAAAGATGGGGTAAAGATATGTAGCAGTTTGACAAACAAAAGCTGAAGTCATTTTCTGTTTTTCCCAACCCGATTAGCACAAACGAAACATGGTGTCAAGGGGCAATTTCTGGTGCTTTTAACTTGCATGATATACATATATTGTTTGTCGTATTATTTTTGCCATTCTGGGTACAATGATAAACTCCATCCTGCAGGAAGGCCTTTGATTGGGAAGTTTTGAGGGGTGTGTAATCATCCCACTAAAAAACAAGTTTCCTTCCACTCCAGAAAGTTTTTCTTTTGTGAAATTTCTGGTGTTATATTTCGTTGGAAATCTGGACTCTATAATGTAAACCTGTGTGAATATTATCACTTGTCTCGTGTTTTGCAATATTTTCTTTTAATGTAAATTTAAAATGACATGAAGTAGTCCCTGCCATAAAACCTGTGGGGTTAAATTTTCTCAGTCTCCAAACATTCTGCTCTGTATGATATCCACCCTTTCTGAACATTGTCACTTGTCATGTGTTTTGCAATATTTTTTTTTAATGTAAATTTAAAATGACAAAGTACTCCTTGCGATAAAACTAAACATAAATATGTACCTCCAAACATAAATATGTACATGGAGGTAATCTTTTGGAATCTATTGGTCAAATGTTTTCAAAAATCCACACCTTTGCACTCTCACTGTCAGTCTGTTATACAAGGATAAAGATAGGGAGTATAACAATTTAAAACCTTTGTCACCACAAAACATGTAGACATAATGAAGTGCAAAATGGCACAACAAAGTTGGACTATATGCTGTTAGAAAAAAAATGTTTTGTCTACAAACCTATTCAGCAAAGTAAAATGAAAGAAATTTGTTAATGCTCTAAATTGAATGCAATCCTGAACATTTTGCTTGCCACTTTCTTCCCTTTCAGAATGCTATAACCACTGTACTGTATCCCTTTTGCATGTAAAAACTATTCCTTCTTTGTGAACCTTTTTATTACTGTCTTATAGTTTTGTTTTGCTTTTGACATGTATTATATACATTTATTGTCTCATTATTTTTGTCCACTTTATTCTTCCTCTTATTATTGTTCAATTATAATTTTGTCAATCTCGCTTGTTGAGAAAAACAAAAAGCTAAAGTATTTTTCTTTTCCCAATGGCATTTGTATGAAGAAACACAGCATCAAGTAGAATTTGAATTTTGATCTCTGAACATTATACCATTACACTTTTACATGTGCAAATATTGGACACAAAAATTGTATGAAACTAATTTCTGTTATTGATACTAATCTAAAAAGGGAGATGTTTCAGAACTATTACTTATTTGATCTTCCATACAAATGAAATCTAACTGTTGTGAAAATAAGGAAATAAAATTGTTTTATTTATATTTCTAATGTAAAAATACTATGAAACTTTATCTTTTCAATTCTTCAAATACATCTTAATAAAAAAGACGTCTTTTGCTAAATAGAAGAATTTCAAAATTGCACATAAATATTGCAATTTTTTTTAATATATATATATATATAATTATTATTATTGGTGTTACCTATCATATATACCTATGGATGCATGGCGTAGAGGTTTGATTATTCTGACCAGGAGATCCAGGTTCAAATCTCACCATTGTTGATATTTTCAGGCAGGTGACGGGTGTACTCGGATACAAGTGGCTAGACATTACATACATATAAAAGTGCTTGTCTATGCATACATATATATTTTTGAACAACTACTGGATTTCTTTTAATCAGGCATCATTTTTTTCTTCTTAAAAACCAGGATTTTATATCGTTTTTGATACTTTTTAAATTATTACAATTTTTCTTACTTTCATGACAAGCATAACAGCTCAAATTTACATTTTCCAAATTTGAAAAGGCAACACTTTTAATTAATAAAGTTTGAACTAAATGGCTACAAATAAGAATTTACCCTTGCAGCAGCAAAAATCACAGTGGCCATATCTGATTGACAGAAACATGATATTGTCAACAAAAATACAAATAATCATAACCTCTAGACAATTTTATAAGAAATATTTACTTTGATTGTTCTTCTCTCTTCTTCTTTATCAGTTGTTTTTGTTTCTCGTGCAGGTGTGGGAGCATTATGTACATAAGTGGGGCACCTTTCCCGGTAACTAGCTAGCTGTACACATAGCAGTTCTCACTCCAAATCTCCAAATGCATCTGTCATGAGTTTCAACAGCAGAGGGCTTCTACTCTCTATGATAACATTCTATCAGTTACCTCCATGATATCTTAGGCACACACTTGCCTTTAAAAAATCATGGGAACACTTGATAGCATTACTCAATCTAACTATACAAAAACAATAAAAACTCACGTATCTTTCCTCTTAATAATAATAAAAGTTTTGATAAAACTGTTTTTGGAGTCACTCTGTGTGTTTTTTTTTTTTTTTTTTCAAAATCAATGTAATTCTCACTGCATTAAGTTGCTCAAATTTTCCCAGACTACATTATGGTCTCACATTAATGGCCCCCAAAAAAAAATTTTCATCCAAAATTTCCATGGTTCTAAATCGGATAAAAAATTGTTTTTATCATGTTTTGTACATTTTTCCTCATGGATCTTCTTGGTGACAGCATCCTTCCATCTAATTGCTTTCATTAAGGAACCACATATAAACAATTTTTGCCACCTTTCAGAAAATTATGTACATATTCTGAATTTTAACAAATACACATTTTTGAAATCTTAATCCTTGTTTGTTCCTTTCCTTGCAACCAAATACTCGTTAGAACAATACAAAAAGTTTGAGTATTTTTTTTTTTTTTTAATTAATTATTCCCTTCTTTTTTTTTTTTTTTTTTTTTTGTAGGATTTCAATTTCATCAATTTTAAAATCAAAATAGTTAAGAAAAAAAAAGTATCTCATAGGCTGCAGTTAGATATTTCATGACATCAAACAGGTAAGGAAATAATATGAAAATAAAAGAAAGGAATTAAACTCAGAAATATAATTTAACTAGTTTTTGATTAATATCCATTCAATACTTTTAATGTATAAAAATAAAATTTATTCTATTAAGTTTCATAAAAGTAAATCACAAAAAATTATATTCTTAAATATATATATTTATGTCAAAGATAAATTATTTTTAAACATAAAAGAACAATTTCTAGATTGAGATTGTGATACAGTGTAACCCGGATATAAGAGATTTTCTCTGGTCCCAAATTAGAGCCATACTTACCTAAACAAAATAGACCAAACCCGGATATAAGAGACTTCTCCGGTCCTGACAACTCTCTTATATCCGGGTTACACTGTACAATGTTCTGGCTTATTGTGTGCATCCAGACTAGGAACAAATTCTTATTTTACACCGGCTACTGTAATTCTTTATTATGTGTTCTATTTTCAATTAATCTTTTTTAATTGCAATTTCTTTGACAATAAGAAGTTTTATTGATTACAAAATATTCTCAGGATTGAGAAAGAAATATCAGGTCCAACATCAACTTAATCCTGTTTGTTTTTGTATGAAAAGCTTTTTAGATTCACCCTGAAGAGATAAGTTAGATGTACTGTCACAGACTATCCTAAAGGTTAAAACTAAAAAAAAAAAGTATACTATAATCACACACCTTATTTTAAAAAAAACATGCAAAGAAATACGGAACACCAGCAGTGCAATAATCAATATATTGGTATTTAATGCTATAGTGAAGAAAACGGCGACTTACCTCATCAAACCAATGACAGAAAATGTGGCGAAAAAGAAAATTACTTACCAAACAAAAGGGCACATATTCCACATGATATGCTAAAGCTGGAATATTTGAATTAAAAAAAACAAGTCTGTCGCAGGAGTCTCTATAAAAGTATTTTGATGTGCAAATTACTGAACATCCTCTCCCATCTGTCGACGAATGGAAAAAATGTTCGGCCGATAAAAGCAGTTGGTGTTCTTGAATTGGGGGAAGGAAAAAGTCAGCTATTTTGGCTGCCACGTCTGGTGGCGTGCATTGGGATTTGTGAAATAGTGCTTGCGGATCGAGTTTTTCGGCATTTTCTTCCTGTCCCCGATGTTCGAGACTGAACTTAGTGATTTATTCTTTGTGACGTGGAAATAATCTGCGACAAACATTTCCTTTGCAATCCCAGATCGCTTACAAATGCTTAAACATAATTTGCTCAATGTCAGAGGGACAATTGAACTATGGCAAAGGAGGATACTACCAAAAGAAATATGCCAGGTTCCAAGTATCTATGCACAGTCTTCAGGTGTTTGATATTGCTGTGTTCAACGATATATGCATTTAGAAACCCAGGATGTTATAATGAGGGTAAATGGTGAATACATACAATAGACTCATTAAATAAAATCACCAGGGGATGGAAAAAAAATCCCAATATGGTCACAAATCGAATAGACAAAATATCAACACTATTTGAAGAAAAGAAACTCCCAAAGACCAGAATATATTTACAACTGTGCCAAAAGTGTTGCTTAATATCACAGGGACAACTGGACCATGGCAAAGAAGCATACCACCAAATGAAATATGCCGGGTTCCAAGCATCCATCTACATATTAACGGAGATAATAAGAGCTGAAGGAGGATGCTAAATTGGTACATCAGAAGAAATGCTCAATGCTGCAAAGACATCAATTAAGTCACTCCCTAGCACTACTGCTATTATGTATCCCAGTACTACCTGTTTTCATAGTTGGATTATAGGCAACTAAACCGGTACCCTAGTTTGTTTTTTTTGTTTTTTGTTTTTTTTTTTACTGTGAGAAAAGTGGCTAGTCACCCTACAGGCCTAAATACAAGATGTGTCTAAAGGGTAGAAGAAGCTCAACAGCCATCTAGCTCAATTATCCTGGGAGTCTTGGACTCCACAGTTTTTTTTGGGGGGGGGGGGTTGTCCCCAGCCAATGGCTAAGAGAAGGACACTGTGTAACCTACAACCCGGAGACTTCACTGTCATCGTTCCAGCTTGCTAGGCCATGACAGATCAAATCCCGGAAGTAATGGGGGGGGGGGGGCTAGTTCAGCGCACACGGCACGTCACCTAAAAACTCCACTGTGCAGGCCTGAGGGAGACGTTCCCATCTACCAATCATTCCCCCAGGCTGTGACTAAGTATGTCTGTTCTGCATTGTACTTATCAATCACAAATGTACCTGCAAGCGACGTCTACAGATACTCTCATGATCTTCGTTTTTCAAAGCCAAGCCATGATGTGATTTGGTTTGTACATGACCAACCATGACTGTTTCTTGGATATATATATATATTAGTGAAGGAGTTTGAAATTTAGGGAAAGAAAGAAAAGTCATGAGCAAAATGAACATTTATAAGCGTTTTAAAAGATGATCTGTTATACATGTTTGAATTCTTTTCCATCAGAGATTTCAGGTAAGCTTTCTTGCCAAAAACTTATGGTAATATTTGAGTTTAATTATGTATATGGATAAGGTTTCAGTTGATATGGATATTATCAATGTGCAAATGAAACCAGTATGAATGGCATAAATAAAACTGATGCTTTTTCTGACAAAATGTTTATCAAGAAAAGATCTAATAGTAAATTTCGCATTAAAAGCATTTCTGGTTGAGGTTTGACTTGTTTTGTCCGTCCTTCACTGGATTGCTTTTCTCAAGAAATCCTATTTCTTGAGTTGTTTACAATTTCGACTTTTTGACAGGCAAATTAAATCAGCTTCTTAATTCTGTCTTCGTCTTCCAAATTTTCAAATATTATCTCTCAGTTGACTTCTTATTCTCTCTGGTCATCAGGAACATGTTTTTGTAACTTGCACTTTAGTAAGTGGTCATAAATTAATTTCTCCATTGTTTTGCAAAATTCTCAGCCAACTTCAAATGCATTTTCACCATCTATCCTCACCCTTTGTGGGTTGAAATTTTCCAGATGGCCTTTTTGTAAAATCATTTCTGAAACAATACAATTATTTTCTTCAAGTTGTCTCTGCTTTCTTCTTTCAGTTTATATTTTATTCTGATACAGAATAAAATATAATCATATTTTTTGCATCCTGGGTATGACGATAAACTACGTCCAACAACAAGGCTTCAGATAATGTTTTCGGAAAAATGTTGCCAGGTATGCGTTTTGGGAAAAAATAATGTTGCCAGCTATATGTTTTTGAAACAATAATGTTGCCAGCTATGTGTTTTTGAAAAAATAATGTTACCAGCTATATGTTTAATAGTACTGTATATTTAATATATGTATAGGTATATATATATATATACCTTAATTTGGCATTAAATGACCCACAGTGGTTGATATGCCATAAAACCCAACCAACCAACTTAACCCTTTTTGTTTGTTCGAAGTCTTATTTTAATCTAACCCTTTCTTTTCCATTTACCAGTATTACATAGTGTCACAGTCTTTCTTTCATTGGCTTACGGGTGCATTGGTAAAAGCATTTGTGCAGAATTGTCAGTTTCTGTGAATTCTTTAAGCTGCACTTTCTTTCAGTCGACAATATTTGCTCAGACTTTGATTCAGATATATATGTTCATTTTTGTGGTTTTTGTCACGCTTTTTTTTAAAAAAAAAAAAGTAAACAAAATGTTATAAATTCAAATGAATTCAATCCAAGGTGATACTGTAGAATATTCATGTTCCATTTTCTATGTATAATGCCTAAGGGATATAAGATATCCACTGAGCAGAAAAAGTGGAATGAGAACGGTCGATGGTACTAAGTACAACAGACAAAAGTTCAAAGGCAACAATGGCTAAAATATTGCAAGAATAGAAACCAAGATAAACACGCGGATTTGAATAGAGTGGTGTACAATATAGATTATGTCAGAAAATGCAATAAAGATAAATTTACAGCACTTTCAGGATGAACAGATGCAAGTGTCAGGAACATAAAATTAATGTTTTCTAACAGATGCTATAATTTTCCAGGTCTAAGAAGCAACTAATATAGAGAACAATATATTTCTATAATACATGATTTCATTTGAGTAGAGAGACTTAATGGTCAAATTTGGCTCAAATACTAACTAGAAACATCTGACTAATATTATTGCCATGAGATTTTTTATAAAGCTATTAGAGAGGTTTCCAATGGTTTTGCTTCTCCCTGCATAATGAGTGGTTAGTGCATAATGAATGTTGGTTGCCAATTAAATGATAACACAATACTTGAATATTCCTTAATTTACATTTTTTCCCACCAATATTTCATCACATCATCTGAGACATTGTTGTTTGTATATTCATCTATCCAACATTCCTGTTCTTTTCCCTGCTATACTGGATTGAGGTGAGAGGTCACATCCTTCTGCTCTATTCTCTGTTGCTGTGAGTATACCTAAATCAACCACTGCAATTTCATTTGCTGGTTCCAACACCCACACATCAATGTCCACTGATACATGATTTAATAATAATCTACTGGCAAATCTGCTCTAGTTTCACATACCATCCAAAATAAAATATATTCTATTGCATCGTACAACTGATTTTGTTTTTCTTTTCCTATGCCCATTCCAACACCCACACATTCATGTCCACTGATACATGATTTAATAATAATCTATTGGCAAATCTGCTCTAGTTTCACATGCTATCCAAAATAAAATATATCCTATTGCATTGTACAACTGATTTATTTTTTCTGTTCCTATGCCCATTCCAATACCCACACATCCATGTCCACTGATACTTTATTTAATAATAATAATTTGGTGGCAAATCTGCTCTAGTTGTAAATGACATCCAGAATAAAATTACATCCCATTTTTCATTTTACTTTATTTGCATTGTGCAAATGATTTCAGTCAAAATTAATTGTAATAAATTTGTCGGATTTAAACCGTAATTTATCCATTGCTCTGCCTTCATATAACGATGCATTTTTTATAATTTTTGGTGCAATTTTAAGACAAAACTTGAAAATGAATTTTTTATAAACCTATTTCATCACCATATATGGTGTATTTTCTTAATTCTCTGCTCACTTAATATATACTTTCTTTTTCAGTTTCCATCTTTGAAAGTATTTGAAACCATGAAGGTCGGTAATGAACGATAATACTTAGGACAAGAACAACACATATAAGATTCACCAGTGGCATGTAGAAGAAGGAGTCAACTGCTAGAAGAGAGTCAAGTGAATTCCACAATAATCTCCAACTTCAGATCAACATACAATATTTATTACCGTATTTATGTGAATGGGGGGACATACCCATTATCATCTGCAGGTTTGCTACAAAAGTATTCAAATGTCTAGTTGATAACTAATCCCATTAAATTAACAATTAGCATATTTTTATTTTACAAACATATAATATAATGGTGAGGTTTTATTATTTTGGATGCAGTTTTAAGACAATACTTGAAAAGGCCTTTTTCATAAACCCATTTTATAACCCTATGTTGTGTAGTTTTTTTTAATCATGTGCTCAATATATTTTTTCTTTCAGTTTCTATGTTTGAAAGCACCTGAAACCATGGCAAGTATTCATGAGAAAGAAGGCATTCTTACACTGTAAAATTTTTGGATTTGTAGTAAACTGTAAGTCTACATGTGATATTTAACAGAATACACATACAGAAGAAACCATTTCCTATGAAAACTGTGGTGTTATATTTTCTATAAATTAAAATCTCAAACATGAAAACTCACACTCGAGAGAAAATATACGACTGAAATCTGTGGATTCAACTTTTCTCAAAATGTACATTTCAAACAACACACATACACACAATGGAGAGCAACCATTCTAATGCCAAATCTGTGAAATTAAATCTTCTCAAAATTCAGATCACAAAAGACATGTTAACATTATTCTGCTCTGCTGTCAGTGGCTGTGAGTATCCCTAAATCAACCTCTGTACCTAGCTTCATTTGATGGTTGCATGTATGTCACAATACCATATATGATTTCAAAATTGTCCTTTTTCTAGTCTAGAACTCGGCTTTCTGATTTTGCTTCTGTTCCATTGCCCATTCCAACAGCCACATATGTCCACTGATACATGATTTAATAATAATCTGATAGCAAGTCTCTTCTACTTTTCAATAACATCTTGAATAAAATTACATCCTATTGTTCATTTTACTTATTTTATTTGCATCGTACAAGTGATTTCAGTCAAAATAAACAGTGATAATAATTTCTCCATTTCTGCATTCAAATTTAAACACTAATTTATCCATCATTCTGCCATCATTGTATTCAAATGTCTAGTTGATGATAAATCCCTTTAAATTGACAATTAACAAAAACACTCCATGCATAAGTGGCTGGTGCATAATGAATAGGAGTTGACATTTAAATGATAACACCAGATTGAGCCTTCACTAACTGACATTTTATTTCTGCCAATATTTCATCACATCATCCATTTTATCCAATATTCTTGTTTCCTTCCCTGCTATTATGGATTGAAATGAGAGGTCACATCATTCTGCTCTGCTGTCAGTGGCCGTGGGTATCCCTAAATCAAACCACTGTATCTAGCTTCATTTGATGGTCATTTATGAAATTTGAGTATAGCATGGATCTCTCATAAAACCATACATGGTTTTCAATTCAAAGTTCTCCTTCTCCTAGTCTGGAACTCAGCTTGCTGATTTTGTTTTTTCTGTTCCATTGCTTATTCCAATGTTGACACATCCACAGAGAGAAGAAACTATTTCCTTTGAAATCTGTGCTGTTATATTTCCTATGAATTAAAATCTCAAAACAAACATGAAAACTCACACCGAAGAGAAACCATTCCATTGTGATATCCGCGGATTCAATTTTTCTCAAAATGCACATCTCAAAAGACACATGTTAACACACACTGAAGAGAAACCTTTCCACTGTGAAATCTGTGGATTTAAATTTTCTCAAAATGCACATCTCAAACAACACATACGTACACACACCAGAGAGCAACCATTCCACTGTGAAATCAGTGGATTTAAATCTTCACAAAATTCAGATCACAATAGTCACATGTTAACACACTCTGGTTAGAAACCTTTCCACTGTGGATTTGAATCTTCTCGAAATTCATCTCTCAAAAGACACATGCTGACTCACCCTGGTGAAAATCCTTTCCACTGCAAAATCTGTGGATTTAAGTGTTCCCAAAAATCATCTCTAAAATCACATATATTAACACACTGGAGAGAAACTTTTCCACTGCAACATCTGTGTATATAAGTTTTCCCTAAATTCAAATTTCAAAAAACATGTTAACGCACAGAGGTGAAAAACCATTTCACTTTGAAATATGTGGATTTAAGTATTCCCGAACATCATCTCTCAAACGATACATGTTAACACATACTGGAGAGAAACGATTCCATTGTAAAATCTGTGGATGTAGCTTTTCCCAACGTTCATCTCTAAAAACACATGTTAACACACACTGGAGAAACACCATCCCACTTTTAAATCTGTGAATTTAAATGTTCCCACAAAACTTAAAATATACTGAGTTTGAGAAAGAAATATCAAATACAGCAATAACAACTTTAAATAAAATAAACTACTATCATGGATGCAGATGCTTAACAAAAAAGTGGCTTCCATATGTTTTCTACATAAAAAAGGTTCAAGTTTGATGGTCTGAAAATAGACCATAATAAAGTTCGTGAATAGGCATCATTTAAAGTGATACATTTTATGATGTTTCAACAATGGGGGAAAGTAAGTTACAATACCATTGTATCAAATTTCAGAACCAATTTACAACTATTTATGAAATTTTCATTGACAGATAAATAGAAGAACATTGGCATTCCCAAGGGAGATGTTTACTGGTTCTGGGAGCTGGACTAACGAAAAATTAGTAAACGACATCAATGAAGCAGTAAGAAAAAGTACTAAATTCAGAAAGCAGAAAATTCCACACATTTAGAGAAATATACAATTCCAGAAATATTTAGAGAAATACAAAATTCCAGAAATATTTAGAGAAATAAACAATTATCATCCTATTGTTGTTTCTGAATGTTCTTTACACTATTTGAGGTATCATAATTCCCCATACACCTTCATCCATAATATGCACCCTTAAAATTGTGCTGACTGTGTGGGAAAATTCTTGCTTGGTAATCAAACCCTATAAATTGTACCTCTTCAATTTCATTATGACCTGCGTTTCCTACTCTTATTTAAAAAATGGTTTTAAACATAGAATAATATTATTCTAATTTAGCTTTATGATAATTCTTATTTTATTTTACATTTGTAAGTATTGTTAGGTACATATGATTGTTTTAGACATCCTTATGGGGTTGCAATCGCTGAATGTTAGTGTCAAATTATCATGTTTGTTGCGAGGTGGCATTTCATAACTGAAATCGACCTATGAAATGGCAATTTTTTAAAGATATTTTGTAGCTGTGCATAATATGCACCCCTAATTTTGCTTATTATTTTTTTTCGAAAGAAATGCTTATTATACATGACGAATTACAGTAATAACCTTCATTTTAAACTTATTTTCAAAGTACAAGATTTGTAAAAGTGAACAATTGTCTTAACAAACCAGAAACCTAATGACACCTGGGAATCATCAACTTTCTCAACTTCTTTTGACAGTCGAAGTAAGCAAACATTTTGTTGATAATAAATTTAATTCTTTATATAAGCCCAGTTCAGTAGGTACATGTTGAAATCATGTTGGCAGTCACTGCTCCAAGTTTGAACAAAAGCAGTGGCAACAATATTTTGCATGTGTAAATGATATGTGTAAGGAAATGGAATGTATTCTCATAAAGTGATATTATCTTACTTTTATATAATTTAGTAACAAGAGAGAGAAATTATGTGAGCAATACAAGTGTGTGAACATTAAAGAGAAAAATATCGCCATGATTGGGAACAAAGACTCATATATGTCGTTACTGCATGCTGTGTGTGGAAAAATGAGAGAAGTGAACAAAAAGTGCCTTTATAACATTTATACATTATTGTCTTTTAGATTTTGGATAAAAAAAAAATGTAAACTGATTTCCTTTTATGACTTCTTTGTGGAACTGGCAAAACTATGTGGGTATAAGTCTACAAGCTCAACAGAACTGTAATTAGAACTTGTTATCTTGAGTAAGAATTAAGTGCACAATGGAAAAATTGCCGATGGTTGGTTTGCAAATGTTTAATGCCATTTTGGATCATGACATTTTTTTAAAAGAATTTCATGTTTTCATTCATACAAAAAGTTTGATTATTTTTTATACAAAAGTTCTTTATTAATTCTCTTCCTTTTTTTAAAAGAATAGTTAAAAATAAAGTTGAAAACTAATTCTTTTTATGAGCCTGTCACAATAGGTACATGTTGAAATCACGTTGGCAGTCACTCCTCCATGTTAGACTAAAAGCAGTGGGAACAATATTTTGCACATGTAAATGATATGTATAAGGAAATGGAATGTATTCTCGTAAAGTGATATTATCTTTTTTTATTTTTCTATAATTGAATAACGAGAGATAATTTGTGTGTCTGTGTGACCAGTCACTAAGAGGAAAGATATCTCCTTTGGTTTAGGGTTATTCACAGCCATTGAGTGTAATGCAGTAGGACATTACCTCAAACCTGCATCCATTATAGCAGGAAGGAGAATAAGAGTCTAAAACTATGATGAATATTCACGAGAAAGAATGTATTCTTACACTCTGAAATTCACGAATTGGTAGCTAAATTTGGGTTCACACAGGAAAGATATAGAACACACATAGGGGATAAACCATATCCTGTGAAATCTGTGCTGTTATATTTTTTATGAAATTTCAAATCAAACATGGAAAACTCACACAGGAAAGAAACCTTTCCTCTGTGAAATGTGTGGATGTATGCTTTCCATAAGTTTACATCTCAAACAACACATTGTCACATATAGGAATTAAACTTTTGCACTGTAAAATCTGTGGATTTGATTTTTGTCAATGTTTAAGTCTCAAATAAAATATATATATATATACACATGTAAGTTTTCCCTGAATTCATATCTCAAGCAATACATGTTAACATACACAGGTGAAAAACCATTTAATTTTTTTAATCTGTGAATGTAAGTTTTCAAAAAAATTAATCTCTGAAACTCCATATGATAACACAGATACTGAAGAGAAACTATTCAACTGTGTATATAAGTTAATTTCTAAAAATGCACATTATATAACACACTGAAAAGAAACCATTCTACTGAAATCTGTTGAGTATTTTTTCTTTTCTCCTATAATGCATGTTAACACACTGGCAGGTGACCTATCCATTGTGAAATTTTCTGTGTTATTTTTTTCACTACATTCTCATCTCAAATAACACGTTAGCACCAATTAGAGCAGAAAATGGCACCTCATTCTACTATCTAGAAGATACCCGAGTAAGTTGCCCAAAATGTCTGAATACTTAAATGATTATTTTGTTAAAAATTTTGATATGTTAAGTCCCACTATAGATTTTGCTGTTCTGTAAAATATATACCCATTGTTTATATTGAAGCTATTACTTAAATAACTCTATAAAATGCCAATCAGCCATGGAAGGTGAAATAAACGCTTGAAAAATAAATGATACAAAGGTAAATCTCTTGTTGGAAGTTGGTGTCTACAGCATTAAAAATAGCAACAAACTAGACACAGTTCAGTTTGGTAGCAAAGGCTACTCACTGAAGTTTGGAATAGACTGTAATGAAACTTTAAACGCCCCCACAGAAAATAACAATTTCTGTTATTGCTACTAATCTAAAACATTCAGATGTTTCAGAACTATTCCCCATTTGATCTTTCATACAAAAAATAATCCAGCAGTTGTGAAAATAATTAAAATTATTTTTAAAATATTTTCAATACAAAAATATGCAACTATAATTTTTTCAATCCTTCAAACACAAATAAAAAATATCTCTTTTGTCATCAGCAAAGGGAGGAATTCTAAATTGGTTTCAAATATTACAAGTAAATTTTCATTTATTTTTATTATTTTTTATCATCATTGGAGTTAATATACATATGTATACATTTTGAATTTCACCATGATTGATTTATCAGGAAGGTAGGAAGGTGACAGATGTATTTGGATATAAGCGGCCAGCCATTACAGCCATATAAAAGTACTTGTTTGTGTATACATGTATATTTGGAAGCAATTACTGGATTTATTTTAATTGGGCATCATTTTTTTCCTAAAACTTGGTACTGTCAAAGAAAAGTTTATATCTTTTTGAAAAAGTATTAATTAAAAATTTTAAAAATATGTTAAGGATGTGTAAAAAATAAATATGAACGATTTTAACAATGACTTTATTCAACAAAAAAGATTCCAAACTATTTAAATTGCATTTGAAATACATCAAAAAGTATTTTGTTTACTGGGGATAGTAAATTTAATCTGTTACCTCAGAATTGGAGCTAAAATTAAATCTTCAAGAAAGATCTTCCATTTTTCCAAATGCATTTTA
This sequence comes from Acanthosepion lycidas, assembly GCA_963932145.1. Lineage (NCBI taxonomy): Eukaryota > Metazoa > Mollusca > Cephalopoda > Sepiida > Sepiidae > Acanthosepion > Acanthosepion lycidas. The sequence goes on along the minus strand of OZ010575.1, from coordinate 99,519,131 downwards.
AAATTAAGAATTGTTTTCTATTTGAGGTACTTACTCTGTCTATTGAAATGTGTGGATTTAGGTTTACTCAAAATGTACATCCCAAACATCACATGTTAACACACACTGGCAAGTGACCTTTCTACTGTGAAATTTGCAGAGTTGCTTTCTCACTAACATCACATCTCAAATGACACATGTTAACACCAATATGAAAGAATCCATTCCTTTGTTAGATGTGAAGCAGAATATGTTCCAGAAGTTGGAACTTTACACTGCATATGGCAAAACCATCTGGAGTGAAACCTTTCTACTACAAAAGCTTAAAGGGTTCTTTTTTCACAATGTGTTAGAATAGCATTTCATTATGAGAAGAGTTGTAGGTGATGTCTGGCACACAAGTTGATATCTCATCAATATTGACTGGGTTGCTGTGGAAAAGGGATATAATGCCATAAACCCGAATTATCTAATCATCAATATTGACTTGGTTGCCATGGACAAGGTGTATGATCATGTAGGACCCGAATCAGTTAATACTAAAAACATCACTGACGATATGTGGTAGAAGATTTGAGAGTTGTACTTCACAAAATGGAAGTAGATTTTTGTTGGTTACACCTGACTAGGAATGATGGCTAAAAATCTTCTCCATAAAAAAAAAATTAGACAAATCCTATGCTGGATTTTCTCCCTAACCAATAAAATGAACAATTCTCAATCTTATTCTATACTTTTGTACTTTCTTGCCTTGGTCAGAAAACTATAACTTGACTGTATCCCTTTTGCATGTGAACATCATTCCTATGTTTTTAACCTTTTTTCTTTATTAGTTTTATAGTTGCTTTGTTTTTGACTTGCATCATAGGCACATATTTTCTTGTCTTGTATTATTTTGCACTGTTTTTTCTTCTACTTCTTATTGTTTATTGTCAATTGTCTGCACACTTACCTATGACTAATTTTCCCCAATTCCATCCCACAGAAAACAAAAAGCACAGGTTTACTTCCACTTCATAAAAGTTTCTATTCTGAGATTTCAGGTGTTGTATTTGATTGGAATTCAGAACTGAATAATATACACCTGTTGTATAATACATTTTAAAAATATAAATCTAAAATGACATAAACATTAATATTTTTCTATTCTACAATATCATTTTATTACTAAAAATCACTTTTGTCATCAACAAATGGAAGAATTTTAAAATCACATTGAAGTATCATAAGTAAATCTTTGAAAACTTCATATTCCTTATAATGTGTTTTATTAAAATGAGCTCTTACCAAATTACACAATTCTGAGTAAGACGATAAACTATGTACAACAGCAAGGCCTCTGATCAGGAGGTTTTGAGGAGCATGGAACCACCTTTTAATTGCTGGTGTTTCCAGGGTAGTAGCACCTGCTAGGATCCCAGCTATGGGCAAATAGGCAAACTTGGATCAAAATACTATAAAAATGTAAAAATAGGTTTCAATACTAGAAAAGCTTTGTAAAAAAATATATTACCAACAATACATTTTTGAAAAAACAAAATATTATCAGCTATACATTTAAAAAAAAAAAAATATTATCAGAAATAAATTTTTGAATGAAAAAATATTACCAGAAATACTTTTTTGGGAAAAAAATATTACCAGCAATAAAAATTGTCAGCATTAAATAACCCATTGAGGTTGATATGACCTAAAACAAACCAAACCAAACCAAACCAAATTACAACAAAAATTATTTTTTATATTCATCAATTATTTTGTAATGTTTCAGAGCAAATTTTCAAAATTTGCTACTTTGATATTGCAAAAAACGTTTGATAGAAATGAGTATTTTTTATAGACATATTGAATTAATTTTGTACGGTTTCCTATCAAAATTAAAAAGGACCAGAAACAATTAGTAATACTAGTCACAAACATTCTTTCTTCTTGCAGAGAGAATATTGCTTAGATTGGATATCATCAGTATTTTCAAATGATAACCTGAATGTGCTCTGCTGATGAGAGGAAATAAATCTCTCGCAAAAACAAGGCACAAATCAGATTGCATAAAATGTTTGCTTCTATATAAATTTATTCATCGAAAGAAGAAATGGTAACATGCAAAAGTTTTGCACATGTCCCAAAAATATAACTGAAGTATGATAATAAATGACATCTGCACCTGTCAAAAGGTGCCTCAGTCATTTGTTTTGCTTTTGGAATGCCATCATATGTGCATTCCGACAGTCACAGCACTTATCTCAAGGAAGATCACAAAATAGTTCTTCTCAAGTTGGATAGGTACTAATAAAAAAACATCTTACCATAGAGGTAATGGACAACTCAAAGAATACAAACAGTATCATTTGGAGGTCAGTATTGTTCAACTTAACATCATGGCATTTCCTATAGAATAATGAGAAACCATATCTTGCAATGAACAAGTTGAAAGACACAATAGTATCCTTTCAAGGTCTGAATTATTAGCCTTGAAAGAATGGTATTTTCCAATAGAATCATGGGAAAATGTTCTCCCAGATGCACTACATTCAGTTTGTGACCCCCTACTAACTGTACTAAACATGAGCGACTTCATAACTCCCATGTGAAATCAATATCAGACAGTCAATATCATTAATTTTCATTGTTATTTGATAATATAATAAACTTCAGATCAAGGATGCCTAATCAATAGAAATCCTAGGCCTAAAACTTCAGACATTATAGGTTACCACCTTATGAAGAAATCGCTGGGGACCTCGAGGTGGTGTAACGGTTAGCAAGCTTGTCTCGCTAGAACAATTATGACCGAGTAGTGAGTTCAATCCTTACTAGGTGCCCCATACTTTCAGCCTTGTGCCACATCTAAGCTATGCTTGGAAAATCACTACTGGGCACCTTGAGGTGGTGTAATGGTTAGCAAGCTTGTCTCACTTGAACAATTATGACTGAATAGTTAGTTTGATCCTCACTAGGTTTCCCCTACTTTTGGCCTTGTGCCACATCTAAGCTATGCTTGGAAAATCCTTAAACTCTATTCCAATTGTTGAGTAGGAAGATCTAATTGAGGCTAACCAGCTACATGCTGTCTAGTGAAGAAATCTTAAATCAAGTGTGGACATTAAACACCTTGACTAAAGCAATTGGCAAATTGTATTCTTGGTTTGATAAACCATTGTCAGTCACACCTGTACAAAGAAATTGTGATTTGTATAATTTACTTTGTCGTTACAGCACTGAGCTGTTTTCTTTCTTGCATGTCTTCTCAAGCATTTTGTTTTTGAGAACTGATTATTGATATTTGCTTAGGTACAGGGATTTTTAACTGACATAAAAGAAAAAATTCCATAATTGATAACTATTCATGTTTTAATGAACGCTAAAGTATAACTGTCAGCCATAGCATTTAAACGCAAAGGAAAAATTCAGTAATGGACAGCTACACATAGTTTTACCTTACCAATTGCACCCCTGATAATGATGTCAGAAAGAGATGGAAAATACTTGGTTAATAAAAGTGACTCTCATTGTTAAAGTGCATTTCTTGCCTAATTTAATTGTCATATACAGAAAAATATTTGTGAATATGAAAGGATTATGATCAAAATAAGTAGACATAATGTTTGTAATTTATTCAATCAAACATGACTGAAAAAGAATTTGTTGCCTAAATACACAAATTGTATATATGTGTGTGTAGATGTAAGTATATGTACTCATATTTAAACAACAATAAATAAAATTTAGTTATAAATGTAACCTATAATTAATACCCTAATAATTAGAGATCACCAAATTAAATAAGAAAAATGAAATAATGGGCAAATGAAGACATATATAAATATTTACCTTGCCATTTAAGAATTAATATAAAAAAATGCTAAAACAATAAAACTAATGTTATTTATGTGTGACCTTGATAAAAAGTAAGAATTACTTTTTTACTAAATTCTGTTAATTCTTAAATTTACTAATTTTCTTTTAAACAAATATTAGATTTTCAAGTGGGTTTCTTTTTTGTTTTCACCTTTCGTCAACAATAAAATTTTATGAAAAATCAGATTGAAATTGTGATACAATGTTCTAACATCGTGTGTGTATTTTTGAGCAAGGAACACATTCTTCTGTGACACCGGTAACAGTAATTCCTTTGTTCAGAAACTACATGCGTTCTATTTTTAAATAATTAGTCATTTTTTTTTTCTGCTGTTGTCGTATTTCTTTCTTGCAACCATATGCTTCTTGTATATAACAGGTTCAAGAGATTAGAAAATAATTGCAACATATTTTGCCGGTTGTGACCTAAGATAGGATTTCTCGTCAAGGTCCAGTAAATTTTCTCAATTAGAAAAACCACCGTATAAGTAGGATATTTATTGTATTTAAAATACAATTAGGGAACAAGGCCCAAATGGGGAGGGGTTGAGGCTGGCCGTCACTACCTAGCTAATCTGATTCACGACCCATTTACACATTACAGGTTCCACATTCACCATAAGAACTCATCCGTCACCGATCAATCCTCCATCCACCATAATACCGCATCATCTCAAAGGGAAACCTACAAAACGCGCCCCCATGCCTTAAAAATTTAATGATAATAAATATATATAAAATTAATTCTAATAATGAAGAATGAGAGGGGAGGGAGATGAACCCAATAATAAACTAAAACTCAACACAAAGTAAACTAAACATAACTGATGTTAGTAGGGTCCGTCCAACCCTCAAAAAGGAGAGGCCGCTGTATTCTGCCCATTGGATAGAATCAAGGAGCTCTCTTAGTGCGGGAGCGGGAAAAGGATAAAATATAATACGGGCATGGGAAAATTCCGAAAATATAAAGCTGACTCAGTCGAGATGAAAGGGGTGGGGACAAACTCGGGAGGTTGGGAATCTCGACTTCAATCATAACCAAAGAGGCAGCCGGGAACAGGCCTGGAACAACACTTATTGACTAGGTACACTGAAGCATGTCTAACCTAACCAAGGAAACGCAGGAAACCACCCCGATGTGACGTAGGTTGGCCTAAAAGAGAAAATCAAGGCTAGCCCCGTTCAAACGAACCAAGCTCGCCTCTTTCATTCATCTTTCGCTGAAGACTGTCGAATGCAAGCGTTTTCTATCAGTTCTAATCTTCATCTTGAGCTGATGCTCAAAGAATCGGATCAGATCCTGATCAGAAAGACGACTGCCTCGCAAGACTTCCTCCGTTCGCGTCGTCCAAATCACCATTCAGACCATGGCCAGCAGCGTTAGAAACACCATCCATTTCACCCCAGAATACGGGGGTGACACATTGTCACACGCGTATGCACGATCAATGAGGACGAGCTTTTCGGGAGCGAGGCGAGCCGTCAACTCGTCGACATGGTCCCATAAAGGGTGGACACGGGGACAATGGTAGAAGGCGTGCGAAGCCGTTTCTTCCAGACCAAGGCCACAATGTTCACAGTCTTGCAATATCCGCCAAGCCCCATATGAAGACCTTGTCATTGAGAGGCAGCCGATTCCGAATCAATCGCCAGGTAAGCGAAAAAACTCAAGACCAGAAAGAGTGAAACTCCTCCTCCGACAAGCCGAGCCACTCACGTAGAGAATATTTCGCGACCCCCTCCACTAGAAGACTGGACCAAGGAACGGCCAACAAGGCCGACCGACACTCGCGAAGGAAATCCGATTGATCCCGGGGTTCACGAAGGCGCTAAACCCGCGAGATGGGGGGTTTGATAGTAAGTATGTGACACAAGGTCGGTTTAACGTGGGGAACCCGAGTGTTTCCACTCGGGCCACTGGTCTTAGCTTGTCCAAGCTGGTCAGAGCTGGTCTAAGCTAGCTAGTCATAGTCGTGATACTACCAGCAACAGGGCCGAAGCACAAGTTCCAGGTAGTAAGGCGAGGGAACGCGTCCCTAACAATCCCCGCCATAATTGAATCTCCTCCTGTCAACGCGCGGCGAAGGAAAGCCAACCTCGAGGCACGTTTGTGGCTCTCCAAGTGTGGCATTCCCAGCCCCCCACCCCCATGACACAACCACCGTATAAGTAGTGACTCCCAATGGAGAAAAAAAAACTGCAATGAAAAGGCTGCTTTTAAATAAGATAGCAAAATGTGTCATCTAACTTTTGTAAATCACATGATGCCCCAACTTTGTATGATCAGTAGAATAAAAACGATCACAAGGGAGGCAAGTGTTTTTTTTTTCTTTTCCTCTCATCTTCCCTCCTCTAACAGTCTGTCCTGGGTATGACGATCTGCATTCACGTCCTGGGTAAGACGATAAACTATGTCCAACAGCAAGGCCTCTGATCAGGAGGTTTTGAGGAGTGTGGAACCACATCTTAATTGCTGGTGTTCCCAGATCCACCCTGACCCGGGGTGGTAGCTATGGGTAAATAGTTAACCCCAAAACCGAGGTAAAAAAAAACCATTATAAAATTATATTACCGTTTTTTAAGAAAAAAACTATTACCAGCATACCAGAAAAATACTTTGCAAAAAATATTACCAGAAATAAATTTTTGAAGAAAAAAAACTGTTACCATCAATACGTTTTTGAAAAAAAAAAACTATTACCATCAATACGTTTAAAAAAACAAAACAAAAAACAATTGTTTGACCTTATGATCTCATAAAGATTGATAGGTCGTTAAACATTAAACAAACAAACATTCTGTCTTAGCCTCTAACTGTAACAGTAGCCGTGAAGTTAAGTTCCTTACTCTTTTTGCCGACAATGTAGAGTTGATTGTTGAATTTTAAAGAGCATTTTCCAAACGAAAAATAATCTTTTGAACTAAAATTTCACTTTTATTTGAAAGATAATAGCCTCTACCGAAGCCAATGTGAATTAAATGAAAAATTATTTTCCTATACAAATAAAGTTTTTAAGCATTTAAAACATTGGTTTTCCCGTCATTCATCGAACCCCCATCATAGCTGAAAAATAAACAAATCTAAAAATCTCATCAATTTTTTAGCTTATGATGAAAATGCTTGTTGTGAAAATAAAAAAGTGAAAAGTAAAAAAACTTACCAAAAAAGTTTTAAATTTATTATCGGTACTTCTAGTTTTCTGATATGGACGTCCCTAAAAAGAAAAAAAAAAAAAAAAAAAAACGTTGTTAAATTTACACTACAGACAGAAAAAAAATACTGACTCCGTTTTTTACGTGGTCTATAGAATTTTTCCCCGAGCCTACAGGCTCGGTACCCCACTTTAAACTTGGCCTTGTGCCACATTTTGCTGTGTGGGGCAGCGGATAAATAATCAATAGACAAGCCAATAACAGCCATGCCTCATTTCCAGATTGGTGGACAATTTTTTTAGAAATTCTCCTCGAGCAGTGTCAATGTATCAAGTTAGTTTCTGACACAATCAAGAAGAGACATTAACAAACAATAAACATACATTACATTACAAACATTTCGATTTAAATTATCTCTCATTAAAGGAGGCATTACATTTTTACCAAATTCTGTTGATTCTTAAATTTACTAATTTTCATTAAAACAAATCTCTTTAACAAATATTGAATTTTTAAGAGGTTTATTATTTTATTGATTTTACTTTACATTTATTTATTTAACAATAAATTTTTATGATAAGTCTGACATTGTCCAAACTATTTTTGAGTAAGGAACAAATTCTTTTACACCGCTTTGTTCTGTTTTCACTGTTTGTGCTCAGAAACTACAATCCTTTTATTTTAAATCCAATTTTAATTACAGCTGATTTGAAAATAGAAAGTTTTTATTGATTGTGAAGTATTTTTGAGGTTGAGAATGAAATACTAAGTTCAACAACAACTTCATCCAGTTCGTTTTTTTTGTATGAAAAAACTAAAAGTTTTTCACGCTGAAAAGTGTCTCAGGTAAGTTAAACGAACTGTCATTGATTTCCTAAAAACTCAGAAAAAATTTAAAGAATTTAAATGTCGTCATTGAACATAAATTCCCGTTTCGTAAAATGGCCTTGAGCCTAAAAAGTAAATACGAATTTAAAAAAATACTAATTTTCGTATATAAATAAAAATTTTTTTAAAGTATTTTTAAAAGTTTTAAAAATAAATACATTAAAAAAAACATTGGTGCCTTTTTTTGTCATCGTGTCATACAAATTTTTTAAACGTTTAATTATTCTAAGAATTTTTTTTTTATTTAATTAAAATAATTCTTTTACAAATTCATTTATTCACTGAAGTTTCCGTTTCATTTTTTATACCTCCATGAGATCGTTAAAAAAAAAAAGCGCATAGTAAGTAGTCTGATGAAAAAGACACCAAACTTGACGAAAGCAGAATTTTATCGCCAAAATATTTATGTTAGTTACTATTAAGAGGAAAGAACATAAGTAATTTTTAATTATTTTAAAAAAAATTTCTGCGTTTTTTTTTTTTTTTTTAAGAACATTCTATCTTTCGATTGAAAAACATTGTTTCTCGTCATCACCGGAAATCTAGTGAATGACATGGCGAATTTTTTGTCCATTTTTTTTTTTTTTTTATGACAGACATTAATTTTGAAAATCTTGCAAAAATAGCAAATAATTGTCAGATTTTAATGAAACTTTCAGGAATGATGGAAATTATTATTATAATTTTTTTTTTTTTTTTTTTTTTGAAGTAATTTTTTATATTACCCTAATAATTTTATATTACCCTGGCCGCTAAGATCGAATTTTAATTTACGAAATTTGTTTGATTCAAGAAAAACAAGATTTTTAAATAAAATTTTTAACATTTATTTATAGGAAGGATTAAAAAATCTGAAAAAAATATTCAGAAAATACTTTCGTCTTCCATCTTTAATACTAACATAAACATTTACACATTAAAAATTTTTTTAGCAATTTGGGGACCTTTTTCTCCAGGGTATACCACTTTTTTAGCATTATGGGACAGACCTAGTTAAAACGTTCTTATTAGACAGAAAATTTTTAAAAATAGTTACAAATTACTTTGTTCTTTCCCCTTAGTAACATAAACATCTTGGTGATAAAATTCTGCTTTCGTCAAGTTTAAGGCCGTTTTTTCATGCTATGCCTACTTAAAAATAATGAGGTAAATAAGTAAACTCTCACTTATGACGTTCCGTACTATATAAATTTTCTCATGTAACATGTCAGTGCGTGATGAAATCACGCACATGTCACTTGTCAATCAACACCACAGTTCAGACCGACTTTCTCCCATTTGAAAGAACATTTTTTCAGCGCAGAAAATAAGCAATCTTTGTTTCAAAATATATTAAATAAAATTTATAATTTCTAATTTTCTTAAAATTATTTTTTGAAAAATCGTAATTGTTTTCCTAAATGAATTTTAAACGGCGACATTCACTTTTGTAAACAAAAGTTAAAAAAACGGCTGACGATTGATTTTCTGTCAATTTTCCTGATTCAAAAAAATTCAAGATATTTAAAGAAAATTTTGGACATGCTAGAAATTATTAAAAAATATTCAAAAAATACTTTGATCTTTCCTCTTGATAATAACATTAACATTTAGATGATAAAAAATTATTTTCATCAAGTTTAAGGCCTTTTTTATTCATGGTATGCTATTTTTTATGGATCTCATGGATATACCTACATTTAATCATTAAATGTCTTAGTTTTATGATAATGGAAACTATATTTTCAATGATATTTGATGCGTCAGGTTTTGAAAATTTAACTAATTTTTTTGTTAATATTTATTTCATTTCTTCTCTGTCATTGACGCTTAAAGGTCAATGGAATTTTTTTTTCTTTTAAATTACACTCCAAAAACCTGATTAAATTTTTTAAATTTTAGATTATGTGTTTTGATATGTATTTTTTGTGAATTCAACTTTTTTTTTATAGTACAAAGATAATCATTAATTAAATCATTTCATTAATAATTAGCTTCTGCATAATGGTCATATATTTCTAGGAAAGGCAAATACTGTGTAGATTCGCCAAAAACTTACAGGAGAAAATCTGTCAGAGATAATTGTTAATATTTCATATATTTACTTACAACAATGTACTAAACTAAAATGAAAATTTTACTGATTATATAATATAGGTATTCCTGTATAGAAATTGCCAAGAACATATAAAGAGTGTTTCATTAAAACAGATCAAAGTCAACAGTAAATAAATCAGTGTTATTGGTGAAAATTTATTTATTTCTCTATTGGATCATGTTATTTAAGTCATGGCAATTATGTATGAAAAATAATATCATCCAAATGTCTACCAAGACTTCGGTGGCACACTTCCACTCGATGGTCAAAATTTTTGATGACGTCTCTTCATAGTTGCTTCCCAATTTCACCAATACACCTTATTTTCTCATCCTTCAGTTGTTGGCATAGGCCTTACTTTTGAGATGACTTCAAATGAAGAAATCTAAAAGTGTCAAGTGGCATGATTGTGGTGGCCAATTGACTTTAACATGTTGTTTGATTGTTAATCTTTCCAGGGTTGAAATTGCCAAAGACCAAAGTTGTTAAATCTGAAAGAAAAAGAAAAAAATCAGACATTTTTAATTCACATTTAAAATCAGTCCAAGTTATTGGAACACCCTTTATTGACAAATCTGAAAAAAAAATCATTTGATTATCCCCCTTTGTATTGCCGTGTACCTCTCCTATGATTAACTGAATCACTGGCTGTTGAGTCATCAAGAAAAATAGCTAAAGAATTTTGTTTACAAACAGTCAAAATATCAAATTGCTTTTTCAGTTGACGATCCAGAAAGAAAAGAAAATTGATGAGAAGAAACTAAATTATACCTATTGATAAAAGAAATCATTTTGTTTCAAAAATTTTTCAGAAGTTTAAAAGTTCAGAAAGTGGTCAAAAGTTTGACAAGGAGAGTGTGTTCTTATTTTTTAGTAATTGAATTATTTTTAAGAAAATCAGGGAATATACCCAATGACAGATTTATTAGCAAACAAGTGAATTACACTTAAATGTGTCAATTACAGAGAATTAACAATTACAAAAAGAAAAGCAAAATTGAAAGACAAGTTTGTGAAAACATGTCATAATTTAAACTTTAAATTATGAGTTTTAAATTTTAAGAAATTGAAAACTAAAAATGGACATTTTGCATAGATTAGATGAAAAGATTACAATAAATAAATATTTGTTTTGTGAGTTGTAATTTTTTATATTATGAAGATAATCAATAATTAAATCATTTAATTAATGATTGTTCATAGTCTAATGGTCACACATCTCCAGGAAAGGCAAATATCATATAGATTCTACAAATACTTTAGCTTACAGGAGAAAGTCTTTCAGAAATAATTGTTATTATTTCATATATTTACCTACTGCAATATACTAAATTAAAATGAAAATTTTATTGATTACATAATATCGTCATGCCTATATAGAAATCGCCATGAATATATTATTTACCGATAGCTAAAAAAAGGTGGTCACATATGCCTCATGGAATGGTCATTTGTTATTTTAATTTTAGATATATTAGAAGGGGAGTTAAATTTAGTGAAAGAGAAATAAATTTGATGCACGAAAATGTATATATATTTTTAAAGATGGTGTCTCATATATATATATATATATATATATATATATATATATGTATGTATATATATATATATATATATAGTCTGCACGTTAACACTGCAACTGATGAAAGATGTTCACTACACAATCCAACATTGAATACAGCGACCAATTGCATACGTATGTATATGCCCATATATGCCCAGTCTCACATTGTTCATATATGTTTATGTTTGAGTACACGTGTATGTATGTCTGCATATGTGAATGAGTGAACGTGTCTGTATGTATGTTTGTGTACATATGGGTGGCATTCCAACAACAATTTTCTTCCCGCTACCATAAAAACACAGATATATACAAGTATATATAAATCCAAAATTTAAAAGTTAATCAATGTGTCTGATGATCGCAGATAGTGCGAAACCCAGGGTCACAAACTCATATCAATCCAACTAAATATTTTAGCTCTATCACTGATATTGAGTGCTTTCCAATAAGTACAGCGCATATATATATATATATATATATATATACACACAATCATATATGCAATATACATAGTAGAATACTTTTCCCCAAGAGATTTGTTATATGTAATTTCAGTTTGATTCACATACATGTTGACCACCAATGAATGTTGTGAAAGACAAGAGGTAACAAAACATGGTGTTAGAAGTGATTGACTAAGGAAGGAAATTATGAACGTAGGTCTCATTTTAACAAATTTTGGGCTGGTACTGATGCTATTTCTAGTCCCGAATAGGGACACATATGTCTACAACAACCATTAAAGTATGAGATTCGGTTATCATTGGACTTTTTCCCAGTACTTGTTATGACAACTTGTCAGCTTCCTCCACCAACAATGGAGTGGGGTAACCCTAATATTGGAACAGAAATGGACAGATTTATATTTTTAGGTGCCATTTTCATATTTGCTGTTTGGCTTGAATAAGCGTGTGTTTGTAGAACAAATTAATGTTTTGATTATTTAAGTCCTACATTTATTTTATCCAGTTAACTGATGTTTCAGTCACATTTAGGAACTGTTTTTTTTATTACTAATACTGTTTTGTTTCTTCTAAATAAATCTTTTCCTTTATTCATTAGGGTTATAAATTTTTAAAAGTTGTTATTTTTATCCCCGTCCCAGACAAATTTTACATATGTGGACTAGTTAGGACTTCATAGAGTCTCAGGTATTATGGTGGATGTAGTAAGAATGGTAAGTAAGAATGTGTTATTTTGGTGCAAGGGTTACTGTAGCATGTTTGGATCAGTGATTGTGGTGAGCTAAGTTTAAGTATAAGACAGATGAAGACCAGCCTTCCCCCATCCAAAAATCTTTGGTCTTGTGCTATATTTGTACATTGTACAATAAATATTCTCCCATTACAAAAAGGACAAGGTCTGGAGTGACTATAATCACCTCTCAATACAACAAATGGCCTGACCTTGTAAGTGAAAATAAATTCGTATACTGTTCCAACTCAGGAGAAAAAACAAATTGTTATTTATTGTTTAAATAAACATAAACACAGTTTGGGGATAAACCTTGTTGTATACAACAAATGACCTGACCTTGGAACTTTAAATTCTTATATTTTTTATTATTATATTAATTTTTTTAATCCTTTCTTGCACATTGAAAATTTTGGTTAAACAAACATAATATTTATGATTAGTGTTTCAATGCCTTTTTTTCAGGTGAAAAACACATTGATTTGGAAATTCTCGTAAAAATGATATAATTGTCAGATTTTAATGAAACTTTCAGGACTTATACACAAGTGAATTGCATTATTTTTTTATTTTTTTTTAGAAAATCTTGCTAAAAATACTTTTCTTTTTTTTTTCATGTGTTGCTGCATACCTACAGATGATAATCGGTATGTCCCCATTCACATAAATACACTAGTAAATACTGTACGTTGGTCTGCAGTTGGAGATTAATTGTGGAATTCACTTGACTCATTTCTAGCAGTTGACTACTTCTACATGCTGCTGGCGAATCTTATATGTGTTGTTCTTGTACTAAGTATTATCATTCATTACCAACCTTTGAATGATGATTCTATTCAGTAACCTTCCCTAGGTTACAACAATATGTTAAACCCCATTTAATTAATTTCAGGAAATTTCAAATTTTATTCCCCAATTTTTTTTTTTATTAGTTAAAAGCAGGAGCAATCATCAACTTTTTTTCCAAGAGACTGCTCATTTCACGAAAATCTGTTCCGAGTCTTACAATAAAACTGTGACATTAATTTCTTTATACTTAAGTCTGAAGCGCTTTCTGAAAAAATAATTAATAAAATTTAAAGTACTATAACAAACTAAGTTTAAAATTTCATAACTGAGATTATATAAAAATTAATAACCAATAAAATACCATCAAATTTCATAACAGAGGTACCTATAATTATTAGGTTCCCATCTTATATTGTTTCAGAAATAAAAGATTAGTTAATTTATCATTTATGAAATTTTATAGTATTTTATTTATCGTTAATTTCTATATTTTTATGGTGTTATTTTTTTATTCCTTATTTTTAATAATTGTTATGAGTGTTATGACATAAAATCATTTTATTACATTTTTAGAGTATTTTACATTTTCTTATTAATATTATTTATTTTGATCATAATCCACTACCAATAGAAATTAAATAAAATTTCTATGTTAGTAATTGAAAAACTTTTGGGAACATTTTGAGGTGTAATTTTTTTTCCACTATCTGCCTATAGTTGAGACCCTAATAGGTGCTACCTCTCCAGTCCAGGGAGGACCTGTGAACCATAGCAATTACGAGGTGGTTCCACACTCCTCAAAATCTCTAACCTAATGCTTGGATTCATGGCTGATGGATGTCGTTTATTGTCATACCCAGGACAGGTCGTTATTTTGTGGTGTAATCATTCTACCTGGAATTTTACAGAGCTAAGTCCCACATAATATAATCAGCACCAATTTGATATTTGTCCAATTGACAATCTTCATATAGATTATCATAAAGGTAGTAAATCTGATAATATGGATTGGAAAACTCCATGATGAATCCTACAAATTCTTTGTTGACACCATCAATTGTCCAAATATATTTCACCAGCTTCAAAGCCACTGTCGGGAGCTCGCTTCTGTTGAGGGCTCTTGACTGGGCCTTTGGCTTGTTCAGAAGTTTGTGAGTTCCTAATCTTTGCATATTCTCAGCATTGGAAGCTCTCCTGACTGTCGTTTGATCTGGGTTTTCATTTGCATGGGATTTTTTTTTTCTTGAGGCAGGCTTGACTCTTTTGATTACAGTCTTGTCCTTTGTTGGTAGAGATTTCCTTTTAGAGGCATACTGCTGCTGTATGTGATAGACAACAATAAACTACAGAAGAACTCAAAATTGATCACTGCATTTAAGTATTGCATTAATACTTAAACTTACATTTTAAAAGTTCAATGATAATTATTCTAACGCTACTTAATTGAAAGCCTGTTTGATGTATGTAGGTCCTTACTTTCCATACAAACAATTATTTTTATTTCATGAGTGACTTTTGTTGGATTTTGCTATTAATTTCAATTATTCCCAAATTTATTTCAAAGTCATGAAAGCTGTTATACAAAAAAAAATTTGCCGAAAACAATCACAGTAATGAATGAAAATTTGAGAACCTAAAATCTCAGGATTGCAGGTCCAGTTCTGACCCAGAATGTTTTTAATTTGCTCACAGAGTCTGCCTGATTCCAAAATGGTATAATATGTTGGGCTACAACCTCTAGGAGTAAAGTTGAAAATGTGTGACACACTGACATTCACATTTATTTATATAGATGGTATATCCAACTATATTCCAATTCATATTTTATGAATATTTTCCATGCAGTGTGGTCCTGACTGCAGGATTTCTGTGATGATAGTAGAAAATGTGTGGCTTTTTAGTTTCTTTTATCTCTTCTGGAGGCTCACTCTTTTTAATTTTTCTCCTAACCTCCAAAGAATTTCTACTTCTAGATCCTCTTGTTTGGACTTCTGTTGGGTAATTATTTCCATACTATACTGTTGTGCCAACTTCAAGTCAGTTCCAAATTGCTCAGCTTCCATATTATCAATGGATTTCTTGACATTATCATGGCTTGCCTTTTATGAGGTTATTTATGCATTAGGAGCTTCTTTTTTTTTTTTTTTCACAGTATTCACTAATGATACTTTCAGCTAGCATGATGTGTTGTCTAACTGAGGATAAGACTGATTTAGTAGAAGCCCCTACTGTGGTGAAGGAGTTTTGATTATTATTTCCCTACTATACGCCAACTTAAAATTGCTCAGCTTCCATATCATCAATGAATTCCTTAACATTATTTTGGTTTGCCTTTATGACATTACTTATGCTAGAGACATAAACATTAGGAGTTTGCTTCTTTTTTTTTTTTTTTCCACAGTATTCACTAATGATACTTTCAGCTAACATGGTGTGTTGTCTAACTGAGGATAAGACTGATTCAGTAGAAGCCACTACTGTGGTGAAGGATTTTTAATACTGTTTAAAACTTCAACAGTACCTTCTAAACAGCCAGTTACCTTTCTTTTAAACAACACTGAATTTTGTGAGGGGACCAACAAATTTTCAATCTCCTTGGTTGACAATATATTGTTAAAGAAGTCCTTTGTGGCCAACAAAATGTTCGTGGGATCTTGGATTTGTACCTGCAGATTTGAAATGACACCCTTTTCTGACTTCATGGAGTTAATTGGATCCCTTTCTGTTCTCAAAATGGTGTAGAAGGTACTCATCCAATACCTGGATAATATCTTCCCTATGATTCCTCACACTTGCAATTCCACAATAGGTGTAGGTTTGTTATGTTTGTCTTATGGTCCGGTTCCTTGTACCACGGTGATGGTCCAACTCGAACACGGATATGGAATAACACAGATATATTACAAACAGGAATATATACAGAGTAGTAGAAGTGTTAGTATGAACAATTAGGTTTAGTAGAGAGAACAGTGTAGTATCACTATTCCAATGTCTTGCAGTAATCGTCTGAACGCGACTCTGTTTCGGACTGCCTCTGACTCGACTAATTCGCTCGCTCTGACAGACTTCTGACAGACCTCACACCAGACTTCAGACTGAACTCTCTGCTTCCTCTTGAGTATTTATTACGTATTTATTACGTATTGAATAGTCCATTATGTTATTATGGGTAAGATCCCATAACAGTTTGTAACTGTGGAATTGTTTCATTGGGTTCAGAATGTCCAAGGACAAAATGTTTGACTTTGTCAAATATTTGAAAAGTAAACTCCTCTCAGGTGGAAAATAATATGCAGTCAGTTCCCTTGCAAACTAAGGATTACGGTCTATAGAAACCCTTCTTGTCAGAAAAAGGACTTCATGGCTTTCACTTGTCTTACTTTCGCACTATATCTTAGTGAATTCATGGTCACAATAATCCTCCATACTAGACACTTATTACCATGTATGACTGTATCATTGCTCTCACATTGTTGCTGCACCATTATTATTTTACTTGAAACTGCTGTAGATTGCAGTTTAGTTCAATTAGATTTATGTTCCTGTCTTTTTCTAGCATATTTTACATTTTCTTATTAATTATGTAATACACCGGGAACAACAACATGCTGTTAAGTGGATCCTTTTCTGTTCCCAAATTGGTGTAGAATGTACTAATCCAAGGCCTATGATTCCCACTACTTGCAATTCCAGAATAGCTGCAGGTTCCTTGAGTAAAGTTTATAACTGTAGAATTGTTTTGTTGGTTCCAGAAAGTCCAAGGACAACATGTTTGTCATTGTTAAATATTAAAAAATAAACTCCTCCTTGGTGGAAAATAATGTGCAGTCGATTCCCTCAAAATCTAGGCATTAAGTAATAATGGAAGTCCTTTTGTTCAGAAAAAGCACTTAATGGTATTTACTTAATTTCTCACTATATCTTATTGAAACCATGTCCACAATAATCCTGTATGATATACACTATGCTATGTATGCCTGTATCACATTGTTGGAGCATCTTTCTTATTTTACTTGAAACAGCTTCTGAAGGATGTAGATTGCAGTTTAGTTCAGTTAGATTTATGTTCCAGTCTTTTTCTAGCATATTTTACATTTCCTTATTAATTATGTAATAAAGTTTTATTATTCTATTTTAATTATGTAATAAAGTTTTCATTACTCTATTTAATCCACCACCAATAGAAATTTTTAAAAATTGCTATTAAATTTTATGATCCTGAAATGGGCCATTTTGGTGTAATGTTTTCCAGGGGTCCTAAGAGGTGCTACCACCCTGGGAACAACAACAGTTAAGAGGTGGCTTCATGCCTCCTCAAAACCTCCAACCTAGCACTTGGAGTCATTGCTGTTGGCTCTGAAAAAGGGCCATTTTTTTGCACTATTTACCCACAGCTGTGACCCTAACAGGTGCTACCACCCCGGGTAGTAGTGGACTTAATGGTATTTACTTGTCTTAATGTCTCACTATAGCTTATTGAATTCATGTCCACAATAATCCTATATGATATATGCTATGCTATGTATGGCTGTATCATTGCTTTTACATTGTTGGGACACCTTTCTTATTTTACTTGAAACTGCTTCTGAAGGATGTAGAATGCAGTTTAGCTCAATTAGTTATACTCCTTGTCCAGTAAAAAAAAAAAAAAAAAAAGACAGTTAATGGTTGACAGGAGCCCTGTCTATCAAACAGTACTCTGTTTTTGATAGAATCTTTTTGAAATTGCCAGCAACACTTATGCCATTAGGTAATTTTCATATTTCAGCCAGGTTGATGATGCATTTAGAAATATGCTGTATGTAGTCTTGTGCAGTCTGTCCTGGAAGACATTCCAACAACACAAGATGAGAATATTTTGGAGTGGTTAATATTATACAATTGACGTCAATCCTGTTGTGTTGTTGCATCAAATATTAAAGTGCAACTTTCTGTCTGTAAAACTGCATTAATTGTCTTTAAATCCCCATCCCCCAGACAATCCCACTATTTGCTTAGTTGTGGTTGTCAATCTTATGTCAGCAGAAGCTTTCTGTAATTTGAGAGTTTTCAAGATGTGTCCCAACAGTTTAGCAACATTTGATAGAGGAACTTAAAATCTAATCATAATGGAGTTTCCTTATAGTGAATACTTCATGGGCCTCTTTTTTTTTTTTTCAATTTCTCTCCATTTTGTCATTTTGTTTCAGAAATTGTATTTTTTGATTTCTTCTTACCAGTTTTGTTCTTAATAGTTTCATTTTAAGTGTGTTTGAAAGTGGTTTGGATGTTGTATTTTATGTGTCTATAGAAGTTATTAGTGTGAGTGTGTTAGTGGACGTTTTCTGGTGTGTCTTCTGAAGTGGTATCATGGTTCACCTTTTTTACATGTATTTAAAAAAGTTTCAAAATGATTTTCAACATATCTAGTTGTGTATATATGCAACAAAGTTTCACAACTGTAGACAATTTAACTGGAGGAAAGCAATTTTTATCATTCTTGAAAGAGGTCCAATCTGTTATCTTTCATACTGACTTATTTACAGAGAATTGTTTTAAAATATGGCCAGACAGAATTGGCTGACTACTTTCAATCATGCTGTACTAGTCAAAAAAACTTTCCAGTTTCAAAACAAAAATAAACATAAGTATTAGGTTGGTGCAAAAATAATGACGTAATAATGTCATTTTTTGACGTATTTTTTACGTCAAAAAGCGACATTATTACGTCATTATTTTTGCACCAACCTAATAGTAAATTATTATGTGCCAAAATAAATTTGAGGTGGGAAAATTATTAAGAAATATTAGTTGAATAGTGAAGAACAATTCACTAGGGGTGCACCGATTAATCGGCCTTACCGTGTGCTTTGCCGATTAATCGGTGATCGGTCGATATGCCGATTAATCGGCCAATTAATTACTTTCCTCTTTCCTATTAAATTTAAACCATTTAATCAATGCCAAGTAACTCATCAGATAGCTTTGACACATTAACACAGTAACTGCCAATTTAACTTGACATTTGTTAAGTGTCTGGCTGCTATTATGGCTTTTTGCCTTTTTTTTTGCTTTATTAAATGAAATTACAAAGTACAATTTCCAATTCTTAAATGAATATAATTAAACAACTAGTTAAGAAAAAAAAAGAAATTTCAAACAAACTACAAATTCCAATTCTTAAGTGAATAACTATAAGCTGAAGTTCTGCTTCCACTGGAGCATGCTGCGGTGGTTACCTTTGCTCTGCACCTGCTGCTGCTCTACTTCATCTTCTATTCTTGCTGCCTGCCTCCTCTGCTATCATAGTCTCATCAGTATTTAAAGTTGAATACTCTTAAGTTGTAATGTAGAAACATTAGAGTTTCTCCATTCTCAGGACACAGCCTGTTCCTCGTAGGTTCATGCACATTACCACCTGTACTAAAGAGCCTCTCACTCTCCATAGGATGAACGTGGTGCACTTAAATATTTTGGAGCCAGTTTACTCAGCAGTGGTAAGGTCTCCTGTGTCTTTTTCCACCACTGAAATTGGTCATCACCTCTTGCGAGTAGTGGTAAAGCTACATAATGATCAAGTTCTTTTGTGCACTTATGAATAAGGGATTTACTCCTTTTGAGTTTAGATTGTGCTTCTTGTATTTCTGTTGTACTTGACAGTTGCAGTCTCCAGGTTTACCTCAGCCTCTACCTGCTCTAAGTTTGGATTTGTTACTGTAGGCTAATTTGAAGCTAATTTAATAAAACAGGATTGAAACCTGTTAATCGGCCAATTAATTCGGTAATCAGCCAATTATTCGGCCAATTTGCTTATCGGTGCATCCCTACAATTCACATTGGTTTTCATTTTTAGGTGATTCATTCTTGACTGTAACTAAAAAAAGAATTTTTAAGTAGGACTCGCTAATAAATTATTTACAAAATTTCAAAATATTCTTATTTGAAATTAAAAAGTAATGAATTAAATTGAAGTATGACTCATTAAAAACCAATACAAAAATTCGAAATATTTTTACTGAAACAGGAATAAAACAAACTAGAACTTCTTGAAATTTTGGCAACGTCTACTTGCAAAGTGTTGTCTTGGGTTTCATCTTTAGATTATTTATTCTTCTTCTTAACTGTTGAAACAAAAATAATTGATTCATTGAAGTTCAAGTATGACTCATAAATTTTCATAAAACTAAATAAGGAAGTGAAACACATGTAAAAAAAATATTTTTACCAAGATTTTTTAATAAACAAAATTTCAAAAATAATTTAATTCATTTGTGAATAAGTCCTGAAAATTTCATTAAAATCTTACGCTTATTTGATTTTTGCAAGAATTTCCAAATTAATGTGCCTGTCACGACAAGAAAGAAAGTAAACTTTGCCGTGCTAAAAGTTAGGACAACTGCTGAGGCAAGAAATCCAAGTTTTTAATCAAAATTTCAAATGTTCTAAAATGGAAAAATTTTAATCAGATATTCTAAAAATACTTTGATCCTTCCTCTTCATAACAAAGATTTGGAGCATGTTTTTATCAAGGTATGCTAATTTTTTTAGTGATTTTTGTGGATTTATCTATTCAATTAGAAAAGCTTTTAATTGAGAAATGAGATTTACTAATGACACAAATCATTTTCCACCAAAGTCTTAAAAATAATTTCAAATTTTCCTCGTGTACATAAAATACTATGAAATGTACTCATTTTTGAAAGTATGGATGAACATACACAACATTTTAGTTATAATTTCAAGCCAACAGATTACATTTAAAATACTTTATTTCAAAACTAATTTAAATTCACTGGAAGAATTTTTTTTCCTCATTCATCACAATGTAATTCTATTTGTATATCTTATTTTCTGATAATGTTGTGTATGAACATCTGTATCTGCAAAAATTGGCATGTTTATACACATAAAAAGAAAATTTAAAATTCTTTTTAAAATACTATGAATACTTAAAATGTAATAAGTTTTTTTTCGATTCATGATTACTAAATATAGTTTTTATTTAATAATAATATCTCCTGTTACACTATTGAAACAGAATTTTAAGATTTAAAAATTTTCTAAATCTTTATAATTAAAATTTTAAAAAATAAAAACAATCCTTGTAAAAATTTATTATTGATGGAAATTTTTTTTCTTAAGACAATAATGTCATTAATATATCTTATTCATTAAAGGAATTAAAAACTTTTCTAATTAAATAATGTCTTAGTATTATTACATTTTTTTATTTTACAATTTACAGCACATTTTTGGTTTGGGTGTTGTTTTACAAAGAGAAAATAGATTAAAACTAATACATTATCTAATTAGAAAAGTTTCTGATTGGTTTTATGAATAAAGTATAGAAACTTTTTTCATAGAAACATTTTTTCAATAAATAATGAATTTTTTACAAGAATTGTTTTCATTTTTTTAAATTTAAATTATAATAATTCATAAAGTTTTAAAACTTAAATTTAGATTTAAGTGAACAAATTATTTACCTCATTATTTTTAAGGAAAACTTTCAGCTCTCTAATATTTTTTTGTACTTAGCTTTCACCTTTACATTTACGATGCTTTATGGAAGATATATTATAAAGAAATTAAAATAAGACTGTTAAGAGAGAGACTAAATTTCATAAGAAAAGTATCTAATTAATTTATAGGTACCTTTCTTATGAAATTTTATCAGAAGTGTACATAAAATACTATAATTTTATGTACATTTATTACATTTTACTGTTTTATTTGTTTTTCCATTCATTTTATTATTAATTTTGATATTTCATTTATGGAAAAATGTCATAACTGAGATTAATATAAAAATAAGATCATATAAATTTCATAAGATGATACTGATACTTGTAGGTACCCTTCTCAGTTGAAGTTGAAAAGTCAAATTAACTTCTCCACACGTGTTTCGCAAAAATAAAAGCCATAACAGCAGGGAACAATGCTTAACTCAAATAATGTAACTTAATTGTATTTGTGCTTGTCTTCCATAATTACATATTATTAAATTATAACTGTATTTCCTAAGCATAAATAGAAAAGCTTACAACAATTCAATGATGACACCCCACCCTACCACCAGCAGTATTTCAAAAAGAATTTTGAATTTGTATCATTTTTTTCTGATTAACACTAAAATATATCAATTTTTCCATATTGACAACTTTATTAAGATAACATAATTCTCTTTATTAAAAAAAGAATATTTCAAAAATAAAAGATACTTTTCTGAAACATTGAGAAAAATTTGCTTATCTGAATTGAAATAAATATCATTTTTAGTTTGAAATATAGCAGAAAAGTTTGTGTTTAACATGGAGAGCATTTATTTTCCTAACATGTTGAGTTATTGACAGCCTGATATTTAGGAAATTTAAGTGAAGGGGAACAGAACTGAAACAAATTACTTGATGAATACAACATGAATGCATTATTTACACAGTTTTGGTTTTTCTTGTAACTCACCAGTCCAGAGAATGTAAATACTGTATAGATTCTCCAATTAATTTAGCTTACAGGAGAATAATCTTTCAGAAATATCATTGTTGTTAATATTTCATATATTTACTTGTAAACTACAATGAAAATTTCATTGATCAGGTAACATAGGTATAACTATATAGAAATCAATCTGAACATGTATTTACCTGTAGCTAAAAAGATAGATATGCATCATGGAATGGTCATTTGTGATTCTAATTTTAAATTATATTACAGGGGACTGAATAATCATGGGCAAAATGAATATGTATAAGTGTTTTGAAAGATGAGCTGTTATATAATCCAGTGTACATCTGATCGAACATGTTTAACTGTAACTTGCACATTCTTCACACATTCTTCAGGATTTGGTACTGTTCTGTTCATTGATATGGGCATTTACTTCCACTTGGCTTACTGGTTGATGAGATAAAGCTTATGATCTTGTCTCTCAGTAATCAGAAGCAGCAACAATTCAAGGGAAGAAAAACAACTGTAATCTTGATTTTACTTATCAGGAATTCACCAAATTCTAGTTTGACATGAAAATTTCCTTACTTCTTCCACTGAAACTCAGTATATATATATATATATATATATACACACACACACACACATGTACATGTTTTTTAGCAATAATCCAGTGACTTAAGCCTTGAACATGGCCAAAGTTTGTCACTGCTTCTCCATTTACAGAGCTTTTACCAGTGGCTAATTTCACTTCTGTTGTGATGGCTTTCCTTTCCTTTGAATCACTGCTATCAGAAGAGGCTACACTATACTTGAGAGCCATATTAAATAGCAATAAGTTTCCAGAAATGAAAGAGAGAGAATGCTGAACAGTCCAATATAGCATACAATCAGTAACTGACCCATGCCTCCTTCCTCACTTTAGTGGTATGTGACAATGTATTTTTCCACCACACAATGTATTCTTCTGCTGTGTTGTATATTCTTCTGCCATGGCGTGTGTGTGTTGGATGGACAGGGCAAATGGCATGAGTCAAAACAAGATTAATGATGATTGCATCATAACTACAAATCTATGTACATTTGAACTGTCATTACATGAGGACTTACTGTATAAACTTTTTAAGAGTTGATCTACTATATATTTCTTTTAAATATCCAATGTAGACATAACCAACTATAATTAACAGTTACTTGCACATTCTACACATAGGCAAGAAGTCTTCAAGACTCCTTATCTACAGCTGTGAAAAATTATTCATAAGGTCTAATTTTAAGTGCAGTGGATGAAACAGAACTTCCTGGTTGTTCAACAGTGGCTCCCATTGACACTGCCCCTTCTCACACTGACCTCAGTCTTAAGACAATGGTGTCTGCTATATATTATTCATGAAAGCAGTTAAAAATGTTTCTTATTAAAAAACATCTTACTTTTACTGCATTTTTTGTTGTACAATTCAGGACAGATTTTCTGCAGCTAGAGGTTGCCTTTAATTAAAAAATATAATGATTTAAATTTTAGTGTAAGCATGTTTTGGTATCAGTTTTTATGAGCTGACTTTTTTTTAAAAAAACAAAGATAATCATTAATTAATTGTTTGTCTATTATCTCCAAGGAATGTGATTTCTGTATAGATTCTACAGTTACTTCAGCTTACAGGAGAAAGTCTCCCAGCAATAGTTGTTAATATTGTTAATATATTTAACTTTAAACTGCAATGAAAATGTTATTGATCATGTAACAGAGACAAGAGATGTAAGTATAATTTAGAAGTGAGTAGGAATTTAGTAAAAGAGAAATAAGTCATGAGCAAAATGAATATTGATATGTTATATATTTATCCTAATATTCTGGTGTAAACATGACTGACCATGATAAGTTACTTGGACACTCTGCACACTTTCAGCTTTTGGTACTGCCCTATTCAGAGATATAAGCATTTATACCCATTTGGCTAACCCAGGATGTTATAATAGTAGGTAGCAAATAATAAAATGTGAACAGGGCTTTTAAATGAATAGTGAAAAATTCACTGCTATTTGATAAAAAGAAACCCCAAAACACCAGAATATATTAACAATTGTGCCAGTAGAGTGCTTAATGGCAGTAGGAAAATCTGAGTTGATGGGGGGGACTGTTCATGTTACATTTTCTATGTTATGAGATACAAGATGTCTGTTGTGCGTGAAAAGTGGAATGAAAACAGCGTATTCAAAAGTACAACAGATAGCTGGAAAAATTTGTTCAAACTCGGCTTGCTGATTTTCTCATTTGGCTTGCTTAGAATTTGTATTGTACAATTGATTTCAGTCAGAATAAATTGTGTAATGGGTAAAATTTAAAAAGCTTACCAATCTTTCTACCTTTGTTCCTTGATGTTTAAAAATCTAGTTGATCTTTTACAATTAACAAATTATATATATTTGTTTGATCAACATATAGTGTAATGGTGCATTGTTTTAAATTTTTGGAGCATTTTTAAGAAAATACTTGAAAATGCACTTTTTATAAAAAAAAAACATATTTCATAACCCTGCAGAGTTCTTTATCTAACTCCTTTACTCAATTAATATATTTTTACATTTTCAGTTTCCATCTTTGGGAGTACCTGAAACCATGATGGATATACATGAGAAAGGTGGTAATCTTACACTTCGGAATTTGTGGATTAGTAGTTAACTTTTAGTCTACACTAGCAACATAAGAAAACATGCATAAAAGATAAACCATTTCCTGTAAAATCTGTGGTGTTAAATTTTACATGAATTCGAATCTCAAAAGAAACATGAACACTGACTGTGAAAAGAAAGATTTCCACTGTGAAATCTGTGGATTGAATTGTTCCCACAATTCGCATCTCAAGACACACATGTTAATACACACTGGAAAGAAAGCATTCTACTGTGAAATCTGTGGAAGGAAGTTTTCCCTGAATAGAAATCTTAAACAACACATGTTAACACACACTGAGGAGAAACGTTTCCACTGTGAAATCTGTGGATTGAAATTTTCCCAGAATGGAATTCTGAAACAGCACATGTTCACACATGCTGAGGAGAAACCATTCCACTGTGAAATCTGTGGATTTAAGTGTTCCCAAAAGTCATCTCTAAAATCGCATACATTAACACACACTGGAGAGAAGCCATTCCATTGTGAAGTCTGTGGAGTGAAATTTTCCCGGAATGGAAATCTCAAAAGTCACATGTTAACACATACTGGAGAGAAACGTTTCCACTGTGAAATCTGTGGAACGAAGTTTTCCATGAATGGAAGTCTTAAAAAACATATGTTAACACACACTGGAGAGAAACGTTTCCACTGTGAAATCTGTGGAATGAAGTTTTCCCTGAATGGAAATCTTAAACAACACGTGTTAACACACACTGGAGAGAAACCTTTCCACTGTGAAATCTGTGGATTGAAATTTTCCCAGAATGGAACTCTGAAACAGCACATGTTCACACATGCTGAGGAGAAACCATTCCACTGTGAAATCTGTGAATTTAAGTGTTCCCAAAAGTCATCTCTAAAATCGCATACATTAACACACACTGGAGAGAAGCCATTCCATTGTGAAGTCTGTGGAGTGAAATTTTCCCGGAATGGAAATCTTAAACAACATATGTTAACACATACTGGAGAGAAACGTTTCCCCTGTGAAATCTGTGGATTTAAGTTTCGCCACAATTCTAGTCTGAAATTACATATGTTGACACACACTGGTGAGCAACCATTCCACTGTGAAATCTGTGATTTTAAGTGTTCCCGAAACTCAAATCTCAAAAGTCACATGTTAACACACACTGGAGAGAAATGTTTCCACTGTGAAATCTGTGGAATGAAGTTTTCCATGAATGGAAGTCTTAAAAAACACATGTTAACACACACTGAAGAGAAACGTTTCCACTGTGAAATCTGTGGAATGAAGTTTTCCATGAATGGAAGTCTTAAAAAACACATGTTAACACACACTGGAGAGAAACGTTTCCACTGTGAAATCTGTGGAATGAAGTTTTCCATGAATGGAAGTCTTAAAAAACACATGTTAACACACACTGGAGAGAAACCTTTCCACTGTGAAATCTGTGGATTGAAATTTTCCCAGAATGGAAATCTTAAACAACACGTGTTAACACACACTGGAGAGAAACCTTTCCACTGTGAAATCTGTGGATTGAAATTTTCCCAGAATGGAACACTCAAACAGCACATGTTCACACATACTGGGGAGAAACCATTCCACTGTGAAATCTGTGGATTTAAGTGCTACTATAATACAGTTCTCACGAGACATATGTTAACACATACTGGAGAGAAATATTTCCACTGTAAAATTTGTGGATTGAAGTTTTCCCAGAGTGGAAATCTCAAGCAACACATGTTAACACACACTGGAGAGAAACCTTTCCACTGTGAAATTTGTGGATTTAACTTTTCTTTTAATTCAAGTCTCAAACGACACATGTTAACACATACTGGAGAGAAGCCATTTCACTGTGAAGTATGTGGACGTAAGTTTTCCCAGAAACCAGATCTCAAACAACATATGTATACACACTTGAGAGAAACCATTCCATTGTGAAGTCTGGATATTGAAATTTTCCCTGAATGTAAATCTCAAAAAACATATGTAAACACACTCTGGAGAGAAACATTTCCACTGTGACATCTGTGGATTGAAATTTTCCCAGAATGGAAATCTCAAACAGCACATGCTAACACACACTGGAGAGAAACCATACCACTGTGAAATCTGTGGATTTAAATGTACTGAAAAATCAAATCTCGAAAATCCCAAGACACACTGGAGAGAAACATCTTCTGATTGGTTAATAGATGAACCAATGATAGACCTGCTTTGTTTCCACCTTGGCAGGCAATTTAGAAACTCTTCCTCTTGCAAATTACAACTGACTGGTAAAATGTATCAAGCTGCATTCTGATCTGCAACCACATGGAAACATCAACGAATATGTATTTACCATTTTGAATAAATATCTCTATTTTTCAGATTTGATATTTCATGTTATTTTAAATTTTCTTTTTCCTTTTGTTGTTGTGAGTTATTAGAACTGAACCCTTATTTTGTACACTTGTAACAGTGTCTTCAACAACCTTATTGCTTGTTTTACTGAGTTTAACACAACAAAATAAAGATGATTTGAAAAATTTACTATTGAATCTGCTCTGTTTAGGACAACATCAAATGTGGTAGAATCATTCAAATTCTTCCAACAGCAACACAACTTGTACTTGTTTAAAAAGGGTATACTGGTAGAGAAGGAAGATCGCAATATTCTACTATTACTGGGAAAAGAATGTCTGAGGGATTTCAGTTCATGGATGATTAACAATGAAGCAGACAAACAGAATCCAGTAATATTATATACTTTAAGTAGGTACCTTCACTAATTCATGGAATTTAAAACTTAAATAATATTTGTTTTGTGACACTATTTAATACTGGTAAATGGAAAGAAAGTGGTTAAATCAAAAACATAGCTCAGAATGAGGTGAAAAGGATTGACGCATAGAACAATGGACAGACCGAGAGAAAGAATGAAAATTTAGCTTTTCAAGAAAAGAAAAAAAAAAGCTTAATTCTCCAAAACCAGAAAAATTACTTCAAGAAGCCATGTGGTGATTTTCAAAAGCATCAGTTATGAAAACACAATATAACTAGAATGGATAAGATTCGATCTGTAACCAAATCTCAAGAATAGAGTTTCTTTTTGGTTGGAGTGCAATGACCCTGGCAGGGCTTGGGAGAATAGCTTCCTGAGATACAAAAATCTGGCAAATATCTGATTTTGGACAAGACCATGATGGGAAAATATTGTGTAAGTAAATTTTAAATAATTTTTTTATTAATGACTATAAGGGGATCTCTCCAATTTTGGAGATGTGATTAATTTTCCAGTGCCAGACAGCAAAAGGGGTTTTGTTGGAAATAGGGGAATCACCGACTTTCACTATTCTAAGTTAGACTAAAAGCAGTGGCAACAATATTTTGCACATGTAAATGATATGTGTAAGGAAATGGAATCTATTCCAACAAAGTGATATTTTCCTTGTTTTTATATAATTGAGTAACAAGAAAGAAATTCTGTGGGTGATACAGCTGTGTTTGTGTGTGTGTGTATGTGTGTGAACAGGCATTAAGCGGAAATTATCCCCATGCACAAGAACAAGGTTCCGTGAATGTCATTACTAGAGAGAAAAGAGGACAAAGTTAAGAAATGTCCCATTTTTATAGATGTTTATGACCACTTGATGAAACTGTCAAAATTATGTGGGGATCGCCCATAAATCTGACACAATTGTAATTCGAACTTGTTATCTTGACTAAGGGGCACATGATTTTTCTGGACATTAGAAATGAAAAAAATTTAAATGCAGCATGGATACTAAACACCTTCACTTAAAGCAATTAGCAATCTGTTGTTCTTTGGAATGGTTGGCAATTATAATCAAACCAGCACAAAGAAATCTTGATTTATATAATTTATTTGCTCTGCCATTACAGTGTGGAACCGTCTTCTTTTCTGTGTGACTTCTCAAGTCTTTTCCTTTTGGAGCTGCTTAATAATATCTGCTCAGGTATAGGGATTTAGGGCTGGAATTGCTGTGCATATTTATTGTATATATGTGTGCCTGTATATTTTTATGTGTGTATGTTTGCATATATATATATATATATATATATATATATACATGTTTGTGTGTGTGTTTGTGATTGTATGAGTGTAAGTATATGTACACATATTCATACAACTATAAATAAAATTTAGTTATAAACCTAACCTCTAATTAATAAATAATTAAAATATCACTAAATTAAATAAAAAAAATGAAATAATGGGCAAGTGTAGACATATAATTATACTTACCTTGCCATTTAAGCATTAATAAAAAAAAATCTATTTAAGCAAAAAAAAACCCAAAAAAACAATACACCTACTCTAAACTTAAGAAAACCCCAGAACCTTCAAGAAATATTAAGAGTTAAAACTGTCTATGATACTGAATGTAAGACTGCTCCATTTATTTTTGACACTCAGAGCTGAAGGAGTGAAAAAGGTATAAAATACAATAGGGAGAGAATATAGAGAGACACAAAAAAACTATGAAAAGGAGAAATAGCCACAACATTCTGTAATGAAAGAAGAAAAAAAAATATCAACCTTACACTAATAAAAATAAATTATTTTTTTAACTTAATATAAAAATAATCAAAGTGAGAAAATAAGCAGTAGATGCTCTGGAGATGATGTGCTGAATATAACACCATTCAGTTAAGTGATAAATTTCATATCTCCATTAGTTCTCTCTCTCTCATATATATATATATATATATATATATATATAATGTGTGTGTGTGTGTGTGTGTGTGTGTGTGTAAATGTATGTGTATGCACACATTTAAACAACAATAAATAAAATTTAGTTATAAACCTAACCTCCTATAATTAATAACCTAATACTTAAGATATAAGAAAAATGAAATAATGGGTAAATGTAGACATATATAATTATATTTACTGAGATGAGGTATTATGTACATTATTTACATTATTCGGACTATTGTCCTCATCTTTGTCGCCATATTTATCACAACGTTTCAGACATTGTACACTTCAGCCTTCTTCAGGTGGTTGGAATTTTGAACTGAACCCTTTATTTTGCTCATTGGGGTAGACTGTTCTAGTTCCACATGCCATGTTTGATGGATGTCAGTTATCAGTTATCTCCTGTTAATTTCCCTCTGAAAATTCTCCACTGCCTTAACCGGGTATTGAACTCACACTCTTTGGGTCCTGTCACTGGATCTAACCAACGCCTTTATACACTGTGTCATCTGGGTATGAATTTCTGGGTATTATAAACCTAATGTCTTCAGCAACCATTTTTACCAGTGCTCATATTGCAATTTTTGCTGTTATCATTAGTCCGAATAATGTAAATAATTATATTTACCTTGCCATTTAAGCATAAATTTAAAAAAAAATCTATTTAAGCAAAAAACAGAATACACCTACATTCTCTAAACGTTAGAAACCCCAGAACCTTCGAGAAATATTAAGAGAAAGAGAGAACTATGTATAAAAAGCAATAGGGAGAGAGTAGAAAGAGACAAGAAAAACAATGTAAAGGAAAAATAACCATGACATTCTACACATACACACATTCTCATATACACACACATGTATACAATGAAAGAAGGAAAAATCAATGAAAAGTGAAAACAATAGTTAAAATTAAAACCCTTTAAAAAGGCCAATATCTATCCAAGAGATTTTTACAGAGAAAATGAGTAAATTTGAGAATTAAAAGAATTTGGTAAAGATTAATTCTTGCTTTTTTCCTTAAATTACATTTATTTACACACGGTAACACATGTTTTCATCAAGGTCACATGTAAATAACATTCATTTAGTGTTATATATAACAATAGTCTGTGAAATTTATCACTTAGATGGTTGATTTTATATTCAGCACCCTGACTCCAGAGTAATCACTCTGTCCTCTTGTCCAGAGATACCAGAAATTGACTGCTTATTTTCTCATTTTCTCTTATTTCTCATTTTCATATGGGTTGAAATCACAAAAATGACCAACCATTTTGACATTGCTATTATTACTTCACTTGCTTTCTTGAAAATTGTATTCTGACTGTGCCTCCAGTCATTGCTGTGATCATTAGCAGAATCTGTCCCTTCATACAAGCCATTTTCTTTTTTTTCTTCTTCTTCATACTCATCTTCTTACTTGTAGTCTTTTTTTTTCAGAGTCTGTGTTTTCTTCTTCGTCTTCTCCTTCATATTCTTCCTCACAGCATTCATCTTATTCAGAGTTTTTTTTGCAGTCTTCTGCTTCTTCCACAAAGTCATTTCTTCCTCTTCAGGGCTGTATTTCACTGATTTCTTATTTTCCAATTTGTTTTTCCATTTGAACTTATTCTTGTTGCTAATCAAAGGCGAACTGAAGACATGAAGCCAGAAAACACTGACACTTAGGTTTACTCAAAGATGGACTGGAAACAAAATTCCTATAGGATTCAGATAGCTGAGTGGACTGAAAAGGAAGGAATTTATCTCCTCATTTTCTAAAGATGCATGAGAAATCATATTGTTACAACATAAATATAATACATATAATGATATTAAAATAATACTTAAAATGAAATTCAGTTGATTTAAGCTGCTTTTATATTAGGTTGGTGCAAAATTAATAATGTCGTTTTTTGACGTATTTTTTAACGTCAAAAAACGACATTATTACGTCATTATTTTTGCATCAACCTAATATTTATTGCCAGTGTTGTCATTTGTTCTTGGTAGATGAGATGATGATAATTATTCCTACAGCAGTTTGTAAAGCAATATTTGTGTAAGATGGAACATAGTCACAATTTTCCCTCAATGCACACTTATGTCACTCACCCATGCTAATGTGATAGTAAATAACCTTTGATATGATGACACA
Organism: Acanthosepion lycidas; assembly: GCA_963932145.1. Lineage (NCBI taxonomy): Eukaryota > Metazoa > Mollusca > Cephalopoda > Sepiida > Sepiidae > Acanthosepion > Acanthosepion lycidas. Next base: position 99,486,710 of record OZ010575.1, on the reverse strand, counting down.
TTTGTATAACATATTCTAACCTAATTAGGACTCAAACACACATGAGTATATAAATATAATACTTGTAATAAAGAAATTCAATTTGTTTCCACTGCTTGTATATGTATTGCTAGAGTTATCATTAGTTCTCAATAGATGAAAGGATGAAGTTTAAGATCTTGTCTCTTTTAGAGTACCTAAAGAAGCAGCAGCAAATATGGGGAAGAAAGAAACATGAATTTGTTTTTCTCATGGAAGCATCGGTGTATGGTGAAAGCATTTCAGCAGAATTGTTAATGGCTGTAAATTCTTTAAGTAGCACTTACTGTTCACAAGATTTACTCAAGTTCTGAATCATCTATGCTATTCTGTTTTATGGTTTATCATAGGCATTTTAAAAAAGTGAGGAAAATGTTATACAATTCAAACGAACCCAATCCAAGGTGATACTGTATAAGGTTCATGTTCTATTTTCTATATATAAAGGTTTAGGTGATAGCAAGATATCCACTGATAATGGAAAATAGAATTAGAACAGTTTGTATTGCCAAGTACAACAGATTGCTGTAAAAAGATGGAAGGGTACAATGGCTAAAACATTGTGAGTATAGAAACCAAGATGAACATGCTGGTTTGAATAGAGTGATATACAATATGGATTTATCATAAAATGCAATAAAGATGAATTCCCAACACATTCAAGAGGAACAGATGCAAGTGTGTGGAATATAATTTTTTTTTCTAATACAACTTTCACTTTTCCTGGTCTAAGGAGCAACCTAACTTCTGTCAGAAACAATGTATTTGTATAATAAATTCATGATTTCTCTTAAGCAGATAGGCTTAACACTCAAATTATGTTATCATAGTTCCAATATTAACTAGAAACATTTGACTGATTTTTTGTAAATTGCCATGAGATTTTTTATAAAGATATTACAGAAGTTTCCAGTGGTTTTTCTTCTTGATGCATAAGTGGTTAATGAATATTGTTTGCCAATTAAATAACATGATACTTGAATCTTCAGTCACTTACGTATTATTCATGTCAATATTTAATCACTAACCTCATTAGGACTAAAAAAAGAACATTAATTAACTCACCTTCCAATTTGTTTAATAGTAACTCATATGGTTGAAATCTAGCACAAAAGTGACCAACCATTTTGACATTGTTATTATTACTTCACTTGTTTTCTTGAACATCGTATTCTGGCTGTGCCTTCAGGCCCCCACCATCACTATCATCATCGTCATCATCAGTCTCTTCTTTTTCTTCTTCTTCATACTCATACTTTTCTTGTAGTCTTCTTTTCAGAGTCTGTGTTTTCTTTTTCGTCGTCTTCTTTTTATTCTTAGTCACAGCATTCTTCTTATTCACATTCTACTTTGTAGTCTTCTGCTTCTTCTTCGACTGCCATTTTCCATAAAACTAATTCTTCCACTTCAGGGCTGTATCTCTCCAGTTTCTTACTTTCCAATTTGTTTTTTGATTTCAACTTATTCTTGTTGCTAATCAATTTCCAGTATGTTGATTGGTCTCAGACAGGTGTGCAGTGCTTCGTCTAGATGTCGAGTCTCACCGATAATACCACCAGACACACATAGGCCCATTGTGTAGGCCAGTGAAAACACGAATAGGTAACTCTGTCCAGCTTCCATGATATACCGTCCACACCTCCATCCTCCCCAGTGGATTTCTAATATTATTTCACTGGTTAGGCATTTCCCTGGTTCTGTCTTCTAGGGGTGGATCAGCTGACAGAGTGTCATAGGGTCTTCTTTCTTGGGGCTGCACACCATTTGATGTTATGGCCAAACTAGCTGCATCTAGCACAACTTGGTTTGTTGAAAGTTGGAAGCAACTCCAATCTTGTTGAACATTCTCTTGCCCCATGCTCTTCATAATTTCAGGTCTAAAAAAACAATCCTAATCTACCAGGTGCGGACGTGGAGAATCCATGCTTTAACGACCAGACTCTTCCATTGGGATCTGCCTCTTTCTCCCAATCCTTTAGTTGGTCTTCCACCCATCCTAAGTTCCTATTCCATGGGGGGGGGGGGGGGGGTGGAATTATTTCTCCTACCCTGCCTGTCTTTCTCCTGACCTTGAGCTCCTGTTCCTCTATTTCTCGTCTTTCGTACTCATTCGTTACCTTTGGCCAGACTGATAGCTGCCAATAATCTGACAGGTGCCCCCTTAATAACTTTCTATCTTTTGCACAGTGCATCGACATATAAATCTGCTAAGTGCACTTGAATGGTGGCATTTTCCCTCACTTCTTCAGGTAAAGCCAAGGCCAACAATTTCATGGCCCTTGTTCCCAATTCTCTGGGAGTTTCATCCTTTGCCTGGGTGAGTTTCATGAAGTTTCGTATGGTCTCTACTGCTGTTCCCTCATTCGCATATTCCTTTGACAATATCCCTCTAGGTCTGCCCACATTAATCTAGGGCCCCTCTCTAGGTGGCCCTCTATAAACCCATAAAACTGGCCCCTCAGCTATCATTTCTTTTTTTTTTTTTTTTTTTTTTTTAGTTTTTCAGTTCTCCCAGGTCCTCTTTATAGGCTGAAACTCTGGATGCCCCCAACAGGTTTTGAAAACTATTTGTCATTTGAAGTCTTCCTGCCTTGTTTTCATCTACTGACCTCTCAGGTTTAACGTCTGACCCATGGTCACACATCTTTGCCCGTTCAATAAGCCATCAAAATAACCTGAGAAAAATACAAGGAAATCCAAAAACTGCCCTTGCCTTGTGGTTGTTATGCACTTGTCTTGTAGTCGCTGTAACTTGAGAAAAAAATGTTCATGGACTTTTCTTGAAGAACCATATCGTCAAAATGATTAAAGTCTGTAGTTCTTTTACTCCTTTTTCAAAATGTTTTATTTTATTCTCATCTGTTTGGCTTGGTCATGCTGTATTCTGTGTTCTTGGGTTGATCCTGCTCAACCCAGGATCAAATCCTTTGGTTATTAGCACCAAATATAACCACTGCACCCAGTCGTCAGTTTTGGATTTGACCTTTGCCACATGCTACATATACCAGAGTATGCCTTGGTCATCAGGGTCATAGGATAACAAGTTAATGACAAGGTCAATTCCACGCTGTTTGATATTGTCACAGGTCAACAGTTATTGATTGTCGTCTGCTTTGGCCTACTTTGCCCCACCCACATTGTGATCTTGATCACAGAGCTGGTAGGGATTGATTAACAAGGAGAAAGAGCATTTGTGCAATAAATTTTAGGAGGTTCTTATTATTTTTTGTTAATATATCTTTTAATTTTAAAATAAAATGTTTTTTTTTTATGTTTTCCTTTAAGAAATTGACGAATTTGTTCTAAAATCTTTTCATATTATTTTTTTACATTCATTTTACAAGGTGTAATAATGTAAAAGTATCAAAATAAATAGTTGCAAATAAACTACTGACAGTCAAATTAGTCTCTTTTGTTAACTTAGTAAAATTTTTTCCAACCAAAAACAATAGTTTTCTCTATCACTAGAGAAAACTATTTGTTGTTTGCTGTTTACGTTCTAAATTAATAATACTGAGTAGAATCTAAACAACATTATAATAGGACTTTATCATTAAAGACGCAACTCTTTATACCAATTCATAACTTGCATATAATCTCTACACACAGTTTACACCAATCGCATACTTGGATATATATATATATATTATATATATATATATATATATATATATATATATATATATATATATATATATATATATATATATACATATATATATGTGTGTGTGCAAGTGTATGTATATATTGTGTATTAGAGGCAGCAATCCCTCTTTTATAAATGTTTTGTGAAAGACGACTGACAAGGTACTGCGATTAAGCTTTTTATTTCATTTTTCTTGTGTTCGTACTGGTGTTTTCTTTTCTGGATACAAATTGTGTAAAAAGTAAAAACTGTCCAAATGTTCTATATTTTCCAAGTGCTTTCGGCTATACTTTTAGCCATTATCAAGGATGATTATATTTTTACTTTTTAACTGAATGTATGGGTTGTGTGTATGTATCTAGAGTTATAGGGATGTATTATTTTCCAAACACGATAAGCACATTGTGGCCGTGTTCATAGTTAATGTTAATTGAGTGTTGGCGTTTTCTTTTTATTATTATGGCTTCTTATTCGTGCATATATGCGCGTAGACATAAATAAAAGGACTTCTTATTAGTACACACGCAACACATATAATATTTTTTCATATAGACAAAAACATTTTTACTCATTCGAGTGAATAGGTTGCAATTTCTTTCTAGTAGATAGAACTCGGTCTATTCTGCTATTACCCATAGTTTCCGGGGGGGGGGGAGAGAAAACGATTCATACTTTCCCAACTGTATAAGCACGTAAGTGAATGTAATTCGAACTCGGATCTCCGATTCCTCAATCTGTGCCGCTATCCATTACTCCACTCTGCCTCTCATCGTAACCCAGTGTTAAAATTAAAAAAATACAATCAAATTACAAATGTAAAATAAAATAAGAATTATCATGAAACTAAATTAGAATAATAATTATTCTATGTTTAAAACCATTTTTTAATAAGAGTAGTAAACGCTGGCCGTAATGAAATTGGAGGGGTACAATTTTGAATTTAGAGTTTCACTACCGAACAGGGAGTGTGTACACTGTAAATTATGCGTGAGTAGAAGCATTTTCCCACACTTTCAGCACAAATTTTTGGGGTGCTTATGGATGAAGGGATGTTATAGATGGGGAATTACGGTATATGTACACATCTTCAAAGAACAATAAATAAAATAAATAAAATTTAATTATAAACCTAACTTCCTGTGTGGGTATATACATGTATGTGTATATGCATTTATGTGTGTGTATGTATGTTTGTGAATATGAAGGTAAGTGTAAGACAAATATAAATATTTACCTTGCTATTTAAGTACTGATAAAAAATGTTTAAAAAAAATAAGACTGAGGTTGTGAGACCTGAGACCATGATGAGAAAAGGTAAAAATTTGATTTTTTTACTAAATTCCATTCATTAATTCTTAAACTTGCTAATTTTCTTTGAAACAAATCTCTTAGACAAATATTGGATTTTTAAGAGCTCTTTAATCTTGTTGATTTCACTTTTCGTCAACATTAAATAAAATTTTATGAAAAATAAGAATAAAAAAAATCAGATTGAAATTGCGGTACAATGTTTTGGTATATTTTGTGCACCGAGTCTATTTTTGAGCAAGGAACAAATTCTTCTTTTACACCGCTTACAGTAATTCCTTTGTTGTTTGCAGTTTACGTTCACAAAGTAAATGCGTCCTATTTTCAAATAATTTTTTTTTTAATTGCAATTTCTTTAAAATTAGGAAGTTTTATTGATTACAAAATATTATCGAGCTTCAGAAAAAAATATCCAGTCCAGCAACTTAAATCCTGTTTGTTTTTGTAAAAAAGGTTTGCATTCGCCCAGAAGGTAAGTGAGACGAACCGCCACGGACTTCCGAAAAAAAAAATATTTATATAAGTGTGAGGGTAAAGCGGATATAAAAATATATCTATATTTTTATCAAAGTTTTCTAAAAAGGCATTTCTAAAATGATTTGATTCATTTGCGAATAAATCCTGAAAGTTTTAAAATTCGACAGTTATTTGATATTTGCAAAAATTACCAGATAAATCAATGTTTTATTTTTTTCCCCACGCAAAAAAAGACTCGAGTCTACTATCTGCTATGCTAAAATTTATACTCCACCCGTCGACGCAAGAAAAACATGGTTTTAACCAAAATTTCGGACATTCTAAAAAGGATTTTTAAAAATATAATTAAGTTAGAGATATCTTCACGGAATCTTCGATACCTTAGGTTTAAAATGAATTTTTAAAAATGAAAAAGCATTCTTGAATATTTCATTTAAACTTTAAAAAGCTTATTGCAAGCTAAAAATGATTAAATTTAATTTCCAGTAAAATTATTCTGTTGTATTTCAAATAGAAATTATAATTATCAGAATCTCAACTTTTTGTTCAATTTCAGAAAATCTTACAAGCGACCATTTTCTTAATTTTAAGAAATATGCCCACAAAACAAAATTAGCAGTTTAAAAATCTTCCAAAAATAAAATGTATATGACACTTTACTTCAGTAAAATTAGTAAATTTAAAGTTAAATTAATCAATCTGATTTAAAATAAAGATTACTTATATAGTAATATACAAGCATTTCTTAACAACTTAATTATTGATGTATCGATAAGTTCCGAGGTGTTGACAGCTAGTATGGATGACCAGAATTGACATAAATTTACTAAATCTAAGTGAACATATTTTTTGGAGGGAGGGAGGAGGTAACTACCTAGTAATTTTTACAAATTAACATATTTTCAGCAATTATCCAATATTTTATTGACTTTTAGTTACGTTTGAAGATGCTTTATGAAATTTAAATAAAAAAAATTACATAATTGAAGTATGACCCAAACTAAAACAAATACATAAAATAAAAATATTTAGTGTAGTAGTCATTAAAAAAAGTAAAACTTACTTTAAAATTTTGAAGGGATGATTTGCAAAAATGTTAGCAATGAAACAGAAATGAATAATGAAAGTGAAAGAATTGCAAAGCACCAGACACCTCTTAAATCACATGACCTTTTAAAGGATAATATAATTTATGGCATACCATAGTTACAAATTGGGAACATTTATACACTAATTTTTTTTTTTTTACATATTGTGTACAAACAACTGTTATGATGAGCTTTTCAATTTTTGATTTGTAAATGTAATTTTCACTTAATAACAATATCACCTAACTTTGAAGTAATGCAGAATTTGAAACGATTTTTTAATATTATAAACTATTTAATTAAAATTTCAAAAATGAAAGCAATTCTTGTAAAACTTAATCAGTCACCACCCACCACAAAAAATGTTCTTCTTAAGACAATAGTGTCTTTAATAAACCTTATTTATAAAAGCAATTAAAAGCTTTTCTAATTAAATAATGTTTTATTGCATTTTTTACTTTACAACTCAGAACAGATTTTTGGTGAATGGAGTAACTGTTTTACAAAAAAACAATTTGATGTTTTACATTCTCCAAAGAGTCCTACTTTTAACTAATAAAAAATCCCTACCCTAAAAATTGAATTTCTTGAAATTAAGGAAGTGGGCAGTAACATATGAAAAAAAAATTTTTTTACCAAGATTTTCAAAAATAATTTCATTCATTTCTGAATAGGACTTCAAAGTTTCATTAAAATCCAGCAATTATTTGATTTTTGCAAGAATTTCCAAATCAATGTGTTTTTCACTGGAAAAACAAGTGCAAAAAATAATCATAATTATTACATCAACTGCCGTTGTAAACAAAACAAGACTTTTAACCAAAATTTCAAACATGCTAGAAAGGATTAAAAAATTAATAAAAAAAATGCTTTGGTCTTTCCTCTTAATAACAACATTAACATTTTGATGACAAAACTTTATTTTTATTGAGTTTGGGGCCTTTTTTCATCTTGCTATGCTGTTTTTCCATGAAAAAGTGGAGGTACTTAAATAATCAAAAATTATTTTGGTCTTTTTCCTTAATAATAACACAAAGACAATAATACTTTTGTTTGCTTTCATTTCAGGTAAAAATAACATTAATATTGGGTGTACCTAACTAGATACCTACAAATCTTTGCTAAAAAATGAGCATACATGATGAAAAATGTTTCAAATTTTATAAAAACAAAGTTTTATCGTCAAAATCTTTGTTACTGTTAAGAGAAAAGAACAAGGGATATTTTTTATTAAGTTATATTTTTTAATCATTTTTAGAGTCTACAAAATTTTGATTAAAACTAAAAATGCTTTTTTGTACCAGTGGGTGAACATTTGTATGGGAATATTTTTTGCAGTGACATTTGTAAATTCTTGCAAAAATCTGACAATTTTAATTAAATTTTTCAAGCTTATTAAAAAATGAATAAAATTATTTTAGGAATGTTTTTATTTTAGAAAAATTTGGTAAAATAATTTCTTTACATCTGATAGCCTCCTACTTATTTAATTTTATAAATTTTGAGAAATTCATCAAGTAGCACTTAATATTTATAATACATATAAGCACAAGTCCTGGGAGAATTTAATTTTTTCCCTTTGTCTCCAATTACTGGGTGTCTGCTCTGAATCATGAAATTGGAGAGGTGCAATTTATAGGGTTTGATTATCAAACAAGGGGTTCATATGTGTGAATAGAAGCATTTTCCTACACATTCAGCACAATTTTAAGCTGAAAGTGTATATTATACATGGGGAATTATGGTACGTATACAGATGTTCAAACAACAATAAATAAAATTTAATTATAAACCTAACCTCCTGCCTGAGTATCTATACATGTGTGTTATGAAACTTAATATTTATAGTAAATATAAGCACAAGTCCTTGGAGAATTTAATTTTATGGTGGGGAAAAACACTCCCTCTGGTTACTGAAAGTCTGCTCTGAATTATAAAAAATGCAATAAATCTAAGACATTATTTAATTAGAAAAGTTTTTCATTGGTTGTATGAATAAAATATGTAAACTAATGAATTTTTACGCAAATTGTTTTAATTTTTTTTTTCATTTTAATTATAACAGTTTATAAACTTTTAAATCTTAATAATCCTGCATTAATTTTTTAATGGTTAAATGATATTGTTATTAAATCAAAACTATATTTACGAATCATAAATGAAATAGCTTAGCACAATTCAGAAAAGTTATTTGAGAAAAGTTAACTGATTTAAAGTTGAATTAATCTGATTTGAAAACATATACTTTTAGTTTACAATATCACAGAAAATCATTTTCTAGCATGAGGTGCATCTTTTATGAGGCATTGTCATATCTATCGACAGCCTGATGTTTGGAAAATTTAAGTAAGGATGGGATAATGGAAATAGAATTACATGACGAATATAATATAAATCACTTTTACATATAATTTTTTAACTACCCATTAATCCCAGAATGAGGTTAAGTTTTTGTTTGTGAATAGAGCGAGGTACACTTGCTGTGAATAAGTTTGTTTTTTGCGACTACTGGCAGCTCTGTAATAGGGTGTTAAATATGAGTATGTCTTCTATCCCTACTCTCTTCACTCAATTAGAACTGAGTCTTCATTGTGTAATATGCATATGACCCTCTCCATGGTTTTTGCTATTATCTCTAAACATGGTTGGCAAAGCATGTGGAATTGAGGATATACTTGCAATAGTCCTTCAGAAATGTGCCCCTGAACTGGTTCCTACTCTCTTGAAAGTCTACAATGTATGCTTTGCTACTTCTTGCTTTCCTGCTTGCTGTAAAATCCACTTCTATAGTCCCAGTCTTTCAGAACTCAGGTGAACCATTTAAACCTTCTATTGGGCTTCTACACCTTTTGGCAATGTACTAGAGGCTCTAATTATCTCTGAATTGTTTAAGCATCTCACCTCACAGTATCTTTCATGCTTCTCTAGGTCAACTGCTGATGGGTCAAAAGTGAGTGCTGAAAGAGGCTATCATGCTTTAGATAAGAATAATAATGCTCAGAATGTAGCTTTAGGTATCTTGAAGGCATTTGACAGGGTTTGGTATGCTGGTCTTTACACACTGAAAAGTTAAAAAAAATTTTTTTATCTGATTTCCATCTTACTTATCAAATAGTTAAATGAAAGTTGTTTTGAACAGCTACTCTCTTAGATTTTTTGCATTAATGCTCTTTCTTTGAACCTACATTGTTCTAAATTTTAAACAACCTTCCTGATGTCATCAGTTCTCCACTTGGTTTCTGTGCAGATGACATGACTATTTACTCCTGTCTTAAGGGTAAATCTGATCCACTCAATAAAGTCAGATTGGCAGCTGATCTCAAAATAACCTACAATCTATTGTTAAGCTTATTAATTTTAACATCTCCAAAACAGAACTGTTTGTATTTGATTGTCTTAGAGAACCTATTTTGCATTCTAACATCCAGGAAACTGACTCATTGCACCTTCTGGGTCTAAAGTTTTCAGCTGACATGAAGTAGAAAAATTATATTGAAAAAATTTCTTGGTCTGCTGCAAGGAAATTTGGTTCACTGTGTCATGCTAGACAATTCTTCTCAACAGAATATATCTTGCACATTTATAAATCTGTCATTCATTGAATATTGCTGTCACATTTGGTCTGGTTACTTCTGTTTTATCTCAGCTTCTGTGACTTTCCCATCACCATAACAGATCTTCCTTGTGTCTTATCCAAAAATACTTACATGGTAATTGTTCTGATGAACTCCATCTTCATTAATTTACATTTTATTCACAACAATATTTCATCACTTCTTCTCAGGCAGTCTGTGATATACAGCCCTTGTTTTCATCCAACACCCAAAATCAAGCAAGCAGATATGCCATTCTCTGTCTGCAATGTGAGAGAGACTGCCCAAATCATTTCTGCAGCTGTTGTTTGTATATCCACCTCTACAAAATTCTTGTTCCCTTACCTGCTATACTGGATGCAGATGTGAGGTCATGTCCTGCTCTTCACTCAGTGGCTGGGAGTAGCCCTAAATCAACCCCTGCACATGGTTTCATTTGATGGCCAAGTGTGAAATTTGAGTGGAGGATGTATCTGGCATTATACCATACATGGTTTTGAATTGAAAGTTCTTTTCCCAGTTTAAAAATCAGCTTCCTTATTTTGTTTTTCTGTTCTTTAGCCCATTTCAACATCTACGCATTCATATCTACTGATATATGATTTAATAATGATCTATTGGCAAATCTGCTGCAGTTTCTCATGCTATCCAAGATAAAATATATCCTATTGCATTGTACATTTGATTTCAGTCAGAATAAACTGTATAATCTGTCAGATTTAAACACCAATTTATCAGTCTTTTTTATCAGTCATCTGGCCTCGTTTCTTTGTATTTAAAAGTTTAGTTGATCACAAATCCCTTTAACAAAATACATGTTTTTGTTTGATCAACATATAGTATAATTTGTGCTTTGTATTGAGATATTAGAACCAACTAAAAATATTAGAAAAATGCATTTTTTCATAAACCAACTGCATCATATATTTCCTTCCTAAATTGCTGTGTTAATTTATTTTTTCTTTTTGCATCTTAGAAACCTGTGAACATTCCTGAAACAAAGAAATATTTTTACACTGTGAAATTCCTGGAATAGCAGCTCACTCAGTCTACGCAGGAGAGAACACATGTACAAGAAAACTGTGGAGTTAGATTGTCCATGAATTCAAATCCCAAGATACACATGATGTTACACAGTGAAGAGAAACGTTTCCACTGTGAAATCTGTGGATATAAGTTTACTAAAAGTTCATCACTCAAAAGTCACATGTTAACACACACTGGAGAGAGACCGTTTCACTGTGAAATCTGCGGATCTACGTTTACCAAACGTTCATCTCTTAAACAACATATGTTAACACACACTGGAGAGAAACCGTTCCACTGTGATATCTGTGGAGTAAGATTTTCCTCGAAATCACCTCTCCAAAGACACATGTTAACACACACTGGAGAGAAACGTTTCCACTGTGAAGTCTGTGGATTTAAGTTTTCTCTAAATTCAACACTCAAACGACACATGTTAACACACACAGGAGAAAAACCATTCCACTGTGAAATCTGTGGATTTAAGTTTTCACAAAGTTCTAATCTTAAACAACACATGTATACACATACTGGAGGGAAACATTTCCAATGTGAAATATGTAGAATAGGATTTTTATTTAAAGCATCTCTCAAAAAACACATGTTAACACATACTGGAGAGAAACCATTCCACTGTGAAATCTGTGAATTTAAGTGTTCCCAAAAGTCATCTCTCAATACACACATGTTAACACACACAGGAGAGAAACGTTTCCACTGCGAAATCTGTGGTTGTAAGTTTTCCCGAAATTCACATCTCAAACTACACATGTTAACACACACTGGAGAGAAACCTTTCCACTGTGAAATCTGTGGATTTAAGTGTTCCCAAAGTTCTAGTCTCAAACAACACATGCTAACACACACAGGAGAAAAACGATTTCACTGTGAAATCTGTGGATTTAAGTTTTCCCGTAATTCACATCTCAAACAACACATGTTAACACACACAGGAGAGAAACATTTCCACTGTGAAATCTGTGGATTTAAGTTTTCAGAAAGTTCAAGTCTCACACGACACATTTATACACACACAGGAGAGAAACGTTTTCACTGTGGAATCTGTGGATTTAAGTTTTCCAGAAATTCAAATCTCAAACGACACATGTTAACACATACTCAAAAGAAATCTGTGGATTTCAGTTTCCAAAAATGCATCTCTCAGACAACACACATTAACACACAGGTGGGAAACCATTCTACTGTGAAATCTGTGGATGTAAGCTGATAAAAAATATTACTGAGAAGTAGTGGCCTGATATATATCATGACAAGAAAACTTGCAGTACTATTATCACTGGAGATGGTTGTTTTAACTGAAAAAACACCTTTTTTCAGTTTCATCTTCACACTGTGAAACTGCATCAAAATTTTTATGAAACCAAAATTGTTCAGTTTAGTGCCATCACTACTGAGTGACCATATCTAAAGAAACACTATTGAAAAAGGCTTTCAGATGTTAATAAAATTAAATTTTATCAACATTTATACTATTGTAAAAGAAGAGGATTGAACAAAAATATGTTAAAAACATTTGACTAGTTTAAGCAAATAAATGTGAAAAATCTATTTGTTTCCATAAAAAATGATGAAGAGAAAAGGAAATACAACATGATGTCTGAAATCTACTTGTTTCAGTTTTCAAAAGAAACTTTTTGCGGTAAAATTAAGTTAACAACAAAATAGCAAATAAAACTATAAAAAAAAATACTAGTTTCATCTTAATGTTAAATTTTATGAAGTCAGATCTTTTGTAAGGCAAGGTAAGGCAAGGTAATTGTTTTTTAGTAAGCCAGTACACCAATCACAAAATAAAGTTGTTCTAAACATGGAAAATGAATGAAGAGTTTTTTTTTTTTTTTTTGTAAATAAATCTGTTTTTTATCTAGGGAATGCAACTAAATTAGATATTATGAATAATTAAAATAGTTCTTAATTTCACTTTTAAAATGTGTATATTTCCAGATATGCGAGTCTCTAGTAAAATTGCTTTAAAATCATGTTTCTATCTAGTGAATACACCTAAAATTATTAAAAAAAAAAAAAAAAAAAGTTTTAATCTCAATTTTAAAATGTGTATATTTTCAAAACTACAAGTTATTTTTTTTAAACCTAACATGAAAATTATTCTTTTTTAGCCACAAGTCAGTCAGTAATTTCAATAATTTGAAAATTCTTTTACCACACATTTATTACTATCAGTTGCTATTTTTCTTTCTTTTTTGCTTACTTTATAATTTCTGAAGGAATTCGCTTCCACAGGTTTAAGGTGTTTTCTAATTGAGTGTAAAATTTGAAGAATATTGATAAAGATTGATTACATTGATTTTGTGAAACAAAGTAACATGTAAAATTTAGTCTCGAAAAAAATATTTTGCATTTTTGGCTGTTCGAAGCAAGATACTATTTTTACTTGCTGTAAAAACATAATTCAATGAATAAAAGCACATACAAATTACATATTTAGAAAGATTATTTGATTTTCTTTCCAGCCATATGAATATTTTTAAGTCTGGGCCATAAATACACAAGATATTGCAAATTGAATGGACTAAGTTGCAAATATATCAATCTCAAATTAAATCAGATATCAACTGGAAATGCTATCATTGCACAAGAAAATGAATGGCTTCCTTAGAAAGCAAAAATACTAACTTAAAAAACGAATTGAAAACTGCAGTATCAAGGAAAAAAACGGAATCCAGTACCAAAACATTAATTGCCAAACTGACCAAGTCTAATTATCACTGTTCAATACAAGAAGTAAAATTGCTTATCCAATTATTATATATTGTGATTAAATCAAATGACAATGAGCATGCCACTCCCTATTGTGACAGTCAATATACTATAATTTTATCTAAAAAATGCATCTACCATCAACATTGAAAACACCCAGAGCTAAGGAGTGAAATGCAAAATGGCACAACAATGTTGGACTGTATTCCATCAGGACAAAATGATGCTGATTTATTTACAATGCCTTTCAGCAGAGTAAAATTAAATATTTGATGCTCTGTATCAGGGGTTCTCAACCAGGGTCCACATGCACCCTAGGCATCCATATAATATATATGGGGGATCCACAGGTAAAATATAACAAATTTGGGGGTCCACAATGATATTTTGGTGGTCAATGAAGAAAGCTAACTCAGAAGGGTTTTTAATATTAAAATAAAGCACAGCTCTACGTTAGTGCTTTTCCAAGATCTTGCTGAATCGGGATTTAGTCATATTTCTCAGCTGTTATCAAAAGTTCGCAATAGACTTGGCATTGTGAAAAGAGGTGATCTTCGACTATCATTAACATCAATTGAACCAGATATAAAGAAACTCGCCGAGCAGCATCAACCGCAGGGATATCATTGAATAAATAGGCCTATTTTTTTTTTCTAATCACAAACTTAAATTGGTTTATTAAAATTTTTAACCACTGTGCATAAATAAATGCTGCAGTGAATTCAATTGCCTGAAGAGCACAGCTCCCCATGGCCTTGAACATGGAAGAAACATTGTAATATTGTAATACAAGATATTGGTCAATAAAAATTATTAGCACTATAATTATTGTTATTATTGTAGAATAATTTATTTGCATTAAATTTTTATTTAAAAATAAAGCTTAATTATATAATATTTCTTTCATTATTAAAACCTCAAAATTTTTATTTGTGAAAAATAGAATATTGTTGTCTTATGTCAAATAGCTATTAAGGTATAGAAGAGGATTGAACAAAAATTCATGAATTTTTTCATGAAATGACCATGAATAGGTCAGAAACATTGACCAGTTGCTTGGTCCATGGGTAAAAAAAAAAAGTGAGAACCACTGTTTTAAAAATAAAAACATAGAATATTGTGGTCTTATGTTAAATAGCTATTAAGGGGTCCACCAAGAAAAAAAGAAGGAAAAAGGGGTCCATGGGTTAAAAAAAAAAAGTGTTGAGAACCACTGCTCTATATGGAACACATTATTGGGATTTTTATTTGCCACTTTCTTCCTTTTCAGGATAACAAATGATAATTACATAATGCATATATGACCATCTTTTTTAGCTACAGGTAAATACACGTCAACATTGAGTTCTATGTACATATGCCTCTCTGTGAAAGACTTTCTCCTGTAAACTAAATTAATTGGAGAATTTATAGACAAGTAAAGCAAAAACTATGTAAATAAGGTGTTCATGTCATATTTATCAAGTAATCTCTTTCAGTTCAGTTCCCCTCACTTAAATTTCCTAAATATTAAGATTGTCAATAAATCACTGAACACATCAGAAATAACAAGCTCTCCATGTTAAAAAAATACTTTTCTGATATATTTTAAACAGAAGAATACAGTGTGTGTTGAAAGAATACGTCATCATAGAGTGTGTCAATTCCTGGTGAAATTAGACATTGTTAAATGTTTTGAAAAGGGAGAAACATTGACCAGTTGCTTGGCTTAAGTTGTTCAACTATGACTTAAAATATGTACATCTGTGTATACATATTGATGAGTACATAGTTTGTATTCAAAAGCTGCACTCATCATAACGTCCTGGTTTAGCCAAGCAGGTATAAATATCCCTATCAATGAACAGAACATTACCAAAGGCCTGAAGATTGAAGTAACTGTTAATCATGTTTGGTCATGTGTATACTGGACTATTATGATAAATATAGAACAGATCATCTTTCAATTTCTCTTTCACTAAATTTCAAGCACCTAATCATATTTATTATAAAACCCAGGTTGTGTGTGTCTGTATGTTTGTATATTGGATCGGATTTCCTACATTTTTCAACTGATTTCAACAAAACTTCACAGGACTACGTAAAATTACCTTGCGGTGGTTCTGACAGCGCAGAAAATTGGAAAAAACATAATTGTTTTTGCACAAATCAATTTGAAAACACGATTAAGAGGCATCGCGAGAATGAAAGGGGGACAACTCATATCGGGTTATATTTAATATAAAACCCAGGTTGTGTGTGTGTGTTCGTTTATATATGGGATCGGATTTCCTACATTTTTCAACCGATTTCAACAAAACTTCACTTTTTCTTTGGCAGGTCGTGTTTCTTATTGTCTTGCACACTTTTTTCTTTATTTTTACATTCAGAATGCTTTAAAAATTCCATTTACAAGACAATTGTTTATAATAAAATTCTATTCAATCGGTAGACTAACGATTGAAAACAATGTTTTTGTTTGAGTTTGGGTTGGACCAATTCGTAAAAATAAAAAAAATAAAAAAACTAATTAAAACATGCGTGTTCGTCAACCTTAAACAATAATCTTTGTCAATTTTATTTTTCAGTCTTTATGATGGTCGATACTTGATCTATCTCTTACTGTTACATCCCCGGGCAATGCCGGGCTCTACTGCTAGTCTATTTTAAGATTAGAATGACAAATGACCATTCCATAATGCATATATTACCATCTTTGTAGCTGCAGGTAAATATATTTTCACAATGATTTCTACATAACTATGTTACATGATCAATAAAATTTTCATTGATGTTTGTACATAAATTTATGAAATATTAACAACAATTATATCTGTAGGACTGGTCAGTTACAAGTTAAGCAAATACTATGTAAATAAGGCGTTCATATTGTATTCATCAAGTAATTTCTTTCAGTTCAGTCCCTTTCACTTAAATATCCTAACCATCAGACTGTCAATAAATCACTCAATACATCAAAAAAACTAATCCACCATGTTTAAGAATACATTTTTCCATTAGATAAATATATAACAGATCATCTTTGAAAATGCTTCAGTTTGCTTATGATTTTTATTTCACTGAATTTTGCTGAATAAACATTTTGTGTTAACAGACATTTTGATTTTCAAAATCAACGATCTCTTAAAAATTGTTATATCTTCTCATTCACTGGCCAAAGATTAAATGAAATTTTGATACCATTTTACATTTTTAATCAAAAATTTCAACTTGTGACATCTTGAGAACAGTTAGGAATTTTTGCTTAAAATTTTGCGGATTTTGTAATAACTATAAGATATAAAATATATATCAAAATGAAAAGAAAAAAATCTGTATTTTGGGGTTACACTGATTGGTTGAATTGACATGAAACAACCCATAACCATCTTCTTAAGCTACAGGTAAATATATGCTCACAGAGATTTTAGTATAGTTATGCCCATGCAATGTGGTCCGAAATCTTTTACCTCTATGAGATCAATATATTGTGATGAGGTAGCAGCAGCAGTAGTAGGTATCTCCAAAATAGTTTCTAAAGAAAAGAATACATGATGAAATAATGCCCCAAACACAAGAGAAATAAAACTTTAATGTCAAAATATTTGTGTCAAGATTCAAAGAAAAGATCAAAGGATTTTTTCATATAAAAAATTATCTTTTTTTAAATATTTTTAGAACCTTGGAAATTTCAGTTAGGAAATCTCATTTTTTGGTTTATGGAATTAAATAAATTTTAAGTAATTTCTTTTTATTAGAAAAAATTTTTTTTAATCCATTACATTCATTTAATTCTTATTAAATTACAAAAAAATTCTTTTCTCTATCACATAATGTTTATATTAGTTATAAAGACAAGTCCTTGCAGAACTATATCATTATATTATTATATCTTTTGGTAAAACAGAGCTTCCAACTACAGATAATCTGCCCAAATCATAAAAAAAAATGCAGTAAAATTAAGTCATTTATAATATTAATAAGAAAAGCTTTTGTCTTTCATGACTAAAAGATACAATCGACACTATTGTTGGAAGAAAAACAATTTCTTGATAATGAATTTTTTTCATTTATAAAGAAATTTCATTTTTTATAATTAAAATCTTTTAAAATTCTCTATTAATTTGCAAGGCTAAGTGATATTGTTATTAAATTAAAACTACTAATCTTAAATGGAAATGCTCACTATAATTCAACAATCCAATCTTTTAAAAAGAATTTGAAATTTATTTTTTTGCATAGAAAAATGTTCATGTGTTTTAATAGGGACATCCATACATTACATTGTCAGAAAATAATTGAGGAATCAATAATGAATTTTAAATTTATTAGTAATTTTATAAAATTTTTGCAACAAGCTTCTTCATTAGTAAAGCTATAAAAATTCAATAAAAGTTTTCACTGCTTAAAATATTTTCTTGAATTTTTATGATTACTGGTCACTTAGAAAAATGGAGCATAAAATGTTCACATATTCATCAAGTAATTTCTTCTTTCAGTTCAGTCGGCTTCATTTACATTTCCTAAACACCACACTGTCAATGAATTACTCAACAAGTCAGAAAAAACAAGCTCTCCATGTTAAAAAATATTCTTTTCTGCTATATTTTAAACTAAATCTAATATTTGTTTAAATTCAGATTAATTAAATGTGGAAACGGCTCATTTTTCTCAGTGTTTCAGGAAAATATATTTTATTTTTGAAAGATTTTTAATACAGAGAATTATGTTGTCTTAACAGATTAGTCAATATGGACAAACTGAGAGATTTTACTGATAATCAGAAAAAAATGATAGAAATTCAAACTTTTTTTTTAAATATTGAAAGTCATTAAATTGTAATGATTTTTCCATTTATAATTAATAAATCGAGATTTAATTTAATAATTTCACTTAGACACTATAAATTAATTTTAAAAGTTTATAAATTATTCTAATTAAATCTTTAAAAAATAACTATTCTTGTAAAAATGCATTATTCATTGAAAAAAAATAACAAAAATATGTTTATGATAATCAAAAAAAATAACAATTGTCTCTTCATGGACAAATTCAAACAAATTGACGACCACAAAAATTGATGTTTTATTTCTGAAATAAAATGAAAAATCACGACTCCATCTATTTAAATATTTGCCAAACATCAGTGAATAATTTGATTCAAACAGAATTATCAATAATTATTTAGCAATGAATAATATAATGAATATAATTTTGTGGAAGTAACTTTTATGGGGTTTCGGTTTTGTATTTGTTTCACCCCACCTTTTTGATTATATTGTGTGTACTCTTTGTGTTCTTCCAATTTTTTGCAGCTATACAAAGAAAAATCCTTGACATTATTGCAGTCAAAATGATTATGCCATATCAAGTAGGAACCTTCATAAGTCTGTCCTAATTTAAACAAAATTAATTCAATAAAAAACTCATAAAATTAATTAATTTTTATAAGTGTTGGTGCTTGTACAATATTTATAAAACACGTAATTTTCTTTCAGATTCAACAGACAAAAATCGACACTTATTGTTTTTATTTTTATTTTTTTTAAGAATTTACTTTCTGTTAAGTAAAGACATGAATGAAGAATCAAAAAAAGGAAAAGTTTAAATGCCATTTTCGCGTGTGATTTTTTTTCATTTTCTGTAGGTACCTCAACTTTTTCGGCATAAATTATCGATACCTAAGTTTAAAATGCATTTTTTAAAATGAAAAAATATGCTTGAATATTTCATTTTAGTTTTACTTGAAAGTTGAATCATTAAATTTATTATTTCCATTAAGTAAACAATTCTGGTATATTTCAGATAGAAACTATATACATTGGAATGTCAAATTTAATTTTAAATTTTTAAATTTTCAAAAAACCCGCCATTTTCTTAATTTTAAGAAATTTGTAAACAAACACAAATTTATCGATTTTAAAAATATTTAAAAAAATTTCTGACACGTCATTTTAGTAAAATTAGAAAATTTAATGTTAAATTAATCTGATTTAAAAAAAATATTACTTAATTATAGCATAAAAAAGAAATATACAACGAATTATTAACGATTGGTACCGTAATTTTGATCCCGATACTTGATCCACGTGTTGATTGACAAGTGATGACAGCTACGACGGATGACCATAAATGAAAATTACTAGAAATCTGAGTGAACCCTTTTATTTTTAGTTTTACTGTTATGTCTATTTATTAGAATAAAGGGACAAAACTCTTTTTATAATAATGGCAATTTCAGTCTACCGTACATGGAAATAAGGAATGTATTAAGTAGAAAAATACAACATAAAAAATTATTTGAAAAAAAAGTGGAATCACTAAATTTATTAAACTTGGCAATTTTCAACTCGTAAATTTTGTTTCTACTTAATTACTAATTATCAAAAGGAAATAAGCTAATACAGAGTTTTGCACGATTTTTAAACTATTATAAATTATTATAATCAAAATGTAAAACAAATAAAAAATTCTTGTAAAATTTAATTATTCATCAGAAAAAATTTATTTCTTCAGGCAATAATGACCTTAATATTACTTATTTACAAAAGCAATTAAAAGCTTTTCTAATTAAGTAATATCATAGTTTTATTGGATTCATTATTTTTCTATTCAAAGCTCATTTTACAAAAGTTGGAACAAATTAGAAAAAAAAAAGTAGGTGATTTACCATCTCCAATGACTCTTACTTTAAACAAAAAAAAATTGTAAGGAAATAAAAAGAATTGAAAAAAATTTCGGGAAAATAAGTAAGTGGGGTGTAACATATTAAAAAAAAAAATATTTTTTACTAAAATTTATTAAAAAGAAATATTTCAAAAATAATTTCATTCATTGGTGAAATAAGTCCTGAAAATTTCATTAAAATCGGACAATTACTTTAATTTTACAAGAATTTCCAAATCAATGGGTTTTCAACGGGAAAAAAGCGCAAAAAAAAACAATGTTATTTTTACAGCACCGCGATGACGTAAAAAAAAGAAAACTTTAACCAAAATTTCGAACGTGTTAAAAAATATTAAAAAATATCAAAAAATAATTAAAATACACTTTGGTCTTTCATCTTAATAATAACATAAGCGTTTTGACGATAAAAATTTATTTTCGGTAAGTTTGTGGCATTTGTTTATTACGCTATGCTGTTTTCCCGCGAAAAAGTGGATCATTTATGTTCAAAAAAGAAATAATTTCTGAATATCTGCCTTTGTCTATTGGAAGATTAATATGATAATTCAATAACTCTTATATTTATAATTAATCAAAAAAATTTTTTTTTAGTTCAGTTAGAGATATTTTATGACATCAAACAGGTACGAAAATAAAGAATGAAAGCAATTGCTTTACGGTATTGCGTAGTGATTTCTGCGACGAAATTCTGTAAAAGAAGTAAATAGGCCAAAATTTATGCTTACGCCATTAATATCCGGAAGTACACCGCGTTAGTAAAAACAAACGAATTACCCAGAATTAGTCCGATATTTTCTTGTCGATAACTCCAAAACGGTAGTTTTTTTTCATCATTTAATGTACATTTACACGGAAATATGAAGATTTTAGAAAATTTTTATAGATATTTAGCGCGGGGCTTAAAAAGCAAATTTAACGAACAACCCCCCCCCCCAAATTAAGAAGTAAGCATTTTAAAATTTACAATAATTTTACGATCATGTTAGTTAAATAATTAATTTAATATACTAATTTACAAATTTTAATTTAATTTACTAATTTTTTATTGAAACAAATCTATTGGAGAAATATTGTTCTTAAGACTTTTTCAATTTTTTATTTTTCGACAATAAATTTTATGAAAACATCAAAAAACAACAAATTGATATCGATATGTTTTTGAATGAAAAGGTTTTTATTCTCCCTAAAAAGATAAGATAAATTTTCATTTTAACACCCGAGCGTCATTCACTGCTGAACTATTTTCTTTCAGAAATTAGTACGCGCTTCCCTAAAGCGATTTTTTGTACTTAAGAAGAAAGTTAACTTTCAAATATATGTAAACATCGACAAATAAGAGAATAACAAAAAAAACACCTAACCCTAATTTGAAAGTTAACTTTCTTCTTAAAAAAAAAATAAAAGCATAATAAAAAAAACGCCAACCCTAATTTGAAAGTTAACTTTCTTATTAAAAAATAAAATAAAATAAAAGCATAACAAAAAAAATACCTAACCCTAATTTGAAAGTTAACTTTCTTCTTAAATAAAAAATTAAAAGCATAACAAAAAAAAAACAACACCTAACCCTAATTTGAAAGTTAACTACAAGGAATTACTGTGAAGGAAGTAAATAGGCCAAAATTGTATACGTCCACCAACAAAATTCAGCACTGATTTACTTATCAATAAGCCGGTAATGGCTGGCAAAAGACCAGGAAAAAGTCCGATTTTTTTCGGGTCGTTAACATTCAAAAAGATAGGTTTCTTCAATATCTAATTGTTGATTTGAGTTCAGCATATACATTTGCACGGAAAGACTATTTGGGAAAAATTTGAAGGGATGTTAGCGCTCGGGTGTTAAAATAAAAAATTACCAAAGATAAGTTAGAGGTACTATCATTGACTTCCTAAAAGTGCCGGAAAACACATCATTTTGAATAATTTTTATGAAAAATCAGAAACAAAACGTTTGTTCTATATTGTCTGCACCCAGACTATTTTTTGTGAAAGGAACAAATTCTTCTTTTACACCGTTTCCTGTACTCCCTTTTTCTTTACGCTGTTTGTGTTCAGAAACTACATGCGTTCTATTTTTAAATAATTTTTTTTTAATTGCAGTTTCTTTAAAAATAGGAAGTTTTATTGATTACAAAATATTGTCGAGCTTCAGAAAGAAATATCAAGTCCAACAACAGCAACTTCATCCTGTTTGTTTTTGCATGAAAAGGACAAGGATTTTTAGTTTGATTCGACCTGGAAAAAAGGTAAGTATGTTAGAGGCAAACCGTCACGTACTTCCTAAAAGTCCCGGAAACACATTTCGAATAGTTTATTAAATTCCTTCTTTGAATTTGCATTAACGTGAGTTAAATGAAAATTAATGTTCGCATATAAATAAGCTCTTTAAAGCATTTTTAAAACATTGACGCGTTTTCTAGTCATTGAAAATCATTGATAGAGAGAATGTTAAAAGATTTTAAAAAGTAAAAAACGTTTATGAAATTTTTCAAAGATCAAAATAATTCTTCCAAAAATTCATTATTTGTCGAAAAAAATAATGTGCATTATAAAAAAGTAAGACATTTTTAAGTAGCTATGTCCCTTTTTTCGCTAAAAAAATGGCACGCCCTGATGAAAAAGGCGCCAAACTTAATAAAAACAACGTTTTATCAGGAAAAACTTTACGTTATTAATAAGAGTAGAGACCAAAGTATTTTTTAATTATTTTTTGAATTTTTTTTTTCCTTTTTAGCACGTTTTAATTTGTGGCTGAAAAATCTCTTTTTTGTTAGGTCTGAGATCCCCTAATATTTTGCAATAGCTTTTTTTTCACTTAAAAAACACATTTATTTGGAAATTCTTGTAAAAATCAAATAATTGTCGCAATTTAAGTGGAACTTTCAGAATTTATTCCGAATTTACTGAATTTATTGTAGAAATGTTTGTCTTTTAGAAAGTCACAGTAAAACTATTTTTTTTTTTACGTTTAATACCCACCTTACTTAAGTTTATGAAAACTTTAAAACTAGAATACTTGTCTCTTATTTTATTTTTTTATTAAATAAAGAAGACTTTGAGGAATATAAATCATAAATTTCGTGTAAAAATTTGATACGCGTGAACTCCAATTTTAGCTCTGAATTTAAAATATAAAAATGCAAGAAAACTAAGGCATTATTTTATGAAAACAGCTTTTAATGGATTTTATCAATAATATATATTAAGGACTTTTTTGTCTGAAGTCAAAATTCTTTTAGGTTGAAAAATAAATTTTTACGAGAATTTTTTTCCTTTCTAAATAAAAAATAATAATATTGATAAATATTTCATAAATAAATTAGAACAGTTGTCTCTCGGTTTTTTTGCTCATTAAAAAGATCTATTTTTACAGATCATAAATTAGAAAGCTTATTACAATCTGTGATATGCGCGATATTTAAAAATAATTTATTATGATTTCAAAAATGTATTAAAATCATCTCCGACAAAACTACGGGTGTACATTTAAGAAAAAGATGAATAAAATTATGTTAGAGTTATACCCCTTAACTGACTGATTAATTGAAGCGTGTACTGTACACTGTACAGACAGTAGCTAATGACAGAAAGACTGACAGTCTTTCTGTCATTAGCTACTGTCTGTACACGCACTTGTCAAATTTTCTGAGTGACCATTATCGTCGCATTGTCAACAAACTTTTCTAATTCTGTTAACAAAACTTTTCTTCTAATTATATTTTTAAATATAATCAATTCTTTTTCAGTGAGAGACAAATTATTTTTTTTTTTTTTTTAAGTAATCAGGAAAATAAATAAATCTCTTCATAAATGAGTTACGGGTTTCATTTTGAAAATGTAATGGTATTTTTAGTTAATTTATATGTACGTATGACCAGAAGTTCAAAGCTTGTGTTACGTAACTGACTTAATTAAAAAAAAATGAAATAAAACGTAACGGCTTTACTAAATAAAAAAAAAGGAAATAAAGTAACTGTTACTTTATTTCTTTTTTTTATTATTCCAGAACTTATCAAACGTAGGGTTTAAAAAAAAAAAAAAAAAAAAAAAAATAAATAAATTTTTTAATTTTAGAAAATGAAAATTTTTAAAATGTAATTTTATCTATTAACACTATCCCGGCGCGCTAAAAATTGGCGCAAATTTTGTTACTTCCGTTCTACCGTACGATAAATTCGTCTGACATAAGTTGTCGATACATTGACATACATCAGTTCACACTTACCAAAACCGGTCACCCCGGTTGGAGATATGTCTCTTAAAAAATTTTTGCCGAGAAAAGTAAGTAACTGTTCTTTCAAATTACATTAAGTAAGCATTAAATTTTCTAATTATCCCAAAAAAACGTCTGAAAAATTGATACTTAATTTTTTAAAATATTTTAAAATAATTAGTTTTAAATTTTTTTTAAATTCTGAAAAAATGGCTGATCGGGTTGATTTTTTAGTAAATTTAATTTACTAAAAAAACAAGATATTTGAATCAATTTCTTAACAGGTTAGGAAGGATTAAAAAATCTGGAAAAATACTCAAAAAATACTTTAGTCTTTCCTCTTAATAATAAATTAAACATTTAGACGTTAAAAAATTGTTTTATCAATTTTCGCACCTTTTTTTCTCAGATTATACGTTTTTAACGTGATAAATTGGACATTCCTATTTTTAAGTGATAATAATTTAAAGTAAACAAGATTTAAATTACTTTTTTTAATGGAAATAATTCTAGCAAAAAGTTGTTATTGATTGAAAATATAGAGTCCATTATTTTATTCAAAAAGCAATTCAAATATTTTCAAATTATAAATGTCTCAGCTTTATAGTAAAACTAAGACATTTAAACTTATAGGTACCTCCATGAGATCGCTAAAAAGAGCCTATGACGAAAAAGACGCCAAACTTGACGAAAACAAAACTTTATCGTCTAAATGTTTATGTTATTATTAAGAGGAAAGATCAAAGCATGTTGGGGTATTTTTTTTACATTTTTTAATTGTTCCTAGCACGTTCAAAATTTTCGTTAAAAATCTTGTTTTTTTTAGTCAGCAAAATTGACAGATAATCATGTCAACTATTTTTTTTTTCTATTTTATAAAAAAAAAAATGAAAATCTCAGTTTGAAATTCTTTTAAAAATCAATTATAATTTTTTCAAAACTTATTTTAAGAAAATCAGAAATTATAATGTTTATTAAAATATTTTGAAACAAGCATTACTTAGTTTCTGCACCAAAAAGATGTAGTTTGAAAATAAATCAAAGCAGGTGATGAATGACAAATTCATGACGTATTGACAGCTTACATGAGGATAATTTATTCTATGGAAGGAGAGAATTGAAATTATTTAGATTTAAGTGAACAAATTATTTACCTTGTTATTTTTAAGGAAAACCTTCAGCACTTTAATTTTTTTTTTTTTTTTGTACTTAGCTTCCACCTTTAGATTTACGATGCTTTATGGAAAATATATTATAAAGAAATTAAAATGAGACTGTTGAGAGTGAGATTAAATTTCATAAGAAAGGTATCTCATTAATTTATAGGTACCTTTCTTATGAAATTTTATCAGAAGTGTACATAAAATACTATAATTTTATGTACATTTATTACATTTTACTGTGTTATTTGTATTTCCATTCATTTTATTATTAATTTTGATATTTCATTTATGGAAAAATGTCATAACTGAGATTAATATAAAAATAAGATCATATAAATTTCATAAGATGATACTGATACTGTTAGGTACCCTTCTTAGTTGAAATTGAAAAATCAAATTAACTTCTCCACACGTGTTTTGCAAAAATAAAGGCCTTAACAGCAGAGAACAATGCTTAACTCAAATAATGCGACTTAATTGTATTTGTGCTGGTCTTCTGTACTTTATAATTACACCCGTATTATAAACACAAAATGACATTTCTTAATTACTGTTGGTCTTCTGATTGGTCGAAATTATACAATTTACAATGCGCTAAAAATGATCTATCTCATAAGGCCATTTACGAAACTGAATTCAGCTTTCCATTAATAATATTTTAAAAACTTAAATGTAAAAATCTATTATAATTAAAGAAATAACAAATAATTGTATTAAAAATTCATTTTTCATCAAAATATTTTTTGCTTTCAGAAAATATTTTCCATATTCATAAAAGCAAATAAAAGCATTTGAAATTAAATAATATCTTGATTTTATTGAGTTTTGTATGTTACAATTCAGAGCTGATTTTCGGGTAGGGGGTTCAATTAAAAAAAAATTCATGATTTGCTTTCCTCAAAGCCTTGTGCTTTTAAGTAATATAATCACTAAAATGAATACAATTGAATTTCTAGAGTTTTCATAAAATTAGTTATAGGGAGGGGTAATAAATATAAAAAAAACATACTTTTGCCATGACTTTAAAAAAAGGCATATTTATAATAATTTCCATCATTTGTGAATAGTTTCTGAAAGTTTCATTAACATCCGACAAGTATTTTTATTCTTGCAAGATTTTCCAAATTAATGTCTGTCATACAAATAAAAAAATGTGCTAAAAATTGTATATGTTATTTTACTAGTTCCGGTGATTTTTTAATCAAAATTTAGAATGTTCTAAAAAGAAAGAAAATTTTTTAAAAATAATTAAATAACTTTGGTCTTTCCTCTTAATAGTAACATAAACATTTATTCAATAAAATTTTGTTTTTATCAAGTTCGGCATCTTCTTCATCATCCTATGCTCTTTTTTTTTTAGCTATCTCATGAAGGTACCTATTTAAACAATAATAATTTAAACAAAACATGATTTAAATGCTGCAGGGACTTATAGCAAATACAAATATGCAAAATAGAAAATAATTTATTGTAATTTCATGATTAATGGAGCTGTATCGAATGAATTTAAAAAATTCTAGGATTTTTTAAAAAAGAAATTCAAAAATAATCACATTCTTTTCTGAATAAGCTCTGAAAGTTTCATTAAAATATTTTTTTTCATTTCCTTTCTGTCATTGACACTGGAATTTTGTCTATGAAAATATAGTCCATTTTTGATTGTCATAAAATTAGTCATATTCCCGGGAAAATATTGAAGTGTGAAGTCTGCTCTCTATGATGACATATTAAAACATTATTAACATTTTTAAATTTTAGATTTAGTGTGTTTTATTAATTTTTGTGAGCTTACCATATTTTTTATTACATCTCAAAGGAATGAGAATACTGTAGATTCTCCAAACACTTTAGCTTACAAGATGAATATGCTGGTTTCAATAGATTAGTATACAATATAGATTATTTCATCAAATGTAATAAAGGTGAATTTACAGCACTTTCAAGAGGAACATAATTTTTTTTTGTTTTTGTAACAACTTCCAATTTTTATGGTCTAAGGAGTAACGCAATTTCTGTCAAAAAATCAATTATATTTCTATAAGAAATTCCTGATTTCACGTGAGCACTGAATCAATTGCCAGTTAAGCAGAAACTCAGGATTGCTGAGGTAATGTGCTGCTGGTACCCAAGACCAAAAATAGTACAAATTGGTCACCGAAAGGCCAAACTGCCCACAGAGAGGATACTTTATGACCTCCTTAACTAATTCATGATACAATAGTCTCTGAGGCTGAGAAAGTTCACTGGACAAAGGGATGACCTGCAAGGCTGCTCAATACTCTTGGAGGAATCTCAATTTCAGGGCTTATGTCAGTGCTCAGCCCTAGAAATGGGACAACCACCATTGAAGCTAAGTCCATACTGCCACACTGGCTTTTGCCTGTATCTCTGACCAATTCTTCTTTAGCTGGAGCCCAGGCATAAACTATACTCCAAGGATGCATATGGTTCTGTCAGTCCAACTAAAGGGCCCTGGAAGAGCAACTCCTTTTCAGGCACCTAACTGCAGTTAATCTTAGCCCCCAACCCGTAACTTTTTTGTACCATTCAAGCACCTTCTGTACTACCTGTGGCATGATACAAAAATAGATACATCATTGGCATACGTGGAAACCCTATCTCGAACACACCCAGAGGCACTGATTCCACATAGGACGAGTACATGCACAATCCCTTAACCAAAAAGGCAAAGTAGGAGCTCCAGTGCCAAGGCATAAAGGAGGGGTGACAGTGGACAACCCTAACAAACTGACCAAAACAAAGCAAATGCATGCAACTGCTTTTCATTCACCTGTACCACAGCATTGGAGGAGCCTCTGAGATCATGTTGATCAGATGCAGGTTGCTCTGAATTGTTCAGCCCTTCACAGCACAAGACTGCTCAGGTCCCAACAGGATCTCAGCAACTGACTGCAAAGTTCACCAGGATCTTGGCTAAACTCTTTAACTCTGTTATGTGCCTGTAATTATCTAGATGCTGTTCACCATTCTTGTCATTTTTCCACAGCCTAATCATAACCCCGGAGATCCCGTCAAGGACAGACCCCTGTCGGAACCAGTTGTTGAACATGACAGTCAAAATTGGCACAAAGATGTGTGACAGCGTTAAGTACAATTCATAGGGATGACCATCAAGTCCTGGAGACTTGCCACTGCCAACTCTCTTCAATGCCAAGCAGACTTCACCCGCTGTGATCTCACCCTTGCAACTAGCCACTTCAGTTGGTGAAAGCAGAGGAAAGTCAGCCAAATAGTTGCAAAACTCTGTCACAGAGACCAGGCTCCTTGATGAACCTGCTCTCGAAATGCCACTGAAACACGTCTTCACACATGTCCTTGGTGAACCTCAGAATACACCCCTCCGAGGTAAAGACCTCCTGAATTTATGAATCAGAACCTCGATGGATCTCCTCCTTCCGCAACTCTACACCCATATTAATGGCTTTGTTAGACATCTGCCTAGCTAAATCTATCTCTAGGGAATCCCTCACCCAGCCTTCGCCCAGGACAGATTATCCTTGAGAGTCTTCACCTTGTTAGCCTTATCTAAGGCTAGTAGTTGCCTGTATTTGGTGGTGAAAGCCCTAATACAATCCTTAGGACTCTCCCACCACCTATTTCCAGTAACTGCCCCCACTAGTTCCAGCTGCACTAATCTAGTTAACTGTTGCTAGAAGTCTCGCCTGTCCAGTAAAGACATTGAACTTCCAATGTCCAACCATTCTAGGCCTAGCAACTAGCACCATCCAGATAGAAACAAGTGTAGAGTTCAAATAGCCTAACCAGTGGAATGTAGGGCAATCTAAAAAATCTAGATCAACTCTTCTCACTAACATTCTATCCATGTAGCTGGCTACCCAGGTAGATGGCCAGTTAAGAGCACACATCCACATCCCCTGCCCCTGAGAGATCAACCCAGTACCTATCAACAAGACCTAACTCATTGATAAGATCAACCAAGCTATGATCACCCATGCTCTCATTAGTTTCCTGCTGCCTCTCTAATTTGTGGTCCCGGACAGTATTACATTCCCCCATTAAGACTAATCATGAAGAAATCACCAAGAACTGTCCTGATGTAAAAAGAGATGCTCTGCATGGTCATTGGTTGCATAAACCACAACAATCTGAAATGAACTGTTGTTCATGGCAGTTTCAGCCATGATCAACCAGCCCCCCTACATTGACATGGACAAGATCCAAGCTCACACTCAGGGTATGTTTAACCAGCAAGGAAACACCTCTGGCCAGCTGGTCACTGTATTCTGAATAGAGAACAAAGTCATTAGACAGTACATGGGCATCAGCCTTGCAAAAGAAAATGTGTCTCCTGGATCACAGCTACATCCACACTGAAGGACAAGAGATCACAAAGTGGCTGGGAAGCTTTATTCTGATCCCTTAATCTCCTCACATTCAGGCTGGCTAGCTTGATAGACATTTTTCAAGTTTTGTTCTCCTTGTCACAGACGGGGTGTAAATCTGCAAGAGTCAGGACCCTGATAGGTTGTCTCAGGCTACCAGTATCAATGTAACTTGTCCATCTGTGACAATGCTGCCAATGTCCATTGGGAAGCTAAGTTTTAGGACTCTATATAAAGAGGGAGGGAGAATAACTGGGACCCTCCCTGCACACATTTTAGATAATGTTTTTAATTCTGTAGTGCCTAACTGGGCCATCCTATTATCAGGAAATTCATCCTTGGCACCAGTGTTTCAATTGAGGGTAATCACTCTAGAGGCATTAGCAAAGTTTCTTGGGTCTTCCGTTGATGGGAAATCAACAAAGGTACACTTAAAAAGAGGCTTCTGAGAGGAAAGGTCCTTGCCTGTCAATGTAACATATTTTCTCGCAGTTGAGGAAATGTGTTTTCTTTTCCTTGGGGAAGGTTGGAGGAGGAAGAAGACAGAGCCCTAGAAGGGGAAGAAGAAAGGCTCCTTACCTTCTCCACCTGACTTTGACCAGATTTCTTTTCCTTTTTGGCTTCTACTTTGTCTTCATCATCTTCTTCCCTCCCCCTTTTCAATGAGGAGGATTGAGGTGGAAGCATCACCATATAATCTAGCTGCAGCAACTCCTCATTTTGTTTCTGTTGCTCTTCTAATTGTTGCTATTGTTGTAGCTGCTCCTGTTGTAGTAGTTCTTATTGTTGTTGCTGCTGCTTTTGAAGTTGCTCCCTCTGACACTACCATTGTTGCATTGTTGGGGCAGGCTTCTAGTGTGGAGAAGTTGGGGGTCACAGCTTTTGATCCTTTTGGGGACTTTGCTGGACTTGTCTTCCAAAAGAAATAACTGGCTGAAAGATGAATAATACATATGAATTGACAGAGTTTCCACTTCGCAAAACTGTTATGGGCAGTTGGTGGGTCTACACTATTAAAACTAATAAACCAAGTAATGAACAGTTCAACACAAGAGTCACTGCAAAAGGCTACTCGCAAAAACCTGGAATAAATTATCACAAAACTTTCTCCCAAACAGCACATTTATCATCTGTAAAAAGGTTAACGTAATTAGCTAGTCAGTGTAATTTAGTTATCCACCAAATGGATATGAAAACACTATTTAAATGCGCCAATAGACTGGAGAATATATATTCAACAACCCAAGGGTTATTCCATTATCAGCAAAACAATGGCAAACTTGTATGAAAACTAAAAAAGTCTTTATATGAACTTAAAGTGGACGAAATTGAAATCAAGTCCTACACACATATATATAAATGGTCAAGATTTCTCTCAATCCTTGGCAGACACTTGTATTTAAACAAAGAATACTTCAAATACAATACTGATTGTGACTGGATTAATGATATACACATTGCTACAAATTGCAATTCTGTGTTAATGTAAAAACATTTAAATGAGCAATTCAAAATGACATCTTAGAAAGCTTTCTTTCTTTCTGGGCATACAATTTATGTTTAAGAAATGACTCTGTAGAGATGAATCAAATGAAATGTATTGAAAAGATTCTAATGAAATTTAGAATGCAAGATTGTAAACCTCGATCAACACCTTGTGAAATGGATATCAATCTACTGGATGAAAGTGATGTTGAACCAGCAGATGGAAAATATTACCATAAGATAGCAGCCTGATAATCATCATGACTGCTACTCATTCAGATATAAGTTATGTGCTAACCAAATTCTTGCAATATTCTGTGAATCTGACCATGGAACAATTGATAAGGGCCAAACAGGTCTTACACTATTTGAAAGGCACAAAATACATGCTGTTTAGTGTTTAAGAAATCAAATAAACCCCTAAATTTAAGAATTTTTTGTAATGTTGACTGAGGAAATTCAAAAGGCTGGTGTAGTATAAAAGGATACAGTTTCCAGTTAACACCAAACAATGATTTTGTGGAAAACGAGGAAGCAACCTACAGTGGCATTGTCAATATGCAACAATGAGTACATGATGTTAGCAGGCACATTCAAGAATCAAAATTCCTTATTCAATTATTAGCCACCATGATTAATGTAACTAAAAAACAGCAAGCCACTATCTATTGTGACAATCGAGGTACCGTAACTCTTGCTAAGAACCCTGTCTACCATCAACGTTTAAAACATGTAGACATAAAGTACCACTTCCTAAGGACTGAGATTCAAAATGGCGCAATATAATTGGA
Source organism: Acanthosepion lycidas (assembly GCA_963932145.1). Lineage (NCBI taxonomy): Eukaryota > Metazoa > Mollusca > Cephalopoda > Sepiida > Sepiidae > Acanthosepion > Acanthosepion lycidas. Next base: position 99,454,133 of record OZ010575.1, on the reverse strand, counting down.
CTATATTCCATCAGAAGAAAATGTTGCTGATTTGTTTACTAAACCTATCGGCAGAACAAAATTAAGTAAATTCTTTACTTCTCTATATGGAATGCCATACTAAACATTTTTTCTTTTGATTGCCACATTTTTTATATCTTCATTTTTTATTACTTTTTGTATATAAAATGAAACAAACAAAACTCACTTTTCAGATATGCTGACCTCACATTGTCTATTTGAATGACTGCCCAAATCATCACTAGTTGTTACCTATGTTTCCAATATGCTTGTTTCCTTGCCTTCTATATTGGATTCAGCTCTGCTGGCACATTCTTCTGCTTTGCACTCAGTAGCTGTGAGTATCCTTATATCAATCACTTCACTTGACTACATTTCATAGTCAAGTATGACATTTGAGTGTAGCATGTATCTGGCATAATACCATATATGGTTTTGAATTCAAAGTTTTCCTTTTCCTAGTCTAGAACTCAGGGTGCTGATGTTTTTTCTCTTCCATTCCAGCACCCATGTATCTATGTCCACTGTTACATGATTTAATAATATTGTGTTGGTACATCTGCTCTAGTTTTACATGCCAGTCAGAATAAAATTAACTGTAATTTCTCATTTTACTTGCTGAGAATTTACATTGTACAATTATTTTGAATTCGAATGCACTGTATAATGCATTAGATTTAAATACTAATTCATCATTTTTTTATGCCTTGACTTTTTCTGTTCAGAAATCTAGTTAAAGTCAATCCTTTTAAGTTAACAAATGACAGATTTCTATTTGATCAATATATAGCATAATGGTATGTTTTTTATTTTTTTTTTTTTTAGAACAGCTTTAAGAAAATACTTGAAAATGCATTTTCATCACCCAATATGGTATCTTTTGTTACTACAGTGCTCATTTAATATATTTTTTCTTTTTCAGTTTGCATCTTTGGGTGTATCTAAAACTATGATGAATATTTATGACAAAGAAGGCATTATTACATGGTGAAATTCATGGATGGTTTCTCAACACAAGAGAGACAACAGAACATGCATAAGGGATAAATCATTTCCTTTGAAATCTGGATGTTACATTTTCCAGGAATTCAAAACTCAAAAAATACACTGGCAAGAAAAGTTTTCACTGTGAAATTTGTGGAGTAGATATTCCATAAATTCTAGTGATAAAAATATAACCCATATGTTTTCTCTAAATTTGCATCTTGAACATCAAATGTTAGTGCACACTGGCGAGAAACTATTCCACTGTAAAATCTGTGGATTTAAATTTTCCCAAAATTCATCTCTCAAAAAACACATGTTAAAACACACTGGAGAGAAACCATTCCGCTGTGAAATTTGTGAATTTAAGTTTCATCATAATTCAACTCTCAAAACACACATATTAACACACACCGGAGAGAAACCATTCCACTGTGAAGTCTGTGGATTTAAATGTTCCCAGAATTCAAATCTTAAAAAACACATGTTAACACACACTGGCGAGAAACCATACCACTGTGAAATCTGTGGATTTAAGTGTTCTTGGAATTCAAGTCTCAAAACACACATGTTAACACACAATAGAGAGAAACCTTTCCACTGTGAAATCTGTGGATTTAAATTTTCTAACAATTCATCTCTCAAAAAGCACATGCTAGTACACACTGGAGAGAAACCATTCCACTGCGATATTTGTGGATTTAAGTGTCACCAGAATTCAACTCTCAGAATACACAGTTTAACACACAGTGGCGAGAAACCATTCCACTGTGAAATCTGTGGATTTAAGAGTTCCCAGAAATCAAATCTCAAAACACACATGTTAACACACACCGGAGAGAAACCATTCCAGTGTGAAATTTGTGGATTTAAGTGTTCCCTCAATGTAACTCTAAAAACACACATGTTAACGCACACTGGAGAAAAACCATTCCACTGTGAAATCTGTGGATTTAAGTTTTCTCAAAGTTCAACTCTAAAAAAACACATGTTTATACACACTGGGGAGAAACCATTCCACTGTGAAATCTGTGGATTTAAGTGTTCCCGTAATTCAAATCTCAAAACTCACATGTCAACACACAATAGAGAGAAACCTTTCGACTGTGAAATCTGTAGAATTAAATTTTCTCGTAATTCATCTCTAAAAAGACACATGTTAAAACACACTGAAGAGAAACCACTCCACTGTAAAATTTGTGGATTTAAGTGTTGCCAGAATTCAAATCTCAAAACACATATGTTAACTCACACTGGAGAGAAACGTTTCCACTGTGAAATCTGTGGATTGAAATTTTCCCAGAATGGAAATCTGAAAAAGCACATGTTAACACACACTGGAGAGAAACCACTTCACTGTGAAATTTGTGGATTTAAATGTTGCTACAATTCAACTCTCAAAACACACATGTTAAAACACACTGGAGAGAAACCATTTCACTGTGAAATCTGTGGATTTCGATGTTCACAGAATTCAAATCTCAAAAAACACATGTTAACTCACACTGGGGAGAAACGTTTCCAATGTAAAATCTGTAAATTGAAATTTTCCAAGAATGGAAATCTCAAAAAGCACATATTAACACACACTGGAGAGAAACCATTCCACTGTGAAATTTGTGGATTTAAGTGTTGCCAGAATTCAACTCTCAAAACACACATGTATACACACACTGGTGAGAAACCCTTTCACTGTGAATTCTGTGAATTTCAGTGTTCACAGAAATCAAATCTCAAAACACACATGTTAACTCACACTCGAGAGAAACCATTCCACTGTGAAATCTGTGGATTTAAATTTTCCTGGAGTGGAAGTCTCAAACGACACATGTTAACACACACTGGAGAGATGTTTCCACTGTGAAATCTGTGGATTCAACTTTTCTTGAAATGCTCATCTGAACACATGTATAGAAACACTGGAAAGAATACTAGTGAGATAAATTTGACCCAGTCGTTCACCATAGTGCAATACCAAGTATGCTTTGAGGGATTAAAACCATTCATTGAAAAACAAACAAAGCATTAAATAACAGGAAAGCATGTTTGAAACAAGATTAATCAGCAAATCTGGATTCAGGTGTTCTAAGAATTCAGATCTCAAAAAACATGCATGTAAATGCACTGGAGAGAGATGGTTTGACTATGAAATCCATTGTTTGAAATTTCCACAGAATGGACAGCTCAAGAAACACATGTCAACATACACTGGAGATAAACCTTTCCACTGAGATATTTGTGGATTTAAGATTTCTCAAAATTCACTTCTCAAACACAACATGTATGCATACACAGGAGAGAATACTAGTGTTACAAATGTAATCCAACTGTTCAGAAGAGAGCTACACAAAACAATATTTAAGTTTAACTTAGATAATTTAACTAATAAAGATACCAACATACAGAATGTGTATAATGCAGCCAAACTTAAAACTTGCAGCAAAGTTTGGATTCAAATAGATAAAATCCATAAGCCATATACAGATCCTTTTGAAATTCTTGAATGGATGCCAAAATATTATCTGGTAAAAATGAATGATGAAGTGCAAATCGATGCATCCATTGATAGTTTAAAAGCATTCCTTGAAACCCAGAAGCCAAATACTAAATACCAGGGAAGAAAGTTAAAGAGAAACAAAACCAACAAATTCACACAACACCAAATGAAGAAGAGAATGCAAAAGATCACACTTCTAGGAAACCTATAACTGAAGCAGGTTGAACAGTTGGAAGAGAAAGAATGATTATTATTAGCATGCGTTCTTCTGGGTGGTGGGTGGTGGGAGTTTTATAATGGCTCCTCTTCAGAAAATAAGGGAAATGGCCAATCCAGAGGTCTCATTATCAGCATTGCTATAATCAGCATGTAACGAGTTTTTTGATAGTTCAATACATGACCCAATGACAGCCCTGCCTCGTTTCCACCTTGGGAGACAATTTAGACACTCTTCCTCATTTAGCAACAAATATTTGATCAGTAAAATGTATTGATCTGCTTTCTGGTCTATAACTAAGTAAAAACTTTTCTTTTTGTTGTGGCTCTTTATTAGAACTGGACCCTCATTTTGTACTCTTGTAACTGTGTCAACAACATTACTGCTTATTTTCTAGAGTTTGACAAAACAAGAGGTCAAATGTTACCATTGAACCTGCTATGTTTTGAACGATGTCAAATATGTTGGAATCATTCAAATTCTTCCAACAGTGATGCAACTTTTACTTCTCTGTAAAAGGTAAACCAGTGGAGATAGAAGAGGACCATATTCTCCTATTAATAGGAGAAGAAAGTCTGAATCATTTCAGTTTATGAACGATTGACAGTGAAGCAGACAAACAGAATCCAGCAACAACTTGGTAGAAGTACAGGCAACAATTGAAAGTGCAAATAGATTTCAGAATTGCATGGTTCTATCTACAAGAAAATTGGTGTTGGAAACATTGACAGATTCTTGGCAAGATGCCAGTTTCATGCAAAATATGCCAACTTAAGTCTGCTCAAGAAATTGAAGAGTGCCAAATTATTGCATGAACCAGACATCCAGAGTTTTAAAAATAGCTACTGTTAAAAGGTGAGACACACTTCAAGAATGTTTGTATAATCCATGAAGCTTCACGAAGCCACATGAAACATCTGAGCTGAAATAGAAAGCTTGTATACTCAGGAAATTATTGCTATTAAGCATAATCCTCATAAATGTTCTTAAATACTCTACTTGGGATATTATGTATTCAAGAAGTAGATGACCAAATCATTAACATATGTTTTGGCAACATGAAAAGCATGTGTAACATAAAGGCACCCATAATGGAAGTCAGGAATAAGTAATTACCAGCAAAAGCATAATTTGAAGCATAAGAATAATGTGCATTCATTGAATCAATTCAAAGAGAATGAGCTGTATGGACAATTCAAACAAATGGCATTAAATCCAATCCTAAAACAGACAGGAAATGATACCAGAACTGAGGCATTTGTATTCACAGTTCCTAAGGTTTAAAATGAATTTTTAAAAACGAAAATTTTTTCTTGAAGCTTTTTAGTTTTAAATTAAATTTAATATTGGCAATAAGCAAAATAATTTTTTCTATTTCAAAAATAATTTAACTTGAATAAAAAATTTTTTTGCTTTGTTCTGTTCTGTTCTGTCTTGTCTTGAAGCCAGAATGCTGCAATCATGTGTCTGTATCCCAATTGTGTGTGAACACCATTCTTAAGTTGTGACACATTTGCTTTATTTTTATTACTTTGCCTACTTTTATATTATTTGCTTAATATTATTTTTGCCTTGTTCTTTTATTGTTGTTTATTGAAAACTTTGTCAATTCAGTTTGTTGGGCATTTCTGTCAATTACATTTAACCATAGCCACAACCCTAAAAGATTTTTGTTGTCACCCAAAGCAACAAGTTTATTTCATACTTGTCTTACTCGGAATGGTTTTCTGAATCGACCCAATGGTTATAAATCATCTGAGTTTCAAATCCTTTGTTGTCACTACTATAACGACATTTCATTGTGACAATAATCCATCATAATGCTTCAAGATCTTTGACATGAATGTCTGTGTTGCTTGTATGATAGTCAGCTCCAAAACAACTACCTAACTTTGATATGACTGCCTGTTGCACATGTATGATTTTCAAAAATCTGCTCTCCCACTATTATAACTCCAGTTATGATGTGGTGCTTGTTATACTGTGCTTGAGTTCAAATTCTGCATTGCCAATTCTTATAACTTCAGTTATAATTTTGCGATTTTATCCCATGCTTGTGTTCAAGTTCTTCATCGCCAACTATTATAAATTCCTATTGTATGCTTAATGTTATAACACACACTCGTACTTGGTATAACGTAATTCATTAAAGTATTTTCTATATGTAATGCTTAGGCTATTGCCGTAATGCCTGTATAGTTAGTATGAAGACTGACTCTAATACGACTACTCCCTCGACCTCTTACCATGGAACTCTATAGTATTGGATGAGTTCTTAGAGTCACCAGGAGTGTACTCATTACTTCACCCCAGCATACAAACCAAGGTGAACTTGGTGGTTTGAATAGAGTGGACATCTCAAAACTCATGTTAACTCACACTGAAGAGAGATTTCCACTGTAATATAAAATCTCAAAAAGCAGTAGGTTAACGCATACTGGAAAGAAATGTTTCCAATGTGAAATCTGTCGATATAAATTTACCCAAAATATCCATCTCAAAAGTCTCATGTTAATGCATACTGGAGAGAAATGTTTCCAATGTGAAATCTGTCGCTATAAATTTACCCAAAATATCCATCTCAAAAGTCTCATGTTAACGCATACTGGAGAGAAATGTTTTCAATGTGAAATCTGTGAATTTAAGTTTACCCAAAATATCCATCTCAAAATTCACATGTTAACACATACTGGCAAGTGACTTGCCACTGTGAAATTTGCACAGTTACTTTTTCCCTAAAATCACATCTCAAATAACACATGTTAACACCAATATGAGAGAATACATTCCTTTTTTAAAGCATTATATTTTCTAGAAGTATTCTATTGCAAAATCTGTGGCTTAAGAGGTTTTTTTGTTGCAATATACTAGAATAGCATTCCATCATGAGAAGAGTTGTAGCTGATGGCTGGCACTCGAGTCGATATCTGATCATTATTGACAGGGTTGCCATGGACAAGGTGTATAATGCAGTTAAACCTATGTCACATAGATCAATATCGACTTGGTCACTGTGAACAACGGGCATAATTTTATCTGACACGAATAATCTAATATCAAAAATGTCATTGACGATCTGTGCCAGAGTATTTGAGACATGTAAAGGGTGTTTCATTACAACAGATCAAGGTCAGCAGTATTAGTGAAAATTTATTTATTTCTCTATTGGATCATGTTATTTAAGTCATGGCAATTATGTGTGAAAAATAATATCACCCAAATGTCCGCTAAGGCTTCGATGTCACACCTCCACTCAATGGTCAAAATTTTTGATGACGTCTCTGCATAGTTGCTCCTCGATCTCACCAACATGCTTTATTATCTCATCCTTCAGCTGTTGAATTTTTATTGGCTTGTTGGCATAGACCTTACTTTTGAGATGACCCCAAAGGAAGAAATCTTAAGGTATCGAGTTGCATGATCGTGGTGGCCAATTGACTTCGCTGTTTAGAGAGATGATGTCACCTGCGAACTTCTCATTGCATTTCTGTTTGGATGTCCATTTTCGTAATAGGCTTCGATAAGTTTAACACGTTGTTTGATTGTTAATCTTTCCATGGTTGAAATTGCCAAAGACTTAATTTGTTAAATCTGAAAAAAAGAAAGAAAATATCTTTAGATGCTAAGCGTAGTTTGCATTTAAAATTGGTTCATCCTTTATTCATTAAATGGAGGTAAGTTTTTGTTGGTTACACCTGACAAGGAATAACTGCTAAAAAAATTTCCCCTCCCCAAATTTTCTGATGGAATTCTTTAACAATGTACATCTGAGAAGGTTCTAAAAGCAAATTTTAACATTAAACATGTTTCTGGGCATGGTTGATAGCATTGTATTGCCTGTCTTTGTTTTTCATTGGTTTATTTTGAAAACATTTGAGCAAATTTGTGACTGTCAGAATCCTCAGTTGCTGTGAATTCTTTAAGGAGCACTTTCAGTTCAAAATATTTGCTGAAGCTATGATATTTTCTTTTATTTCTTTTGAAAAAAAAAACTGGTGAAAATGTTATAATAAGATTATATAAATAAAATATAATAAATATTATAAATAAAATATAATAAAATAATTTAAATATAATAAATATATAATAAAATAATATAATAAAATTATATAATAAAATATTTGCTGAAGCTTTGACTCAGATATGATATTTTCTTTTATTTAATTCTTTTGAAAAAAAAACTGGGGAAAATGTTATAATAAAATATAAAGAAAATATAATAAATAAATATATAATAAATATAATAAAATAATATAAAATTATATAATAAAATCTTTGCTGAAGCTTTGACTCGGCTATGATATTTTCTTTTATTTAGTTATTTTGGAAAAAAAACTGGGGAAAATGTTATAATTAAATTATATAAATAAAATATAATAAAATAATATTATAAATATAATAAATAAATATATAATAAAATTATATAATAAAATATAATAAAATAATATTATAAATATAATAAATAAATATATAATAAAATAAAATTATATAATAAAATATTTGGTTAAGCTTTGATTCCACTATATTTTCTTTTATTTAGTTCTTTTGAAAAAAAAAAAAACTGGAAAAAATGTTATAAATTCAAATGAATTCCATTTAAGGTGTAGGGTTTAAATTGTCCATGTTCCATTTTTCTATGTACAAGCGTTAAGTGATGCAAGATATCCGCTAAACATAAAAAATCAAATGACAACAGTCTATGTCACCAAGTACAACAGATAGCTGGAAAAGGGTAGATGGTACAATGGCTAAAACATTGCAAGTATAGAAACCAAGATGAACATGTTGGTTTGAATAAAGTTGGCATCTCAAAACTTCACACTAGAGAAAGACATTTCCACTCTGATATGTATGGAGCTATATTTGCCTGAAATTGCAATCTCAAAAAGCATATTTTAAAACATACTGGAGAGAAAAGTTTCTACTATAAAATCTGTGGTTTAAATTACATGGCAATTCATCTCTCAAAGAAGACATGATAATACACACTGGAGAGAAATGTTTCCATTGTGAAATTTGTGGATCTAAATTTTCCCTAATTTCAACTCTCAAAATTCACATCTAAACACACATCGGAGAGAAACGTTTCAACCATGAAATCTATGGATTTAGGTTTACCCAACATATCCAACTCAAACATCACATGTTAACATATACTGGCAAGTAACCTTTCCACTGTGAAATTTGCAGAGTCACTTTTTCAATAAAATCACATCACAAGTGATACATATTAGCACTAATATGAGAGAATCCATTCCTGTGTTATCTGTGAAGCAGAATATTTTCTAGAATTAGGAATTTCACACTGCATATGGCAAGACGTTCTGTAGTGAAATATTTTTACTACAAAATCTGCGGGATTCTTTTGTCGCAATGTGTTAGGATAGCATTCCATTATGAGAAGAGGTGTAGCTAATAGCTGGTGCACAAGTCACTATCTGATCAAATCCCCTAATGATCAATATCAACTTGGTCGCCATGGACAAGTGGTGTGATCTTGTGAGACCTGAAACACCTAATAACTAATATTGATTGGGGGGTCATCATAGAGAAGGTTTATGATCTTCTAAGATAGGAAACATCTAGAACTAAAAACATCATTACTGTCGATTTGTTTGTTTGTTTGGGGTTTATGGCATATCAACCACTGTGGGTTATTTAATGCCAAATCCAGTTTATATGAATTTTAAATGCCTATTTTGTATGGAATAAAAAATGTATAGCTGGCAACATTATTCCTTTACGAAAAGACATAGAGCTGGCAACATTATTCCTTTACGAAAAGACGTAGAGCTGGCAACATTATTGTTTCAAAAACATAGAGCTGGCAACATTATTTTTCTGAAAACATTATCTGAGACCTTGCTGTTGAATGCAGTTTACCGTCATACCCAGGACGTTCATTACTGTCGATGCGTAATATTTGAGATTTGTACTTCACAAAATGGAAGTAGATTTTTTTTTTATTACACCAGACTAGGAATGACTTCTGTCTCCCCCACAAAAAGATTTATAAACAAATTCTATGCTGTGATTTCTTCCTAACCAATCAAAATTAACAATTCTGAATTTTACCACCATATTTTTCTCACAACCACATTCATCTACTAAACCTCAAGCCCCAAGAAAACCTCCATCTTAATACAATAGCTATATGGGCTTTTGAAGTGAGGTATTATTTCTTTTAAATGAAGAATATTGAATACAAATGAATTTGTTTACACGAGTTAGGGAACTTATCTGTTTTCATAACAAACTTTTCATTCGTCTAGGTAATGTTTTTCCTTAAATTCATTTCTTAAAACATATATGTTAACACACACACTGGAGAGAAATGTTTCCACTGTGAAATCTGTGGATTTAAGTTTATCCAAAATATACATCTCAAATGTTACACATTAATACATACTAGCAAGTAACCTTTCCACTGTGAAATTTGCAGAGTTACTTTTTCACTAAAATCACATCTCAAGTGATACATGTTAGCACCAATAGGAGAGAATCCATTACTGTGTTATCTGTGAAGGAAAATATTTTCTAGAATTAGGAATTTCACACTGCGTATGGCAAGACATTCTGGAGCTAAATATTTCTACTTCAAAATCAGTGTCTTATTCGGTCCTTTTGTTGCAATTGTATTTTCTGGCATACAAGCAGATAACTGATTATTATTGACTGTGTCACCATGGACAAGTAGGTATGATGCTGTTAAACCAGAATCATCTCCTAATCAATATCAGCATGGTCACTGTAGACAAGCGGCATGAACTTGTAAGACCCGAATCACCTGTGTGTACACGAGTATTTGAGATACGTTTTTCATGAAATGGAAGTACAGTGTAACCCGGATATAAGAGAAAGCCGGATATAAGAGATATTTTCTCTGGTCCCAAATTAGAGCCTGTGTTAATGTATATAAAATAGACCAAACCCGGATATAAGAGACGTCTCAGGTCCCGTCAACTCTCTTATATCCGGGTTACCCTGTAGTTTTTTTTTTTGTTGGTTACACATGACTACAAATAACTGCTAAAAACCTCCCCAAATTTATAAACAAATCCTATGCCGGTATTTCTTCCTAAACAATAAAAACGAACAATTCTCAATCTTAACCCATACCTTTCTTCTTTCTTGTTTTGAACTCTATAAACACTTGACTGTATCCCTTTTGCATGTGAACATTGTTCCTACTTTGTGAAGCTTTTTCTTTATTATTGTCTCATAGTTGCTTTGCTTTTCGTTTGCATTGTATGCATATATTACCTTCTATTAGTTTGACCTTTTTTTCTTCCACTTTTTATTGTTCTTTGAGAAGTTTGTCAATTTATAGGCTTAACTATGGCCAATGATTCCACAACTTCCCCAAAATTTATTCCGCAGAAAAATAAAAAGCACATATATACTTCCACTTCATAAAGGTTTCTATTCTGAGATTTTAGGTGTTGTATTTGGTTGGAATTCTGAACTGAATAATATACACCTGTGTAAATGAATTCACCTGTGATGTATTGCAATATGTTTTTTAAAAAATAAAAATCGAAAATGATATGACATAGACCCATTTGTAAATCCTTAGGCAAAAGATGCACACATGCAAATATTGAACACAGAATATTTATGAAACAAATTATTTAAATTATTGTGACTAATCTAAAAGGGGGATATTTCAGAACAATTACACACTTTTATTTAAAACTAGGGGGTCTCTTTCGTCATCAACAAATGGAAGAATTTCAAAATCACCCTGAATATTACAAGTAAATGTTTGAAAAAAACATCTTCCTTGTAGATTTTATTTGCTGCCAAATCTGGAAGAAAATAATGCATTTTATATATATATATATATATATATATATATATATATATATAAAATAAAACAATTTTACAATGGACATAGACAATAATATTTGAATGTGTGAACATTGGTGTCTGTTCATGGCGTACGTGTATATCTTATAATGTTCAACTGGGAAGACGCGGATTTTCTAAGCGAGCTTACATTGTAGTCGCTTAAATGACGATATGAAAAAGAGAACGGGGCGAGAAATCGCCCAGTATTTATAGTATAGGGAGAATGGCCCCTATTGAAAATTTGGGAATTAAAGAAGAGCTAACTCCGACAAACTTTTACTGCAAAAATTATTTTTATAGATATATAATATTATATAGATATATTGAATTACTTTTGGGAGGTTTTACGTTAAAATTATCAGAGTCAATCAGCAATAATTGTCACAAAGATAAAACCTTGAGACGCAACAACCATTATTTCTTGTTACAGACGCAAGATTGCTTAGATTTGATATATTTGCAAATAATAATCAGAATGTGCTCAGCTAACAAGAGAGGGAAAAATCTCTGGCGAAGGTTAAGGCACAAATCGGATTACATAAAATATCTACTTATATATAAATTTGACCAAAAGAAAATGTAGCATGCAAAAATTTTGGACAGGTTTTAAAAATATGACTGACTAGCTTAAAAGCCACTCTATCGGCGGTATTTAAGCTAGCGCCTGTGAAGTGCTCTTCATTGGGCCTTTGGCTTGTTCATGAGTTTGGGAATCCCTAAGTCATATTCTCAGCATTGGAAGCTCTCCTGGCTGCCGTTTGATCTAGGTTTTCATTTGTATGGGACTTTCTTTTCCCCGCTGCAGCATTGGGTCTTTTGATTGCAATCTGGTCCTCTGTTAGCGGAGATTTTTTTTTGCGCGACGTTCTGCTGCCGTACAATAGATAACAATAAATTACGGATTAAATCAAAATTGATCGCTACATTTAAGTATTGCATTAATATTTAAAAGTTCAACGATAATTATTCTGCCGCCACTTAATTTAAAGACAATTTGATGTGCGTAGGTCTTTACTTTCCGTACAAACAATTATTTTTATTTCATGTGTGACTTTTGCTGAATTTCGCAATTAAGTGCGATTAATCCCAAATTTCTTTCCAAGTTAGAAAACCTGTCATCGTACAAAAAATTCGTCGCAAATAAATCACGTAAAATTTCGCCGAAAACAATCGCAGTAATGAAAACTTGGTAATCCAAAATTTCTGTAACATGAGCTATTGAAAGTTAGACAGTTGTCTCCCTTTAATTGCAAAAAGTGTGAGACACTGGCATTAGCATTTATTACATAGAAGTGCGATAAAAAAAAATGGCATCTGCAACCGTCAAAAGTAATCTCAGATATTTGTTTTCTGTTTTTGGAATGTCATTATATGTGCATTCCAACATAGGCACATCACTTAATCCCAGAGGAGATGGTAGAATGATTCTTCTCAAGATGGATAGACACCTTTCAATATAGGTAATGGAGAGCTCGAAAAATACAAACATAAAATTTTATGGGTTATTTACAATGAGAGAGGAGGGAATGAACCCCAAAACAAACTGAATATCAAAACAAAGCAAAATAAATAGAATCAAACCTCAAAAAAGGGAGGCCGCTGTATTCTGCCCTACGACAGAATCAAGAGGCCCTCTCGCTAAAGAGTAGGGAAAGGAGAAAATATATAAAGACATGGGGAATAAATAAAGCTGACCCAGTCGAGATGAAAGGGAGGCCAAAAACAAACTGAGGAGATTGGGAATCTCAACTTGGATCATTACTAAAGATGTAGCCGGGAACAGTCAAGGAACAACACTTACATTAACTAGATACACAAAGCTTGTCTAGCCTAATCAGAGGAGGGCTCTACAGGAAACCACCATGTTGTGAATTAGGTAGACCTAATAAAAGAAAATCAAGGTTAGCTCCGTTCACACGAAGCAAGCTCGCCCCAGTCACCCACCTTTCGCTAAAGTCTGTTGAAGCCAAGCGTTTTCTATCAGTTCTAATCTTCATCTTGAGCTGATGCTCAAAGAATCGGATCAGATCCTGATGAGAAAGACGGATGCCTCGCAAGACTTCCTGCAGTCGTATCGTCCAAAACACCATTCAGGCCGTGGCAGGCAGCGATAGAAATACCATTCGTTTCACCCCAGAATACGGGGGAGACACATTGCCATACGCGTATGCACGATCATTGAGCGGGAGCGATACGAGCCGTTAACACGCCGACATGTTCCCATAAGGGGAGGACCCGAGAACAATGGTAGAAGGCGTGCGAAACCATTTCCTCTAAGCTAAGGTCACATCGTTCACAGTCTTGCAAATCCACCAAGCCTCATATGGAGGCCTTGTCATTGAGAGCCTATTTCGTACCAGTCGCCAGGTAAGCGAAAACTCAGGGTTACTGAGGTAATCTGCCGCTGGTGCCCAAGACCAGAAGGAGCGAAACTCCTCCTCCGACAAGCCGAGCCGCTCACGCAGTGGATCCTTCGCGGCCTCCTCCACTGGTTCCCGATAGAAGAGTTTCCTAGGCCGAGAAAGGTCAATGGGACGAGGAATGATCGTCAAGGCATATCGACACTCACAAAAGAAATCCGATTGATCCCGGGGTTTACGACGGCACTCAACCCGCGAGATGGGGGAGAGGAGACTGATAGTAAGGAAAAGGAACGCGTCCCTAACAATCGCTACCATAAGCGAATCTCCTGTCAATGCGCGACGTAGGAAAGCCAACCTCGAGGTGGGTTTGTGGCTCACCAAGTGTGGCATCCCCCCCCCCCCGTGACACGGACGTTGTGCACAGACTCCTCTGTCGACCTGATGCTTGCGTTCCCTCCATAAAATGGAGGATAGCGAGCGCTCGAGCGGCTTCCTATGATCTTTATACAGGGGAAGTACGGACAATCAATAAAGGACAATCGTGAAAACGTAAGTGGCACACGCCTCCGCCCTGCTCTTCACGGACAACCTCCGTTGACGCCAAGTCTGACCGGCCGCGTCGACCTTTGCTCGTACTTCAGACCAGTTTTTCTCCAGCTGGAGGTCGGGTCCAAACCATACTCCAAGAATGCGGACAGGACCGTCCGTCCAACCGAAGGTCCCCGGAAGATCGACCCCCCTTCCAGTTACCTAACCGCAAGCCGGACTACTTGTCGCAGTTAATCTTGGCCCTGTCACCTTTCGTACCGATCAAGCTCCTTCAGTACCACCTCAATGTCGCTGCGGGACGACACGAAAGCAGATACGTCATCGGCGTACGCGGAAACCCTGGCACGAGCCCCTCCAGGAACGGCGATTCCACGTAAGGCCTGACTGCACGCCCTGTCCCTCGTCTGGCGAAGGAGAGGCTCCAACGCCAAAGCGTAAAGTAGGGGCGACAGTGGACAACCCTGACGAACCGACCTAGACAGCGCAAAAGCGCCCGACAGCTTCCCGTTCACCTGTACCACAGGACTGGGGTAACGATACAGATGGCTAATCCAGCGGCAGAAGTCGGGTTCGAATCCGGCGGACTGCGGGACAGCAGCAAGGTAGCGATGGTCAACCCTATCAAATGCCTTCGACTGATCTAAATTGATCAGCGCGGCCTCATCGTCGTCTTTTACACCCTCTATGATCGTCCGAATCAGATGTAGGTTGCTCTGAATTGTTCGGCCCTTCACAGCGCAAGTCTGCTTAGGACCCAACAGAAAATCGGCAACTGACTGCAAACGCTCCTTCAGGATCTCGGCCAAAATCTTTAACTCTGTGTTTAGCAGAGTTATGGGCCTATAGTCATCTAAATCCCGCCCAACACCCTTGCCTTTTTTCAAAAGCGTGACCACACCCCTGGCGAACCGGTCGGTGACGGACCCCTGGCGGAACCAGTTGTTGAACATGACAGTCGAAATCGGGACAAGGATGTGCGACAACCTCAAGTACAATTAATAGGGCAAACCATCAAGACCGGGCGACTTGCGTCTGCCAACCTTCTTCAATCTCGCGTAGACTTCGCTCTCTGCAGCTAGCCGCTTCAGTCGGCAAGAGTCGAGGAAAGTCATCCAAATAGCTACGAAACTCCTCGTCGCGGAGACAATGCTCCCTGGTAAACTAACTCTCGAAATGCCTCCGAAACGCCTCGCACATATCGTCAATGGCCCAAAGAGTAGACCTTGTGGTGATCACTTACATGTGCCACACCTCCGCTTTCTTTAATGTCATTGGTTCATAAATGTATGATACTTATTATATGACAATTTTGCCATTGCACGTAATTTGAATTTTTCTCTAAAATCACGGATTGGTCTATTTCCTGACCAATCGCGTATTTTAGTATCTTTCTATATTTTTGGCGCCAAGCTCACTGGAGCCTATGAGTAAATATAAAAACTCTCTCGCAGTTAGCCAACAGCCAGTAGCAGTTCAATTCTTGGAAAATACGACACAGCGCATATTCTTGTGACATTTTAATTCTTAATTATTACTCATTCGAGTAATCATACTAATTCCTATTGATATCACTCATGAACATTACATCTTTCTACACTGGTAACGCACTGTGGAATTATTCGTTATTTAGCTAAGGTCTCAATTGAACTTTGTAGTTAAATAACATTCAACATTATACTCAACATTTATTAGCTAAACTTACCCTTTTTATTACGGAAAAAGGGAAGCAACTTTCTTTATACTATTGTTGATTTTTGTATATCATTGTTAATACAATATTTTATTAATGTTCACTGAGCTTGATTATTTTTCTCTCGCGTATGTTGTGCATAATTCATGTGGGGTGTTGTTTTACAAGAACACAGCTTTCCTTCTTGATTATATTCACGGTGACCCTAGCCAACAATCCTTACAGCACCAACACAAGCTCATACTGCTTGCCCCTGCTAAGTCTCTAATCAATAGCTGTCTTACAGTCTTCACATATGACGGTTTCGCTTGGTTTATTTTTGGGGTTATGTAAAATTAATTTAATGATTACATTCATCTCTTTTAGAACACTATCAGGATAATAACAAACTTTAATCTAAATTTCTTATATATCTAGGATCTCATAATTTCTTGATAGCAGTGAATAATTGGTAAACTTCTCGGATTACAAAATAAAATAAATCAGTGATCACTGAGTGCGGGATTAATGTTGCTTAGTCATTTCCGGTCGTAATTTGCTAATTGCTGTTGGACGGTGAGTCAACTATTACACTTGTTGTTTACGACACGGGATTTCAATTTTATTATTAACGAGTTTAAAATGTTTTTCTTAAAGGAATTGCTGATACTGATACATAAAAATCCCTCCAACTTTACTTAAAGGCACAAAATCGTAATAATTGCTAAATTTGGTAAAAATATATATATTAAAATAAAAAATGCTTTTTTAAAAAAACGTCGATTGCTCGCATCCGTCATTTGTATTGTCGTTTTTTGTAGTATCGTTGCCGTTTGCAAGTATGGTGGCCCGTAATAAAGAATATTTTATTTAATATTAAAGTCATTATTTTTATGTTTATTATGTTTTATATTTATTTTTGTTTGTTGATCATCATTTTTTTTTTTAATAAAACAGTTATTATTACGTTCAAAGGATTCATTCCTGAACACGTTCTATGACATGAAATGTTGATTATAATTTATAAATTATATAAAAAATGCAAAAACTCAAATACTATTTTTCGTCTCAAGTCATGAATTATTTTTTTGAAAATGACACCAAACTTAATAAAAACAAAGTTTTATCCTGAAGAGGAAAGACCAAAGCGTGACGATATTCGAACTGTAGCGACGAGGTTACCATTGTTGTTGTGAACGTCGAACGACGAACGTCGGGGTTGCCAATATTGTAGTGATAGTGTTACCTGGTAACAGTTACCAATATTTAACTTTGGCTCGGAAAGGTGGGATTAAGGACAATGCGTGGACGTAATGCAATTTATATTTGACGTAAATAGCACATAGTATAAAATACAAAGCTGAACGGAATGATTTCAAAACAACAATTGAATTTTTATTAATGTTTGATATACATGCATGCGAACTGAAAAGGTAGGACAGAGTCGTGTCCCTTTGATTAGGTATTATTAGTTGTACCTGAGTTCATATTAAAAGGAAGTAATATTAAACTGTAATTTAGAAGAATAAAGTTTGGAATTGTGTGTTGTAAAGTTGGTAAAAGTTCAGAAGAGATTTCAGAGTTCGTACTTGCGTGAATGTTGGTAATTGTCTTTAACGTCTGACCGCAATGGTTAAGACGGGAGTTCTTGAAGATTACATCTTGGCACTTGCTAGCAAGGAATTAGACGTGTGAGAGAGAGATGAATAGAAAGAAAACTCAAGGGAGTTTACACGTGTTGGGTTTATATAATGGTCGTGAGGCTCCTTCATATTGAGGGTGCATCTAGGAAAGCAGAAAGTAATTAGTTCACTCAAATCCCCACCTAATGCAACCCAACGATTCACATAATCACCAGGAATTGAATCTACCCTCCCAATCCCATTTTCCATAATAACTCTACTTCTAATACTTAAGGGGACGCGCAAAGATAAAGGTTCAAAGTTGCGTGAGAATTCAAAGAGGATGGTCCTCCAGGTGCCTGCTCCATAATTATTCTCCTAATGAGAAAGCTGAATGGTATCCTTGTCAGGAATGTATTCATACCCTAGAACCATTTCTCTAATACACCCATGCTTTACCATATTGCCATCAGCCTTTATTTGTTTTGTTATTTTTGGTTCCGTTCAATTCGTATTACAAGATCGGAGAGCAAAATACTATCCTTGTCGGGAATATATTCATAACCTAGAACCTTTACTCTAATACACCCATGCTTTACCAGATTGCCATCAGCCTTCATTTATTTTTTTACTTCCGTACAATTCGTATTACAAGATCTGAGAGCATAAATGCATCATTGTCGGAAATATATTCATACCCTAGAACGTTTTCTCTAATACACCCATGCTTTACCAGATATCCATCAGCCTTCATTTGTTTTTTTAGTTCCGTACAATTCGTATTACAAGATCTGAGAGCAAAATAGTATCCTTGTCGTGAATATATTCATACCCTAGAACCTTTTCTCTAATACACCCATACTTTACCAGATTGCCATCAGCCTTCATTTGTTTTTTTTAGTTCCGTACAATTGGTATTAGAAGATCTGAGAGCAAAAAAATATCCTTGTCGGGAATATATTCATACCCTATAACCTTTTCTCTAATGCACCCATGCTTTGCCAGATTGCCATCCGCCTTCATTTGTTTTTTAGTTCCGTACAATTCGTATTACAAGATCTGAGAGCAAAAAAGTATCATTGTCGGGAATATATTCATACCCTAGAATCTTTTCTCTAATACACCCATGCTTTACCTGATTGGCACCAGCCTTCATTTGGTTTTTAGTTCCGTAGAATACATATTATTACAGGATCTGAGAGCAAAATTTCTCGCACTCGTCTTTTTACTGATTCCATATATAAACAAGGCAATTCATAAAGCTTATTGCTAATTTTCACCAGATTTCCCACATAAAAATTGTTCAACAGCATATGTGTGCATGTATCAACGGGGAACTGAGCAGAATGATGCTTCAAAACCTAGTCCAAATTTGAGAGAGGTGAAAACAAATATTATCTCTCTCCTTCAAGAAAAAAATGACACCGATTTTTATCTTCCTCAGAGAATAATTTTATCACGAGGATCCCAGGATATGTTGCTTCATTCAAAGAAATGAAGCTATTACTTCCATCAGATGTACAACCTAACATTTTCAACAATGATTTTGCTTTTCTTTCTGTTCCTTGACCCATTCCAACACCCACACATTCATATCCCCAGATACATGATTTAATAATAATCTATTGCCAAATCTGCTCTAGTTTCACATGCCAACTAAAATAAAATATATCCTATTGCATTGTACAACTGATTTTCGTTTTTCTTTTCCCATGCCCATTCCAACACCCACACATCCATGTCCACTGATACATGATTTAATAATAATCTATTGGCAAATCTGCTCTAGTTTCACATGCCATCCAAAATAAAATATATCCTATTGCATTGTACAACTGATTTTGTTTTTCTCTTCCTCTGCCCATTCCAACACCCACACATCCACGTCCACTGATACATGATTTAATAATAATCTATTGGCAAATCTGCTCTAGTTTCACATGCCATCCAAAATAAAATATATCCTATTGCATTGTACAACTGATTTTCGTTTTTCTCTTCCTATGCCCATTCCAACACCCACACATCCATGTCCACTGATACATGATTTAATAATAATCTATTGGCAAATCTACTCTAGTTTCACATGCCATCCAAAATAAAATATATCCTATTGCATTGTACAACTGATTTTGTTTTTCTCTTCCTATGACCATTCCAACACCCACACATCCACGTCCACTGATACATGATTTAATAATAATCTATTGGCAAATCTGCTCTAGTTTCAAATGCCATCCAAAATAATATATATCCTATTGCATTGTACAACTGATTTTGTTTTTCTCTTCCTCTGCCCATTCCAACACCCACACATCCACGTCCACTGATACATGATTTAATAATAATCTATTGGCAAATCTGCTCTAGTTTCACATGCCATCCAAAATAAAATATATCCTATTGCATTGTACAACTGATTTTCGTTTTTCTCTTCCTATGCCCATTCCAACACCCACACATCCATGTCCACTGATACATGATTTAATAATAATCTATTGGCAAATCTGCTCTAGTTTCAAATGCCATCCAAAATAAAATATATCCTATTGCATTGTACAACTGATTTTGTTTTTCTCTTCCTCTGCCCATTCCAACACCCACACATCCACGTCCACTGATACATGATTTAATAATAATCTATTGGCAAATCTGCTCTAGTTTCACATGCCATCCAAAATAAAATATATCCTATTGCATTGTACAACAGATTTTCGTTTTTCTCTTCCTATGCCCATTCCAACACCCACACATCCATGTCCACTGATACATGATTTAATAATAATCTATTGGCAAATCTGCTCTAGTTTCAAATGCCATCCAAAATAAAATATATCCTATTGCATTGTACAACTGATTTTGTTTTTCTCTTCCTCTGCCCATTCCAACACCCACACATCCACGTCCACTGATACATGATTTAATAATAATCTATTGGCAAATCTGCTCTAGTTTCACATGCCATCCAAAATAAAATATATCCTATTGCATTGTACAACTGATTTTCGTTTTTCTCTTCCTATGCCCATTCCAACAACCACACATCCATGTCCACTGATACATGATTTAATAATAATCTATTGGCAAATCTGCTCTAGTTTCACATGCCATCCAAAATAAAATATATCCTATTGCATTGTACAACTGATTTTCGTTTTTCTCTTCCTCTGCCCATTCCAACACCCACACATCCACGTCCACTGATACATGATTTAATAATAATCTATTGGCAAATCTGCTCTAGTTTCACATGCCATCCAAAATAATATATATCCTATTGCATTGT
The DNA here is from genome assembly GCA_963932145.1 of Acanthosepion lycidas. Classification (NCBI taxonomy): domain Eukaryota; kingdom Metazoa; phylum Mollusca; class Cephalopoda; order Sepiida; family Sepiidae; genus Acanthosepion; species Acanthosepion lycidas. The sequence continues at coordinate 99,433,095 of OZ010575.1, read as the reverse complement.
ACAACTGATTTTGTTTTTCTCTTCCTATGACCATTCCAACACCCACACATCCATGTCCACTGATACATGATTTAATAATAATCTATTGGCAAATCTGCTCTAGTTTCACATGCCATCCAAAATAAAATATATCCTATTGCATTGTACAACTGATTTTGTTTTTCTCTTCCTCTGCCCATTCCAACACCCACACATCCACGTCCACTGATACATGATTTAATAATAATCTATTGGCAAATCTGCTCTAGTTTCACATGCCATCCAAAATAATATATATCCTATTGCATTGTACAACTGATTTTGTTTTTCTCTTCCTATGACCATTCCAACACCCACACATCCACGTCCACTGATACATGATTTAATAATAATCTATTGGCAAATCTGCTCTAGTTTCAAATGCCATCCAAAATAATATATATCCTATTGCATTGTACAACTGATTTTGTTTTTCTCTTCCTCTGCCCATTCCAACACCCACACATCCACGTCCACTGATACATGATTTAATAATAATCTATTGGCAAATCTGCTCTAGTTTCACATGCCATCCAAAATAAAATATATCCTATTGCATTGTACAACTGATTTTCGTTTTTCTCTTCCTATGCCCATTCCAACACCCACACATCCATGTCCACTGATACATGATTTAATAATAATCTATTGGCAAATCTGCTCTAGTTTCAAATGCCATCCAAAATAAAATATATCCTATTGCATTGTACAACTGATTTTGTTTTTCTCTTCCTCTGCCCATTCCAACACCCACACATCCACGTCCACTGATACATGATTTAATAATAATCTATTGGCAAATCTGCTCTAGTTTCACATGCCATCCAAAATAAAATATATCCTATTGCATTGTACAACTGATTTTCGTTTTTCTCTTCCTATGCCCATTCCAACACCCACACATCCATGTCCACTGATACATGATTTAATAATAATCTATTGGCAAATCTGCTCTAGTTTCAAATGCCATCCAAAATAAAATATATCCTATTGCATTGTACAACTGATTTTGTTTTTCTCTTCCTCTGCCCATTCCAACACCCACACATCCACGTCCACTGATACATGATTTAATAATAATCTATTGGCAAATCTGCTCTAGTTTCACATGCCATCCAAAATAAAATATATCCTATTGCATTGTACAACTGATTTTCGTTTTTCTCTTCCTATGCCCATTCCAACAACCACACATCCATGTCCACTGATACATGATTTAATAATAATCTATTGGCAAATCTGCTCTAGTTTCACATGCCATCCAAAATAAAATATATCCTATTGCATTGTACAACTGATTTTCGTTTTTCTCTTCCTCTGCCCATTCCAACACCCACACATCCACGTCCACTGATACATGATTTAATAATAATCTATTGGCAAATCTGCTCTAGTTTCACATGCCATCCAAAATAATATATATCCTATTGCATTGTACAACTGATTTTGTTTTTCTCTTCCTATGACCATTCCAACACCCACACATCCATGTCCACTGATACATGATTTAATAATAATCTATTGGCAAATCTGCTCTAGTTTCACATGCCATCCAAAATAAAATATATCCTATTGCATTGTACAACTGATTTTGTTTTTCTCTTCCTCTGCCCATTCCAACACCCACACATCCACGTCCACTGATACATGATTTAATAATAATCTATTGGCAAATCTGCTCTAGTTTCACATGCCATCCAAAATAAAATATATCCTATTGCATTGTACAACTGATTTTCGTTTTTCTCTTCCTATGCCCATTCCAACACCCACACATCCATGTCCACTGATAGATGATTTAATAATAATCTATTGGCAAATCTGCTCTAGTTTCACATGCCATCCAAAATAAAATATATCCTATTGCATTGTACAACTGATTTTGTTTTTCTCTTCCTCTGCCCATTCCAACACCCACACATCCACGTCCACTGATACATGATTTAATAATAATCTATTGGCAAATCTGCTCTAGTTTCACATGCCATCCAAAATAAAATATATCCTATTGCATTGTACAACTGATTTTCGTTTTTCTCTTCCTATGCCCATTCCAACACCCACACATCCATGTCCACTGATACATGATTTAATAATAATCTATTGGCAAATCTGCTCTAGTTTCAAATGCCATCCAAAATAATATATATCCTATTGCATTGAACAACTGATTTTGTTTTTCTCTTCCTATGACCATTCCAACACCCACACATCCACGTCCACTGATACATGATTTAATAATAATCTATTGGCAAATCTGCTCTAGTTTCAAATGCCATCCAAAATAATATATATCCTATTGCATTGTACAACTGATTTTGTTTTTCTCTTCCTCTGCCCATTCCAACACCCACACATCCACGTCCACTGATACATGATTTAATAATAATCTATTGGCAAATCTGCTCTAGTTTCACATGCCATCCAAAATAAAATATATCCTATTGCATTGTACAACTGATTTTCGTTTTTCTCTTCCTATGCCCATTCCAACACCCACACATCCATGTCCACTGATACATGATTTAATAATAATCTATTGGCAAATCTGCTCTAGTTTCAAATGCCATCCAAAATAAAATATATCCTATTGCATTGTACAACTGATTTTGTTTTTCTCTTCCTCTGCCCATTCCAACACCCACACATCCACGTCCACTGATACATGATTTAATAATAATCTATTGGCAAATCTGCTCTAGTTTCACATGCCATCCAAAATAAAATATATCCTATTGCATTGTACAACTGATTTTCGTTTTTCTCTTCCTATGCCCATTCCAACACCCACACATCCATGTCCACTGATACATGATTTAATAATAATCTATTGGCAAATCTGCTCTAGTTTCAAATGCCATCCAAAATAAAATATATCCTATTGCATTGTACAACTGATTTTGTTTTTCTCTTCCTCTGCCCATTCCAACACCCACACATCCACGTCCACTGATACATGATTTAATAATAATCTATTGGCAAATCTGCTCTAGTTTCACATGCCATCCAAAATAAAATATATCCTATTGCATTGTACAACTGATTTTCGTTTTTCTCTTCCTATGCCCATTCCAACAACCACACATCCATGTCCACTGATACATGATTTAATAATAATCTATTGGCAAATCTGCTCTAGTTTCACATGCCATCCAAAATAAAATATATCCTATTGCATTGTACAACTGATTTTCGTTTTTCTCTTCCTCTGCCCATTCCAACACCCACACATCCACGTCCACTGATACATGATTTAATAATAATCTATTGGCAAATCTGCTCTAGTTTCACATGCCATCCAAAATAATATATATCCTATTGCATTGTACAACTGATTTTTTTCTCTTCCTATGACCATTCCAACACCCACACATCCATGTCCACTGATACATGATTTAATAATAATCTATTGGCAAATCTGCTCTAGTTTCACATGCCATCCAAAATAAAATATATCCTATTGCATTGTACAACTGATTTTGTTTTTCTCTTCCTCTGCCCATTCCAACACCCACACATCCACGTCCACTGATACATGATTTAATAATAATCTATTGGCAAATCTGCTCTAGTTTCACATGCCATCCAAAATAAAATATATCCTATTGCATTGTACAACTGATTTTCGTTTTTCTCTTCCTATGCCCATTCCAACACCCACACATCCATGTCCACTGATACATGATTTAATAATAATCTATTGGCAAATCTGCTCTAGTTTCAAATGCCATCCAAAATAATATATATCCTATTGCATTGTACAACTGATTTTATTTTTCTTTTCCTATGCCCATTCCAACACCCACACATCCATGTCCACTGATACATGATTTAATAATAATCTATTGGCAAATCTGCTCTAGTTTCACATGCCATCCAAAATAAAATATATCCTATTGCATTGTACAACTGATTTTGTTTTTCTCTTCCTATGCCCATTCCAACACCCACACATCCATGTCCACTGATACATGATTTAATAATAATCTATTGGCAAATCTGCTCTAGTTTCACATGCCATCCAAAATAAAATCTATCCTATTGCATTGTACAACTGATTTTGTTTTTCTCTTCCTATGCCCATTCCAACACCCACACATCCATGTCCACTGACATATGATTTAATAATAATCTATTGGCAAATCAGCTCTAGTTTCAAATGCCATCCAAAATAAAATCTATCCTATTGCATTGTACAACTGATTTTGTTTTTCTCTTCCTATGCCCATTCCAACACCCACACATCCATGTCCACTGATACATGATTTAATAATAATCTATTGGCAAATCTGCTCTAGTTTCACATGCCATCCAAAATAAAATCTATCCTATTGCATTGTACAACTGATTTTCGTTTTTCTCTTCCTCTGCCCATTCCAACACCCACACATCCACGTCCACTGATACATGATTTAATAATAATCTATTGGCAAATCTGCTCTAGTTTCACATGCCATCCAAAATAATATATATCCTATTGCATTGTACAACTGATTTTTTTCTCTTCCTATGACCATTCCAACACCCACACATCCATGTCCACTGATACATGATTTAATAATAATCTATTGGCAAATCTGCTCTAGTTTCACATGCCATCCAAAATAAAATATATCCTATTGCATTGTACAACTGATTTTGTTTTTCTCTTCCTCTGCCCATTCCAACACCCACACATCCACGTCCACTGATACATGATTTAATAATAATCTATTGGCAAATCTGCTCTAGTTTCACATGCCATCCAAAATAAAATATATCCTATTGCATTGTACAACTGATTTTCGTTTTTCTCTTCCTATGCCCATTCCAACACCCACACATCCATGTCCACTGATACATGATTTAATAATAATCTATTGGCAAATCTGCTCTAGTTTCAAATGCCATCCAAAATAATATATATCCTATTGCATTGTACAACTGATTTTATTTTTCTTTTCCTATGCCCATTCCAACACCCACACATCCATGTCCACTGATACATGATTTAATAATAATCTATTGGCAAATCTGCTCTAGTTTCACATGCCATCCAAAATAAAATATATCCTATTGCATTGTACAACTGATTTTGTTTTTCTCTTCCTATGCCCATTCCAACACCCACACATCCATGTCCACTGATACATGATTTAATAATAATCTATTGGCAAATCTGCTCTAGTTTCACATGCCATCCAAAATAAAATCTATCCTATTGCATTGTACAACTGATTTTGTTTTTCTCTTCCTATGCCCATTCCAACACCCACACATCCATGTCCACTGATACATGATTTAATAATAATCTATTGGCAAATCTGCTCTAGTTTCACATGCCATCCAAAATAAAATCTATCCTATTGCATTGTACAACTGATTTTGTTTTTCTCTTCCTATGCCCATTCCAACACCCACACATCCATGTCCACTGACATATGATTTAATAATAATCTATTGGCAAATCAGCTCTAGTTTCAAATGCCATCCAAAATAAAATCTATCCTATTGCATTGTACAACTGATTTTGTTTTTCTCTTCCTATGCCCATTCCAACACCCACACATCCATGTCCACTGATACATGATTTAATAATAATCTATTGGCAAATCTGCTCTAGTTTCACATGCCATCCAAAATAAAATCTATCCTATTGCATTGTACAACTGATTTTATTTTTCTTTTCCTATGCCCATTCCAACACCCACACATCCATGTCCACTGATACATGATTTAATAATAATCTATTGGCAAATCTGCTCTAGTTTCACATGCCATCCAAAATAAAATCTATCCTATTGCATTGTACAACTGATTTTGTTTTTCTCTTCCTCTGCCCATTCCAACACCCACACATCCATGTCCACTGATACATGATTTAATAATAATCTATTGGCAAATCTGCTCTAGTTTCAAATGCCATCCAAAATAAAATCTATCCTATTGCATTGTACAACTGATTTTGTTTTTCTCTTCCTATGCCCATTCCAACACCCACACATCCATGTCCACTGACATATGATTTAATAATAATCTATTGGCAAATCCGCTCTAGTTTCAAATGCCATCCAAAATAAAATCTATCCTATTGAATTGTACAACTGATTTTGTTTTTCTCTCCCTATGCCCATTCCAACACCCACACATCCATGTCCACTGATACATGATTTAATAATAATCTATTGGCAAATCTGCTCTAGTTTCAAATGCCATCCAAAATAATATATATCCTATTGCATTGTACAACTGATTTTATTTTTCTTTTCCTATGCCCATTCCAACACCCACACATCCATGTCCACTGATACATGATTTAATAATAATCTATTGGCAAATCTGCTCTAGTTTCACATGCCATCCAAAATAAAATATATCCTATTGCATTGTACAACTGATTTTGTTTTTCTCTTCCTATGCCCATTCCAACACCCACACATCCATGTCCACTGATACATGATTTAATAATAATCTATTGGCAAATCTGCTCTAGTTTCACATGCCATCCAAAATAAAATCTATCCTATTGCATTGTACAACTGATTTTGTTTTTCTCTTCCTATGCCCATTCCAACACCCACACATCCATGTCCACTGATACATGATTTAATAATAATCTATTGGCAAATCTGCTCTAGTTTCACATGCCATCCAAAATAAAATATATCCTATTGCATTGTACAACTGATTTTATTTTTATTTTCCTATGCCCATTCCAACACCCACACATCCATGTCCACTGATACATGATTTAATAATAATCTATTGGCAAATCTGCTCTAGTTTCACATGCCATCCAAAATAAAATCTATCCTATTGCATTGTACAACTGATTTTGTTTTTCTCTTCCTATGCCCATTCCAACACCCACACATCCATGTCCACTGACATATGATTTAATAATAATCTATTGGCAAATCCGCTCTAGTTTCAAATGCCATCCAAAATAAAATCTATCCTATTGCATTGTACAACTGATTTTGTTTTTCTCTTCCTATGCCCATTCCAACACCCACACATCCATGTCCACTGATACATGATTTAATAATAATCTATTGGCAAATCTGCTCTAGTTTCACATGCCATCCAAAATAAAATCTATCCTATTGCATTGTACAACTGATTTTGTTTTTCTCTTCCTATGCCCATTCCAACACCCACACATCCATGTCCACTGACATATGATTTAATAATAATCTATTGGCAAATCCGCTCTAGTTTCAAATGCCATCCAAAATAAAATCTATCCTATTGCATTGTACAACTGATTTTGTTTTTCTCTTCCTATGCCCATTCGAACACCCACACATCAATGTCCACTGATACATGATTTAATAATAATCTATTGGCAAATCTGCTCTAGTTTCACATGCCATCCAAAATAAAATATATCCTATTGCATTGTACAACTGATTTTGTTTTTCTCTTCCTATGCCCATTCCAACACCCACACATCCATGTCCACTGATACATGATTTAATAATAATCTATTGGCAAATCTGCTCTAGTTTCACATGCCATCCAAAATAAAATCTATCCTATTGCATTGTACAACTGATTTTGTTTTTCTCTTCCTATGCCCATTCCAACACCCACACATTCATGTCCACTGATACATGATTTAATAATAATCTATTGGCAAATCCGCTCTAGTTTCAAATGCCATCCAAAATAAAATCTATCCTATTGAATTGTACAACTGATTTTGTTTTTCTCTCCCTATGCCCATTCCAACACCCACACATTCATGTCCACTGATACATGATTTAATAATAATCTATTGGCAAATCTACTCTAGTTTCACATGCCATCCAAAATAAAATATATCCTATTGCATTGTACAACTGATTTTGTTTTTCTCTTCCTATGCCCATTCCAACACCCACACATCCATGTCCACTGATACATGATTTAATAATAATCTATTGGCAAATCCGCTCTAGTTTCAAATGCCATCCAAAATAAAATCTATCCTATTGCATTGTACAACTGATTTTGTTTTTCTCTCCCTATGCCCATTCCAACACCCACACATTCATGTCCACTGATACATGATTTAATAATAATCTATTGGCAAATCTACTCTAGTTTCACATGCCATCCAAAATAAAATATATCCTATTGCATTGTACAACTGATTTTGTTTTTCTCTTCCTATGCCCATTCCAACACCCACACATCCATGTCCACTGATACATGATTTAATAATAATCTATTGGCAAATCTGCTCTAGTTTCACATGCCATCCAAAATAAAATATATCCTATTGCATTGTACAACTGATTTTGTTTTCCTTTTCATATGCCCATTCCAACACCCACACATCCATGTCCACTGATACATGATTTAATAATAATCTATTGCCAAATCTGCTCTAGTTTCACATGCCATCTAAAATAAAATATATCCTATTGGATTGTACAACTGATTTTGTTTTTCTCTTCCTATGCCCATTCCAACACCCACACATCCATGTCCACTGATACATGATTTAATAATAATCTATTGGCAAATCTGCTCTAGATTCACATGCCATCCAAAATAAAATATATCCTATTGCATTGTACAACTGATTTTGTTTTTCTTTTCCTATGCCCATTCCAACACCCACACATCCATGTCCACTGATACATGATTTAATAATAATCTATTGCCAAATCTGCTCTAGTTTCACATGCCATCTAAAATAAAATATATCCTATTGCATTGTACAATTGATTTTAAACCAATTTCATAATCGTACATCGTATGTTTCCTTTCTATACTTCCTATGAGTTAATTTTAAAATTTTATTTTACAACTTACATCTCAGCGTTATATAAAGAAATAAGCTTCGAGAAATTTCAATAACAAAAGAGTCAAAATTTGTGCAAAATTAGGCTCAACTGACATAAAAAAAAATCTTTCTCAAATTAATCCCTAATTTAAATGTTTCAAGAAGTCTTATTGGCTAAAAATAAAAAATACAACATTCGCCCACGCATTTCTCAGAAAAATTCGCAACAGCTACTAACCCTTGTTGGAGCCGACTTCGTTGTTAAGAAATCTATAAATAGAAATAGCAAACGAATTTTTGTCGCATTTGAGACTCACAGACGCGAAAGATACACACAGAATTATGTGCCGCCAAAGAAGCAAACTTCCTTTATGAGAGATTAGAAAAATTTACACAACAAACTTTTTCACTCAATATCTTTCATAGAAAAATCTTTTGTATAAGTTAAATTCAACCTTTTTAATCAAAGGCAGACAACTTTTAGACATTGAACATTTCCGAAACAGCAAAGAACTTTTTTTCTCTAAAATATACCTTTGCACACATCATGACAAACAAAGAAATTGTAAATTGTGTATATAAAATTTAATCTGTTGTTTCAAACATGTATTTTTTGTCGTGATTGAATATCGTTACCATTTGGCTATTTCTTATAATTTATGTTTGTGGATATTGCATATTTTATTTGCAGCACAATCTTAAATATTCACGCAACCTTCTTAGATTCACTACAAGAGTACCTGGAAACCACGATGAATATTCAAGAAACAAAAATGCATTTTTACACTGTGAAATTCTGAGAAGAGATAGCTGTTCACTTCAAAGTCCACACAGCAGTGAACATACATACGAGAAAGCTGTTGAACGTGTTATCCAACCTTTTAGTTTTAACAAAACAAATCTCAATTTGCTGTTAAAAATTGCCGCAAAGCATTGTTGATTTATAAGATAGAACGATCTTTTATAACATGGCTCTCTAGTTTGTATTTAGATAGATTGTTATTTTGAAATTATTTTGGTTGAATTAGCATGGAATTAAACATATAAGCTTCAAGAAAGAATTTTCAATTTTTAATGCATTTTAAACATTATCGGGATGTTTTGGTATTTTTTGTTGGTACCTAAATAATCAAATTTTTCTTTATATGATTTAAAAACAAGACTCCAAAATAAATCTCCACAAATGTATATTAGAAATTATTTACATACAAAGAAATAATCACACATAGAAATAGAATCAATCAGAAATATTAATGCGATTATTGGCGATATACATCGCTAGTAGTATAATGTATGCATTAATACTGTTAATCCATAGAGTGAAGTGATCCTCGTCTATAAAATTGATGTCTGTAGTTTCCAGTTTATGTGTTCTTAAAATGCTAGTACTTATGAATAGTCTTCTATTCATCATCAGGCATGTGTTTTTTTTTGCCTTATAAAATCAAAAACTTGAAGACGAAATAATTGTTTGTCGACCGAAAGATTATTTATTTAGAAATTATTTGCATATGTGAGTGATACCCGCCTGTGTGTTTCCAAAATGTGTTGTGATTGTGTATGTTCTGGAGACTATATCAGTTGAGTCAGTGTTTTATTTACGTTGAAAAAGAGATTGAGATCTGCAATAAATTGCTATGACTTACTTATTTTTGAGTCGACGGCTGTTGAATAATTTCCCATCTAATAATACCTGTTGTTAAGCCAGAGTGGGACTAAACAGTGTTCAACGTTTTTTTTTACAGTGTTCTGGAAAGAGTTGAAAGTCGACTTCTTCGTGATTTAAGTGGAACTTTTGTGTGTTGCTGGCTTTGTGTGTGTGTGTGTGTGTGTGTGGTCCGTGTCCGTTTCTTTGTGAATATTAGGGCGATGTTCGGAAGAAAATAAACTGTGTTTTCTGTGCTTCTGAAAGTACCATCATTTTTAGATTGTTATTTCAAGCTTTTTAGAATAAAGTCGGCATATTTTTCGTTTGGCGAAAATTTTCCTTTTTGAAACTGAAACACAATATTTCGTTTATTTTTTGTAGATCACGAAGACTTTGAATGAATCAATCATTACTTTTAAAAAGTTAATTCTTGAATACGTTCTGTCACATGTTGATTTTTAAGAGTGTAAGAAAAACCAAAATACATAATTTTTTTGCATATGTGACTTTCCAGTACTTACTACCAGACGCTGGGATTGAACTGTCTGATCTTTTATTTTGGCTGTGTGCTTCTTACGCATATGACGATCACGAGAGTGGTATTTTCAGTCTAAATAAAAAATAACCTATAAAATAATTATAATTTATCTAAAACATACAATGTTAATTCATTCATTTTGTTCATTCACCAAAATAAGTAGAATTATTCATTACGTTAACAAAATATCCTTGATTTTACGAAATAATTCAGGCAACAAGTTTAAATAAAAACTTCTGTAACGAAGCCAAAATACCTAATAAAAAATTGGCTTGAATACAATTTGATGTTTGCAACTTTGTGTATGTAAGGCTCAAATTCATGTTGTAAAAAATAAACGGCAAAATGGAGCCTGACGAATCATAAAATAATATTATATACATGTATAAAATTTGGTTTTCAAAACATGTCAGAAAAGAAGTTCAAATGTGATGATCTGAAACCCCGCCTCTACTTCTTCACTATCATAAAATTTGCGAACAGTCGTGGTTTAACTTGATACATTTGTGATATTTTTAACCAATGGGGAAAGTAAGTTACAAATCGAATCTCGGAATCGATTTGCAACTGTATAAGAAATCTTCCTTGTCAAATAAGCAGAAGTGATTCAGCATTCACCTTTTTTAAAAGAATTTTATTGTACTTTTTATTTATTTTAATTTTAAAATATTTTTAATATTTAAAAAAAAAAATTTCTTTTTATTTATTTTAATTTTTATTCCTATAAAAACTTATTATGATTATATATTTTTATACGGAAGTTTTTTATTAAGTGCCTTCTATCTTCTTCACTTTCATAAATTTAAAAATCAGAATAGTTAAATGATCTCATTGTTTGCATTCAAATATTTTATGACATCAAGTAGCTCTAAGTAAGACAATAAAATGAATGAATTTAAAATTATAATTTAATTAGTTTTTAATTAATTTCCTTTCTATACTTTTAATATCGTTTTCCATCTAGGGGGACAATTTAGGAACTCTCCTGTTTTGAAAACTGATGCTCGAGCAATGGAAAACGTACAGAGCTGGCTTCTGACAGGCAACCAAGCGGAAACGTCAAGGAACATGTACGTAACATTTTTGAATAAACGTCTCTCTATGTGTGTGTGTGTGCGCGCGCACGCGCACTGTAATCATTTCATTTTTAGCAAATTCTGTTGATTTAATAATGCTTAACTTTACTAATTTTCGTTAGAACAAAAATCTCTTGGAGAAATATTGGATTTTAAGAGGTTTTTAATTTTGATCTTTCTTCTTAACATTTAACAAAAAACTGCATGAAAAAAGAGATTGCGATATACAATGTTCAAGTCATATTGCGTATATCCAAACTATTTTTGAGTTAGGAACAAACTGTTCTTTTACACCGCTTATTCGCAATCTTTGTTCTGTTTGTGTTCAGAAATTACAAGCCTTCTATTTTCAAATACTTTTTGAAATTACATTTGATTTGAAAATAGAAAGTTTTATTGATCGTGAAATTAGAGATATTTTCGAGGTTGAAAAAGAGATATCAAGTCCAGCCACTTAATCCTGACTTTTTGTATGAAAATTTTTTCATCCTGTGAAAATTGAAAGGTAAGTTGGACGAACCGTCATGGATTTCCTTTAAAAGCAGGGACTTTCAATTCTTCGCTAAAAAAAGAGCATACCCTAAGGAAAAAAAAGACCCCAACCTTGATAAATAATTTCATATCATCTAATGTTTGTTTTAGGTATCTTCAGTAATTCGCATGATAAAAAAAGGTCCCAAACTTAATAAAAACTAAGTTTTATTGTGAAAAAGTTCGTTATTAATAAGGAAGAAAGACCAAAGTATTTTTAATTATTTTTTAAAAATTTTTATTCCCTTCTAGCACGTTTGAAATTTCGGTTGAAAATCTTGTCTTTTTTTACGTCAGCGGTTGCGTGATAAGTAGTGCTTTTTTTTTTTCAGTTGAAAATTCGTACAAAAATCAAATAATTGCTGGATTTTAATGAAACTTTCAGAACTTATTCACAAATCAATGAAATTATTTTAGAAATGTTTGGTTTTTAGAAAGTCATGTTAATTTTTTTTTCTTTACAACTGTTATCCCTCTTACTTAATTTTATGAAAACTCGATGTATCTCTGTAATTTAAGATTTTTTTTTTACTTTTTTTACAAATATTCAAAAAATACTTTAGTTTTTCCTCTGAGTAATAATATGAACATTTAGACGATAAAAAAACTTGTTTAATCAAGTTTGGGGCCTATTTTTCATCATGGGATGCTCCTTTTTTTTTTCTTCTTTAGCGAAGCATTGAACATATAACAAGAAAGACCAAAGTATTTTTTGATTATTTATTTTTACATTTTTTTTTTACTCCTTCCTAGCACGTCCGAAATTTTACTTAAAAAATCTTGTTTTTTTTTTGTTTTTTACTCAGCGAAATTGCCATAAAACTGATCATGTTAGCCATTTTTGAGAACTTTGTAAACAAATTTAATTCTCAGTTTAAAAATCTTGTAAAATTCAATTCCACGTTTTTGAAGAAAAGTTATTTTAGGAAAATTAGAAAATTTAAAATTTACTTAATGTAATTAGAAACGAACATTAGCAGAACAAATTTAGTTGAAAATAAGTGAAGCATGTCTAACCGTGGTGATCTGTTGTGAATTGACAACTAGCGTCAGTGCAATTTAACGGACGGAAGGACAGAAGTGATAGTATTTTCGAATTTTAAGTGAACCGGCTTATTTAACAAAGTAATTTTTAAGAAATTCAATACTTTCAAATGTATACTTTATTGTTTTGTATTGTTTTGTTTTTTTTCTTGCGTACTTTTTTAACGAAGGTATGTCCAAAGCCTGAACTGTTTCCGTCCCTAAAATTGAATCTAAAAAAGAAAGAAATTAATAATTGCAGCATGTCTCTCACTGAAAAACAATAAATTATTTATATTTAGAAATGAAATGAAAATATTTAGTGAAATAGGATTTAAAAATAGAAAATTTAAAATTTTGAAAGTGCGACAAATATGGTCAGTCAGAGAATTTGATAAGTGTTAGAAGAAAAACAAAGCAATTTCTTAAGGCCTTTCTCTTAAAACACGTGACCTATTATTTCTGAACAGTGCAGCCATAGTTTTTAACTAATATAATCACAAAATTCCACAGAAGTGGAGTTTTCATAAAATTAAGCGGAGTGAGGTAAAAGATGTAAAAACAAATATTTTTACCATGATTTTCTAAAAAATAAATATTTCCAAAATATTTTCATTCCTTTTTTAATAAGTTCTGAAAGTTTCACTAAAAAAGAGCAATTATTTAATATTTGCAAGAAATTGCAAAAATGTGTTTTTCAACTAAAAAAAAAACGAATGCTAAATATTAGATGACCGCTGACGTAAAAAAAAAAAAAGGAATTTAACCAAAACGAGTTTTAAGGGTTTTCCTTCCTTTCAGCGAAAATAAAAACTTTATTGTCTGCTCCACCATACTTAATTCTGGACACGCTCGCCTGTTGATCAAATGTTAATAAACCGATTAACATGTCAGAAAAACAAGACCACATAGTTAAGAAATGTTTGTATACAACATTTCAAATTCACGGTTTTATAAATGTTGAAAAATAAAATATATACTTCTGAAACGTTATTTGAGGAAAAATAGCAAATTTAAAGATAAATTAATCAGACTTGAAACAAAAAATCTGATTAATTTAAATTTAAATTTGCTAATTTTCCTCGAATAACATTTCAGAAGTATATATTTTATTTTTCAACATTTATAAAACAGTGAATTAATTTTTGTTTACAAATCTATCAAAAATGGCCGTTTTGATTGATTTTACTGAAAAAAAATCTATTCTATTCTGATCAATATGTTTTGTTTCAAATTTATCACAGAGTATTTTGCTCACTGGAAATAATAAATTTTAAATCTTTTAGCTTTCAATTAAACCTAAAATTAATACTTCAAGAAAGCTTTTAAAATTCATTTTAAACCTTAGCTATACTATATTAATATAGCTATTCAAGCTTAAGTCAATGTGAATTAAAAGAAATAATTTTAATTTTCAAATTATTTTTAAAACATTGGGATTTTCTCATCATTGTATCATTAATACAGAATTTTAGAAAGTTTTAAACATTTATGAGTTGGAATTTTTTATAATATGATGATAATCATTAAGTGAATTAATACTTTAGCTTACAGGAGAAAGTCTTTCAGAATAATTGTTGTTAATGTTTCATACATTTACCAACTACAATGTATTAAACTAAAATGAAAATGTTATTGATTATATAATATAAGTATGCCTATATGGAAACTGCCATGAACATGTACGTGTACTTAATAAAAATGGTCAGATATACATCATGGAATGGTCATCTGTTATTCTAATTTTAAATATATTAGAAGGTGGTTAAAATTTAGTGAAATAGAAATAAATATATGCAAAATGAACATGTATAAGCTTTTCAAACATGGTCTCTCATATATATAATTTTCTATAAGAGATTTGTTATTAAATGTAATTTTATTTAGGTTTGATTCTTATACATGATGACAAAAATGATTGTCTAAGGAAGAACATATGAACATAGATCATATATATATATAATTTTCTATAAGAGAATTGTTATTAAATTTAATTTCATCTAGGTTTGATTCTTATACGTGTTGACCACTAAAATAGTGACAAAAGTGATGAACGTAGGTCACACTTTAACGGATTTTGGGGTGGCAGGGTTGATATTTCATCGATTTTGATGATTTATCCAAGTCCAGAGTAGTGACACGTGTGTTTACAACCATCATTAAGGTAAGAGATTTATTTATCATTGAACTTTTTCTCAATACTCATCATAGCATCTTGTCACATTCCTCCACTCACAATGGACTGGAATAACACTCATGTTCAAACAGAAATGAACAGATTTATACTCTAAATCAAGTTATATTTCAATAGGTCACTCTGCAACATCAATGTAGGTGTGAAGATTAACTACTTACTAATTTGTGCTGAAAATGAGAGGCCAATAGACAAGCGAAGGTATGAAAGAACCTTAGACAATAACATAGAGCAATTTATGACCCTAATCTAGATTTTGAGTCTTCAGATACAAATTTTTACATTGTCACCCAGACACTAATAACCCAGCACATGTTTTCTTAAAAAGGTTCTGTCAGATGACCAAGCAATGGCATAGTTGAGGAAACCATCTTAGTCGATCTTTTTATATTCGGCATACACTTTAAGTCAATACACAAATCCTTACTAAAGGAGGGAAGAGACTTGATTATTACATCGGCCCTAAAAGTAGCAGAGACTGAAGAAACTACAATAAGATAAATAGAAGTGATTTGCACACCAAAAAAGGCAACCAGTACACACATGATCAAAATAACATGAGGAAAGAAAAAAGTAAATTTTGCAGGAGAAGCCATGAGATGGGACAATCTCCAGCAAAGAGTGGAAAATATGCATTAAATGTAAGACATTTTGCATGTATATATCTCACAAGTGAAAAAGGAAAAAACAGACATGAGAACCAAGGTGCATGCTACATTTAGACACCAAAGAAAGGAGGACAGGTGACGTAACATAGACACAGCAGAGGTGTGGTGATGGGTCCACTAATGAAGACGGTTATTTCCACATACTGTAAACAGAAACAAATTGCCACAAAATGCAAAATAGCTTTATTTACTGGAAATAGTTCATTTAATAGTTCATAGCTTTATTTACTGGAAATATTTTCATTTTTAAAAATTAATTTAAATGCAATTTGTGTGGAATTACCTTCCTACAACCGATATGAACTAAAAGAAAAATTAATTTCTGTATATAAATAAAGATTTCAGACATTTTAAAAACATTGACCTGATTTTTTTGTCCTTCACTGACTCCTCAAATCATTATTATAATCTCTTAAAAATTCAATATTTACGCTAAAAATATCTTTAAATTTCATTTCGTAAATTTGTGGATGAATTGGATTTTAAAACTGTTAGAAAAATTTAATTTTTGAGTTTTATTGAATTATTTTTCATGAGATTTAGAACAAATTTTCGACATGTTCATCCTTGATATTGCATAATTTGTTTTTACTGATATAAAATTGTCAGAGATTTTTCTCTGTATAAATGTAAAAACATTTGAAGAATAGCTCTCCATATTAAAAAGTATACACAAAATATTGAAAAGAAGCATTGGGGAAACAGGCCCCATGGAAAATATTTCTGCAATAAAATAACTTATTCAGTATATAATTCATTAAAGACTGAATAAATACTGAAAATTCTTATCGAATTGAATAATTCACTGATTTTTGGCAAATATTTAAATATGAGGGGAGGTTGCAAATTTTGTTTTCATTTAAAAAAAAAAAAAAAAAAAAAAAAAAAATGAAACATCCATTTTGTAATATCTTGTCAGTTTGAAGTTGCCCATGAAGAAACAGTCATATTTTTTTATTATTATAAAACATATTTTGGTTTGAATTTTTTTAATTAATAATATTTTATAATAGATGTAATTTTTTTTTTTTTTTTTTTTTTTTTTTTTTTTTAGAAGTTTTAATTGGAGTAATTTATAAACTTTTTAAATTCTGTATTAATTTGTGCTGACCAAGTGATGTTATTAAATTGAAACTGTTTATTAATCAAAAATGGAAAAAGTCATTACAATTCAAATTAAAAAGAAATTGTAATTTGCATAATTTTTTTTTTTTTTTTTTTTTTTTTTTTTTTTGATTATCAGTAAAATCTATCAATTTGTCCATCTTGACAAATCTGTTGATATAATTCTCTGTTTTCAAAAATTTTTTAAATGTAAAACATACTTTTCTGAAACATTGAGAAATATAAGTTGTTTTCAAATTTAATTAATCTGAATTGAAACAAAATGTTACTTTTAGTTTAAAATATGGCAGAAAAATATATTTTTTAACATGGAGAGCTTTTTTTTTATGTGTTGAGTGATTTAGTGACAGCCTGATGTTTAGGATTTTTTAAGTGATGAGGAGTGAACTGTAAGAAATTGCTTGATGACTGCAACATGAATGCTTTATTTATGTAGTTTTTGTCTTGTAACTAATCAGTCCACAGAATGCAAGTACTGTATAGATTTTCCAATTACTTTAGATTACAGGAGAAAGTATTTCAGAGGTATAGTTGTTGCTAATATATCATATATTTACCTGTAAACTACAATGAAATTTTTACTGATCATGTAACATAGGCATACCTATATAGAAATCAATGTGAGTATGTTTACCTGCAGATAAGAAAGATGGTCAGATATGCATCATGGAATTGTCATTCTATTCTTAAAATAGATTTGAAGAGGACTTAAATTTAGTGAAAAAGTAATAAAAAAAATTATGAGCAAAATGAGTATGTATAAGCATTTTGAAAGATGATTGGTTATATATTCATCATAATAATCTAGAATTATGTATTAATTGTCCAAATCAAAAAAGACAACATAATTCTCTGTATTAAAAATCTTTCAAAAATAAAACGTACTTTTCTGAAACATTGAGAAATATAAGTTGTTTTCAAATTTAATTAATCTGAATTAAAACAATTACTTTTAGTTTAAAATATAGCATAAATGTATTGTTTTCAAATGGAGGCTTTGTTTTGGTGTGTTAAGTGATTTAGTGACAGTCTGATGTTTAGGAAATTTAAGTGAGGGGAACTGAACTGACAGAAATGACTTGATAAATACAACATGGACGCCTTATTTACATAGTTTTCATTTATCTTGTAACTGACCAGTCCTGGGAATGCAAATACTGTATAGCTTCTCCAATTACTTTAGCTTAAAGGAGAAAGACTTTCAGAGATATAATTGCTGTTAATGTTTCATATATTTACCTGTAAACTACAATGAAATTGATCATGCAACATAGGCATATGTATATAGAAATCACCATGAACGTATATTTATGTGTAGCTAAGAAAAGACAGCCGGATATGCTTCATGGAATGGTCATTTGCCATTGTAATCTTAAAATAGATTAGAAGGGGTTTGAAATTTAGTGAAAAAGTATTAAAAATTATGAGTAAAATGAACATGTATAAGTTTTGAAAGATTATCTGTTATATATTTATCATAATTATCCATAAATATATATTAAGCATAAGAACAATACACACAGCTGAACATGATTAAGAGTTACTTGTACTCTCTACATGCAATCTTCAAACTTTTAGTAATGTTCTGTTCATTATATGAACATTTATACCTGCTTGGCTAAATCAGGATGTTATTATAAGGGTAGCTTTCAAATGCAAACTATATACTCATTAAAATATGTACAAGATGCAATGGGTAAATTATTATTTTATATTTTTAATTTCATGCATGAAATTACCTCACTTTTGATTTTGTTGACTGCACAGTATAGTGGGGTCAGTTGGGCCTCATCTGTGAGAAAAAGATCACCATGACACAATTCAGTCTGTCAGAAGTTTGGAAATGGCATGCTGTTATGCATTGCATTTGTGCTGGGAGCTCAAATACAAAGATTTCAGAGGGTTTGGGTGTTAATCTGAGGACAGAATTCGGAAAGAGTTGAATGATATATCCAATCAGCATCATTATGTTTGGAGTGATCACACATGATGGCAACATTATGCCTCCATTCATCTTCCCACACATCCTTATACTCAATGAAGAGGTCTGCATCAAGAGCCTTGATGAGGTAGTGGTTTCCTGGGTCAAGAGGGTGGCTGCTGGAAGACCTATTTCTAGCAACAGGAATTTGCACCATGCCACACAAGCAGGAGAACAATTTCTGTCAGACAATTTCTGCTACCACATCACCCCTTACAGCTACAGGCCAGCTAAATCTCCAGATTGAAATCCCCTTGATTATTGTGTGTAAGGTGCAGTTGAGTAACATCAAAGATGAACTGAAGGCAAGGATTATCATTGTATTCACCAACTTAAAAAAGGAGACCATCCAGAAAAGTTGCAGGGGATTCTGAAGTCATCTGGAGGGCGTGGTTGAAACCAATGATTTTTTTTTTTTTTTTTTTATTGACTAAATTTGCTGTTTAGTATCTGTCTATAATTTTGAGATGAGGTATTATGTACACTATTTACATTATTCAGACTATTGTCCTCATCTTTGTTGCCATAGTTAGATCCAGTGATAAGACCCAAAGAGTGTGAGTTCAATACCTGGTTAAGGTGGTGGAGAACTTGGAGAGGGGAATTAACAGAAGATAACTGATATCCATTAGACATGGCACGTGGAACTAGAACAGTCTACTCCAGTGATCAAAATAAAGGGTTCAGTTCGACATTCCAACCAACCTGAAGAAGTCCGGAGTGTACAATGGCCAAAACATTGTGATAAATATACTGTTTAATATTTTAAGATATGTTAGTGTTATTTTCATTTTTGTGTAATTTAGACAACAATTTATCTGTTGCACACACTACACAGTTGTACATCTTTTAAGCAATAGTCAAACAACTTCATCCAGGAAACCGTCCAATTTTTCTCCTTTTTCAGGGCATTTAACAATACCGAGTTTCACCAGAAGCTGACTCATGCCACCTTCCTCATGCTAGCACTGTGTCTCTATGTATTCTTCTGCCATGTTGGATGCAGACAAAATAAGTCAAAACAAAATTAATGGCTATTGTGCCATAACCATGACTTGTCATAGGTTGGGACTGTCATAACCCTGGGAGGTACTGTATAAGCTTTTTAAAAGTTGATCTGTTATATATTTATCATAATAATTCAGTGTACATATGGCAGAACAAGATTAAAAATAATTTATGCAATCTACACACAGTCTTCATTTTTTGGGATACTGCTCTCCTCTGTGATATACAGATTGAAACCCATTTGCTTAATTTCGCTATGGCCACAGATCAAAAGTACAATAAATCCCCACTATTTGAGGAAAAGAAACTCCCAAACTCCAGAGTATGTACAATACGCCAGGTCCCAATAATCTCTCTAGTGTTGTATAACATAGCGAATAACAGCTTAAGGAGTATAGTAAAATGATATATCGGAAAAAAATGCTCAATGATGCAATGACACATGATATATATATGATAATAATCTGGTTTGCACATGTTCAACCATGGCTAAGAATTTCTTATATAGAAAATTGTTATCCATATATATATATATATATATATATATATATATATATATATATATATATAATAATTGTTAGCCATATATATATGAAATTGTTAGCCATATATATATGAAATTGTTAGCCATATATATATGAAATTGTTAGCCATATATATATGAAATTGTTAGCCATATATATATATAGGAAACGGTTAGCCATATATATATAGGAAATTGTTTGCCATATATATATATATATATAGGAAATTGTTAGCTGTATATATATATAGGAAATTATTAGCTATATATATATATATATATATATAGGGAATTATTAGCTATATATATATATATATAGGGAATTGTTAGCTATATATATATATATATATATATATATAGGGAATTGTTAGCTATATATATATATATATATATATAATTTTTTTTTTTAAATATTAAAAAAAATAAGAAAATTATAAGTTCTATGGATTGTATTCACCACTGTTTTTTAAAAATGGAAATAAAAGCTAAGAACTCTGAATTATAATCTCACTGTTCTTTCCTATTATATATATATATATATATATATATATATATATATATATATATAACTGAAGGGTTTTTTAATTTAGTAAAAGAAATGTCATGAACGAAATGAACATTTAAGTTTTTTTTTAAAAGATATATATATATACACACACATACATGTTTCATTAAAGATGACAGACAAGATACTGCAATTAGCTTTCTATTTAATTATTCTCATGTTCAAACAAGTGTTTTCGTTTCTGGGCACTCAGTGTGTAGAAACTGTCCAAATGTTCTGTAATTCCAGGCACTTTCTGATATACATGTAGCCATTATCAAGGATCATTTTATTTTTGCTTTTTAACAGGGTGTATGGGTTGTCTGTATTTTTCTAGAGTTAAAGGAATGTTTTATTTTCCAAACGCAGTACATGGTGGCCATATTCATAGTTAATATTATTGTGTGTTGGATTTTTCTTTTTTATTATTAAGGCTTCTATTATTTTTAATCCTTTTTTACATGTAGATGAAGTTATGTTTGCACTTTCTACTAGTATGTTTCGGATGGAGTCTGACAAGTTTGTGCATGTTTCAATGGGTTCTAATAGAGCTGTGATCAGGCAGGTGTAATGTAAGACATCTAGATAGGCATGAAGTTGTGTGATCGATGTAATTATGAATTCAGTTTGATCAGGAACACAATTCCTTAAATGGCATTTGAACTCATAGATAATGTTCGTTCTTTGTATTTTTGATTTTGCTGGCGTGTTGTTATTTTTGAGGATAAAGTTAACTGTTATAATTTTTTTGTAATGCATAATTTGATTTTTTTGTTCAGGTCAATTGGGGTAGTGTATTTCTTTATGATATTTCTAAGTGAAGATTCATCTTGTTCATCGTTGATGTACATATGTTTTTTGTAGAAAATATTTGTTATTTCACTAACATTATTATTTACTTTGGGAAGAAATAGTCTAATTTGGTGGTCTATAAGGTGGTTAGGTAAGCCATTGTTAACTGACCACGGCTCCATTAGAACCCATTTAAACACACACACGCAAACTTACCAGACTCCATCCGAAACATACCAGTAGAAAATACAAACATGCTAACCTCATCCACATGTAAAAGAGAGCTTAAAAAAATAATGGAAGCTTTAATAATAAAAAAAGAAAAAGCCAACACTGAATAATATTAACTACAAACACAGCCACAATGTGATAACTGTGTTCAGAATATAAAACATCCCTATAACTCTAGAAACATATACACAACTGATACACTCAATTAAAAAGCAAAAATAAAATCATCCTTGATAATGGCTAAAAGTATTGCCAAAAGCACTTGGAATTACAGAACATTTGGACAGTTTCTACACTCTGTGTCCAAATAAGAAAACACTTGTTTGAACACAAGAAAAATTAAATAAAATGCTTAATCACAGTACCTTGCCTGTTGTCTTGAATGAAATGTGTATAAATGAAGGATTGCTACCTAAATACAAAATATATATATATATATATATATATATATATATATATATATATATATATATATATGAATGTTTTTTTCCCTAAGAGATATGAGGTACAGTTTCTTGTGAATCACTCATTGTAACATTTGAGTTTAATTATATATGGATAAGGCTTCAGTTGATATCAATATATAATATCAATGTGCAAATGCAAAAAAGAATATAGTATAAATTAAACTGATTGACTTTCTGATGGTATGTTTATCTGAAAATGTTCTAATAGTAAATTTCACATTAAAAATGTTCCTCATTGAGATTACTTGAATTGTATTGCCTGTCTTTTTCTCATGGAAAGATTGGTGCATGGTGAAAGCATTTGTGTAGCATTGTCAATTTCTGTGAATTCTTTAAGAGCACTTTCTTTCAGTCGACAATATTTGCTCAAACTTTTGTGGTTTATGATAGGCCTTCCTTTTTAAAAATGAACAAAATTTGTAAATTCAAATGAATTCAATCCAGGTTGATACTGCAGAATATTCATGTTCCATTTTCTATGTATAATGGTTAAGTCATACAATATGTCCACTGAGCATGGAAAGCAGAATGACAACAATTTATGTTACCAAGTACAATATATAAAAGGGGATGAGGCTAAAATGGCTAAAACATAGTGAATTTAGAACCCAAAATGAACATGTTAGTTTAGTTATAGTGGTATACAATATAGTTTATGCCATAAAATACAATAAAGATGAATTTACAGGACTTCCAAGAGAAACACAGAAAAGTGTGAGGAACATAAAAATTTTGTTTTCTAACAGGTTAGAATTTTCTTGGTTCTAATGTGCAACCTAACTTCTGTTAGAAAAACAATATATTTAAATTATAAATTACAAAGCAAATTCTCAGGAAGTAAAATTAAAAATGGGATTTAATTTCATTCTAGATGGCATTTAAAACTAGAGCATAATTGATATTTTAACACAATTTTTTTAAAAATTTGAAAATGCATTTTTTATAAATTTATATGGTGTGTTTTCTTACTCTGGTGCTCACTTAATATATTTTTTCTTAGAAGCATGAAAAAATCGATTATTTCCACTATTGATGGGAGTTGGGAAATGCAAAGTTGGTCTTGGCCTTCCTGCTAACTTGGAGCATGTCCATATAAATTTTGGTGAAAATCCGTCAAAAATTGCGGCTTTGTATTCATTACACACACACACACACATCCTGCCTTTTATAGATAGATTATGCTCTGGTTTTAAATGCCATCCAGAATAAAATTAAATCCTATTTTTCATTTTACTTCCTGAGAATTTGTATTGTACTACTGATTTCACTCAAAATGAACTATTTATCAGTCTTTCTGCTCAGTTTGTTAATTTTCTGCTGTTCCATTGTCCATTGAAATTTGAATTTAGCATGTATCTGGCATAATATCGTACATGGTTTTGAATTCAAAGTTGTCCTTTTCCTAATCTAGAACTTAGCTTGCAAATTTTGTATTTTTATTCCTATGCCCATTCCAATAGCCACATATTCATGTTGACTGATGCATGATTTAATAATAATCTGGTGGCAGATTTTCTCTAGATTTAAATGCCATCCACAATAAAATTAAGTCCTATTTTTAAATTTATTACCTGAGAATTTGCCTTGCACAAATTATTTCAGCCAAAATAAACTGGGTAATGTGTCAGATTTGAAAAAAAAAAAAAACTATTCATCCGTCTTTCTGCTTTCATTTCTTTGTATTCAAATGTCTAGATGATCACTAATCCATATTATATTTAATGAATATATAATATTACATTTTTTACAACATTGGGTGCTGTTTTAAAAAATACCTGAAGATCTATTTTTCATAAACCTGTGGTGTTTTTTTTTTAATCTGAAGTTCACTTAATCTATTTTTAATTTTTCAGTTTGTATCTTTGAGAGTACCTGAAACAGTAGTGAATATTCATGAGAAAGAAGGCATTTTTACACCGTGAAATTTGTGGATTAGTAGTAAACTGTACATCGACACATGATATATTTAACAGAGCATGCAGAGAGAAGAAGCCATTTCATATAAAACCTGTGGTGTTATATTTTCTACGAATTGAAATCTCAAAACAAATATGTAAACTCACACTGGCCAGAAACGTTTTCATTGTGAAAGCTGTGGATTCAACTTTCCTTGAAATGCAGATCTCAGGAAATAAGATGTTAATACATACCAGTGAGAAATGATTCCACTGTGAAATCTGTGTTTGCAAAATTCAAGTCTCAACAGACACCTGCATAATACCATACATGGTTTTGAATTCACAGTTGTTTTTTTCCTAATCTCGAACTTAGCTTGCGGATTTTATCTTTGGTGTAGGAGGAAATGACGTATGTCATTAATGATTGGTCACTTGTAAGATCAGCAGCAGCAGTTACTTAATGTGTTCATTTGTTGCATGCTTGGCAGATTTTTTTTTTTTTTTTTTTCTTTTTTTTTTTTTTATTTCAGGTTTGCCTGCCAGAATTGTACTGTTTCGGTAGGGTCTCTTGGGTGAACAAGTATGATGTTGCATGACCTGAAACTTGTCATGACCCTAAGCCATAACATCTCTTCCGAGGCGATCATGTGCACTTGGAGTGTTTTCATGACAAATTCTGTTCCATTGCCCATTCCAACAGCTGCATATTCATGTTGCCTGATACGTGATTTAATAATAATCTAGTGGTGGATCTGCTCTGCTTTTAAATGTCATCCAGAATGAAATTAAGTCCTATTTTTTATTTTTTGAATAACGTGTCAGATTTAAAAGCTATTCATCCGTCTTTCTGCTTTCATTTCTTTGTATTCAAATGTCTAGTTGATCACTAATGCCTTTAAATTAACAATTTATGTATTATATTTAATGAACATATAGTAGAATTTACATTTTTTTATAACATTGGGTGCTGTTTTAAAAAATACCTGAAAATGCATTTTTCATCAACCTGTTTCATAACTCTGTGTGGTGTTTTTTCTTAATCTGAAGCTCACTTAATGTATTTTTAATTTTTCAGTTTGCATCTCTGTGAGTACTTGAAGCCATAATGAATATTCATGAAAAAGAAGGCATTTTTGTACTGTGAAATTTATTGATTAGTACGAAAATGTACATTGACACATAATATATTTAACAGGGCATGTAGATGGAATAAACCATTTCCTATAAAACCTGTGGTGTTTTAGTTTTTATGAATTCAAATCTCAAAACAAACATAAAAACTCGCACTGGCCAAAAATGTTTCCACTGTGAAAGCTGTAGATTAAAGTATTCCCAACATTTAGGTCCTAACAGACACATGTTAACAAACATTTGAGACAAACCATTCAATACTCACACATCCATGTCTACTGATCGTTTAATAATATTCTGGAAGCAAATCTGTTTTAAATGCCATCCAGAATAAAATCCTATTTTTCATTTTACTTACTTCATTTGCATTGAACAAATGATTTCAGTCAAAATAAACTGCAATAATTTTGTCCGATTTAAACACTAATTAATCACTCATTCTGCATTCATTTCTTTGTATTCAAAAGTCTAGTTGATGACAAATCTCTTTAACAATATATTTTCATTACATATTTTTATTTGATGATACTTGAAAATGCATTTTTATAAAGCTATTTCGTAACCCTATGTGGTATGTTTTCTTAATCTAGTGTCACTTAATATATTTTTTCTTTTTCAGTTAGCGTCTTTGAGAATATCTACAACCATGGTGAATATTCATGAGAAAGGAGGTATTTTTACTCTGTGAAATTTATGGATTAGTGCTAAAATGTACATCAGCACGATATATTTCACAGAGCTTCTAGAGGGAATAAACCATTTCATAAAAAAACCTGTGGTGTTATAGTTTTTATGAATTCATATCTCAAGACAAACATAAAAACTCGCACTGGCCAAAAATGTTTCCACTGTGAAAGCTGTGAATTAAAGTATTCCCAAAATTTAGGTCTCAGCAGACACATGTTAACAAAAACTCGAGATAAACCATTCTACTGTGATAACTGTGGATATGTTTCCCCAAAAATCATCTCTCAAACAACGCATGTTAGCACAGACTTTAAAAAAACCTTTCCAATGTGAAATTTGTGGATTTAGATCTTCCCAAAAATCATCTCTCAAACGACACATGTTAACACACTCTGGAGAGAAGCCATTCCACTGCAATATCTGTGGATTTAAGTGTTCTCTAAATACATCACTAAAAATGCACATGTTAACGCACACAGGAGAGAAACCATTCCACTGTGAAATCTGCGGATTTAAGAGTTCCCAACAATCATCTATGAAATCACACATGTTAACACACAGTGGAGAGAAACCTTTTCCCTGTGAAATCTGTGGATGTAAGTTTTCCCTTAATGCAAATCTCAAAAGGCACATTATGACTCACACTGGAGAAAAAACTTTCTACTGTGAAATTTGTGGATTTAAATCTTCCCGAAATTCATCTCTCAAACGGCACATGTTAACACACAGAGGAGAGAAACCATTTCGCTGTGAAGTCTGTGGATTTAAATCTTCCCAAAGTTCTGATCTCAAAAAACATATGTTTACACACACAGGAGAGAAACCATTCCACTGTGAAATCTGTGGATGTAAGTTTTCCCAAAACTCACATCTCAAACATCACATGCCTACACACACAGGTGAGAAACCATTCTACTGTGAAACCTGTGGATGTAAATTTTCCCGAAATTCATCTCTAAAAAGGCACATGATAAAACACATTGGAAAGAAACCATTCCACTGAAATATGTTGCGTCTCATAAAATGTTGATTAGAAAAAATGTAAAAAAAATTTAAATACATTCAATATTTTTTTGGTCTCAAGTAATGAATTATTTTTTTTGTGGGGTAATTATCATGTTTTTAAAGAAATAAAATTTTTGCCATGCTGTTGTGAGATTTTGGCAATTAAAATTGCTTATACATATGTGACTTTTCAGCACTACCAGAGCCAGGGATAGAACTGAGCTGTTATCCTGGCCATGTGTCTCTTACATGTATAGGAAACAAAATACCATCATGTTTGGCCAAATAATAAAGCATATGATAATTCAACTAAAATATAATCTGACATTAAATCATTCATTTTCTTTATTCATCACAAGTGGGAAAGAATGATTTTAATGAACAGGAAAACAGTATGCAAATATAAATTTTATGAAACAGAAAAAAGAAAAAGGATTGAAATTGCTATACAATATTGATTTGTTATATTGTCTCTACCCAAAGTAAGGGAAAAATTGTTCTTTTACATTGATTATTGTAATTCTTTTTATTTTGACAACTTTAAATCAAAAAAACACTATAAAAAAGCCAGAGAATTAGCAAAAAGTGGCTTCAACGTGACATTTCATATGTGAGGCTCAAATTTATGTTGTAAAAATAAATGCCAAAATGAAGCCAAACAGATGAAAATAAGATACAGGTATAAAATTTGGTTTTCAAAACATATAAGAAAAGAGACTCAAGTGTGATGCTCTGAAAACCCACCATAATGAAATTTGCAAACAGGTGTGGTTTAAAGTGATGCATTTTGTGAAGTTTAACCAATAGGGAAAGTAAGTTACAATGCCATAGTATCAAATATCAGAAACAATTTCCAACTATTTATGAAGTTTTGCTTGTCAGATAAATAGGAGATCATTGACATTCCCAAAGGAATGTCGACTGGTTCTGGGAACTGGACTAAAAAAAATGAGTCAATGATGTATATGAAGTAACAGAAGAAAAAGAAATAAATGCAGAAAGAAAAGTTCTCTAGATTTACAGAGATATACAATTATTCTTCTATAGTTCTTTATGAAGGTTTGTCACACTATTTGAGATAATTTCCTATGAAATCTGTGGTATTTTCTATGAATTCAAATTTCAAAACATGAAAAGTCACATTGGAGAGAAAGGTCTCTACTGTCAAATCTGTGGAGCAAGATTTTCATTTAAATCATCAGTAAGAAAAACATGTTAACATAGACCAGACAGAAATGTTTCCACTGTGAAATCTATTTCAGTTTTTCCTTAAATTCACACACCAAACGGCACGTGCTAACACTCGTAGAGGAGAAACTTTTCCACTGTGAAATCAGTGGAAGTAGTGTTTCTCCCACTAAGGTAATAATCCTGGTTTTAAAATTTTTCTCAAGGTACAAGATTTATCTCAACTCTGTAAAACTGAACTATTGTTTAAACCGTGGACAATTTTTTTGTCAAAAAATTCAAATTGATCACTCCTACTTTTAGGCGGTTCAATTTTCATACTAAAGTGGTTTATTTATACTTTAAAATTTATTTTGGTAAACAAGGATAAACACAGGATAATCAAAATCAATTTTAATGATGTCATTCAGTCTTAGTCCATTCATCTAGTGACTACCTTGATCTTTGTGTTTCTGACACAAGATATCATAATTTTGATGGTGTCATTCAGTCTTAGTCTGATAGTTCCTCTTCTGTTGAGATCTGATTTATTTCTTCTTCTATTGAAACCATCCACAACACCTGAAAATCCAGATTCCACCATCCATGTGGTAGGGAAAGAAATGATGCTTGCTTCTACATATTGATAAATATTTGGGTGAGTCCTTTATCAATATGTAGGCACCTTCTTTGACACCTCTTCTTCTCAGTTTCACATTCTCTTTCCAGTTCAGCAACATTTCAGCCAACTCAACATTTTCATCTCCTAATTTTCTAGTTCTACAAACCAGAGTGGATAATCCGTCTTTATTAGTTTAGTGCAAAAATAATGTCGGTTTTTGACGTTAAAAATACGTCAAAAACCGACGTTATTTTTGCACCGACCTAATAATAGATCATTGTATCTTTTCTCAAAGTCTTCATAAAGATCTTTAGGATAGGAAATGCATGCAAGCAAGGCATTCTGATGTAGGTGCAGTGGTGTTGAAATTTTGAAATGATGCCAATTTTTTTTTCTCAATCTGTTTTTTTTTTTTTTTCCAAAATTTCAATTTCCCCATAATGCCTTTTAGCTTCTGGGCACAGGTGACTGATATGGTCCCAGTCCTTGCACCACGGTGATAGTCCAAGGTAGAACCAATAAAGAAGAACTCAAACATGGATATAGAATAACACAGATATATTACAAACAGGAATATATACAGAGAAGTAGAAAGTGTTAGTGTTATGGTCCGATTCCTTGTACCACGGTGATGGTCCAAGGTAGAACCAATAAAGAAGAACACGGATATGGAATAACACAGATATATTACAAACAGGAATATATACAGAGAAGTAGAAAGTGTTAGTACGAACAATCAGGTTTAGCATTAGGTTGATGCAAAAATAATGATGTAATAATGTCGTTTTTTGACGTATTTTTTAACGTCAAAAAACGACATTATTACATCATTATTTTTGCACCAACCTAATAGTAATTGTCTGAACGGGACTCTGTTTCGGACAGCCTCTGACTCGACTGACTGATGGACTTCACTCCAGACTTCAGACCGAACTCCCTGCTTCCTCTGGAAGGTCCCATAACAGTGACTAAATCTGATCTTCTACCTTGAATCTCTAAGCAGATTCACTGTTTTAAAAATATCACTCGGGTAGACTATTTTTGATTTAAACTCAGGAAGTCTTTCCAAAATTTCCTTACCTGTATCAGCTTTGCTTCTTGGCATTGTAGTAAGTCATTTGGGACTTGAACATGAGAAAGTTGATTAATGGCTCCCACAAATCCACTAGTCTTTCAAGGCTCAGGCCTTTTGGCAACCATCTTACTTCTGTGTGAAGAAATAGGGTTTTAAAATTCTCAACTTCACAGAATTGCACACTAAAAAAAATATATCATCCATTGAGTTTGATTTCTGCATGTATGACAGTGTTGAGTGCTTCTTGCATGTCTCCTCCAATATTCTTAATAACCAACAGCTGTCTGTAGATAATGCAATGGATATAAAAAATGTGAGGAGCAACTGATTTCATTCTAGATACAAAACCTTACACTTTTCCTGTCATGGCAGCAGCTCCATCTGATGCAGTGTTGATCAAATTAGTCAATGCAATATTCTTATCATTAAAATACTGCATTTCTTCATTGAATATATCCTCTCCGTTAGTAGTTTCAGGCAAACTTTTAAGGAATAACATTTCTTTCCTTCTATCATCTTCATGGCAGAATCTGGCATAGAAGGATATGTTATAGACAAGTGTATGGTTGCAAGAAAGAAATACGACAACAGCAGAAATAGATTTACGTGATTTATTTCAGTAGAAAAGTGTGGTTTTGGGACAGCTACCTTGTGGTATAGTTCATAAGCCGGCTGCCGATCTGGGTTGATCTCTCATAGTAGTTCTCACTGGTTGGTGTGGCGCTCCTCCTGCTGACTGCTCAGACTGACTGTGGCAGATCTCTTCTCCTGTTGACTGCTCTTGTACTTCCCCATGTGACCCCTTTTATGTCGATTTTTATGGCTTAACAGGCTCGAAAAACAACGCGAGTATAATTAGGAGGGAGGCATATTTATTGGTCAAAAAATAGAAACACTTTAAAATATTATTTTATTTTTCGACCGGAACTCGTGCGTCGGGCCTATGCGCAAACGGCGATAATGGTCATTTTGTGACGGGGCCTTGTCCCGTTCACATCCGGCTCTCGCTCTTGAGTATGTTAGTTTATTTGCCTGCAAGTCAGGCGAGATGTCTTATTTTATTTTATAACAGATAGCTCGGTTATGAATTGTGCTCTCATCAACCTGGATAGAAAACTTTGTATTTTGTAGAATTTCCACCTTTCCAACAAAATTAGACGTTTCATCCTGTCTTCTTGTAATAGTGTCAATTTGAAAGTAGAATTTTACTCAGAGTAGATGCATCTTTTCCCAGAACCTCATTTGCACAACCTATCATAGCAAGCTTGACAAGCTTCTCACCATAAACCTGAGGTGCTCCAACCTTGGCAATCATTTCAGAGGCCAAATAACTTGGTTTGAGTGTCTTTGCTTTTGAAGTATTCATCTTCTTTACAAAGTCGGATAGTTTGACTGGCTGTCTTTTCTTTTTTATTCGCGAAATATTAACCTATCTTTTTACTATTTTTGGTGCTGCTCCAGCTTAACTTTCTCCATGGTATTATTTGTCTAGATGGCACCATATTCAAGACACATAGGTTTGGAGTCTACAAAGCCAAACATGACAAAATCTTCTCTGTAATTCCTGTTTTGTCTTTTTACCAGTTGGTTCAGTCATTCTTACGACTGTTCTGAAAAAATAATACATACTTTATTTCTATAAATTAGAAATATCAACTTTATTATCAAAAAATATTGTGTAATGATCTATTGACATAGGAATAATTTTTTATATGAATAAAAAATTTATATATAGTATCTATAACATTTTAAAAATAAAAATAGCACTGCATAATACGAATGTAATTTCGAAATTTTCAAATATAATGGACATGTGTGTAATTAAACAAAAGATATTTTTTACTTCTTCAAAGTATGAATTATTTAAATACATTTTTGTGAAATGGCTACATTTTTTTATAGCTACGAATTTTTTGTGGACCACTAGAAATGCTATGTGGACCACCTGAACCACATTGAGAATCACTGGTCAAAACAAACCAGAAATTGTTTACTTTCTTAACTTTTGACAGTTGAATTAAGCGAATATTTTGTTGAAAATCTAATTCTTTTTTCTGAGCCTGTTTTCATTAGGTGCATGTTGAAATCATGTCACAGTACACATGTAGATGATATGTGTACGGAAATGGAATGTATTCCGGTAAAGCGATATTTTATATTTTTTCTTTTTATATAATTGAGTGACAAGTGAGAGAAATTATGTGGTTGATATACATGTGTGTGTGTGTGTGTTTGTTTGTTGGGGGGATAATCACCAAGGAGAAAGATATCCTCATGCTTGAGAACAAGGTCCCATTGATTCGTTGATACAGCATCCTGGGCGGAAAAGTGAGAGAAGATAACATTGACATGAAATGTCCATTATTCAGATTATTGTCCTCATCTTTGTCGCATATTTATTACAACGTTTCGGCCATTGTACACTACAGCCTTCTTCAGGTGGTTGGGATGTCGAACGGAACCATTTATTTCGCACACTGGGGTAGAGACTGTTCTAGTTTCACGTGCCATGTTTTTTTTGTTTTTTTTTAATGGATGTCAGTTATCTCCTGTTAATTTCCCTCTGAAAGTTCTCCACTGCCTGAACTCACACTCTTTGGGTCCTGTCACTGGATCTAACCAACACCTTTATCCACTGTGCCATGTGTCCTAAAGGGAATAACTGATAACTGACATCCATTAAATAAAAACAAACAAACAAACATGGCATGTGAAACTAGAACAGTCTACCCCAGTGAGCGAAATAAATGGTTCAGTTCGACATTCCAACCACCTGAAGAAGGCCGGAGCGTACAACGGCCAAAACGTTGTAATATGGCGTCAAAGATGAGGACAATAGTCCGAATAATGTAAATAATGTACATAATACTTCATCTCAGAAATATAGACAGATACGAAATGTCCAATTTTTATAACTGCTTGATGTTGCCCTTTTACGACTTCTTTGTGAAACTGGCGCGTGGGTTATCCCCACATAGTTTTGCTGCAAAACTATGTGGGGATAACCCACACGCCCAACATAACTGTAATTAAAACTTATCTTGTCTCAAAGTTAAGTGCACAATAGAAAAATTTTGGCTGGTTGTTTTGTAAATTTTATGTTCTGTATTATTATTTTCCATATCATTTAATAAATTCGATTAAATGTTTTCACTTTTCTAGTTTCTTTTTTTTTTTTTTTTTTTTTGTTTCTGCTTTAGTTTTCCTTTGGTTCTTATTTTGTTCGCAAGAAACAGCAAGTTTATCCACTAGAAATACCGATATGAAACACATTATTTGATTTCAGATTTATTTAGAACAAAATCTACACTTTTATTAAAGGTATATCTGAATATTAAAAAAAAATGGAACGTTTTAAGGCCATTTTCGAGTCAATTTTGTTTTTTTTTAAATAATTTTATTTTACTTTTTCATTCCTACAAAAATTTTGATTTTTTTTTTTTTTTTTTTTTTTTTTTCATACGGAAGTTTCATTATTAATTCCCTTCTTTTTTCTGTTTTAAATTTTAAAGTCAGCTTATTTTTTTGTTAACTATTCTATCATTGACTGCAATTCAATATTTTATGACCTCAAACTGATAAAAAAAAAAAGAAAAAAATACAAGTAAAAAATACTAGTTTTTAAATTCATTTCCCTTAGGTACCTCCACAAATTCACTAAAAAATTAGCATATGATTAAAAAAAAATGCTTAAGTCTTCATAAAAACAAAGTTTCATCATCAAAATCTTTATTATTTTATTTATTATCAAAAGGAATGACCACCAAAGTATTTTCGGATTATTAAATTTATATTTTTTTATCCTTTTTAGAACGACGAAATTTTGGTTAAAAATCTTGTTTTTTAAAAATATCATTGCGATGAAAGACATCAAATAATTGTCGGATTTTATACATTTTTTTTTTTTAAATTAGGTTGGTGCATAACTATCAGGCGGTTTTTTTAAACAATATTTATTATGAAAAAAGAAACAATTCAACAATAACGTTTTAAAATGATTATTCTGGAGTGTATGATTATCGACACACATTTTTATAACCTGTATATAAAATAATGTTTTATTTAAAAAAAAAGAAAAGTAAAGTAAACAAAATAGCAATTTTTATTAATGTTTAGTATTAGGTTGGTGCAAAAATAATGACGTAATAATGTCGTATTTTGACGTTTTTTGAGGTCGCTACTCAAGAGGGCCTTACACTCAACTCGGAGAAATGCAAGATTAAACGCCGGGAAATCTCCTTCTTTGGAAACCTGTATACACGTACCGGATTGAAACCTGACCCAACAAAAGTACGTGACCTACAGGAGATGTCAGAACCACGTAACAAAACAGAATTGCAACAGTTTTTAGGTGTGATGACATACCTATCTCACTTCATCAAGGACTTCAGCTCCAAAACTACCGTGTTGCGTGACCTGTTACATAAGGACTCTGATTTTCACTGGGAACCTCATCACCAGAAAGTTTTCAAAGATCTAAAGAGCGAAGTATCTGAAACGTCTCTGCTCCACTATTTTGACCCCAAACTCCCAATTTACATGCACTGTGATGCGAGTATACGGGGAATAGTTGCAGCTCTGCTACAACCGGATGCAGATGGCAATCTATCGCCTGTCACATATGCTAGCAAGAGTCTAACACAAACGGAACAAAAATATGCATGTATCGAGCGTGAGCTACTGGCTATCGTATTTGGCGTACAGAGATTCCACACACACCTTTATGGCTACAATTTCCAAGTCGTCACCGATCATAAACCCCTTACAATGATTATCGACAAACCTCTCACCTCAGCCCCGGCACGCCTGCAACGGATGCTTATACAACTCCAGGCTCACCTACAACAAGGGATCTGACATCTTAGCTGAGGGACTATCACGCCTACCATCACCCGGTAATTCAGGCCCTATCGAGTTTGATGTCCGGGTTGATACTGTCCGTTTCTCCTCTGATCGCATTGAACAACTGAGAAACTGTACAACAGCGGAACCTTTGCTTAACCAGCTGAGAGAGACCATCATCACGGGATGGCCAGAGACAATCAAGCAGCTGCCCACTGACATCAGAGTGTTCTGGGGTCTAAGAGACCATCTGTCAATTGATAATGGTCTTATCCTCAAAGGACAACAAATCGTCATCCCCCAGACACTTCAAGAAGACATCCTAAAACAGCTTCATACTGCTCACTTAGGACAAGAGAAAACAAAACTCCTCGCCAAGGACACTATTGGGTAAACATAGACAGAGATATTGAACAGTTCACAAAGTCATGCAGCATCTGCCAACAGCATCAGCTATCCCAAATGCAAGAGCCCCTTATGCTACACGACATCCCGACAAAACCATGGGACATAGTTGGCACAGACCTGTTTGATCTCCATGTAAGTCAATGGTTGATCATAGCCGACTATTATTCCAGGTACCCTGTAGTCAAACACCTACCTGCTCACTCACCAAGCAGTGTTATAGTAAAAAAACATCACACGCCAAGTCTTTGCAGAGTTTGGGATACCATCAAAGGTAGTCAGTGATAATGGACCACGCTTTTCAAGTCACCTCTACCGTGAATTCGCCAAAGAATGGGGTTTCCACCATGAGACCACTTCACCTCGGAGACCACAGGGAAATGGCTTCATAGAACGGCAGATAAGAACTGTCAAGGACATCCTCAAGAAAGCCAAGCAGTCGGAAACGACGCCTGAAATTGTGCTGCTGCACTGGCGCTGTACTCCAATTTCAAGCGTTATACCAAGTCCTGCACAACTACTCATGAGTAGACGAATCAAATCTCCACTGATTACCAAAATCAGAAACGATCACCAAGATCAGGATCAGATATATAGCACGATTCAACAACGTCAACAAAACCAAAAGAGGTACTTTGACCGACATGCACTCAAGGAGGAACTACCACCCCTGTACCTTGGCCAAAGGGTAAGGGTACAAAACCCTATGTCTGGAAGCTGGGACCCAGCGACTGTAGTATCTCAGGCAGATGGTCACCGCTCATATCTCCTGGAGAATGTCAACGGGTACGTGCTGCGAAGAAACCGGCAACACATAAGGAGTATCCCAGTGACGCCTGACCCACAACTGTCACAAGACGTCTCGAAAACAGCTTCACAGAAATGTGTGACTTTTGTGGATACACCTGTGTGTGCTATCCCAAACATGCCAAATGACCCTCAAAAGCGTACCTGTAGTGGTAGGATGGTGCGAACGCCATCAAAGATGAACTTATGATGAACACATTCATATAACCTCACAGCAAGCACAATGGGGCAGAATAATCCACTGCTTTGCTGTAGCTGTTCAGGTAGTCTACCCTGAACTAGCCTTTCTGTTTATTTGTTATGTTTGTTTTGTTTTTAGAGACCTAGTATTACGATCTTTGTTTCGGAGAAAGGGGGATGTAATGATACTCCTCCGTTCCAGATTCCCGGAACGTCAATCTGCTTTTTATACATACAAACACGCATGCGCTTTTATCAATAAAATATACGCCATGACAGTCCCTTATTCATGACTACACACGTGTTCGAGTTATTATTATCTTTATCAATACACATCCATGCACTACACGGCATGACAATCGTAAGATGTGGGAACAGATTCTTTAACAATTCCCTGACATGTTTGACGTCATTGGATAACTGCCAGGAGTGTACTCCATAAAAGTAGACTCAACGAGTTCCAGTAGCCTTAAAAGATAAATTCAAAATTGAACATGGGCATCATAACACCAATGACGAGACCAACCTCATGACTCACTCAACTCATTCCTTTGGGTTACCAAAGCCATTCGGATAAATCAGGCTTTGTCTAGATCCCAGACTCTACATTTGAGGATGTCGTATCAAAACTACACAGTGCAAAATGGTTCGCCATAATGCATGTCAAGTCATTGGTAAACGAAGCTAAAGAAAAGGTCAAGGGTACTGACAACATTTATCACCAAATTTGACCATATGAACAAAGTACGAAAGAAAAGGAAACTAAGGCTAAAAGTACTTAGAAACGTGAAAAATATCGCTGACACCTGTCATTTCATAAATTACTATAGAAATTAAGTTAATCAATGGCTATATCAATAAACAGCGCTTATCGAAACCATAGAAAACTGAACATACTTTATTACTGTTTACAACAAAAGTAGCATGTCAGTCCGAATAATAAAGCATAGAATTTAATGATAATTCCTTTAAAAATATCCGCCATTGATTCAAAGCGTCCGCCTTATTTTGGTGGTTCTTTTTCGAACTATTCTATTTTTAGAAAGTTTAAAGGATAAAAGTTTCAATTGAAATTTATAGCGCGGATCTATTATGCACATACATACATACATACAAAAATCCAAATCACATACAACGCCAAGCATTCATTGGTTAATTAATCACCACTACGTTATTATAGACAATTTACAAATCGAATCAAAGCAATGCAACAATTTTGTAATCGCTCTATTTTTATGTAGTCAATTTTGTGCACTTCTGGAAGAAACGGATCACAGAAGCTTTCTTGTCTTCCTAAATCTCGCTCGCTGATTGGTCAATGCCAACCAATCAGATCGTTTGCACGTGAATAGTAATTCTTCCCGCGCAGCGATTTGGAGCCTACAGTCACTTATTTAATCAAGAATTTTCTAATCATAATTAGTGAGATTTCAGCTGCCAAACGAATCCACGACAGTTGAAATCATGCGCTAACCTTCTCACTCACACATACCACTCACATGTTGAACATACCTTGTATACACTTACGTAAACTTTTCTTACACAGAAAAATCTTGCAAGAACAATCATTACAAGAGACTCTCATGAACATTCTTCCAGTGAACTTTGGAACACTAAAATAATGGCTAAAGAGAGACAACTCTTGGCTTCTTCAACCTTTTCTTACTTAAATGCATGCTTTTCTTCACATCTTTGTTTGATATTGTACATCTTGTTAAATACAGTGTAGTAACCCGGATATAAGAGAAACCCGGATATAAGAGAGATTTTATCTGGTACCAAATTAGAGCCAGTGTTAATGTATATAAAATAGACCAAACCCGGATATAAGAGACTTCTTCTCCGGTCCCGACAACTCTCTTATATCCGGGTTACACTGTACATATGTGTAACAATGTCTTTTGGTTATCCTTTTCTGCGTCAGCCCTGTTTCCTAATCTAAAGTTAAATTAATATGGTGAAGTCCACCATAACTTTATTGTTTATGTCTGGCTTTCTTTTACTTAATTTCTCTGTCTTAAACCTTATAAGTGATATATAAATTAAGCGATGTAAAAAAAAAAGAATTTATTCAAATTTCATAAAATTAAAAATGAGTGCAGATGTAACAAAAAAAAAAAAAAAAAAAATTATCATGATTTTCTAAAAAAAGAAACGTTCCAAAATAATTTCCACCATTTCCGAATAAATTCTGACAATTTTTAAAATCCGGCAATTAACTGATTTTTCCAAGACTTTTATTTTTCATAAAAAAAAGATGCCTTTTTTTGGTGACTTTTTTGGAAGTACCTAGATGAAATATATTCAGATTTGAGAGGCTAATTAAGTCTCTACACTGAATAAAAATCATTACTTGCACTTTTCAGTGCAGTTTTAAAATCTATTCTGTTGCTTGTAAGTAACTTTTCTATTTTAACAAGCAATGTAAGCATTTTTTACCAAATTAATTCATTCTTATATTTACTAATTTTCTTTGAAACAAATCTCTTTGAAAATTATTGGATCTTAAAAGAGATTTTTAATTTTGTTCTTTTCACTTTCCGTCAATAAAATGTTATGAAAAATGACAAAATCAAATTGAATTTGATATACAAAGTTATGGTATAGTCACTAGTGTGTACACTCTGATTATTTTTGAGCAAGGAACAATTGTTTCTTTTACACCGATTATCATAATTCCTTTGTTTGGTTCAGAAAATACATGCGTTCTGTTTTCATATAATTAATCTTTTTTAATTGCATTTTCTTTAAGAATACAAAGTTACATTGATTACAAAATATTGTGGAGATAGAGAAAGATATATCAAGAACCATCTTAAACCTGTATGTATTTCTTTGAAAAAGTTTTAGATTCACCCTGGCAAGGTAAGTGTTACACGAACTATCATTCACTTCATAAAGGCCCCACGAAAACGTATTATGATTTTAAATAATTTAAATGTCTTCTTTAAAAGAAATTCGATTATATTTCGGTTTTATTTGAAAGATAAGCGGAAGCCTAAAGCTGATGGTAATTAAAAGAAAAATAAAATAAAGCAATATCGACGTCTTTTAGTAAAACTGGATTTTGCAAAAAAGTAATTTTTAAAACTTAATGAAGTTTATTTATGAAGGGTAGATTATGGGTTTACCGTTTAGGTCACAAATAAAAACATGTTACACTATAATCGAATTCTTACTTAAAAACACACACACACACACAAAAAAAAAAACGTAATTAAAAAATACAGAACACCATCAGTGCAAAAATCATGACATTTTATTTATTTGTATGTTTAAAAATACTTAATATTTAACTTTATATAGCCAATAGTTTAAGAATATTTTTATTATATGATTTTATGAAACTTGAACAATTTTATTTTTAAAATGAATAATAGTTTGTTTTTTTTTGGGCGGGGGGTTAATTTATTTAAATGATACTTTTCAGTTTAATAAATTGCTTTTATTTTTTATTTTCATATCAGTTTGATATGTCTAATTGCACCCAATATGTTTCTTTTTTATTATTTATTTATTCTCGGTTTAAGAGTTATTGAATTTTATATTACTGTTCCAGTAGGGAAAAGTAGTCAAAGAGGGTAATTCAGAATTACTTTTTGAACATCCATAACAAAAAATTAAATAATCTAACATTTGCTAAAATGAAAAAAAAATACATTTCTTTTTATCAAAGTGTGCTCTTATGTGAAAATAGCATTTAACTTTTTGATTTATCATTCATGTTTTTATTTAATAATAAGTAATTTTTATAAAAATAAATTTTAAGTATAGATTTGTTTTCAAATATGAAAGAAATTTACATGTTTTTTTTTATGAAATTATGCAAGCACCAATTATTAGAAAAATAATTTAGAGTTTTACTGACTTACTAACAGCATGGCCCGGCATTGCCCGTGCTTGATTAAAAAATCGTACGACTCATAGAGCAATCGCTATCACTTGACTTAAAATATTTTTGCCCTTCCTTGCCTTTAAAGGAGTGCTCTTTGCCGTGCTGATGTTGCTACATGCCTTACTTCTTGCCTATCTCACACTGCAAATTTTTTCTAAGCTCTATACTAAACATTAAATCTGTTACAAAAAAAGAACTAA
Organism: Acanthosepion lycidas; assembly: GCA_963932145.1. NCBI lineage: Eukaryota > Metazoa > Mollusca > Cephalopoda > Sepiida > Sepiidae > Acanthosepion > Acanthosepion lycidas. The sequence continues at coordinate 99,392,059 of OZ010575.1, read as the reverse complement.
ACAAAATGAACGCAAAATGATCAGCTTTAAAAAAGATCTTGTAATTGGAAAAACCGAATGAAAAAAGAATGTTAACAACAAATACTTTTTCACACCCAACCCAGTTCTGCAGAATCAGAATCAACGTTGATTTTAAGCAAGCGAATGAGCCAATTAGAGTAAAGTGCCATGCAGATTTAAATTTTTCCCACTTGTGACGAATGCAGCTATCGATTTTTTTTTTTCCATGCTAGCATGCTAGTTAACATTCGTGTCAGTCAGCTGTTGGCTCTCATGCTGGCCAATATAATCTTCATGCCTATTCGTGGCAGCCAGCTATAGGCCCTCACTTTGGCCAATACAAAATGGCCGCAAACTACATGAAAACTGCCATGGAAGTATTAAAAAATCGATTATTTCCACTATTGACGGGAGTTGGGAAATGCAAAGTTGGTCTTGGCCTTTCTGCTAACTTGGAGCATGTGCATGTTAATTTTGGTGCAAATCCGTTGAAAATTGCGGCCGTCCATTTGTTACACACACACACACACACACACACACACACACACACCCTGCCTTTTATAGATAGTTTTTTTTTTTTTTGATTATCAGCAAAATCTATCAATTTGTCCATATTGAAAAAATCTGTGAAGATAACATAATTCTCTGTATTAAAAAATCTTTCACAAATAAAGATACTTTTCTGAAATATTGAGAAAAATTAGCAGTTTTCAAGTTTAATTAATCTGAATTGAAACAAATATTTTACTTTAAAATATAGCAAAAGAGTACATATTTTTAACATGGAGCACTTGTTTTTACTGACATGTTGAGTGATTTATTGATAGTCTGATGTTTAGGCAATTTAAGTGAGTGGGGGCTGAACTGAAAGAAATTACTTGATAACTACAACATGAAGACCTTATTTACATAATTTGTTTTTCTTGTAACTGACCAGTCCAGTGAATGAATGTAAATACTATATAGATTCTCCATTTACTTTAGCTCAAAGGAGAAAGTCTTTCAGAGATATAATTGTTGTTAATATTTCAGATATTTACCTGCAAACTACAATGAAAATTTTATTGATCATATAACTATGTAGAAATCACTGTGAACATATATTTGCCTGGAGCTAAAAAAGATGGTCATCTATGCCTCATGGAATGGTCATTTGTCATTGTAATCTTAAAATAGTTTAGAAGGAGGTTGAAATTTGGTGAAAGAGAAATTGAAATTGATCTGTTATATATCTATCATGTATTTTTAATATGGCCAGATTGTTTTTTCTGATGTAGAGTAATTTATTGACGGATTCATGTTTAGCAAATTTAAGTGAGGGGAACTGAACTGAAAGGAATTACTTGATGAATGCAGCATAAATGTCTTATTTACATTTTTTTTTGTTTTACTTTTAAGTGACTAGTCCAGGGAATGCAAATAATGTATAGGTTTTCCAATTACTTCAGCTCACAGGAGAAAGTCTTTCAGAGATATAATTGTTGTTGAAATGTTGAAAATTTTATTGTTCATGTAATATAGGCATAACTAAAGGGTGTTTCATTAAAATGAATATATATAAGGGGGTTTCATTAAGATGGATCAAATTCAGTAATAAATTAATGAGATTACTGGTGAAAATTTATTTTTCTATTGGATCATGTTATTTAAGTCATGGCAATTATGTGTGAAAAATAATATCGCCCATGTGTCTGCCAAATCTGAAAGAAAAAGAGAAAAATCATTAGACACTTAAACTTAATTCACATTTAAAATCGGTCCAAGTTATTGGAATACCCTTTATATAGAAATCATCATGAACATATATATATCTATATATACACTTAATGTATAGCTAAAAAAGATGATCCAATATGCATCATGGAATGGTCATTTGTCATTCTAATCCTTAAGGTAGATTAGAAGGGGATTAAAATGTTATCAAAGAGAAATATCATAGGCATAATGAACATTTATAAGGGTTTTAACAGATAATCTCTTGTATAGTTATCATAATAATCCAATGTACACAAAACCAAACATGATTAATAGTTATGTGTGCATTCTTCATGCAGGCTTTTGGTACAGTTCTGTTGGACAATATGGGCATTTATACCTGCTTGGGTAGCTCAGGATGTTAGGATGAGTGGAGCTGGTGAATACGAACTATGGACTCATCACTATGTATAAATAGATGTACATGTTTTAAGTGATAGTCAAACAACTTAAGCCAAACAACAAGCCGATGTTCATCACTGTTTCTCCCTTTTCATAGCATTTAACAATGTTTTATTTAACCTCCATGGTGGTGGCTTTCCATTTCTTTGAAGAACTTCCATCAGAAGTGGCTGCACTATCCTTGGAAGCCATACTGAACAAGAATATGTTTCCACACACACAATACAAATAAATGCACAACAATCCAATATGGCGTACAACCATGAACAGACCCTTACTCACTCTAGTGCTATGTGGTTGCAAGTAGGCAAGTGTAGCCAAAAGCTAAGAACTGACTTGAGTCATTTCAAGGAGAAATATATGGGTGAATAAAGACGACTCATGCAAATGCATTGGGCAGGTCCATTCTAGCGAAATGGACCAAACTAACTGGTGTATTAGGCACTCTCCTATAAAATGAGGTAAAATTAGTTGGCTTGCTTTACAAGGAAACAAGAAGAAGGCAGCCATGTAAGTCACTTGACTTCTACAGTGGTGATATAACTTTCTGTCACACCCTGCGTTGGATGCAGAAGGCAGATGGCATAATTCAAAACAAGATTATGTCATAACCAGAAATTTCTATAACTTCAGACAGTTCATAACCCAGGTATGTAAATTATAAGCTATTTAAAAGTTGATCTGTTATATATTTATAATAATAATTTGTTGTACACATGATCAACAGACTCTACACACAATCTTCAGGCTTTAGATCAAGCATGGGCAATCTTTTTGAGAAGCAGGACCCATGAGACATGGCTCATCCTCAGGTGGGTCGCAGGTACTATTATGTTGGTGCAAAAATAATGTCGTTTTCTCACATAGTAACATATGTGAGAAAACGACATTATTTTTGCACCAACCTAATAATTTAGTAACAAAAGTTAAAGTATGTTAAATTAGGTATCACAAACCAGCCTAGTTTAAGGTGTGAAAATAGGTAAATATAGTGAAATTCCCTTCAATTTTAACTTGCGATATCTTGGGTGTTATTTTGATAAAATTTAAATGTAAACAAAATTTAATCTTTTCTCTTTATAAAGATACAATTCTTTCTCTTGTGTTATTAAGTTTTTTTTTTTGCAGGCCACTTCAAGTTTAGGTCACTATTTTCAGTGATGGCTGCTTTATTTTTTACATGAAAAAAAAGTCGGTGTTTTCCAATTTTATGCGTGTGAAATTGTGTCTCTACACATTATAAAGATAGTCCCATTTAAAAAAAAAAAAAAAAAAAAAAAAAAAAAGGGACACTCATCAGTGTGGTGTACTTAAAATAGTGTTTTAAGTTCTTTCACAAAAAAAAAAAAATCCAAGTTGAAAACTTTACTGAAAAAATACCAAAGAAATTCAATTTAAAAAATTTCAAAAGTGACACCTTTTTGTAGATAGATATCTTTAATAATCTGTTGGTGTCATACTATTATGCTCACATCTCAAGGGGCATCCCCCATTTGTTAAGATTTACAACTCCAGACAAAGAGACAAAGTAAACATACATCACCAAATGCAACTGTCGGCATGACACATATAGGCACTGCTGCGTGACAAAATAAGTGAACGAAAACGTCAACAAACCACTTGTTTCACTATGGATATATCACAGTTCTTAGGTGAGTTTAAATTCTTTTTATATTTTCTTTGTTTATTTAAAAGATATATAAAGTACTTTATTGTTTAAAATAACAAATTGGAGAATATATATTTTTAGTTGAATTTTTGTTAGATAATAAAAAAAAAAATGAGGATGTACAATTTAAAAAATGTGTATCAATTTCTTGTTTATTTAATAATTCTTGGGACCTATAGGTTCTAGCAGGAATTATTATTAACTTGAACATTTAGTTTATTTTTTAAAATTAGAATGGATACATTTTATTAAAAAAATAAACTAGAGAGAATACATTTTTTAGTTGTGACCAGTCACATGTGCACCGATAAAAAAAAAAATAATTGTAAGTGTGTATCAGTTTCTTTATTTATTTAATAATTCTCAGGACCTATAGGTTTTAGCAGGTATTATTATTAATTTCAATGTTTCCTTTAATTATTTCTTTAATTAGACTTGGTACATTTTATAAAGAAAATAAACTGGAGAATTAATTTTTTTAGTTGAAATTTTGTGTGTCAATAAAAACTTTAATGTATTTTAAAATTGCGTACATTTTGTTTGTTTTTTTAGGTAAGGTATTGTTCACTTTTATCATGAAAAACTATTTTACCTTTCTACCAAATTTATTATTTTTACTTTAAAATTTACCTTTTAAGCACTTTTTTTTTTAATAACAGTAACTTTTTAATGCCTTAAGAATTTAACAATGATGAGAAGTTAACAAAAAAAAATCAAGTGACATTGGGAACCTTACCTATTTTTTTTACTTGGATTTGCATAAATTTCACCTTTATTGCTTTTGCTATATTGTGATTTAAATTTTTCTTTTCATTACTTTCACTGTAAAGGCAGATACGGTATAAATAGAAACTTCTGTTACTGAATGTCATCCCTTGGACAATCAAACAGAAAATTTTATTTAAAAAAATCTGTCATTATTCTTAAGAAATATTCTTAAAATCTTTTTCCTGTTTCTTTTGCGATACAAAAATAGTACATTTTTTTTTATTTACAGATTCTTTAGCTCTCAAAGAATCAGCAACAGAAAGGCTGATTCAGACCACTGCTGATGTTCTTGGACCCCATGGAGATGATAAAATTGGTTGCAGAACTGAATGGCTTGCATTCTGCGTTAGGGAAGTGCACCGGTCTGAAATCATGAGTTAACATGCAAATAGGTTTAATTCTTTATTTGAAAATACTACGGCAATATTTCACCACAGACAGCACATAAAATGATTTTTATCTGAGTGTTTAACATCTTGTAATTTGAAATTACAGTGTGTTCTGGCTGATATTTCTGATGAAAGATTGCATTTCCTTTGTAGAAGTCAAGTGAATTACCTACTAACATGGCTGCCTTCTTGTGTCTTCTTGAAAAAGCAAGCCAGATAATTTTACCTCCTTTTTTATAGGAGAGTGCCTAATGTAGCAGGTGGGTTGGTCCATCTTGCTAGAATAGACCTGCCAAAGACATTTGCATAAGTGGTCTCTATTCACCCATATATCTCTCCATTAAGTGATTCAGAATTAGTTTCAACTTGGTGGCTACACTAGTCTACTTGTGTGTCAGACCACTTGCAAGCTAACCAATATTCCACACCCTTCTTGCTGTAGTTGGACTGCTGAACATTAATCTGACAAAGCCCTTCTGGAATCTTGTCAATAACACTGTCCAATACATCGAATTCCACTGATATATCAAGCAAATAGCTCTGAATTTGGAATGCTAAATCAACAATCCACAGTTATTAGACTGACTGTAGAGGTGCATTTGGTGGCAAATTCTTTGAGGAAGGTAATGCATCTCTCTCTGTTGGTCTCAATGATCCTGAACTTGTCTTGGAATGTTTGCACAAGGTACTCAGCAAGTTCTTCATTGATACTAAACATCAGTTGCATGACTTTTTGAAAGGAGAAGTTTTTGGAACAGATATGGATCAAGAGACAAAAGCTGCCTTGAAAAGTTGCCTTTTAACAAATCTATCAGGTGAGCATGCCTTTGGGAATTTAGATTTTAGCATGCAAACAAAATGACATGTATCACTACACAATTGATCAACCTCAAATATGCTCATGTGCAATTGGACAACGGCTTGTCTGGAAGGAATACCATTAACTGAGTTAGCTATTCATTCTTAGCATCTCAAGGAAACATGCTAAACATCTGTGACAAGGACACATGCAACAAGTTCCTTGTGAAACTCCATATTCTAGAAAGAATTACAGAAAATGAACGAAAAAGAATGTCAAGCTGCTGCTGATGAGAAAGAATCGTCAACTCTTATCAGTCATGGTGGTCCTGTGAATTCTGTTAAAGGGAGACAACTGGTTTCAGGAACTGGCTTGGAAAAAAATGAAAGACCAACTGAGATATTTGAAGGTTGTCTTGGGTGCCAAGATCAACACCAATGGAAATAAAGTTCAGTTGGAAGCTGCTCTCTGTGATTCCTTGATGAGAATAAAACCAATCAATTCATTTCCACCTATAAAGCAACAAAAAAAAAAAAGAAGAAAAGTCACTCAGTGAATTTGCCAAGTTGTGATGACGAACCATCTCAAATTATTTTCATTTATGAGCACCAAGGAAAATGGGTTGGTGTATACTATGACACCAACTTTTACATTGGCCAAGTCATTGATGTTACATCTCCATTTAGTGCTCTAATAAAATTTTTTATCTCCAATTAAAGGTAGAAATGATTATTTTCAATTGCCTTTGTCAGATGATGTTGCACAGGTGGAGTCAACATTTGTTTATCGATGAGATTTCGATGTAATGCCAATTTCAAATGATGATAGGATTTGGAATGTTCCAGATATATTTACTATAGCAGAAGCCTATAAATGATTCTGACTGCAAATCACTAAGGAGGGAGAGGAACTGCAGGAGGACCATTAAATCTGCCTAGAAATTATGTTCTGTCAGTTGAGATAAAAATATTTTTTGCTCACTTCTAATTTTTTAAGTTTAAAGCTTTGCAATAAAAGTTTGCTTGAAACATATGACTTATGATTCCTTTTGTATAACAAATTTCTAAATTTTGTAGTTGTCTGTCATTTTTTATTGAGCTGAAAACTGCATAATTTCACTCAAGTTAAAATGTATCTATGACAAAAAGTTTTTAATATTACAGAGAAGAAAAACATTTTTTTTTTTTTGTATTTCTGATCCAAAAATTAGTAAAGTTGCAAAGTTTCAAGCTTGTCCCTCCAACAAATACTTTTTTTACAGTAAGTTTAGTAATGTATACTTTTGACTCTTTTTTTTTTTTTTCCCCTTTTTTTCCCCATTATCAAATTGTGTTTCCATCTATTTTTACATGGTCTAAATATGTTTTTTTATTGTACTATTAAAAGAAATGTTTAGCTTGATTTCTAATGTGCTACAAATCATATTAAGAAGATTCAATGCATTAGCTGTTGAAACGAAACTTCTATGAACAATCAAAGTAGCCCTTCTGTGTCATTTTTGCATTTTTTTTGGTGGGTAATGGGATTTCTTCTAATGTTTAGGCTCGTTTAATCTAGTAATTACTGCTTCCATTTGTATTAATTTTTATTTAACAAAGATGATATTACATTTGCAAGGATTTTTCACTTGTTTGAAGCCTGAATTTTCAGTTATACACCGTTAAGATTGGGTTCTAGACCAATAACATATAAGGCTGCAATTTTTCTAATTTCCAACAAAATTTGAATGTCATAACTCAGTGGCTAATTGAGCTACCAAAATAAATTTGGTACCATCATTTATTTTTTTGCAAAAATCTATATGCCTACATTAAAGGTTTTTAGATATAATAAAAATACAATTTTGGTTTGGAATACCGAGTTAAATTGCTAATGTATTTGTTTTTATTTTGTGTTTCAATTTTTTGCTTTTCAATGTCAAAACACATGCAAAATATAATGCATTACATCAAAATATTACTCATCCATTCTTTTATTAGTGTAAGAAAAAAAATAAAATCTATAAATTCTATACAATACAAAGTTATAACAATTTTACAGTAGGTGTTTATGTTTTTACATCCTTAAAAAATGCTGTGGAGGGGAGAAAACTCTAGAAAGAATTTAGCATGGTAACTTTGAAACTGCTAATCTGTTTCTTGAAGGATTCAATTTTTTGCTTTCTGATATCTCCTTTAAATTTATCGTATCCCAAATGTTTTGAAGTGTAATGCTGCTTAATATTAAATTCTTTAAAAGCAGAGACGGGTTCAAAACATTAAATACATTGGTTTGTTATTTTCTTCAATAAATAAATATTTTTTTGTCCACTTTTCCTGGAATTTTCTCATTTCTACAGAAACATTTTTTTGGATGACACCAAAAAATATATCACTCTGCACACTTATACTTTGAAAATTCCATTAATTCTGTGATTAGCACGTGTTTATAGTCGCTGAATTATCACAAGTCATTAGAAGTGGTGGAATCTGAAATTGAAATTAATCAATCCTTTTCATTCTTTGAGATAGTGTCCTGAGTAGAGATACCAATTGTGAGGCTTTTGAATATTTGGATTGTTGTAAATTGACTTTGAGGCATGTTGAAAATTGTACAGATGACTGGTGTTAGCAAATTTTTTTCCCTAATTTTGGTACCCACAATGCAACAGGCAACAAAGTAGGTTAGTCAAGCATGCAATAATGATTCCTCTGTGACATCAGCTTTCCCCAAACTTTTTTGAGTGAAAGTGTGTGTGTGTGAACAAGTGAGAACAAAAGAAACAAAATTCATGTTATTTTACTTCTGAAATTAGGTGGGACAAAATTTGTCTCCGACTACTTCAGATATTACTCTGTTCAGTAATATGAGCAGTTATACCCATGTGACTACCCCAGGATGTTATAATGAGGGTAGCTAGTGAATAGATGATGTACTCATTAACTAAAATTGCCAAGAGTCAGTGAAAATGGCAAAATGTTCACAAATCCAATACTCAAAATTGTACACTAGCTTAGAAAAGGAAACCCCAAAACACCACAATATATTTACAAGTGTGCTCTAAGTCAGAGGGACAATTGCATCATGGCAAAGGAGCATAACAAAATCAATATGCCAAGTCCCAAGCATCCCTTTGCATATACATATTAATACAGAGAGGAGCTGAAGGACTATACTAAAATGGTACCTCAGAAAAAGTGCTCAATGCTGCAATGACAGAGTATGTATATTATATATATGATAATAATCTGATGTGCAGATAACTAAATATGACTTTCTTGTCTATATATTAGTGAAGGGGTTTGAAATTTAGTAAAATGAAAGAGAGGTCATGAGCAAAATGAACATTTACAACATTTTTAAATGACGATCTGTCATATATATTTGAATGTTTTTTGCATCAGAGATTTGTTATTAATGTAATTTTATCTCAAAGTTTGTTTCTTTTAGAGCTTGGCCACCACTGAATATTGTATAACACACTAGGTCAAATTAGAGTCTAACTATACATGGATAAGGCTTCAGTTGACTTGGATATTAATCAATGTGCAAATAAAAAAAGAGAATGTGAAAACCAAAACTGATGCATTTTCTGATGGAAATTCCACATTAAATGTATTTCTGGTTGAGGTTGATTATATTTTGTCTTGCCTGACTTTCTTTCCCTAATGGCGGCATTGGTGTAAGGTGAAAGCATCTGATCAGAACTGTCAGTTGCTGTGGATTCTTTAAGCAGTCCTTTCAGTTCACAATATTGGCTCAAGTTTGATTTAGTTACTCTGTTATATAGTTTGTGATAGGCCTTTTGAAAAAAGTGAAGAAATTGTTATAAAGTGAAATTCAATCCATAGTGATGGTGTAAACTGTTCATGCTCCATTTTTCTATACCTAAGTGCGCTATGTGATACAAGATATTCACTGAGAATGGAAAGTGCAATGAGAATAGTCTATGTAACCAAGTATATGAGATAGCTGGAAAAGTAAGGAAGGTACAATGGCTAAAACATTGTAAATATAGAAAGCAAGATGAACATGCTGGTTTGAACAGAGTGATATACGATATGGATTATGTGATAAAATGCAGTAAGAACATTGTGAATCTAGAAACCAAGATAAACATGCTGGTTTGAATAGAATGATATACGATATGGATTATGTCATAAAATGCAGTAAGAACAAATTTACAACTGTTGCAAAAGGAACAGAAGGAAATGTGTGGAACATTGTTGTTTTTCTGATAGAAGTTACAATTTTTTTGGCCTAAAGAGCAACCTAACTTCTGTCAAAAAATAATATATTTCTATAATAAATTCCAGATTTCACTGGAGCAGATAGGCATAACATTCAACTTTTGCTATCATAGTTGCAATATTAACAAAAACATTAGACTGATTTTGTTTTACTGTAAATTGCTATGACATTTTCATACAGATATTAGGTTTTCATATTCCATACATAATAATTTGCTAGTGCATAATGAATGGGAGTTACCAATTAAATGATAACAAAAGACTTCTATCTGAATTAATTTGCATTTAATTCATACCAATATTTCACCACTTCCTCTCAGCCAGTCAGTGGTATGGAGCACTTGTTTTCATCCCATGTCCCAAGTCTGATATACTGATCTCACATTGTCTGCAGTGTGTGAGAAGCTGCCCATATTATCTCTGGGGCTGATGTCCATCACTCCAATATTCTTGTTCTCTTGCCTTCTATAGTAGATGCAGGTGTGAAGTCACGTCCTTCTGCTCCACACTCAGTGGCTGTGAGTAATCTTAAATCAACCCCTGCACCTAGCATCAATTGATGTTCAAGTGTGAAATTTGAGTCTAGTATGTATCTCGCATAAAACTATACATGGATTTGAATACAAAGTTGTTATTTTCTTAGTCTAGAACTCAGCTAGCTGATCTTGTTTTTCTGTTCCATTATCCATTAAAACAACCATACCTACCTGTCTACTGACACATGATTGAATTATAATCTGGTGAAAAATCTGCTCTGGTTGTACATGCCAGAAAGGATACAATATATCCAGTTTTCATCATACATGTGATTTCAGTTCAAATAAACTGTATAAAGTGTCAAATTGAAATAACAATTTATCAGTGTTTCTACTTTCATTTTTTATGTTCAAAAGTCAAGTGGATCCCAAATCTCTTCCAATTAACATATGACATATTTCTGTCTGAACAATATAAAGGGTGTTCCAACAACTTGGACCAATTTTTAAATGTGAATTATGTTTAAGCGACTAATGATTTTTTTCTTTTCAGACTTGGCAGACATTTCGGTGATATTATTTTTCACACATAATTACCATGACTTAAATAACATGATCCCATAGAGAAATAAATTTTCAAAAATAACACTGATTTATTTACTGCTAACTTTGATCCATCTTAATGAAACACCCTAATATATAATCCATCTTAATGAAAGACACTTTATAATATATTGGTGCATTTTTATGATTTTCTGAGTAGATTTATGAATATAATTGCATTTTTTATATACCTATCTCATAACCATATATAATATGTTTTTTTACACCAGTGCTCATGTATTATATGTTTTTCTTTTTCAGTTTGTATCTTTGAGATTACTTAGAACCATGATGGATATTCATCAGAAAAAAAGCATTCTTATACTGTGAAATTTGCAGATTAACAGTAAGCTTTTAGTCCACACAAGTGGGACATAACAGAAGAAGCATAGGGAATAAACGATTTCCTATGACATGTGCTGCTGTATTTTCCATGAATTCAAGTCTGAAAACAAACATGAAGACTCACCATCATGAGAAATTTTTCCTCTGTGAAATTTGTGGAGTAAGTTTTTCCTTTAATTCAGCTCTCAAAACACACATGTTAATGCACACTGGAGAGAAGCCATTTGACTGTGAAATTTGTGGATTTAAGTGTTCACAAAATTCAAATCTCAAACAACACATGTTGACACACACTGGAGAGAAACGTTTCCACTGTGAAATTTGTGGATTTAAATTTTCCCAACGTTCAAATCTCAAAAAACACATGTTAACACACACTACAAAGAAACCATTCCACTGTGGATTCAGTTTTTCTGAAAATTCACACCTCAAACAACACATGGATACACACACTGCAAAGAAACCTTTTCCTTGTGAAAAGTATGAAAAGCTTTCTCAGAATTCACTTTCCAAACAACACATGTTAACAGACACTAAAAAGAAATCAATCCACTGTGAAATCTGTGGATTTAAGTGTTCCCGAAAGTCCTATCTCAAAACCCACATGTTAACACACACTGGAGAGAAACGTTTCCAGTGTGAAATCTGTGGATCCAACTTTTCTCTAAAAGCACATCTCAAACGACACATGTTAATACACACTGGAGAAAAAAATTTCCATTGTAACATTTGTGGATTCAAATTTTCTCTAAATGCACATCTGAAACGACACATGTTAATACATACTGGAGAGAAACCATTTCACTGTGAAATCTGTGGATATAAGTGTTCACAAAATTCAATTCTCAAACAACACATGTATACACACACAGGAGAGAAACCTTTTCACTGTGAAATCTGTGGATTTAAATTTTCCCAAAGTTCATCTCTCAAACAACACATATTGACACACACTGGAGAAAAACCATACCACTGTGAAATCTGTGGATTTAAGTGTTCACAAAATTCAGGTCTCAAACAACACATGTTGACACACACTGGTGAGAAATATTTCCACTGTGAAATATGTGGATTTAAGTTTTCCCACAGTTCATCTCTGAAAAGACACATGCTAACACACAATAGTGAGAAACAATTCCACTGTGAAGTCTGTGGAGTAAATTTTTCTGTTAAGTTCTTATTCCAAGACCACATTTTAACACATACTGGCAAGTGACTTCACCTTTGTGAAATTTTTTGAGTTTTGTTTTCACTAAATTCCCATCTCATTTAACACATTGTAGCACAAATTATGGCTAAAAATGGTGCAGCATCTACCAGAAGATACTCCAGCTGGTTGCAAAAAATGTCTGAATACTTAAATAATTATTTTGTTAAAAATTTTGACATGTTAATTCCTGTAGAGTTTGGTAGTGGTAAACAATAATACTCTACTGTAATAGAAGTTGAATCTTACTGAACAAGTGTAGAATTTGGTAATAGCAACAGACAGTCCTTGACTGTAATGGAAGTTGAGCCTACTAAGCCATACCTCTAGTCAAGATGGTAGTTGGTTTATATGGCAGACTGGGAGATTCCATTCTGATACCCAGGCAAGCCTATTCTGGAAATCCTGATTGTTGATTCCGGTGTGGATACTGTGCTCAATAAATAGTCATCAGTACCAGTGCACTGGGACATATATTCAGTTACAACCCACTTTATCTTAGTCTGCCAACTGGATGCTAGTTGGGAACCTCCTTGCCAGGATGAGCCTCATATTTCTAAATCATCAATTCCCTGTGTATAGATTCTGCTGTTCTCTAAAATATATTACCCAATACTTATATTGAAGCCATGGAAGGTGAAATAAACACTTGGAAAATGAATGATACATATAAACTGACTGAAAGGCAAAACTCTTTTTGTAGACCGATGTGTCTACAGGATGAAGAATCCATGGTTTGGTTGCAAAAGCATGCTGAGTACTTAAAAGTTTATGGTATTAAAAATTTGGCTGACATGCTCAGTCCCACTATAGATTTTGAAGTTCTGTAATATATGTACTGAATTCTTATATCAAAATAGTTGGTAGCCTGATATATATCTTGACTTCAATTTGTTCACATATATATTATTTTATGACAAAATTATCTCTCTTATCAAAACTGATTATGCATCATGAGATAACAGCTAAACAAGTCCTCTATTTTTTTTAAAAGGCACAGAAATTATTTTCTAGTATTTAATAAGTCTAATATGCCCTTAAATTATTAGGCATTAGCAGTGCCATATGAGGAACTTTGAGTGATTGGCACAGCATCATGGTGGATGGTTTTAACTAATCATTAAATATTTCTGATTTCTTGGAAAACAACCTACAGTAGTATTGTCAATATACAATATGGAAAATATAGTATTAGCAGCCGCTATATAGAGAGGAAAATTGCTTATTCAATTATTAATTACCTTGATTAATTTAAATGATTTCTTCAGATGAAAATGAGCATGACACTATCTGTTATGACAGTCAAGGTAGTTTAACTCTATCTAAAAATAGATCTACCTTGAACATCCAACAGGCCACTTCCTTTTCAGAACACTATAAATACTGTACTGTATCCCTTTTACGTATGAACACTATTCCTACTTTGTGAATCTTTTACTTTATTACTGTCTTATATTTGCTTTGCTTTTGACTTGCATTATATACATGTTTGATTTGTATTATTTTTGTCCTCTTCTTCATTCTTCATGTTATTTATTGAGCAATTTGTCAGTTTTCCCAAAATTCATCCCATAATAGTTTTCTCTTCTGAGATTTCTGGTATTTGCTTGGAATTCTACACTGTATGGACATACATCCATGTGAATATAGTTAGTTTTGATATGTTCCTTAATATTTTCTTTTATTATAAATCTAAAATGGCATGTAGTAATCCCTGCTGTAAAACCTGTGGGGTGAGATTTTCTCAGCATCCAAACACGAACGATATGGACATGGGAGTAATCTTCCTCTTTTGAAACCTATTGGACTCTCTTTGTCAATCTCATATTTGAGGACAAAGACAGGGAGTGAAGAGGTCTAGCAGTTTGACAAACAAAAGCTGATGTCACCTTATGCTTTTCCCAAAAGAATACCATGAAGGAAACACAGCATCAGGTGCAATTTCTGTTTTTTTTTAAGGTACCTTAATAAAATATTCAGTGATTTTTTTTTTTTTTTTTTTTTTTTTTTTTTTATGCCTAAAACAATTTCGCAAACAACCACTAAATTACAATGAACTCATTAGAAATTGAAATGACCCAAGGGGATACAGACACAAAAACAGTATTTCCACAAAGTCATATAAGAACCACCTCGACTTATTTGTTGAAAAAACAACATACCATAATGAAAAAAAGGGCCTAACTTAGTAAAACAAAGTTATACCATCAAAATACTTTTGTTATTATTAAGAGGAGAGACCAAATTATTTCTTTTTTATTAAATCTTTTTTAATCCTTTCTCACACATTCTAAATTTTGGTTAAAAATCTTACTATGAGTCTCAAATAAATGTTGTAAAATATTAAATGCTAAAATGAAGCCTGATGAATTATAAAATAAGATACATGCATAAAACTTTGTTTGCAAAATGTAAAAGAAGAGGCTCAAGTCTGATGGTATAAAAGCCCGGTTTTTAAACAGTGATGGTCTAAAGTGAAGCATTTTGTGATTTTTAACCAGTAGAGAAAGTAAGTTATGGCCACATAATATCAAATTTCTGGGTCGAATTGTAACTAAGAAATCTGGCTTATCGGGTAAGCAGAAGGCTCTCAGCATTCACAAGTAAGAAGTTGACTGCTTCTTGGAGCTTAACTAAGACAGAGTTGATGATAAAGTAACAGATAAAATCTACACTGAATAGTCGATATTTACTTAAAAAGGCTTGTATTTTCAGTGCAATTTTGAAATGAATCCTGTTGCTATTCGTAACGAGTCTCTTTTATTAAATGTATATCTAGATATTGAAAAAATGGAATGTTTAATGGCATTTTCAACTGTGAACATATTTTTTAAGAATTGAATTTCTTAATATGTGGAAATTCTTTGTGTTATATAGGAATAAAGTGTTGATGCCGACTCTTGAGTTTGAACATAGATTGCCATTGAGCAAACACAGGCGATCCCATTATTGAATTAAGCGGTTCACGGGAACATAGAGGAAACACCTAAGTAGGAAGTCACACAACATCTAGATCAATTGCATTTCTATTCTATCCCCTATTACTATTCGGATCACTATTTCTAGTCTATCCTCTATTACTATATGAAACACTATTCTCTACTCTATTCACTATACTATTTCTCTATTTGGATCACTATACAGATTATTATCAAGCAAGTACTATTGGTGCAAGTGTTATTCAAAGGTATCTGACACCAGTATTGTTCAACGGTTCTATCTGCGCTTACAAAGTCTCTACTACAACGAGCATAACAAAAGTGTTCATTGACATGACACAACTTTGTTAACTCCATTCTATTTTTTTAGCACTCCAGTTTCATTAATTTCAAAAAAGAAACTCATTGGATGCAGTTAAGTATTTTTTGACATCAAGAAGGTAAGAAAATAATAATAAAATAGAAGAAAGGAATTAAACTCAAAAATATAATTTAATTAGTTTTTGTCTAATATCCATTCTATACTTTAAATGTTGTATAAAAATAAAATTCTATTAAATTTCTTAAAAGCAAATCACAAAAATGACATTCTTAATTCTTTGGTTATATATTTATGTAAAAGATAAATTATTTCTAAGCATAAACAAAACAGTTTCTAGATTATAGCCCATTTGATCTTTCATATTTCTTACAATTTTTTACTTTGAGATGACAGTAAAAAAAAATAAACATGCTTTGTGGGTGACAGTTAAAGATGTGTTATTGACTTGTGACCTTGATTAAAACTCGTGGATTCTTGTACTGAAATACACATTATTTTTGCTTTATTTTTTAAGACACAAAACATAATTTAACAAATTCTTTTCTTAACTTTACTAATCTGCATTGGAACAAATCTCTTGGAAAAATATTGGATTTTTAAGAGGTTTTTAATTTCATTCTTTTCACATTTCATCAATAACAAAATTTTATAAAACTTTAGATTGAGTTTACAATACAATATTCTGGTATATCTTCCAAAAATAAAACATTTCTCTTACTTTGAGGAATATTAGCTGATTTAAAGTATAATTAATCTGATTCATACCTTTCCCAAGGGTATTAGTGAATGTAATGGCTTCAACTGGAATTTGAACTCGGTTCTCCAATTCCTCAATCTGAGCTGCTATCCATAGAGAAGAAAAAAATTTAATGAAACTTTCAGAAATTATCCAGAAAGGAATGAAATTATTTTTGAATCATTTCTTTTTTTAGAAAATCCTAGAAATTTTAATCCACTACAATACACGTTGAGCACCTTTACATGGAATAATGCAGTCATATCAAACATGGGTCACACGCGGCCCTTGACTAGCAACCTGCTATTAATTTGGTCATTTTGCAGCCAAAATTGCAGTTTTTATCATTTAGAAATTAAAGTATTTAAGAAAATAAATCACGTTTTTTACATTTTGATTTAATTTAATAGAATACCAAATAACATTTACTGCATAAATTTATTTAAAATAATTTTAATGTTATCGACAAACTTTTTAAGTCAGCACGGTACTAATGTATTGTTTTAAAAATTGTAGCAAATATTCGATATTCTTGATGGCTGAGATTATAACATGGGAACAAATTCTCTCTACTGTCCTGAGTATGATGATAAACTACATCCGGCAGCAAGGTTTCTGATCAGGAGGTTTTGAGGAGCATGGAACCAACTCTTAATTGCTGGTGTTCCCAGGTCCACCCTGACCCAGGGGTGGTGGATGTCTCCTATTGTAATTATTTTCCATTCATCTTTTTTTGCTGATGAAACTCTCTCCCGCCACGCATTCCAAATCCGGCCATGTCGTATTTTGTTTATCTGGTTGACTCGGTAGTAGAGTTTTTACTTTCCTACCCATGATCAACTCGGCCGGGCTCAATTTTGTAGTTGATATTTGGTGTACTCCCGTATGCCATTAAGGCCAGGAAAACATCTGGTTACTGTAAGAATCTCTACTTTGCGATCTTCACTCAACTTTCCGCTGGTCTGTTTGCCTGTGGAAAGTGTAGACTCACGATGGTGTGTGTAAATCCATATTTAGTTGAAAAATCTCTGAAACTTTTGCTCGTAAACTGACCTCCATTGTCGATCACTATTTCATCTGAGATCCCCCATCTGGTTAATGGATCAAGATATTCCTACGTAGTTTGAGAAGTAATCAATTTCTACGGGGTAGTTGCGTCCGTTAAGGGTGAAAATATCAGTTCCTCCCTTTTACCAGGGTCTCCTAGGTAACGGTGTCGGTTTTAAAGTTTCGTGTACATTTGATGGATGGTGCTGATTGGAGAAGACACACCTGATGTAGTCATCAATCTTGTGGGATAAATTTGGCCGACACACCGATGATTTTGCCCTGTTCTCTACATTTAGTTATGCTCATGTGAACGCCTTGTGGGTTGCTTTCATGATTTCAATCCTGAGTGATTCTGGAATCACTACCAACAAATTGCTTTGTTACACGAAATACAACGTCATCCATTCTTTTGGCCTGTGTTCTCTTTGATGCCATCCATTTAAAGTCATATGGATGACGTTTCGTATGTTTTAGCGCCCAGTATGGCGTTTCGGATATCCTGAAATTGTACAGTCTGTTGCAGTTCTCGTATTAACTATACAGTTTATGTACAACTCCACATCTTTAGTTGTGCTTACGTCCATGGCATGATGGGAAGTTTCCCAGAGACTCGTTCTGCAATTGCATAATACCTTTCGAGTCTCATGTGTTCATTAGGGGTACTAATGGCTTGTAGATGGTATGCAGTCGAAATTTCGTCGAGTTCTGTTACGTAAAATTTTTGACAGGGCCAAACCGCTGCGAGATATTCTTTTTCCGTCTGTGCGCAATTGCTTTCTCCAGTGGGTAAGTGATAAGGGTAAGGCTTTCTTTTCTCTCCCACATATTTATGCAACCTCTGTGAATGATTGGAGATAGTTGCATCTCTGCTCGCTGACAGTCGAAATCTGTGGGGGTTAATTAGAAATTTTTCCTAAAAGTAGGCTCGGGTTTTAGTTTTCTATGATTGGTCAAGTATTTCACAAGATGATGTCAATTTTCTAATTAATAGATAGTTTCATTTAAATGGTGTGTTGCTTTGTGTAATCTTTTTCGTGTGTTTTTAATCTTTTTCTGTTGTTGAGTCGGGCATGTTTTAATATGGGATGTACATGGGTATGAAATCGTGTTGGTTTTATTTCCTATACAGTCTCCTTGATTAAATATGTTTCGGACTTCTTTGACTATATTTACTATTCCCATCGAAGGAGCAACATCTTTCAGTTAATTTAATCGCATCATTGGCGGCAGCCATTACTGTCGTTGTTTGCATACATTCGCTACGGAAAGCTAAATGCGGAAGACTATGGAAACTAATCTTTCTTGTCTAAATTTGTCTCAATTACTGTGCACGAGAACTATTTACGCAGAAACGCTCAGCTTGCACAATGATACCTGCACTGATAGCTATTCTGCAGCAAATGTAGGCAAACAATGTTAGTAATAGCTGCCGCGACATGAATGAATCCAAAGTTTCACTGTCAATTACTCCAAAACGGTAGATTTTATCAAATTTATCAAACCAGATTCGAATGGGGCACATACTATTACACATAAGTGTAAGTATTCTGGAAATGTTTAATGCGAACTGAGCATGGGTGTTACGTTGCAAATTAACCCATCTTTCTGTTATGGAGTGGTTTCACAGTGGAGGCTTGTATTTGTACTAAGTCGGTCCTAAAATAGGTTCGACGTACAAAACGTTAGGAACTTGATATAATAGGTAATGACTCAGAGTAAATCTAGTTGCGGTCGCTCGCTGATAGTTTAGTATTCAACTAACTGTCGTCCAGCATCGACTGACTGACCGAACCACTGAGCGACGGTATTTAGTCACCCCCACATGTGGGCATCATGTGGCACAAGGCCAGTTTAATGTGAGATCTCCGAGCCCGTGGGCTCGGCCCAAAATATGCCCATTGAACCTGTATAAATGGGTTTATGGTCGGTTTACCTCCCCGAAAGAGACTCCGCCCTTCTGCATAGCCTCTTTCAGGTTCCTCCACGCCCGAAGGCAGAGAGTTCAACCGGTCATCCGACTTCAGACCGAACCACTGAGCGACTGACTTGTTACTCTTACTACTACTACTTATTATAGGTGAGAGAGTCTATTAACAATAGAATAGGTGTGTTCCACTATAACACTTTCAATAGCGGACTTTCCATATCAAGGCCTTTAATCATGTATACATCGAACGAGTAGGAATTTCCTTTATGTGTCTTAAGTTTTCCTTCGCATGATAATATACCACCTGGGTTCATAAAGATTCCTTATGCCGGTGTTAAAAGAGGTCTGTCACGTATAGTGTTATATGTGCTACGGCTAATAACACTAATATCTGCTCGTGTGTCTATTTTAAATTTCACAATGGTATGGCAAATTATAGCTTTGCAAACCATGGGTAGAGTGTTTTATTTATTTTTACTAAGAGTGATCCTTGAAAATACTCGTCATTGTCAGGTTTTATTTCATGAATGTTGTTTTTCTTCGATCTGCAACGTTGTGCGAAGTGATTTTTTTTGTTTTCAGATACATTTTCTGCAGGTTTTCTCTTTCACCGGACCTTGGTCACAGTCATGTTGTCAGTTATATCTATCACACTATTTCTGGTTGTATGTTCCATCTGGTTTTGATTTTATTTGTGCCTTTACGCAGTTCATTTGTGTTGCATCCTCGTTCTTTGTTTGCCTTTCCTCGGTTTGTGCCCTGACTCGCTTGTAACCCTTCGCCATTCCTAAGGCTTTCTCAAGTCTCAAGTCTGGGAGTGGGATACTGACCTTCTGCTAGTCCTTTGTCTCGGAGTACCAACTATAAATCTATCCTTGATTTCTTCGTCCATGTTGGTGAAGTATTAGGTTGGTGCAAAAATAATGCAAATGCCGTTATCGATTCTCCGGGGTCTTGCTTTCTTGCAGGAAACATAGCCTGTAGCTGTCACCGACAATGTGCACCAATTAGGAGAATATCACATATTCATAGCCCAAGGGGAACAATCTTTGTGGTCTACTTCCTATAGAAATACCACAATTGTAACCTGACACCATGATTTATAATAATTTATGTAGGTTCATAACGGCTTCGTGCATTCCATTTAAACATTTATTAATGACAGCGTAAAAGAGGATATATATATATATATACAACAACCAAAAAGAGACACAACTCCTTGATACTCGGCTGTACCCAATATCAGTAATTCTAAATAAATTACCCTTTATAACACAAGCAATATGGCAGTCTGAATAATAAAGCATAGAATTTTTCAGATGAATTATTACTGTATTATGACATTAATTCAAACCTTCTTTTTCAAGCCTTTGTATATTTATAAAGTTTAAAGGGCACAAATTTATTACTTCATTTTTACTAATCGTCTGGCTTTCTTTTAATTATTCTACATACTTGCATTCTCCGATGACTTGACCTTATATTAAAAAAAAGTCGATTATAAAAAGCGAGTGAAAAAGTAGGTAACAGATGTAAAAATATTTTAGTAAGATTTTCTGAAAGAAAGAAACGTTCCAAAAACAATTTCATCCATTTCCAAATAAATTCTGACAATTTATTAAAATCCGACAATTCGAAAATAACAAAGAAATTTTGATAAAATCTACCGTTATCGACAATAACAGTTCGGACTCATTCACGTCGCGGCAGCAATTACTGGCGTTGTTTGCATATATTTGCTGCGGAATAGACATTGCGCAGTAATTGAGACAAGTATGAAATGTAAAAGGCTGTTAGTGTTTTAACGTAATCTTCGGCGCAAATCTAATCAGCAGCGAATGTTTGCAAACAACGCCAGTAATGGCTGCCCTAAGGCGAATGATTCTGAATTTTTATTGTTGATAAGTTCAAAACGGTAGATTTTATCAAAAAACTTTCTTTGTTATTTTTTAATTAAGCTAAACTAAAGCATGTATTGTACATTTTACGCCTATTCAGGACATTTTTATTAGGTAATTAGCGCGAGGCTTAAAAATTAAATTACCCGATGTTTTTTAGCGAATTTTTAGAAGTACATATATACATTTATTAATTTTATTTTCTTTCAGATTTGAGAGGATAAAAAATATGTTGTAATGTAATGATTTCGCGATCACGTGAAATAAAAAAAATGAATTCCCATGATTCCATGGGAAAAAAGGAAAACCGTCCTACTGGTGGGAAATGTGGAGACTTCCTCTTTTAGAAAAGTCTTCTTGCAAGAACACGTAGATTTGAGAAGCTCCAGAAATTAAGATCACAGATAAATCATTTCTCTTCTTAAATATAGCCTTTTTTATTGATAAAAATAACTTCCAACCAAAACTCTATTATTCACCAACACAAACAGGAGGGAATATTCTGCTGACAGCAAGAACTTTACCGAATTTGTACAACATAATCCTTCGGAATTTTATTATAAATGTTGTCGTTGTGATGATATTTTTTACTAACGAAAAACAGGAGTCAAACAAGGCGGCAAGGCCCATTATAACAAATAACAATGTATTAAAAAAAAAAAAAAAAAAAAAAATCAATTGTAATTTTTCCGTGCAATTTTGAAATTCATTCGTTTGCTTTGCTGTTTGTAACAAGAAGAGTCTTTTTATTTAAATAAAGATATATTTTCAATTTGTTTAATACTTTTTTATTTTACTTTTCATTCATGCAAAAAAATGATTATTTTTCATACGGAGTTTCATTAATTTTAAAATTAGAATTGTTTTTGTTTTTTTAAAATTGTATCAAGCAGGTAAAAAATTAATCAGAAAAGAAAGGAATTTAAACTCCAAAATATAATTTAACTAATTTCTTATTAATTTCCATTCTATACGTTTAATGTCGTTTGAAAATAAAATTAATTCGAATTTTCATAATATTCTCCAACCTTTGGTTTGTGTCATTTTAAGTATAAAGAAAACCAATTTCCAGATTGTAATGTAGCCCATTTGAACCCCCGTATTTTTTACAATTTCACGCTTGCTTTGAGATGACAGTAATAAAGGCGTTTTTTGGGGAATAACAATAAAAAATTGTTGTCATTTAAGCTGTGACCTTGATGAAACCTTATTTAGGGTGGTTAAACGTTATTTTCGCTATATTTCAACAAGCAAAAAAAGAAAGCATTTTTTTTTTAACAAGTACTGTTAATTTTAATTATTACATTTAAATTTCTTTGGAACAAATCTCTTGGATAAATTAATTGAATTTTTAAGAGGTTTTTAATTTTGTTTTCATTTTTCGTCAATTATAAAATTTTATATAAAATCGGAGAAACAGATTGCAGTACAAATACAATGC
The DNA here is from genome assembly GCA_963932145.1 of Acanthosepion lycidas. Lineage (NCBI taxonomy): Eukaryota > Metazoa > Mollusca > Cephalopoda > Sepiida > Sepiidae > Acanthosepion > Acanthosepion lycidas. The sequence goes on along the minus strand of OZ010575.1, from coordinate 99,369,104 downwards.
TTTTTTTTTTCTTTTTTTTTTGACATATTGCCTTCTGTTTTTGAGAAGGAACAAGTTCTTTTGACACCGGTTAATGCAATTCCTCTGTTCGCTGTTTATGCTCAGAAAGTACATCCGTTCTATTTTCAAATTCTTTCTTAATTGCTGTTTATTTGAAAATAGGAACTTCTATTGATTACAAAATATCGTCGAGCTTGAGAAAGAAATATCAAGTCGAACCAGAGCAGCTACTTAATCCTGTTTGTTTTTGTATGAAAAGGCTTCGATTCGTCGTAAAAAGGTAAGTTAGATGAACCGTCACGGACTTCCTAAAAAAGACCCTCTCGCCGCAAAAGAAACACATTATAAATTATTTCAAATCCTTCTCTTTAAGAAATTTGGTTACATTTCGGTTTTATTTGAAAACTAATGTGAATTAAAAGAAAAATGAATTTCTGTATATAAGTAAAAATTTGTAGGTACCTCCAATTTTCGCTAAAAAAAGAGACCACGATGAGAAAAACTTCCCAGCTTTGATAAAAAAATTATCGTCAGAATGTTTGTTAGTTTTAAGGGAAAAGACCGAAGTATTTTTCATTATTTTATAAAATTTTTGGTAAATTTTGGTTTTGTTTCCCGAGCGCTAATATCCCTTCAAATTTTTCCAAAATCGTCATAATTCCGTGCAAATGTACATGCTGAACTCAAATTAACAATTATGAAGAAACCTTACCGATTTGGAGTTATCGACAAGAAAAAATCGAACTTCTTGTTGTTCATTCGTCCCCCATTACTGTCATCATGGTTACTAATTCACTGCGTAGTACCTACGCAGGCGCAATCAGAAAATTTGGCCTATTTACTTCTTTTACAGACTTTCCTTGCAGAAAATCACTACGCACTACCGTAAAGAAATGTATTTTTTTTTTTTTTTTTTTTGCTATTCAAAACGGAGAAAAGGTTTTGTTGTATTATTTAATTTGTTTTTTCTCTTATAAATAAAGCTACACTTACCAAAAAAAAAAAAAAAAACATTTCTTTACAGTAGTGCGTAGTGATTTTCTGTAAGGAAAGTCTGTAAAAGAAGTAAATAGGCCATTTTTTCTGATTACGTCTGCATAGGTACTGTGCAGTGAATTAGCAAACATGATGGCAGTAATGGGGGACAAATTACCAACAAGAAGTCCGATTTTTTCTTGTCGAGAACTCCAAAACGGTAAGGTTTCTTCATAATGTAATTGTTAATTCAAGTTCAGCATGTACATTTGCATGGAATTATGACGATTTGGGAAAAATCTTAAGGGATATATTAGCACTCTGGGGAAGCAAAACCAAAATTTAACAAATTTTTAATCCTTTCTGGCACATGCAAAATTTTGGTTACAAATCTTTTTCTTTTTGGTCAGCAGTGGCCCAAAGGTTTAGGTAGCTCCATGAGATCGCTAAAAAGAGCATAGCATGATGAAAAAGACGTCAAACTTGACAAAAACAATATTTTATCGTTTATTATTAAGAGGAAAGATCAAAGTATTTTTGGGGTATTTTTTAGATTTTTTAATCGTTCCGAACACGTCCAAAATTTTCGTTAAAAATCTTGTTTTTTTTTTGTAGTCAGCAAAATTGACAGATAATCGATTATGTCATCCATTTTGTACAAAAGATGAAAATTTCACTTTGAAATTCTTTTAAAAATCAATTATTATTTTTTCAAAACTTATTTTAAAAAAATCAGAAATTATAATGTTTATTTAAAATATTTTGAACCAAGGTTGACTTAGCTTCTGTGCCAAAAAGATGTAATTTGAAAATAAAACAAAGCAGGTCATAACCTTTCACATCACTTGACAGGTGATGATTGATGTATTGACGGATTTACATGATCATAATTTGTTCTACGGAAGCCAAAAAGTGAAGTTATTTAGATTTAAGTGAACAAATTATTTACCTCGTTATTTTTAAGGAAAACTTTCAGCACTTTAATTTTTTTTTTTTTGTTTTTGTACTTAGCTTTCACCTTTACATTTACGATGCTTTATGGAAAATATATTATAAAGAAATTAAAATAAGACTGTTAAGAGTGAGATTAAATTTTATATTTCATAAGAAAGGTATCTAATTAATTTATAGATACCTTTCTTATGAAATTTTATCAGAAGTGTACATAAAATACTATAATTTTATGTACATTTATGACATTTTACTGTGTTATTTGTATTTCCATTCATTTTATTATTAATTTTGATATTTCATTTATGGAAAATGTCATAACTGAGATTAATATAAAAATATAAATAAATTAAATATAATTTCTGTCTGAAATACACCAGAGTAAATTTAATCTTTTAACTCAATTAAAGTCAAAATGAAAACTTCAAGAAAGCTTTTTCATTTATAAAAATTCATTTTGAACCTTAGGTATCAAAAATTAGTGGAGGTACCTAACTAAATCTAATGCATATTAAAAGAAAATTATTATCGTATTTCAGTAAAATTCAAGAGGTTTTTAAATTTGTTTACAATATTTTAAAAATGCTTAAAAGCATTTTTAAAATATTGTAAACAAATTTAAAAACCTCTTGAATTTTTTAGCCTTACTTTTGAAAATCCTTGTGAAAATGTTCTAAAAACTTACCAATAAATTTTAAGTTTATTATCAGTACCTCTATTATTTTCTGATAATGTTATGTATAGATGTCTTTATTAAAAAAATTGTCATGTTTGCAAACAAAAAAACAATAAATTCTTGCTTTTGTTGCATCAGCAAAGATTAGTATTAGAATATCCATTCATAGCATTCAACCAGTTTGTTGGTGGATGCTTGAACTCAAATGAATATGGATGTCTTCTTGGTAGAACTCCACAGACTGTCAACCATAAAAACTCAGATGTCTGGCCATGGACTTATGTATGCATTTGTAGCAAGGTTGCCTGTGCATGTCAGGTGGCTGTTTTACACTTCCTCTTGAACAGATGCACTGGATGTCATCCCAGCTGTTAGAGCAAGCAAGAGCCATTGAAGGATGAAGCACCAGTGGTGGGATTGATCATGTCAGCCACGAAGCCTGAGCAACAGGGTACAGACTTCTACAAATGAACCGCAGGCCAATAGCTTCTGTTTCAGATCTGGTGGTGCTAATCATTGGATAGAAATTGTTTGAGTCCATAAGCTAGGCAAAGTGGGAGTTGGTGAGTAGACAAAACCATATTTTGCTCCCACTGTAATAACCTAGGCCATATATTGCAGAAATGGTCACGGAACAAACATCAACATAAGTCTCATTACCCAAGCAGATTTAAATGCAATGCTACCTCTAGTTGTAGTCAGTATATTAGTCGATGGGGAATGATGTTCAGTTCTCATTGACTCTGGCCGCTCTCGGTTCATTATTATTGCTGAGAGTGATGTCAGTTGTGTATGAGGAAGCAGGTGCATGTGGAGATGATTGGTGGCAGAATGTGGGAATGTGTGGATGGCTATATGTGGTGACCATGTTCATAAAGTAGCAGGCAAACACAGTCACAAAGAGATGGGTTGACCATATCGACAACATCTCCCTTACAATTCAATGACCCCTCCCGGTATTTACACTTCCTTTTGAATGGGTGCAACCCAGGTTTTAGAGCAAGCCTGAGCCATACTAAAGAATGATGCACCATTGACAAGATTGTGGAAGCCATGAAGCCTGTGCAACAGGGTACAGGCTTGACCTCTACCAATGATTCGCAGGGCAATAGCTTCTGCTCCAGATGTGGTGGTGGTAATCACTTGGATACAAATTGTTTTGAATTCATGAACTGGGCGAAGAGGGAGCCACTGAATAGACAAAACCATATGTTGCTACTGCTGTAATAACCAGGACCATTTATTGCAGAAATGGTCAGGGAACAGACATCAACACCAATCTCATTCCGCAGCAGATTTAAATGCAGCACTACCTGTAGTTGTAGTCAAAGGTCGATAGGGAATGGTGTTCAGCTTTCATTGACTCTGACTGCTCTAAGTTCATTGTTAGTGTTTGATTGATGCTGGTTGTGGACCAGGAAGCACATGCATATGGAGATGATTGATGTCAGAAAATGGGCATGTGTGGATGGATACATGTGGCAACCAGGTTCATCAAGCAGCAGGTAAACACAGTCACAAAGGGTTGGAATGACCATGTTGGCAACATCCCCCTTACAATTCAATGACACCCCCCCAGTATATTAAAAAGAATTCTCTTTAAGAACTTCAAATATTTTTTCTAAGCTCTATACTAAACATTAAATCTGTTACGAAAAAAGAACTAAACAAAATGAACACAAAACGATCAGCTTTAAAAAAGGACTCGTAACTGGAAAAACCAAATGAAAAAAGAATGTTAACAACAAATACTTTTTCACACCCAACCCAGTTCTGCGGAATCAGAATCAACATTGAGTTTAAGCAAGCAAATGAGCCAATTGGAGTAAAGTGCCATGCAGATTTAAATTTCTCCCACTTGTGACGAATGCAGCTATCGATTTTTTTTTTTTTTGCATGCTAGCATGCTAATTAACATTCATGTCTGTCAGCTGTTGGCTCTCACACTGGCCAATAGAATCTTCCTGCCTATTTGTGGCAGCCAGCTATTGGCTCTCACTCTGGCCAGTAGAAAATGGACGCAAACTACATGAAAAGTGCTGTAGAAGCATGAAAAAATTGATTATTTCCACTATCGATGGGAGCTGGGAAATGCAACATTGGTCTTGGCCTTCCCGCTAACTTGGAGCATGTCCATGTAAATTTTGGTGCAAATCCATTGAAAATTGCGGCTGTGCATTCATTATACACACACACATCCTGCCTTTTATGGATAGAGATATATATATAGGTCTTGTTTGTTTTCTTCACATCTTCAGTTGGACTCAATTTGAGTCTGCCATGTTCTTGTAGTGGACCTTCTTCTAGAAGGAATAAACACACATGTTCCTAATTTAACAACACATAAACCACAGTCTGCTACAAATATACTTTTCTGAAACATTTAGAAAAATAAGCTGTTTTCAAAATTAATCTGAACTGAAACACTATTTTAGTTTAAAGAAAAGCCTATTTTTTTAACACTGACAACTTGTTTGTTCTGATCTGTTAAGTGATAAAGAATGTGCCAATAACTTGAACTGATTTTAAATGTGAATTAAGTTTAAGCATCTAATGATTTTTTTTTCTTTTTCTTTCAGATTTAACAACTTAAGTCCTTGTTAATCTTTGCAGGGTTAAAATTTTCAATCAAACAACATGTTAAAGATTCAAGAGTGTAACTGGAAAAAATTTTCATAAATTCAAACAGACTGGGTCATGGCAGATGTGAAAACACCATTGTATCCTTGTTTACGCCGTTCAGCTGAAATCATTGCTGCCGTGCACGTGAATGTGGCTGAAAATCCGGACACTTCTATTCATCATCACATGCAGAAATTGAACCTCTCCACAACAATGTTACATCATTTCCAATTGCACTCTCGGTTGATCGATTATGTTGACCAAAAAAATCGCAAAGTGCGCAAAATGCATTTCTGTTTGAATGTTCATTTTTGTGATGACTTTAACACGTTGTTTGATTGTTAATCTTTCCATAGTTGAAATTTCCAAAGATTTAAGTTGTTAAATCTGAAAGAAAAAGAAAAAGTCTTTAGACGCTTAAACCTAATTTACATATAAAAATCGGTCCAAGTTATTGAAACACCCTTTATATTGAGAGCCTGATGTTTATGAAATTTAAGTGAGGAGGACTGAATTGTGAACAGATTATTTATATCGTCTTTTTGCTTTTCTAACTGACCAGTAATCTTAAAAAGTTGAGAAAATATTTTAAGCAGTATAACATTTTATTGAATTTTAAAGCCTTAGATGTTTGTTGAGAAAATGTCCTGAAATTACACTGTGGAACAAGATTTTTGTTTTTGGCTAAGTTTATTTTCTATTTTCTCATGCCTAGAAAATGTGAAAAATGGCTAATATTTCCTTTATACCTTGACCAGAATTCTGAAATTTACCTATTCCTATTGGGGAAACTGACAAATGCAAACATTCTCATGTATTAAGTGTAGGAATAAAATGACATATGATTCAAATGTAGCCTTTATTCTAAGATTATACAAGAGAAGAATAAAATGACATATGATTCAAATGTAGCTTTTATTTATTCTAAAATTATACAAGAGAGACAAAATATTTAGTAGTTGTTCACAATTTATGTTTATATTTAAATTACTTTCACAAATCAGCCCCCAAATATAGTTTCCCATTATGTTTTTGTTTCCAAACATTGGTAGTGGCATTCAAATTCAGTATATCCTCATGGAAATATTTGCCTTGCTGCTCTGAGTATTCCCCTCATCTTTTTCAATTTATCAAGATGAACATCAAAGATATGGACTTTGAGGGACATCCTGCAGCCCATTTTGTGATAGTTCTTCACCAGGGTCTCAACAAGCTCCACATAGTTTTCAGCTTTGGGATTCCCCAGGAAGCCCTGGACCACCATGACAAATCTGTTCCATGATGCTTTCTCCATCCTAGCGATCTCCTCAGAGAATTCCTTGTACTCTATGATTTGTGGTCCAGTGATGACACTGCTTTTGACTTTTTCTGCAGACTATTTACGGAAGAAGTCTTGAAAGTTCTTGAAAGTTGCATACTCCTTATCTAAAGCTGTGACAAATTGTTTGCACACAGTCTTCAGGTTTTGCTAATGCTCTGTTCAGTGATATATGCATTTATACCCATTTGACAAACCCAGTATGTTATAATGAGGGTAGGTGGAGAATAAGAAAATGTTGATTTTTGCCATGAATAGTAAAAAATTCACTACTATTCGACAAAAAGAAAGCCCAAAACACCATAATATATTTACAATTATGCTAGTAGAGTGCTCAATAGCAGAGAGAAAATCAAAGTTGATGGGGTAGAATGTTCATGTTCCATTTTCCATGTTAAATGATATATCTTCTGAACATGGAAGGTGGAATGAGAACAGATGTTATCAAGTACAACAGATAGCTAGAAAAGGGTGGGTGGTAGAATGGCTAAAACGTTGTGAGTATAGAAACCAAGATGAAATGTTGGTTTGAATAGTGCACAAAACATTATAGGTTATGTCATAAATTTCAATAGAGTTGTATTTACAGCACTTTCAAGGGGAACAGACAAAAGTCTGAAGACATAAAACTTTTGTTTTTCTATGAAAAAAAAAACTACACATTCTTTATATAAATTCATGATTTCACATGAGCCAATAGTCTTAAAGCTCAAATTTTGCTATTGTAGTTCCAATATTAGTTGGGATCATTTGACTAATTTTCTTTCCTGTAAATTGCCATGGTATTTTCATAAAGATATTGGATATGTTTCTAATGGTCTGCTTTCTCCATGCATGGTAAGTGGTTAGTGCATGATAAATAGGGGTTGCCAGTTAAATGATAACACAAGACTTGAATCTTCTCACCTATATTTCATCATTTTGTCTAAGCTTGTTTGTGGTATGGCGGCCTTGTCTTCATCCCACACCCCAAGTCTAACATTGTAACCTGATATTCTCTTGCTGCAGTGTGTGAGAGCCTGCCCAAATCATCTCTGGTACTGTTGTTTATATATCTGTCTCACCAACATTCTTATTTTCTTCCCTGTTATAATGGATGCAGGTGTGAGGTTATGTTCTTCTGCTCTGCACTCAGTGGCTGAGTAATCCGAAAAAAACCCTAGCACCTGACTTCATTTGATGCTCACTTGTAAAATTTGAGTGTAGTCTGTATCTGGCATAATACCGTACATGGTTTTGAATTCAGTGTTGTCCTTTTCCTAGTCTAGAACTTAGCTTGCAAATTTTGTATTTCTATTCCTATGCCCTTTCCAATAGCCACATATTCATGTTGACTGATACATGATTTATTAGGTTGGTGCAAAAATAATGACGTAATAATGTCGTTTTTTGATGTTAAAAAATATGTCAAAAAACGACATTATTACGTCATTATTTTTGCACCAACCTAATAATAATAATCTGGTGGCAGATCTTCTCTAGATTTAAATGCCATCCATAATGAAATTGTCCTATTTTTAATTTTACTACCTGAGAATTTGTCTTGCACAAATTATTTCAGCCAAAATAAACTGAAAACTTGCATTGTATAATTGATTTCTGTCAGAATAAACTGTATAATATGTCAAATGTTAAAGTTAATTCATCAGTTTTTCTACCTTCATTTCTTTGTGTTTAAAAGTCTAGTTGATCACAAATCTTTTTCATTTAAAAAATAACATATTTTTGTTTGATCAACATAGTGTGGCAAGATGCGTTTTTTTTTAAATTTTGGGAACTGCATTTAAGAAAATACTTGAAAATGCATTTTTATAAACCTATTTCATTACCTTACATGGTGTATTTTCTTACTCCAGTGCTCAGTTCATATATTTTTACTTTTTCAGTTTGCATCTTTGGGAGTACCTGAAACCATGATGGATATACATGAGAAAGGTAGCATTCTTACTCAATGCAATTTGTCGATAAGTAGTTAACTTTAAGTTTACACAAGACAACATTCAGAGGAAAGAAACAATTTCCTATAAAATCTGTGTTGTTACATTTTACATGAATTCAAATCTCAAACCAAATATGAAAGCTCACAGTGAAACAAAAGATTTCCAATGTGAAATCTGCGGATTGGAGTGTTTTCACAATTCACGTCTCAAACAACACATGTTAACACACACAGGAGAGAAACCATTCCACTGTGAAATCTGTGAATATAAGTGTTCCCGAAAGTCAGATCTCAAAACACACATCTTAACACACACTGGAGAGAAACCATACCGTTGTGAAATCTGTGAATTCAAAAGTTCCCACAATTCAAGTCTCAAAAGTCACATGTTGACACACACTGGAGAGAAACGTTTTCACTGTGAAATCTGTGGATTAAAGTGTTCAAACAATTCAAATCTCAAAACACATATGTTAGCACACACTGGAGACAAACCATTCAATTGTGAAATCTGTGGATTTAAGTGTTCCAGAAATTCAAATCTCAAACAACACGTGTTAACACACACAGGAGAAAAACGTTTCCCTTGTGAATTCTGTGGACTTAAATTTTCCCAAAATTCATCTCTCAAAAAACACATTTTTACACACACTGGAAATAAACCACTCCACTGTGAAATCTGTTTATTTACATGTTTAAACAATTCAAGTCTCAATAAACACATGTTAACACACACTGGGGAGAAACCATTCCACTGTGAAATCTGTGGATTGAAATTTACCCAAAATGGACATCTCAAAAAGCACATGTTAACACACACTGGAGAAAAACCATTCCACTGTGAAATCTGTGGATTTAAGTGTTCACTAAATTCTAGTCTCAAATCACATATGTTGACGCACACCGGAGAGAAACCATTCCACTGTGAAATCTGTGGATTCAATTTTTCTCGAAATTCAAATCTCAAACAACACATGTTAACACACACTGGAGAAAAACCATTCCACTGCGAAATCTGTGGATTTAGCTGTTCCCAAAATGGAAATCTCAAAACACACATGTTAAGACACACTGTAGAGAAACCATTTTATTGTGAAATCTGTGGATTTAAGTATTCAGTAAATTCCAAACTCAAATCACATATGTTGACACACACTGGAGAGCAACCATTTTATTGAGAATTCTGTGGTTTCAAATTTTTCCAAAATTCATCTCACAAAATCACATTAACTGGAAAGAAACCATTCCACAGTGAAATCTGTGGATTCAACTTTTCTTGAAATGCACATCTCAAACAACAGAGGTTAACACACACTGGAGAGAATACTAGTGATACATATTTAACTCAAAAGTTCACTTGAGAGCTACACAAAACAATATCAATGATCAGCTTAAATAATTTTAATAATATACCAATATACAGAATGTGTACATTCCAGACAAACTTTGGAGTATAATAGCCAGGATCCATAAGCCATTAGAAGCTCGATATATTGGTCCTTTTGAAGTTCTTGAATGGATGCCCAAATTCCAAGTATCCATTGATAAACAGAAGCAACACTAAATACTGAAGAATCATGTTAAAGTGAAACAATATTAACCAACAAATCCACCCAACACCAAACAAAGAAGAGAATGCAGATCACACTTCTAGGAAACCTAAAACTAAATCAGGAAGAACAGTTTCTTGGAAGAAACAGAACGATTATTTTTATTATTAGCAGTCTGTAACAACTCCTCTTAAGAAAATGCTGATCCAGATAATCTCTTTAACAGCATTGCTGTAGCCAGCATGTAGGAAGCCTTCTGATTGGTCAGTAGATGAGCCAATGATAGCCCTGCCTCATTTCCACCTTGACACACAATTTAGAAATTTTTCCTCTTTTGATAATCTACAAACAACCAGTAAAATTTATCAAGCTGCTTTTTTATCTACAACCACATGAAAATATCAATGAACATGTATATATCATTTTGAATAAATCTATTTATGAGATATATATATATATATATATATTTAATATTTCATGTTATTTTGAATTTTCTTTTTCTTTCTTATCATTGTGCATTATTAGAACCGGCCCCTTATTTTGTACACTTTTAATGGTGTCTGGAAAAACCTTACTGCTTATTTTACTAAGTTTAACAAAAAGATGTCAAAAGTAAACAGTGAACCTCTATGTTTTGGACAACATCAAAAGTGGTGGAATCATTTAAATTCTTCCAACAGCAATGCAATTTGTAGGTCTAGGGTATACTGGGAGAGAAGAAAGGTGACCATATTCTTTTATTAGTGGGAGAAGAAGGTCCAAAGCATTTCAATTCATGGACATTTGACAATGAAACAAGCAACAACCGGGCAGAAGTGACGGGAACAATTACAACTGTAAATAGATTTCATAGTTCGATCTACACAAATATACTCAGATAGGTGTTGAAAACATTGAAGAATTCTTGGCAAGATTCCGATTACAGCCAAAATATACCAATTTCAGGTTGTTCAAGAATTTGAAGAGTGCCTAATTGAACAAATTATTGCAAGAACCAGACATCTAGAGTTGCAAAAACAGCTACTGTTAAAAGATAAGACACACTTCAAGAAGGTCTAAACAGCTGAAATACAAGGCTGGTATGCTCAGGTAATTAATGCTATTAGATACAATCCTGATAACCGTCCATCTACAACAGGGGTGAATTGTGACCGCAGTAAGTTTAAGGGGTGGGGAAGTGAGCAATTATAGAATTTGGCCTGTCATCTTGAAAAGGACGGGGAATAACATTCTGACAAATGGTGAAAGGGGTGCATGGAGCAAGCAAGGTTGAGAAACCCTGATCTACAAGATGGGGTAGGACTCATCTCGGCAAGAAAGGAAAATACCTGATTAAGATACGATGTGTTCAATATGTAGTTCATCAAATCATTGGGTTAACGTGCGTTTTGGCAACATGAAATGCTTGGGAAAACAAAATAAAACACATGCCACAGAGACACCCAAAATGTAAGCCAGGAATAAGAAAATATTATCAGTAAAAGCATCATTTGGTGCATAAGAATAGTGTGCATTCATTGAATCAATTCAAAGAGGATGAACTGTAAGGACACGTCGAACAGATGTCATTCAATACAATCTCGAAACAGGCTGGAAGTGATAATAAAACCTTCACAGTACATAATGTTTAAAATTAATTTTTAAAACTAAAATGTCTTTCTTGAAGCTTTTATGTTAGTTTTAAATTTTAAAAAAATAATTCAAATTGACTGGAAGGTGTGGTTTTTGTTTTGTTTTGTTGTTAAAAATCTGATTTCAGCACCATTTTTAGCCCTCATTTATTGCAAAGTAATTCTCTTTATTAAAACTCTTCCAAAAATAATGACATTTCTGAAACTTTATTTGAGGAATATTAGCTAATTTAAAGTTTAATTAAACTGATTTGAAACTGATATTATTTACTTTGAGCAGGTACCTCCACTAATTTGCTGAATTTTAAATTTAAAATAAGTAATATTTGTTTCAAATCAAACTAATTAAACTTTAAATCAGCTAAATATTCCTCAGTGTTAGAAAATTATATTACTAAGCTGTTGGAAATGAAGGCAAAGACCTGACAATCCAACATCAGTTCAAACCCTCACTCACCACACTCATGTTCCAGGGAGACAGAGACAAGATTCCTATATTGCATTAGGTATATGTGTAAGTGCTTACCCATCATGTAATCAGAGAGCTCACCTTGGTCATGTCCTCTGTGATGCATTCAGTCCTAGATTAATTCTTCCTGATCAGATCACAAGATGTAACTTCTTCACACATTTCTGACATGTGTAACAACATGTCCCACAAGAAAAATCAGTTGCTTAATTGTCTGTTGAGACTTTACCTCCAACAATATCAAGGAACATCTCACTGTGTCTTTAACTGTGCAAAAAATGTAATTAGAACTTGTTATTTTGACTGAGTCTTTTTCATTTTCCATTGTTTGGGTTTTTTTTTTTCAATATCATGAAATTTGATCAAAGATGCCTTATTAATAGAAATCCAAGGCTTGAAACTTCAGCCATTATAGACTACCACCCTTTCAACTTTGTTTTGAAAAACATCATTTTGAAAACATTTTTAAATCACTGCTAATTTTTCAAAAATGCCTAGAAAATCTGTCAATATATTATTTATTGTCAGCGAAGTTAGTGCTCACAAAGGAAGAAATCTGAAATGAACAGTGGACACTAAACACCTTGACTAAAACAATTCATGATTTATTGTTCTTTGGAATGGTTGGCAAAACAATGGTGAATCAGACATGTGTAGATAAATCTTGACTTGTATAATTCATTTGCTTTGTAATTACAGCATGAAACCATCTTCTTACCTGTGTATCTTCTCAAGTGGACTCCTTTTGGAGCTGCTTAATAATATCTGCTCAGATACAAAAATTTTTGGCTGACTTTGTTGAACACATTTGCTGTTTGCATTTGATGCTCTTTTTGCTGGGATGCTATTTTACTTCTTCTATTGAGTGCATTTACACTTTGCATTCAATGCTCTTTTTGCAGGGATGCTATTTTACTTCTTCTATTGAGCGCATTTACACTCTGCATTTGATGCTCTTTTTGCTGGGATGCTATTTTACTTCTTCTATTGAGTACATTTACACTCTGCATTCGATGCTCTTTTTGCTGGGATGCTATTTTACTTCTTCTATTGAGCACATTTACACTTTGCATTCGATGCTCTTTTTGCTGGGATGCTATTTCTTCGATTGAGCACATCTGCTGTTTGCATTTTATGTTCCTTTGCTCTGATGTTGTCTTCCGTCATTGAGCATTTTTTTTTTTTTTTTTTAACAAATTTCAGTGACTTTATGGCTATTCCATTCTCCTCCAGTTAGGTATTCCCTCCTCAGTGATTTTGATTGGTGAGTATATTATATATGTATTCACCAACTACCCTTCTCATGACATTTTGGATTAGCCGAGGCAGTAAGAAAATGTTCAGTTCCCAGAACTTCTAATGCCAACACAGGAAACAGTTGTGGTGGGATAGATCTGTATGGAGAAATGATTCTAACATTTAAAAAACAACCAAGCCAAGATAAAAAAAAAATATTTCTACCTTGTGTGTGAAATATATATAAACTAAAACAATTACTTGTATGTCACAGTATTTCCATTTTGTGTAAAGGTGATTGCATGTTCAGTGATTCTTGGTTACCAAAAAAGAATATCAGCTGGTTAGTTCTGTCCACAGATGGTTTAAAACTGAAAATCAACTGCACAGTATGCCAAAAAATTTTGACTTTGTCAACATTGTTATAGACAAACGTATGGTTGCAAGAAAGAAATATGACAACAGCAGAAATAGATTTACCTGATTTATTTCAATAGGAATGTGTGGTTTTGGGACAGCTACCTTGTGGTATAGTTCATAAGCCGGCTACCGATCTGGGTTGGTCTCTCATAGTAGTTCTCGCTGGTTGGCATGGCACTACTCCTGCTGACTGCTGCCGACCGCTCAGACTGACTGTGACAGGTCTCTTCCCTAGCCTCCTGTTGTACTTCCCCGTGTGACCCCTTCTATGGCATTTTTTATGGCTTAACAGGCTCGTAAAACGACGCGAGTATAATTAGGAGGGAAGCATTTTTATTGGTTGAAAAATAGAAACACTTTAAAATATTTTATTTTTCGACTGGAACTCGTGCATTGGGCTTATGCATAGACGAAAATAATGATCATTTTGTGATGGGGCCTTGTCCCGTTCATATCCGGCTCTCGCTCTTAAGTATGTTAGTTTATTTGCCTGCAAATCAGCCGGGATACGGTGTTATTTTATTTTATAACAACATGGTTGAAAGGGCTTTAAAAAGCCATAGTAAAAATCAGAAATACAAGCAACATTTGGAGCTCAAACTGAAAAATGGGCAGGCAACCAACACTGGCCAGTTTTCTTTGAACTACTTCAACAGAAACAAGGCAAATGATCTAAAACTTTCGCCTTATCTTTCTCAGATTCATACTAACCATTCATTCTCACTACGATTGAATTTCTGACTTTGCACAGGCATAAACAATATTGCAAGTGGAAGAAAGTTGGGTAGAATAGACTGAAGAATTCTGGTATGTTTGGTTTAAGAGATTTTGTGTGGAATCCAGTAAAGCAAATGCCTTTTTTATTTGTAGGTTTAAAACAAGGGTTTTATGATTTTATGGTTTAATTTGTATTTTTGTTTCCCAAAATTTATGTTTCTTTGACTAATTTTATTTTTACATACGCACACAAAAAAAAAAAAAAAAAATCAACTGCACAGTTCTTGGACACCCAGCTTGTTTTATGAGATTTTGATATGACTCAATTATATATCAGTCATTTTTATTGTCTTAGATACCCTCTTGTAAGATCACTTGAATGGCTGAACCCTGGATCCATTTATAAACAAAAGAAACTCTGCCACAGAAGACAGATGGACAGAAAACAAGTCAACAAGTCTGATTGTGATGACATTATCAGTCAGTACAAAGTGTTTGAAGTGGGGGCTATTGGAAATATTGCTTTCAAGAATTTCAGCAAGCAAGACGACCATCTGGACATTTTGTTTCATTCTTCTTTGTCTAGCAACAAAGAATATCAAAGACTGTGTGGAAGTTGTTTGATGATTACTGGTACTCTCTCATTGACAGAGAGGAGTTTTCTCAGTCAATAAGGAAATTTCCACTGTGAAATAGCAGACTCTGGTTGCACAGTGCATTATCACAGATTATTTGGCCACAGTTCAAGATGCCAGGAATGTTCCCATGACTAAGGCTCTTCTCTGCATTGCTTCCAATGCCAGAACAGCATACAGCGAAGACCTTGAAGCTGAGAAGGAAAAAGGAAGAAACAACTGGACTAAAATGGAAATTGCAGAACTGAAGACCAAAATACACACGCGTGAACGTTGCACATAAGATTTGCTCAAGTCAGCTGACAGCTATGCAGAGAAAGCTGAGCAGACTCAGAATTTCACACTTATTTCAAAGGACAAGTCCAGAGAGATATTGTTGTATAAGAGTAACTATCATTGCGGACACTGTGGTTTGAAACTAGATTGCCAGTGAGTAACGTGGGTAATTCCATTATGTGGATCACATGATCATAAAGGAAGTGAATAAATAGGAAGTAGTGTGATGACTATATGATCACTGTTCACTCTTCTTGTCTATCCACTATGGCTATATGTCACTCTCTTTACTACTATATGGATTATGATTCTACTATTTGGCGATTACTGCTTGAACAAGTATTACTAGTGCAAATATTATTGGAAAGTGTTCCTACTAATACCGGCATCTACAAATTCTTGAATATAACAAGCATTTTTGGAAGTGATAACAAGCTTTCATAGCAAAAGTGACAAGTGAAGCAGTCCAACATCGCAAAAGATATCAAATTAGAAGAGGAGCTGAATGCTAAACTAGATGAAAAAATGTGAACATCATTGTGTTCTATGCCGTGTGAAACAAAAACCATCAGTAGTAGGAGTAGCTAAAAAGTGTAGTTTTTTTGTTAAAATTTCTATTTGTAGTTCCATTCATTAAAATTAACTTCATGGGAAATGTGCAACAGTGAAGATTTTTTGTGACATTCACAACCCATGAGTAGTCAAGATAGCCAAAATGTGTAGCATTAAGAATTAAAGTGTGAAATTCAAAGTTTTCAAGTGTAACAGAACTCCAGACTTGTGTAGAATGCTACATAAAATGTGTAACATAAGCAAGTTTGTATTCAATTGTGTTTTCATCTTCAACACTTTGATTTCTTCATTGCTTCCAAGTGATCCATGTGACATGAATTATTTGAACCAGTTGTAGCTTTTCTTTGAACGTCTCATCTGTCAAACTATTAAAAGATAAATTACAAAGTTTCTGTTTTTGAAATTGATGACTATTCACTTTGTGTGTGTGTGTGTGTGTGTGTGTGTGTGTGTGCACATATGCATGTCAGTTTCAGTCCTTGAAACTTCTTAACATATTCCTGGAAATGTCCTGGCATTTATTTACACAGATCTGTGGGAACCTTGCATCTACCAAAAGATGCCCCAGCAAGTTGCGAAAAATGTCTGAATACTTAAGTGATCATTTTATTAAAACTTTGGACATGTTAAGTCCCACTATAGATTTTACCCTTCTGTCAAATATATATATATATATATATATATATATACCGAAGCTATTACTTAAATAAATAACTATAAAATGCCATGAATCCATAGAAAGTGTAATAAGCACTCAGAAGATCAATAATAGGGATTAACTGAAAGGTAAAATGTATTGGAAATTGGTGGGTCTACACACTATTCAAATGGCAACACGCTATACATACATTACAGTTTGTTAGAAAAATTCATACAAAAGCCTGAAACAGTTTATAATGGGACTTTACACCCCTTCTTCACATAGTATGTTTATTGTTTGTGAGAAACTTAAATTGTGCTGAATAGCTAATTACATTATCTGTCCACCAAATGGATGTAAAAACCCCATATTTAATAGATGGACTTAAACAAATTGTGTGAAATTAGAATATCATAATTCTCCATGTATAATATGCCTTCATCCATAAGATGCACCCCAAAATTTGTGCTGAAAGTGTGGGAAAAAGCTTCTACTCGTGTATAATACGCACCCCATGTTTGGTAACCAAACCCTATAAATTGTATCTCTCCAATTTCATTACAGCCAGCGTTTCCTACTCTTATTCAAGCTGTAATTGAAGATATTTATCAAAATTTCCGATCATCACGATTCTAAAAGGAAATGGAAATACCTATATTGTGCCTACTGTGCAGATTCATTAACCTGATTTTGTTTGATAAAATGTGCAATCTACCAGATCTGTATATAGTTTGAGTTAGTTACAAATAACCTGAGTTTGCTTAATAGTTTGAGTTAGGTATACATAACTCAAGTTGTGCTTAAAAAGTAGACAGAGAGTTGGTCTGAGAAACATTTAACAAAGAATAAAATGAATAAAGGAACAAAGAAATCAATTCAATGAAATTCATTATGACTGCCAGTCCATGCATTCATTGTCAGAGTGATCGCTGTCAGAATTAGTGGGTGAAAATCCTGCAATGGGATTTAAAATTTTTTAAATCCAAGGATTTTTTTAACTTTTTGTCTTGATTATGAGGCAATTTCTGTACAATTGAGGTTCTTCTCCAGATGGATAGGTTGTTCCTCTTCATGAACCTGTAGCACTAATTTTGAGACGCTTTGAAAGTTTCCACAGACCATTTTTTTTTCATCTTTTTCAGAGCCAACCACCTTATCTCTATAGTGCTGATGGCAAGTTAAGCAGATCGCTTTTCTGCAATTTCCACCACCAATTCTTTTTCCATTTGAGGATACTTGGCCTCTTTTCCTCTACCGGCAGCTCTGACTCTTGAAGAAGATTTTGTAGCCACAATTTTTACCTTATTTTATTCTTCTTAATCTTATATTTGCTTCTTTCTTCCTGCTGGATGATTTCCCACTTGTCCTGCCACAGCAATAACTTTTCTCTTGAATTCACTGGGGTAACTTTTTCTTCTTGAATTCATTTTTAACCAGGGGTGTTGTAGAGTAAGAATAAGAGTAGGTAAGAATAAGGTCTGTTCTTCTTGAGATAATGTTGTGAACTGCTGGTTGTTTAGCTTATACACACACATTTTACCGACATCCTTTTCTACCAAAATAAACTTTCTTATTCTGGTATACTCATCCAATCAGAGCGTATCATGCAGAAGCAACATAACGACACCCATAGTTTGTCACATAGCTGTAAGTTTTTCACAAAAATGGCGGTAATTTGCAGTTAAGCCTATCTGTTGTACTTGGTAATGTAGATTGTTTTCATTCCATTTTCAAGACACAGCAGATAACTTCTATGATACATAGAAACTTCCATTATGCATAGAAAATGGAATGTCAACTGTCTACTCCATCTTGTATTGAATTAATTTTCATTTATAACATTTTTGTCTCTTTTTTAAAAGACGTATTATGAACCATATAACAGAATTATCATAGCTGAATCAAAGCTTGAACAAATATCGTGAACTGAAAGTGCTCCTTAAAGAATTCACAGCAATTGATAATTCAGCTCAAATGCTTTCACCATACACTAATGCTTCCATGAGAAAAACAAGCTTAGGCAATAAAATGAAACTTGACCAGAAACACTTTTAATGTGAAATTTCTTTTTAGAACTTTTTCAGATAGACATTGTGAAATGAATTCCATCAAAAAAAGCATCAGTTTCATTCTTAAATAATCTTTTGTTTTAATCTGCATATTGATCAATATTCATGTCAACTGAAAACTTAACCATATATAATTAAACTCAAATGCTACCTTGAGTGTTTCACAACATTCACTAGTGATCAAAATGTACAAAAATCAAGCTTAGTTGAAATTACATTTAATAACAAATCACTTGCGGAAAAGCATTCAAATATAACAGATGATCTTTTAAAAAGCTTATAAATGTTCATTTTGCTCATGACTTTTCTTTCCCTTTGACGAAATTTCAAACCCCTTCACTAAATTACATACGAGAAACTGTTAGTCATGTTTGATCATGTTCATACCAAATTAGCATCATGCACACAGGTTGTGTCAAAAATACTTTTACAAACTTTGAGGTGTATCCCTCACACCAAAACAAGGACAAAAGTCCATATATGTCTACAAATCCTTTCTTTTTGAGTTATTATGTTTAAAGTTTACTGTAGATGCTGTTAAATGTATAATACAAGATACAATCCCAAAAATCCTCACACCAAAACAAGGTAAAATATCCATATAAATTTATGTCCAAAAGGCTATCATTGTACCTCAAAACATAAATGGTCAAAATGTCCTCCGCTTGCTTCTACATATGCATGCACCAACTGGATCAATAACTGGTGGACCCTCCCAAATAATCTCACACGCTGTCAAATGGTTTCATAGGCCCCCATGACACATTGATGAAGTATCTCTGTATTATTAATATCTGCTGCATAAAGCAATTGTTTTAGGTTGCCCCACAGATAAAAATCCGAAGGATTGAGGTCGGGTGAACATGCAGTCCATGGAACTGGTCCTCACCTACCTATCTATCTTTCATGGTAGACATCAGCTAGTGCATTGCAAACAATGCAACTAAAATGTGCTGGAGCAGCATCATGCATAAACTATATGTGTCTTCATATTAGCAGAGGTACACCCTCTAGCAGGTCTGGAAGTGGGTTTGAAATAAAGTCCCCGTAGACAGCTCTTGTAAGATTTGTGGGGAGAACATACGAACCTACCAGACAGTTACCTACAATTCCAGCCAACATATTAATCGAAAACTGATGCTGGTGTCTAGCCTGTATTGTACAATGGGTATTCCAATCTGCCCACAAATGCTGGTTGTGTGAATTTGTTATTCCATGTCTTCCAAACGTCGTCTCATCCGTAAACATGACTGAAGAGACAAACAATGGATTGGCAGTTTATGCAATAAAGCAGCAACAAAAGTTCTCCCATGGTGAGTGATCAGATGCCGAAAGACCCTGCTCACATATCAAATATGGATACAAGAGCTGCTCTTGAAGTACCCTCCATGCAGTACTATGAGATGTAGAACATGCTATAGCCACTTGACATCTGTTGATACCTGAATCATCTCTGACAGCCCAAAGAATGTGTCCTTTGTAGTCAGACATAGCCTTCCTCAATCCACAGTTTCTGATGCCATGCTTCCTTTCTCAGCAATGCGATGATAAACAAGCAACGTTTGGAGGATTCAGGTGACTTCATGCAATTTGATACAACTATGCAGTCTCACATCCATTACCATTCACACAGGCATTTTTAAAAATCAGATTTCCCTTCTCACTATATGAATATCCTGCCATTGTTAAATGCAATACTTCTCAATTTGCTATTAAATGTTGACCATTCACACAGGTATTTTTAAAAATCAGATTCGCCTTCTCACTATATGAATATCCTGCCATTGTTAAATGGGATACTTCTGAATTAATTTGCTATTAAACATTGAAAACAGACTAGCCACAAATGTACATGAATGACAAATTTAACCTAGTCTACATGGCAACACAGTGACATCTACAATAACCTTTCTTTAAACTTAATAACTCAAAAACGAAGGATTTGTGGAGAAATGTAGACTTTTGTCCTTGTTATGGTGTAAGGAAACCGTCCTCAAAGTTTGTAAAAACATTTTTGATGCACAACTGCAGCATTGAGCACTTTTTTCTGATATATCATTTCAGTATACTCCTTCAGTTCTTTATTATTTTTGGTATGAATGTTCAAAAAGGAAATAATTCTGAATTACCACCTTTGACTACTTTTTCCTAGTGGAAGAATAATAACTTCAGTAACTCTTAAATAGACTAATTAAAAAAAACAAAAAAAAAAAACAAAAAAAAAAACATATTGGGTGAAATTAGATATTTTGATATTGAACAGGTACTAAAATAAAAAAAATCATCATTGTTGCCCATCCCTGATGATTTTTATTCAAATGCAAATTGTATGTATTAATTAGCTACCCTCACTATAACATATTGGGTTTGCCAAATGGGTATAAATGCGCATATCACTGAACAGAACAGTAGCCTGAAGACTGTGCAGAGAATGCAAGTAACTGTTAATCATGGTTGGTCATGTGTACACTAGATTATGATATATATATAACAGATCAACTTTTAAAAAGATTATACAGTAAGTATTTTTTATCAATGTTTCCAAAAAGTATATTTTATTTTTGAAAAATTTTAATAAAGTGAAGTATGTTGACTTAACAGCTTTGTCAATATGGACAAATTGATAATTTTTACTCATATTCAGGAAAAATGATATAAATTCAAAATTCCTTTTAAAAATACATTGAATTGAATGAATTTCTCCATTTATAATTAATAGTTTTAATATCACTTCGACCACTACAAATACAGAATTTTAATAGTTTACATATTATTCAAATTAAAACTAAAAAAATATCAATCCTTACTTTTTACTTGTTAAATTGGAGTGAAAATAACATATTTATGCACAGTAACACTTGCAGTTTCATCAAGGTCACAAGTCATTAACAATAGTTAAAGTAGGCCTAGTTTTCTTGTTACTGTCAGCACAAAGCATGCGTAAAATTGTAAAATATACAAAGGATCAAATGGGCTACAATCTAGAAATTGTTTTTTATGATTAAAAATAAATTATCTTTGTTATAAATAGGTTAACCATATCATTTTTATGTGATACGCTTCTCTGAAATGTAATAAGATCAATTTTATTTTTTATACATTAAAAATATAGAATGGAAATGAATTAAAAACTAGTTAAATTATATTTTTCAGTTTAATTCCTTTATTTTCTTGCTTGACGTCAGAAAATAATTAACTGCACCCAATCAGAAGTTATTTTTAGCTATTCTGATTTTAAAATTGATGAAATTGAAGTCCTAAAAAAAAAAAAAAAAAGAGAATTAATAAAGAACTTCCAGATAAAAAATAATCAAACTTTTTGTATTGTTATAATGAGCATTTGGTTGCAAGGTAAGGAAGAAACAAAGATTAAGATTTCAACAAGGTGTATTGGTTAAAATTCTTGAATATATACATAGTTGTGTGAAAGGTGCTAAAAATTGTTAATATGCAATTCCTTTAGGAAAGCCATTAGTTGTAAGGGTGTTGTCACTAAAATGAGCATCCACAAGAAAAAAAATGCACAAAACATAATAAAAACAAAATTTTTATGGTCAAAAACATTTGTGCTATTACTATGATCAAAGGATTTTTTTTTATCCTATTTAGAACCATGGAAATTTTGGTTAAAATTTTTTTTTTTTTTTGCCATCAATGGTGGACCATAATGTAGTCCAGGAAAAAACCCCACCCCAAACACAGATTTATTGACAAAATTTTTATGTTATCATTAAGAAGAAAGACAAGGGATTTTTTTACTTATGAAAATATATTTTTTGATCCTTTGTAAGATGTTTGAAATTTTGGTTAAAAACCTGTTTTGTTTTCTGTGTTGGATTGAGGTGGGCCAAAGATTAGTATAGGAAATTTTAGCACTTTTTTTGCGGGGAAAAACATTAATTTGGAAAATCTTGAAAAAAATCAAATAATTGTTAGATTTTAATGAAAATTACAAGACATGAAAATGCGATGATAAACAAGCAACATTTGGAGGAATGAATGAAATTATTTTTTAAATGTTTCTTTAAAAAAATCTCGGTAAAATATCTTTTTTTTTTTTAATATTTATTACCACCTACGTATTTATGAAATTTCAAGAATTTCATTTTTGTAGAACTTAATGTTTATATTAGTTATAAGCACAAGTTTGTACACCTGTTTTCTTTTGTTGTAGATAGTGAAGAGGTCTAAATGTTTTTTCAATGTATTTCAGACATATTCAGAGCTATATATTCTAAGGGCTCTGAGTTAGAATCCTATGACTTTTCCTGATTTTATTTTTTGACTGTTGGGAATAGAAATTAATTAGAATACTTTTGTCAGTGGGTTTGCATTAACCTCTAATTAAAAAATGAATAGTTTATGTTAAGACTTTATGGAAATAATGTTTTGGAATTTTTATGCTTTCAGGCCTTTTCAATTTCTAGTGTTTTTGTTTCAATTTAGTGGGTGTTGTGAATTTTTTTTTTTAGGCATATAAAGAAAAATCACTGAATACTTTATTTTGCATCCCCACCCTCAAAAAAAAAAAAAAAAATGAATTACCTAAGCTTTAAAATGAATTTAAAACAACAAAAAATATTTCTTGAAGCATATATTTTAGTTTTAATTCCAAGTTAATAAATGAAACTTAATATTTCCAATAAAGAAAACACTGTTTTATTTCAAATTGCAATTAAATAGATTACAATTATTTGGGGGGGATTATCAATAAAATCATCCATATTAAAAAATCAGTCAATGCAACATTATTCTCTTTATTAAAAATTCTTTTAAAAATAAAATATAATTTTCTGAAACTTTATTTGAGGAAGATTGATATGTTTATCTATTCCCTTAATAATAACAAAAAGATTTTGACAAATTTTGTTTTTATGTTTTGGGTATTTTCTTTTCATCATGTATCTTCTTTTTTTCATAAAGTTTTGAAGGTACCTGATTTTATTTCTTGAAAAATCATAATAGACACTTTCACAAAAATAAAATTCATTACTTGAGACCATGAAATAGTAAATAGTAGATTTTTTTCCTACATTCTTTATAATCAACATTTCCATATAATAGAATCTTTTTCCAGAATTAACTTTTTAAAAGTAATGATTGTTCTTAATGGAAGCTGCTCAATCTAGATCTGTCAACATGAAATTTTTTTGTGAGTTATCACAAACATGCTATTTGTAAAGCATACTATTTCAAAAAACAAATTCGGCAATTCTTTCATGCAGCTAGATTGAGTAATGATTAAAATAAATATTTCTCATAAAATAGTCTTGACATTATGATTATTTTTTATTTACAATATCATGTTTCTGACAATCAGTGGCCATTGCGATTTTTACAGATGCAAGGGAAAATTCTTATTTGTAGCCATTTAGTTCAAAGTTTATTAATTAAAAATGTTGTGCTTTTCAAATTTGAGCTAAGCTTGTCTTGTAAGAAAAATTGTAAGAACTCACTTTTTAAATTTTTAAT
Source organism: Acanthosepion lycidas (assembly GCA_963932145.1). Lineage (NCBI taxonomy): Eukaryota > Metazoa > Mollusca > Cephalopoda > Sepiida > Sepiidae > Acanthosepion > Acanthosepion lycidas. The sequence continues at coordinate 99,344,935 of OZ010575.1, read as the reverse complement.
TAAGATTTATAAAAAATGTTATAAAATTCTGATTTTTAGGAATAAGGAATGATGCCTGAAAAAAAAAAAAATCCCGTAATTGCTTAAAAATATACATGTATGCATAGAGAAGCATTTTTCTATGTTTGTAATGTGTAGCCACTTGTACACCTGTCACCTTCCTGAAAAAAAAATCAACCATGTCAGAACATTCAAATCACTACATCATACACTCATATGTATATATGAAAGGTAACACCAATAATAATGAGAAATATATATATATATAATTTGCTTGTAATATTTCTGTGCAATTTTTAAATTCTTCCATTGGCTGATGACAAAAGATGTTTTTTTCATTAAATTAAGATGTATTTGAGGAATTGAAAAAAATAAAGTTTCATGGTATTCTCACATTAGAAATATAAATAAAATAAATTTTATTTCCTTATTTTCACAACAGTTAAATTATTTCATTTGTATGGAAGATCAAATAGGTAATAATTCTGAATAATTTCCCCTTTTAGATTAGTATCAATAACAGAAATTATTAGTTTCATACAATTTCTGTGTCCAATATTTGCATGTGTGTGTCTATTGCCTATGGAAAGGTGTAATGGTAGAATGTTCAGAGATCAGAATTGTAATTGTACTTCATGCTGTGTTTCTTTCATACTAATGCCATTGGGAGAAGAAAACCAATTTAGCTTTTTGTTTTTCTCAACAAGTGAAATCGGAAAAATTATAATTAAACAATAATAATAATAATAATAATAAGAGAAAGAATAAAGAAGACAAAAATGAGACAAACAATGTATATAATGCAGGTAAAAAGCAAAGGAGAGAAACTAGAAGACAGTAATAAAGTAAAATGTTCAAAAACTAGGAATAGCATTCAGATGCAAAAGGGATACAGTACAGTGGTTATAGCATTCTGAAAGGGAAGAAAATGACAAGCAAAAAGTTCCAGATTGCACTCCATTTAGAGCATTAAGAGATTTCTTTAGTTTTACTCTGCTGAAAGGGTTTGTACATAAATCAATGCCATTTTCTTCTGACAGAATCTGGTCCAACTTTGTTGCGCCATTTTGAACTTCACTACTTATGTAAGCATGTTTTGTGATGACAGTGTTTTTAGATACCGTTATACTAACTTGACTATCTTAATAGTGGCATTGATCCTTTTCATTAGAATTAATCATGGTATTTAATAATTGGATAAGCAATTTTGCTTCTTGTATTATGGTTGCTAATGCCATGTATTCCACATCAACTACTTTTCAGTAATATTTTATATCTGCTTACATCCACAGTGGAATGGTTTCTTACCTGTGTGCTAATGTGTTGTCAGAGAGATGCGCTTTGGGAAATTTAAATCCACAGATTTCTCTCTTGTGTGTGTTAACATCTCATTTGAGATGTGAAACACTTACAACTACAGATTTCACAATGGAATGATTTTTTCTCAAGTGTGTCTTAACATGTGCCTTTTAAGATCTGCATTACAGGAAGATTTATGTCCACAGACTTCACATTGGAAACGTTTCTCTCCAGTGTGTGTATAAATGTGTCGTGTGAGACTTGAACTTTCAAAAAACTTAAATCCACAGATTTCACAGTGGAAACGTTTCTCTCCTGTGTGTATTAATGCATGTCGTTTGAGATGTGAATTTCGAGAAAACTTACAACCACAGATTTCACAGAGGAACATTTTCTCTCCAGTGTGTGTTAACATGTGCTTTTTAAGATCTGCATTTTGGGAAGATTTATATCCACAGATTTCACAGTGAAAACGTTTCTCTCCAGTGTGTGTATAAATGTGACGTGTGAGACTTGAACTTAGGGAACACTTAAATCCACAGACTTCACAATGGAAAGGTTTCTCTCCAGTGTGTGTTAACATGTGTCGTTTGACATGTGAATTTCGGGAAAACTTACAATCACAGATTTCACAGTGGAATGGTTTCTCTCCAGTGTGCGTTAACATGTGCTTTTTCAGATCTGTATTTCGGAAAAATTTATATCTACAGATTTCACATTGGAAACGTTTCTCTCCAGTGTGTGTATAAATGTGTTGTTTGAGACTTGAACTCTTGGAAAACTTAAATCCACAGATATCACAGTGAAAACGTTTCTCTTCAGTGTGTAACATAACTTTTTTTTTGAGAGCTGAATTCATGGACAATCTAACTCCACAGATTTCTCGTATGTATGACCTTCCTCTATAGACTTTGAGTGAACAGCTATTCCAAGAATTTCACAATGTAAGAATTCTTCTTTGTTTCATGAATATCCATTATGGTTTTCAGGTACACTCTATGATGCAAACTGTAAAAGAAAAAAATTAACTCATATGATGTAGGATTATGAACTAGGTTTAAAATCAAATGAACAATGTAATAGGATATATTTATTGTGAATAGCATATGAAACTAGAGCAGATTTGCCAATAGATTATTATTAAATCATGTATCAGTGGACATGGATGTGTGGGTGTTGGAATGGGCATAGGAAGAGAAAAACAAAATCAGTTGTACAATGCAATAGGATATATTTTATTTTGGATGGCATGTGAAACTAGAGCAGATTTGCCAATAGATTATTATTAAATCATGTATCAGTGGACATGGATATGTGGGTGTTGGAATGGGCATAGGAAGAGAAAAACAAAATAATGAAGCTGAGTTCTAGACTTAGTTTTAAATTCAAAGTTGTTTTTTCTATGTATGGATTTATGATAGATGCATGCTACACTAAAATTTCACACACAATCATCACATGAACCCATGTGAAGGATGTGACCTCACACCTGCATCCAGTATAGCAAGGAAGAGAACAGGAATTTTGGAGAGGTGGATATACAAACAATAGCTTCAGAGATCATTCAGGCAGTCTTTCACACACTGCAAACAGAGAATGCAATGTCTGCTCACCAGACTTGGATGAAAACAAGGGCTGAATTTAAAACTAAGTCTAGAACTCAGCTTCATTATTTTGATTTTTCATAGTAACTCATTGCACCTTCTTTTCAGTGCATAACAAATCAGGATCCCAAATTAAGTGATAAGATGGGACTTCAATCTTCTTTTAGTTAACTTTCTATTCCCACCAGCCCCATGTTATCACTTAATTAGTGATTCTGATTCGTTATGCGCTAAACACTTATGCATGGAGAAGGAAAAGCACTGGAAATCTCTCCAATAGCTTTATGAAAACATCATGGCAATTTAAAGATAAAAAAAGTCAGTCAACCATTATCCATGGGGAATTGAACTGGAAAGCAAGAAGTGAAAATAGACTTCCAGAGAAGAAACTATTAGCATAGGACTTACAGTTACATGTAGTCATTTCACCTGTAAAATGATGGCAATTTAGTACTGCACTTAAATTCATGAAGTTTTGCTACCATATTTTGAAGTTATTCAAAACAATTACCATGAAACTCTTTATAGAAAAAGCACAGGGAAGATCTGTTATGGTGGTGAGAAAGTGACTGAAGCTGATATGAAGTAGACATACCAGACCAGATGTGGCAGCAATATTCAATGCATAGACAAATGATAGACTTATAAATGTGAAAAATATATTCTGATGAGAAAAATTGTCTAGTATGACACAGTGAACCAAATTTCTTTCCAGCAAACCTAACAATTTCTTCAATATAATCTTTTCGCTTAATGTCAGCTGAAAAGAAGGTGCAGTGAGTTACTCTTTGGAGGTTAGCATCAGCCATGCTGACAAAAGGCAAAACAGTTTCTCTTAAACAATTCAAAGTAAGCAGTTTCATTCTGGAGATGTTAAAATTAACAAGCTATTTCTTGCCCCAGTTAACAACAGATTGTAGGTCATTTTCAGATCTGCTGATGATTTGACTTTGTGATCAATAAAACTTCCTATTTTCAAACAGAATACAATTAAAAAAAGGATCTTAAAACAGAATACATTTAGTTTCTCAACACAAACAGCAAACAGAATAGTTACAGTAACCTGCATAAAAGAATGATTTGTTCCTAGCTCAAAAACAGGTTTGGGGAGAGACAATATAACAAAGTAATTGTATAGTAATTTCAATATTTTCCTGTCTTTTTATCAGGTTTTGCATTCAGTTCTTCTGTTCAATATTGCAATTCTTTTTCACTTTGTGCCAAAGGAACAACAAAAAACAAATTAGTGTCAGAATATTTACATAAGGAATTATGTTTCAATACTTTATTATTTGGATCAACAATCTTTCTCATTATGCTTCTCAGAAACACATAACCTAAACAAAATCTGTGATCAAACTTCAATTTCTGATGTTTGATCGTCCAGAAATGTCACATAAGTATTCGCAAATTCTACTCTCCCATTACCCACTAAATTTTTCACAATGAAAATTCTATTTCTCTAAATTAATTTTCAAGACCTAAAATTTAAAATGAAATGTAAAAAACTTTCTTGAAACTTTCATTTTAGCTTTAATTTAAAACTAAAGGATTAAATTTACTATTTGCAGTAAGCACTAGTGTATTTCAAACAAAAATTATATTGACTGGAATCAATTTTTTGTTTTTTCTAAAATAGCTGATTATCACCCCCTTTTTATTCATCTTTCATTGCAATGTAATTCTCTGTAAAAAAAAAAAAAAAAAAATCTTCCAAAAATAAAATATACATTTCTGTATAATTAATATGATTTGAAAAAAATATTTACTTTAAGTTCAAAACCACACAGAAATGGATATTTAAAACAAAACAGTAGTTGTATTTTTAACTGACATCACCATTTTACATAATTGGCAGGTGATTACATAGTTTTGTTGTTTTATGGAGACTTTATCTGCAAAACATAATTTAAGAAAAGGATGTTAGCACCCTTTTTATATAATTTTTAAGTACTCAATAATTTTAAAAATGTTGGAAAATATTCTCTGTAATGTAATTTTAGGAATGTTGACTTTAAATTTACTATAGTCATTGTTCTTATTTTTCGATTATACTTTCAAAAATGTGCATGTAACAATATTTTATGTATATATATATATATATATAAAAATCTTGCTACAAAATGATTTGTATTAAGCTTTTCAATGTTTGATTTGTAAATATAGTTTTCACTTAAAAACAATATCACCTAACTGGATGAAAGTAATGCAGAATTTTAACAGATTTATATATTAAAAATTATTGTAATTTACATCCTCGAAGGAGTGCTGCTTTTAACTAATACAAAAAAATTATGGATGAAAATTTCATGAAATTAAAAATATATTTTTACCAAGATTTTCTAAAAAAAAATATTTAAAAAATAATTTCATTCATCTGTGATAAGTCCTGAAAGTTTCATTACAATCTGACAATTATTTGACTTTTGCAAGAATTTCCAAATCAATGGAAAAAAGGAGCTAAAACGCTAATCTGAAATATTACATCAACCACAAACGCAAAAAAATTTTAAACAAAATTTTGAACATGCTAGACAGGATTAAAAACTTACTTAATAAAAAATACTTTGGTGTTTCCTCTTAATAATGGTAACAAACATTTTGACGATAAAACTTTGTTTTTATCAATTTTTTTCAGGCCTTTTTCATCATGCTAAATGCTTTTTTTAAATTTTTTTTCAGAGAAAAAGTGGAGGCAACTATAACTGAAATATCATAATCATTTTGAAAAAAAATTTCAGTACTTGACACTAAAAAATAGTATTTGACTGTTTTTTTTTGCATTATTTATAATTTTATAATCTACAGAGGTACCTTCATGAGACCGCTAAAAAGAGTATAGCATGACAAAAAAGATGCCAAACTTGACGAAAACAAAACTTTATCATGTAAATGTTTATGTTATTATTAAGAGAAAAGATCAAAGTATTTTTTGGGTATTATTTCCTAGCAAGTCCAAAATTTTCATTAAACATTGTTTTTTAATCAGCAAAATTGATCATGTCAGCCATTTTTTTCCATTTTATAATAAAATGAAAATCTTAGTTTAAAATTCTTTTAAAACTCAATTATAATTTTTCAAAACTTATTTTAAGAAAATCAGAAATTATAATATTTATTTAAAATATTTTGAACCTAGCTTAGCTTAGCTTCTGCGCTGAAACGGTGTAATTTGAAAATGAAACAAAGCAGGTCATAAACTTTCATGTCACTTGACAGGTGATTAATGACATATTGACGGATTCCATGAGGATAATTTGTTCTACAGAAGGAGAAAAGTGAAATTATTTACATTTAAGTGAACAAATTATTTACTTCGTTATTTTTAAGTAAAACTTTCAGCGATCAAGTTTTTTTTTTTTGTATTTAGCTTTCACCTTTACGTTTACGATGCTTTATGGAAAATATAAAGAAATTAAAAAATAGGACTGTTAAGAATGAGATTAAATTTTATATTTCATAAGAAAGTTATCTAATTAATTTATACGTACCTTTCTTATGAAATTTTATCAGAAGTGTACATAAAATACTATAATTTTATGTACATTTATTACATTTTACTGTGTTATTTGTATTTCCATTCATTTTATTATTAATTTTGATATTTCATTTATGGAAAAATGCCATAACTGAGATTAATATAAAAATAAGATCCTATAAATTTCATAAAATGATACTGAAAAATCAAATTAACTTCTCCACACGTGTTTCGCAAAAGTAAAGGCCTTAATAGCGGAGAACAATGCTTAACTCAAATAATGCAACGGTATTCTGGTTGGTCTTCTGTACTTTATAATTATAGCCCAATTATAAACACAAATTACACTTTTTTAATTACTGCAGATCTTCGGATTAGTCAAAATGATACAATTTACAATGCGCTAAAAAAGATCTATTTCATAAGGACACTTAGGAAACCCGATACGGCTTTTAACTAATTTTATATTTTAACAACTTAAATGTAAAAATCTATTATAATTAAAAAATAACAAATAATTTTATTAAAAATTCTTTTTCATTGAAATTCTTTTTTTCTTTCAGAAAATATTGTCCATATTCATAAAAACAACTAAAAGCAAATATAAAAGCATTTGAAATTAAATAATATATTTGTTTTGTTGAGTTTTGTATGTTACAATTCAAAGCTTATTTTCAGGTAGCATGTCCAATTAAAAACAAAAAAAAATGATTTGCATTCCTCAAAGCCTTGTGCTTTTAACTATTGTAATCACTAAACCTGATGCGATCAAATTTCTAGCGTTTTCATAAAATTAATTATGGGGGGGGGTAATAAATTAAAAAAAAAAAAAAAATTCTGCCATTACTTTAATAAAAAAAAACATATTTATAATAATTTCCATCATCTGTGAATAGTATCTGAAAGTTTCATTAACATCGGACAATTATTTTTATTTTTGCAAGATTTTCCAAATTAATGTGTGTCATACAAAAAAGAAAGAAGAAAAAAACGTGCTAAAAATTGTCTATGTTATTTTACTAGTTCCGGTGATAAGAGAAACAAAGGTTTTTTTAATCAAAATTTAGAATGTTCTAAAAAGAAGGAAATTTTTTTTAAAATAATTATAAAGTATAAACTTTGATCTTTCCTCTTAACATAAGCATTTAGAGTAGACGATAAAATTTTGTTTTCAAGTTTGGCATCTTTTTCATCATGCTACTACTAAAAATGCTCTTTTTTTAGTGATCTCATGGAGGTACCAAGATTTTTAAGAAATTTTTAAATTTGTTGTATTCACTTTTCGTCTAAAATGGCGATTCGGTGAAGGACGAGAAAACAAAACGTATCAATGTTTTTAAAATGCCTGAAAAAATATTTTAAAATTCTTTTTTGTGTGGCTTTTAGGTAGCCTAGGAAACTTACCTTCAGGGCGAATCTAGAAAAAAAACCTTTTCATACAAAAACACACAGGATTAAGTTGCAGATGTTGTTGAACTTGATATTTCTTTCTCAAACTGGACAATATTTTGTAATCAATATTTTTTAAGAAACTGCTATTAAAAAAAATATTAATTATTTGAAAATAGAAAACGTGTAATTTCTATACTGAAACAACGAACAGAACAGAGGAATTACAGGAAACGGTGTCAAAGAAGAATTTGTTCCTCGCTCAAAAATAGTTTGGGTGCAAACACTATGCAAGAGCATTGTATCGCAATTTCAGTCTGTTTTTTTTTTATGATGTTTCATTAATTTTATTATTGACGAAAAGAAATGTAAAAACAGCAAAATTAAAAACCTCTTAAAAGTCTAATATTTATTCAACTGATTTGTTTAAAAGGAACTTAGCAAATTTAAGAATTAATTGGTAAAAAAATGATTTTTAATTTTTTACTTAAAAATTAAAATAACGAAAATGACATTTTTATGCACGGTAACCAATGATGTTTCTTTCATCAAATTCATGCATAAATATCATTAACAATAGTCTCTCTCTTTCTTTTAATGACGGAGGACATATATTTTATGAAAATTTCTCGGACATTCAGCCGGTAAATGTTGTTAATAGTACTGTTTAATCAGAGAATTTACTTAAATATTTGTTTGTATCTATAAAATAACGTATAAACAGAAGATAACTTTAAACATGGACAGAGAAAGAGGATTAGAATTTAATTTGAGAACCACTACAACAATGTTTTACAAGTTCAGGTTCTAGCTTTTTTCTGATCACTACTTTCACCCCTACTTTCAAACCCGGTTCCCAAAGCCTTGACCCTTATCAGAGATAAGAACATATTTTCTGACGAACGAGAGAGCTGGAAAATACAAAAAAGAATTTGACCAACCTTACCCTGACTATGGTGGCATAAAGTTGGTTTTAACACTCCCTAAACCTTTGATTCTTATCAGAGATAAGAATATATTTTCTCACGAATGAGAGGGATGGGAAAGTGTATAGAAATTTTAGAGGGAAAGTTCCCGATATTTCTGAGATTTCTAATCTCAATAAATACCGAGGATATGCGCCTCTTTGGTAGTGAGTACTTCACATCATCTATGTTAGCATCAGGTCGGCGATAGAACACCAGTCACCTTTAGAAACTGTTTCAATGAAGAAATCTACATGCTGGGCTCTAAAGACAGAACGTCTACTAAAAACTAATCGAGACCTGCTTCCTTGCACCTAGAAATTCCTGCCGTCGGCCTACAAATTCACTCAACTACAAACTACGGATCGTCCGACTATTTTCCTCCTTAACAAGATTTCTGAAGAAATCTATGTGAGTGTTAACCCCTTAAGAACAATTTACTTGCTTAAAGCACTTTTAAGCGATTAGAGAAATATTTTGAGCAAACCTTTACACATGAACACTTTTTTCTTCCTTTAAGGAATTTTCTTCTCCCTTTCTTTCTCTCATATTTGTGTATATACCTTTACGTTTTTTGTATATGTAAATAAACATTTTCTTCTTTTATTGTTGCACCCCGAGCAGGAGTTTAAGTCTTTATTCTTCCGCCTAAAAGAGAGAATTGTCCGCTCTAATCTTTCAAGCTGTTGTTGCTTTTATCGATTCTGTCACCTTTAACCATAACCCTTTCATGGGGGAGAGCCGGGACAAATTTGCCACAAGAGCGAGCGAGCGATAACAAAGGTAGCGTAGTTGCGTGTGGTATAATGGCCCGCAAACAGATATTTGAATGACAAAAGACAGCAACAAACAAAAAGAAGACTTGAGTAAAAACAAAATATACTGCCATCTTTATTTTTGTTAGAGAAAAATACATCGACAAAAATAAGGTTACAGTGCACAAGGCAAAAAAAAAAAAAAAAATCTGCGTGTTTATGTAGAGTTTGTGAAGAGTGTTGTCCTGAAAAGCACAGTTTTGTGGCCGTTGACAATCGCTGTCCTTAAAAGGATAGTTTTATAGTTATTGAAAAGTGTTTTCCTGAAAAGGACAGTTTTGTCGTTGTTGAAAAGTTTTGTCCTGAAAGAGACCGTTCATCGCATATCATTGCTGCTGTCAGCAGCAATGATATGCGATGAACGGTTTCATTTCACAACACTTAAAAAACCCACATCCACTACGTTTAATCAGACTGAATATTAATTATAATAATATATTAATTAACATTTGAATGGTAATGTAATATTCTTATCTGGCTTGATTGTGGTTTAAATGTTACAATCATATTTTCTCAGTACACATCTGACTGTTTGATACCTTTGTGGCTGTCACGCTTTCTTCAGCCGGTCGATATTAGAAGCTCAGTGAACTGGGTATTTTATTTCTGCCCTGGCTAACCTAAGATGTCATCAGAAGGTTAGCTGGTGAATACATACAGTGTAACCCGGATATAAGAGATTTGTCGGGACCGGAGAAGTCTCTTATATCCGGGTTTCTCTTATATCCAGGTTTGGCCTAATTTATATACATTAACAGAGGCTCTAATTTGGGACCAGATAAAATCTCTCTTATATCCGGGTTTCTCTTATATCCGGGTTACACTGTATATAATATACTCACCAAGGAAAATCATCGAAGAGGGAACACCTAAACACATGAGAATGGAATAGCCATAAAGCCACTGAAATTTGAGAAAAAATAGCAGAATCCATTTAACTGCGTGCCAAAAAGTGGTCAATGGGAGAAGTAAAAAAACATCGAAGCAAAGGAGCAAAAAATGCAAACAGCAAATGTGCTCTGCAATGCCAGCTCCAAATCTCTGTACCTGAGCAGATATTATTAAGCAGCTCCAACGATTCTAACTGCATGTCACATTGTGCTCAATGCCAGAAGTAAAATAGCATTCCATCAAAAGAGCATAAAACAGCAAGTGTACAGAAATACCAACTCGAAATCCCTGTACCTGAGCAGATATTATTAAGCAGCTGCAAAAGGAGCAAATTTAAGAAGATGTCTCACTGCTGTAATGACAGAGCAAATTATACAAATCAGGATTTCTTTGTGAAGATATGACCGACTACAATTCTCCAATGTTTGAACAATGATTCCAAAGAAAACAATTCACCAATTGCTTTAATCAAGGTATTCCATGTCCATTCTTCATTTGGGATTTCTTCATTAGTTAGTACTTGGCTTAAAATAAATCTTATACTGCCAGATATTCTAGGCATTTTTAGAAAAATTATCAGCAATTTAAATATTCATTGAGTTATGTTTTTGTTTTAATGTGAATGTCATACTTTGTTGGTTTTGTTCTTTAAACATCGTGATTTTGTATGAAAATGATGCTGCATGGTTCATTTGTGCACTAACAAAATATATTTCTATGTTTTGAAGAAATCATATACTATTTTTAGATAAAGCATTAAGGTGGTCATGTTTAAAAATATCGCCTGAAGAGACCGTCAGGTCAAAACCAAGAGTATTTCAACTGATTGCTTGATTTTTAAGTATACACACACATAATCATGTAGGAAATTTGAAGTAAATAATAATTTTTATTACTGATACTAGCAAAAAACTAAAGCTTAACATATTTATGATATATTACATAATAGGAGAAATAAAATTTTTGTCTGCACAGAATTTTATTGACAAAAAAAAAGGAAGAAAAATCATGCAAAAATTTAAGGTTCATATGAATATTCTGTGCAGAATTACAAACAAATGTAACACCAAAAATTACACAAGAGAAAACATGTGGAAGTAAAATGTATAGGAAAATGTGTTTCCACATTTTAAAGCAGACATTTTTCCCTAAAGACATGCAATAAGCTGTATGACATTTAAATATTCTGCTTTACAGCTAACAAAGGTTTCTCTCCTGTATGTGCTAACATATGTTGTTTGAGATGTGAATTTCGAGAAAACTTATTTCCACACAAATCACAGTGGAATGGTTTCTTTCCAGTGTGTGTTAGCATGTGTCGTTTGAGTGGAGTATTTTGGGAAAATTTACAACCGCAGATTTCACATTGGAAAGGTTTCTCTCCAGTGTGTGTTAACATATGTTGTTTGAGTGATGATTTAAATGAAAATGTTAGTCCACAGATTTCACAAGGAAAAGCTTTCTCTCCAGTGTGTGTTAGCATATGTTTTTTAACTGATGATTTAAGAGAAAAACCTACTCCACAGATTTCACAGTGGAATGGTTTCTCCCCAGTGTGTGTTAACATATGTTTTTTGAGATTTGAATTTTGAGAAAAATTAAATCCACAGATTTCACAGTGGAAAGGTTTCTCTCCAGTGTGTGTTAACATATGAGTTTTGAGTGATGATTTAAGGGAAAATCTTACTTCACAAATTTCACAGTGAAAAGGCTTCTCTCCTGTGTGTGTTAACATGTGTTGTTTGTAAGTTGAATTTCGTGACAAATTCAATCCACATATTTCACAGTGGAAAGGTTTCTCTCCAGTGTGTGTTAACATGTGCTGTTTGAGATGTGAATTTTGGGAAAACTTAAATCCACAGATTTCACAGTGGAAACGTTTCTCTCCAGTGTGTGTGCACATATGTTTTTTGAGATGCGAGTTTTGGAGAAACTTATAACCACAAATTTCACAAGAGAATGGTTTCTCAACATTGTGTGTTAACATGTGTTGTTTAAGACTTGAGTTTTGGGAAAATGTACATTCACAAATTTCACAGTGGAAAGGTTTCTCGCCAGTGTGTGTTAACATGTGTTTTTTGACTGATGATTTAAGGGAAAAACTAACTCCACAGATTTCACAGTGAAATGGTTTCTCTCCAGTGTGTGTTAACATATGTTGTTTGAGATTACCATTAAGGGAAAACTTAAATCCACAGATTTCACAGTGGAATGGTTTCTCTCCAGTGTGTGTTAACATGTGTTTTTTGAGTGATGAATTTTGGGAAAACTTAAATCCACATATTTTACACTGGAAACGTTTCTCTCCAGTGTGTGTAAACATGTGTTGCTTGAGATGTGGATTTTGAGAAAACTTCAATCCACAGATTTCACAGTGGAACGGTTTCTCTCCAGTGTGTGTATACATGTGTCGTTTGAGGTGCGCATTTTTGGAAAAATTAGCTCCACATTTTTCACAGTGGAATGGTTTGTTTCCAGACTTTTTCAACATGTGTGTTTCAAGATTTGAACTCATTGAAAATATCACTCCACAGATTTCACAGGAAATGGTTTGTTCCCTATGGTTCTTCTGATGGGACTCCTGTTTTGATTTAGTGTGAACTGTTAATCTGCAAATTTCACAGTTAATCAATCCTTTTTTTTTTCCAGGAATATTCAGAATGATTTTCAGGTACTCTCAAAGATGCAAGCTGCCAAAAGAAAAAATAATTTAACTGAGCAATACTGGATTTTCTATTTAGCATTATGAAATAGGTTTATCAAAAAACTGCATTTTCAATAATTTATATAAAGCTTTTCCTAAAATCTAAAAACAAATCCATTATATACTGATCAAAATTGAAGGCTAAGACTGGTTATTTTAAAGTCATCAGTGATCAAGTAAACTTTTGAACTTAGAAATGAATGCAGATAGATTGATAAATTGTTCTTTGAAATATGGCACATTATACAGTTTATTCTGACTGAAAACAGTTGTACAATGCAATGTTGTCTCTTTTTCCTTTATTATCACTCTCCCTTCTCAGGACTGTAACATATTAGTCACAATACCCAGCAGTATTGAAATGGCTCTCTCTCTACATACATCTGTGAACACCATATCAAATGACTTAATCACTCTAAAGATACTGGTGTTCAGACTTTCAATTTTTCTGTTGCTCAATCTCTCAATCAAATAGCAGATTTCCCTACTCATGTCAATAATAATTCTGATTAGCATGTTTCTTGGTTTATTCTTCACCTCCTCTCTTGGCTCTTGTTGAGCATCACAACTTTCTCCTCGTGGCAATTCAGTTAATGTTGTAGTTTCTGTTCATATTTCTTTTGAATCATTTTTTCAGCAGGAATCTTCTACCCACAAGACTTCTTTTTGTTTACCTCCATACAAGTTACAATTAATTTCATGATTTTCTCCATGACATACATTTGAGAAATATCTTTAACCTTTCTTCTGAAAACTGTGCCATTGAGATTTCTGCTCAAGCGAAAGCTGGCATCAATTCTTTCGTGCTGTCTTGGAAATGCAAATTGCAATTCATTTTGTGACTTTCTTCATGAAACACCTTGGGGAGTAATCTTTAACCTATTAAATATTGTGACATTGAGTTAGCATAATTTTTTTTTGTGCCATCTTGGAAATACCAGGTGAAATCACTATCTTGGTTGACACCTGCCTGTTCAGCCACTTTAGCCCACGAGAAACACTTTTTTTTTCCATCTTTACCAAAATGAGTACTCTGAAAACAACACAATCTACTTTCTGACTAATCATAATAACTGCAAACATATCCTTGATGAGGCTAAGTTTTTATCTGCTGAGAGAACGAGTTACCACATAGTCTCTTGTAAGTTTGGTTCTTGGGACAACTCGCAGCTCTGTTGTAGTGTATTAAATAAGGGAAAGTCCTCAGTCCTTTATTGATAAACTAGCAGCATGGCCCGGCATTGCCCGTACTTGATTCAAAAATCGTACAACTCATACAGCAATTGCTATCACTTAAAATATTTTTGCCCTTCCTTGCCTTTAAAGGAGTGCCCTTTTCCATGCTGATCTCACACTTCAAATTTTTTCTAAGCTCTATACTAAACATTAAATCTGTTATGAAAAAAGAACTAAACAAAATGAACACAAAACGATCAGCCTTAAAAAAGGACTCATAACTGGAAAAAAACAAATGAAAAAAGAATGTTAACAACAAATACTTTTTCACACCAAACCCAGTTCTGTGGAATCAGAATCAACGTTGAGTTTAAGCAAGCGAATAAGCTAATTGGAGTAAAGTGCCATGCAGATTTAAATTTCTCCCACTTGTGACGAATGCAGCTATCGATTTTTTTTGCATGCTAGTTAAAATTCATGTCAGTCAGCTGTTGGCTCTCTCGCCGGCCAATAGAATCTTCCTGCCTATTCGTGGCAGCCAGCTATTGGCTGTCACTCTGGCCAGTAGAAAATGGCTGCAAACTACATGAAAAGTGCCATAGAAGCAGGAAAAAATCTGACCTTGAATAACATTCAACTCCTGCCCAATGAATTAATGCAGATTGGCTGTTTTATGATTAATTAATTATTCCTCAGTCTTGTGACTTGTCATTTGAAGATTATTTGCAGACAACTTTTGTCTTTTGTTCTGCCCTTTTCATTTGGTTAAACAACTAACTTTGTTTTAAGCATCAAGTTATCGTACTTTTCAAAGAAGAACGTCCAAGGTGAGCATTGACAAAACATGAAGAAATTTTACCTGAATTTTTCAGTCACTTCGGTCATCACCAGTTTTCAACAGTTGTCTCACGTCTTTTTGAATTTACCGCTTTTTTACTGGGCACCTTGTAGATTGCTAATTTTGACATCGCCAAAAGTAAACTGCTTTGTTTGCCTGAGAACCATTTTTTTTTAAGAGCAATTCATTGTGCCTTTTCAAACATTTTCTACTGATATCAACTAAAAGCTTTAAAAATTCAAATGCAATGTTATCATTTTCTGTCTACCTGAACAGTCTTTTTTTATTGTCCTTTCTACTTAATAACTTACCCAGTTTCTTTTATATTTTGTAAATGTCTCATTTTTTGTTCTATGGAAGCTCAACAATGAAAACCTAAAATAAAATTCTGATTTATGCTCCATGACTAAGGAACTTTCTCCCTGAAATTAGTCACTAAACAGAATCAGTAAGTAAAGGTAAATTGGCAATGAATTCAATACCTCATTAAATTTTTTGATTTTCTTTTGATAAATGTTCATATAATAATAATAATAATTGATATAATAGAATATGCGTACACCTGTGTTCCCCCTCACTGAAATATGATTGGCTGGTGTCCATCATTTATGATCAACGTGTAGAAGAGTCAGAGCTTTAGTCTGAGAGCTAAGTCTATAACAATGCTCATTGGACTATGCCATTGATCTACACTTCTTCAAAGCAACGACACGTACCAGTTGATTACTGCTACCGTATTCTACTTGGTTTTAGTAGCCAAAACCACTTAGCTACTTCGTTCAAATATATCCCTTTCCGGGACATATCAATAACAAAAATGAAATTGGTTGCAATGGTATATTCTGATATCAGCAATTGAAAAAATTTACAAAAAGCAATTGTAATGTGTAACATCACTTGAGTATTTATCTTAATATTTTTTCCCTTTTTCTGTTGATTCCTTTTCATAGTGTAAGAAATTCAAAATTATTTATTCAACATTTCATAAAGTTTAAATGATCATGAGATTCTTTTCTTCTTCAAACAAAACAAGTTTCAAGATTGTGGAAATTTTGAGCTTCCATATTTGACTTTATTTTTGACAGAAATTTGTAAAATAGGAGCAGGTTTCTAAGATAAATGTTGTTTTGACCTTTTGAACATTTTGACAAGTGCGGGATGAAAAAAAATGTGTTTTCCATTATATCTTTTGCAAAAAGTAATATTTTTTTACAAAATCTAATTAATCCTTAGTCGTAAAATTTTCCTGTCAAATGTCTGGAGCAGACATTGGATTTTAAAGAAATTTTTTAATTTCTCTTTTGTCGGTGATAATCAAACTGGGTGGAAGGGAGTTATTATTTTATTAGGTTGGTGCAAAAATGATGACGTAATAATGTCGTTTTTTGACGTTAAAAAATACGTCAAAAACGACATTATTACGTCATTATTTTTGCACCAACCTAATACTTTAAGAAAATTCCTAAAATCTTTAATGTTTCAAAATCGTTTTTTTTTATTTTTTTTTATTTATGGATTAACTTCAAATAGGTAGATGCAAAAATTGCCCAAAATATAATAAAAACAAAATTTTATCCTCAAAATTTTAATTAAAAAAATATAAAATAATGTAAAAATTACTTTTTTATTTCTATTTAGAAACTTGAAGATTTTATTAGGTTGGTGCAAAAATAATATCGTTTTTTGACGTATTTTTTAACGTCAAAAAACGATATTATTTTTGCACCGACCCAATAGTTAAAAATCTTGTTTTTTATCATCAAAACAGGACCTTATATTATGGGAAATTTGAGCTGTTTTGTTTTTTGTTTTTTTCAGTGAAAAACACATGGATTTGGAAATTCTTGCAAAAATCAATTAAGTGTTGAATTTTTCAGGCTTATTCAGAAATGAATTAAACTATTTTTGAAATCTTTCTTTTTCAAAAAGACTTTGCAAAATTTTTTTTTACATCTGCTATCCACCACTCATTTAATTTTATGAAATTTTGAAAAAAATTCTTTTTTTTGCAGAATATTCTTGTAATAAGGACAAGCCCTCATCAGCCTTGACATCCACTTACAGAAAATCTGCCCCAAATCATAAAAAAATGTAATAAAGCTAAAACATAAGTATCTAAAATTAAATATCAAAACATTTAAAATATTTTAAATTTCGAAGATTACTGGGTAGTTAAAAAAAAATAGATGTAAAAGGGTTTGCATTCATCATGTAATTTTATTTCAATTATCTCTTGAAAATGTTTTTGCGATATTTTAAATTAAAAGTAATGTTTGTTTCAATCTTGAACTTTAGGTAATTGTTTCAAATTTAAATAAGGTAATTGTTGTTTCAAACTTTAAATAAGGTAATTGTTTCAATCTTACACTTTAAATAAAGTAATTTTTCTCAAATAACATTTCAGAAATATATTGTTTTTGAAAGAATTTTTTAAATAAAAGAGAATTCTGCTGTGTTGAAAGATTTATCAATATGGTCGATTTTATAGATTTTAATGATATTCAAAGAAAAAATAATTCCAATCAATTTAAATTCAGTTTGAAATACAGTTAAAGTATTTTACTTTATTGTAAATATGAAATTTATTCAATTAGCTTGAAATTAAAACTAAACTAAAAATTTCAAAGACTTTGCCTTTTTTAAAATGCATACCGTAGGTATTGCTTAGTCACTTGTTTGAGACTTATGTTTCAAATAAAACCAAAACTTGACTCAATTGTAGGAATTTAATTTTTAAATTATGTAAAGTGCATTTTTCAGGTGTGTGTGTATGTGTTTTACTTTTAGAAAGTTCATGCTGAGTCAGGATATTACAGTAGCGATGCATGATAAATTCCAGGCAAACCTAAAAACAGCAACTAAGTAAAAGACTAACCTCGCCTATTATTAAGTACAAAGAATGTTACTTAAAATGACTTTTGCGTTTTCTTTAAAAGTCCACTGGTTGAATCTCAACTTTTTCATACAAAAACAAACAAAAGAGGAAGTTGATGCTGAATTTGATAAAACTTAGTATTTTTAAAGGAATTTAAAAATAAAATTATTTGAAAATAGGACGCATGTTGTTTCATATACAGTTACCGTTTTTTCGTCTTTAGTAAGCAATTTAAATCACAAAATTTAACGGTGAATTAGAAAGAGAAAACAAAAACTAGCTAGTAACAATAATAGTTCAAGTCGCAGTCTACCTCAGGTAGTCAAGTCAAAATGATTTAAATTTTACGATAATCGAAAAAATCTGACTGTCTTTTCATGGAATATATTCTAACTTTTCAAAGAAAAATTTTTAAATTTAACTTACCTTTTCTGGGTGAATCTGACCTTTTTCATACAAAAACAAAATCAAACAAGAAAATTGTTGTTGCTGGACGTGATATTTCTTTATCGACCTCGTGACTATTTCGTAAAGTTAATCGATAAAACTACTTATTTTCAAATAAACTGCAATTTCCAAATTAAAGGATTTGAAAAGAAAACGTTGTTCGTGAACACTGAGTAAAAAAAGAACAAAGAAATACCGCAACCGGTGTAAAAGAACAATTTGTTCCTTGCTTAAAAATAGTTTACGTTTATTAGACAATAATAACAATGTATCGCAGTCACAATCTTTTTTATCTGAATCTTCATAAAATTTACATTTGCTTTCTGTTTTCCTCTTCGTTAATGCCATTCTTTTCAATTTTATTGGGATGAATGAACAAAAAAACATATGAAATAATGTTGTATATATAGTGTGACTGTGAACACTAGTGCTGTCTTTTTCGGGTCGACATCATGTCATGCATCGTCTTGTTTGTGAAACTCGTAATATTATTTCCACATTTTGAGCAGAATCGGATGTAATTTTGAAATACAGCACCAAACTATTTTGCAGATTGGAAAAATTAAATAATGTGTTCGCTTTTTGGAAATAAAATAAAAGCTTCAAGAAAGGTTGTTTTTTTAACTTTTTATTAAAAAAAAATGATGCTTTCTTAAAAAGTTTTTATTTTAAGAAAGCATAATTTTTTTAAGCTGTAAGGAGTTGGTGTTTTTTCTTTTCTTTACTTTTTTTTTTTTTTTTTTTTTTTTTGAGACTTTTTACAGGGATTTTTCTTTTCATTTAAACACAGGTGGGGACTGATACAGAGTCCCAAAACAATATTTCCACATTTTTTTTTCTAATAAAATCACCTATTGAGAACAGAGTGCGATGGGTAAATTGTCACTATTTTATATTTTTAATTTCGCGCTTGCGCGTTGTATGTTTTTTTTTGTTTTGTCGACTGCACAGTAGGATCAGTTAGACACAGTCTGTGAGAAAAAGAGCACTATGACGTAATTCACTCAGCGAAAAATTTGGAAAAGGCATACTGCACTGCTTGTCATTCGCACCGGAATCTACAGACATTTCAGAGGGTTTGAGTATCAATCTGAGGACAGGACAGAGAATTCGGAAAGAGTTGGATGAGTCTAAGGTGTTTGGCGTGATCACTAGTGATGGCGATGTTATGCCTCCATTCATCTTTCCACAGGTCCCAGACTCAATACAGAGGCCTACATCGTGCCTTGAGGAGATAGAGCTGTTTTGGGTCAAGAGAGTGACTGTTGGAATTTAATTTGAGACCAATATTTTACAAGTTCACATTCTCGCTATTTTTTCTATCCTTACTCCAACCTCTTTTTACTTTCAAAACCGGCTCCCAAAGCCTTGATTCTTATCAGAGATAAGAATATATTTTCTGACTAATGAGAGAGCTGGAAAATATAAAAAGGAATTCCACCACCATTATTCTTTCCATGGTGCCATCAAGTCTAGGGGAAACCTCACAGCTTGTTCACTCCAACCTGTTTTCATTACTTTCAAACCCAGCTCCCTCGTCCCTGATTCTTATCAGAGATGAGAATGTGTTTTCTGACCAATATAGAGGGACCAGGAAATTTGTACAATGATTTTGGAGGGAAAAGTTCCCGATCCATCGGAGCCTACCAAATCTCCATAAATTTGGAGAATCTACGCCTATTTGGCAGTGAGACTTCAGCTATCCGTCTGTGAGATCGACGATAGGGAGCTCTAGTCAACTTCAAAACCACTTTCAACCAAAGAACTACCTAAAAGGGTTGTCAAGAACGAACGTCGGCCCACAATTCAAGACCAATTCAAAGCTGCATCTCTTCACCACTCCTTTTGACAAGCCCACTGGACTTCTGTCGTCGACATACGAACTGACTCAACTGCAAGATTCCTATATCTACAAACAATTTTTCGATTCTACAAGAACTGTAAGTGTTTCTCAACTTTACCAAAATTCTACTCGCTTAAAGAACATTTTAGGCGCTCAGAAAAATATTTTGAGCAAGCCTTTTTTCTGTTATGAACATTTTCTCTTCCCTTAAAGAACTTTCTCTTTTCCCTTTATTGTCTCTATCCCTTTACCCTTTTCTTTTCTGTATATGTAAATAAACACTTTCTTTTTTATTGTTACACACCGAGCAGGAGATTTTTTTCTTTATTCGTACGCGCCTAAAAGAGAGAGTTTGTCCGCTCTAATGTTGCTGTTTTTTACTCACGTTTTGCCGCAATTTTTTAACCTCAACCCAATTTTTTAACCTCAACCCTTGGATGGTGGAAAGTCGGGACAGATTTCCCAGCATGACTGCTGGAAGATCCTATGTCTGGCAACAGGATTCCTCATCAAACTACCCAGTCATGGCTGTTAAACAATTTCTGCAATCACATCACCCCTTGCATGATCACGTAACTCCCCAGACTGCAACACCACCCTTAATTATTATGTGTGGGGTGCAGTTGAGCGAGAAACCAACAAAACTCCTTGTAACACCAAAGATAAACTTGTGGCGCACTTCACCACATTTATTTAAATTAGATTAGGAAACCTAACCGACGTGAAGAAAATGAGGATAAACCAAAGACATCATTACACATAAAATTTGTATTTAACAAGATGTACAAACAAGGATGTGAAAGAAAAGCATGCGTTGAGTAAAACAAGAGTTGTCTCTCTTTAACTATCAACTGTTAAAGTTCACTAAAAGAAATAGGGTTGTAATAGTTTCTGGTAATAAATGTTTTCAACAGTTTTGATGTGTAAGAAAAAAATTATGTGAGTATAGGGAATATTCAGCGTGTGAGTGGTGGTGTGAGTGAGAAGATTGGCACATGGCTTCAACTGTTGTGGATTTCTGTGGCATCTGAGATCTCACTGATTTACTAAGAATTTTCTCTGCTTATATAGGTGATCATCGGCTCCGAAAGTGCTGCGCGGGAAGAATCACTTTTCACGTGCAGACAATCTGATAAGTTGGCATTGACCAATCAGCAAATGAGCCTTGGGGAGACTCACGAAAAGCTTCTTGGATCTGATTCTCCCAAAAGTGCACAAAATCGACTACATGAAAATATAGCGATTATAAAATTGTCGCATTACACAGTAGTGTTGATTTACTATCCAATGAATGCTTCTTGTTGTATAATTTGAATTTGCATAAATATTTATTATGTGTGTGATGATGATGATCGTCACAAACTGAAGGCAACGATTATGACAGCATTCACCAACATAAACAAGGAGACCGTCCAGAAGAGATGAAGAAGATTCCGAAGTCGTCTGGAGTCTGTGGTCGCCAATGAGAATTTTATTGAACAAATTTAACTCTTTAGAATTTCAAGATATTTTTGTGCAATTTTGGTAAATATATCTGTTAACATAAGATATCCCGAATTAGATAATTTCCTAATTTTTGGCAAATATTTAAAAATAACTGATAGCGATTTTTTGTTTTCGTTCCTGAAAAAACACGTCCCTTTTTGGTGTTACCTATGTGGCAAAAAAATGAAATAAAATTGATAAATGAAATAATAATAATGAATAATAAAAAAAAAACAAAAACAAGAAATACATTTTCTCATGATGCTAGTAATAAAGGAACCGGAAATTTTATTACCCTACTTAACTTCGTCAAAAGGTATTAGGTGGCGCTGTTTAGGTCTATAAAAAAGAAAGATTTTCTTTCTTTCTCTCTCTCTCTCTCTCTCTCTCATATATAACATTGGACGTGCCTCGGCATTAACACGGACATATTCTTTCATTATGGCCACCTTTTATTTACTGATGTACAAAAAAAAATAAAAAAATTTTCACTTTCTCTCAATAACGAAATTGTTCTTTTTTGGGTTTTGTTTTTTTAAAGATTTTAAAATAAAGAACATTAACTCTAAACCTTTGTAAAAGCATGATTATGTACAAAATAAATTTGAAACGTGTCACACAAAAAGTTTCTTTCCACTTTGTCATATATTCCACCCACCAATATTTTTCTTCATATGTAAAAAATATATATCATTAAATACACAGATATACGCATGAGGGCATGCAGAGATATTTTTTGCCTAGTGGACTTTAACCAGTATAGAAAAATACTGATTGATAACTGAACACAACTATCCTACGCAAAGAAAATATCAAATTAAAACTATAAGCACACTTCATTAAAAAAAAAAATTGAAGTCGATACTGAATAGAATCAGTTTCGAATACCGTAATAATGTATTAAAATGCCTATAAAAAGAACAGTTTTTTTTTCACGCTTTAATGGACGCTCGACTATGACATTCCAACATAAAAGAAAAAATTCCATAATGGATAACTTTTCAGTTCACGTTAAATGCTAAATCATAACTGTCAGCCATGGCCTTTTTAAACGCAAAGAAAAAATCAGTAATGGATAGCTACACATAGTTTTTGCCTTACCAGTTGCACCTCTGATGATGATGATCTCAGAAAGAGAAGGAAAGTACTTAACTTGTGAAATAAAAGTTTTTTTTTAAAGTGATTGTCACTGTTATTTCTTGCCTTATTTAATAATAGTAATATACGGAAAAATATTCGTGAATATGAAAGGATTATGATGAAAAATAAGCAAACATAATGTTTGTAATTTTATTCAATCAAACCTGCCTAAAAGAGAATTTGCTACCTAAAATACACACACACATATATGTGTGTGTTTGTATGTGTGTGTGTGTGTGTGAGAGAGAGAGAGAGAGAAAGAGAGACAGAAACTATTGTTAATGTTATTTATTTATTTATCAAATGTCCATGATGAAACAGTAAATCTCATGGGTTACCGTGTGTAAAAGTAAATAAATTGCATTTTTGACTATAATTTTTAAAAAGTAAAAATTACTTTTTTACCAACAACTAATTCTTAAATTTGAGAATTTTCTTTGAAACAAATCTCTTGGATAAATATTGGATTTTAAAAATGTTTTTAATTTTGTTGTTTTCATTTTTCGTCAATAATAATAACATTTATATGAAAAAACAGATTGAAATTGCGACAGTGTTCTGACAGTTTATACGCAAACTATTTTTGAACAAGGAACAAATTCTTCTCTTACACCGGTTACTGTAATTCTGTTCAGAAGCTACATGCGTCCTATTTTCAAATAATTGATCTTTTTTAATTGCAATTCCTTCGTAAATAGAATGTTTTTATTAATTATAAAATATTGTCGATCTTGCTTGAGAAAGAAGTATTAAGTCCAACAGTAACTTATCCTGTGTGTTTTTGTATGAAAAAAGGTTTAAATTCGTCCCGAGAAGGTAAGTTCGTTTTTTTTTTTTAGCCAAATGATAATAATTAAAAGAAAAATTAATTTATGTATACAAATAAAGATTTAAGGGATTTTTAAAAGTCATTCATTGACACGCCATTAACAACAATACACCAGCAAAAAACATTTTAAATAATTTAAAAATGTCTTTTTTGAAAGAAATTCGGTTAAATTTCGGTATTTTATTTGAAAGATATGATAATAATAACCTAAAAATCGAATGAGAATTAAAAAGGAAAATTAATTTCCGTATATAATAAATATTTCTTTTCATGCATTTTAAACCTTTTTAATCGCTAATCCACTTGATCACTCCAATATTTTCGAAGTGATCTGAGTCCATGTTAATGTTTATTGTTTATCGTATCCAAAGCTGAAAATGGTACATTCCTCTTTGGTCTAAAATTGGTGCCACATTTTCCTTTCATTGGAACTTGGCGTTAGTTTTTGTGATCCTTCCTAACCCTTCTGAAAAAAAACTTCTTTTTTTTTTACTTTTTTTAAATGAAAAAAGACTTTCTTTCTGTGATACTAGAAGAATATGTACCTCCATGAGATCGTTAAAAAGAGCATAGCATGATGAAAAAGACGCCAAAATTGACGAAAACAAAATTTTATCGTCCAAATATTATGTTATTATTAAGAGGAAAGATCAAAGTATTTTCTAGGTATTTTTTTTTTTTACATTATTTAATTGTTTCTAGAACGTCCGAAATTTCCGTTAAAAATATTTTTTTTTTATTTTTTGAGTCAGCAAAATTGACAGATAATCAATCGTGTCAACCATTTTTTTCCATTTTATAAAAAAATGAAAATCTCAGTTTGAAATTCTTTTAAAACTCAATTATCATTTTTTTCAAAACATATTTTAAAATAATCAGAAAATATAATGTTTATTTAAAATATTTTGAACCAAGGTTGACTTAGCTTCTGTGCCGAAAAGATGTAATTTGAAAATAAAACAAGGCAGATCATAACCTTTCGCATATTTATTTTTACGGTTATAAATCTTCTCTTTTTTAGAATCTTTTTTAACTTACCTTAGCGAAGCTCAGTGGAAGGGGAAAAACAAAGGAATTCAACGGTAAATCTTGTGATGAAAATATCTTTCATTATATATTATTTCATCTTCACAAAAGATTTATTGCAATGAGGTCCAGTCGACACGATCTGATTGAAGGGGAGTCAAAATTTGCATATGTGTTCAAAGAGAGATATAAAAATGCAAGAAATAGCCAAAACTAGGAACAGTATTTTTTCTTCCTTCGTTACGACCATTCTCCATTTTTCAAAGCTGATTGGATGTGTTACCGAAACTGTTAATAAGAGTCTTAACTCTTCTTTTTTTTTTTTTTTTTTTTTTCCAACGTTACTTCTGCAAGGAGAATTACTTGTAGGTAGGGATGTCCCAGCTAACGCTAAAAAAGTGGTGGTATGCCCTGGAGAAAAAAGGTCCCCAAATTGATAAAAAAAATTGTAAAGTGTAAATGTTTATGTTAAAATTAAAGAGGGAAGACCAAGGTAATTTTTAATTATTTTTAAAAAATTTTCTTTAATTTGCAGCATTTTTTAAATTTAGGTTGAAAATCTTGTTTTTTTTTTTTATTTCAAAAATTACGTAATATTAACATTACTTGTTTTTCACTGTTTTCTGTTGAAAAAAACACATTGATTTGAAAAATCTGGCAAAAATCAAGTACTTGTTGGATTTTAATGAAACTTACAGAACTTATTCACAAATGATTGAAATTATTTTAGAAATGTTTGTCATTTTGAAAGTCATGGTATAAATATTATTTTTTTATATCTGTTACACCCCTCGAACTTAATTTTATGAAAACTTCAAAAATTTATTTTTGAAGCCTGATAATTTTTTTTCAATTAAATGCACAAGACTCTGAAAATTCTAAATCATCAATTTTTTTGGTAAAAATATG
Organism: Acanthosepion lycidas; assembly: GCA_963932145.1. Classification (NCBI taxonomy): domain Eukaryota; kingdom Metazoa; phylum Mollusca; class Cephalopoda; order Sepiida; family Sepiidae; genus Acanthosepion; species Acanthosepion lycidas. Next base: position 99,319,222 of record OZ010575.1, on the reverse strand, counting down.
TGCAAAATTGTCCAAACTTTTACCTCAATTGTAAACATACAAAACCCAATAAAACTAAGACTAATATTTAATTCAAAAAACTTTTTATGACTTTTCTGAATAACATATACTACGGTAATTCTTATCTGAAAAAAAAAAAAAATTTTGATGAAAAATGAATTTTTACAATAATTTTTTTCTTTTTTTCTATTTTAAATACACAATAATACAAAATGTTGTTATATATTTTAAAATTAATTTTCTGAATGAAGCTTTATGGAAATAACATATTATGTTCCCTACTTTTTAAAGATCATAAATTTGAAAGCTCATAAAAATTTGACAACGGTTAACATTTTTAAAATAATTTTTTAATATTCCAAAATTGTACTTAAAACCGTCTCCAACGAAAGTATGGATGCACAGCTTTGAAATAATGTCACGAGGTCGACTTGTTTCTCTTGATAGAAGCAAGTTCTTTTTACTTCAGAAATTGCTTTGCATTCATTCAGTTAAGAATGTTATTTTTTTTTTTTAAATTTACTAACCAGGTTCACTTAAAATTAGAACGAATTACATCACTTCTACGCTACCGTACGATAAATTCGCTTGACGTAAGTTGTCAATATATTGACAGCCGTCAATTAACACCCTTCAATCACGTACCCGCGCGAGTACCTCGGTTGGAAATATCTCTATTAAAAAATTTTCTGCTAAAAAAGTAAGTAATGTTTCTTTCAAATTACATTAAGTATACTTTAATCATTCTAAATTTCCTAAGATAACAAAAAAAAAAAGGTGTAACTGAATTTTAATTGATTTTTTAACTAATTTTTTTTTTTTTTTTTTTTTTTTTTACAAATTAGGGCAGAAATGTCGATAAATCAATTTTACTGATTTTTTTTTATTCAAGAAAAACGAGATTTTTAAATAAAATTTTTAAAATTTATAGGAAGGATTAAAAAATCTGAAAAAATATTCAAAAAATACTTTGGTCTTCCCTCTTTAATTTTAACATAAACATTTACAAGTTAAAAATTTTTTTTATCAATTTGGGGACCTTTTTTCTCCAGGGTATACCACTTTTTTAGCGTTACCTGGGACATACCTACAGGCAACATATAGCATTTTTTTGTTGAAATTCTTTTTACTCTAATGATTGCCACCACAAGACTACACCAGTAACAAGTGAGAGTTCCTCAATTCGTTATTATTTCTTTCTTTCTTTTTTTTTTTTTTTTTTTTTTTTTGCTGTGTTTCACTTCAAATACTAATAGTTGCCATTATAGTTTTTCTACCTTCCCTTTCCCCAAACCGTCGGACTTGAAATCCCAACCACTTGTTTCTTTTGTTTGTCATTGACACTACACTTACAGTACTCTTGAATTTTGACTTTTTATTCTTTTTTTCAATTTTACAATGCAAGCTTTTCTGTCCCACCTTTCCTCAGTTGAAACATTTTTTTGTTCTAAAAATAGCAATTCCTCTTGAAATGCAGTTTGCCGCACACATAACATGGATTTGGTTTTGTAAAGTATTTTGTTTTCCTATATGCTGTGAGATTAACCGAATTTCTAGGAGATTCATCTCTTTCTTCAATGTTAGATGTATTGTATCATAAGTTCCCTCTTCTTTGTCACTCTTCAGCGACAGCTTGCAAGGTCAATTTTGAGTTCTGTTCATATTTAGTCACTGGAATTTGTCTATGAAAATAAATTCTCAGCTTTAAGACATTTAGTCGACATGATATGCACAGCATACTTGTATCATGAGAATACACTGCTAAGCATAAAAAACAAAAGCACTTGTTGCAGACTCATTGCTGTTGTCAGCTAAGCCAACAACATTACTACTGTAATGTCTTTTTCCTATAGTAACCTAAACTTATTTTTAATATACATAGGAAAATTGTTATATTGCTCAACTATAGGATTCTTATAAGTTGATTAGGTTAGTCTTCTGATGGCTAAATAACTAAGTAAAATTATAATTTGGTGTCTCTTAACAGCCTATAGGGAAGCAGTTTTACAACAATGAAGAAAAAAGTAATCATTTCTGCTGTATGATCAAACTCTGTATCATTAATTTTATTTGCTCATCTATAAATTCAACTGCATGAAAATATCTAAATGACTTGCACTAATAACAGAAAGGACATTGCCAAATGTAAGACAGCAATCACAATTTGAGGTTTGGTTTGATATTTCTATGTCCATTTTTTCATGTTTTCGATAATAATTTTTCAAATTATTTGTGTCACTTATATGATCAGGAATTTCATACTCCCTCCCCTATAATATTAATTTCAAAATCACCACAAAACACATGTACTGCAAAATCAGGTTCAATTATAACAGATTGAGTGATTTTTGGATATGGAGATTTGATTATGAAACATATAAGAAAAGCCCTTTCTACCACTTTCCAATAATTTCTATTGAGAAAATGTAATTTTCCTTCTATAGCATTAATGTTGTGGAAATTCTTTTGCTTTTTCTATTCCAAGCCATCAGCAATAATTTGATTTAAAGCTGTTTTAATGACAGAATTCTCTGGTTTAATTTTTTATGACTCTAGTGACACTCAAGTGGGGGTTAGAGAAGATAAACATGAGGGGTTGTTTGGTAAAATTCTAATGATTGCACATACATGAAGAATTGCTTTCTTAAGACTCACACTAATAATTCTGGTACCAGTTTCTTATTGAATGTCGATGTTTCTTGCCTCATGTTCTCGTGTCAAAAATGCAGTTCACATACCTAAAAAGACGAATTAAAAGGGCAATTACAGCCTATTTTAAAATGCTTGTCAAAATCTAGATAGGGAAGAAAACTACAACAAAATGGGGGAAAGTTCCAGATGTATTGGGGGAAAATTTAATTTTAAAAATGTTGTCTATATTTTATGGAAAATTTCATTAAATTGATTAATGAGTTTTTTTGGTTTTTTTTTTTATTTAGGTGTTCTAAAATTCAATCACAAAATTTCCTTTAAGTATTTGTGTTTTTCATTGACAGAATTTAATAAATCTTTTAACAGTGGAGTTCACCTCATTATTTTATTTCAATGTATCCTTAATTATAAAGTCATGAAATTAATTTAATCATTAATTTTTAATGCTTTTTATAAGTAAGAAATTATTCACTTGACTATGTTTCTTTGGTATAAAATTTCCCTTTATTTCATCTGATAAATGCATATCTTTTGGAAATTAAAATAGGTTCACTTTTGGTCCATTTTTATAATTTCCTTTGCATTTTGGGATAGCACAACCATACAGAATTTTTTCTATTTTTTTTTTTTTTTTTTTTCGTAAATCATTTCAGTGAAAATATTTACAAAACAAATAAAAAATCAAGCTGAGCCAAGAAAACTCAAACCGTCACAAAACTAATAAAAGTATGTCGATATTTCTGAGATGAGGTATTATTTACATTATTCGGACTATTGTCCTCATCTTTGTCGCCATGTTTATTACAATGTTTCAGCCGTTGTACGCTCCGGCCTTCTTCAGGTGGTTGGAATGTCGAAGTGAACCCTTTATTTCGCTCACTGGGGTAGAGTGGAGAACTTTCATAGGGAAATTAACAGGAGATAACTGATAACTGACATCCATCAAACATGGCACGTGGAACTAGAACAGTCTAAACAGAACAGTCACTGCCAGTTCAAAAAAAGACATTTGGGTCACTAACACACAAAAAAAGAGAATATATATCATTGAAAAACATAAGAAAAAAATTAATTATTTTTAATAATATGTGGAAATCTCCACACTTTGCCTGATGTAGCAAAATTATGGAAAATAAAGCATAATATTTTTTTTTTAAATCCGCATTACAACCAACAACATTTGTGGATATATATATATATATGGCAATTTCTGTCTGCCTGAATCAAGTTGTTAAACCGGTAAATCAATATTGATGAAACTTTGCGTACATATTAAAGAAACATCCAGTTTGTTACTAGGCTAATTGTATTTTTTTTTTATAAAAATCTCTGATGGGACTACTAGGGCCCCTAAATTGCAGTTCTCCACTGCAAAATGCTGTTTATCACTATGTTTAAGCAAGGGAGATAGTTGGTTTCAAAAATATTTTAGAAATTAAGATAAACATGTTATGAAATAATAACTCTTATGAAGCTTAAAATTCCAAACAGATATGGATTTTTGTTTGATTTTAAATATTTAGGAACAACATCGGAGCAAATTGCAGGTTATTTTCTATATAAAATCTTTAACACATTAATTCACCATAATCTTTCTTTGAATATGATCTCAGTGGTGTGTTTACATTGCAAAAAAAGAATGCATTTCAAATTTCACTATGTGCATCATTAAATTCGCCAGATTCAAATTTATTTGATACAAAGAAATTGGTTTAAGTCATTTAAACGTAGACTGACATTTAAATTAAGCTTATTTATTGTCCAAACTTTACCTAAGCTCATATATCGACATGCCCTTAAAAAGGTACATGATGGTGGTTGTTGTCTGTCGAATAACAACCTGTTTGAAGGATACTTTCATGCTATATACGATCTGTAAAAAAAAAAAAAACTCTACCTGTGGAAATAGACATCCTTCTTAAGAAATCCAAATGTCCTTAATTGGCATGAGCCACATACCCTTCCCTGTTAAGTTTTATTTTTAATTACGGCAGTTTAATTTGACGATATCAGTTTGAATTGCGATGAAAATATATTGAAATCTTTAACTATAATCTATCAGTTGTGCAGATATATTTCCTCTAACGAGGCAATGTGGCAGCAGGCAAAAGCTGAGGAGTGGGAAGAAAATGCTGTCTTTAGAAGCAGGACTATCAGGCAATATACATTGTGCACCCCAATCAGCAGGAATGCTACTTTCTGCTGTTGCACACTGTCAGAGGTCCAACATCATTGACAGACCTGCAAAGATATGATGGAGAAGTCAGTATGACCTACAGAGGAGCCTGCACCAAACATGGACTACTAGAGGACTATGCTCACTGGGACCAGACACTGGAGGAGGTAGCAGTTAACAGAGCACCAAGTGAATTGTGCCAGCTATTTTCCATCATGTGGCTTGGGTGAGGCTCTCAAGCTTTGGGAAATCCACAAAACCAGTATGGCAGAGGACATCCTACAAAAGATTCAAAGTCAAACCTCAGCAGAAATTATCCAGTTCGATAATGCCATTTGCAATGAAGCATTTGTAGACTTGAACACACAAGTGCAATCTATGGAAGACCAATGAATTGTCACATTTGGTCTACTAGAACATGAGCAGGCAGCAATCTCACAATTGAGTACCTGCAAGAGATCAGCTATGACACCAAGGAAATGATGGTGTATATAGCTGATAATGAACACAAACTAATGGCAGAGCAACGATTTTGAGAATTGAAGGTGAAAGAGATCTATTCTTCCTCAATGCTCCAGGTGGAACTGGCATCAACCTACTTCTGGCTAAACTGCGCCAAATAAGACATATTGCTCTAGCAATGGTACCAAGTGGGATAGCTGCACAACTGCTAAGTGGTGCCTGCATAGCTTATTCATGCATCAAACTCCCTTTGGACTTGTCCAAGAAAGAGAAGGCAACCTGCAACATAAGTCATGGTTCTATAAATGGTAAATTCCTCAGTGATTGAAAATTGATCATCTAGAATGAGTCAACAATGATCCATAAGGGTTCCTTTGAGGCTCTTGATACAGCACTTCAGGATCTTAGGCACAACACACAGCTTGCGGGCGACTTTAGACAAACCCTTCCAGTGATTCCGAAAGGGACAAGAGCTGACAAGGTAAATGCCAGTCTAAAGCCTTCCTACCTCTGGAGGAATGTGAAAAACCTGGAAGCACTCACAACCAATATGAGAGTGCAGCTCAGTGTTGATAAAGAAGCTGGTATTTTTCTAACTAACTATTTCATGTTGGTAATGTCACTTTGATTGGCAAGTAGGATGGCCAAGTCAGTTTGCTTTTTGGACATATGGTATTTGATTTAAAGGAACTAATGACGAGGATGTTTCCTAACCTGAGGAATCACTTTACAGACCACAACTGGCTGAAAACCCACACCATTTTAGCTCCAAAGAATGTGACAGTTGATGATTTGATTATCAAACATTGTGATTCTGCAGAGATTTGGGATAAGAAATCCTTGCAGAGTTCATAAGTTTTAGATACTTTGGCTTTATAGTCTTATGAAAACACTTGCTGATGAAATATTAGAAAATTTCCTATACTAATGCAAGAAAAACAAAATTTTAACCCAGAAAGTTTAATTTTAATAGTCAAAAAATCCTTTGCTGTATCATCTTAATAAATTTCGGCATGAAAAATTTATTTTTACTAAGTTTTGGGATTTTTTCATCACGTGTACTCATTTTACAGTGTTCTACATGCCATGGCTTTTCTGGATATCTCAGTATTAGTTAATCCCCCAGTAGATAAACACAGTGGTTGTGTAATCTAAAAAGTGACTTAACTTAAGAGTTATGATTTCAATACCAGGTCACAGTAGAAGGAACAAAAAACTTGGAGAGTTGAGTTACAAAAGGGAATTAAATGATACTGAGATATCCAAAAAGGAACTCAAATGCACAGCACGTGGAATCGGAACACTCTAACCCTGTGGACTAAATAAAGGGTTTGGTTCAAAGTTCCAACATATATCACCTGAAGACATCCGAGCATACAACAGCTGAAATGATGTGAATATAGATAATATCTACTATATTTACAGAAGTAATGTACTTTCTTTATTTCCTTACTGGACAACCAAGTGATAATGACCCAATGTGGTTGCAATGCCAGTAAAATATCCAATCAATCTTCATTTGCCTTATTTTTCATTTTATATTAATCTTATTCCTGTGTTGCTATCAATGTTTTCATCAATTTCTCATGGTTTCCTTTATTTCCACACTTTACTATTCTTAGATAAAAACATTTTTTCATATAATATAATTAAATCAAGTGGACAAGAGCAAACTAATTGTTTTTCATTATCACTGTGTTTTTTTCCTAATTGTTCACTATTTAAGGTGGTATTAACAGATCTTCTTGACACTGATGAAAATGGTGGTTTGTTTTTATTGGGCAGACCAAAATCTGATGAAAATGGTGGTTTGTTTTTATTGGGCAGACCAAAATCTGATGAAAATGGTTTTGTTTCTAGTTGGCAGAGATGCCTGCAACAGATAATGCCTCAGCAGATGGTGTCTCCTTTGAACTTGATCATTAGGGCCAGTCTATTTTGGAACCATGGTATTGCACACAATTTCAAAGTTGGCACTTGACATTTTACACTATTTTTATTGTTTTTTGCTTCTATTTTTGTATCAGTATATGTGAAGTTATTAAAACTTTTTGAAGTTGAAATAAATCTTCTCATCAAATTTTTCATATACTTATTTATAATTTTGTCACTTTAAATAAAAACATTTTTCCTGTAACATGTAACTAATTTGAGCAGACTATTATGAAAATTATTTCATTCTTACTATGGGCTTTATACTCCAGTTGTTGACTATTAGTTTAATAAATACTTCAGTTGCTTTCCCATATCAATATGACACATATTTTTCACTTCAGATTACTTCTCTCTCACTCCTGTGTTACTATCAATGTTTTCATCAATTTCTCATGGTCTCCTTCATTTCCACACTTTACTATTCTTAAATAAAAACATTTTTTTCACATAATATATATAATTAAATCAAGTGGACAAGAGCACATTATAAAAATTCTTTCATTATTACTGGGTTTTTTTCCAATTGATAACTATTAGTTTAATAGAAGGTATTATTAGCAAAAATCTTTTCTTCTCCTTGTCACTGATGAAAATGACGGTTTGTTTTTATTTGGCAAAGATGTTTGCAGCAGATATCACACCAGGTTGTGCCAGCTATAGACTCGATCATGTTGCCAGTGGTGTTAGTCCAAGACAAGGTCTAAGAAAAACTTAAAAATCAACAGATATTTTTCAAGATCCATATTTGAATTGTTTCTGAATTGACAATATTCTCATTTTAATCATATACATTTCATAAATATGACATGATGGTGAACTTTGTTTCATTGCAAAATGTTTGATCTTCACTACTTTCATATATCATGCACTTTCCCTATTAATATGTCATTTATGACTTTTTTCTTCACAGATTGTTTGGCTGTACATAAACCGCAGTGGTTCTTATTGAGAAATTCAATGAAGGATAAAACATTTCACTTTCCATGAAAACGCAGACAAATATATGCTACATGGTTCTTGTGACAGTCATTGATCTGCATTGTCAAAAGCATGAAAATGAACTTTACCTGGCAAGAAATAATGTACTTTGAAATGTGAGGTTTATCTTTCTACAAAAACACATTTAGCATTATATATGAATAAACGGTGATATATAAGCAATATTCATGTGACACTTGCTAAACTGTTGTGAAGTCAGACAAAATAGTCCAGATGAAAACACATATTACAAAGAAACCATATTCTTGTAAATTTTGTGGATGTATGTTTTCACAGAAGCCAGATTTGGTCAATCACATGTGTACACATACAAGAGAGAAACCATATTCTTGTGAAGTTTGTGGATCTGCATTTTCACAGAAGTCACATTTAGTGCGACATATTCATGCACACAGTGGAGAGAAACCATATTCTTGTGAAGTTTGTGGATCTGGATTTTCACGGCAACCAGATTTGGTCTATCATATGCGTACACACACAGGAGAGAAACCATATTCTTGTAATGTTTGTGGAGCTGCATTTTCACGTAAGCCAGATAGGATCAGACATATGCGCACGCACACTGGAGAGAAACCATATTCTTGTGACATTTGTACATCTGCATTTTCACAGAAGTCAGAATTGGTCAGTCATATGCGTACACACACTGGAGAGAAACCATATTCTTGTGAAGTTTGTGGATTTACATTTTCACAGAAATCAAATTTGGTCAATCATATGCGTACTCACACTGGGGAGAAACCATATTCTTGTGAAGTTTGTGGATCTGCATTTTCATGGAAAACATGTTTGGTGAGACATATCCATACACACACTGGATCAAAACCATATTCTTGTGATGTTTGTGGATCTGCATTTTCAAAAACATTAGATTTGGTCAGTCATATACGTACACACACTGGAGAGAAGCCATATTCTTGTGAAGTTTGTGGATCTGCATTTTCACACAAGTCAAATATGGTGAAACATATGCGTACACACACTGGAGAGAAACCATATACTTGTGAAGTTTGTGGATCTACATTTTCACAGAAGTCAAATTTGGTCAATCATATGCGTACTCACACTGGAGAGAAACCATATTCTTGTGAGGTTTGTGGATTTAAATTTTCAGACAAGTCACATTTAGTGAGGCATATGCATGCACACACTGGAGAGAAACCATATTTTTGTGAAGTCTGTGGATCTTTATTTTCACGGAAGCAAGATTTAGTCAATCATATGCGTACACACACTGGAGAGAAACCATATTCTTGTGATGTTTGTGGATCTGCATTTTCACACAAGTCAAATATGGTGAATCATAAGCGTACACACACTGGTGAGAAACCATATACTTGTGAAGTTTGTGGATTTTCATTTTCACACAAGTCAAATTTAGTCAATCATATGCGTACTCACACTGGAGAGAAACCATATTCTTGTGAAGCTTGCGGATTTAAATTTTCACAGAAGTCACATTTGGTCAATCACATGCGCACACACACTAAAGAGAAACCATATTCTTGTGAAGTTTGTGGATCTGCATTTTCACAGACATTAGACTTGATCAGACATATGCGCACACATCATGGGGAGAAACCATACTCTTGTGAAGTTTGTGGATCTGCTTTTTCACGGAAGCCAAATTTGGTCAAACATATGCGTACACACACTGGGGAGAAACCATATACTTGTGAAGTTTGTGGATCTTCATTTTCACAGAAGACGCATTTAGTGAGACACATGCGTACACACACTGGAGTGAAACCATATTCTTGTGAAGTTTGTGGATCTTCATTTTCACAGAAGTCACAGTTAGTGAGACATATGCGTACACACACTGGAGAAAAGCTACATTCTCATGAAGTTTGTGGATCTGCATTTTAATACAATTCAAATATGGTCACTAATATGCATACATGCACTGGAGAAAAACTATAATTTCATGAATTTTGCGGATTTCCATATTCATGTAAGTAATGTTTGGTGGACCATTTTTTGTGCAGAATGTGATCAGAAACTGTTAGTGCAGATTTACTTGTTGAATCAGTAGAAAATTCTTTTTTAGTGCATCATGTGAAAACTCGTAGAAAGGAAAGAAATTCTTGATAAGCTTGTGGATATACCTTTTTTTGGGACATCATATTTTGTGTGCAATATTCTTGTAAAAATTGTAATGCATCATGTTCAAATACTGAAAAATGTAATAGACATGCTGCAATGCTGATAGGTGCATCACTGTTGCATAAAAATTTTAACGTAGTAACTTCCCCCACCTGTGCATCCCAGAGACATAACTAAAATTTCCCATAAAAAGTGATACTTTGCACAAAACCAACCCATAACAATTATAACATATTTAAAGGAATTTATTTTGGGTTGATACTAAGTGAATGCCATCAATTTAATTTCAAATTTAATATTTCTGTAACCAAATCTAAATCATTTGTCAGATGGACAAGTTGATGGTAATTAGTACATAGATATTTTATTTTTTTAAACATTTTGTATTTCTGTTAATTTTTAAATAAACAGTGCACAAATCATTTGATGTTATTCTCTTTAATACACTTTACAAGATTTTTCTTTCCTTCTTTCTTTAATCAGTAGTATATATGGGTGGCATGATATATACATCAATATTATTGTAAAAGACATTTTCTTGGTACATATTTTTATTTGAAGCACCTGAACTCATTGAAGTTTTAAACAGTCTGATGGACAGTAAAACTATATGCATCTACAAACGTACACACACTGGAGAGAAAACATATTCTTGTGAATTTTGTAGATCTACATATTCAGTTAAGATAGACTGTCAGTAAAAACAAATTTTGTCTAAAAAAAAGGTTACTTTTCAAAATAAGTGATATTTTGATGTTTTACTCTTTCACGGGCAATAAAAATGTATTCCCCACTCATCCTATTCCCTTGTTGTCTTTGATCTTTACTGCAACTTGTCAATTTCAAATGAATTGTTTCTAACCAGAGAGAGAGAGAGAGAGTCTCCCCACCTTTTCTATTCACTAAAGTAAATCCTTTTATTTTACAGTTGTTAGAACAAATTGACTTTCTTTCATTCCAAATTATACATTTGCTAACCAAAGAATGAGAGTCTCCCTATCTTTCCATCTTCTTAAGTTAAATCCTTTTGTTTTATAGATATTAGAACAAATTGACTTTCATTGCAAATGACAATTTTAGCTAACCAGAGAGTGAGAGTCTCCTCGCCTTTCCATTTCCATAAGTTAAATCCTTTTGTTTTACAGACATTAAAACAAACTGACTTTCTTTCATTCCAAACAAGAAGTTAGCTATGGTGAAATTTCTTAGAATTATTGCAGTGGTTTTGTGATTTTCAGAGTACATCGGGAAATAGGTCATGCTTCAGATGAGATTCCATTTTTTCCAGAGTGAACAACAAGAGGAAAATTTATAATAATGTGACCAAAGGAAAAGATAAAACCCAGTGCTGGTCAGCAAACAATTGCCATTGTATTTTCAACCTATTTCCACCTCTGGATCCCTTTCAGAGTCTGTTGAGTTCTGTGAAAGTAACTCAAGACAACCTGTACTTCCATCTGTCTCCTCTTTGACTGAGCCTGAGGTGTCAACTGTGGAGGAGTTGCAATCCTCTTAATCGTTCCAAAAGAAAGCTAACTTTTTTCAAGTTGTGGCTTTTCAGATTAAAACTTTATGTACTGTGGCATTTGTACTAAATATAACAAAACACTCACATCTTTGCATAAATCAAACAAATGCACCAAATTTGGTGCTCCACCCTCACTCGCCATATTTTAAGCAAAGAGTATCAGTCCTTCAATATTCATTCTTTTCTAAATGACTAAAACAAATTAAGATGAAGTTGAATGGTTTGCAAAACAAAGTACCACTAGTAGTGTTAAAAACCACTCACTAGGTGGCCCAGGGAAGAGACCCCCTGTCAATGTTTGTCATTACAAATCTTTCTGACAGAGATTGGAATCCCGTGGCTATGTTAATGTTCAGATTGCATCAGAACATCGGTCACACTTCAGACGAGATCCTGCATTTTTCCTGAGTGAACAACAAAAGGAAAAATTATAAGAATGCCACCAAAGGAAAAACTAAAGCCCATTGCTGGTCAGCAGACTATTGTGGCTGCATTTTCTGCTATTTCTACCTCTTCCAGAGCCTGGTCAGTCCTCTGAGGGTAACTCAACATCATTTGAACCTCCATCTGTCTCCTCTTTGAGTGAGCCTGAGGAGTCAACTGTGGAAGAGTCGCAATCCTCTTCATCATCTTCGAAAAGAAAGCAAAATTTCCCCGAGTAGTGTCTCGCAAAATACAGAGAGTTATACTTTTCTATCCTTCTTTCTTTCTTTCTAGTCAAATCCCCATCTTATGAACACTTAATAATAGTTAAAAAATAATTCAGAAGGCGATGTTATTTTATTTATGATCACTGGACTTTTTTGATTACTTTACTCAGGTTTCAACATTTGATTCTGTGAATCTGGAGAATGGTGATTTTATTTTGATCACTATACATCTTGACCATTTGCCTAAGATCAAACTGCAGTATCTTAATATGATTTTCTCTCTCCACTTCTATTTTTCCTTCATTTTTGCTTCCACAGTTTCAAGACACCTATGGTTGAAAATAAATTTAAAAAAATGAAATGTCTTTCTTGCGGCTTTTATTTTACTTTTAATTTCAAGCTAGAAGTTTAATTTCAATATTTCCAATAAGCAAAATACTTTGCTGTATTTCAAAACTAATTTAAATTGACTAGGACGAGTTTTCATTTGAAATTACTGAAATTTTTTATAGGTTGCTATCAAGAGGACAACATCATCTTAGTTACTAGGACGTCTGTGAAAGGAGCATCGGGTCAATGGACATTGTGACGTGGGAAGATGTTGACAAAAATCGCTCATGCTGGAAATAAAATTTACACAGGGAGATGAGAAATAAAGGCTTGGTGCCAGGAAGAAGTGTGCTTGACAGAAAGAAAACAAGACATCATGTTTGAGTGTCTTCGCATGCATTCATTGTAATCAAGGCTGTCACTCCCATATGAGCCTGTATAGTCATAACAGATGTTGTACTTCTATCAGCAACTGAGGCATAACTCTCAAGACTGAGGCATGCCACATATATGCCTATATGCTTATTTTAAAGTTTATTTATGTATATGTTTATGTTAAAGCTTATATATGTATTTTATTATAAAATAAGTCTATAATTATTTAAAAAATAATATAAGTTGACACTGAAACAATATATTGTAGGTATTTTCCTAGTTGCTCAGCAGTGAGGGTGAAATGAACAAATCCCAAGGGTTGAAATAACTGGTCAACAGCTTTTATTTCTGGTTGAAAGAGAGGGTTCAAAATAGTGGTATTTTTTTTGGGGGGGGGGTGAAATTTCCCAGTTAACAAAGTTCTTGAGTAAATGTTTAGTAGAGATTTCTTTGTTCCCATGGGTGGAACGGGAGATCTGAGCATGAAACTGCTAGCACTGGTACAAGTCTTCTGCAGCAAGGGTTGTGTGTAGTTTTCCCTTTGGGTAGGTATCTAGAAAGGAGATTTCTCCACCTGTTCCCACAAAGAACGAGAAATTTGAAGTCAAGCTGAACTTCTGGTTATACACAGCTGATTACTTCTGTTGCCGCTAAATCAAACAAAGTAAGAAAGCCCCCAGATGCTGCAATAGCTAATAAGCCATTCACCTGTGCATGCGATATTGTTGTCACATTCAATCTAGTGCTTCTGCTATGGATCTAGAGACTTAAAAGCCCCAAAAAGAAGCTGTTATGTTATCAGACCTGACATAGCTTTTCAACTTCTATCACTTTCTCACCAGCATAACCTACCTTCCCAGTACTTTTTCTATAACATTCTTCATCAGAATGGCTGATGCTATCCTCCAGAAAAGTGACTGGTTGCACCTTCTTGGTCTCATTTTCTCTGCTGATATGAAACGGAAAGACTATATTGAATTCATTGCAAGGTCAGCTGCTAAGAAAGTCGGTTCACTATGTCGGACAAGATGATTTTTCTCTCCAGAATCTATCTTACATAAGTCTACCATTCAGCCATGCTTACAATATTGATTCCACATATGGTCCAGTGCCCAAAGAAGCTCCTTGATAAGATCCAAAGAAGAATCTACAATATTATTGGTCCTGATCTAGCAGCTCATCTCCAGTCACTTTCCCTCCATTGTAAGGTTGCATCTTTATATCTTTCTATAAATATTTTCATGGTAATTGTTCAGATGAGCTCTTTGCAATGGTACATAGAGATTTTGAATCTAAGCGCAGCACTAGACTGACATCGAGATCTCATCAATTTACCATTGAACTGACTAGATATAGCCTTAAATTCTATCCTAACAGTTTCTTTTTTCACATTTCTTGCTTGTGGAACCCCCTTCCAGCTCCATGTTTTTCCAAACTTTAATCTGCAAAAATTTAAATGCAATGTCAATCGCTATCTCCTGTCCTCCTGATTACTCTCTTCTCTTTTTGCTCATCATGAATTTTTCTGTTCCTAATTCTTCCATCCCCTGTAATCTCTTGTGATTTAGTGGCATTACTGCCTTGATTGGGGTGATTTCAAATAAAAACAAAACAAAAAATTATTATTTATGGCAATTGTTCTGATGAGCTTTCCTATTTGGTCACTTGACTTCCTGAATGTAAGCTCTGTACAAGATCTTATTCTTCTGTTAAAATTGCTAGATGTAACCGTAAGTTCTCTGCTGATAGTTTCTTCTTTTACGTTTCTTGCCCATGAAACTCTCTTCCAGCTACTTGCTTTTCTGTCAACTATGATCTTCAAAAATTTAAATGCAACATCAATCATTATCTTCTGTCAAGAACCTCTACATACATACATGCATATATATGTATATATATATATTATGTTGGTGCAAAAAATAATGTTGTTTTCTCACATATGTTACTATGTGAGAAAACGACATTATTTTTGCACCAACCTTATATATATATATATATATATATATATATATATATATATGTGTGTGTGTGTGTGTGTCTGTGTGGCATGCATGGAAGAATGGTAGACTTATAAAGGAGATGTGAAATTGTAACCAATCAGAATGGATTTGGTCTTTTGCCACAAAGTAGAAACAGTTGTCAAAATGAAACATCTTTCCTTTATTGTATCTTACATGTTTTGTAGAGGGAGAACTTATCAAGGAGATGTGAAAGTAGAAACAGCTGTCAAAATTAAATGTCCTTCCTTTATTGTATCTTACATGTTTTGTAGAGGGAGAACTTCTCAAGGAGATGTGAAAGTATAGCCAGTCAGAAAGGATTTGGTCATTTGCCAAAAAGTAGAAACAGTTGTCAAAGTAAAACGTCTTTCTTTTATTGTATCTTATCATGACATTGTTCTTAAGTTCTCTTAACTTACAGCAGCATCTGAGATGCACGTCTGCTAAGATATCTTCAATACATCAAAGACTTTCTCACTTCAGTTGCTTTATTATTTACACTATTTACATTTAGACTATCGTCCTTAATTTTCATACTTCAGCTGTTGTGCCCTCCAGCCATCATCATCAGGTGTCAATCTGGGTAACCAGAATTGTCTGTTATGTTCATTCAACTATGTGTTAAATCTGCCTCTTTTATGTCATGTTTTTTAAAGATCATAGATTTCCACAACTTCCTGTCTTTTGTATCTAGAAAGGAATGTGTAAATAGTAGAATGGCTTGGAACAAGTTCCAGTCTAGTCTGTTGTGTTTATTCAACTATGGGTTAAATCTGCTTCTTATGTGCCATGTCCTTCAGAATATGGGCAATCATGTTTCTCCACAGCTTCCTGTCGTTTTTGATTTAAAGTAATGTTTTCTCTTTTTCCCTCCCAGCAATGTTTTAAAATTGTAATTCTTTAAAAACATTTGCAAATATTAATTAAGTCACCTCCCCTTAATAATATTAAATTTTGAATTAACAGAGTGCATTTCATGTGCATTTACAAAAAAAAAATCGCAATTATCAATGACATTAAGATGATCTTGAATGAGAGTGAAAGTACTTGGGGAAATAAAAGGAATGAGAAAAACTATGGCATCTTCCTTAATGAGTTTAATGGCAACATTAAGAAAATGATCCGTGAATTTGAGAGGATTAACATATATATATATATATATATATATATATATATATATATATATAAACCCAATAAAAGGTTTAAGACTGACTAAGTAGTACAGACTTAAAAGAAGCCCCCAAGCCAAGTTTTTACCAACTGTCTCCTGTCAATAAAACCAGCCGTTGGCAAGACTTAGTATCTTGTGAAGTCATCCCCTTAGACATTTTTGTTCCTGAAGTTGTGTGCTGAACTGAACCCTTTATTTCATCTACATAGGTAGACAGTTCTTGTTCCACTGTCTAGTTCTTATTTTTAAATAGCTGTTCAATTACTGTTTTCCCTATTTCCACTGATTCCAACTAAACACACTGCCCAGGCCAGGGATTGATCTCACAATTACTATGTCACTAAATTCATGAACCAATGCTTTAATCCTGTAAGACAATTTGTGTCAGGGAACTTGGAGACTTAAACCTAACCTGCCTGCTAATTAACGTTGCTACTGCTGCTGCTTGAATGTTTGACTGTTCTCTGTAGAGTAAATGTCAGCAATTTTGTTTCTAGTGCATTGCAGACATTCGGTTGAGTCATAAGTAATTTCCATTTCAGGGAACCAATTGTAATTACAAATACATCATTCTAACTACTAATCACATATGGCAGTTAAGAATATATACAGTGTTAAATACATAAATTGTGTTAAATTTAAAATTCCACCAAACTGGGTATTTCTCTGTTTTATTGTAACACCAAATCCTCACCACACTGGACCCACGCACTCCACAAGACCGGCTTTTGGTCTGGTATGGTCCAGTATTACAGGTTAGACACAGGTCGCCGGTTTCCAATGTCAATTTGAAGCCACCCTCCAGCCACATTGCAATTTTTTGATCCTGGAGAGTTTTCATCAGATTATAGAAATCCAGAAGGTTTCTGTTGGTCCACCTGCAAATTTGTCAAGTGAGAATCATGTTAACAGAAATATATTTCAATAAAGGTGCAATTGATTTAAAAATTCATGAATTATTCATACATAAAACAAATACAGAGGTTAATGATTAAATGGCGAGAAATCCATCTTCGCGAACAATTCAATAATATATACAAAAACCCCGAATGTCTTTCCTTTCCCTCGAATCACTCCATTACAGAGAATTAGCTGGGTCAAGCAAGGATATACAAGTATTTTGGGGATTTAGGCAAATCTTTATAACATGAACATGTTATAACATCACTACAAAAATAGCCATTAAGTGATGGTGTTGAATCTATTAGGTTGGTGCAAAAACAAATGTCCTTTTCTCACATATGTTACTATGTGAGAAAACGACATTATTTTTGCACCAATCTAATAGAATAAAGAGTTTGAAAAAGTTCAAATCAACTAAACACTCCTCAATAGGAGAAACACTGTTACATAAGCTATAATGACCAATCAAAATACAAGTATATGATAATTAAAAAAAACTTGACAACGAACCTTGGTTATAATTATTAGTGCCTGAAATGTTAGACTAAAATAGAAATCCTTCTAACTGATTAATCTTGAATTTTACTATAAAATAAAAAATAAAAATTACCAATTTTAAATTTAACCTGCATTAAGTTTAAAATATTATAAAATTATTTAAAGAAGAAACTGAGGAAAATATACATATATTTTATAATTTATTTTGTTTTAATCGAAAAGCCAAATTTACAGTTAGAGCAAATGCTAATCTAAGGAGATTCAAACATAGTAACAAGTTAGATACTTTTGAAGGGATCTGGAACCAGATGATGTGGGCAGGGGAAGAAGTTTTACAAATGGCAATACATACACAATCATATAATATACAAACACGTAGACATATTTATATAAACACGCAAAAACATGGACGAAACAGGAAATAGATGCCCACGACAAAAAAAAAAAAAAAAGAAAAGAAATATCAGACACATATACATTTGATGAAAATCATATACAAGCAATCATAGACACATACATTAATAAAGAAAAGACATAGACATATACATAGACTCAACACACAAAGTTTCATGCCTAAAAGTATTATTAATAAATGAATGCAAACCAACTATTAAAATATTACTTACATCGGCAAAGATATATAGATAAAGAGAGGGTTTAATAGCTAAAAGTTAAGAGGGGTAGAATTGGGAAATAAATATTCGGCTATGAACAAAGCAAAGAAAAACACACACACACACATATATATATATATATATATATATATATATATATATATATATATACAAATGGACAGATACAATATACACATATGCACAAAAAACAAGAAAAAACCCAACAGCCAAATTCAAATGTTGAGGCAAAATGCAACACAGAAAATAAAACCATGCATAGAAAAGAAAACGCATTAACACACAAATATATAGATATACCCCATACTCACATACACATGAGTACACATGAATATATGCAGTGATGCACGGACACAAACATATTATCAGGTCATCCCATAAGTTCTGTCCGAATTTTGAATAAAGAAAATAAGTGACCAAATGTTACATTTAATTACAGATTCAATCAACAATGTATTTTCCCTGATTATCTATGACTTCCTTCCATCTATTAACAAAGCTTACTAATTCCATTACTGTAAAATTCTTTTGGCTTTGATTTGAAGAACACACAAATTTCAGTTTTAACCTCTTCCTGTGTTACAAAAGCTCTTTCTTCCAAATGATTCTGTAAGCTACGAAACAAATGGTAGTCTGAAGGAGCAAGATCGGGAGAATAAGGTAGACGAGGAATTTTCTCCCAACCAAGTTCTTCGATCTTTTGTGACGTGAGTCTTGCTGTGTGGGGTCGCGCATTGTCCTGATGAAACATCACCTCTTTTCGATTCACTAGAGCAGGTCGTTTTTTCCTCAAAGCTTGGTTCAAATGCTCTAATTGCTGACAGTATATTTGAGCATTAATTGTTGCATTAGGTGGTAAGAATTCAAAGTGGATTATTCCTTGGCGATCTCACCACATTGAAAGAAGAACCTTTTGCCCATGAAGTTCCCTTCTCGGCTGTGGCTGGGGTCCTTCCTCTTTACCAAGCCACTGTCTACGACGCTTAACATTTCGATGAAAGATCCATTTTTCGTTGCCAGTCACAAGTCTATCCAAAAAAGGTGAAACAATTTGGCGAGAATGCAGATGTCAACTCGGGATTTGAGATTGTTTTCAGACAATTCCTGAGGCACCCATTTTCCAAGTTTAGGAACTTTTCCAAGTTGATGAATATGACGATGGACAGTTGTATGGTTTGAACCAAGAACCAATTCCTCAACTGATAAAGCAGGATTTTCTTCAAGGGCTGCTTCAAGAAGATTTTTCATCAAACTCAACTGGACGTCCGGTTCGATCTTCATCTTCAAGGGTGAAATCTCCACCTCTGAATTTTGCATACCATCTTCTGCAAGTTCTTTCATTCACACATTCCTCTCCATAAACTGAGTGAATGTTTCTAGCCACTTCGGCTGCTGAGTTTCCCTTCTTGAACTCATAAAGCATTATGTGCCTCAAATGATTCTTAGGTACTTCCATGTTAGCAGGGTTTTAATCAAACAAAATTTAAATTTATTGTTCTCTGAAATAAAATTTGATCAGTTTAAACGCATCTAAACATAAAAAATAATGTTCAGCTCCATTAGACATTATAAAATACTCTTTAAATTACGTTTATTTTAACAAAAAGTTAAAATTCGGACAGAACTTATGGGATGACCTGATAAAATGTGAGACTTTCTATCGTTCTTCAAAATGTGTTCGACAGCAGTCAGAATGAGAAGTGAGCCTGAATGCTGTCCAGCATGACGATTTAAGACTCCATGTTTGGGACAATAATCTAGTGAATTAAAGTATTGGTTTGTGAATTTGGTAACATAGTAACTTTGAGTTCAATCCCTGGGCTGGGTAGTGCAAACTTGGATTCAATGGAAACAGGGTGAGCAATATCTGAGCAGTACTAAATAAAAACAAGACGAGACATCCCCAGACACAGACGTCGGAACAAGAACAATTTATCCATGTAGATTATATAAACAGTTCAGTTTATCCATGTAGATTATATAAACAAAATTTCACCTGGTTACCTGGATCAATAGACACCTGAAGAATGCTGAAGGTATATCAATAAAGATGAGACAGTGATGCCAAACGGTTTATAATGTTATAGTTCCCAGGGTTCACAGATGATGATTTGGGTGCATATCTGGGAAATTCAATGTGACCTAAGTAAAGTTTTTTAATAAATTGTTGGGTAAAAATTGCAGGGCTACAGATTTTTTTCTTTTTGTTACCATCATACCCAAAAACAATTTTAATAAGGCCAAATCACTTAAATTGACAGAACAACTTTGTTTTGTTAATTACCTAATTTAATTACAAAAACAGTACTTTATACTTAATCACAACTCAGTGAAGAAACTGTTCTGTTATAATTCCCCCAAAATACAAAGTTTTTACATTGAGAAAACAAAAGTTGTTTTTTCTTTAAACTGAATCAATAAATTTTAAACAAAAACACAGTTCAATTAAGAAACTTTATTTTTTGAGAATTAGTTTGTTTTATAGATAGACAAAACAAAACTTTAAAAAAAATTTGCATGCAAAAATTCAATACAAAAAACCATTTCAGTTATGAAACAATATTCTTTGAGAATTTTTTGAAAGTTTTTGAATTAATCATTTCAATAAAAACAGTATTAATTACATTTCAATTAAGAAATTATATTTCTTGAGACTTATTACAGAACAATTTATTTTTCAATTGATCCAATAAATTTGAAACAAAATCAGTATTTATACTTAATCTCAGTGCAATTAAAAACATGTTTCAGAATTATGAGTTATTTTTAGCTGATGGAATAAATTGTTTTAAAATTAAATACAAAAATTGAATTCAACATTTCCGTGAAAAAACTGTATTTTGTGAGAATTATGGCAACAAAGGTTTTTTTAATAATTTGGATGTGTTGACTTTAGTTTCTTATAAAAAGATTAGGCAAACGTTAAAAGATTTAAGTAATCTTCCTTGAATCCTATTAAACGGATGGGACTAATTAATCAGTGATGCACCCAACAATCATTTCTATAAGAACATAAATAGCACTGAGATAAGTTATCAAATAAAACAGAGGTGAGTGTACTGAATGTGAACAAAACATTGCAAAAATCCAAATAAGGAAACGATGATTGTAGAGTGTAAGTAGAACTGAAATAATAATAAAAGTATTGAATAAAATATTTTCATTAATAAAATATCCTCATCACTTCAACAGAGTTTACGAACTGCTATTAAGATCTTTTAGTCTGGAAATAATTAATTACATCAACTGGGATTTTAATTGATGAGAAAATTAATCCACTCAGTCACTATGAAATAATTAGCATAGGTACTGCCACTGATTTGCTAAAAGATTAGCATACACAGTATGTGATGAGAAAATGCTCTAAATGTAATAAAAACAGATATTGTCAAAATCTTTTTTATTAATAAGAGGAAAGACGAAGGGATCTTTTGATTATTAAATTATATTTGCAGAGTCAGAGGCTATAATAGTTAAATGGTAGAACTGCCCAACAAACAAAATTGACAAAGTTTGAAATAAACAATAACATGAAAAAGAACAGAGCAAAGAAAATTAAAGTACTAAAGAAAATGCATCTGCAATAGTCTGCCGACTTCGGTGGCTTTCTTATAATTTTTCCGTTTGCTGTTCACTCAGGAAAAACGCAGGATCTCGTCTGAAGTGTGACCGATGTTCTGATGCAATCTGAACATCAACATAGCCATGGGATTTCGATCTCTGTCAAAAAGCTGTGTAATGATTTGAACTTTGACAGGGGGTCTCTTCCCTGGACGATCTAGTGTGTGGTTTTTAACACTACCAGCAGTACTTTGCCTTGCAAACCATTCAACTTCATATTAATTTTTTTTAGTCATTTAGAAAAGGAATATTGAGGCAGGACTGACACTTCACTTAAAACATAGTGAGGATGAGGTGCCAAAAGTGGGTCTATTTTTTTTACTTATGCAAAAATGTGACTGTTTTGCTATATTTAGTACAAATGCCACAGTAGATAAAGTTTTAATCTGAAAAGCCACAACTCAAGAAAAGTTAGACTTCTTTTGGAAGAAGATGAAGAGAATTGCAACTCCTCCACAGTTGACAACTCTGGCTCAGTCAAAGAGGAGACAGGTGGAAGTACAGACTGTGTTGAATTATTCTCGGAGGACTCAGCAGATTCTGAAAGGGATTCAGTGGTAGAAATAGCAGAAAATACATCTGCAATAGTCTGCTGACCAGCGATGAGTTTCATCTTTTCCTTTGGTGGCATTCTTATAATTCTTCCTTTTCTTGTTCCCTTAGGAAAAAGTGGATCTCATCTGAAGTGTAACCTATGGCCTGACACAATCTGAACATCACAAAAATGGTTGAAGTAATTCTAAGAAATTTGACCATAGGTAGCTTTTTGTTTGGAATGAAAGAAAGTCACTTAGTTCTAATGCCTGTAAAACAAAAAGATTTAACTTAGGGAAAAGGAAAGGTAAGGAGAGTCTCTCTCTCTCTCTCTCTCTGGTTAGCTAAAAGTGTCATTTGGAATGAAAGAAAGTCAATTTGTTCTAATGTCTGTTAAACAAAAGGATTTAACTTAGGGAAAAGGAAAGATAGGGAAACTTTCGCTCTCTGGTTAGAATCAATTCTACTGAAATTGTCAATTTGCAGTAAAGATCAAAGAGGAAGATGGAATAGGATAGAGGGAGAAATAAATTTTTATTGCCCAGGAGATAGTCAAACATCAAAAATTCACTTATTATGAAAAGTAACTTCTTTCTTTTTTACACAAAATTTATGTTATTACCAACATTCTATCTTCGTCAAAAATGCATATCCACAAACTTCACAAGAACATGGTTTCTCTCCAATGTGTGTACATTTTTAAATGCATCCATGCATTTCTACAACAGTTTTGGTTTTACTGTCCATTAGTTTAAAACAAGGTTGGCAAACTTCAATGAGTTCAGGTGATTCAAATAAATTAAAGAAAATTAACCAAGAAAATGTCTCATTAGGCAACATTCATGTCTATCCTATACATCTCACCGGTCAAAGAAAGAAGGAAATAAAAAGTAAAAAGAAAAAAAAATAGTAAAGAGTACTTGAAAGAATAACATGTAGTAATTACCATCAATATCTTGTCTATCAAACAAATGATTCAGACTTTGTTACAGAAAAAATATATTAGATACGTTTGAAATTAAATTGATGGTATTCACTTAGTTAAAGGAATTTGTTGTTGGTTGAGACTGTCATAATTGTAATGGGTTGGTTTTGTGCAATGTCTCGCTTTTCATGGCAACTTTAGTTGCGTCTCTGGGATGCACAAATAGTGAAGTTACTGTGTTAAGATTTTTATGCAACCGTGGTGCAGGATATGCACCTGTCAGCATTGCTGCATGTCTATTGCATTTTCCAATATTTGAAAATTATGATATTTACATGAATGATTTATACTGCACACAATAAAGGCCTTCTCAGAAAAGGTATACCTAAAAACATATCAAGCATGTTTTTGCATTTTTATGGATTTTCACATGATGCAATAATAATTTTCTACTGATTCAGAAACTAAATGTGCACTAAGATAGGGTTTCTGTACACTGAGTATTCACATGCTGCACCAGAATGGATTTGTCTGAAAATCCATATCAGCAATCACAAGACTATTTTTCTCTTGAGTGGATATACACAGATGGCTCGCAAAACATCACTTCTATGAACATGAAGATCCACAAAATTCATAAAATTATAGTTTTTCTCCAGTGTTTGTATGCATATGATTGGCCAAATTTGATTTCCATGAAAATGTAGATCCACAAACTTCACAAGAATAAGGTTTTGCTCCAGTGTGTGTACACATGTCTCAGTAAATGCAACTTCTCTGAAAATGCAAATTGTGAAAATCAGATCCACAGACTTCACAAGAATAAGGTTTTTCTCCAGTGTGTGTATGCATATGATTGATGAAATCTGGCTTCCATGAAAATGCAGATCCACAAATTTCACAAGAATATGGTTTCTGTACACTGTTTATTCAGAAGATGAACCAAAACTGATTTCACTGAATATACATATCAGTAAAAATTATAAGAATATTTTTCTCTCCAGTGTGTATACATAGATGACTCACCAAACATCACTTCCATAGAAATGGATATTGACAAAATTCATGAAAATATGGTTTTTCTGCAGGTGTGTATGCATATGAACGACCAAATTTGGATGCCATGAAAATACAGATCTAAAAACATTGCTAGAATATGGTTTCTCTGCAGTGTGTGTACACATGACTGATAAATTCTGACTTCCATGTTATTGCAGATCCACAAACTTCACAAGAATATGATTTCTATCCAGTGTGTGTATGCATGTGATTGACCAAATCTGGCTTCCGTGAAAATGTAGATCCACAAATTTCACAAGAATATAGTTTCTCTCCAGTGTGTGTACGCATATGTGTTATTAAATGTGCCTTTTGTGAAAATGCAGATCCACATATTTCACAAGAATATGGTTTCTCTCCAGTGTGTGTACGCATATGACTGACCATATTTGATTTCTGTGAAAATGCAGATCCACAAACTTCACAAGCATATGGTTTCTCTCCAGTGTGTGTACGCATATGCTTGATCAATTCTTGCTTCCATGAAAATGCAGATTCACAATCTTCACAAGAGTATCGTTTCCTTCTAGTGTGTGTATGCATATGATTGACCATATTTGACTTGTGTGAAAATGCAGATCCACAAACTTTACAAGTATACGGTTTCTCTCCAGTGTGTGTATGCATATGTTGAACCAAATCTGACTTATATGAAAATGCAGATCCACAAACTTCACAAGGATATGGTTTCTCACCAGTGTGTGTATGCATATGATTAACCATATTCGATTTTATTGAAAATTCAGATCCACAAACTTCACAAGAATATGGTTTCTCTCCTGTGTGGGTACGCATATGTCTCACCAAGCATGACTTCCATGAAAATGCAGATTCACAAACATCACAAGAAAATGGTTTCTCTCCAGTGTGAGTACGCATATGTGTCACTAAATGTGACTTCTGTGAAAATGCAGATCCACAAACTTCACAAGAATATGGTTTCTCTCCAGTGTGTGTACGCATATGTGTCACTAAATGTGACTTCTGTGAAAATGCAGATCCACAAACTTCACAAGAATATGGTTTCTCTCCAGTGTGCGTACGCATATGTTTGAATAATTCTGGTTTCCATGAAAATGCAGATCTACAGATTTCACAAGCATATGGTTTCTCTCCAGTGTGTGTATGCATATGATTGAGCATATTTGATTTGTTTGAGAATTCAGATCCACACACATCACAAGAATATGGTTTCTCCCCAGTGTGAATACGCATATGTCTCACCAAACATGACTTCCATGAAAATGCAGATCCACAATCTTCACAAGAATATTGTTTTTCTCCAGTGTGTGTACGCATATGATTGACCAAATTTGACTCCTGTGTAAATTTGAATCCGCAAACTTCACAAGAATATGGTTTCTCTCCAGTGTGTGTACGCATATGTCTCACTAAATGCAACTTCTGTGAAAATGCAGATCCACAAACTTCACAAGAATATGGTTTCTCTCTTGTGTGTGTACACATATGATTGATCAAATCTGGCTTCTGTGAAAATGTAGATCCACAAATTTCACAAGAATATGGTTTATTTGTAATATGTGTTTCCATGTAGCCTATTATGTTTGACTTCACAAACGTTTAGCAGAAATCACATGAATATGGCCTATCTTTCCTGTTTATACTTACATAACACATAATAAACCATACATTTCAAAGTATATTATTTCTTGCCAGGTTAAGTTCATTGTCATGCTTTTGACAAATGTAGATCCATGACTTGCACATGAACTATATTTGCCTGTGTTTTCATGGAAAGTGAAATGTCTTTTCCTTCCTTGAAATTCTCAATAATAACCACTGCAGTTTTTGTACAGCCAAAACATCTGTGAAGAAAAAAGGTATAAATTTTGTATTAACAGGGGCAGTGAATATTATACAAAAGTAGTCTATATTAAGAGAAATACACGTAATTATTAATGTGGGAGCCACCAGTGAAGATCAAATGTTTTGCTGTGAAACAAGATTGCTTCACCATCAAGTCTTATCTTATGAAATATATGTGATTAAAATCAGAACATTGTTAATTCAGAAACAATTCAAATATGGATCTTGAAAAATATCTGTTAATTTTTACATTTTTTTAGGCCTCGTCTTGGACTAACATCACTGGCAAAATGATCATGTCTACAGCTGGTACTACCTGGTGTGAGATTACCTGCTGCTGGTATCTCTGCCAAATAAAAACAAACCATCATTTTCACCAGAGTCTAGGAGAAGAGAAGATCCTTTGTTAAGACCCCTTAACTACATGGATCTGTCAGCAATGTCACAAACTTGAAAGACCAAAGTTGATCTGGGAAAGCAACGGAAGTATTTATTAAACTAATAGTTAACAATTTAAATTGTAATTAATGTGAAAAAATATTTTGGGAAGAAAATTTAATTTCTCAAAATTTCATGAAATTAAGTAAGTAGGGGGTAACATATGTAAAAAAAAAAAATTATTTTACCAAGATTTTCTAAAATAACAAATTTCAGAAATAATTTCAGTCATTTGTGAATAAGTCCTGAAAATTTCATTAAAATTCAATAATTATTTGATTTTTGCAAGTATTTCCAAATTAATGGAATAAGGCGCAAAACACTAATTGTAAATATTACATTTGCTGCTAATACCAAAAAAAAAAAAAAAGGATTTTTAACCAAAATTTTGAACATGCTGGAAAGGATTTAAAAATTTAATAAAAATAATAAAAATGCTTTTGACAATAAAACTTTTTATTAAGTTTGGGACCTTTTTTCATCATGCTATGCTATTTTTTCTGCAAAAATGTGGCGGTACCAATTTTAATCTACTTGTCTGTCAAAGTCCAAAGTGTGAATCTAAAAAATTGATGATGCCCTAATAACCAAATTTGGCAGCATCAATTTCGTCCAAATATCTTGACATCAAACTAAAAAGATATTTTTATGTTGTCATTTTTTGTCTTTAACATAAGCCAGCATTGTATAGGTATCTCCACTAATTCACTGAAAAAATAGCATAGCATGATGAAAAAAGGCCTCAAATGTCATAAAAACAGTTTTATCATCATCAAAATGTTTGTTATTATTAAGAGGAAAACCAAAGTGTTTTTTGATTATTCTATTAATTTTTTAATCCTTTCTAGCATGTTCAAAATTTTGGTTAAAAATCTTGTTTTTTTTTTTACATCAACAGTCTACATAATATTTACATTAGTGTTTTGGTGCCATTTCACAGGTAAAAAAAATCATTGAGTTGAAAATTCTTGCAAAAATAAAATAATTGTTGGATTTTAATAAAACTTTCAGAACTTATTCACAAATGAATGAAATTATTTTAGACATTGTTTTTTTTTTTTTAGAAAGTCATGGTAAAAAAAAAAATTTTTAAATGTTACCCCCACTTAATTTTATGAAAACACAATAAATTCAACAGCATGCCATTTATTGATTATATTAGATAAAAGAAGAATATAAATCATCAATTTTTTTGTAAAACTGAATCACACAGTTACCCGCAATTCAGCTCTAAACTGTGACATACAAAACTAAGATATTATTTAATTAGAAAAACTTTTAATGGTTTTTATGAATAATATATGTAAAGAGCAATATATTTTATCCACTGAAAAATGAGTTTTTACAAGAATTGTTTTTTTTTTTTATTCAATTTTAAATATAAAATGTGATAAAGTTGTTAATTATTTTAAAATTAAGTTTCAAAACATGCACTTTAGGGAATGCTGTTATTAAGTAGATTGAGCTATACAGATCATAAATTTGAAAGCTTATTACAATCTGCAATAGTCATGTATTTCAAAAGAAAATTTTACGCTGTTCTTGAGTCTGCATAAAAACATTATTTTTTCCAAATATATAGATGATAATAAGTGACCTTAAATGTTACATGTTTTAAGAGTTGCTTCTCCTGACAATAAATTGACCTAAAACATGTTAGTTACTTTTGATACTGTGAATATGTGTTGAATTCTCTGACTTTGACTATCATTGCTGCATTTTCAAAAGTTTTTTAAATATAATTAATTTATTGTTTTACAGTAAGAGACATACTTCAATTATTAATTATTTTCTTTTTTTTAGTTTCAATTCTAGGGAGAGAAACAAAACAATGAATATCAAATATAAGGAAAACCAAAAAATTAACACTTTAAAAAAATAACATTTCATAGAAATGAGAAAGATACCTATAATTATTAGGTACCTATCTTATTTATGAAATTTTAGGGTATTACTATTATTTTTAATTATTAACTTTTATATATATCAGTTGTGAAATATTTTCATTATCGAAATATAAAAATTAATAATAAATAAAAGTAATACCATAAAAATAAAAGTGATGTACATAAAAATTAGGATACCTCTCTTAAAGAAATTTTATCTCATTCTCAGTTATGAAATTTTAAATTTATTTTATTGTTAGTATTTAAATTTTCCAGAAATCAAACGTAAAAAGCTAAAGTACCTAACAAAAAAATAAAAAAAAATCAATAAAATGTAAGATTGCTGAAAGTATTTAATTTTTAAAATTGGTTATTTTGGACTTAAAATTCGAAAAAAATATGTCATTTTCTGTTTTTCCATCCGATAACTTCGTGTGACCTAAGCTGTCAGTACATTGATTTACTGGCGTTTTTAGCACCTCCAAAACAAATCATCGCGGTTAAGATGGTGATCCGCTGATGAAAAGAAAAAAAAGAGTTTCAATCAAAATTTCGAATGTTCTAAAAAAGGATGAAAAAATTCAATAAAATAATAAAAAAAAAAAAAAAAAACTTTGGCCTTTAACACATTTAAATGATAAAAAAAAAATCATCATGTTTGGGACCTTTTTTCATCATAGTGTGCTCTTTTTCGTCGAATTAGTGGCGATAAATGTGTTTTAAACGGAAAAAAGCGTAACCCCTCCCCCCAAAAAAAACAAACAATGTTATTTTCATGCCCCCGCGATGACGTAGACGTAAACAAAAGAAGTCATTAACCAAAATTTCGAACGTGTTAGAAAGGATTAAAATTTTAAAAATTTCAAAAAATACTTTCATCTTCTTAACATAAGCATTTTGATTTTTGACGATAAAACTTTATTTTCGTTAAGTTTGTGGCATTTTTCATAACGCTAGGCTGTTTTCCCGCGAAAAAACGGAGGTGCCTACTTAAATTAACATTTAACAATAACATGAAAGTTTTTAACTGAAAAAAAAAAAAAAAAAAAAAGCAAAATAACTCTTCGTCTTCTTTAGTACAGTTTCTGTTTCTAAGACGATCGCAAGTGAATTTTTGTTTGCGTTTTTTTGGCTTGCTAACCCCCGTATAGTGAGAGAAATCAGTTAAGTAACAAATTCGTCTTATATCAAGATTATCAGTATTATAATTCCTTCACTTACCTTTCAGACCAGAAAATTCAATAAAAACAAAAATAAATCGTCTGATTTGTTTTGTTTGCAAATGATTTCGTTTAGATTTCTCCTTCAAGCGACCCAAGTTTTGTATTGTTCGTTCAGCTGGTAATAATAATGTCGAAGTTGTAACGAATGTCAGACGGAATGAATTAAATAAAAAAAAAAACACGAAATTAACTTTTGTTTTTATCAGACAATATTTCACCTGATAATAACAGACGAACGCGATGTGGCGGTGTTAAACAAGATGTGGTTCCTCGTGTTTAAAATCCTTAAATTTCTTTTCTTTTTTTTTTTCTTTTTTGGTATTCAAAAATAAATGTTTGATGTTTGTTCTTGTCAGCCGACAGTGCTAGAATCCCGAATCGATGATACGAGGCCCCTTGTGGGATAATGAAACTAAAATAATAAATAAAAAAAGTAAAAGAAAACTCTATTTTCCCATAATGCAAAAAAAAAAAAAAAAGAAAAAAAAAGGAAACCAAAAAAAAAAGGGTTTCCAGATACGTGTAAAATTTTATGACCCCCACTTCCGGGAAGGAGATGATTGCTCTTACGTGTCTAGGAGACATCGCAACTAAATAGGGAAATGGCCACCCTCACTCAACGTCATGCTGAGACTGACTTGAGGTCAACCATTCTCTGTACCTCTGCATCTTGTACCCACAGGCATCAATAAAAATCGGCCATTTATTTTCTAACCAAGTTTTTGTGTTGTTTTTTTAGCGGTTTATCGACATACTAAGGCAGTCAAATACAACCCTAATGGTCTTCCCTAATGTAAACAACAAATTTTAAAAAAATCACTTATTTTGTGTGAGAGATACGTTTCCAAGTTAGTAAATTTAAGGATTAATTTAAGTTATTTAACTGAATTTTGTAAACGTAATGATTATTTTTTCTTTCTAAAACAATAAAGAGCCCGCGAGGTCAGAGAATATTATTTTTCTATATCTCGTTCTATCATTATCTTCAAAATTGCGTGATAGAAATTAAAAGAAATACGGAACGCCAGCAGTGTAATAATCAGGACCTTTATATTTATGTTAAAACTTAAAAGTAAATTATTTTTTAACCATATATATTAACCAATAGTTTAAGAGTGTATTTTTCTATTCTATGAAGAAACTTCCTGGAATGTTATTTTTTTATACTGCAGCAATGTTTGTTTTTTTGCTTTTTTTTTTAATTAAATGATACTTTTGAGTTTACACTGGGTTTATTTTATTATTTTCTTACCTGTTTGAAATCATACCATATTTAATTGTCCCTAATGTGGTCTTTTTTAATTATTCTTCCGATAAGGTAACATAGTCAATCAAAGGCGGTAATTCAGAATTGTTTCCCTTTTGAACAGCCATTCAAAAGATAATCTAACGGTTGCATTGCTAAAATAAAAAACATTAAAATTCTTTTAAAAAATGGTCCACACTCAAAAATGGTATTAAACTTACCTTTTTTGATTTTACAAACATGTCTTTATTTGCTAAAATCTTTTTACAAATAGCAATAAATGTTAACTGTAGCTTATTCTCTCTCTCCTATCTGAACGAAAATGTTTTAAATGCAAACACCAACTGTCCATAAAATTAATTATTTTTGGTAAGATTCAGAACAAATTTTTCATATGTTACATAACCTTTTTTTACTCAAATAACATCTTTATATAATTGTAAGAAAATTTTTTAGACCCCCAAAAGCATACAGACAGGGGATATCAAAAAGTTGTAGTGAAACAGACACCCCACAAAGTTTTCTAATAAATAACCTATTCTATATATTAGGTTGGTGCATAAATAATATCATTTTTGGACGTATTTTTTAACGTCAAAAAACGATATTATTATTGGGTCGTTAAAAAGACAATAGAAATGGTCGAAATAAATTTTTAAATATTTTGAAATAGAGCTTACTAAAACTATGAGGAACTTTGAAATTCACATGATTTGGGGTTGAAAGCAGCACTCGTGATAATCGTGTGCGGGCCAAGAGTCGATTTATGATCAACCAGATTTATCTATATAAATGCGTAGTTAAGCAGAAGAAGAGGCAGGCGATCAAGCCAGACGGAAGAGGCCGGACAAGAGCGGATGCGATCGGTCAGCACGTCGTCCTCGCTACCAGACGGAAGAGGCAGGCGGAAGAGACCAGACGGGAGAAGCCGCGGTCGGTCGGCACGTCGTCATCGCTGCCAGACGGGAGAGACCGCGATTGGTCGGCACGTCATTGTTGCTGCATGCTGTCACGCGCGTGGGCACCTGCAGGCGACCACTACAGGTCGCGGTGCTACATAAATCTTTTCACAAAACTGTGGTTGGTTCGTCTACCGTCGAGTGCAGTTGAGCTGGGCGGAAAGAGGTCGGAGATTGAAAGTGACGTCAGAGATTGGAACCAAACGCCCGCTAACATAATTTGTACGAAGAAGCAAATTACTCCTCCAACAATCTAAGACTGCTACTGCTACAATTATTACTACCACTGGAAACGGAAACAAGTTACAATAATCAAAAGGTTCTTTTGGGGCTTGTCTGTCTTCGAGTGCAGTTGAGCTGGGTGGAGAGATATTGGAGATTGGAAGTGACGTCAGGGATTGGAACAAAATCCCCGCTAACATGTACTAATATAAGTACCGATGCTTCTGCTACCACGAAGATTATTACTATTGTTCCTATTGCCGAGGAGGAACGCAACTATAAACTTTAAGCTGCGCACAGAAATCTTTATCTCTCCGTTGCAAGAGTCATATATCGTTCCGAGACGATTTCACAACAAGCTAATCACAACCCACTCTCTCTCTCTCTCTGCCTAGAATCCAGTGTATGAGTTTTTACGTCAATTACTTTTCTTTTCTGTAACCCGTTTCTTTTCTATACTATTCTTTTCTGCTATATAAAAGACATTAACAATTCAACCACTGAATAGTTGTTTGGCTTTCCAGATATATATATATATATATATATATATATATATATATATATATATTTGATGCATTCTAAATTTCTTAGCACAAACACCCCAGTCGTGTCTACATCTTCAGTCGACCGTGAATGGATGAACATCACTTCTGCTTTCTGGATCAAACAAATCACAACATGGGCAGGAAGCAGGATTAAACCAGTGGACCGGTCGAATGATCTACCGATGCTCAGGGGACCTACGGTCACTCCCTTAAGTTCGGTTAAGACCGAGTAGACACCTCAACCCAGAGAGTAAGACGTTGGTGTTTGAGGGGGTGGGGCGAAAGTGTTAGACTAGTTTATCAGTAAAATGGTGGGACCTAGCTGCCAATCTAGTAGCGCACTTAAATTCATATGGGGTGGGGAGAACAAATATTCGTACACATACATATTTTTAACTTATTGTATTTCCAACTAATGAATAAACATATTTTTCATATAATTAACTGCACACATGCATAATAACTAGATATGCATAGAAAACAAAAAAAAATTGATTAATAGAAATAAATCTCATTTATCCATTTTAATGCTGGGAGAAGTATTCGTACAATGCAAATTTCAGATTTTAAAACTTTATATTGCTTTAATAATCTAGATCAGCGTTTCCCAACCTTTTCTCAACCAGCGCCCCACCTCCTTTGGGCACAAACGTTTTGTCAATGCCCCACTGTCAAATTAAATTTCACCTTTTCTCAACCCGCTACCCCACCTTGGGCACAAACTTTTTTTCAATGCCCCCCCCCCCTGTCAAATTAAATTTCGAATGTTATACAGAATTCATCTTTCATAGCAAGATAACACTTCGGTATTAGTGCAAAAATAATGTTAATACTGTCCTTATTTCTATTAGAAATGCCAAAGATTAAAATCCTAAAAAAATCTTTTACTTGATAGCTTATCTCAATGTTTTCAATGCGATGGTTGACTTTGGTACTCACTGGCTAAGGTTCCATACTTCTTAGAAATAATCGTAAATCAGTTTTTTTTTGTAATTTGTGCGCGGTTTCTTTGTTTAGTAAGCAGCTCTGTAACTGTGTTGAAACCACATTGAGTCATATAGGAAGTTGAAAAAGCAATAAAGAAAAGTCTGATAGTTTTCCATGGCACTTTCAGAAATTTCCTTTTGTAGCCAATATTGAATAATTTTTGAAAATCTGAAAAAAAATGGATACGTGCCCACCACCACCTGAATATGTTCACCACCCAAAAATGAAATTAAAAAAAAACTCCCAGTACCCTTCTTTCAACATAACAGATCCCACAAGGGGGCGCTATTGCCCACTTTGGGATAACACTGATCTAGATTATTCGAGTGGGATATTCTAGAATGTTATCAGTAGTTATTTTTAGCCTCAAAATACAAACAAAACATTCTGTAATTGATATTTGTGCAAGAAGGTTTTCATCATGGCAAGAGGTAAAGAATTGACAAATTTGCCAAAAGAACTGATTTTTAAGCGCTGGAAAGAAGGTAAAAGTTACAGGAAAATCTCAGACAACCTGAATATTCTACTTACTATCATTAGTTCATTCATTGCAAGGTATAAAAATCTCAAAATTGCTGAAAACCAAAGAACAGGTGCTTCAAGGAAGATTTCTTCAAGATCGCCAAGGAAAATAATGCATCAAATTAAACAAAATCCAATGGTTACTTGTCAAGAGTTACAGGATGATTTGCTTTCATCAGGAAGCTGTGTCACTAAACAGACAATAAACAATGAAATTCATAGGAACAATCTAAAGTCACACTCCCCTCGGAAAACTCTACTGCTATTGAAAAAACACAGAGATGCCAGGTTGAAATTCTTTCGTGAACATCAGGATAAGAAAAAAATCATATTATGGACAGGCGAAACCAAAATCGAGTTGTTTGGGCGTAATTCTAGAAATTGGGTATGGAGGAAAGATGGCGATGCATTCAAGCAAAAGACAGTTCCAACAATGAAATTTGGTGGAGGCAGCGTCATCGTTTGGGGTGTTTTCTGCAAAAGGTATTGACAACATATCAGTAACAGATGGTAGAATGAATGACGCAGCATATCAAAATATTTCGGAAGCAAATTTAATGATTTTGGTTGAAAATCTTGAACTTCCTCCTGATTGGATCTTCCAACATGATAATGATCCTAAGCAGACTGCAAAATCTACGAAGAAATGGCTTGCTGAATATAATGTAAATATCCTGAAGTGGTCAAGTCAGTGCACAGATTTAAATCCAATTGAGAATCTTTGGCGTTATTTGAAAATCCAATCAAGAGCTCCAACATCCCGGATCTGAAGACCATATATGAGGAAGAATGGAACAAAATACCAAATAAAATTTGCAACTCATTAATTGAGAACTACAAGAAGAGGTTGGTTGCTGTAGAAGTGAATAATGGCTATTCTACAAAGTATTAAATGAAGATTATGTATTCTTTTTTGTATTTTAGGAATACATTTTTCACCCATTAGAATGGATAAATGGGATTTATTTCTATTAAATCAACATTTTTTCTGTTTTCTATGCATATTTAGTTATTATGCATCTGTGAACAGTTAATTATATAAAAAGTGCATTTATTCATTAATAACTAAATATCCTGTCTTGCTATTTATCCATAGCTGGAGGAAGAAGAGGATTCACACCTTTTCCAAGGGTATTAGCACGTAAGTGAATGCAATGGATTCGGCTGGAATTCGAACTCAGCTGTCTGATTCCTCAATCCAAGCCGCTATCCATTACTCCAACGTGCCTTCTCAATTGTAGATTATAGGTAAATATATGAAATATTAATAACAATTATTTGTCAAAGACTTTCTCCTGTAAGCTAAGGTATTTGGAGAATCTGCAGTATTTTCATTCCCTCAAATTGTATTCAAAAAATATGTTATGCTCACAAGAATGAACAACAGAACATGCTGTATCTAAAATTTCAAAGTGTTAATATGCCCCTATAGATAGCAGGCTGGTGTAGCACACTTCAGTATTTTTTTCTGGAATATGACTACTTTCATGACGTGAACCAATCTACATCGCACGTACATACACAACTACAAATCACATGCAAAGACAAGCATTCATTGGTTAATGTTATAAAATAAAATAAGACATATCTCGGCTGATTTGCAGGGAAATAAACTAACATACTCAAGAGCAAGAGCCGGATGTGAACAGGACAAAGCCCCATCACAAAATGACCATTATTGTCATTTACGCATAAGCCCAAAGCACGAGTTCTGGTCGAAAAATAAAATATTTTAAAGTGTTTCTATTTTTCGACCAATAAAAATGCTTTTCTCCTAATTATACTCGCATTGTTTTACGAGCCTGTTAAGCCATAAAAAATGCCATAAAAGGGGTCACACGGGGAAGTACAAGAGCAGTCAACAGGAGGCCAGGGAAGAGACCTGTCATGGTCAGTCAGCAACTGTCAGCAGGAGGAGCGCCATGCCAACCAGTGAGAACTACTATGAGAGATCAACCCAGATCAGCAGCCGGCTTATGAACTATACCACAAGGTAGCTGTCCCAAACCCACAAGTTCCTATTGAAATAAATCACGTAAATCTATTTCTGCTGTTGTCGTATTTCTTTCTTGCAACCATATGCTTGTCTATAACATTAATAAATCACCACTCCATTATTATAGACAATTTACAGCAATGTGACAATTTTGTAACCGCTCTATTTTTTTTTAAGAATAAAAAATTGCGAAATGTGTATGTTGAAAAGAGTTCAGGAGAAATCAGATGAAAAGCAGTGGTTGAGAAGGCAAAATCTAGTAAATGAGAAATGTTAATATGCCATGTGCAAAAATAGATTGAAGAAAAAGTTTATACAGCACCGATGACGAGAAAACCGTAACGATTGGTATATTACACAAAATCAGTATTGTATACACAAGAGATAAACAGATAGGATGATATGTGTAGACAAGGATGGAAACCCAAAAGTCTGGGATCACTTAGCGGGGGCGACGGACACCTTTCTAAAAATAAGAATGAATACGCTACCTGGTTACACGGCTACTTAAGTTCCCACTGCCAGATCAAGCCCCAAATTGTCAATCAGATCAACCAGGCTATGATCACCTGACCTCCCGGTAGCTTGCCACCTCCTCTCTGTCTTGGGGTCCAGAATGGCATTCCAGTCCCCAATTAAGATTAAGCGCAACAAATCTATCAGGAATGGCCTCAACCAACAGAAAAAGAAAACTCACTCTAATTGTTGGATGCATAAACCACAACAATTCGAAACAAACAATTGCTAACAGCAATATTGACCACAATCAACCGCCCCTACCCCTCATCGACATGGACAAGGGCCACCTTCACATCCAGAAAATGTTTAACTAACAAGGAAACACCTCTGGGCAGCTGGTCCCCACATGCTGAATGGATGAAAAAGTTGCTAGACAACACACGAACACCAACGTCGCAAACAAAGTACGTCTCCTGGATCGTGGCCACGTATACTCCAAAGAACAAGAGATCACAAAGCAGGTGGGCAACCTTACTCTAATCTCTCAAGCCTCTCGCATTTAACCTGGCTTGCTTGATAGACAGTTTAAGTTTATCCCTTTAGACATAGACTGGGTGAAAATCTGCAGGAGTCAGGACCCAGAGGGATTGTCCCAAACTTATGATGTCAATATCAGGCTTAATTCATCAGTCAGAGATAATACCGCAGACGTCCGTCGGGAAAGAGAGTTTCAATGCCTTATATAAATAGGGGTGAAGGAGAACCAGGGCCTTCCCTGAATTGCAACATCTTTTTTTAAATCTGACAATTCTATTTGCACCATTCTTATTTTTTGAAAGGTGTCCTTCGCCCTCGCCAAGTGGTCCCAGACTTTTGGGTTTCCACATGTGTCTACACATATTATCCTGTCTGTTTATCTCCTGTGAATACAATACTGATTTTGAGTAATATACCAATTGTTATGGTTTTCTTGTCAGCGGTGCCACATCTTCTGAAAACATACGAGGGTCATTCAATAAATAAGGTGAATTTTTCGATATAAGGACTTCTAATACAGATAGAAGCTTACGTTTTTTTTTTATTTTTCAACGTAGTCTCTCAGCACTGTCACACACACTTCCCATCTGTGCACAAGCTTCCGTATTCCCTCAGCGTAAAAATCTTTGAACTGTTGTCTCAGCCAGTCACTCACAATACTTTTGACTTCATCGTCACTTTTAAACTTTGTGTCTCTCATGAACGCTTTCAAGGGACCAAACAGGTAAAAATCTGAAGGGGCAAAGTCTAGGCTGTAAGGGGGATGAGGGAGCAGTTCGCAGCCCAGCTCATTGTCATGATGCAAGATGACTTCTTCTGAATGATCATCATGGACAATTTTGTGTGCTGTCCCAACAGATAAGCTCAAAGTCCTTGCAATGTCATCCACTGTCACCCTTCTGTCAGACTGAATGAGGTCATTGACTGATTTGATCACCTCAAGAGACCTCACTTCTGTAGGCCTCCTAGGCCTGTCTTCAACCTCAACACTGCTCTGTCCTTCTTTAAACAATTTAGCCCACATTTTTTTGACTGAAACATGTGGCACCATACACAGTTGATATTCTCCTATGAATTTAAACTGGTTTGCACCCTTCAGCAACCAAAAACTTGATAACTGACCACTGTTCAATCCTGGAGCATGATTCTTGATCAGCCATCTTTGTTAATCACCAAAACTCTCAAAGATTTTTTTTTTAATCTGCAAAAGAAATTAAATCCATGTAAAAAAGAAATAAAACAAGAAAAAACTAAAAAATGTAAGCTTCTATCTGTATTAGAAGTCTTTATACCGAAAAATTCACCTTATTTATTGAATGACCCTCGTATAAAATTTTCTTTGGCCAGTTTTCAGTAATAAAAATGTATCCTGATTAAAAGCAATCCACTAATTGCTCCAAAATCTACATGTATGTACAAACAAGCAGTTTGTCTATATGAAGATTTATTGCAGTATAAAATAACAAAGTTTAACAAATGTACCCACAAAAGACATCAGTGTGTCAAAAGAAATGTTTTTCTTAACACCACTATCACTGTATTAATGTTAACACCAAATGAATAGTTTCCTGAAGTGAAAGCAAATAAACATTATCTCTTCTTTGAAAATGCAACAAAATTTTCAGCAGTTATTAATGAAAGAATTGTAGACAGAAGAGCCTGTTTTATTAGAAAGCCCTGTACAAATATTTGTGAAGGATTTTAGTTTCCCCAGCCATTACAATTCATTGAAGAATTTTAATTTTCATTGCTGTAGGCAAATATTTCTTTTACAGTTTTATGAAGAAAAATCCTTGAGAATTTTATTTCAGTAGAAAATCTTGAAAATCTGCAGTAAAACCTTACAAAAATAATTCAAAATTATGAAAAAATGATTTTTGTTGTAAAATTTCAGAGTGATTTTCCATTTACTGAGGACAAATGTGATGTTTTTTAGATGTATATAAAGATAGAAAATTTTAAATTTCATAGTATTTTTACATTAGAAATATTTTTGAAAGAATTTTATTTTATTATTTTCACAACTATTAGATTTTTTTTTTTGTATGGAAGATCAAATACGCAATATATCTGAAACATATCCCTTTTAGATTAGTAGCAATAACAGATATTAGTTTCATAAAATTTCTGTGTTCAGTATTTGCATGTGTATGTTTGTTGCCTATGAAGAGGTGAGATAGTATAATGTTCAGCGATCAGAGTTCAAATTATACTTGAAGCTGTGTTTCTTTCATACTAATGTTGTCCGTAAAACAGAAAAAACTTCAGTTTATGTATGTCAAACATTCCCTCATCTTTTTCCTCATGTACTTGACTGACGAAGAGAGTGCAAAGATATGAATTTTTTTAAATATTTGACCAGCAGGTTTCAAAAAAGAAAGATTACTTCCATGTAGATAACATTCATGTTTGGATACTAGAAAAACTAAACTCCATAGATTTTCACAGCAGGAATTACTTCATGCCTTTTTAGAATTATGTTAAAAGAAAATATTGTGCAACAGATTACAAGTGATTATATTCAAACAGGTGTAAATTATACAGTGCAAAATTCCAAGCAAATATAACACCAGAAACTTTACAAAAGAAAACTTTCTGAAGTTGAAGTAG
This sequence comes from Acanthosepion lycidas, assembly GCA_963932145.1. Taxonomy (NCBI): domain Eukaryota; kingdom Metazoa; phylum Mollusca; class Cephalopoda; order Sepiida; family Sepiidae; genus Acanthosepion; species Acanthosepion lycidas. Next base: position 99,279,209 of record OZ010575.1, on the reverse strand, counting down.
ACATATGTCTATTTCCGTAGGATAAATTTTGGGAAAATTTATGAAATTCTCAATAAATAACAATAATAATAATTAAAAACAAGAAAAAATAATACAAGATAATATGTGTATATAATTCCAATCTTAAGAAAAGCATCTATAAGACAGTAGATAGTAAAAGGTTCACAAAGAAGGAATAGTGTTCACATGCAAAAGGGATACAGTACAGTGCTTATAGCATTCTCAAAGGGAAGAAAGTGGAAAGCCAAAATGTTCAGGATTGTGCTCTACTTAGAGCATTAAAAGAATTCTTTAATTTTACTCTGCTGAAAGGGTCTGTAAATAAATCAATGTCACTTTTTTCTGTTGGAATATAGGAGTTTTAGATTAAGCTATACTAACTTGTCTGTCTCAAAAGATAGTGGCATTCTCATCTTCATTTAAATTAATCATGGTATTTAATAACTGAATAAGCAATTTTACATCTTGTATTGTGGCTGCTAATGCCATGTATTCCACATCACATACGAATGAGGAGATGAAGAACAGCACAAAAATATGAGATAAACAATAATGCAAGTCAAAACAAAGCAAAGAAACTATAAGACAGTAATAAAGTAAAAAGTTCACAAAATAGGAATAGTATTCACATACAAAAGGGATACAGTACAGTGGTTATAGCATTCTGAAAGGAAAGAAAGTGGTAAGTAAAAAATTCAGGATTGTGCTCCATTTAGAGCATTAACAAATTCTTTTAATTTTACTCTGCTGAAAAGCTTTGTAAATAAATCAACAACATTTTCTTCTGAATGGGTTTATAGATAAAACATCATCTGCTTCAGGTTGAATATAGTCAAACTTTGTTGCACTTCACTACTTATGACTGTGTGTTTTGAATGTTGGTGATAGGGTTTTTAAATACAGTTCTACTAACTTGACTATCGCAAAAGATAGTGGCATGCTTATCTTCATTTGAATTAATGAGGTATTTAATAACTGAATAAGCAATTTTGCATCTTGTGTTGTGACTGCTAATGCCATATATTTCACATCACATACTGACAAAGCCACTGTAGGTTGCTTTCTTATGATATTCATCAGACTACCAACTACTTCTCACTAATATTATATATCTGCTTACATTGACAGATTTCATAGTGGAATGGTTTCTCACCTGCATCTTAACATGAGTTGTCAGAGAGATGCATTTTGGGAAATTTAAATCAACAGATTTCTCTCAAATGTGTGTTACTGTATTGTGTAAGGCTTGAATTTGCAGAAAACTTAAACACTCAGATTTCGCAATGGAAACGTTTCTCTCCTCTGTGTGTTAGCATATGTTTTTTCAGATTTGCACGTTGGGAACACTTAAATCCACAGATTTCACAGTGGAAAGGTTTCTCTCCTGTGTGTGTTCGCATATGTTGATTGAGACTTGAACTTAGCGAAAACTTCAATCCACAGATTTCACAGTGGAAAGGTTTCTCTCCAGTGTGTGTTAACATGTGCCTTTTGAGAGTTGCATTTTGGAAAGATTTATATCCACAGATTTCACAGTGGAAATGTTTCTCTCCTGTGTGTGTTAGCATGTGTTTTTTCAGATTTGAACTTTGGGAACATTTAAACCCACAGATTTCACAGGGGAAAGGTTTCTCTCCTGTGTGTGTTCGCATGTGTTGTTTGAGACTTGAACTTAGTGAAAACTTAAATCCACAGATTTCACAGTGGAAAGGTTTCTCTCCAGTGTGTGTTAACATGTGCTGTTTCAGATGTGAATTTTGGAAAAACTTCAAACCGCAGATTTCACAGTGGAAACGTTTCTCTCCAGTGTGTGTTAACATGTGCTGTTTCAGATGTGAATTTCGGGAGAACATAAAACCGCAGATTTCACAGTGGAACCGTTTCTCTCCAGTGTGTGTTAACATGTGCTGTTTCAGATGTGAATTTCGGTAAAACTTAAAACCACAGATTTCACAGTGGAACCGTTTCTCTTGAGTATGTAACATCGTATGTTTTTTGAGATATGAATTCATGGACACAGTTTTCTCATTTGTTCTCCCTTATGTGGATTTTGTGTGAACAGCTATTCCTAGAATTTCACAGTGTAAGAATTCTTCTTTCAAAATATCTATCATGGTTTCCAGGTACTCTCTAAAATACAAGCTGCAAAAAAAAAAAAAGAAAACTCATAAGAAAATGTAGGATTATATCAGTGGGCATGATAAATTTTATTTTGATGGCATGTGAAACTAGAGCAGATCTGCCAATAGATTATTATTAAATCATGTATCAGTGGACATGGATGTGTGGGTGTTGGAATGGGCATAGGAAAAGAAAAACAAAATCAGTTGTACAATGCAATAGGATATATTTTATTTTGGATGGCATGTGAAACTAGAGCAGATTTGCCAATAGATTATTATTAAATCATGTATCAGTGGACATGGATGTGTGGGTGTTGGAATGGGCATAGGAAAAGAAAAACAAAATCAGTTGTACAATGCAATAGGATATATTTTATTTTGGATGGCATGTGAAACTAGAGCAGATTTGCCAATAGATTATTATTAAATCATGTATCAGTGGACATGGATGTGTGGGTGTCAGAATGGGCATAGGAAGAGAAAAACAAAATCAGTTGTACAATGCAATAGGATATATTTTATTTTGGATGGCATTTGAAACTAGAGCAGATTTGCCAATAGATTATTATTAAATCATGTATCAGTGGACATGGATGTGTGGGCGTTGGAATGGGCATAGGAAAAGAAAAACAAAATCAGTTGTACAATGCAATAGGATATATTTTATTTTGGATGGCATGTGAAACTAGAGCAGATTTGCCAATAGATTATTATTAAATCATGTATCAGTGGACATGGATGTGTGGGTGTTGGAATGGGCATAGGAAAAGAAAAACAAAATCAGTTGTACAATGCAATAGGATATATTTTATTTTGGATGGCATTTGAAACTAGAGCAGATTTGCCAATAGATTATTATTAAATCATGTATCAGTGGACATGGATGTGTGGGTATCAGAATGGGCATAGGAAGAGAAAAACAAAATCAGTTGTACAATGCAATAGGATATATTTTATTTTGGATGGCATTTGAAACTAGAGCAGATTTGCCAATAGATTATTATTAAATCATGTATCAGTGGACATGGATGTGTGGGTGTCGGAATGGGCATAGGAAAAGAAAAACAAAATCAGTTGTACAATGCAATAGGATATATTTTATTTTGGATGGCATGTGAAACTAGAGCAGATTTGCCAATAGATTATTATTAAATCATGTATCAGTGGACATGGATGTGTGGGTATCAGAATGGGCATAGGAAGAGAAAAACAAAATCAGTTGTACAATGCAATAGGATATATTTTATTTTGGATGGCATGTGAAACTAGAGCAGATTTGCCAATAGATTATTATTAAATCATGTATCAGTGGACATGGATGTGTGGGTGTCGGAATGGGCATAGGAAGAGAAAAACAAAATCAGTTGTACAATGCAATAGGATATATTTTATTTTGGATGGCATGTGGAACTAGAACAGATTTTCAACCGGATTATTATTAAATCATGTATCAGTGGACATGGATGTGTGGGTGTTGGAATGGGCATAGGAAAAGAAAAACAAAATCAAGAAGTGTAGTTCTAGATTAGGAAAAGTACAACTTTGAATTTAAAACTATGCATACTATTATACTAGATACATGCTACACTCAAATTTCAAACTTGACCATCAAATGAACCCATGTGCATGGTTTGAATTTAAGGTTACTCATAGCCACAGAGTGCAGAGCAGAAGAATGTGAACAGACACCTATATCCAGCATAGCAGGCAAGAGAACAAGAATGTTGCAGAGGTGGATATACAAACAGCTGCAGAGATGACGTGGACAGTCTCTCACACACTGCAGTCAGAAAATGCTATATCTGCTTGCCAGACTTGATGTGTGGGTTTGAAAACCAGGGCTGTATATCACAGACTGGCTGAGGGGAAGTGATGAAATATTGGTGGAAATAAAAAATAAATTAAAGAAGATTGAAGTCATGTGTTATTATTTAATTAGCAACCCGCATTTCTTATGCATTAAACATTTATTATGCATATAGAAGGAAAAAACCACTAGAAATCTCTCCAATATCTTAATGAAAACATCATGGAAATTTACAGATAAAAAAAAAAGTCAGTCAACTATTCATTATGAATCAAGAAGCTGACTGTAAAGCAAGAAACCAAAATAGAGTTCCAGAGAAGAAACTGTTAGCATAGAACTTACAGTTACATCTAGACATTTCAACTGTAAAATGATGCCAATCTAGTACTGCCCTTAAATCCACAGAGGAAAGTTATTCACAACAATTACCATGAAAGTATTTATAGAAAAGAACAGGGAGGATCCATTACAGTTGTGGCAAAGTGACTGAAGCTGAGATGAAGCAGATGTACCAGACTAGATGTGACAGCAATATTCAAAGCATGACAAACTTATAAATGTGCATGATATATTCTGTTGAGAGAAATTGTTTAGCACAACACAGTATACCAAATTTCTTTGCAGCAGACCAAGTAATTTCTTCAATATAACCATTCCACTTCATGTCAGCTGAAAACTTTAGCACCAGAAGGTGCAATGAGCCACTCTCTGGAGGTTAGTATCAGCCATGATGATAGAAGGCAAAACAGGTTCACAAACCTGCATCCAGTATAGCAGGCAAGAGAAGAAGAATGTTCAAGAGGTGGATATGCAAACAACAGCTGCAGTGATGACTTGGACAGTCTTTCACACACTGCAGACAGAAAATACCATGTCTGCTTGCCAGATTTGGAGTGTGGGATGAAAACAAGGGCTGTATACCAGAGACTGGCTGAGAGGAAGTGATCAAATATTGTTGGGAATAAAAAGTAAATTAATGAAGATTAAACTCTTGCATTATCATTTAATTAGTAACCCCCATTTCTTATACATTAAACACTTATTATGCATATAGAAGGAAAAAACCACTAGAAATCTCTCTAATATCTTAATGAAAACATCATGGCAATTTACAGATAAAAAAAAGCCAGTCAAAAATTCATTATGAATCAAGAAGCTGACTGGAAAGCAAGAAACCAAAATAGAGTTCCAGAGAAGAAACTGTTAGCATAGAACTTAACAATTACATCTAGCTATTTCAACTGTAAAATGATACCAATCTAGTACTGCCCTTAAATCCACAGAGGAAAGTTATTCACAACAATTACCATGAAAGTATTGATAGAAAAGAACAGGGAGGATCTATTACAGTTGTGGGAAAGTGACTGAAGCTGAGATGAAGCAGAAGTAACCATACCAGATGTGACAGCAATATTCAAAGCATGACAGACTTATAGGTATGCAAGATATATTCTGACAAGAAAAATGGTTGAATATGACACCATCCGTTATGTGCCATGCGTGAAACATGCTTAAGCGATCATGTATCTTTCGATACATGACTGATGCAGCAGATTTTCTCCTGCAGTAGCTTGCCATTTCTTTCTGCGATAGACCAGTTGCCATCCAAAGCTACAGACCCTGGTCTGTCCTGCTATTTACCCATATCTGGGAGAAAAGAAGAGGATTAATACCATTTCCAAGGGTATTGGTATGTAAGTGAATGTAATGGATCTGACTGGAATTCAAACTCAGCTCTTCGATTTCCCAATCCTAGCTGCTATCCATTACTCCACCATGCCTCCTGCGACACAGTGAACCAAATTTCTTTGCAGCAGACATAGCAATTTCTTCAATATAATCTTCCCACTTCATGTCAGCTGAAAACTTTAGCCCCCAAAGGTGCAATGAGACAATCTCTGGTGGTTAGCATCAGACATGCTGATTAAATGCAAAACAGATTCTCTAAGACAAAAGCAAGCAGTTTCATTTTTGGGGTGTTAAAACTAACAAACCATTCTCTGACTGCAGGTCATTTTGAGATCTGTGGCCAATCAGATTTACCATTAAGACAGGAATAAATAGTTGTGTCATGCGCATAGATACCAAGTTGACAACTGATAATACCAGGAATGTCGTTGATGAAAATTTGGAACAATGTTGACCTAGAGAAGTGAAAGCCATACTGCTTGCATTAAAGCCCTGTGAGCTGACATGCTTAAACAATTCAGAGTTAATAATAGCATCTAGTATAGAGTGGCAAGTTCTCTGATACGAAAAATGGAAATAAAACAGAAAACATGGAGAATGGGATTTCTGCTACTAAACAATATTCTGACATTTGCCAGATTAAACTTTTAAAGCCAAGTGATAAAAACCGAGTAAGTTTTAATATATTTCATCATTTTTTCACACTTACAACAAAAGCTAGAGATACAGGTCATTATTAGCCTGCAAACTTCAAAAATAGCATTCTTCTTATTTTTTCAAAGACATATGTTCTATCCTAAGACACATCAAAGACACATTTTCAATCCTATCATCCTTCCCCTCTATATTTTCTTTGAGTCAAATTTTATTCTCAAACTTGTTACTTTTGACAACAATTTAGACAAACGTAGTTTAAACATAGATAAACATTGATATGGGAGATGTAAAGTATCTATTTTTTTTTTCAGTATGAACTCACCAACCCACTGACTAGAGATCAAAAGACGTTTTTAATTTCGAAATTGACATATGAATAAAAATTTCTGGAATTGTTCAACTTTTAAACAGTGATAAATTTTTCAAGATCCTACTAAAATGTATTTTATTAATGTTAAAATAATTTATTTTTCTTTCAACTACAAATTCAATGAATATGAATTAATTTATCTTTGACAGAAAATGTTTGTCTCAGAAACCTTTTATCTTTACTCTTCCTCTTGTTGAGTGAAGGTAGCAGTTAGGAGAAGACACAGAAGTAACTATGAGGTCATGGACTTGTTCTAATCAAGGAAGAAAATCACCATTCACAATAATTGCCAAATATTACTGACGACTAAAAAATCATTTTTTGAAAGGACAATTTTAGCTTGTGAAAAAGCCAGATTTCTGGCATTTCATATTTTGACTTTCATGAAAGAATGGGCATCCTAATTTAGAAAATTCCAGTCCTTTTCAAGCCCTGTCAATTTTTCAGGACCTGTAAGAACATTGGAATATGCCTATATAAGTAGGCTATATATTTGTATATTTTACCATTTACACACAAATCTTTGTTTTTCAGGTGTTTTTAAATTTAAAAATTTACCGCCATTTGCCGTTTATTTTTTTGTTTTGTGTTTTGAATGGTAATTCGAAAATCACCATACTCTGGTCTTTCCTCTTAATGGTAAAACTTTATTTTTATTAAGTTTAGGGCCTTTTTTCATCATGCTATGTTGTTTTTTTTTCAATGAAAAAGAGAAGGTATCACTTTAACCTTTACCACATCACAGGCGATAATAGTTGCCATAGAATTCTCTCCCTTTGCTACTTTAAGCACATTCTGTCACCAGAGACGGTTACTGTGTGTAAATAAACACTTGTTAACTGTTCTTTCCGGTATTTTAAGCTGGAAATCGCCTACTACTGCTTTGGAACAAAGTTAAACTTCTGTTTTCCAATGCCATTTTGAATTCTTCTAGACTCTACACAAGGTGCAACATTGATTAAACTCACGTTAATTTTTTTCACGATTTTTTGTAAACAAAAATGGCCTCGTCAATATCCAACAAAGCCTTTATTCAGGAGTTTTTCTTTGATTAGGACTCCAATGATGATTTTGAAGGCTGAGTAATTTTACGGACGCTACTGGCAATCATCGATATATGATAGTCTTTCTGAAGGCGAATTATTTTGTCTACTTATAAACAACAAAATAATTACTTTATTCGTCAATGAGACAAATAGGAGTCAGGTGAAAGAAAGAGCAAACAAATGATAGTGTCTTCTTGTATGCAAACATGGGGAGACATGTCACTTTTTTGACAAAATAAAAGCCTTTTTAGCAATTTTGCTTCTTATTGTACCCCCCCATATCTCCACAAGGAGTAATAAAAGTTAAAGTACATTGAATTATTTATGTAATGTATTTGTTTTTAATGTCACATTTTTTATTTCAAATTTCAATTTTTTTGTTTTCAACGTCGAAACATGCATGCAAAATGTAATGCATTTTACATAATGCATTACACCAAAATATTACTCATCTATTTTTTTTTATTAGTGTACAAAAATTAAAATCTATACAAACAATACAAAGAAACTTATAACAATTTTAAAACAGTAGGTGTTCATGTTTTTGCACCCTCAAAAAAAAAAAAAAAAGAAAAAAAAAAAAAAAATGAGTGGCAGGGGAGACAACTCTAGAAAGAAAAATAAGGAAAAAAATTGTCTGAGATTGCGAGACAATGTTCAGACATATTTTTTTTAGCAAGGAACAAATTCTTCTTTTACACCGTAAAGGTTATCATTTTCAAAAAATATAATTCATTATGAGACAAAAATAAAAATAGTATTTGAGCATTTTTTTCTAATTTATAATTACCATTTCACGTCATTGAATGTGTTCAGGAATTAACATTTTGAGAGTAATTAATTTTTTTTTTTTTTTTAAAATGATAAACAAAAATAAATAATATTTATTTTTGTTTATCAATTTTTTTTAAAACAATAGTTTATTTATTATAAATTTTAATTTATGTCTGTTCTGTATTATATTTAAAATATAAAGCAAAACAAATGATAATTTATAATAAATAGACTATTGTTTTCTTTTATAGTGAGCAACCATACTTACAAAGGGAAACAATTCTGTGGAAATGTCAACATGAATGACGAAGGCAAGTAATCGATGTTTTAAAAAAAATTTTTTTTTTTAACCCAATTAAGCAATTATTACGATCTTGTGGCTTGGAGTGATTTTTATGTCTCAACAATTCCTTTAAGAAAAACAAAGTAAAGATGAGAAAATGTACCAGAGTTTTAAAAATGCCTGGAAAAGAAATATTTACATATGGAAATTAATTTAGATACTGGCATGAGATCGCTGGAAAATGAGCATAACATGAATGGACTTAAATTTGACGAAAACAAAAATTTTATCATCAAAATGCTTATGTTACTATTAAGAGAAAAGAACAAAGTAATTTTTAATTATTTTAAAAAAATTTTTTGTCTTCATTAGAACATTCTAACTTTTGATTGAAAAACCTTGTTCCTCTTCATCAGCAGAACTACTAGTAAATAGCAAATTTTTGGTTGATTTTTTTGACAGACATTAATATTGAAAATATTGCAAAAATAAAAAAAAAAAATGTAAGATTTTAATGAAACTTTCAGAAACTATTCACAAATAATGGAAATTATTATGATTATGTTTATATTTTTTTTAACCATCATGGTAAATTTTTTTTATATTTATTACTCCCATAGCTAATTTTATGAAAACTCTTAAAACTCAAATGTGTACATTTTTAGTGATTAAAAGCTCAAGGCTTTGAGTAAAGTAAATCAGGTTTTGTTTTTTAGTTGATCCCCCCTCTACCTTAAAATCAGCTCTAAATTGTAACATACAAAACTCAATAAAACAAAGATATTTAATTTCAAAAGCTTTTAGTTCCTTTTACTTGTTTTTATGAGTATGGACAATATTGTCTGAAAGCAAAAAACGTTTTCGATGAAAAATAAATTTTTACAATTATTTGTTATTCCTTAAATTATTTCTTTTTTACATTAAAGTTGTTAAATATTCTAAAATTAATAAAAATGGCGTACAGTTTAGACAATGGTGTTATTAAGTAGATATATATCATTACAGATTATATATCATTACAGATTATAAATTGTAAACTTTTTTTTGTGTGTGCGTACATAAAACGACTGTAATTCAAATATATGGAAGACCGGATCATGAAAAGAGAAAAAATTGTATAATATTTCAAATAAGGGTACCTACAAAGTATTATGTACCTATTTTGTGAAATTTATATGGTCTTATTTTTATATTATCTCAGTTATGACTTTTTTTCCATGAATGAAATATCAAAATTAATAAAAATTAGTGGAAATAAAAATAATACCGTAAAATGTAATAAATGTATATTGAATTATATTTTACGTACACTTAACCTTTCATAAGAAAGGTACCTAATTAATTTTATGTACCTTTCTTATGAAATTTTATCACTCTCAACAGTCTTAGTTTAAAAATTTTCCTTAAAAATAACGAGGTAAATAAGTTGCTTTGTGTCACTTCTGTCCTTCCATGTGATAACTTTTCCTTGCGTAAGCTGTCAATATGTGCTGAAAGCAGCAATCATCACATAGTTACACATCACCACTGTTAAGACCAGCCGTCTCTTGTTTTTATGCTATATTTTTTTCAGCGCATAAAGAAATGTTTGTTTTAAGTTATATTAAACTAGGTCTGTCCCATATAATGCTAAAAAGTGGTATACCTTGGAGAAAAAGATCCCCAAATTGATAAAAAAAATTTTTAACGTGTAAATGTTTATGTTAGTATTAAAGAGGGAAGACCAAAGTATTTTCTGAATATTTTTTCAGATTTTTTAATCCTTCCTAAAAATGTTAAAAATTTTACTTAAAAATCTTGTTTTTCTCGAATCAAAAAAAATTTGGTGAATTCGATCTTATCTGCCATTTCTGCCCAAGTTTGTAAACAAAAATCAAATGTATCAAACAAAAATCATATAAAATTCAGTTACACATTTCTCTTTTGTTATCTTAGAAAATTTAGAATGATTAAAGTATACTTAATGTAATTTGAAACAAACATTACTTTTTTTGCAGAAAATTTTTTAATAGAGATATTTCCAAATGTGGTGCTTGCTTAGGAGCGTTAATTGATGTACATCAATATATTGACAACTTATGTTAGGAGAATTTATCGTATGGTAGCACAGAAGTGATGTAATTCGTTCTAATTTTAAGTGAACCTGGTTAGTAAAAAAAAAAAATTCACTTTCAAATTTTTTTTTTTTTAACCTTACATTTGAGGAAAAAATTTTGCACTGAAAATAACATTTGAATTATGAAAAAAAAATCAAATTTTACAAGTAAAAATAAAACAGTAACAACATTTTCTTTAAATTGAGTTGTATTATTTGTCATGAAATATTTTTCTGAAACACCATTAAATTTCATACTTGAAACAGGTTAACTTAATGAAATGAGATTTTATTTCTTTTTATTAAGGCAGACTTTTTTTCTATTTATTAATACTTGTGATATGGCAGTCATGGGAGTTTTATACATATTTTATTTATTAATAAAATTAACATTGAAATGCTATGCAATCGATTTCAAACTTTGCTGTGTTGTTAACTGAACGAATGCAAAGCAATTTCTGAAGTAAAAAGAAGTTGCTTCTATTAAGAGAAACAAGTCTACCTCATGTAACATTATTTCAAAGATGTGCATCCATACTTTCATTGGAGACAATTTTAAATACAATTTTGGAATATTAAAAAATTATTTTAAAAATATCAACGGTTGTCAGATTTTAATAAGCTTTCAGATTTATGATCTTTAAAATGTAGAGAACATAATATATCATTTCCATAAGGTTGCATAAAGAAACTTAATTTTAAAATATCTAACAACATTGTCATATTGTGTATTTAAAATAGAAAAAAAAGAAAAAATTATTGTAAAAATTCATTTTTCATCAAAAAATTTTTTTTCTTTCAGATAAAAATTACCTTAGTATATGTTATTCAGAAAAGTCATAAAAAGCTTTTTTAATTAAATATTGTCTTAGTTTTATTGGGTTTTGTATTTTTACAATTGAGGTAAAAGTTTGGACAATTTTGCACATTTTTTTTTTTACCAAAAAAATCGATGATTTAGAATCTTCAGCGTCTTGTGTATTTAACTGAAAAAAAAAATTCAGGTTGCAAAAATAAATTTTTGAAGTTTTCATAAAATAAAGTTCGAGGGGTGTAACATATATAAAAAAAATATATTTATACCATGACTTTCGAAAAGACAAACATTTCTAAAATAATTTCATTCATTTGTGAATAAGTTCTGAAGGTTTCATTAAAATCCAACAAGTACTTGATTTTTGCAAGATTTTCCAAATCAATGTGTTTTTTCTACTGAAAACAGTGAAAAACAAGTAATGCTAATTATTACCTAATTTTTGACCTAAAAAAAAAAACAAGATTTTCAACCTGAATTTAAAACATGCTACAAATGAAAAAAATTTTTTTTGAAATAATTGAAAAATACCTTGGTCTTTAATCTTAATAATAACAAACGTTTTCACGATAAAATTTTGTTTTTAAGTTTGGGGGCCTTTTTTCTTCATGCTATGCGTTTTGGGGCGACAAAAAAGGGACAGACCTAAACTTTAAAATTTCTAATTTCGTTAAAATAAATTTTTTAAAAAGTATAAAATAAAAAAGTATAATTTATTTTTGACAGAATTTTAAACGTAAAAAATAACTTTTGTTTACAAAATTGAAAAAAAAAAAAATGGCTGACGATCAATTTTTCCGGACTAAAAAAAAAACATGATTTTAAACGACAATTTTGGACGTGCTAGTAATGATTAAGAAAATAATAAAAAATACTTTGACCTTTCCTCTTTATAATAACATAAATATTTAGACAATAAAAAATTCTTTTCGTCAAGTTTGAAGTCGTTTACTTTAATTTTTATCATGCTATGCTCATTTTTCCAGCAATCTCACGGCATTAACTAAATTCATTTTTCTTTTTAATTCTCATTCGCTTTAGGCTATCTTTGAAATAGAACACAAATGTAACTGAATTTCTTTCAAAGAAAACATTTAAATAATTTAAAATGTTTCTTGCGGGACTTTCAAGCAGTCAGTAACGGTTCGTCTCACTTACCATTTCAAGTGTGAATCCTAATTTACATACAGAAAAACAAACAGGATTAAGTTGCTGTTGTTGGACTTGATATTTCTTTCTCAAGCTTGACAATATTTCGCGATCAATAGCATTTCGTATTTTTAAAGAAAGTGCAATTAAAAAAGATTCTAAACACAAACAACAATCAGAACAAACGAATTACAAGAAACGGTGTAAAAGAAAAATTTGTTCCTTGCTAAAAAAAAAATATGCCTGAACATTGTCTCGCAATCTCAGTCAATTTTTTTCCTGATTTTTCATAAAATTTTATTATTGACGGAAAATGAAAACAACAAAATTAAAAACTTCTTAAAAGTTCAATATTTATTCAAGTGATTTGTTTCCAAGAAAATTAACAAATTTAATAATTATTAACACATTTTTGGTGAAAAAGTAATTTTTACTTACTAAAGTTTTCAAAAAACTTTAGAGTTGGTATTATTTCCTTAATTTATAATTAAAAAAGATCACAAATAAATCTAATTTTCGTAATTTATTCTTAGATGCAATGTTTGGGTATTGGGCAAGCAGTAAGGAATTCAACTTTTGTCCATAAAAGCATATTTTATGAGAGAAAATACAAAATATCAGTATTTGCAAACTCTGTTGCACCACACACACATATATATATATATATATATATATATATAAAGGGTGTTCCAATAACTTGGACTAATTTTAAACTTAATTCACATTTAAAATTGGTCCAAGTTATTGAAACACCCTTTACATATACACATACTACATACACACACACACACACACACACACACACACACACACACACACACACATATATATATATGTGGATTCTCTCATCAGATTCAACATATGAGGGTCAAGCAACTCAGTTCCAAGGAACTGACAGCCCAGACACCAGCACATATGATTTGATTATAGTGGTGAAGGCTTTGTGCAGAACCAACCACACTTTTTGAAGGGACAAATACAGATTTGATGCACTACAAGATCCCCCTAACAACCCTCTGCAGGTTTTGGATTCAGAGTTGTTTTTCTCCTAAACCAGTTGCCATCCACAGTTATAAAACCCAGTCTGTCCTGCTATTTACCTATAGCTGGGACAAGAAGAAGAGGATTAATACCTTTCTCAAGGGCATTATTTACATTATTTGGACCATTGTCCTCATCTTTGTTGCCTTATTTATTACAACATTTCAGCCGCTGTACACTCTGACCTTATTCAGGTGGTTGGAATGTCGAACTGAACCCTTTATTTCGCTCACTGGGTAAGACTGTTCTAGTTCCACGTGTCATGTTTAATGGATGTCAGTTATCAGTTATCTTCTGTTAATTTCTCTCTGAGAGTTCTCCACTGCCTTAACCAGGTATTGAACTCACACTCTTTGGGTCCTGTCACTGGATCTAATTAAGGCCTTTATCCACTGTGCCATGTGTCCTTGAAATATAGACAGATACTTTCTCAAAGGTATTAGCACGTAAGTGAATGTAATGGATTCAACTGGAATTTGAACTCGGCTGCCCAATTCCTCAATTCGAGCTGCTATCCACTACTCCACCATGCCTTCTACATGCATACACACAACAAACAAAATGAAAACTTAAGTAAAAAAATATATTGCCAAGTTTACTTTTGCTAGAGAAAATACATTGACAAAATAAGGTTACTTTGCATTAGGTAAAAAAATATCTGCATGTTCATGTAGAGTGTGAGAAGAGTATTGTCCTGAAAAAGACAGTTTTGTCGTTGAAAAAGTTTGTCCTGAAAAGGACAGGTTTGAAGTTGTTGAAAAGTGTTGTCTTGAAAAGGACTATTCATTCCATATCATTACTGCTGGCAAGGAAGGCTGGCTGAAGCAGCAGCTGATGGCAAGCTGGAGCTGTGACTGGTGATGATGGCTGGGTGGAACTGCTGCTGATGATGGCTTGAGCCATGGGTCAGCTGCCTGTTGCTGGAAAAGTTACTACACTTTGATCTTAGTCATCTTGGCCATAGAATGCTGCTTTTCAAGCTTTGAGCAGTTTTTATATCCTAAATCAGTTTTACAACAATTGCTGTTCCTGGAAGTTTAAGCTTCTTCCAGTTGTTTTTTAAAAAAATGTGAGTACCAACAGGATATGACAGTGTGAAGCCAGAAATGCTGTCAGTCAATGGAATTCTGAAAGAAAGTCATTTAAAGCCATCAGACTTTGCAATAAAATACACAATATCAGAGAGAGAGCATTAATAAAAATTAATAAAATTTGTCACTTACATGATTGATATTTTTTTAGGATCTCAACTCTAGTTTCTTGTTCCATCCACTTGTCAGGAGAACCCAATAAAGGCTTAATACAAATATGAAATTCCTCACTTCCCTGATTAATGTTATATTCAACACCTCTACTCCAAAGTTTCATAGATGAACCTTTTAGTAAATGCTTTGCCCACTCGTCAGGAGATACAAGCAATTGACTGCTTATTTTCTCATTTTCACTACTTTTTTTTCTCTTTAACTCTTTTGGCTCCAAGTATCAAAAATAAATGCAGCAATCTTACATCAGCTGTTGCAGACTGTCTTTACTCTTAATGTTTCTTGAATGTTCTGGAATTTTCATAAGTTTTTGGTTAAATTATTTTTTTATTAATGTTTAAATGGCAAGGTAAATATTTATATATCTTCACGTACCCATTATTTCATTTTTCTTATTTAATTTGGTAGTATCATAAGTATTTGAGTATAAATTATAGGAAACTACATTTATAAATAAATTTTATTTATTGTTGTTTGAATATGTGTACATATACTTACATATATGTGTGTGTGTTTGTCATGCATAAATGTAAGTATATGTACACATATAAATGCACAGATACACAGGTGTCATTTATATTAATATATTAATGCAATGATAACGATATATAATTTTTTATATATCAAGAACAATTTAGGGGAAACATTTATGACAAGGTGGAAAAAAGTTTTCGTTTGACGTGTTTTATCAAACTGAATATTAATTATATTAACGTTTAAATTGCAAAGTAATTTTTTTCTGGCTTGGTGGTAGTTTAAATTTTAGAATCATAATTTCTTGGTATAAATCTGACTGACTACGTCTGTATGACCGTCATGCTTTCTTTAGCCGGTCATTATTAGAAGTTCTGTGACCTGACCTCAGCATTTCATTCCTGTCTTGGCAAACCCAAGATGTCATCGGAAGGTTAATTGGGGAATACTTATATCACTCCCCAATATATACTCACATGAATACATATATAATTACCAGGCAAAAATCACTAAAGGAGAGAAGAGCTAAAGAGAGGAGAATGGAATAGCTGCATAATCACTGAAACTTGGAAAAAAAAAAAAAAAAAAAAATATCAGAATCCATTTAACTGTGTGTCAAAAGAAGTTCTCAATGGCAGAATTAAAATAGCATCCAAGAAAAAGAGCATAAAATGCAAACAGCAAAAGTGCTCAGCAATGGTAGCAAAAAAAAAATCCCTGTACCTGAAAACATAATATTAGGCAGCTCCAAAAGGAGTACATACAAAGATGGCTCAATACTGTAATGGCAGAGTAAATTATACAAATCATGGTTTCTTTGTGTAGATCTGACAACTATTCACCAATGTTTTGTTTTAGACAAGGTGTTCCATGTCCACTCTTCATTAGTGAGAACTTGATTAAGGATAAATAATATATTGACAGATTTTCTAGGCAGTTTTTGAAAAATTAGTAACAATTTAAAAATGTTTTCAAAGTAATAAGTTGGGAAACCTATAATGTCTGGATTTTCAGGCCTTGGATTTCTATTGATTAGGGATCCTTGATCCAAGTTTACATTATTATTATAAAACAACGGAAAATTTAAACAAAATGTAATCTTAGACACAAAATAATTTCCGAAGAAAATGTATAATATCCGGAAAAGTCACATGCTTCCTTAGGAGTTCTTATTTTATAGTAGTTCTCCATCAGCTCTTTCTGGGATATGAAGCTGATTCATTTTATCCACACTGATTTCTGAAGGACTATTGCCACCTGGTGCAAGATTAGTTGACATTGTTGTTTATCTGCTATCTGGAGGATGAATATACACATATTTAGGATTAGCCTCAATTAGATCTTCCTCCTCAACTAGACTTTTGAATACAAAGGAATGAAGGCAAAATGACTTATAAAACAGTTGTTTAAATCTGACATATTATACAGTTTATTCTGGCTAAAATCAATTGTACAATACAAATCACTGGAAATAAAATAAGAAATAGGATTTAATTTAATTCTGGCTAGCATGCAAATCTATCTGCTCAAATGAGATCATGAATTTATTATAGAAATATATTGTTTTTCTAACAGAAGTTATGTTGCTTGTGAGACCAGAAAAATTGTAACTTCTGTTAGAAAAACAACAATTTTATGATCCTCACACTTGCTTCTGTTCGTCTTAAAACTGCTGCAAATTCATCCTTATTGTCTTTTATGACATAATCCATATTGTATATCACTCTATTCAAACCAGCATGTTCATCTTGGTTTCTAGATTCACAACGTTTTTAATGCATTTTATCACATAATCCATATTGTATATCACTCTATTCAAACCAGCCTGTTCATTTTGGTTTCTATATTCACAATGTTTTTATTGCCTTTTATGACATAATCCATATTGTATATCACTCTATTCAAACCAGCATGTTCATCTTGGTTTCTAGATTCACAACGTTTTTAATGCATTTTATCACATAATCCATATTGTATATCACTCTATTCAAACCAGCCTGTTCATTTTGGTTTCTATATTCACAATGTTTTTATTGCCTTTTATGACATAATCCATATTGTATCTCACTCTATTCAAACCATGTTCATTTTGGTTTCTATATTCACAATGTTTTTACTGCCTTTTATGACATAATCCATATTGTATATCACTCTATTCAAACCAGCATGTTCATATTGGTTTCCATAAATATTTTAGCCATTGTACCCTCCACCTTTTGTTAATAGACTTTTCTCATTTCACTTTTCCACGCTTAGTGGTTATATTTTATTTAAACCTACTAAGAATATTTTATTGCCTGGCTTGGTGTAAAATGATTTTTAAAAATTCTGCAGCCTCCAATATTTAACAGAAGTAAAACAGAGATAAAAACACCTTTAAATATCTCCAATAACCTCATTATTTCATACACAATGCTAAGAGAATGACATACACATTATACAAGTACAAAAGATAATGACATTAAAACAACAATGCACTAGATAAAAATAGCCATATAATTTTACCTAAAAACTCCTTAACATCTGCTATTAAAAACAATTGAATAATCTTAATAACATCAAAATAATAACAACCACATTCAAAACTATTATGGGTATGATCAGAACCCAAAATGTCTATAACAAAATTCATTCTGAAGAAAGTATATAGAAAACTATTCTTTTTCAATATAGATGGGAAACTTGTAGAAGTTTAAAGAAAACATATCTATGAACACCAAAATGGATTTCATACATAACAATCTATTGAACATAAATAGAAAGAAGTTCAACCACAAATTTGATACAAAGATTGACACTCTTAATGAAAGAGAAAATAACTTTTGTCTGAATTTCAGGGATGAGGAACTATTATTTACACTTTTTATATTCAAATTCTTTCCTCGTTTTTATTGTTGCTAGCATAACATTTCAGTCATTGTGTCCTTCGGCCTTCCTCAGGTGTATATCGATCTGGTTAACCTACAGGGAACTCTGAATTGAACACTTCATTTAATCTAAAAGTAATCTCACTATGGCTTTTTAGGTTCCCCAGCTTCACTTTTAGTAAGTGGTTGTTTCCCTTTCATATTCTCTAGCACAACTTCAAGGAATCAAATTACATACAATTCTTCATAATATTCTTCTCCATGTTTGGCATTACTTTGCAGAGATTTCTATGTAGAATGGAGCTGTTTCAGAATTTTGCTCTGATGTTTTATAGACTTCACACCTTCTGAATCTTTTCCAATAGGCCCTTATGTCTTGCAGTAGGGGCAGAGAATATGAAGGTGAATCAAACTGCCCCCTTAAAGTCTGAAAGAACATCGAAAAGACATAGTGAGAGGTGAGAAGTTCAAATAAGCCCTTATGTCCTGCAGTTGGTTCAGAGAATATGAAAGTGAAACAAACTGCCCCCTTAAAGACTGAAAGAACATCAAAAACCATAGTGAGAGGTGAGACATTCAAACATAAATTCAATCTGAAGAATGCCAAACTTACTAAAAGAGAAAATAATTTTTGTCTGAAATTTCTGGGATTAATTTTTTTCTTTGACTGAATTCCTCGGTCGTACTCTCCCTCATGCCATGATTTACACAACAGAGATTTTTCTGGAGAGTGGAAGTGCTTCTGAAGATTGTCCTTATGTTGTATGAACTGTATATCTTCTGAATTCTTTTTGATAAGCCCTTAATTCATGCAGTTTGGCACAGAGAATATAAAGGTGAAACAAATGGCCATCTTAAAGTAAGTCTGAAGGAACATTGAAAAGCCGGAGTGAAAGGTGAGAATGCCAGCAGTTAAATTCGAACCTCCCATTATTTAAAATAAGTAAGACCTCCATATTTTATAAAAGTAAAATTCATCAATTACAAAATTTAAAATGCATCGAATAACATCACTTGACCTCCTTCTTAATTTACTTTTATTTTACGTTTAGCTTGAACAGTATTCATGAATGTTTGTAAAGTTTGAAAACCTAAAAATGTTTTTACTTTTGTTTATAAATATCTTACGAAAAAAATAAAATCTTTACCTTTGCCTTGAGAAAGTCCATCAGAGGACGCAACTTGTCGGAGATAAAAACATTTTGTTTGTTTTTATTCATAGCCTTTTTACAGATATATTTTTTTTATTTATATCTGCATTTTTATACATTGTCAAGGTGGAAAAGGAAAACATACATTCGGTTAATGGGAAAATACAAATAACTATTAATATTTACACTTTCCTGTAAAATCAGAAAAAAAAAAGACCCCTTCCAAAATTGCAGTGAAGAAAAAGTTACTTCTCAAACCCTTACATCGCATATTTTATCTGTATGTGCACAAATTGCTGAAAACTTCTCTTCCAAGGAATTGGAAGAAAAGAATTAATACTTTCTGATAAAGTTAGCAAAATTGGAAATGATCTTCATCACCACAAATGGAGTAAAAAAAAAAAAAAAAAAATTCAACTACAGAAACAATAAACAAATCTGCTGCTTACAAAACAAATTAAAAAAATTGGTTTTCAAAAATAAATGGTCTCGTTATGATGCCTGTTGGGAAGCATAAGTCATGAAAAACAGAGAAATAAGAAAATTAAATGAGTCCTTGATAAAAACATAATAAGGGTAATTTATTTCCAATAACTACAATTTGGTGATAATTAAGGATTGCTATGGATAATGTTCATCGATTTGCTAACACTGTGATGGTCGGTAGCCATGTTTGAATCCCATGTCCATATCAAGGGTAATGATCATTTTTGGGATCATATGGAGTTAACTTGCTTTTCTTTTAGAGAGAATATTTCCCCAACAGGTTTAAAGTTGGTAGAAAAGACCTCATAACAAACTTATCTAATTTCAAACCAGTGGATACACAAAACTGGAAACTCTTAACTTCAGCCTGAAATTCACCACTGATATATGAGAAGACGATATTACAGATGTTCGCAAAATTTTTTCATCCTTTAATCATCAGTTGACTTAGTATAATTTGTAACATACAAAAATAACAGATAAAAATATTAAATTTTATATAGTGTTTTTTCGAGACTTAGCATGAGCAAAACAAATTCATGGATTTGGACAGAAAGAAAGACTCTAGTATGGCATCAAAAACCACAAAAATTTTTAACCTTTAATAATCAGATTTGCTTAGTTTAATTTGTAATGTATATAAATTTAGCTAGAAAAAAGTAAATGTTGATGAGATAGCAATGATCACAAAACACCTCTGTTTCATACTCCCCACACCAATTGGGTATTTTGGGGGGTTAGTACACACCAGACATGCTTGTTACGAACAGCAATTTCAACAGTAATGTTTTTTTTTTAAGATAAATATTCACTGTTCAGTGTAGATTATAATCAAAACATTTCTTTTATTATGATGATGACAGATCAAACAATGTTTTTATGTAAAAATTATTTTTTATCCTACTTAGAAGCATTGGAAAATTTGGTTAAAATCTTGTATTTCTGGCATCAATACAGGAACATAAATTAGTATAGGAAATTTGAGTGTCTCTCTATGGTTAAAAATACATTTAGAAATTCTTGCAAAAAAGAAAAAATCAAATAATTTTGATTTTAAAGAAACATTAAGAACTTATGCAGAAATGGATATTTAAAAAATGCTTCTTTTTTGAGAAAATCTTTTTTTTTTTTTTGCATGTTACCCCCCTACTTATTTATGAAATTTTGAGAAATTTATATTTGCTGAGCTTAATGTTTGTATTAGTTATAAGAACAAGTCCTTGGAGAATTTAAATCATAAAATTATTTTAGTCAAACAAGAAACTTAGTTACAGAATATATGCACTCAATACTAAAATAAAAACTACAATAAAACTAAAAGATTTTAATTCATTTTATTAATAAAATATATTATGGACACTGCAGTTTTAAGAAAAATATTTTACTTCTTACTTTATTTTCAGAAAGAGAAACTTGGGATTTGTCTGGAGCCTATTTGGGACCTACATATGGAAAATCCAGATGAATACAAGAAAGATACAAGTGTTCAGAAGGGCACAAGCTAGAGAAAGGTTTCCAAAGGCCAAGGAATTTGGGCTGTCACCAGTGGATGAACTTGGCTGATTCTTACAAAAGAGTTCAGAAGCAAAAGAAGAAAGAAACAGAGGCAGAAACTAGAAAATTGAAAAATTCATGATAATAATAATCAAACTTATTAAATGACCTGAAAAATAATAATCGTAGTAATAATAAAAATGATACAAAATTTACAAAACAATCAAGCAAAAAACTTCCATTGTGCACCTAATAATTAGTCAAAATAACAAGTTCTAATTACACCTGTTTCTGGTTTGTGAGTTATCCTCACATAGTTTTACCACTTTCAGCAAGTGGCTGTAAGCATCTATAAAAATGCTATACTTCTTTATATCGTTCTCTTCTCTCTTTTTTTTTTTACCCAGCATGCTGTAGCAATGACATTCATGGAACCTTGTTCCTGTGCCTAGGGATATTTTTAACCTCAGTGACTCCTCACACACAAGGGCATGTCTTTCTTTTTATAAATCTTCAAACTTGATTTTGGTATTTACTTTTTACATGAATTTGAGTCTCACATATACAAAATTTTAGACATAAAATTGTATTCAAGCCAATCTTTTCTGTCTGGCTTAATTATAGCAAATTTTTTTTAATTTACAGGTGTTTGGTCAGGATTTGATATTTCTTTCTCAGCCTCAAGAATATTTCATTAAGTTAATCAATACAACTACACATTAAAAATTAAAGAACTTGAAAATATAACATATTTTCTGAACACAGTCAAAAAGAACAAAGAATTACAGTAACTGGTGTAAAAGAGCAATTTGTCCATTGCTTAAAAATAGTTTGGGTACAGCCAATATATTAGGTTGGTGCAAAAATAATGATGTAATAATGTAGTTTTTTGACGTATTTTTTAACGTCAAAAAACGACATTATTACGTCATTATTATTATACATCAAAGCAATATCGCATCACAATTTCAATCTTTTCTTTGTATTTTCTGATTTTTCACAAAATTTATATTTGCATTCTATTTTCCCATTCATTAATTCAATTCTTTTCCAATTTATTGTGGTGAATGAAGAAAATGAATGAAGTAATGTCAAATATTTTAGATGATGAGTTTTAGAGTACTTGGCCATGATTAAATGTAATGCCTAACAAACTGAACTGACAAAGTTTGCAATAAACAGTAATTGAAGAAAAGAAAAGAACAGGGCAAAAATAATATTACGGCAAAAAATATATGTAAAACAAAAGTAGGCAAAGCAATAGAAATAAGACAAATATGTCACAAATTAAAAATGGTATTAACACACTAGTGACCACAGCATTTTGTCTGCAAAACTACAGATCTACGCAATAAAAAACAATTCTTTGTCAATTTGCATTAGTTTTGAAATAGAGGTAATTATTTTGCTTATTGACAATATTAAATTTAATCTATTAGCTTGAAGTTAAAACTAAAATAAAAGCATCAAGAAAGATTTTTTATTTTTAAAAATTTATTTTAAATCTTAGGTACCACAAATGAAAATGCATCAGTTCTATTATCATTTCTAGCCTTTTCAGGGATTGTATTGAACATTTATTTGAATTGTCCATACAGCACATCCATTTTGAATTGATTCAATGAATGCACATTATTCTTATGCAGATCATGCTTTTGCTGATATTTTCTTATACTTAGCTTCTATTTTGGGTACCTTTGTGTCATGTGTGTTTGGTTTTGTTTTCTCATGCTTTTCATGTTGCCAAAACATAAGCTAGCCCAATGATTTGGTCAACTACATTTTGAACATGTTGTACCCCAATCAGTGCATTTTCCTTTTTTGACAGGATGACTCCCACCCCATCTTGTATATGGATGTTTATGAGGATTGTGCTTAATAGCACAACTGGGAACACTGGCCTTGTATATGCTTCATGCAGTTTCATAAAGCTTCATGGATCTTAAAAATGCTTAGGGCTTCTTCAAGTGTGAGTGTCTCATCTTTTGACAGGAGTTGATTTTGCAACTCTGGATGTCTGGTTCCTGTGATAATTTGTTCAATCAGGGATACTTCAATTTCTTGAGCATCCTGAAATTGCCATATTTTGCCTGTAATTGGCATCTTGCCAAAACTGCCTCAATATTTTCAACATGTAGATTCTTGAAGATAGAACCATGCAATTCTGAAATTTATTTACAGTTCCACTTGTTCCCTTAATTTCTACCAAGTTGTTGCTGGATTCTGTTTGCTTCATTTTCAAACATCCATGAACTGAAATGCCTCAGATCTTCTTCTGCCAATAGTAGAATATGGTCGTCATCTTTCTCTATTGGTATACTATTTAAAAAGAATTACAAGTTGTGTCACTTTTATAGCAGGTTCAATAAGAAATTTTGTTTTGTTAAATGCAGTAAAAATAAGTAATAATGTGGACACAGTTACAATTGTATAAAATGAAGGTCTGCTTCTAATAATGCACCACAATAAAAAGGAAAAATTAAAATAACAGGAAATATCAAATATAAAAATAGTGATATTTATTCAAAATGGTACATACATGTTCATTGATATTTCTACTTGGTTGTAGATCAGAAATCAACTCAGTACATTTGACTATCCATTGCCAAAAGAGGAAGAGTTTCTAAATTGTCTGCTAATGTTAAAACAAGGCAGGGCTGTCATTGGTTTGTCTACTGACATATCAGAAAACTTGTTATATGCTGATTATAGCAATGCTGTTAAAGCAACGTCTGGATTGGCCATTTCCTTTATAGTCTTAAGAGGAGTCAATACAGCATCCCCCCACCCCAGAGCAGAGTGTCTTAATAAGAAAAATAATCATTCTGTTTCTTCCAAGAAATATTTCTACCTGATTTAGTTCTAGGTCTCCTGAAAGTGGGATCTTTCACCTTCTCTTCTAGTATAGGGTAAATTTGTTGGTTAATCTTCTTTCTATCCTATATTTTCCCTGGTATTTAGTGTTTTGCTTGTGTTTCAATGAATGGTTTTAATCTGTCAATGCATACTTAGGTTTGCTCTCTAGCACACTGCTGGGTTAAATTTGTATCACTAGTATTCTGTCAAGTGTGTATATACATGTGTTGTTTGAGATTTGAATTTGGGGAATATTTAACTCCACAGATTTCATAGTGGAAAGGTTTTTCTCCAGTGTGTGTTAACATGTGCTTTTTGAGATTTCCATTTTTGGAAAATTTCAATCCGCAGATTTCACAGTGGAATGGTTTTTCTCCAGTGTGTGTCAACATATGACGTTTGAGATTTCCTTTTTGGGAACAGTCAAATCCACAGATTTCACAATGGAATGGTTTCTCTCCAGTGTGTGTTAACGTATGTCTTTTGAGATATCCTTTTTGTGAACAGCTAAATCCACAAATTTCACAGTGATATGGTTTCTCTCCAGTGTGTGTTAACTTATGACTTTTGAGATTTGAATTTCGGGAACACTTAAATCCACATATTTCACAGTGGAAAGTTTTCTCTCCAGTGTGTGTCAACATATGATTTTTGAGATCTGAATTTTGGGAAAACTTGAATGCACAAATTTCACAATGGAATGGTTTCTCACCAGTGTGTATTAACATGTGTCTTTTGAATGATAATTTAAGGGAAAATCTTTCTCCACAGATTTCACAGTGGAATGTTTTTTCTCCAGTGTGTGTCAACATATGACTTTTGAGATGTGAATTTTGGGAACACTTAAATCCACATATTTCACAGTGGAATGGTTTCTCACCAGTGTGTATTAACATGTGTCTTTCGAATAACGATTTAAAGGAAAAGCTTACTCTACAGATTTGACACTGGACACGTTTCTCGCCACTGTTTGTTTTCATGTTTCTTTTGAGATTTGAATTCATGGCAAATATAAAACCACCAATTTCATTGGAAATGATTTCTCCCCTGTGTTCTATTATGTCTCCACTGTGTGGACTGAAAGCTGACAACTAATCCATGAATTTTACAGTGTAAGAAAGCCTTCTTTCTCATGAATATTCATCATGGTTTTAGGTATTCTCAAGGATGTTAACTGGAAAAGAAAAAATAAATTAAGTGAGCAAAAAAAAAAAAATTAAAAAATGCACCATTATATTATATGTCAATCAAACAGAAATATGTCATTTGTTAATTCAAAGTGAGTTTAACTTTTTCATTTTTTTTTAATGTTATGGGACCTTACCTATAATAACATAATGGACTATTCCATATGTAATAAATACTGTGCCTCAAGAGAAAGCAGGGAGTTCAGTCTGAAGTCTGGAGTGAGTTCTGTCAGAAGTCCGTCAGGAGTCAGTCAGAGCGAGCGAGTCAGTCGAGTCAGGAAATGGACCATAACATTTAACTAGATTTCTGTTATATACCATAACTATGAACACTAACGGGTATGTCCCAATCCTCATAAATATTTAGGACATTATTGTAAGTGGGGGTAAAATACTGTCTAAGTAGTCCACCACTAGCAGTGGTTTTATCTGCTTCGCACCACTATTTTGTTGATGTTATAAAAATTACAATTTCATTTCCAACCTCTGTTTTGGCTATTCCTCATTCAGTAACCATTTCTAGGTTACAACAATTTCTGAACACAAAAAAAATCAAGACAGAAACAATGATAAATTAGTTTTTAAATCTGACACATTTCCACTTTATTCTTATTCAAAAATATTGTACAATACAAATTCTCAGCAAGTAAAATGAGAAATTGAATTTAATTTCATTTTGGATGGCATGTGAAACTAGAGCAGATTTGCCAATAGATTATTATTAAATCATGTATCAGTGGACATGGATGTGTGGGTGTTGGAATGGGCATAGGAAGAGAAAAACAAAATCAGTTGTACAATGCAATAGGATATATTTTATTTTGGATGGCATGTGAAACTAGAGCAGATTTGCCAATAGATTATTATTAAATCATGTATCAGTGGACATGGATGTGTGGGTGTTGGAATGGGCATAGGAAGAGAAAAACAAAATCAGTTGGACAATGTAATAGGATATATTTTATTTTGGATGGCATGTGAAACTAGAGCAGATTTGCCAATAGATTATTATTATATAATGTATCAGTGGACATGGATGTGTGGGTGTTGGAATGGGCATAGGAAGAGAAAAACAAAATCAGTTGGACAATGTAATAGGATATATTTTATTTTGGATGGCATGTGAAACTAGAGCAGATTTGCCAATAGATTATTATTAAATCATGTATCAGTGGACATGGATGTGTGGGTGTTGGAATGGGCATAGGAAGAGAAAA
The DNA here is from genome assembly GCA_963932145.1 of Acanthosepion lycidas. Lineage (NCBI taxonomy): Eukaryota > Metazoa > Mollusca > Cephalopoda > Sepiida > Sepiidae > Acanthosepion > Acanthosepion lycidas. The sequence goes on along the minus strand of OZ010575.1, from coordinate 99,252,367 downwards.
ACAAAATCAGTTGGACAATGTAATAGGATATATTTTATTTTGGATGGCATGTGAAACTAGAGCAGATTTGCCAATAGATTATTATTAAATCATGTATCAGTGGACATGGACGTGTGGGTGTTGGAATGGGCATAGGAAGAGAAAAACAAAATCAGTTGGACAATGCAATAGGATATATTTTATTTTAGATGGCATGTGAAACTAGAGCAGATTTGCCAATAGATTATTATTAAATCATGTATCAGTGGACATGGATGTGTGGGTGTTGGAATGGGCATAGGAAAAGAAAAACAAAATCAGTTGTACAATGCAATAGGATATATTTTATTTTGGATGGCATGTGAAACTAGAGCAGATTTGCCAATAGATTATTATTAAATCATGTATCAGTGGACATGGATGTGTGGGTGTCGGAATGGGCATAGGAAGAGAAAAACAAAATCAGTTGTACAATGCAATAGGATATATTTTATTTTGGATGGCATGTGAAACTAGAGCAGATTTGCCAATAGATTATTATTAAATCATGTATCAGTGGACATGGATGTGTGGGTGTTGGAATGGGCATAGGAAGAGAAAAACAAAATCAGTTGTACAATGCAATAGGATATATTTTATTTTGGATGGCATGTGAAACTAGAGCAGATTTGCCAATAGATTATTATTAAATCATGTATCAGTGGACATGGATGTGTGGGTGTTGGAATGGGCATAGGAAGAGAAAAACAAAATCAGTTGGACAATGTAATAGGATATATTTTATTTTGGATTGCATGTGAAACTAGAGCAGATTTGCCAATAGATTATTATTAAATCATGTATCAGTGGACATGGATGTGTGGGTGTTGGAATGGGCATAGGAAGAGAAAAACAAAATCAGTTGTACAATGCAATAGGATATATTTTATTTTGGATGGCATGTGAAACTAGAGCAGATTTGCCAATAGATTATTATTAAATCATGTATCAGTGGACATGGATGTGTGGGTGTTTGAATGGGCATAGGAAGAGAAAAACAAAATCAGTTGGACAATGTAATAGGATATATTTTATTTTGGATGGCATGTGAAACTAGAGCAGATTTGCCAATAGATTATTATTAAATCATGTATCAGTGGACATGGATGTGTGGGTGTTGGAATGGGCATAGGAAGAGAAAAACAAAATCAGTTGTACAATGCAATAGGATATATTTTATTTTGGATGGCATGTGAAACTAGAGCAGATTTGCCAATAGATTATTATTATATCATGTATCAGTGGACATGGATGTGTGGGTGTTGGAATGGGCATAGGAAGAGAAAAACAAAATCAGTTGTACAATGCAATAGGATATATTTTATTTTGGATGGCATGTGAAACTAGAGCAAATTTGCCAATAGATCAGTGGACATGGATGTGTGGTTGTTGAAATGGGCATAGGAAGAGAAAAACAAAATCAGTTGTACAATGCAATAGGATATATTTTATTTTGGATGGCATTTGAAACTAGAGCAGATTTGCCAATAGATTATTATTAAATCATGTATCAGTGGACATGGATGTGTGGGTGTCGGAATGGGCATAGGAAGAGAAAAACAAAATCATTTGTACAATGCAATAGGATATATTTTATTTTGGATGGCATGTGAAACTAGAGCAAATTTGCCAATAGATTATTATTAAATCATGTATCAGTGGACATGGATGTGTGGGTGTTGGAATGGGCATAGGAAGAGAAAAATAAAATCAGTTGTATAATGCAATAGGATATATTTTATTTTGGATGGCATGTGAAACTAGAGCAGATTTGCCAATAGATTATTATTAAATCATGTATCAGTGGACATGGATGTGTGGGTGTTGGAATGGAAAATAGAATACAAAAACAAAAGCAGCACCATGAATTCTTCACTAGGAAAAGGACAAAGAAATTTTATCTCACTCTCAACATTCTTATTTTAATTTCTTTATATTTTTCATAAAGCATTGTAAACATAAAGGTTTAAAGCTAAGAACCAAAAAACAAATAAAATTATGGCGCCGAAATTTTTCCTTAAAAATAACGAAGTAAAAAAGTTGGTTTACTTAAAGCTAAATTATGTCACTTCCGTATGATAACTTTTCCTCATGTAAGCTGTCAATACATGATGAAATTATCACTCATCTCTTGTCAAGTGACACCAAATGTTAAGATAGGTACCACCATGAGATCGCTAAAAAAAGAGCATAGCATGATGAAAAAGACGTCAAATTTGACAAATTTTATTGCATAAATGTTTATATTATTATTAAGAGGAAAGATCAAAGTTTATTTTAATTATTTTAAAAAATTTTTCCTCCTTTTTAGAACATTCAAATTTTGATTAAAAAAACCATTGTTTCTTTTTGTATCATCAGAACTAGTAAAATAACATATACAATTTTTAGCACGTTTTATTTTTTTTTTTTTTGTATGACACCCATTAATTGGGAAAATGTTGCAAAAATAAAAATAATTGTCGGATGTTAATGAAACTTTCAGAAACTATTCGCAGATGATCAAAATTATTATAAATATGTTTTTTTTTTTATTAAAGTCATGGCAGAAATATTTTTTTTATATTTATTACCTCCCCACCATAACTAATTTTATGAAAACACTAGAAATTCGATCGCGTCAGGTTTAGTGATTACAATAGTTAAAAGCACAAGGCTTTGAGGAATGCAAATCATGTTTTTTTTTGTTTTTTAATTGGATCCCCACTACCTGAAAATCAGCTCTGAATTGTAACATACAAAACTCAATAAAACAAAAATATTATTTAATTTCAAATGCTTTTATTTGCTTTTATGAATATGGATATTTTCTGAAAGAAAAAAATATTTATGATGAAAAAATAATTTTTAATACAATTATTTGTTACTTCTTTAATTATAATAGATTATTACATTTAAGTTGTTAAAATATAAAATTAGTTAAAAGCTGCATCAGGTTTCCTAAGTGTCCTTATGAGATAGATCTTTTTTTAACACATTGTAAATTATATCATTTTGACTAATCAGAAGATTTGCAGTAATTAAGAAATGTAATTTTGAGTTTATAATCAGGCTGTAATTATAACGTATGGAAGACCAACCAGAATACAATAAGTTGTGTTATTTGAGTTAAGCATTGTTCTCCGCTGTTAAGGCCTTTACTTTTGCGAAACATGTGTGAAGTTAATTTGATTTTCAATTTCAACTGAGAAGGGTACCTACAAGTATCAGTATCATGTTATGAAATTTATATGATCTTATTTTTATATTAATCTCAGTTATGACATTTTTCCATAAATGAAATATCACAATTAATAATAAAATGAATGGAAATACAAATAACACAGTAAAATGTAATAAATGTACATAAAATTATAGTATTTTATGTACACTTCTGATAAAATTTCATAAGAAAGGTACGTATAAATTAATTAGATACCTTTCTTATGAAATATGAAATTTTATCTCACTCTTAACAGTCTTATTTTAATTTCTTTATAATAATATATTTTTCATAAAGCATCGTAAACATAAAGGTGAAAGCTAAGTACAAAAAAAAGATTAGAGCGCTGAAAGTTTTCCTTAAAAATAACGAGGTAAATAATTTGTTCTCTTAAATCTAAATAACTTCATTTTTCGCCTTCCATATGATCACGTAATCTGTCAATACATCATTCAGCACCTGTCAAGTGACGTGAAAGGTTATGACCTGCTTTGTTTTATTTTCAAATTACATCTTTTTGGTGCAGAAGCTAAGTCAACCTTGGTTCAAAATATTTTAAATAAACATTGTAATTTCTGATTTTCTTAAAATAAGTTTTGAAAAAATGATAACTGATTTTTAAAAGAATTTGAAAGTGACATTTTCATCTTTTTTATAAAATGGAAAAAAAAATATGGATACCATAATTAATTATTTGTCAATTTTGCCGACTCAAAAAAAAAAAAGATTTTTAACAAAAATTTTGGACGTGCTCGGAACGATTAAAAAATGTAAAAAAAATACCACAAAAATATTTTGATCTTTCCTCTTAATAATAACATGAACATTTAGACGATAAAATTTTGTTTTCGTCAAGTTTTTCATCATGCTATGCTCTTTTTTAGCGATCTCATGGAGGTACTATGTTAAGACCTGCTTTGCCTTATTTTTAAATTACATTTTTTCGGCACTGAAAGTAAGTAATGTTTGTTTTATATTGAATAAACTTTATAATTCTTAATTTTCTTAAAATAAATTTAAAAAACAGTATAATTGATTTTTAACAGAATTTTAAACAGGAAAATCACTTTTGTTTACTAAATTTAAAAAAAAAATGTCTGACGATGGATTTTGTCACTTGTGTCAATTTTCCTGACTAAAAAAAGAACATGATTTTTAACGAAAATTTTGAACATGCTAGGAATGATTGAAAAATTTTAAAAAATAATGAAAAAATACTTTGATCTTTCCCCTTGATAATAGCATCAACATTTAGACAATAAAAAATTATTTTCATCAAGTTTTTTAAGGCTGTTTTTTATCATGCTATCTGCTATATGTTCACACTCACAGCAATTTCATGCGGATACGTAGTTTAAAAAATGTCTTAGTTAAGTATTAATGGGCATTATTTATTTGATGAATAATGAATTTTTGCAAGAATTATTTTGATTTTTCAAAAATTTTAAAAAACGTTTAAAAAATCATTTAAAATTCCAAAATACAAGGTTGAAAAATGTGTCAATGTTTTAAAAATTCTTGAAAAATTGAATTTTTTAAAAAATTCATATTAGCTTTAGGCTTTTATCTTTCAAATAAATCAAAATTTAAATTCAAAGAAGGCATTTAATAGATTATATAAAATGTGTTTAGGGGCTTATTTATATTTAGAAGCTTACTTACCTTTTTAGAGCAAATAACGATAACCTTTTCATGCAAAAAACAAAAACAAACAAAGAGAAATTAAGTTGCTGCAATTGTTGGACTTGATATTTCTTTCTCAAGCTCGACAATGTTTTGTAATCAATAAAACTTCCTATTTTTAAAGAAATTACAATGAAAAATAATAATTATTTTAAAATAAAACCTATGTAGTTTCTGAACACAAACAGCGAACAGAATCAATGAATTAGAGAAACCGGTGAAAAAAAGAATTTGTTCCTTGCTCAAAAATAATCTTGCCAGCAAAGTGAATCGCAAATTCAATCTGATTGATTTCTTATTGTTACAAAAAATTTTATTACTGACTATAAGTGAAAACAAAAAAAATTAAAGATCTCGGGAAAACAGCATAGCGTAATAAACAAATGCCACAAGCTTAACGAAAATAAATTTTTATCGTCAAAACGCTTATGTTATTATTATTAAGATGAAAGACCAAAGTATATTTTAAATTATTTTTTGATATTTTTTAATATTTTTTAACACGTTCGAAATTTTGGTTAAAGTTTTCTTTTTTTTACGTCATCGCGGTGCTGTTAAAATAACATTGTTTTTTTTTTTTGCGCTTTTTTCCCGTTGAAAACCCATTGATTTGGAAATTCTTGTAAAATTAAAGTAATTGTCCGATTTTAATGAAATTGTCAGGACTTATTCACAAATGAATGAAATTATTTTTGAAATATTTCTTTTTAGTAAATTTTAGTAAAAAATTTTTTTTTTTTAATATGTTACACCCCACTTACTTATTGTCCCGAAATTTCGTTCAATCCTTTTTATTTCCTTACAATTTTTTTTTGTTTAAAGTAAGAGTCATTGGAGATGGTAAATCACCTACTTTTTTTTTTCAAATTTGTTCCAACTCACGGAAAATGAGCTCTGAATAGAAAAATAATGAATCCAATAAAACTATGATATTACTTAATTAGAAAAGCTTTTAATTGCTTTTGTAAATAAGTAATATTAAGGTCATTATTGCCTGAAGAAATAAATTTTTTCTGATGAATAATTAAATTTTACAAGAATTTTTTATTTGTTTTACATTTTAATTATAATAATTTATAATAGTTTAAAAATCGTGCAAAACTCTGTATTAGCATATTTCCTTGTGATAATTAGTAATTAAGTAGAAACAAAATTTACGAGTTCAAAATTGCAAAGTTTAATAAATTTAGTGATTCCACTTTTTTTTCAAATAATTTTTTATGTTGTATTTTTCTACTTAATACATTCCTTATTTCTATGTACGGTAGACTGAAATTGCCATTATTATAAAAAGAGTTTTGTCCCTTTATTCTAATAAATAAACATAACAGTAAAACTAAAAATAAAAGGGTTCACTCAGATTTCTAGTAATTTTCATTTATGGTCATCCGTAGTAGCTGTCATCACTTGTCAATCAACACATGGATCAAGTATCGGATCAAAATTACGGTACCAATCGTTAATAATTCGTTGTATATTTCTTTTTTATGCTATAATTAAGTAATATTTTTTTTAAATCAGATTATTAATTTAACATTAAATTTTCTAATTTTACTAAAATGACGTGTCAGAAATTTTTTTAAATATTTTTAAAATCGATAAATTTGTGTTTGTTTACAAATTTCTTAAAATTAAGAAAATGGCGGGTTTTAAGAAAATTTTAAAATTTGAAATTAAATTTGACATTCCAATGTATATAGTTTCTATCTGAAATATACCAGAATTGTTTACTTAATGGAAATAATAAATTTAATGATTCAACTTTCAAGTAAAGCTAAAATGAAATCTTCAAGCATATTTTTTCATTTTAAAAAATGCATTTTAAACTTAGGTATCGATAATTTATGCCGAAAATGTGGAGGTACCTACTTAAAATCCAATATTTGTTTGTCTAAGAGATTTGTTTCAATAGAAATTAGTAAATTTACGAATTAACAGAATTTGATAAAAAAGTATAAGTAATTCTTACTTTTTTCGCGTCATGGTTACACATTAAATAAAAATAGCATCAGCCTTCTTTTTTTATAACTGTTTTTTTTTTCATTAATGAGTAAATAGCAAGACAAATATTTAATGTCTTCATTTACCCATTATTTACTTTTTCTTATATAATTTGGTGGTATTTTAAGTATTAGGGTATTAATTATGTCGGACTTAGCTCCTCCTCAGCTCCTTAACCCTTCACCAGGGGTCTCTCTCCCCTGGCTATAAATACTGGCTCACCCTTGGCCTCGATCTCTTTTTTTTCCTCGGGCCTTGGGCCTTATACCACCTCGCAGATGTGAGCTCTCACAGATACAGCGTTTCCCAAATTCTGGGAACACGCTAAGAACAATACACGTACGTACGAACACTCACCACAACACACACACATAATATTCACCGCACAAACGCTATGTATCTATGTGCTTGTAACTTGTTATTAATACATATATTTGTCTACATATAATTATCGGCCTTGTTTGTTTCCTTTGGACTTGTTAAAGTCCAACATTGTCATGTGGTTGGACCGGCTAGCAAGAAATTTTAACTTGTTGTGGATGTGTGATGTGTGTTAGAAAGGAATAGAAGGTTTGGATTATCAGAACGTTTAAAATTGTGTGTGTTCAATAATTTTCAATCCACAACAGTTAATACAAGACATAGAAATAATAATTCATAAACATCTTGTTTCAAAACGTAACAATTGAATTTATTAATATTTGATATACATGCATAAATACTGAGTGAAAAGTTTAGACAGAGTTGTGTCTCTTAGATTAGGTAATATTTGTACCTAAGTTCATAAAGTGAAAGTAATTATTAAACTGTAGTTTAGAACAATAAAGTTTCTTTAGCATGTTTGGAATTGTGTATTGTACAAGTTGGTAAAAGTTCAGAAGAGATTTCAGAGTTCGTACTTGCGTGAATGTTGGTAATGGTCTTTAACGTCTGACTACATTAGTTAAGACGGGAGTTCTTGAAGATTACATCTTGGCAAATGAGACGCGAGAGAGATGAAAAGAAACGAGGGAATTTACACGTGTTCTGTTTATATATCATCGAGAATCACGTGGGAGGCTCCGAGCATATTGAGCGGGAAAACAGATTTGTCGCGTGCAGGATATCTGATTGGTCGGAACTGACCAATCAGCAAGATAGATTGAATGCTCGTTATATATTTTGTAAGATTGTGATGGTGAAAATTACAACAGGAATAGTGCATTTCCTAGCAGGGGTTAACTGGCTTGTTTTGGAAGAATCCACAAACTCACGTGTATTCTTCTACATACTCATCACCGCTACGGTCCGCTAAAATTATGAAGTTGTTTTGATAAATAAATTTTATTTTTATCTATTGTTGTATGAATTACATATACTTCATTCATACGTCTACAAATACACACACACAGTTATATACACATATATATATGCGCACATACACATATATATATATGCACACACATATATATTCACGCACATAGACATATATATGCAGGCACATACACACACATATATATGTGTGCGTGTTTGTGTGCATGCCTATATATATATATATATATATATATATATATGGAGAGAGAGAGAGAGGAAGAGTCCACGTGTACTTCTTGTAGTATTTAAAATAGGTTGGTTAAGAAAACAAGGGAAAACGAAAAGGTATCAATGTGATCAGTGCGAAAAGAATTTATTATATATCAGTTGTTAATCACAAGACAGAATTGAAGCACAGGGATTAATGTTATTAATCCGGAATTTTCTGGTACGCCTGTGTCCTTCATCAGCGGTGCGAGAAATAAACAAAACTGAGAAACGGCGAAGACTCACCAAAGGTTTTTTTTTTGTTTTTTTTTTTTTTGGCTGGTGTGAACTCGTTGTAGATGGTATTATTAGTACAAATCCGATACCTGCTTCATTCCTCGCCTGCAAAACTTTTTTGAAAATGATCGGGATGAACGCATTAATCTGTTTTGTCTTCATCACATATAAAGAGAGAGAGATATACACACTCACACACCCAATATATATATATATATATATATATATATATATATATATATATATATATATATATATATATACACACACACACATGCGCGCCCGTGTATCTGTACATTTATATTAATATATTAATTAATGTTTAAATGGTAAAGTATTTTTTTTAGCTGGTTTGGTAGTAGTTTAAATGTTAGAATAATAATTTCTCAATGCAGGCCCGTCGGTTTCTTGTATGCCAGTCATGCTAGAGGCAGTCAGCATTAGACGTTCTGTGAACTGGTGCTGGGAAATTTGTCCCGGCTTTTCCACATCAAAGGGTTGAGGTTAAAAAATTGCGACAAAACGCAAGTAAAAAACAGCAAGATTAGAGCGGACAAACTTTCTCTTTTAGGCGCGGACGAATAAAGAAAAAAACTCCTGCTCGGTGTGTAACAATAAAAGAGGAAAGTGTTTATTTCCATATACAGAAAAAAAGTGTAAAGAGACAAAGATAATTTGGAGTGAAAGAAAAGGAAATGAAAATGTCCTTTAAGGGAAGAGGAAATGTTCATAACGGAAAAAAGGCTTGCTCAAAATATTTCTCTGAGTGCCTAAAAAGTTCTTGAAGCGAGTAGAAGGTAGTTAAGGGTTAAAAACACTCACAGTTCTTGTAGAGTCGGAAAATTGTTGGTAGATATAGGAATCTTGCAGTTGAGTGAGTTCGTAGGTCGACGAGAAAGTCTTGTAGGTAAAAGGAAGGCAGCTTTCAACTAGTCTTTAATAGTGGGCCGACGTTCGTTCTCGACATCCCTTCAATAGGTAGTTCTTCTTTGGTTGAAAGTGGTTCAGAAGTTGACAGGTGTTCTCTCTCTCTCTCACCGACCTTACAGACGGTGGGGCGAATTCCCACTGCCAAATAGGCGAAGATCCTCCATATTTATGGAGATTTGGGAGGCTCAGAAAGATCGGGGACTTTTCCCTCCAAAATCGTTATACAAAATTCCTGGCTCCTTCATTGGTCAGAAAATATATTCTTATCTCTGATAAGAAACAATGCTTTGGGGGCTAGTTTTAAAAGTAATGAAAAAGGTTGGAGTGAACAAGCTGTGAGGTTTATCCCCAGACTTTATGGCACCATGGAAAGAATTATGGTGGTGGAATTCCTTTTTATATTTTCCAGCTCTCTCGTTAGTCAGAAAATTTTAACTTGTTGCGGATGTGTGATGTGTGTTAGAAAGGAATAGAAGGTTTAAAATTGTGTGTGTTCAATAATCTTTCCATTGGACGATAAACAAACTTCGCGTCGGCTCTCGAAAAGGTCCGTAAAAGAATTTGTTTCTGAGAATTGAAGATTATTTGAATTTTGCTTTCAAATGTTTCCTAGTTTCTATTGGCCGAAAAACATTTCGCATCAAGGTGTGAAATTTCACCGGTGCTAAAAGGAAAAAATCTTAAGAAGACATATAGAAAAGAAGACATTTCAATGCTGTAAAATAGCATCCCAGCAAAGTAGCAAAAAATGCAAACAGCAAATCCGCCCAGCAAGGCCAAATAAAATCCGTCTCTGAACATATACTATTAAGTGGTGCTAAAAGGAAAAATCTTAAGACATATAGAAAAGAAGACGTTTCAATGCTGTAAAATAGCATCCCAGCAAAGGAGCATAAAATGCAAACAGCAAATGCGCTCAGCAAGGCCAAATAAAAGTCCCTGTCTCTGAGCATATACTCAACACCAACCCAACACGCTCCATTACAGTGGGTTATCAGTTATAATGAAGGGTTAGGGTTGAAACAGATTAATTTGATTTGGCCTTGTTAATTAGATAACCCACCATAAGAGGGGCATAAAACAAGAAAATCAAATTGTAAAGTGAAACAACAAATTTATATACATGTAAATCAATTATGGTCTTTACAAATAAAATTAATGTATTTTGGTTGATACAAGGTCGTCAAAATATTCGTCGTAGTCCTTGCAAGAATGAGTTTATGTGTACGCAAACAGGAACGTATGTGTGGATGTATGTATGTATGAGCGTTATCGTAGGGTAGGAATGTCTTTGACGTAATCACTCAGTCTTAAAATGTTCCGTTCGTTTATCAAGTATAAAGAGGTGAGGGAGAAAGGTAGAGATAATAATAACGATCGCTTGACGTTTGTCAAGGGACGTGTTAATATGCTCGTCTCCTTCTCTCTGGTGACAGGCGAACTTGCCCGTCTTTTATTTTGTTTGTGGGGCTCGAAAAGATCATTTGGGAATTCACTCCCGGATATGATTCGGGCCTTTCCATTGGACGATAAACAAACTTCGCGTCGGCTCGCGAAAAGGTCCGTAAAAGAATTTGTTTCTGAGAATTGAAGATTATTTGAATTTTGCTTTCAAATGTTTCCTAGTTTCTATTGGCCGAAAAACATTTCGCATCAAGGTGTGAAATTTCACGAGTTTTGTTTTGGATTCGCTTTTGCGTTTGTGTTAAGCAAAGTATTGTAAAATTTGAGTCTTTTTAATTTCTAACAAAATCAATGAGTCAGTGCTTAAATTTGAATTTTAAATCTAGATCTTGCTTTGTTCGCTACATGTAAAGACTTTAATTCCAGTCAAAGACAACTAATTCCTATGCTTGTACATCATTACGGCCTAAATCAACCCGTAATGTCATTACATAAAAATATAAATATTTTTTTTTGTTATAAACCGTTTTGTGTTCTTTCTCTTGTTGCTTTTCGTTTGTTTACACATTCGTAAAGTATGTATGGGTTGATTTAGGCTGTAATTACCGCTACAGTGTTTACTGCTACTGTTTGAAGAAAAAAAAATGAGGATTTACATTCTCCAGTGAGATCTGGTTTCATCTAATATAAGTATTAATAGGGACAGAATTTAATTGTTCGAAATTTCATTGAGTAAGATGGGGTTAAAAATGTAAAAAAAAATTATTATTTTAAAAATATTGTCGTTTGATGATTACTACTAAGCTTTTCAATGTATGATTAGTAAATTATAGTTTCACTTAATAATGTCATCTAAAAAAGTAAAATTAATGCAGAATTTTAAAAGATGAAAAAAATATTTAAAACTTAATAACTTCTTATTCTAATTAAAATGTAAAAAAAAAAAATAAAACAAATCTTGTAAAAATTCATTATTCATCGAAATTTTTAAAGACGATAGTGTCCTTAATGCATTTTTATTTTACGATTCAGATTATATTTTTGGTAAAAATGAGTTTACTGTGTAAAAAAAAAGGGAAAGAAATTGACGATTTACTTTCTCCAAGGACAGACAAAATTTAATTTCTTGAAAAAAAAGTGGAGGTGTGTAACAGATGTAAAAAAAATATATATTGCTACCAAGATTTGTACAGTGTAACCCGGATATAAGAGAGATTTTCTCTGGTCACAAATTAGAGCCATACTTACCTAAACAAAATAGGCCAAACCCGGATATAAGAAAACCCCGGATATAAGAGACTTCTCCGGTACCGACAACTCTCTTATATCCGGGTTACACTATATTAGTTAAAAATAAATATTTCCTGAGAAATCATCAAATTGTTTTTGTCAAACAGAAATCCCATTTTCCGAATATATACTCTGAATCGTGAAATATAAAATGGAATAAAAGTAAAACTAAGATATTACTTAATTAGAAAAAGCTTTTGTTTTAAAGTCACAATTGTTTTAAGAATAATATCTTTTTCGATGAATAATGAATTTTTACGAAAATAGTTTTCATTTTTTAAAATTTTAATTTTAATTAGAATAATTTTTATTTAAGTTTACTTTTAAAATTATGTATTAATTTCAGCCATTTAGAAGATATTGCTAAGTAAACCTATACTTGCTATTCATAAATGGAAAAGCTCAATACAACACATCGGGCACCAATATTTTAAAAAGAATTTGAATTTTTGGTCTGTGCATAAACGTGCCGATGTTTTTAAAGTATAGGATACAAATCCTATATCATTCCAACAAATGACTAAAAGACACAAAGTAGATTTGCACACCCGCAAAATCGGATCAAAATGACTAAAAACAGATTTCGCAATTTAAGGTGGGAAATTAATTTTCTGACCAATGAAAGGAGGCGATTTGCGAAACCAAAAAAAAAAGATAACGAGCCAGTGTGAAAAAAAAGTCAACAATAAATACAGAGTTTCAAGTCAATCCCCATCCAGAAGGGCGCAGAAATCACAGAAGACTGACAGTAATTTTCATCACTGACTCAACCCGACACTAAGAGCCGAAAGTGGGTTAGGAAAGAACAACAACAACAAATTTACAACTGACTCCAAAACAATTCATAAGTACATTTTCTTTTTATCTTTTTATTCCTCATTCACACCCTCTTTTTCAACTTAAATTGATAGCCCCTTTTTCCTTTACAACTATACAAAAAAGAAAAGAAACAGACATTACTCTGCTACTCGGTTAAAAGACAGCGAACACAGACATTTTTGTCAAAATCACATTTTAAACTAACTAAAAAAAAAAACATTAATTTTTTTTACTCTATTCACAAGAAAATAAATATACAATGTTCTATTTTCTACAAACGTTCCTTATCGTGTTGTTTCTTCTTGAAATTTGCGTTGTATTTTGTGGGCAGGGTATCCCGTATTAAATACTCCTTTAATCCGGGTACGCTGAACCCCACAAAAGTACGGACGACCATACACAACATAATCAGAAAATAAGAACGATAACTATAATAAATTTAATGCCAGAAAGTATCTAAAATTAAATAAAACATTAAAATACGAAGAATATTTTCTTAAATTTTTAAGATTATTGAATACTTAAAAATTATATATAAAAGGCGGTCACGTTATATATGACTGTTATTTTTTTACTGCAAAAGTTTCCATAGAACAACATGAATCTGTCATAATGATTAGCTGCTAATCAAATATGTTTTTACATTTTAGACAGCTACCGATGCATTTCTTAGATATTTTAAACTTAAAGTAATTAATATCTATTTCAGATCACGTTAAATCAGATAATATTTCTCAAATAAAGTTTCAGAAAAGTATATTTTATTTTGGGGATATTTTTAATAAAGAGAATTACATTGCGATTAAAGACGACAAAAAAAAAGAGCGCCTATCTGCTAATTTAACAAAAAAGAAAAATCCTTCCTGTCAATTTTAGTTTTTGAAATACATCAAAGTATTTTGCTTACTGGGAATATTAAATTTAAAAATAGCATGAAATTAAAGTTAAAATAAAAACTTCAAGTATTTTTTTTTGTTGTTTTTAGAAATTAATTTTAAAATTTATGTATGGCATCTGTGGAGGTACCTATTTTTAATTTTGTTGTTTTCACTTGGTAAATTTTCATTTTAACACCCGAGCGTCATTCACTGCTGAATTATTTTCTTTCAGAAATTAGTACGCGCTTCCGTAAAGCGATTTTTTTTTTGTACTTAATTTAAGAAGAAAGTTAACTTTCAAATATATGTAAACATCGACAAATAAAATAATAACAAAAGAAGAAAAAAAACGACAACCCTAATTTGAAAGTTAACTTTCTTCTTTAAAAAAAATTACTTTGTTATTCTTTTTCGATGTTTACATATATTTGAAAGTTAACTTTCTCCTTAAAGTAAGTAGAAAAAAAATCGCTTTACGGAAACGCGTACTAATTTCTACAAGGAATTACTGTGAAGGAAGTAAATAGGCCCAAATTGTATACGTCCACCAACAAAATTCACAACTGAATTACTTATCAATAAGCCGGTAATGGCTGACGAAAGACCAGGAAAAAGTCCGATTTTTTTCGGGTCGTTAACATCCAAAAAAGGTAGGTTTCTTTAATTGTTGATTTGAGTTCACTAGTTCAGCATATACATTTGCACGGAAATAAGACTATTTTGGAAAAAAAATTGAAGGGATATTAGCGCTCGAGTGTTAAAATAAAAATTTACCTTTCACTTTTCGGCAGTAATAAAATTTTTATAAAATTCGGAAAATCAGATTGAGTTGGCGATACAATGTTCGCTGGCATATCACGCACACTAAAAACTTTTTTTTGAGCAAGGAACAACTTGTTCTTTGACACCGTTTCCGGTAATTCCTTTGTTCAGAAACTACAAACATGCTTTCTATTTCCAAATAATCTTTTTTAATTCATTTTTTTTTTTTAATAGGAAGTTTTATTGATTACAAAATATTGTCGAGCTTGAGAAAGAAATATCAAGTCTAACAGCAACTTAATCCTGTTTGATTTTGTATAAAAAAAAAGGGTTTCGTTTCGCTCTTAAAAGGTAAGTTCGATAGTAATACATTTCGTCTTTTTCTTTAAAAGATAATAATAGCCAAAAGCTAATTAAAAGCTAATTAAAAGAAAAATTAATGTATGTATGCATAAAGATTTAAGGAATTTTTTAAAAGTCATTCGTCGACTCATCATCGAACCGCCATTATAAAATGGAAACAACAAATTTATAGGTAACACGTACCTCCACTGAACTTTCGATACCTAATTTTCTTAATTTTATTTTTAAGAAATTTGTAAACAAAACAAAATTATCGGTTTTAAAAATCTTCCAAAAATAAAATATTTGTAACATGTTATTTGTGTAAAATTAGCAAATTTAAAGAAATCTTGTTAACAACGGGTCATGTTTTTCTTTTATCTTTGTTATCGATAATTTCCCAGGTGATGACAGCTAGTATGGATGACCAGAAGTAACATAAAATTATGAAATCTAAGTGAACGTATTTTTTTTTAACTACCTAGTAATTTTCACAAATTAACATTTTTAGCAATTATTTAATATTTTATTGACTTTTAGTTAGGTTTCAAGATAATTTTTTATGAAGTTTGGGTTTTGTCACTATGTTTACTAACACAAACAAAAGATTACGTATGAACCAAACTAAAATAAATACATAAAATAAAAATTTAGTGAAATAGTAATTTTAAAAAAAAGTAAAACAAACTTTAAAATTTTGAAGAGATGATTTGAAGAGACGTTAACGATGAAACAGAACTGAATAATGAAACTGAAAGAATTACAGAAATCACATGACCTTTTAAACTTTTAAAGGATATATCGTTTATGACTTACCATAGTTAGAAATTGGGAAGATTTATACACTAGAATTTGTTTTTTAAGTTTTAAAAAATATTGGGTACAAACAACTTTTATGAGCTTTTCAATTTTTGATTTGTAAATATCGTTTTCACTATATCACCTAACCGCTGCCTTTTAGTAATGCAGAATTTTAAACGATTGTTTAATATTATAAATTATTTAATTAAAATTTTTATAAAATGAAAACTATTCTTGTAAAAATTAATTATCCAGGAAAAAATTTTTCTTCTTAAGATAATAGTGTCTTTAATAAATCTTATTTATCAAAACAATTAAAAGCTTTTCTAATTAACTAATGTCATAGTTTTATTGCGTTTTTTTTTTTATTTTACAATTCAGAGCAGATTGTCAGTGAATGCAGTAATTTTACAAAAAAAAAATTGATGATTTAAATTCTTCAAGGATTCCTGCTTTTAACTAATAAAAAAAAATCCCTGCACTAAAAATTGAATTTCTCAAAATTTCATGAAATTAAGTGGGTGCTAACATAAGTCAAAAATATTCTTTACCAAGATTTTCCAAAAATAAAAAAATAAAAAATTTTAAAATAATTTCATTTATTTCTTAAGTCCTGAAATTTTCCTTCAAATACAACAATCATTTGATTTTTGCAAGAATTTCCAAATCATTGTGTTTTTCACCAGACAAAAGCACAAGAAAAACTAATTGTAATTATTGCATTGACCACTGACATAAACAAAACAAGATTTTTACCAAAATTTCGAATGTGCTAGAAAGGATTAAAAAATTTCAAATATTAAAAAGTTATTTGGTCTTTCTTCTTAATAGTTACATAAACAGTTTGATGGCAAAACTTTGACTCTATTGTGTTTGGGGCCTTTTTTCATAATGCTATGATGTCTTTTTCCACGAAAACCTACACCACAGTTTCACTAAGAAAAAGAGCATCATCATAAAAACAGTCTTAAACTTGATGAAAACAAAGTTTTATCATCAAAATATTTGTTATTATTAAGAAGAAAGACCAAAGTATTTTTTTTTTTATTAAAATTTTCAATCTTTTTTAGAACATTCTAACTTTTGATTAAAAAAATCTTGTTTATCTTTGTGTCTGCAGAAGTCTAAAATAACTGCAAATTCGTGGAAAAATAAGTGAAATTGCTTGTGTGTGTGGGTGTTGTGTTCTGACGTGGGAGTTGCAGTGTTTGCCATGCTGGTTTTCCAAAGCGAGGCCGCTCTGGTTTTTGTAATCGTTTTACCAGAAGGATTGGGATGCACAAATCTGCCATATTGTTACTTAAGACCTGCCTTTCCTCGCTTCTCGACTTTTCCTTTGTGAGAGGGACTTATGAGAGTAGAGGAATTTTGCAAGCTCTCTTCTCACATAGTTAACTGATCCCTGTTTGGAATTGGGTCACAAGATATGCAGTGTTTTGCGACACTTACTGTACTAGATTGGCTTCTAGCTCCCCTTAGAATTGAAAAAAATTTTCAGCATCTTGCAAAACACAAGCATTCATGTCATGTTTATCTTCTTTTTTTTATACTTCTCATTACAGTTGTTTCTGCAATGTGGTAATATGGCAGACAGCCAAGATGGCCTGCCCAAAGCAAGTCTCTGTCTTGAAGTTGAAAATTAGTGGAAGGCTGAAACTCTCACATGGAGAGGATATTATCACTCATATATTCTGTGTATTTCAGGGCCAAATACAGGAATATAATGGACAGAGATCAAGGTCTGCATGAGAAAATTAGAACTCTCTTCTTCATCTGAGAGTGAGCGGGAGAAGATAGAAACGGATTGGCTGACTCACCAGTTGACGATTCATAGGGGGCTGTAGGAGCTTGACACAGCCCTATCGTCATTTGACTATGGTGCTTTCCTGGATCAGACTTCCACTCCAGGTTCTTCTAATTTTCCATCTAGCAGATGTGTGTCCTCCTTTACTGTCAAGCCTCCACATGCAGATAGTGGGGCCCACCTTCAATGGTCTGGGTATGGACAGAGACCACATGCTTTCTAAAACTTCTTGTCTCACTTCAAGAACTGTGTGGCAGGCATGGTTACTGATGCAGAGAGGCTGAATTTCTTAAAGTGTTCCTTCTCTGACAGACCCTTGGTGTTGATCAACCATTTAAGCATGGTCAATAGGAATTACCAAATCGCTGTCCAAACTGAATACATGAACATGGATGAAATCCTTGACCAAGTGTTCCAGGACATAATTGACTACCATCCCAAACATGAGAGATCCTATTCCAACCTGAGGAATCTTTTTTATCCAGATCAGCAACTCTTCTTTGTGATCTGGGAAGCTCCTTTTGGCCGAAAACTGCCTCATAGCAAAATTACTTTTCATCAAGTTTCCTAGAGAGTTGAAAGGAGAAGTGATTCATTTATGTGGAAGGAGGATACCACTTTTGTCATTCATTTTACAAGAGACTGGTGAAGCCATTGAATGACTCCTTACTAAGGGAAATGATTTGCCTGACTTTCTCCTTAGGGTTGGTGGGTTTTTAGGGGACCCCTCAGAGATTTGAAAATGGTTTCATTTGCAAGAATTCCTCATTTCAGGTTACTACTGACTTTCAGGACTCTCAGATGGTGGGAGTGGGGGGCTCTTGTAATCTGCCACCTATCATATGCATGACTGATAGAAATGGCAGAACTGTTTACTGAGTATGGGGAGCAGTTGTTCATATTTGTCCAGGGTTGGTGTTGCTCCCCTTGGTTTGCTTGGAGTTCTTCAGTCTTGATTGTAACCTGAGTCTGTCAACAAGGTTTAAGGAGGTGATTCTAGAAACTGATTTGGACATTGGTCATGTATGGCTCCTCCCAGTTGTGGTGGCTGAGTCATTGGATCTGTCAGTATCCCATTTGGACTCCTTGGTAGACACTTTCCAGATGGCCAACTACTCCCTTGCTGGGAGGTTTACCCAAGATTCCAGCCTTGTATCGATCAAGGGTATGATTGGGCTTGACCTTGTTTGGCATTCGGGACCCTTGTAGTTAGCACCCTGTTTTCAGAGTTGGGCCATTTCCATTCCGTCAGGACTTGTTCCAATTGAAGAGGTGGAGTCCTTTTACCCAACTGACCAATCACTGGCTGCTGAAAGTATTCATCTTCCTTTCAGTCCAGTGCTTGATTTCACGGCCCCGATGAAGTCTTCTCAACTTATGCGGACCCTTTGGGGATTTTTTTTCCTGACAGTCAAGTGCAGCAGGGACTGGAACTAATGTTGAGTCCCTTGGGCTCCCCTCAGCAGGGAAGTTTTTCAGATTACGGCCAAAGAAAATAAGACGGTTTCAGGAATCTATTGCCCTGAGGAACAATAAGTATTATGTACAGTTGCCTTGACATACAGAGAAACTGACTCAGCTTCCTTCAAACCAGTATCCTTGCGCATTTTGGATTGTGTAGCGCAAAACTTGGAGAAGACAAGAATTTATCAGGGATATTTGGAAGTATTTTACCAGATCTTTTTATGCTTCCTAATCGCTTAAAGAACTATATTTGGATCCCACATCAGCCCATAATGAAGACTGACTCCATTTCTACAATCAAAATGTGACCAGTGTGTAACTGCAACTTAAATATTTGCAACTCTATTTCATTGAATGAGGCTGCTTATCCAGGAGTGAATTTGACAGGGGATATGCTGAAATTGCTGTTCTCTTTCTGAACAGATGATTATGTCCTGTTGGAAGACATCAAGAAAGCCTTTTTGATGGTTCACCTTGAATTGGAGGCTGACAAGAATGGATTCTTCTTCTTCTTCTTCTTTCTTAAGGACAGAGTTTGGCTGCACTGCTTCCAATATTCCATCATTATTTTTGGGTTCACCTCCAGTCCCTTGATGCTGAGTTGTATGCTGAAGTACCATGCTGCCCAATTTTCCTTTGACACATGTTGGTCAGTGATGGAGAATCATTTTTATATGGACAACTTAGTAAAATACATTATTTACATTATTCGGACTATTGTCCTCATCTTTGTCACCATATTTCTTACAACATTTCGGCCGTTGTATGCTCTGGACTTCTTCAGGTGGTTGGAATATCAAACTGAACCCTTTATTTCGCTCACTGGGGTAGACTGTTCTAGTTCCACGTGCCATGTTTAATAGATGTCAGTTATCAGTTATCTCCTGTTAAATTTCCCTCTGAAAGTTCTCCAATGCCTTAACCGGGTATTGAACTCACACTCTTTGGGTCCTGTCACTGGATCTAACAAATACCTTTATCTACTGTGCCATGTGTCCTAGAACAGTCTACTACAGTGAGCAAAATAAAGGTCTTCAGTTCGACATTCCAACCACCTGAAGAAGGCCAGAGCATACAACGGACGAAACATTGTAATAAATATGACGACAAGGATGAGGACAATAGTCCAAATAATGTAAATAATGTACATAATACCTCATCTCAGAAATATTGACAGAAACTTAGTAATGACTGAGGAAGATCTTTCAAGGATGCTTGAACTATATTCCTTTTCCAGGGAGCAACTGCAAGGGTGTGGGTTTGAGTTGCAGTCTTGCAGCTCTAATTGCTCCAACCTCAGAGATAAGATGCACCTCAAGAGCACCTTAAGTAGTCACAGTAGTAATTGGGAGAAGGTGTTGGATTACCGGTACTGTCCTCTCATGGATAAAATTTGTGTAGCTCCCATTTCATGCAGTCCCGATGCTTCGACCAAGAGACAGATCCTTTCCAAGGTGAACAAATTGTTCTACTCCATGTCTCTCTCCCTATGACTTTGCAGAGTTGAGTTCTTGTTGATGGATTGTGGAAGAGGAGGTACTGATGGGTGCTTAGAGAGGGCCTGACTGGAGACTTGTTTGTATTCTGTGATGCTTCGACAGAGGTTATTGGGTTTGCCATTTATGTTGTGCAGAACCATGGCTAGGAGATAATCTTTGCAAAGGCTAAGGTTACTCCCTTAAGGAGTAAGGTTCTTCCTACCTTGATAACATTGTATCTGTGTCTGAAGTGTCTGCTTGTTATCTTGAACAGCCTTAAGGAGTTCCTGCCTTCCAAATTGTACATGGCAATGGACACCCAAGTTGTGTTGTCTTGGATTCTCTCTCGATCTGTGGCCAGCAAGAATATTTTTGTTAAGAATAGACTCAGAGATGTTCTCCAAATGAGTGGCAAATTGGAGACCCAGTTTGGCCTGGTACCATCATTCAAGTATGTTCTGTTACCCAAAATTCAGCGAACCTCATCACTAGAAGATTGTTTAAATCCAACCATAAATTTTGGACCTTCTTGGCTGAGTGGTGGTGGGGCTTATTGGCTAGTCCAGGAATTACCTTGTCTCAGCAGATGCAGCCAGCTAGTTGCTCATGAGTTCATAAACAACTCCATTGTTCTTGAGGAGGAATATCCTTCTGTCATCATTCTGGATTGTTTTTCA
This sequence comes from Acanthosepion lycidas, assembly GCA_963932145.1. Classification (NCBI taxonomy): domain Eukaryota; kingdom Metazoa; phylum Mollusca; class Cephalopoda; order Sepiida; family Sepiidae; genus Acanthosepion; species Acanthosepion lycidas. The sequence continues at coordinate 99,231,017 of OZ010575.1, read as the reverse complement.
GGATTTGCACATCTGTTTAGAGTTGCAACCTTCATATTAAAATTTATTACTAGACCACAAGAACAAGAAGGGGACTGTGAAAGGAAGGCCATGATGAAGCTTCTTCAGTGTCAGGTCTTCACTGAGGAGCTAGAATTCCAGTTGGATGCCCTTTGGGATGCCTCCTCCCTCTCTCCTCTGGGACTCCTGTGAATGATACTTCCTTGGACACCTCTTCTGGAGGTGAGGCCATAGTTTGGCTTTTTCCCATCTGCAACACCCTTCAGAGAGATATGGACATGATTGGTTGCGACCGCTGTGATGAAAATGGGTTTCATTTTGAGTGCATGAGAATGAACAGGCAGAAGTGGTTTTGTCCTGAATGCGCCCCACGAAAAAAGACATTGTGGTAGGCCCAGCATAAAATTGGCTGTCTTCTAGAGGACAGAATGAGGGTACCCCAAACTACTATTGCCTTCAGGTGGCCTATGACAACAGACTGGCACCTGCTTGTTCCCAATCAGGGTTATGGACATGCCTACCAGTGACAGTGTCTAGTTCAGATTCTTCTGCATCTTTCATGGTGGCGGATTGAGATGTGCCTTCTGGTTTCTTGAGAGTGGAAACATATGTGAGATTACCTGTGCGTGTATGGGCTGCAGTTAGTCTTGGCAGGCGGAGTGTTTGCCGTGCTGGTTTTCCACATGAGGCTGCTCTGAGCTCTGGTTTTTGTGACTGTTTTACCAGAAGGGGTGGGTGCACAGGCCTTCCACCTTGTTACTTAAGGCCTGCCTTCCCTCCCTTCTCGACATTTCTTTTTTGAGAGGGACTTATGAGATCTCTTCTCACATAGTTAACTGATCCCTGTTTGGATTTGTGTTGTGAGATAGGCAGTGTTTTGCAACACTTACTGTACTGGACCGTCTTCTAGCTACCTTTAGAGTCAAAAAGAATTTTCAACAAATTTTAGCGCATTTTTTACCAGTGACAGACATTAATTTGCAAAAATAAAAAAATTGTCAAATTTTAATTAAACTTTTAGAAATTATTCACAGATGATTGAAATTATTTTAAATATGTTTTTCTTTTAAGTCATGGTAAAAAAAAATTTTTTTACATCTGTTACATTTTAATTAATTTATGAAAACTCTAGAAATTCAATACTGAGCATTTTATTGATTATATTAGTTAAAAGCAGAAGTATTTGAAGAATTTAAATCCTGCTTTTTAAAAAAAAAAAAATCAAAATACTTGTTATGGAAAATCAGCTCTGAATTGTAACATACAAAACCCAATAAAACAAAGATATTATTTAATTTTAAAAGATTTTAGCTGCTTTTATGAATAAGGACAATATTGTCTGAAGGCAAAATTTTTTTCAACAAAATATGAATTTTTACAATTGTTTTCTTCATTTTACAATTTTAGATTAAAGTTGTTAAATATTTTAAAATGAATTCTCAAAACTGAGCCTTTTAGGCAATGGTGTTATTAAGTAGATCCATCTTTACAGATCATAAATTTTATAGCTTGTTACAATCTGCAAACCACTCGTATTTAAAATAGAAGTTTACATTTTTTTGTGTGCATAAATCCATTTTTATTTCAAATGTACAGATGGCAGTAGGAAGCATGAATACAATAAAATGTCATGTGGTTTAAGAGTTGTCTCCCCTGATGGTCTTCAATTTGGCACATGTTGAGAAACTCCTCTGATTTTTGTTTTGTACTGTTTTATAGTGAAAGTCATCAATTATTTTTTTAGCTTCAAGTAACTTAACTGAAAATGAAAAAGTAATCAACTGAAATAAATTGTTTATTTTCAAAACTGTCACATCACAATTAAGATTAAAAATATCAAAAACATAACACATTAAAAAATTTATAACATTTCAAATATAAGAAGAGTACTTACAATTATTAAGTACCTATCTTATGAAATTTATATGGTCTTATTTTTGTATTATCTCGGTTTATGTATGTGTGTGTTTACTGATATTAAAAATATAAGAAATTTGTTTATTTTCAGATTTATTGTGTCTCCTCTGAATTAATTTGAAACAATTTAAACTAAAGTATTTGGGCCCATCAAGTTGGTGGGTTTTCTTTTGAAATTAGATGTGGCCCTTTGAAGGGGCTACATTTAGATTTTCATATATCTGCTTTATATATATTTTATAATTACGAGGGGTTGGGCCAAGCATACATAATAAAGGGGCCAGAATTTCTATTAGCCCTGCAGCCTCTTAAGGCTTAAATCCAGCCCTGGATACTTGCAGCTATACCTGCTTGGCTAATTCAGGATATTATGATGAGAGTAACTGTTGAATATGTAAATTACCAATTTTTTACAAATACAAAATTGGAGAAATTCCATGGAATCAAGCTTATTTTCATGTATAAAACACATTTAATTTTAGAGCAAAGACAATGACCAAAAAGGATGAAAAATTGGGAATTTTTGTTTAATTTTGTGATTTGTAAGCAAATGAAAATAAACACATTAACTTAAAGGTGTTTATTGTGAAATAGTCGTCATTGCCTTTCAATACCTTTGAATGATTTCCAAACTTATGTAGATGTCTAGCGTCAGGAAAATTCAGAAAAAGTATGGAACAATTATAAAAGATTTCTTACCCTTTGTTGCAATCCACTGTTAAATATTACCTCTGTAGTAAACAAATAAATCCAATTTGACATGATTTTGTCCGTTTTTGAGTTTCATAATTTCTTTTGGTTTTTCTAACAAAAGTTACAGTTTTCCTTGTCTAAGGAACAACCTTTTATTAGCAAAAGAATTTATTTTTATAATTTATGATTCTCTTCAGTAGATTGTCTTTGAGTTAATGTTCAAATTTTGCCATTATTATTCCAATATTAACTAGAATTATTTGACTGATTTTCTTTTTGTTTGTAAATTGCCCATGACATTTTTATAATTATATTGGATAGGTTTCCAGTAGTTTTCCTTCTCCCTGCATAATAATTGGTTAGTGAATAATGAATGGGGGTTGCTAATTAAATGATAACACAAGACTTGAATCTTCATTAATTTATTTACATCAATATTTCATCACTTCCTCTCAGCCAGTCTGTGATATACACCTCATGTTTTCATGCATGCCAATCTGACGTTTTCTTTCTACAGTGTGTGAGAGACTGTCCAAATCCTCTCTGGGATTGTTGTTTGTATATACATCGCTCCAACATTATCACTCTTATGCCTGTATATACTGGATGCAGGTGTGGAGTCATATCTCTGATCAGCCAACCCCTGCATCTGGCTTCCATTGATGGACTGGTGAGAAATTTAAATGCAGCATCTATTGTGACATAACTCCATAGATTTGCATTGTACAATTTATTACAGTCTTTCTCTCTTCATTTCTTTGTGTTCAAAAGTCTGGTCACAAATCCCTTTAAAATAACAATTCATTTATTTTTCTTTCATCAATATATAGTATAATGTGGCATTTTTTATGATTTCAGGAGGATCTTTAAGGAAATACTTGAAAATGTGTTTTTTAAAAACCTATTTCATAATCCTATATAGTGCGTTTTTATACTCCAGTGTCCACTTAATATATATTTTCTTTTTCAGTTTGCCTCTTTGAGGGTAGCCGAAAGCATTGTGAATGTTCATGAGAAAAAAGAAGTTTGTGGATTAGCAGTAAACATTAAGTCCACACAGGAGAGACATAACAGTATATGCATAATAGATAAACCATTTCTTATAAAATCTGTACTGCTATATTTTCCATGAATTCAAATCTCAAAACAAACATGAAAACACACACTGCTGAGAAACGTTTCAACTGTGAAATCTGTGGATTTACGTCTTCCCGAAATTCCAATCTCAAATCACATATGTTAACACACACTGGAGAGAAACCATTTCAATGTGAAATTTGTGGTTTTAAGTGTTCACGAAATTCAAATCTCAAAAATCATAGGTTAACACATACTGGAGAGAAACTATTTCGCTGTGACATCTGTGGGAGCACCTTTTTCCAAAGTTCCTCTCTCAAAAAACACAAGTTAACACACTCTGAAGAGAAACCTTTCCACTGTGAAATCTGTGGATTTAAATCTTCCCAAAGTTCTTCTCACAAAAAGCATTTGTTAACACACACTGGAGAGAAACCTTTCCACTGTGAAATTTGTGGGTTTAAATCTTCCCAAAATTCAAATCTCAAAAAACACTTGTTGACACACACTGTAGAGAAACCTTTCCACTGTGAAATCTGTGGATTTAAATCTTCCCACACTTCATCTCTTAAAAGACACCTGTTAACACACACTGGAGAGAAACCATTCCACTGTGAAATCTGTGGATTTAAAACTTCACAAAATTCATATCTCAAAAAACACTTGTTAACACACACTGGAGATAAAGCTTTCCACTGTGGTATCTGTGGATTTAAATCTGCCCAAAGTTCTTCTCTCAAAAGACATCTGTTAACACACACAGGGGAGAAACGTTTTCACTGTGAAATCTGTGGATTTAAGTGTTCCCACAATTCCAATCTCAAATCACATATGTTGACACACACTGGAGAGAAACCATTCCAGTGTGAAATCTGTGCATTTAAGTGTTCCCATAATGCAAGTCTTAAAACGCACATGTTAACACACACTGGAGAGAAAGCTTTCCACTGTGAAATCTGTGGATTTAAGTGTTCCCGAAATTCTGCTCTCAAATCGCATATGTTAACACACACTGGAGAGAAACGTTTCCACTGTGAAATCTGTGGATTCAACTTTTTTCGAAATGCTGATCTCAAAAAACATATGTTAACACATAGTGGTGAGAAAGCATACCACTGTGACATCTGTGGATGCAACTTTTATCAAAGTTCCTCTCTCAAATCCCACATGTTGACACACACTGGCGAGAAACCATTCCACTGTGAAATTTGTGGATTTAAGTGTTCCCGAAGTTCAAATCTTAAATCACATATGTTAACACACACTGGAGAGAAACGTTTCCATTGTGAAATCTGCGGTTTCAACTTTTCTCGAAATACAGATCTAAAAAATCACTTATTAACACATACTGGGGAGAAACCATTTCACTGTGAAATCTGTGGATTTAAATCTTCCCATTGTTCATCTCTCAAAAGACACTTGTTAACACACAAGAGAGAAAACATTTCACTGTGAAATCTAGTATTGCTATATACAATTGTATAAACTTTTTGAAAAATTTTAATTAAAAATTTAAAATATGAGTACGAGTTTTTACAAATTTTGCTGAACAACCCTAATTTCCAAAGAAAAAACAATACTTTTAATTAATGATGTTTGAATTAATGCCAATGAATAAAAAGTTTTTGTTTAAATTGTTAAAAGTCACCACTTTGTCCATTCACTTCAAGCAGTGACAAATATTAATGTTGACTGCTTTAGACTGAACAGCTTCCATTTATAAGTATGATGTTGCATAATAAATATTGTTATTTTTCTAAACCAATTATTTTTCTGTATATATTTCCTTTCGATCTTCAAGATTTTTTTTAAGATGGTTCAATCATTACATTTAAAGTTCATTGTGGAAAAGATTCTTTTACATGAAATTTTGATTATAACAAATGTAAAAACAAATTCAAATATATTTTCTATTTTGGGGGCTCAAGTAATGAATGAAACAGCTAAGAAAATGTATTAAACTCAAAAATATAATTTAACTTGTTTTTTATTTATATTCTATACATTTAATGTAGGTACCTTCACAGATTTTCTAAAAGTGTGCATACCATGATAAAAAAATGCCCCAAACTTTATAAAAACGAAGTTTTATCATCAAAACTGTTATGTTGTTATTAAGGGGAATAGTCAAAGGATTCTCTGGTTATTAAAAATTGTTTTTATTCATTTTAGAACATTTGGGAATGTTTGCAAAAAATCGAATAATTGTCAGATTTTAATGAAACTTTCAAGACTGATTCACAAATGAATTAAATTATTTTAGAAATGTTTCCATTTTTTTTTTTTTTTTTTTTTTTTTTAGAAAATCTTGGTAAAAACATTTTCTTACATCTGTTACCACTTATACAATTTTATGAAATTCCAATAAATTAATTTTTGTAGCACTTAATGATTATGTTAGTTATATATAGAACTCCTTGGAGAATTTAAATCATCACTTTTTTTTTTTTTTTAAACAGGACCCTCAGTTACCAAAAACTGTAAAATAAGACTGCTATAAAACTAAGACATTTAATTAGTAAAAACTTTTAATTGATTTTATGAATACAATATATGATGGGCATATTGTTTTAATAAAAAAAATTTTCAATGAATAATGAATTTTTAAAAGATTTTTTTTTCATTTTTAAATTTCTGCTTTAATCTTTGCTAGTTAGGTGATATTGTTATTAAGTAAAAACTGTATATATATATATAATGATCTGCTATATTCAAAAAAGAATTTTTATTTTGTGTGTGTCTTTAAATGATCTGGTTTTTGTAAATGCTAATGTCTATACATGTCATTATCAGAAAATAAAAGTGATAACTATCGTAAATTTAAATCCAGAGTACCTAAACTTCAATTAGATTATGGAGAATATTTTCTTAGATATTTAAGATTACTGGGTAGTTCAAAATTATATTAAAAGGGCACTCACATTATATTCCTCAAGAAATTTTTACACATATCTCCACTCTAGAAAATATGGGATAAAATCCCGTCTGACAGTCAAGCTCTGAACATCTTAAATAAACTGTGTTATTTTAATGTTATGTAATATTTGATTCAAATCAGATTAATTAAAATTTAAATTAGCTAACATTTCTCAAATAAAGTTTCAGAAAAGTATATTTTTGCAAGATTTTTTTTTTTTTGATAAAGAGAATTACATTTTGATGACATATCTAAAAATGACACTAAATTCAGCTAATTTAGCAATTTCAAATTGAAAATTCCGTCCAGGTCAAATCATCTTATTTAACCGTTAAACAAAAACAAAAAATATCACCTTTTAGATATATCCAAGTACGTTAAAACGGTATATAATTTAGCTTTGTAGGTGAACTGAGATATTGATATTTAAAATTTGTGAGCATTTTCCAAAATTTACCTTTTTGACAAGGGTAAAGGGCCATATCCCTGGAATCCTTTGACCTAGAGTTGTAAAATAGCTACCATCCAATTCATATCATGAAGCTCTACTATAAGTTCAACAGATTTGATAAAAAATGTGTCCGTGATGGTTAAACCCTTGTTGATTTGACACAGAATTACTCATGTGGCCAATCCAGTGGTCCCTTTAGCAGCATTACTGTAACCAATATGTAACAAGTCCTCTGGTTGGTCAGTAAGCAAACCAATGACTGTCCGGTCTGATTTCCACCTTGTGGATCAATTTAGTAATTCTCCCTTTTCTGACAATTGACGCTCGAGCAGTTATAATGTACCAAGTTAGCTTCTGACAGACAAACAAGAGAAAACATCAAGGAACATGTACATAACAGTTGAATAAATATCTCTAATTATTAGACATATATATATATATATATATATATATATATATATATATATATTTGTTATTTAATGTTATTTTCATTTTCTTTTACTTTTTATTGTGACCCTTTACTAGTATTGGACCCACATTTTGTACAATAGTAAATACATTTTCGTTATAGTTTTTTAAGCAAACAGCAAGCATTTTTACTAAATTCTGTTATTTCTTAAATTTACTAATTTTCATTGAAACAAATCTCTTGGACAAATACTGGATTTTTAAGGCTTTTAATTTTGTTCTTTTTACTTAACATTTAACAGAAATTGATGTAATAGAATAACATGTCACCCCCATGAGTGACTACACCATAGGTAGTAACTACCTATAAGTATCCGTAAGTCAAGAGACTAGCTGGGATCTGTTATTCAGCTCTTAGCTGTTGTCAAACTCTGTGCCTTCGAGCAGAGAGGAAAACGGATGAGGCTATGAGTCTCGTTCGAGAAGGTAGACAGACTTGAACCCGTTTATGTGGGGTTATGGGGAATTTTTGGTCAAGCCTATGGGCTTGGATTGCCCCACATTAAATTCAGCCTTGTGCCACATCTGACCTCGTTAGAAGGCTGGTAAATATTGACTTGCTGGGATCTGTTACTCAGCTCTTAGCTGTTGTCCAACCCAGACAAGGCCATTCCGAAGGGAAGAATCTCATCCTGGGAGGTAAACAGGCCTTAATCCATTTGTCCGAGGTTTACGGGGAATTTTTGGCTGAGCCTATGGGGTTAGATTGCGCCAAATTCTGCCTTGTGCCACATCCTACCCCGTCGTGAGGTTGGTAAATATTACTAGCTAGGATCTATTGAGTATGATTCAGACTTACGTGAAAACTACCGAGCTTCCAATAGGAGCACTCACTACTGGATATTTGCAACGACCTTGTGCATAACTGTTACCTTTATTCTTATTGTACAATAAACCTTTACTTATTTTATCCACAAGTATAAATTCCTATTAGCATGGAATATAACAAAAACATATTTAGATTATGATACAATGTTATGATACATTGTCTGTATGCAAACTATTTTTGAGCAAGGAGCAAATTCTTCTTTTACACCATTTATTGTAATTCTTTGTTGTGTTTGCTCTTTGTGTTAAGAAAGTACAAGCATTGTTTTCAAATCCTTTTTTAATTGCTGTTGATTTGAAAATAGGAAGTTTTATGGATCATGAAATATTTTTGAGGTTGAGAAAGAAATATCAAGTCCAGCAACAACAAAATCCTGCTTGTTTTCACATGAAAAAGTTTTCATCATGTAAAATAAAAAAGGTTAATTAGACAAACTGTCACAGACTTCTTAAAAGCCCTGAAAAATGCATTTTAAATAATTTAAATATTGTCTTTGAACATAAATTCTAGTTTTATTTAAAACAAAGCTTAGAGAAATGTGAATTAAAAGAAATAAATAAAATTTTTAAAGTTTAATTAAAATTTTTTTGAATATTTATTTCATTTCTTGCTTATGAGGGTGTGAAGTAAATGAATGTCAAGAGATAAGTGTAGCAGGATTAGGTAGTAATAATACCATACGAAAATATACTTTCCTCTTTACTAAGTGAGTGACAAAGAAACCTCTTTCTCCCTCTTTTCTATATATTTCCTTTCCTTTCCTTCTATTGTTCCTATGCTCTAGCAAGAGGAAAGAATAAAGTAAATTTTGCAGAAGAGGCCATGAGATACAACAGTGTCCAGCAAAGTGTAAAACATTAATGAAAGGTAAGAAATTTTGCCATTTTGCATGCACGTCTCATGAGTGAAAATGGCAGAAACAGAGAGAGATGAGCACCAAGGTACACTATTTAATTTATTCAAACTATTGTCCTCATCTTTGTTGCCATATTTATCACAACGTTTCGGCCGATGTACGCTCCGGCTTCTTCAAAGATAAGAACAATAGTCCGAATAATGTAAATAGTGTACATAATATATCATCTTAGAAATATGGACAGCTACTGAGTACCAAGTTGTATACTACATTGCCTAGACACCAGAGCATACCCTGATGAAAAAAGGCCCCAAACTTGATTAAACAATTTTTATTGTCTTTATGTTTATGTTATTATTAAGATGAAAGATCAAAGTATTTTTTGAATATTTTTTTTAATTTTTTAATCCTTTGTAGCATGTCCAAAATTTTAGTCAAAAATCTTGTTCTTTTTGAATCCTCAAAATTTACATAGAATCAATCATGTCAGCCATTTTTGACAGTTTTTAAACAAAACTGTGATTCTCCGTTTAAAAATCTTGTAAAATTCAATTATACTTTTTTCAAAAGTTATTTTAGGAAAATTAGAAAATTCAGAAATTCAAACCTTTACTTATTTTATCCACAAGTATAAATTCCTATTAGCATGGAATATAACAAAAACATATTTAGATTATGATACAATGTTATGATACATTGTATCCAAACTTTGAGCAAGGAGCAAATTCTTCTTTTACACCAGTTATTGTAATTCTTTGTTGTGTTTGCTCTTTGTGTTGAAACAAACGTTACTTAATTTTTTAGTAGAAAAAATTTAGTTGTAAATAAAAGAAGCATGTCTAACCATGGTGATTGGTTTTGGATGTGTGAATTGACGTTTACATCAATGTATCGATAACTAATGTCAGGGCAATTTATCAGACAGAAGGGCAGAAGTGACAGTATTATCAAATTTTTAAGTGAACCAGCTTATTTAACTATAAAGTATTTCTTAGAAATTAAATACTTTCAAAAGTCTAATATTTTATTAATTTTTTAAGGTACTTTTTTAACAAAGATATGTCCAAATCCTGCACTGGTTTTGTCCCTAAAATTTAATCTAAGAAAGAAAAAGAAATTAATAATTGCAGTATGTCTCACACTGAAAAAGAAAAAATGATTATATTTTTAAAAAAAAAAAAAAAAAAAAAAATGGAAAGAAAATATTTGGTGAAATATGTTAAAAAAAACAAAAAAAAAGACAAAAGGAAAATTTTGAAAATGCGATGATGATGGTCGGTCAGTCAGAGGATTTGATATGTGCTAGCCAAGAAGAAAATCAATGCAATTTATGAGGCCGGATCCTCACTTACAGGAGAAACAACTCTAGCATGGGTGACATTATTTCAGAATTGTGCTTCCATAGTTTTGTCAGAAATGATTTTAATACAATTTTTGACATATTAAAATATTTTGAAAATAGAAACAGTTTGCAGATTGTAATAAACTTTCAAATTTATGATCTGTAAAAAAAAATAATTTTAATAAGAGCATTTCCAGAGATGCTCATATTCAAACTTTAATTTTTAAATATTTAACAACTTTATCACATTTTGATAAATAAATAACAAAGTAATTTTGATAAAATCTACTGTTTTTGGAGTTATTGATAATAAAAGTTCAGACTTATTCGCATTACTGCACGACAGCCATTACTGGCATTGTTTGTATACACTACTGATTTGTGCGGAAGATTACCTTGTTAACAGCCTTTTTACTGCTCTTACTTGTCTCTATTACTGCACAACTAGAGACTCATTGTGTGTGCAATAATCAAGATAAGTAAATGTTTATTCTGCAGTAAATATATGCAAACAGTGCCAGCAGTAGCTGCTGTGACGTGAATCAGTCCTAACTTTTTAAACTTTTATTGTCAATAACTCCAAAACGGTAGATTTTATCAAATTTTTTTTTTTTTTTTTTTTTTTTTTTGTTAATTTCGAATTAAACATGTATATTTACACCTAAGTATAACTATTCGGGAAATTTTTATTACATACTTAGCGCGGGGCTTAAAAAGCAAATTACCCACCATATTTTTATGGGAAATACGAGCGGTTTTTGTTTTTTTTTATATTTTTTGCGGTAAAAAATTCAATTAATTTTTAAATTCTTGCAAATATCAGATAATTGTCAGATTTTAATGAAATTTGCAGAACTTATTGACAAATGAACCTTTCGTTTTTTATAAAATCACAGTAAAAATATTTTTTTTACATATGTTACCCCCCTCCACACACACACACCATCTTCACACTTGTTTATATATGGAATTTCGAGAAATTCATTTTTGTAGTGCTTTAATGTTTATATTGCTTTTACGCATAAGTCCTTAGAGAATTTAAAATATCAAATCTGTTTTTTTGTCAAACAGGACTCCCAGTTAAAAAAAAAATATCTGCTCTGAATCATAAAATAAAAAAACGCAATAAAACTATAACATTATTGTCATTACATTTTAATTAGAAAAGCTTTTAATTTCTTTTATGAATAAAAAAGTATGGACACTAATATTGTCTTAAGAAAAACATTCCATTAAATGAAATTTTACTGCAATTCAGTTTTCATTTATAAAGTTTTCACTTTTTACCTCTTTTAAAATTATGTATCATTTTTTAGCGATTAGGTGATATTGTTATTATAATATTAAATAAAAAAACTATATAATATATTCACTAGTCATAAATGGAAATTTTTTAAATAATTTTGTGTGTGTGTGTGTGTCACTGTAAAATAAATGTTCCGATTTTATGAATATAGTCGTCACACAACACAATCAGAAAATAAGACTAAGAGCGTTAATTATGATAAATTTAAAATTTATTCGCAACTTTCTAACTGACATTTAATATTTCTTCAACAAGCGTCTTCGTAAGTAAAAACCAAAGTATCTAAAATTCAATAAATATTTATTTATTTACTTCGAAAATTTTCACAAATTTTTAAGATTACTAGGTAGTAAAAAATTATATGAAAAAGGGGCGTTCACGCATTGATCAAGTAATTTTTTTTACAGTTACGTACTCTTTATAGAAATGCCAATATTGATAAAAATCTGTCAATTCCTAAAATCACCCATCACCGTGTTAAAAAAATGATTTTCTACAATAATTTAAACTAAAATAAATAATTATTATTGTCTTATTCAGATTAATTAAATTTTAAATCACTTAATCATCCTCAAATAAAGTTTCAGAAAAGTACATTTTATTTTTTTAAAGAGAATTTATGTAATTTTGGTAAATTTTTCAAGTAAAAGAAAAAAAAATTTCAATTTAAAAGAAAAATTAAATCAGTTTGAAAAGTTATTTTTTTGCTTATTGAAAATAAAAAGTGTACTGTAATTCTATTAGTTGGGAATTGAAAGTACAATAATACCTTCAAAAGTTTTTTCATTTTTAAAATTTAGGTATAGCTTCTTTTTTTTCTTCTTTTTTTTAGGTACCTAACCTATGTTTCGCAATTTGTTATGTAGACAATGCCATGGAATGAAGCAACAAAAGGAGACAAGCATGAACATGGACATAGTATTTCAAGTTGACCGTCCTTTATTTACTGCTGTACAGAAAAAAATGCCCCTTTATAGCCAGAGGAAGGTAATTTGACCCCTTCTTGCCCCTTAAACAAACGAAAGGAGCGTTGCTCCAACTTCCTTAATTGCTGATATATAAAATTCCTTCACCCTTACATTTAAAGGCACAAATTATAACCATTTAATAATTGTTAAACTTTATTTAAAAACAGTAAAAATATATTTTTTTAAAGTAAACCATCGATTGAACAGCGACACAAATTCGTGTCAATAACAATTAGATTCAGCTCCAGATTGAATTACGTCCGTTTGTAATAATTGTGGCCCAAAATAAAAATCAGTATTTTATTTTTTTTAAAGCTGTTATTTTTTTTTTTTTTTTTTTTCATCATCATCAAGATATTTTTTTACATCAAAAACTTTAAACGCCCTTGAGTGAACTGCCTACGAATACCGATGTGATTTAAACGGAACGAATTGTTCTTTTACACCGGTTGCTGGCGTCCTTCAGTTCCTGATTGCGTTAAATCACTGCTTGTTCTATTTTCACATCATTTAATCTTTTTTTTAATTGTAATTTATTTGAAAGTAATTAGTTTTATTGACTTAAATTTACGAAATATTCTCGTGGTTGAGAAGCAAATAGCAAGTCCAGCAACTTAATCTTTTTTTTTTTTTTTTTTTTGTATGAAAAAGTCCAGATTCAACCTGAGAAAAGGTAAGTTAAAGTTTGTCTCTGGAAATTAAATATATTCCATGAAGTTGAAGTGGCAGTCGATTTTTTTTTTTTTTTTTTTCGTTTATGGTTAAATATTAAATATTATGACTTGACTACCGTTTCGGCAGCGACTTGAACTGTTGTTATGACTTTTAAAAATACTCTGGCGTAATGATGAAAAAGCCTCAAAAAATAATTCAAATTTGATAAAAAATACTAAGTTTTATTGTCAAAAAGAAAAAAAACTAAGAGGAAAGACTACTAATTTTGGCACGTTTGAAATTTTGGTTAAAATTAAAAATCTTTTTTTTTCTTTGGCATCAGCGGGTGGGCTAAAAAAGATAAGGGATTTTACTTTTAGCGTCTTTTTTGCGGTAAAAATACAATTTAGTTTTAGAAATTTAAATAATTGTCGAATTTTAATGAAATTTTCAGGACTTATTCACAAATAATAAACGAAGTTATTTTACTAACTTATATCATCTAAACTTTAGCTGTCATCACTCGTCAATCAACACATAGATCAAATATTGGTTAAAACTTAAAAATAACAGTACCAATCGTTAATAATTGGTTGTATATTATTAGGTTAGTGCAAAAATAATACTTTTTTATGCTATAAGTAATATTTCTTTTAAATCAGATTAATTTAACATTAAATTTTCTAATTTTACTAAAATAAAGTGTCAGAAATTTTTAAAAATATTTTTAAAATCGATAAATTTGTGTTTGTTTACAAATTTCTTAAAATTAAGAAAATGGCCGTTTTTAAGAAAATTTAAAAATTTGAAATTAAATTTGACATTCCAATGTATAGTTTCTATCTGAAATACACCAGAATTGTTTACATTACTTAATCAATGAAAATAATAATATAAAAAGTTAAAAACTTTCAATTTAAAGCTAAAATGAAATCTTCAAGCACGTTTTTTTCATTTTAAAAAATTCATAAACTTAGGTATCGAAAATTTATGCCGAAAAAGTGGAGGTACCTTTAGTTTTCACTTGTTGAAGCCCGTTAATTGATGTAAACTCTCAAATATATATTTATGCAAAATACCACAAAATATGAAATAATAAGCAACATAAAAACCGTTTTTACAACAACAATATTCATATGTCAATGATATACAAGTGTAGGAGTTACTTCCCTTTGACTGGAATTTCGTAGAGTCCTTTACGAAGGAAATATTTTTATCTGAGCTCATAGAAAAGAATTTTGTCTGTGAATAAAAAGATTAGCTTTAATAAGAAATGTTCTTTGTCAAATAGTTGCAAAGTGGAACATTTGTGTGAAAGAAATCCTGGAAAGCTGAAAATATGTTTGGTACAAACTTGTAGCCTCAGAAGGTTTTTGAAGTAATATTTCTCGCTGGTGAATATTGACACAATAATAACAAATACGAAAACACACACACAAAACGAAAGTCATCCCGCAGCAACCAGAGAACTGACATCACTGACCACCTAACGAGGGAGGGGATGGGGAATTAAACAAAAGAAAAATAGGGACAGAAATAAAAGGGTCCAATGAGTACCCTAGCTAAGTTAACCAGAAAACGGGAAACTAAAGATTCAAACTAAAAAACCTAAACTAGCCTAATATCGCGGAGGGTTGCCAAGAGAGGCCAAAATAGGAAGAATGAACTTATGTCAAAGTATTTATAATAAATGTAGTCACATGATAGACTCCAGAGAGCATTTGTGATTTTTGGCAGCAAAATGGTTTTGAACAATGCATAGGCATTGTTGCCAACTTAAACAGATCAACTGTATAGATGTAGGCAAGAGCAAGATTTTAATATTCACTGACCAATGAGAAGAAAGAAAATCTTTTTTTTTTCTATAAGAAAAACTATAATATTTTGTGATTGAACCATTATTTTATACAAAGATAATAATTGTTTCACATTTCATATTAATGGCCATACATTTACAGAGAATTCAAATACTATATAGATTCTCCAAATACTTTAGCTTCTTTCAGAGATAATTGTTGCTAATATTTCATATATGTAAGTGTATCAGTTGTGTGCCATGCGTGATACATGCTTAGGCGATCATGTATCTTTCGATACAAGACTAACGAAGCAGATTTTTTCCTGTAGTAAGTTGCCATTTCTTTCTGTGGTAGACCAGTTGCCATCCATGGCTATAGAACCCAGTCTGTCCTGCTATTTATCCATAGCTGGGGGAGAAGAAGAGGATTCATACCTTTCCCAAGGGTAAGTGAATGTAATGGATTCGACTGGATTTCACAATCATCTCTCTGATTCCTCAATCCAAGCCACTATCCATTACTCCACTGTATCTCCATTTAAGTGTATACTATTAGGTTGGTGCAAAAATAATGTCGTTTTCTCACATAGTAACATATGTGAGAAAACGACATTATTTTTGCACCAACCTAATGCATTGTAAATTTTATTGATCCTATATGGATACCTATATGAAAATCACTGTGAACATATAGGCATACCTAAAAAGGAAGCATGAACATATATTTACTTCTAGCGCAAAATGATGGTAATTCTTCAAGTGGACGCTACTGGTTTGTTCAATGATATGGTAATTTATACTTGCTTGGCTAACAAAGGATATTATAATGAGGCTAGCTGGTGAATACCAGTCATGTATGTGAATAGCTAGCCACTCATATTCAAGGATACCGGTCTACAAGGCGGCTAGCTAATCCCAATTGCAGATGCTTGCTCAGGTTCACTTGTGTTTATTCAACACCCACAGAGCCCACCTGTGGTCCATACTGCAACTCTACTGAGCAGATCTTAGTTACAGTTTCTGGGAAAGAGCGTGTTATCTAGCATGATCAACAATTTGAATAAGGCCAGCACACTCAAGCTCTTGGCTACAATATATTGTGACTTCATGCTAGCACAGCTACTGACAGCACCCGAGGGTTCCGCTTACCCAATTTCACTCTCAAGGCTTAGGTCAACCTGTGGTATGTTTTTCAGGCACTTTCCAAATGTGCTGAATGCTGAGATAAACCACTCCAGTCTGATAACATCAGGAAGCCTCCTTCTTGACAATTCAACCATGATGAGATTCAAACCTGTGTTTCATGGTCAGAATGCAAACATTCTAACCACTCAGCCACTCATGTACTCACCAACCAAAAATCACCAAGACTTGATAAGCCAGAAAAAATGAATGTATCATTCAAAACAAGATCACCGAGACCAAAGGTTTGATAAATGAACAATTCCCACTACTTGAGGAAGAAAACAAAACATAAGAACATGAAAATTCATATTCCAAGATAAAATAATGTAGGGTGTCACCATTATCATCTACTCTATACAGGGATATTCTAAACAAAACGTTGTAACATAGAAAGAGTTACTAATTAAGGAGTAACCAAAATGGAAGTTGGAAATAAAATGATAATATAACATCAACAAAATACAATACTTGCCAGTGGCATGAAGTAGGTAAACCACTGCTAGTGGTGGACTACTTAGCATATTACCTCCTCCCCCATTACAATAGTGTCTAACATTTATGAGGATTGGGACATACCCATTAGTGTTCATAGGTACAGCAGTATATAACATAAATATATTGCATTTTTAAGATAACTCGATAAATTAACTTTTATATTCATAGGTGGGAAGCCAGCCAAGAAAAGATTTGACAAAATAACAACAATCACTTTTGAAGCTATAAATTGGTCCCATTTTAATTAATCTGTTACAAAGTAGAGTTTGTGAACCTCCACTTACAGAAGGGTTTTCAGAAAATGAACTTCTGGAGTCATTAAGGAATAATACAAAGCTGGAGTTGCCAGATGTATCCTCACACTCTCAAAGTGTTGAACGAGCAGTCAAGATAACCACAGAAGCTTCCGAATCAGTCTATGGCTTTAAAGCAAGGTACAAGCACATAAAATGTGTGTGTGTGTGTTGTAGACTAGAAAAGGTTACTGAATGAGGAATATACAAAACAGAAGTTGTAAATAAAATATAACATCAACAAAATACAATATTTGCCAGTGGTGTGAAGCAGGTAAACCACTGCTAGTGGTGGACTACTTAGCATATTACCCCCTCCCAATGGTGTCCAACAGGAGAGGATTGGGACACACCCATTAGTGTTCATAGGTATGGTATATAACAAATATATTGCATTTTTAAGATAACTCAATAAATTAACTTTTATATTCTTTCAGGGGTGCTTGACAATACTAGGTCCCAAGTCTCCCCTACCTGAGTGTGTTTGTGTATATATATATATATATATATATATATTTAAAGAAAAACAGACCACTTTAAGGCTTCATTTGTTATAATTTATTTCACCAGAGAATTTTATTTTTCTCTGGATCTTCAGACTTCCCTTTCAAAGGTGAAACAAAAACTGAATTTAAAATGACGGACAGTATTAAACTTATATAAGTTGACATAGAATGTGGTGAGGAATAGTGTGAGAGACATGGTTGAGTTTAGAAAGGGAATGGAGAGTTTTAAAATTTATTTTTATTACAATACTTAATATTGAGGAAGGAGGGGTAAGGATCAGACATTGACCTATTTAATCGGTCACTTCAACGGAAATGATATGGGAAAAGGAAAAAAGTGGGGGAGAATAAATGGATAAGATATAAGAGATGTATCTAGGGTTTTTGGAGGAAGGAGAGGGATGGTATAGCTTTAACAATTTAGATAAACACAGATTGTGATTTTATATATATATGTGTGTGTGTGTATGTGATTTGAGATATATATCTCAAATCACACATGATAACACATACTGGAAAGAAGCCTTTCCACTGAGATCTGTGGCTGTAAGTCTGGCCGTTTTTCCTCTTTGAAAACTCACATGTTAATACATAGTGGAGAGGAACGTTTCCGCTGTGAAATTTGTGGTCTTTAAGTTTTCTCGAAATTCACATTTGAAAGACCACATGTTAACTCACAATGGATAGAGACCATTCCACAGTCAAACCTGTGGTGTAAGCTTTTCTAGATATGCAAATCAGCCTTTCTAACTTCATTTCCTTGTATTCAAAATCTAGTTGATCTGCGACCCCTTTAAAATAACCAATTATATATTTTTGTTTTAACCAATATATAATGGATTTTTCCAGATTTTACAAGAAGCTTTATGAAAATACTTGAAAATGCCTTTGTTTATAAACCTATTTCATAATCCTAAATAATTTCTTTTTTCCATCAGTGCTCATTTAATTTATTTTTTTCTTTTGGCAGTTTGCGTCTTTGAAAGAACCATTCTGAATATTCCTGAGAGAAAAAAAGAATTTATTCACTGTGAAAATCTTGAACAAAGCAGATCACACTAAGCCCTGGCTGGAGAGACATATCAGAACACAGAGGAGACAAACCATTTGCTGTCAAATCTGTGAAGCTACATTTATCATGAATTCAAATCTCAAAACACTGAGAAATTTGTGAAGTTAGGTTTTCCAAAATGTCACATCAAAAAAATCACATATTAACTCACACTGATGAGAAAACATTCCCCTGTGAAATCTGTGGAGTAAGATTTTCTTTAAAATCATCAGTTAAAAAACACATGTTAAAACACACCAGAGAGAAACCTTTCCACTGTGATATCTGTGGATTGAAATTTTCGCTAAATTGTAAACTTAAAAAACATATGGCCAAACATACTGGAGAGAAACCATTCCACTGTGAAATCTGTGGTGAAAGTTTTTCCTTAAAACCTTCACTTAAAAAACACATGTTAACACATACAGGGGAGAAACCTTTCCACTGTGAAATCTGTGGATTAAACTTTTCTCAAAAGGAATATCTCAAACAACACATGTATATACATACTGGAGAGAAACGTTTCAAATGTGAAATCTGTGAAAATAAGTATTCCCGGAATTCAGCTCTCAAGTATCACATGTTAACACATAGTGGAGAGAAAGCTTTCCACTGTGAAATTTGTGGATCTAAGTTTCACCAAAATTCATCTCTCAAAATTCATATGTTAACACACTCTGGAGAGAAACCATTCCACTGTGAAATCTGTGGATATAAGTTTTCCCAAAATTCACATCTCAAAAGGCACATGCACACACATACTGGAGAGAAACCTTTCCACTGTGAAATATGTGGATTAAAGTTTTCACAAAAATCATCTCTTAAAGCACACATGTTTGCCCACACAGGAGAGAAACCTTTCCAGTGTGATATTTGTGGATTTAAGTCTTCCCGGAATTCAAATCTCAAAACACACATGTTAACGCACACTGGAGAGAAGCCTTACTACTGTGAAATCTGTGGATTTAAGTGTTCCAAAAATTGGGCTCTCAAAAAACACATGTTAACACACACTGGAGAGAAACCATTCCACTGCGATATTTGTGAAGTAAAATTTTCCTTTCAATCATCTCTCAAGGCACACATGTTAACACACACCGGAGAGAAACAATTCCACTGTGAAATCTGTGAATTTACGTCTGCCCACCACTCATCTCTCAAAAAACACATGTTAAGACATACTGGAGAGAAACCATTTCCCTGCACCATCTGTGGATTTAAATTTTCTCAAAAATCATCTCTGAAAACACACATGTTAACCCACACTGGAGAGAAACCATTCCATTGCAAAATCTGTGGATTTAAGTTTTCCCAAAATTCATCTCTCAAATCACACATGATAACACATACTGGAGAGAAACCTTTCCACTGTGAGATCTGTGGCTTTAAGTCTGGCCATCTTTCCTCTCTGAAAACACACATGTTAACACATAGTGGAGAAGAACGTTTCCATTGTGAAATTTGTGGTTTTAAGTTTTCTCGAAATTCTCATTTAAAACACCACATGTTAACACACAATGGTTAGAGACCATTCCACAGTCAAATCTGTGGTGTAAGCTTTTCTAGATATGCAAATCTCAAAGGACACATTTTGACACACCCTCACAAAAGATATGGGGTAAAAATTTCTGGTAGTTTGACAAACAAAAGGGGACATGCTTTTTTGTTTTTCACCACAGCATTAGTATGAAGGAAACAGCCTCAACTTCAATTTGAACTCTGATCTCTGAATATTATAACATCATGCTTTTCTATAGTCAATAGACACACATATTAACATGTTGCACAGAATTTTTATGAAAGTAATACTTTTGGTTATTTTTACTAAAGTAAAAGGGAGATATTTTAGAACTGTTGCCTATTTCATCTTCCATAGAAAAAAAATAACTAACTGTTGTGAAAATAATAAAATTCTCTCAAAAATATTTCTGTAGCAAATATGGCATGAAACTACATTTTTCAATTCTTCATTATTTAACAGAAAACACCTCTTTTGTCACCAGCAAATAGAATAATTTCAAAATCACAGTAGATAATTACAAATCCATTATTCAAAAATAATTATTCCTTGCAGATTTTTCTCCTCTCAAAACTGAAAGAAAATACATTTTTATTAAAGTATTCAAGCACCAAGTTTCAACAAAATTAATTTTTGATTTTTATTGAATTATTTTTTAATGTTTCCGGACAGATCTTCTGATTTGAAATTGCAAACGTTTTTCATGGAACTATATTTCCAGTGATTTTCTTTTATAAAATTGTGAAAAAATATTTGTTGTCAATTCACAAAATGAAATATATTCATGACGTATTGAGATGAAGGGAATAACTGACCCCACAAAATATATTTCTTTAAATTTTCTAATAAGCTATTCAATATGCAACACATTCATTAATGAATAAATACTGATAATTTTATTTAATCCCAATAATTCTCTTATTTTTCTTAAATTCAAAAATGGGGTTATGTTTTATGTTTTCCCTTTAACGCCCTGTTATTTGGGATTCTATTTTTGTTAAACTTTTTCAAATTACCCTTGTTACTTTATACTACAAGAAATCTTTATATAAAATTCATGGATCAATTTCTTAGTGCTGTTACAAAACTGAGTAGGAAAGACACCATAGTTTTGGTGATTTCTTTTATTTTCCTCAAGTACTTTCAATCTCATCCAAGATCAGCTTCAGGGGTGAATTGCTGAGACAGAAATTAATGTAATTGATAGTTGTGCATTTTGTTTGCAAATTCACATGAACAATGCTCTGTTATAGTCAATTTACATTAAGAATATGTAAAGGAGGTAACTTAGTTTAAATATTTTATTATTAATGTCCAGCAAAATTTAACAAAAACTTTACTACAGTTTGAAATGCACAGCAGTGCAATAATCCAGACTGTTATTTTAAAAAATAATTTATCTTTATCTGTATATAACCAATAGTTATAATAGATATTTTTTATTCTGTATGATTTCATGAGACAGTAAAATGAATAACATGAACAGCAACAAGATGAATTTCAAAATTGCACTGTAAAATTTTTTTGAGTTCTTTAAAAACAAATATTAAGTATATATTTTCTTTCTATCTACTCTGCAAAAAAAAATGTGTTTTATTAAATTATACAAGTGCCAGAAAAATTTGTTTGTGATACATTTGGAGAAGATTTGGGACATTTTTTTGTATGTTCACACTGGATATTGGATAAATAATTTACCAAAATAATATCTTCAGGGATATTTCTTCATACAACTGAAAGAAAATTGACAAACACACCAAAAAATATTTTCACAAAAGTTTTTACTAAAATAAACTATTCAGTAAACATTTCATTTCTTACTCAGTAAGGACTGAAAATATTGTTTTAATAGGATAATTCCCTGATTTTTGGCCAATATTTTAAAATGAGGGTAGCATATTTTTTTTTTTTTTTTTGCCTTCATTTTGGAAAATCATATCCATTTTGATGTTACCTAGTTATTAGATTGGTGCAAAAATAATGTCGTTTTTTGGCGTTCAACTTCAAAAGAAAAACATTATTTTTGCACCAACCTAATATAAGAACAAGTTCTCAGAGAATTTAAATCATTGAATTTTGGTGAGCAAACAGTACCTACCCTCAGAGAAAATCTGCTGTGAATTGTAAAAAAAAAAATGCAATGAAACTATGACATTATTTAATTAGAAAAGCTTTTAATTGCTTTTATAAAGAAAATATGTTGTGGACTCTAATTGTCATGTGAAAAAAAATTTCAGTAAATAAATTTTTTTGCAAATTTTTACAAAAGAACTTTTCATTTTTTGCAAATTTTAATTAGCATAATTTATAAACATTTAAATACCTTAAATTTTTTTATTAATTCGTAGCAATCAAGTGATATTGTTATTAAATGAAAACTATTTACTAATCATAAAGGGAAAAGCTCACTACAGTTCAATGAACCTCAGTATTTTAAAATGAATTTTTAATTATTTTGTATTTGTATAAACCTGGCTATTTTTTTCAAATATGGATGTCCATGCATGACATTATTTGAAAATAAGTCATACCTATATTAATTTTTAAATTTATTAGTAGTTTTCTAACATTTTCCCAACAAGCATCTTTGTAAATAGGTATTTAATGTCAAAGTATTTAAATTAAAGATATTATGTTGGTGCAAAAATAATGACGTAATAATGTCGTTTTTTGACGTTAAAAATACGTCAAAAAACGACATTATTACGTCATTATTTTTGCTCCAACCTAATAGCTTAAATTTGTTAAGCTTAACATGGTAGTTAAAATATTATTTTAAAAAGGCATACTCTTTGTATTCATCATGTAATTTTATTTCTATTATTTGCCCCTTTATTTAAATTTCGCAAACAAGGCCATGTCTAAACAACAAGGGTCTGACCATCACTAACATGGATTTTTTTTCAAGTTTTTTACACTTATAAAGCTTCAGGATACAAATAGAATGATGCATATTTCATATCCTTTTATATAAAAAAAAATTAAGTTATTGAATTATTATATATCATATTATTACTCTTCTAAAAGGGTAAAGTAGTCAAAGGCAGTAATTTAGAATTATTTTCATTTTTTTTTTTTTTTTTTTTCCGGACAGAAAACGCATTTTTATCTCTGATAAGAATCAAGGCTTTGGGAGCCGGTTTTGCAGGTAATGAAAACAGGTTGGAGTGAACAAGCTGTAAGGTTTCCCCCAGATTTTATGGCACCATGGAAAGAATAATGCCAATGGTGGTGGAATTCCGTTTTTTTTTTTTTTAATATTTTTCCGGCTCTCTTGTTAGTCAGAAAATATATTCTTATCTCTGATAAGAATCAAGGCTTTGGGAGCTGGTTTTGAAAGCAAAAAGAGGGGTTGGAGTGAGTATAGAAAAAATAGCTAGAATGTGAACTTGTACAATATTGGTCTCAAATTAAATTCCAACAACACGTGTAGGACAAATATTGCATTTCTAGGAGATTTTTAAGTTCGTTGTTTACATTTTTCGTCTGTAATCCGGCCTGACTGAAATTTTTCGTCTGTAATCTGGCCGACCTGAAATTTTTAGGCATTTTAAGACTAAAAATTTTGTTTACCAACAGAAATTCGTTTTTTGTTTTAGCATTAATTCAAATAAAACAAAATTTAATTTCAAAGAAGACATTTTCATTATTTTTAAAATGTGTCTTTTCGGTTCTTTTTAGTTTTACTTAAGTTACTTATAGCATAACAAATTTTGACTTATTTTTTGCAGTGAAGTGACAGCGACATTAATTTGGAAATTCTTGCAAAAATCAAATAATTGTCGGATTTTTATGAAATTTCCAGGACTTATAAATGATTGAAATTATTTTTGAATTTTTTTTATTACAGTCTTGGTAATTTTTTTTTTTTTTAATTTTACATGTGTTTCACCCCCTTACTTAATTTTATGAAAACTTGAGAAATTCAATGCTGATCATTTTTAGTGACTATAAAAGCAGAATTCTTTGAAGATTAAATCACCGATTTTTTTATTTTTTATTTATTTATTTTTTTTTTTTTTTTTGCAAAATGGGACCCCGCCTTACCAAAAATCTTTTCTGAATCGAAAAATAAACAACGCAATTAAAAATTAAATCATTGCTTGAATAATACAAGACGATATTGCCTGAAAAAAAAACTTTTTTCGAAGAAAAATAATTTTTTACAGCGTTTGTTTTCACTTTTTAGTACAATTTTATTGAATAATTTATAAAGTTTTGTTTTTAATCTTTTAGAATTTAGTTTCAATTTAGTAACTCTTGTCTTAGGAAATATTGTTATTAAATAAAAAAAATCATAAAGTTTCTCCTTATTACAATCTGGCAACTCCGAATATTTTTAAAAGAATTTCGATTTGTTTTTTTTGTATGTGTTTAATTTTACCCTATCATTAGGTAACGTGTTTTAAGGGTTGCCCCCACATACACACACGGGGTAAAAACTCTCATAAACTTTACTTTGTGCTCCACCATACTTAACTATGAACACATTCGGCGATCATTCGGCTGTCAATAAATCGATTAACGCGTCAGAAAAACAAGACCTCGTAATTATATAAATGCTTGTATGCTAAGTAATATTTGTTTCGAATCAGATTAATTTTAAATTTGCCATTTTTCCTCAAATAACGTTTCAGAAATATATATATTATTTTTGCTAGATTTTTAAAAACGAGAAATAACTTTTGTTTACAAATGTCTCAAAATGGCTGATTTTACAGGAAAAAAATCGATTCCGATCAATATAATTTCTCAGTTCTGTTTGAAATACACAAACAACGAAACAGTAAATTTTAAAAAGTAAAACCCTTTCTTTAGCTTTCAATTAAAAAAGCTAAAAAAAAAAAGTTTCAATAAAGCTTTTTTCATTTTTAAAAGTTAATTTTTAACCCTTACGAAGGGTCTCGTGGCCCCCACCGAATCTATGATACGAGCCCCCAACCCCCAAATTTTCATAAGATAATAATACAAATTTTCATAAGATAAGTGAATAATTCAACTAGAAAAATCGAAAATAAATACTACATAAATTTAATAATTTATTTTTATTAGAAACATATTTCATCTTATTCTTAATTTTAAATAAATCGATAATGTTTTTTGTGCGCAATTTTTAACATCAACTTGTTTTATCTTGTTAAAAGTTGAAGAATTTTTTTTTAATACATATTTCAACATTATGGATAAAAAAATAATGAATTTTAGTGTTTTTTCGGGTCTTTTTTTTTTTTTTTTTTTTTTTCACGGATTTGGATGATAAAAAAAAAGACCTCAAAATCTGCAAAAATTTTGCATCCTTTAAAAAAAGTCAGTTGTACTTCTTTTGTAAGGCAGGTAGCAAAAAAAAGAAGTAAATTTTGAATACGATAGTGAGGGTTCCCAATAAGTCTTCGACCCTCCCAGATTAGGGGTTCGGGGGTAGTAAGAAGACCTACAGAGAGAGTCGGCAAGAATTAATTTTATTTAAATTTATAAGCGTGTCGAAGGGCGGTTTCACGGAGCTTGACGGGACCACAAACTGACGCAAAATAATGCGTATAAAAACAATTACAGAAAGTACTTGTTTTCTGGTACCGCCAACTCCAGTGAATTTCTCTACATCACGTCCTTTATGACACACAAGTTAAAAAAAAAAGTGGGAAGATATGTAAACAATAAACATTTGATTTGTTGTCAACGATACTAAAAACATCATGACATCTTTGGTTCGAGTAAAAATAATTGCCTCGGTCATTATCGAAAGTATTTGGACATTTTTTTTTTTTTTTTAAATAAATGTATGGTGATAGTAGCGGCCAACGAAATGATCATTTTTTGTTTTATTCATTCCTACTTCCCAGAATTAGGGTTACTAGTACTAAATGACAAAAAAACATAACGCTACTAACAGGGTTTAAAAAATTTAATCTTCTGTAAAAAAAAAAATTTAAAAACGGACATTTATCATATATACTCCTTAGTAATATAAGTGATAAATAATTTATAAACTACATACATGTTTTCAAAATTTCAACTAATAAATTCTGCGAGCCTGCTATAACGTGATCTTTATTTACTGCTGAATCACGAGGCAAAGTTCTTTAGCTACGGAAACGGCAAAGGCAATAATACGGTAAATTATTATCTGTTTCCTTCTATTAAGTCTGAAATACTACTCGAAAACACCATGTGTAGCTTTAACAACCACTGAATTTGAAAAGTATTTTCATTGTTTATGTACTTCTTTGAAATATAATTTTTTTTGTTTATCCATTTCGCCTTTCATTGTAAAACCTCTTGCTCTTCCTATAGTAGTCAGTCAAATGGAGCAAAATTATTTCCTTAAAAATAAAATGAGATTCTTTTTTAAGAAAGTTTCACGCTAGAAAATCTCATTATTAATTAAACTTTGCATTTTTTTAATCTTCAAACATGTCTATTTAGTTTAGTAAAACACTCACGACAACAAAGGGATGAATTTGAAAATCGCAATGAAAGTACAAGTAATTTTTTCTAAATAAGATTTTTGGGGTTTTTTTTGGGTGGGGGGGGGGGTCTGAAAGTAAAGAAAGAGAATATCGTGTTTTAGCTTTATGTATTTTACCATGACTTTCTAAGGAACAGACATTTCTAAAATAATTTCAATTCATTCATTTTTGTTTTGAAAGTTGCATTAGAATCCGACAATTATTTGATTTTTGCAAGCATTTCCAAATTAATGTGTTTTTTAACTGAAAGAAGCGCTAAAAAAAAAAAAAAAAAAACTAATACTAAATAAAAAATATTACGGGACCGCTGACGTAGAAAAAAAAAAGGTTTTCAACCAAAACTTCAAACGTGCTCGAAAGGAACAATTTTATTTTTATAAAATACTTTGGCCTTAGGCCCTTTTCTCATTAAGACTTCACTTAATAATAACAAACTTTTTCACGATAAAACTTATTAATTTCGAGGCCTTTTTTCATCATGGTATGCTGTTTTGGGGGCGGATTATTGAACCTATAACATCTGTTACACACGCCCCTTAATTTAATGAAACTAGAATGTGTACTTTTGTAATTTTTTAAATTAAATGCAGAAGACTTTGAAGAATATAAATCATCGATTTTTTTTTTTTTTTTTAAATTGAGGAGCGTTTCTACGCAAACTTTAGCTCTGAATTGTAAAATACAAAACCCAATAAAACTAAGACATTAAAATTTTAATGGCATTTATGAATAATATATATTAAGGACATTATTGTCTGAAGCCAAAATATTTTTCAATTAAAAATTAATTTTTACAAGAATTGTTTTCTTTTTTTTCAATTTTAAATACAAAATGTGATAATATTAATTATTTTAAAATTAATTTTGAATATGTGTCTTTTAGGAAATGCTCTCATAAAAAGATCTATTTTTACAGATCTTAAATCTGAAAGCTTATTACAATCTGCAAAGTGTTAATATTTTTAAAATAACTTTTGATATGCCAAAAAATGTATTAAAAACGTTTTCGGCAAAACTACGGTGGAACAAATTCAGAAATAATGTCTCATGTTTTAAGAGTTGTTTCTCCTGATAGCAAGGATCCGGCCTCATAAACTGCATTGATTTTTGTGTTAAATTCTCTGACCACAGTCACATTTTCAAAATTTTTAATTTTTTTACATATGTCTCTAAATATTTTCTTTTCAATTTTTAAATATAACCAATTTTTTCTTTTTCAGTGAGAGATATACTGCAATTGTTGATTTTTTTTTTTTTTTTTTTCCTTTTTAGATTCACTGTTAGGGATGGAAAATGTGCAAGGGTTTGGACATATCTTCATTAAAAAGTACCTAAAAAATTATTAAGTGAAAAGACAAAAGTTTTTTTTTTTTATTATTTTTTTACATTTTTTAATCCTACCTAGCACCTCCAAAATTTTAGTTAAACAATCTTTTTTTTTTTTTTTTTTTCAGCAAAATTGCCATGTCAGCCATTTTTGACAACTTTGTAAACAAAAGTGAAATTCTCCCTTTAAAAATCTTGTAAAATTCAATTATAATATTTTCAAAAGTTATTTTCGGAAAATTAGAAAATTTAAAGTTAAATTAATGTAATTGGAAACAAACATTACTTCAATTTTTAGCAGAAAAAAATTAGTTGAAAATAAGAGAAGCATGTCTAACCGTGGTGATTGTTTTTGGAGGTGTGAATTGACGTTCACCTTAATGGCAATTTATCGGACGAAAGGGCAGAAGTGACAGTATTTTCAAATTTTAAGTGAACCAGCTTATTTAACTTTAAATCAATTTTTAAAAATGAAATACTTTCAAAAGTCTAATATTGATTTTTTTTTTTTTTTTTTTTTTTTAGGTACTAACAAAGATATGTTCAAAACCTGCGTTGTTTCCATCCCTAAAATTGAATCTTAAAAAGAAAATAATAATTGTAGTGTTTCTCACTGAAAAACAATAAAATATTTAAAAAATGAAATTAAAATAGGATGTAAAAAAGAAAATTAAATATTTTGAAATGGCGTTGATGATGGTCATTCAGAGAATTTGATATGTGCTAGCCAGAAGGAAAGCAAAGCAATTTCTTTTTATTATGAACTGTGCATCCATAGTTTTGGATAAAACATTTTTAATACATTTTTTGCACTTTGAAAATACTATCTTGTCGCAGATTGTAATCTTTCAAATTTATGATCTGTAAAAATAGATATTTTAATAACAGCATTTCCAAAAATACACAGATTCAAACTTATTTTAAAATATTTAACAAACTTATCACATTTACTTTTAAAATTGGAAAAAAGGAAGCAATTCTTGTAAAAATTAATTTTTCATTAGAAAAATATTTTGGCTTCAGACAATACTGTCCTTAGCATACATTATTCATAGAAGCTTTTTTTAATTAAATACTTAGTTTTATTGGGTTTTGTATTTTACTATTCAGAACTGAATTTTGGGTAATATCTGGTTGAAATTTACTAAAAAAAAAAAATTGATGATTGATGAATTTTTGAATTTTCATAAAATTAATAGGGTGGGGGAATCATGTAAAAAAAAAAAAAAAAAAAAGTATTTTTACTATGACTTTCTAAAAAAACAAACATGTCAAAAATAATTTCATTCATTTTTGAATAAGTTCGGAAAGTTTCACTAAAATCCAGCAATTGTTTGATTTTTGCAAGAATTTCCAAATTAATGTGTTTTTCAACTGACAAAAGGTGCTTAAAAAGTAATGATAAATATTCTATGACTGCTGACATAAAAAAGAAAACAAGATTTTTAACCAAAATTTCGAACATGCTAGAAAAGATTAAAAAAATTTTTTAAAATAATTTAAAAATACTTTGGTCTTTTCTCTTAATAATACCCTAAACATTTTGATGATAAAACTTTGTTTTTATTAAGTTTGGGGTATTTTCATCACGCTACACTGTTTTTTTGTTGAATTATTGAAGATAACTACAGTAGGGGCATAACCACACCCACCCTAATATTTCTCTAAAGTTTTTTTAATAATATAACCTATTAAGTAAAAACTTAAT
Source organism: Acanthosepion lycidas (assembly GCA_963932145.1). Taxonomy (NCBI): domain Eukaryota; kingdom Metazoa; phylum Mollusca; class Cephalopoda; order Sepiida; family Sepiidae; genus Acanthosepion; species Acanthosepion lycidas. The sequence goes on along the minus strand of OZ010575.1, from coordinate 99,201,191 downwards.
TTGTTAATGAATAAGTACTGAAAATTTTGTTTGAATCAGATAATTCCCTGCTTTTTGTCAAATATTTAAAAAAAAAAAAAAAAAAAAAGAAAAGAAAAGAATGGGTAGTAATTTTTTTTTTTTACAGTCAGAAAATGGCATTCATTTTGGTGGTACCTAGATGTATGCTGCACATTATTTCCTTAACATAAACATTTTTTTGATTAATTTTTGCAACAGTTGTTTTAATTTTTTTAGAATTAGAATAATTTATAACCTTTTAAATTTCAGTATTAATTTTTAGTGTTCAAGAGCTATTGCTAATGAATTAAATAAAACTGTATTTACTAATAGCATTAAATAATCTATAGCGAGTTATTAAATCAACAAGGGCATATTTATACACATACAAAATAAATGCAAAATTCTTTTAAAAATATTAGTGTTTGATAATTTGTATTCAAATCTCTTTAAAATAATAAATTATATCCCTTTGTTTAATCGACATGTAGTATTAAGGTGCTTATCTTGCTTGAGGTTTTTGGCACAGCCTTAAAATATTTAATAACTGCATTTTTATAAATGTTGTGAGATATTAGGATCAGTTTTAAAAATACTTGAAAAATACATTGTTTTCTAAACCAATTTCATAATTCTAAATAGTGTAACTACTTACTACATTGCCAAGTTAATTTTTTTTTTTTTCCTTTTACAGTTTCCATTTTTAAAAGTACATCAGAACCACGATAAATATGCACAAAAAACAAAGACATTCTTCCACTGGGAAAATCATGGATGCATAGTTCACTTTAATTCCAGTCAGGAGGGACACATCAAAATATGTACATGAAAAACCATTTGCTGTGAAATCTGAGGAGGTACATATTTTATGAATTCTAATATCAAAACAGACCCTTTTGAAAAGACATAGGAGTGAAACCTTTGTATTGTGAAATCTAATTCACATCTCAACACATCATTATACACACTGGAGAACATTCTGTTCTGAAATCTGTGGAGTAAGGTTTTCTATTAAATCCTCACTTAAGACACACACTTGTGAAATCTGTGGAGTAAGGTTTTCTCAGAATTCAGATCTCAAAAGTCACATGGTTCTAGATACTGTGGAGAAACCTTTCCACTGTGAAATCTGTGGATTTAAGTTTTCCACAAATTATAATCTAAAAATATGTTAACACACACTGTAGAGAAACCTTTCCACTGTGAAATCTGTGGAGTAAGATTTTCTATTAAATCCACACTCAAAAGACACATGTTAACACACACTGGAGAGAGACCCTTCCACTGTGAAATATGTGGATTTAAGTTTTCCACAATTTCACATCTCAATCAACACATGTTTACACACACTGGAGAGAAACCGTACCATTGCGAAATATGTGGAGTAAGGTTTTCTCGGAATTCAGATCTCAAAAGTCATATGGTTGGGCATACTGGGGAGAAACCTTTCCACTGTGAAATCTGTGGATTTAAGTTTTCGAAAAATTATAATTTGAAAAGGCATATGTTAACACACACTGGAGAGAAACCTTTCCACTGTGAAATCTGTGGGGTAAGGTTTTCTGTTAAATCCACACTCAAAAGTCATACATTAACACATACTGGAGAGAGACCATTCAACTGTGAAATCTGTGGAATTAAGTTTTCCACAAATTCATATCTCAAGCAACACATGTTTAAACACACTGGAGAGAAACAATTCCACTGTGAAATCTGTAGAGTAACATTTTCAAGTAAATCATCACTCAAAAGTCATATGTTAACACACACGGGAGTGAAACCTTTCCACTGTGAAATCTGTGGAGTAAGGTTTTCTCGGAATTCGTGTCTCAAAAGTCACATTTTAACACACACTGGAGAAAAACCATTCCACTGTGAAATCTGTGGAGTTACATTTTCTCGAATTTCATATCTCAAAAAGCACATGTTAACACACACTGGCGAGAAACCTTTCCATTGTCAAATCTGTGGATTTAAGTTTTCCAGAAATTCTTGTCTGAAAAGTCATATGTTAACGCACACTGGAGAGAAACCTTTCCACTGTGAAATCTGTGGATTTAAGTTTTCTCGAAAATCGCATCTCGAACAACACATGTTTACACACACTGGAGAAAAACCCTTTCAATGTGAAATCTGTGGATTTAAAGTTTCTCGAAATTCAGATCTCAAAAGACACATGTTAACACACACTGGAGAGAAACCATTCCACTGTGAAATTTGTGGAGTAAAGTTTTGTCAGAATTCAGATCTCAAAATACACATGTTAACACACACTGGAGAGAAACCATTCCACTGTGATGTCTGTGGATTAAGCTTTTCCCGTTCATATTCACTTAAAAGTCACAAGTTAACACACAATGGAGAGAAACCTTTTACTGCAAATTCTGAAGACATTAATTTTCCTAAAACCCTCTCTCAAACAACACATACTTGAAGGAATATCTACCACTGAAATATGTGGTAATAAGTTTTCTCAAAATTTACTCATACAACACATGCTAGCACACAAAGGAGAGGAACCATTCTAATGTTAGCTGTGAGGCAGAATATTTTCTAGCATTATGAATCTCTAACAGCATATGGCAAGACTTAATGGATAGAAACCTTCCTGCTGCAATGTCTGTGGAAGTATACTTTCTTAAAATTCAACCCACAAAACAACACAAATTTACATAGACTTCTGTATTGAACAATATACATCTGTGCGAATGTTTTTTTGCCTATTAGGTGTTTTGAGCAATATTTGATGTTATGAAATGTAACATGCATATGCTTTGGGTACGTCCCAAAAATATAACTGAAGTACAACAAAAAAATCCTCTGGTGAAATCAAAGGCCACATGTTTGTGACCAAAGTAAACCATCAAGTTGGAGGACATAGACTGTCTTTTGATCTGAATAGAACATCAAACATGACCGACAAATGTGCAAAGATTTTCCCAAATATCAAAGACATAGGAGCTCTCTCGATAATTTTTTGAAGTGGATAATTAATCCATATAGTCATGGAATGGGATATGTAAAGATCTCCAACATGCTCAAGATCTCCCCATATGTTGGATTAGTACTATCATTTCAGAAGTGATCAAACTGGCTTGACTACCAGACTGCATCAATCAGCCATTCTCAGAAAAACTTTCTGCAGGCGGCTGGCTGAGACGTGTGAAAGGATACAATTAGACACTTTTGCTTATCATGTCCACCATAATACCCTGAAGTAAATAAAAACCCTCCATTTGGATTCAATCTACAGCCTTATTCCAATTCTGATGTTCAAAAATTAAAGAAATTCACTGACGGACTTCTCGCAAGATCCCCTCTACTGTAGACCAGACATCATTTCCAGATTCCTGTTTCATTTTGCAACAAAATAACAATATTCAACAAGCCTAAAACCAAACTCTGTGGTAGAACCAGTTTGAGACACATCTGGAGAAGGAAATGTCATATGACCACCAAAATACGATCCCAAGAGTTAAACATAATGGTTGAAGTTTATGGATTTGGAGTTGTTGTTTCTCCAGTGCTATGTATGCACTCAATGTCATGAAAAAGACATTGATAGTACTTCATATCCTGAATGGTGAAGTTGCTACCATGTTTGGAATTCTTCAAACTACTGAGTAGTATAATTTTGCAGCTGGGTAACAATTACAAGCATTCAGAATTGAAAAAGTGGTTTTCAGGTCTTTTGTTAAATAATAGTGACAAATTCTGTCACAATTTTTTTATTAAATCTTTCAAATTTCCAAATAAGTTTTGTTTTATTAGTAAATTTGCCAAAATTCATATTAACTTTTAGATTATTTTCTATTTCTTCCCAAGTACTTTTTCAATGACACTCTTTTTTTTTCAAGAATTGTTCTGTGTGCACTTATGCCTCTAGCTTTTAATTCTGGGATTCTCACTTATTTGGAAATTTAAAAGATTTAATTAAAAAATTTTATAGACAGAACTTGTCTATATTATTGGCCAAAACACACTCTCACACACACACACACACATATATATATATATATATATATATATATATAATACAAATAGAATTTGTCACTTACATGATTGATGTTGTATTCAATACCTTGACTCCAAAGTTTTGTAGATTAACTTTTTGTTCAGATGTTACATTATTTAACAAAACATCTTTGATAGAATTCTTGCTGACAAAATACACCATATATATATATATATATATATAAGGATTGATACAATACAATAAAATGTCTATTTCTCCAATAAAAGCAACACAAAATTAAAAATACTGTAAATTTTTCTTCCATATTTCATTTCTGATGAAGCTTAAATAAAAGTGAAATGTGAAATTTATGTATGTTTCCTTTTTGTTCCTTATATTGTATACAGGGTTGCTGAATCCATTATAGACATCTAAGTCATGAACGAACAGCTTTATTTAAGAAAAAAGTTGGCACTCAGAAACATGAACTTCAGATTGTTTATTGGCAGTTTCTTATATGAAAATTGGGGGGGGGGGAATAATAAAAATTACAGAGACGCTTTTCAGAGTAATGTAATAAAACTTCTCTATATATGCATGTGTAAATGTGGGTGGATGTTCATATCTTTGTGTGTAAATGTTAGTTTGGTTTATTAAGCAAAGGAGATCTTTTTCTTTTTGTATTAACTTTATTAAACATATTGGGTAGGCCTAAAGCACTTGTCCATGTTATTTAGCAAAACACATGCACACACATGTAATTAATGCAAATAGGATTTGTCACTTATATTCAGCAGCTTGACTTCAAAGTTTTGTAAATTAACATTATTTAACAAAACATTATTGCTGAGGAAATACACCTTTCATATATAGACACACAAACACACATTTTTTTTATATATATATATATATATATATGATTAATACAATAAACAGTCTACTTAAGCAATGAAAAACAAAGACAAAACTGACAAATTTCTCTTCCATATTTAATTTTTGATGAAGCTTAAATGAAACATTAAATTTTTGTTCCTTATAAAAGCCTTATATGCAGAGTTTGTGAGTTCATTGTGGAAATTTGCATAAATGGTGTAAAAGATACGTGTCAGAATAGAACAGCTTTATTTACGAAAAAAGTTGGCATGCAAAAACATGAACTTCAGATTGTGTATTGAGATTAAAACTGTCAATAAACTTATGTGGAAACTGGAATAAAAATAATAACAATTAGACCTTTTCAAGATAATAAGATTTGCCTATATATATATATATGCATGGGTGGATGTCTATATTACATGTAAAAGTTTGGTTTATGGATTAAAAAAAAAAGACATTTTCTTTTAATATTAACTTTATTGAAAATATTGGATAGGACTAATATTTGTTGCAGTTTATTAATTAAAAAAGTAGATTGTTTTTTCATTATTAACTTCCTTGAACATATATAGTTAAATAAACTTAAAAGTGTAACATTAAAGTGAAAGGCTTTTTATTTTAGTGTATGTATATGTGGCAAAGACAGACATATATTTCTGTATGTGTCTATTTCTAGTGTGATGCAGGAATAGATTTTGCCTGAAATTTGCACAAGCAAGGTGCACTATTCTCACATGTGATGCGTTGTTTCTTATTAGACCTAAACTAGGGTATCCATGACAGAAATCGTATATCTTTCTGAAAATATTAATAATTGGGTACTTAGGATGTATGTATGTATGTATGTGTGTGTGTGTGTGTGTGTGCAAATATATAGGAAAGAACCATTAGGTTAAATAATCCAAAGTTCTTTGGTATTTTAGTTTTTATTTTTAAAAAACAGTGGTCAATATACAAGTAGAGCCTAAATTATTTTTTTAGAAATAGGATTCCATTGTTACATAAGAGTTCTCATGTTTCAAAAACAGAAGCCAAAAATTCAATTTAATTATAGAAATTGAATTAAAGTACCAAGCTCTGTTTCATCCTCAAGCAAATTTTGGAATAACTAATCTTGAAATTTACGGAGCTTTATAAGCATGTATTAGGTTGGTGCAAAAATAATATAATTTTTTGACGTAAAAAAATACGTCAAAAAACGATATTATTTTTGCACCAACCTAATACATTATTTACACTATTCGGACTAATGTCCTCATCTTTGTCGCCATATTTGTTACAACATTTCGGCCGTAGTACGCTCCAGCCTTCTTCAGGTGGTTAGAATGTCGAACTGAACCCTTTATTTCGCTCACTGGAGTAGACTGTTCTAGTTCCACATGCCATGTTTAATGGATGTCAGTTATCAGTTATCTCCTGTTAATTTTCCCTCTGAAAGTTCTCCACTGCCTTAACCAGGTATTGAACTCACACTCTTTGGGTCCTATCACTGGATCTAACCAACACCTTTATCCACTGTGCCTCAAGGACACATAGCACAGTGGATAAAGGTGTTAGGAAATATTCAAACCAGTTCCAGGACATTTTGAATAGAGACATTAAAAGTATTAAGAACTCAAAATATATTTGGCTTATGGCTGACAAATCTAAGATTAGCGCCACCAAATATAAATATCTTATTTCCAATATAATTAAAAACATAAATTTGACAACAATGATACAATTTCCCAGATCAAAACTTAACGCTGTGGACAGAATGGGAAAAATGGAAATGAAAGATATATATCTACTTTTTAAAGACTACAAACCAAACTTCAGTAACAATGAACAATCCAGGTTAATTAACCCCTCAAAAATGGAGCTAGTTCTAATTTCCAAAAATATGATTAAAAAAATAATTATTTCAATTAAAGAAACATCATCCATCTCCAACGATAAAAATAATATCTATGTTGGACAGACAACAACAACGCTTTCACGTAGGCTAAGTCTTCCCCTGAACAACACCTCCAATATTTCTAAACATTTACAACAACATACCTGTCCAAACTTGCAATTCAGAAAAACCCCCATCAAAAATACCTCCATACTTTTCCATGAAAAGAATAAACACAAACTAAAATTTCTCGAAGCTATAGATATATCAAAAAATTGAAACCAGACCTCAATAAAATTAATTATGAATACTCCACAAAAATTTTAAAATATCTACAATAGTCTTTAAATGTTAGCACTTGTCATTAATAGTTTTTCATTTATCAAGCAACTACTCAAGTCTGGAATTTATCCACAGCATACCGAGTTATTTCATCTTAAATGGTGTCTCTTTCATCCAAGTCAGGATACTGAATTCCTGACTCTACATATAAAAATGGTAATTTTCAGATGACCACAACAATTTTTGTCCTTCACAACCATGAACAAAATTCTTACTCTATAATTAACAATACCCAGATGGTGACATTATGATATGTTGAAAGTACTTGTATTAAACACAATATGAGCCAACACAGTTTTCCTCTCTTTTAATAACTGCACAAAAAAGCTTATCTGCAAATATGAAAGCATCCTATTGAGAATAAGTAGACAGAGCATGTTTAAATTATTTAACAAAACATGTCTTAATATATATATATAATATATATTATATATATATATATATATATATAATATATAGTATTTATATATGTATACATATATATTTATACATATTATATATAAATACAAATATATTTATACATATATATTTTTATGTATAAATTTATATATGGAAGCATACGTTATAAATAAAAAAAGGAGAATGTTAACCCAAACCTAGGTATCTGCATGTTCCATGATAGACATTTTTTTAATGCTTTCCTGTTTCTTTCTAGATTTTATTTTAATTCACCTTAATATATACCTTCATGTGAGCCCACTGTCATGCACAACCTTAAAAAAAACCTCTGCTTCTTTTTAATCTCTTCAGCACAAAAATAGAATAAAATTATTCTCACACAGCCCACTCTCCTGTGCAGCCTCAAAAAGTGTGCTTCTTTTTAAAATCTAATCTCTCTTTAGCTCTAAATTAAATGGAATAAGAATTATACTTTAAACATTTCATTAGATTAATGCGCGAAATCTACAGTCAACATGTAGTGTTGATTTCTTTGTCCAAACTCTATTTCTTAAATGTTATATTCAATGTTTAACCATATTTGAGTAAACACCCCATTTTTCTATTAAACAGTATATTTATTAATTTTTTTTCTCTTGGCCTCAGCATTCAAGAAATCTTATTAAAGAAAAGTATGTCTGGCAAGATTTAAAACTGGCAGAAGAAAGCATTTTTAGATTTGAGTCTTTAGACCACTCGGTCACAAAGTTTGTTAAAGATCAAGTAAAGCTGGATAGCACCTTTTAAATAGAAATCTTTCTCTTTAGCACAAAAATAAATCAGAGGAATATTTTTCAAGTATTTCTGAAATAGCATGAAAATTGGCATGCAGATTTGATTCAATGTTAAATGTAGACAAAAATTGCCTTTTGTCACTTTTTGCCAAGTCAACTATTCTATTCCAAGCAGATTTTTTTTTATCTAAGTTTGCCACATTCACCCATCCGGTGTTTGTTGATTCATTAAATCACTAATTATATCTGCATCCCATTCTGCTTGTCTTCGTAATGGCAGACAGCGTGTGATGAATTTGACAAGAGATATACTCACTCACTTTGGGATTATTGGTCAGAGTTGACCTTGCTTCTCATATCCAATCATCGCCAACTCCTAATAATAAAGATGCACAATTTAATGTGTCTATTCTAACTTTGTTAGATTCACTCAAAAAAGAGCAGGTGAAGTTGGACACAACACTACTTTATTATGAAGTTTAGAAATGTGTTCATTAAAATGGAAATTTCTTTTTAATTGTTTAGGATCATGCAAAAAATACATTACCACGCTCCTTGCAAAAGTTTAACAACTCCTACATGGAGAGCACAACAAACCACTATGAAAATGCCATTTACTTTGAGTGATTCATTTTTTTATGGCTTATCAACCCCTTGCCAGTTGGTTAAAACCAAAACTGAACAGGCTCGACTTTGGTTCCTGTACGATCACCAAAGTTAAGCAGTGTTACAACACAAAACCATTTACATTTCAGATTAAACATTAAATCTACAAGCTGGAAGTAAGTTTTCAATTATTGCCAGGCTATTCCAAACAGATTCTCCTATTTGAGTGTCCCTTTACTGTCACATTAGGGCTGGTTGGTTTTGGAACTGTGGTATTGCATTCAACTTGAAAGTTGGGGTTTGACATGATAAATAATGACAAAATATTTTTTCCAAATCATTAGTTTTTTGAGGAAATCAGTTTGAGAGTTATGTTTAAGTTCAAAATCATAGCATTGGAATTTTGTTCTGCTGAACAGTGAAAGCCTTATGGCATATTCTTACAAAATTTATAATTTACTGACGCTTTACAAATTTCATATCGACAAGATGCATGGCACAAGTACATTATTACTAAATTCTTCTGCCATCAAATATGACTTTCATTTACACTATTTACATTATTCAGACTATTGTCCTCATCTTTGTTGCCATATTTATCACAATGTTCTGGCCATTGTACTCTCCGGCCTTCTTCAGGTAGTTGGAATGTCAAACTGAACCCTTTATTTCCCTTGCTGGGGTAGACTTTTCTAGTTCCATGTCTAATGGATGTCAGTTATCAGATATCTTCTGTTAATTCCCCTCTCCAAATTCTCCACCCCATAACCAAGTACTGAACTCACACTTTTTGGGTCCTATCACTGGATCTAACTAACGCCATTATCCACTGTACCATGTGTCCTCATTTGTGTTTGATCAACATTTATTGAGTCAACTTGCAAGTGCACTGAATGGATTTTAGTTACAGTTTCTAGTAGAAAGTCTGTAATGTGACATGCTCAACTGAACAAGGCCAGCAGGCTTAAAAGCTCTATCACGATGACTTGTGATTTTGTGTTAGTGTAACAATATTTAACATGGCATATGGACGAAAAGGGTTAAAGAAAATGATTTTATTTTTTTTTTTGTCAGAAAGGGATTCATTTTCCCAGGATATTGAGAACAGATATATGAATTTTGTTGGGAAAAAAATACAAAATACTATTATTGCTGCCTGATGAGAGACAGCAGACAAGTGCAGGAGTCAGGGGCCAGAGGTTAAAGTCATTTGTTGAAAGGTTTTCAATATCTACATGCTGAGAAAATTGTCAGCCAAAGTTTCCCTGAGAAAAAATTATAATTGTGAAGGCAGAAAATAACGTCAGGAAGGCTGACGTCATATAATGTCTCCTCCCGAAAGAGGAGGGGATCTTCCAAAATTGGAAGTGTGAAACAGAAAATGAAAGGAGACTGGTTGAATTTTAGGAGATTTGCATAAAACCCCCATATGTGCTCATAACACACCAGTTGGAAGGGACACCCATAAATACAAGTGTCACAGGGGCTAAAATAGTTGGAGTTGCAGAAGCCGTGTCAAGGAGATAATGCTGTTTTGTCAACCAGATGATGATAATAATAATAATAATTATCTGTTGAAGAAGAAAAACTGACAATATCATTGTGCCATTTTTGAAAGTACAAAAAAAAGTACTTGAAGTTAAATCCAGTTGTCGATGAAGAAAGTCTCCGAGAATATCCTTGTGCCATTCTTGAAAGTACAAACAGCAGTACTTGAAGATAAATCTAGTTGTCAAGTCTGGTCACCCTTAGAGAAGTTAGCCAAAATTTTCATTCTATCACCAGACATTAGAAACAGTTTGGGAAAAGATGAAAAAAAAAACCCCCAAAAAACTGTAAATAGTTTTCTCTTTTGATATAAATACCCTTTATTCAGGCATCGTCTATTTTATTTTCAACTTTGTGTGCGCATATTTGACTCCGTGGTTTAGCTTGGTTGAGATACCCCAGTGATAATTCAGCTTGACCCTCTAAGATCAAAAATCACAATGTGGGTAAGAGAGGTCATGGTTGAAGAGGTCAACTTAAAGACCAGCTGCAGTGTCAAATGCCACCAACGACCGACGAGTGTATGCTGACGGCTTGTTCTCCGATACCAGGATCGATCCTGATCAAAAGACAGCAGGCTGCAGCCCAGGCTACGTCACCATACTAGTACAAACATTGATAATCTCCAAACAGTTCCGTCAACCCAATTTCACTCAAAAGGATTGGGTTCTCATGGGTTTCAGCCACTTCCAAAAGGCTCCACACATTGAGATCATCTCCGTAGGCCAATATCAAAAAGTCACTTTCCTAATAAATCAACCATGATGAGATTCTAACCTAGCTCTCATAGACAGAAAGTGAACATTTCTGCCATGTGCCCATAGTTGCTGTTATATTGTAGTATTTATTATTTATTTACATGTCTTATTACAGAGTTATTCCCCTTTTTACAATTCATTTTTTAAAATTCTGCCTAGATCTTTGGCATCAAGTTTAACAGCTGTCTATTCATTAAAGGGATAAAAAGATGCTAGATATAGTTTTAATGTCCTTTTCATGGTTTTTAACCAAAAAAAAACATTCATTTTCACCCTGACTTGATAAAATTTTCAGCAAGTCATGTACACCAGCCCTGTTGAAAGTTTTAAAGAATACTGAACATTTCCATAAAATATAGAAGATATGGTTATGCCTATAAAATATGCACAGCTCTTTAACATGACTATCATTTGCAAATAGCGTGACTGCACCAGACTGGAATAAATTGGGAAATGACATCAGAAACTTTTTTGCTGAATTTTTTTAGAGTATGTATCCTGAAGATATTTTTTTTTTTAAACAAAGAAAACTTCTTAACCAGGGTAAATACAAGATCAACAAGAACTAAATACATTCCCCACTTAAATAGAAAAGAGCAGAGAATAAATATAAAGGAACATGCATTTGTATTATCAATGAAACGAGAAATTCATTTGTATTATGTATTCTGCATATATTTCTTAGAAAAAAGTTACAAATCAACAACTAAACACGTTCCCCAATAAAATTATAAAAGAATATAATAGACGACAAAAATGATGGAACAAGCATTAATGTTATTAGTAAAGCAGGAAATTCAGTTGGATTACATATTTGTAAAAATCAAAAACTTTAATTATAGAAAAATACAAATCAATGAAATGTAAATGTTTAAGAAAACATCGAGCCATACATTTAGCAATATCTTTTTCTAAGAAATCATTTATAAGATATTGATACCATATTAAAATATCACATTTCATCTACAAAGGATAGAAGAATAGAATAAATGTAACTTTTGTATGATCAGACTTTTAAGGTAAATGTATTATATGTATTCATGGCAGTTTATTTAATAATTACAAATCAAAAACTTCAATCAGCTAAAAGATATTTATAATTAATGTAAAAAAATAGATAAATTATCCATCCTCTCCCTCCTTAGTACTAGTAGACTTTACTGTGGAGCATAGGACCAGAGCTTCACCACAGTAGGTGCATCTGTTATATTTTCTTAGGCTTTTACAGGCTATGGTTGCCAGCCTTACACCCAACTAGCTTTGAATTCAGAGTTGGCCTTCATCTAGACTGATTGCTATAAAACTTTAAAAAATGATTAACCAAAGTAGAAAAGATGTTTTTTCTCTTGCATGCGAATGTGCAATTTTTAATTTGGTCTGTCGGAAAAAATTTCATGCAGGTGTCAAGTAATCCACACATAGTATGAATGAATGGTTTCTCTCAAGAATGTTCAAATATGTTCCTTATATATGTTTGCGCATGTGTACCTTTAAAGTTGAATTCCATGAAAATGCTGACCCACACACTTTGCAAGAAAATGGTTTCTCTCCAGTGTGTGTTCGCATGTGCACTCTTAAGTATGAGTTTGTTGAAAAGGCTGATCCACACACTTGACATGAAAATGGTTTCTCCCCAGTGTGTATTCGCATATGCACTTTTAAGCTTGAACTGTCTGAAAATGCCGATTCACACACTGTGCATGAATATGGTTTTTCTCCAGTGTGCGTTCGCATATGCACTTTTAAGTACGAGCTCTTTGAAAAGGCTGATCCACACACTTGACATGAAAATGGTTTCTCACCTGTGTGCGTTCGCATGTGGTTTCTCAAATGTGAATTATCTGAAAAGGCTGATCCACACACTGTGCATGAATAAGGTCTTTCCCCAGTGTGTGTTCTTATATGTCTTTTCAAATCAATATTTTTTGAGAATGCTAACTCGCATATTTGACAAGAATATGGTTTCTCTCCTGTGTGTATTCGCAGGTGATTTTTAAAGTTAGATTTGTCTGAAAATGCTGATCCACATATATTACATGGATATGGTTTCTCCCCAGTATGTACTCGCATGTGTCTTTTCAAAAGTGAATTTTGTGAAAATACTGACCCACATACTTGACAAGAATATGGTTTCTCTCCAGTGTGTATTCGCATGTGTCTCTTCAAACATGATTTGTTAGAATATCCTGATCCACACACTTGACAAGAAAATGGTTTTTCTCCAGTATGTATTCGCATATGCCTTGACAAGACTGAATTTTGGGAAAATGCAGAGCCACATACTTGGCAAGAAAATGGTTTTTCTCCAGTGTGTATTTGTATATGTTTTTTTAAATTGGAACGAACTGAAAATGCTGACCCACACACTTCACAAGAAAATGGTTTCTCTCCAGTGTGCGTTCGCACATGTTCATTTAATTGTGAAATCTGTGTAAATGCTAATCCACACACTTGACATGAAAATGGTTTCTCTCCGGTGTGTATTCGCATGTGGCTTTTTAAATGTGAACTTGTTGAAAATGTTGATCTACACACTGTGCATGAATAAGGTCTCTCTCCTGTGTGTATTCGCACATGTTCTTTCAAAATGGAACTCAGTGAAAATGCCGATCCACACACTGTACATGAATATGGTTTCTCTCCAGTATGTGTTCTCATGTGTCTTTTCAAATGGCTATTCTGTGAATATACTGACTCACAAATTTGACAAGCATATTTTTTATCTCTTGAATGCAATTTCTTGTGCATTTTCAAAGTTAAGTCATTAGAAAATGTTGCATCACACATGTTACAAGAATATAGTTGCTCTCCAATATGCGCTTCCATGAATATTTTCCCTTCTCTGAAAAAACTGATCTGCACACTTGACAAAGAAATTTCCCTCTTCAGTTTTAATACAAATGATTGTAACAAATAAGTAGCATTTCCATTATATATTCATGAGTATTTAAACAAAAACTCTTGGCAAAATGCAGATCCATGCAAGAATGTTTTCTCTTCTTCAATGCAAGTTTACCAATGTCTGGCAAATTTGAAAATGTCTCTTCTCTCCAAAAATGCTACCTGTGAATAGAGAAAATGTATTATTAAAGAAAACAAGAAACTCATACATTATTTGCAATTAAAAATATGTTAGAATTCATGAAAGCACAAATTAACCTATCATGTAATTCAGGTTTGGTTAGAAAGAAAACTTTATAGTACTGTTGAATAAACAAAACCAAATGGAATGGAATTTCTGGGATGAGGCATTATTATTTGCATGATTTATATTAGGACTAATGTCTTCATCCCTCTCATTATTATTGCAATGTTTCAGCCATCTTCAGGTGTCTGTCAATTTGCGTACATTTAAGGGAATTTCAAACTGAACCCTTTATTTAATCCATGGGGGCATATTTTTCTCATTCCACTATATCAACTGATATCTTGTTCTTATTTTGCATTGCTCCCTGTATTTCTACCTAGTCTGCACTACTCTGTCCAGGGATTGAAACCACAATTACTATATCACCAAATACACAAACCAATGCTTAAATCCACTTAGCTATTGTCCTAGGACAATAACTGAGCATGACTAAAAAGTAACAACAGAAGATATCACAAAGCATTCCCTTGAGTGCAGAATAACAAAATCTACCCCTGTGGATTGAGTGGGAGGTTCTGTTTGAAATTCACCAAAGGTTATCTGGATCAACATACACTTCTTCAAGTCAAAGGGCACAATGGCTGAATTAACAATTCTGAGCCATTATCCATTACACCACCTGCACATCAAAACTTATGGCACCAGGTATTCCCAAGTAGTAAACCATCTACATACACAATACGCTTGATTTTGCTTAAAATTGATGTGGGCATAAGCTTAAAATTAAAAAAAAAAAAAAAAAAATGTTTCATCATACTGAAATAAAATACAAGGAAAAGGTTTAAATAAATATATTTCATTTTCTTTTGTTTTGAATGAATAAAACATCTGGCTGGAATGAAATAATTTCTTGTCAATAAATGTGCCATCCTTAAAGTATTTAATTCTACTGTTAGATAATTAAATTTTACGAGAATGACTTTCAAGGTGTCCCAACATATTTACAAATAATTAAATATATTTTTTAAATGTATTACAATTATTTAAATATGTTTTTCAGTGTTTTTATTATTTTAATTTTTTTTAAATTGTTTACATTTCAATCAATTTGAGTTGATTTGGTTGGTTTTGTTTAATGTCATATCAACCACTATGGGTCATTTAATGCTGAAATCTAAGTATTTTAAATGCAATTGCATTCCTTCAACTACAAATAAAATGTATTACTGGTCATTTTGCTATAATGTGACATAGTACTCAGTGTTAACTGTTAAATAAAGTGCAATAAATTTCATAAGAAATGTGGTGTCTTCGTGTTTCTCCTTTTCCTGTCTCTCTTTTTTGTTTAACTACCTATTTGGATTGAGTCTTGTTTTTGGCATTCACACAAGAAAACTGTGCATCAAAATTTGACTCAAGAAAAATTACTTACTCAACAGTAAAGATTAATGGGATTTTGAGAGTTACACATTTCAAAATGGTACCTAAAATTCTGAGGGATAACAGATTAAAACTAATTTACCCCATTCTAAAGTATAGCAGACCAAAATAACAACATTTATAAAATTATATCAAATTTTTAGTGCAAAGGTGATGTTTTTTATATCATGACATGACATGTTTTTTCAGTAGTCATGAATGTCCCTTCTTGGCTCTGTACAGGCATTTTTCTTTTGTTGTTTCAGCAATATATGCAATTTTATGATCCCTAGAGCAACATATGACCATATCAAAGAGATTTTTTCTTCTCCTTCATTCTAAACCACTTTCCAATCTTTGATGCAACTGAATGTCTAAATTTGATAGAGTAACTATTTGCAGTAGGGCAGATCAATTTTGGAACCATGGTATTGCACTCAGTTTGAAAGGTGAGATTTGAACAATAAATAATGACAAAAAATATCTTTTTCCAAAGTCATTACCATTTTTGAGTAAATCAGTTTAAAGATTAAGTTTAGGCATAAAAATTCGAGTGTTGGAATTCCATTCCAGTGATCAAAAACTTCCATACCATTATGGCAAACAAATGTGTAAATGTCATTTAATAAAATAATATCCAATTGCAACTTTTACCTTGTTCTTAAATCAAACAAAATGAATCAGAATTATAATATAAAAATATTCATTTTATAAAGGCAAAAGGGAGAAAAAATACAATAATATATTTAGGTTGTGGACAGCAATGAAAATCGATTATTTTTTTTCTGTTATGGAATGTAAATTCTGTTATTTTCAGAGGAAAAAATTGGACTAATACTCAAAAAAACATAAAAGCTCCCCCCACTAAAAAAAAGAAATTTCTTCATTTTAAACAGTAGTAAAATAAATATTTCATTTATCTTGTACTGGAACTTTCTTTTGATGGGTATTATCAAAATTCTGTTATTTTTATTTTATTTGCTATTGAAATCTTGACCATTGTTCATTTGTCACTGTAATTAGTTCTTTTGTATATTTATACAACAAATTTAATTATTTCAAGAAGTAAAAATTCTGTTTAATCTACAGAATTTTATATTTTTAAAGTGACTAGTATTTATTTAAAGTGGAAGAAACATTTAGATAAGTAATAGTTTCTTTCTATTAGGTTAGTGCAAAAGTAATGATGTAATAACGTTGTTCTTTGACGTTAAAAATACGTCAAAAAACGACATTATTACGTCATTATTTTTGCACCAACCTAATATTTTACTTATTTTAAATTTACCTTTCAAATTTTATTAAATAGGGTAATATTTGCACCTGTCCTCACAATAATTCTATGCTTGTTTTTCTTTGCTTAATTTGAACTGGTTTATGCCCTGATTTTCAAAATTTAAATGAATTGAAAAATATAAATTTATTTCTGATAATCTTCCCTTCTCTGATAAATAATATTGTGATATTTCCCTCCATATTTATCATGTATGCTAGATCTGTTTTTAAAGTTATACACATTTTGAAATTTCAGGTTTCCATTGAAGAAACAATGTTTAAAAGCTCAGAGAGAAACGGGACCAAAAGGCGATTTCCAACTTGGAACTTTTGACAAAAAATATCAATAATGTGCATCTGAAAGAGAGAGATTAGACAGATTGAAGCATTGCTACAACAGGATTCTACACATGCCTCTAGATATATTTTTCCACCAATGTCTTCCAGTGAAGAAACAACCAATGATCACCTTGAGTCAGTCTAAGGGAACATACAGCCATGGCCCTCATTAATGGTGATGTACCTCCCAGCCTTGAGGCATAGCTTGCTAATTCCTTTTTATTAGACCTACAAGATATGGGCTTTCTTCATTCAAACCTTAACTTAAAAGACATTATCATTGATAAGTCAAAAATAGGGTAAAAAGCTAGAATAAAAGTAACCACCTATCAGAAGCATGTTTAGAAAAATAAAAATATCATTTGCATTGGTGTTAATTGCAGAATTGATAAAGAAACTTTGCAATACAAAGAAATTACAGAGGAAAACAGTGAAAAAAAATTAAGAAAACCAAAGGACCAGAGTGTCACTTGATTTTCACCAGAGATGGGCATGGAAAGTTGCTGCTGTTTAGAATTCAACATTGAAAAATCCTTTAAGGCAGTTTTTGTGGTTAATAGCAGTACAAACACTGGTTATAAGATAGGGCTGTTCATTTCATCAAAATGAATTGCTGTTTTTAAATACATTGATGGAACTACAAGAAGCCCTATTTCTTTTACTGGTTCTCTCAAAAAACTTTGTGGAAATCATTACCAAAATTTACCCTGTAGAATTAAACACTATCAATAACACTCTAGATAACATATATCTTACTGCAGGGTCAGCTGAAGATTAAAGTGGTGGCCAATGGCTACTCTTGGAATACACAGCAGGAATTTCTCTAGGGGAAAGTGAAGCATAGATTTGCTGCCTGGAAAATTGGGTCTGTAAATCAAGATGGCTAACTTTAGCCATCATTTTAATGCGTTTATGAACCAGAGGTGTCTATCCACCAGAACTCTATGATAAATTGTACAGCCTTAGAAAATTTATAACTGCATATATTAGGTTGGTGCAAAAACAATGTCGTTTTCTCACACAGTAATATATGTGAGAAAACGACATTATTTTTGCACCAACCTAATATATGCATTTAGTTGGTTTGAAATAAGTTTATTTTCAAACCAACTGCTGCATCTATTTCAATTAGTAGTTAATAAATTTCCTAACCAATAACTGTATAACTCCAACATGGTCCAGAGAATAAATCAGCAATCAAATGAAATACAGAATGTTGTATTAAAAATTTACAGCACAAAAATCTTTTGTTTTAAAAAGTAGTGAGCAACCGGAGAAAAGATTTAAAAAAAATTACATTCAGCTTTGAAGCAACACACTGGTCAAATTTGATTAATCTCTCATAAAATGGAGTTTGTGAACATGCGCTTGCAGAAGTTTTTTTTTTTCAAATAATGAACTACGACATTAGAGTTAACAAATTTACCTGCATATTCACAAGATGCAGAAAAAGCAGTTAAATTAACTCCAGAAGCTTTTACAAACAGTATATGGACAATAAGCAAGACATAAGCATATTATTATTAAATCATTGTGCCATCAAATAAGACCTACATTCACTTCAAAGGGAAATTATACTGAACAATTTAGCTACATTATGATGTAATATGTTGTTATACAGTGCAGTAGTTTTAGTGTAACATTTGATAATTTAAATTTAAAACATTTTAAGCAAATTGGCAAAGTGGCCGATAAGGCCGATTACCTGCCGATTAATCGTTGTACCCCTAGTGACCAGCAATATTATGGTATACACTTTTATTTTTTATTTTTATTAATTATAGCCTAATGAATGGTGTAAGATCTTTCATGATTAGTCTTTTTTGTAATCATTTACAATTTTTACATTTTTTATTTACAATAAAAAAACTTGCATATTTTGCCTGAATTAGAATTCTGGTTTGAATATATTTTCCATTCAATGTATCTAATACAAAAACTATCAGCTTTATTTGGATTTATTCTTGAAATAATTAAATTTTAATGTCAGTTTGTAAGTAAAAACCTGTAGAAATTAGGTATTTCTGCACTTTTTTCAAATGATCTTTAAACCTAAATGCTTAGAAATTGGTAACAGCTATGAATGTAATTTTTGGTGTCAGTATTTATCACATCAAACCCCAGCTTTCACATGGAGTGCAATATTGATTTTCTTTAAAAAAAAGTGAAAAAAAAACAAAAAAAAAAAAACCTGTCCTACTATAACAGTCTATAAAATTATATGACTGGGAAGGACCCTAAAAATGAAACATTTCAGACCTCATCAGGAGTTCAACAAAGAGGAAATGAAAGCCCAATCTATTTCATCTTTTCCTAGTCTATGTTCTGCACATATACAAACACAGATGAAAAGAGATGGGCACTGATCATTTAAACATTCTATACTACATTTCAAATGAATCTACAAATTGGCCTCCAAAATAATAAATTTTCACAAAAATTGTTTCCATTTTTGAAACTTTTAATTATAATAACTTATAAAGTTTTAAATCTTTCAAAATTCTGTATTAATTTGTAGAAGTTAGGTAATAAGTAAAATCTTAGTATAATTTAGCAAACCCACAGTATTTTAAAAATAATTTTTTTTTGTATAAATATACCTACGTTTTTGAAATATACATACACAACATTATGAGAAAATAAAATATTAAATTAGTTAGAATATTTGTTATGCTTCCCAAAGTAAAAATTCCCAAACAGAAGCTGAGAGAGTTGTCAACACCTCATATAGGTTAAAAAATGCTTTTCTGTGATATTTTAAACTAAAAGTAATATTTGATTCAAATCAGATTAAATTTTAAATCCGCTGATTTTCCTCAAATAAAATTTCAAAAAAGTATATTTTACTTTTGAAAGATTTTTAAATACAGAGAATCACATTGTGTTGACAGATTCACCAATGTGTGAGACTTTCAACGATTTTAATGATATAAAAAAATCATTCCAATCAATTTAAATTCGGTTTGAAATGCAGCAAAGTATATTTAATACGACAGAAGGTATTTATTTCAGGTGTTAACAGCTTGACTGACAGTTTCTCTTGCTTTTTTCTCTGGTGGACATATCTGTAAAAATTACTTAAGGAATATAACCTGAATGCATTTTTATATAACTTTTAATTACCTAGTAATCTTTAAAATTTAGGAAATTTTTTGCTGTACGCTAATGTCTTATTGAATTTTAAGGTACTTTAAATTTACTGTAGTTATCGCCCTTATTTTCTGATAATATTGTGTGTGGATGCCTGTAATCGGCATGTTTATGAATAGTAGATATAGTTTTATTTAACAATATCAACTAACTGGTACAATTTCTGTATTAATATACAGAATTTTAAAATTAAAATTTGAACTTTGTAAAAAGAAAAATAAATAAAAATTGAATTTGTAAAAATTCATTTTTCATTGAAAAATTTTTTCTTAAGACAATAGTGTCCATAATATATCTTATTCATGAAAGCAATTAATAAAATCTTTTCTAATTAAATAAAGTCTTAGTTTCAAACTTGATAGAAGTTATTTGCTTTGACTTTCTTGTTTTAAAATTGTCCACAGTCCTTACTTAAAAGCATAATTTTTTTAATTACCTAGTAATTCTAAAAATTTAGGAAATTTTTTGCTGTAAGCTAATGTTTTATTGAATTTTTAGGTACTTTAGCTTTAAATTTACTGTAGTTATTGCCCTTATTTTCTGATAATGTCATGTAGACACTTGTAATCAACATGTTTATAGGTACCTCCATGAGATCACTAAAAGAGTATAGCATGAATAAAAAGGGCCTTAGACTTGATGAAAATAATTTTTATTGTCTAAATGTTTGTTATTATCAAGAGGTAAGATCAAAGTATTTTGGGGGTATTTTTTTTTAATGTTTTTTAATCCTTATTAGCATGTCCGAAATTTTCATTAAAAATTTTTTTTTAGTCAGCAAAATTGACAGATAATTTTTTTCCATTTTGTAAACAAGAGTGAAATTTTCAGTTTAAAATTCTTTTAAAAATCAATTATAATTTTTTCAAAATTTATTTTAAGAAAATTAGAAATTATAAAGTTTATTTAATATATTTTGAAATAAACATTACTTTTTGCACCAAAAAACTGTAGTTTAAAAATAAGACAAAGCATGTCTTAACAATAGTGTCAATTGATGATGATTTCATCATGTATTGACAGCTTATGTGAGGGTAAGTTATTGTATGGAAGGACAGACGTGACATAATTACAGTGTAACCTGGATATAAGAGAGTTGTTGGGACAGAAGTTGTCTCTTATATCCGGGTTTTGTCTATTTTGTTTAGGTAAGTATGGCTCTAATTTGGGACCAGAGAAAAATCTCTTATATCCGGGTTTCTCTTATATCCAGGTTACACTTTATTTAGTTTTAAGTGAACAACTTATTTACCTCATTATTTTTAAGGAAAACTTTCAGCACTCTAATTTTTTTGTACTTAGCTCTCAACTTTACATTTATGAAGCTTTATGGAAAATATATTATAAAAAAATTAAAATAAGACTGCTGAGAGTGAGATAAAATTTCATAAGAAAGCTATCTAATTAATTTATGGTTACCTTTATGAAATTTCATCAGAAGTGTACATAAAATACTACAATTATTTGTATTTCCATTCATTCTATTATTAATTTGGATATTTCATATATGAAAAAATTTCATAACTGAGATAATATAAAAAAAAGATCATATGAATTTCATAAGATGATACTAATACTTGTAGGTACACTTCTCAGTTGAAATTGAAGAAAAATCAAATTAGCTTCTCCACAAATTGAAAAATCAAACTGACTTCTCCATATGTGTTTTACATAGGTACCTCTACGAAATCGCTAAAAAAAGAGCATAGTCTGATGAAAAAGACGCCAAACTTTATGAAAACAAAATTTTATCGTCTAAATGCTTATGTTTTTATGAAGAGGATAGACCAAATTTTTTTTTTAATTATTTTTCAAAATTTTTTCCATCTTTTTAGAATATTCTAAATTTTGATTTAAAAACTTTGTTTATCTTTGTTGCAACAAGGGGTAGTAAATAACATAGATAATTTTTGCGCGTTTTTTTTGTATTTACACACATTAATTTTGAAAAGCTTGTAAAAATAAAAATAATTGTCAGATGTTAATGAAACTTTCAGAAACTATTCACAGATGATCGAAATTATTATAAATATGTTGTTTTTTATAAAAGTCATGGCAGAAATATTTTTTTTTCATTTTTATTAACACCCCATAACTAATTTTATGAAAAACTCTAGAAATTAGATCTTGCTGCCCCCTACAAATTGCAATAGTTAAAAGCACAAGGCTTTGAAGAATGCAAATCATGTATTTTTTTTTTTTTTAATTGTGGCCAACGTACCTGAAAATCAGCTCTGAATTGTAACATACAAAACTCAATAAAACAAATATATTATTTAATTTCAAATGCTTTTATTTGCTTCTATTTGTTTTTATGAATATGGACAATATTTTCTGAAAGCAAAAAATTTTTTCAATGAAAATTGAATTTTTAATACAATTATTTGTTATTTCTTTTAATTATAATAGATTTTTACATTAAGTATTTAAAAATATTATAAAATTAGTTAAAAGCAGTGCCAAGCTTTCAATTGTGTCCAGATGAGACCGCCATTGTCTAGCGCTTTGAAAATTGTATCGTTTGGACCAATCGGATTAGCCAACGTAATTAAAAATGTAACTTTTATGCTTATAATAGAGTGTTAATTATAAAGTACAGAAGATCAACCAGGATACAATTTAGCTGCATTATTTGAGTTCAGCATTGTTCTCCGCTCTTAAGGCCTTTACTTTTGCGAAACACGTATGGAGAAATAAAATTATATATAAAATTATAGTATTTTATGTACACTTCTGATAAAAATTCATAAGGTACGTATAAATAATAGATACCTCTTTCTTATGAAATTTAATCTCACTCTTAACAGTCTTATTTTTTAATTTCTTTATATTTTTCCATAAAGCATCGTAAACGTAAAGATGAAAGCTAAGTACAAAAAAAAAAAAAAAATGAAAAATTAGAGCGCTGAAAGTTTTTCTTAAAAGTAACAAGGTAAATAATTTGTTCATTTAAATCTAAATAATTTCACTTCCTTCCATCCGTAGAAAGAATTATCCTCCCGTAAGTTATCTAAACGTCATAAATCATAGCTGTCAACAGCTGTCAACGAGGCGAAAGGTTATGACCTGCTTTGTTTTATTTTCAAATTACATTTTTTCGGCGCAGAAGCTAAGTTAAGCTTGGTTCAAAATATTTTAAATAAACATTATAATTTCTGATTTTATTAAAATCAGTTTTGAAAAAATGATAATTGATTTTTAAAAGAATATCAAAGTCAGATTTTCATCTTTTTAACAAATGATTGAAAATGATTGATTATCTGTCCTTTTTTGGTGACAAAAAAAAACAAAATTTGTAACGAAAATTTCGGACGTGCTAGGAACGATTAAAAAATGTAAAAAAATACCCCAAAAATACTTTGATCTTTCCTCTTTAATAATAATATGAACATTAGACGATAAAAAATTGTTTTCGTCAAGTTCGGCGTCTTTTTTATCATGCTATCTCTGTTTGTTTACATTTTCGTGGAGGTACCTAGTTTTACACAAACAATTCACAAATATAATGGCCACAACAGCGGGGATAAACAGTTAACTCAAATAACATGACATTTGATTGTTTTCATGCTGGTCTTCTGTACATTTAAATTACAGTCATTTTATGAGTACAAAAGCCATGTGAAATTAGTTTTTTTATATAGTGGGGGTCTACTGATTGTTATAAACTATACAACTTATAATGCTGTGAAGATAGGTCTACTTAATAACACCATTAACTAAACTGTACACCATTTTCACGAATTTTAGAATATTCAACAATTTTAATGTAGATACCTTCATGAGATCGCTAAAAACAGAGCATAGCATGATGAAAAAGACGCCAAAGTTGATGAAAACAAAATTTTAGCGTCTAAATGCTTATGTTATTATTGAGAGGAAAGATCAAAGCATATTTTAAATATTTTAAAAAATTTTTCCTTCTTTTCAGAACATTGTAAATTTTGATTAAAAAAAACCTTGTTTCTCTTTTTATTAACCAAACCAATAAAATAACATAAAATTTTAGCGCATTTTTTTCCTGTATGTGACACATTAATTTGGAAAATCTTGCAAAAATAAAAATAATTGTTGGATTTTAGTGAAACTTTCAGAAACTATTCACAAATGATGGAACTTATTATAAATATCTTTTATTTTTAGTAAAGTCATGACAGAAATTTTTTTTTTTCATATGTATTACCCCCTCTAACTAATTGTACAAAAACTCTATAATTTCAGTTTTGAGGAGATTAATGATATTAGTTAAAAGCACAATGCTTTGGGGAAACCAAATCATGTTTTTCTTTTTTTTTTGTTGTAACCCCATACCTGAAAATCGTCTCTGAAGTGTAACATACAAAACTCAATAAAACAAAAATATTATTTAATTTCAAAAGCTTTTAATAGCTTTTATTTATTTCAATGAACATGGTCAATATTATCTGAAAGCAAAAAGATATTTCGATGAAAAATGAATTTTTAAAACAATTATTTGTTATTTCTGAAATATTTTTTTATTTTTACATTATGTTGCTAATTCTTCTAAAATTAGGGAAAAGTTTGTAGAACTTAACGAATGTTGTTATTAAGTAGATATATATTTACAGATTATAATTTCCAAAGCTTATTACAAACTAACGACAGCATGTATATTAAAAAAATTAATTTGTGTCAATTTTTACCAAATGAAATCTACTGAAGCCAGAAGTATCATGCGTGCAATAAATAAAAAACATCAGCAGTGCAGCACTTGTATCTTTTTTTTTTTTTATAGTATTTATAATTTCTCCAGATAGTATCAACAAACTTATGGTACAGTACTTAAAAAAAAAAAAAAAAAAATGGAATGGCGAATGTTATTTTTTAGTTTAGTTATTACAAGGTAGTACTTAAGCATGTCCGCTTAAAAAAATATGTCCATTCTGTCCGTCTGTATCAGAACTCGAATCTCATGCCAGCTGTCAATAATTTATAGACGTCATCAATTCGCACTTGTCAATTTGCGCGAGGTTGAGATCGGCTCCCTTTTAACTTAAAAAACATTTTTCTACGAAGAAAGTAAGTAAAAGTTTCTTTTAAATTATTTTAAATAAACTTCAAATTTTTTAAATTTTTTCGAATAAATTTTGAAATACGTATAATTAATTTTTAATCGAATTTTAAATGAAGAATAACTTATTTTTACAAATTTTTAAAAATGGCTTATATCGAGTTTTTTTTCGTTATTTCGTAAACAAGAATTGTAACTAAAATTTTGGACATGCCAAGAATGAGTAAAAAATTTCAAAAAATATTCAAAAAATACTTTAGTGTTTCTTCTCAATAATGAAATATACATTTAACACGAAGAAAATTTTTTCTTCATTAATTTTCAGACCCTTCTTGTCATGCTATCGATTTTAATGTAAAAATAAAATAATTTAAGAAATAACAATTGTTTTAAAAATTCCTTTTTTATCAAAAAAAAAACAAACTTTTTGGTTTCAGACAATATTATCCGTATTCAAAAAAGCAAATAAAGCATTATAATTTAAATAATATCTTTCTTTTTTGAGTTTTGTATGTTACAATTCAGAGCTGATTTTAAGGTAGAGGGGGGGGGGTCCGATTAAAAAGCAAAAAAAAAAAAAAAAAAAAAAAAACATGATTTGCTTTTTCTAGACTTTTCATAAAATTAGTTGGGGGGGTGTAATAAATATGAAAAATATTTTTGCCGTGACTAGAAGAAAACATATTTATAATAATTTCAATCATTTGTGAATAGTTTCTGAAAGTTTAATTAAAATCCGACATTTATTTTTGCCAGATTTTCCAAATTAATGTCTGACATAAAAAAAAAAAAAATGTGCTAAATTTTTCCTGCTATTTAGATTTAGTACTTCCGCTGACACAAAGAGAAACAAAAAAATTTTAATCAAAATTTAAAATGTTCTAAAAAGAAGAAATTTTTTTTTTAAATAATTAAAATATTCTTTGTTCTTTCGTCTTAATAATAACAAACATTTTGACGATAAAATTTTGTTTTCATCAAATTTGGGGGCTTTTTTTCATCATGCTATGCTTTTTTTTTTCATTTTTTTAGCGATCTCATGGAGGATGCTATACGCATCCATACACAAATCACCTAATTGGTACAATTTCTGTATTAATATACAGAATTTTAAAATTAAAGTTTGAATTTTGTAAAAAGAAAAATAAATAAATAAAAATTAAACTTGTAAAAATTCATTTTTCATTGAAAAATATTTTCCTTAAGACAATAGTGCCGATAAAAGCTTTTCTAATTAAATTTCGAACTTTGCGGAAGTTATTTTTTTTGTTTGACTTTTAAGTTTTATGTTTTAAAATTGTCCAGTCCTTACTAAATGCGTATTTTTTTTAAACGGAGTAACTTTAAGTCATTATCTTTCAAATAAAACACAAAATTAAGCACAAAGAAGATATTTAAATTATTTTAGATGTCTTTTCAAGTATGTCTATTTGTATTTTTAAGCCCGTTGACGCACCTACTCGCTATCCTTGAGTTGAAATTATGCCTTACATCCGTATTCAAGTTAAATTTTAATCTTAAATGTGTAGACAAAGAAAGCATTATATATATATATATATATATACTTACTTCGTTCGTTTGCTTTGTTTTTCTTCGGACAATTCAATAGCAGAAAAAAAGTATAACATTTTAAAATAAACTAATATTTTCTGGTTAAATCAAAATTTGAAAACTGCCGACCTCTGCAAATGATATTTTCAAAAGAGCGAATATCAAGGGAGATAATTAAAATGTAAGGAGGAAAGTCTGAAATCCACTGAAATAATATCCTTTTAGTCTTTTAGTTTTAAAGTTTACGATTCGTCGATTAGAATTCAGTTTTTATTTCTTTTAGTTTTATTCAATAAATATAAGGAACTACAATTTTTAATCCTAAAATTTAAGTAGTCCGAATTGACAAAATAATAATTCATTTTCTTTACCGAAATAGTTCGTACGCTAGCAATTTTCCTATTTCAGTTCCTGTTCATATATACAGGCTGGTCCTAAAGTCTTGTCACACCCTACCAAAAACTTAAGTAATGAGAACAATAGAAGAACAAGTAATACAGTATGTTGTACTGGATTCAGTTTATTCACTTTCATTGACACTGTCACACATCAACAACATCTGTATGATCATTTCATATCAGCCATCTAAAATAGAAAATTATGCATGGGGTGAGAAGACTTTCGGGCCACCCAGTTGATTGATTTTGTAATTTGTTTTGTTTTTAGAATTTGCAGGAATTAATAACGTCACTAATTAATTAGTTAACCTGCTGGTACTTTAAACTGAAGTTACTAAAAAAAAAAAAATAGAAATATTTTCCATTGTTTTGCGACAAAAACGTAGTTACTCGTCTTTCTGACTGTGCTACAAACTTGTCAACATAAAATTCTTTAAAACCCGGATATTTAGATATCTAACCCCAGAAAAACTGGGACATAAGTTAACTTTAACAAAAACAAGAAGAAAGAAACGGATTTCGAAAACGACCCGAAAATGTAACATTTCACATTATTATGTGTTAACTGTCATTATTGTGACGTGTTCTTTCTTTATTTAGTATCGAACTCTCGAAGCAACACACATGTTCTTTAGCTACGGTAAAAAAGGCAATACGGTCAATGATCTGTTCCTACTACAGTGTAACCCGGTTATAAGAGAGTTGTCGGGACCGGAGACGGCGTCTCTTATATCCGGGTTTAGTCTATTTTTAACACAGGCTCTAATTTGGGAGCAGAGAAAATTTCTCTTATATCTGGGTTTCTCTTATATCCGGGTTACACTGTACTCAACTACTGAGTCTGAAATTTTACTCTCAGACACTATGTCACATGTGTCGCTTTCGCGGCTTTACCATTGAATTTGTCTCTGTTTGAAAAGTGTTTTCCTTGTTTGTGTAGTTCTTTGAAATGTATTTTGCTTATCCATTCCCCCTTTTTTATATTGAATCAGTCAAAACGAGGCATCAAAATTATTTCCTTTTTTTGCACAACCTTAACAAAAATGATCTAACAGTTACCGAAAGAAAAAAAATAAAATGAATTTAAAAAAAAAAAATTTCACGTTCGAAAATGGCTTTTTTAAACTTTACATTTTTTGAATCCTCATTATTGTATTTAAAAGAAACTATCCAGACAAAAAGCTAAAAAAGGATTAATTACAAAATCCCACAGATAAATTTACAAGTAATTTCTTTTTTTAAATAAATTATTTAATTATTACGTTGAGATTTTTTTTCTGTCTAATTCTGTTTTATTAAATTATAACAGCACCGATTTCCAAAATAAATAAATAAATAAAAATAATAATAATATTAGGTTGGTGCAAAAATAATGACGTAATAATGTCGTTTTTTGGCGTTAAAAATACGTCAAAAAACGACATAATTACGTCATTATTTTTGCACCAACCTAATAATAATAATTTTTTTAAGTTTTATTGATTTAATTTTGGCAAGATGCGAGCCTTATTTTCCATGTTCCCTCTTGATATTTCATAAAGTTTTTTGTTGAAATATGTGGGGGGGGGGGTAAAACATACGTCATTCCAATATTTCTCTAAAGATTTTTTTTTAATAAAGTATGGTTTTTAATTATTAGTATTCACTATTCAGTAAAAAAAATAAATAATAATCCATTAAATGAATAAGTACTGAAAATTTTGTTTGATTTTCCAGATTTTTGACAAACAACAGGTGTGTGTGTAGTGATATTTTTGTTCTAACAGAAAAAAAAAACATCTATTTTGGTGGTACAATAGCTAATAAATGTTTTTCTTAAGAAAATAATGTCCAGCATACATATACTGGAAATTAGTTTCTTACGAAAAACATTTATTTCGATGAATAATGAATATTTACATTACAAGCATTGTTTTAAACTTTTCACTTTTCATTGTTTAAAATTTGAATTAGAATAATTTTTAAATCTTTTAAAATTCTTCATTAATTTTTAGTGTTCAAGTGATATTGTTAATAAATTAAAAGTAAAACTATTAATAATCTTAAATTTAATCTTTTAGATTTGAATTAAAGCTAAAATTTCAGAAAAATCTTTCATTTTTTTAAAATGCATAAACTTATGTGTCAATTTGCAAATTTGATGAACGCCAACGAAACAATCTCTTTAAAATCCAATATCTGTCGCAGACTTGTGTCATACGAAAATGGTATAATGATTAATTAGATTTTGTAAAAATATGGCTTACTTTTTGCAAAAAATTTTTAACGAACAATGCATTTTCTTCAACGCATTCAAAAAGTCAAACAACTTCTATCATAGAAACTTTACAAAATTCCTGCCAAAAATCAAATCAAATATGGAAGTTGAAAATTTTCCATATTCAAGAAATGTTTTGTTTGAATAAGAAGCTCATTAATAAGCAAACTTCAGAGTGTGTTACTCACGTGACATAACCCAGAATTTTATTATAGATTTTCAGTTTCCATAGAATAAAAAGTTAACCATAAATATTTAAAAAAAGAAGAAAAAAACACGTGAGGGGTTAGTGAGAATGAAAGAAAATAATGTTGGTTTGTTTGAAAGGACAACAAATAACTGTTTTGATAAAAAACAGAAGATGACGATTGAGGTTGCATTTAAATTTTCAATGATTTTGTTTGACAGGAAAGCAAGAAGCGGTTTCGCGTTTTACTTGCTCAGAATTTGCATTGTACAGTTGATTTCAGTCAGAATTAACTGTATAATATATCAGATTTAAACTAACTCTAGTTGATGACAAATCTCTTTAAAATAACGAATTATATCACTTTGATCAACATAAAGATGCGTTTTTTTTTTTTTGAGATTTTTGGAGCAACCTTAAGAGAATACTTAAAACTGCATTTGTAACATTGTTGTGAGATATTAGAATCAGCTTTAAAAATACTTGAAAAATACATTCTTTTATAAACCAATTTCATAATCCTAAATAGATTAATTTCTTTATGATATATAGAGATGAAGTAAAGGCTAAATTTATTGTCTATAGTACCATTTATTGTTGACTCCATTGGGTTACAGTATTTAAAATGGTTGACTGTCGTCATAGTTCTTTTTTGCGATTTGAGAGTTCATACAAGGTCGTTGTGTTCCTTCTGGTTGACGGAAATTAATTCGTTGCATTCATCCTTTCTTCTTCTTTCTCTTCTGGAGTTGTACGTCAGGTCAATCTTACAGCCGATGAATCACCAAATCTTGCGTTTCAAACAGCTACCTCAAATCAAGTTCCTCTCCACTGCAGCGTCTCTAGTCTCGTACGTGGTTTCTTCTTTTTATTGGGGCTGACACATCCGTGTTTCCCATTTAATTTTTGGCGGGGCGGGTTGTCATTGGTTGATATTTTTTTTTATGGCGTTCACTGACCCACATGAACTAAGTTCGGGTTCATGTCCGTTACCGAGAATAGGAACAATAGAAGGTAGGAAAAGAAAGGAAATATATAAAAGTGAGGGAGAGCGTTTTCTTTGCCACTCATTTAATAAAGAGGAAAGTGTATATTTTCGTATGGTGTTATTACTACCTAATCGTACTACAACTTACGACATTGCCCACTTATTTTATTTTTTCCTTTTATAGTTTCCATTTTTGAGAGTAAGACAAAACAATGTTAAATATACCCGAAAAACAAAGGCATTCTTACACTGTGAAAATCATGGATGCGTAGTTCACTTTAATTCCAGTCAGTAGAGACACATCAGAAAACGCGTACATGACCAACAATTTGCTGTGAAATCTGAAGAGATACATATTTTGTAAGCTCCCCAAACGTCAATCCTAATCAGTTGTAACCAAATATGCCATGCTACTGTCCGCCTTCAAGTTCATTTTGATCGCCGTGTTTACCATTTAGCTGACTCCACTCGTTAGCGCGTGACTTGTTTTGTCGCAGGTATTGTGATGGTGGCACGGTTCCACTAGACGTAGCTGGCCTTTGTTTGTGCACGACCATTCACTCATCTGCTACGTTGTGTTTTTGTTTTTTTTTGTTTTTTTTATATCTCAGAGGGGGAGAAGATCGCTGATGAAACAGACTGGAGTGAGGACTGCTCCGAGATCAGGAGCTATACAAAAATCCTTTTGGAATAAAGAATTAACTCATGTAACAACGATTTGATTTATATATGATTTGTTGTATTCAAAGGGTTTAACACTTCCTGCTTGTTGTTATAATCAGATGACACTGGGATCCCCTTCGGAGTGTGAAGAATATTTTAGTAGTAAGTGCTTAAAAATTCGCGTCTTGCAACTAAAAGTTGCAAGACGCGAATTTTTAAGTTCTGGTCTTCAGGGCCGCACAAGGTCTTGGTTAGGAGGTCATGGCGAACGATGTGAATTCCATTAGCAGTAGTGTAGGGGCTCTCTCTTTCCCTCTGTGTGTATCAGGTGTCCAAAATCTCCAGCTTATATGGTATCCTGCGTACAGCAGGTGTGGAGCTGTCAAGGGTCTGGGTTCGGTTGTCTTCTACCGTAAGCATCAACCTTTTCTAAATTTTCATATATAATAAATATATTTACTCAAGTGGTTTTCCAAAGTTGGGGTTTTCCAGCCCCCCTTTGAGAGTGGTCAGAAGAATCAAACCACTCCTTAACTCCCACTCGATTCATGTCACATCTCTCACCCTCGCTTCATATAGGTGGTGCTAAAAGGTAAGAAAAATTATTTCCACTCTCCTTAAAACAAAAGTTTATCTTCTCTGTCTATGCATTTTTTTTACGAACAACAGACCACATAGCCTTTGTGTCCATCGTCACTTCAAAATAGTAATTAATTTTCCCCTATCACTTGTATCCAATTGGATATAAAATTTTCTCTGAACGAATGTCACGGAAATTATAATGACGAACGCGTCCAGTTGGTCTCTATCTCTGTGCACTGATTCAAATGTTTTTCCTGTCCCTTATTTGTCCAGAGGAATCGTGAATGCTATTTATTGCGGCGACTACTCTGGTCTCTTTATCGACAACATATGTTTTTACTTAACATCTTATACCTTAATGGTCTCTTTCTTATTGGTGGGATGTGGGTAAGGACGGGTAGTCTTAGTTTTGCTCAATTTTACTTAATTCTGTCTAGTTAAATTTGGGTTCAATTCTCCTTGAAATTATTTCAAAACATGATTTTTTCAACTCATTTCGTTTATAATTTTCTTCTCAACTTTTCAATCCATCTTCCTGTGAATTTCAAGGATTACCATCCAGTTTGTAGACTCTTTCCTCTTCCTTCTTTCTTTCTTTTTCTTTTTGTTTGATCAACCACCGGAGATCTCAGTATCACAATTGTATGAATCCCAATATCAAAACACACCATTTTAAAAGACACACGAGATAAACTTTTCTACTGTTAAATCTGTGGATTTACGTGTCCCAAAGCATATTGTTATATACATCGGAGAAAAAACCTTTACTGCTGTGGAGTAAGGTTATTTATTAGATCATCACTCAAAACACACATTAACAAACACTGGAGAAAAACTTTTCTCCTGTGAAATCTGTGGTGTAAGGTTTTCTTTTAAATCTTCATTCTAAACGCATATGTTAACACACCGCTATGGTGAAACACACCTATTCTATAGTTAATAGATTCTCCCACCTAATATAAGTAGGTGTAGTAAGAGAAACGAGGGTCAGTCGATGTCGGACGACAGTAGTCGACGGTTAGTCGAATACGAAAGTAGTCAGCGACCACAACATGATTACTCTGCATAATATCTATTATATCAAGTTACTAACGTTTTGTACGTTGAACCTATTTTAGGACCGATTTAGTACAAATACAAGCCTCCACTGCGAAATAACTCCACAACACACACACTGGGGAGAAATCATTCCGCGGTGAAATCTGTGAATTTAAGCTTTCCCAAAATTCACGTCTCAAACAACACATGTTTACACACACTAGAGAGAAACCTTTTCACTGCGAAATGCGAAATGTTAATTCTCCCCAAACCATCTCTCAAATGGCACATACTGAAGAGAAATCTTACGACTAGCAAATATATAGAAGTTTTCTCTAAATTAGCATATCAATCAACAGGAGAGAAACCATTCCACTGTTACCTGTAGGGTAGACCTAAATCTTGTTACAGTTTATTAAGTAAAAAGGAAGATTTTTTTTCAATATTACCTTCCATGAGTGTATTATATAGATAAATAAACTGAAAACTAAAACATTAAAATAAAGATCTTTTATTTTTATTTAATAAACCTAACATACTTTTGGGACAACCTGATATCTGTGCGTATGTATGTGTCAAATACACACATATTTATGTATGTATCTATTTCTAGTATGATGCTGGAATAGATTTTACCTGCAATTCTATCCTCAACTGGTGAATAATGATTCATGTGACCACGCACCTGCATCCAGTTTGTAGTGGAATGCGGGGAGAGATGTGCAATACAAGACGTTATATAAACAGCCACTTCAGAGAGAGGGGCACCTTCAGACATCACCGGAGAAAGTAGGGTCTGTGTTAGAAAGTGGCGCAATATATATATATATATATATATATATATATATATATATATAAAGAAACGGGACTCTGCTCTTCGGCGGAGTTCCACTCTGCTCAGAGGCAGAGAGTTCGACCGTCAAGCCGAGCCTCTCGGCTTGATTCGTCCCTCTCTCTTGTGATGCGTAGTATGCATAGTGTTAGGAAGAGTTCATTCTGTAGTTATGAAACTTATATAAACAATAAGCAAATAAGAAACAGAGAGTGGGGGGAAAACAGCCGAAAAAAACTGCACTCTACGTGACAACACTCATAAAATAACTTTCAAGTTAAAAATCCTTTTTAACATAACCACAGTCTATTTCCATCATTCAATGCAAACTACGAAGCGATAGACACTCAAACGTCAAACACAATGTAAGTCAAATTCACACACGCTTTTTCCACAAACTTTGAGCTGTTTATTTTGAATATAAAATTTTTTTTACATTGAACTTTACATTTTGTTCAGATTCACACAAATTATATCTTGCAGTCTATCAAACTGGAACATTACCCCACACAAAAATCTAAAAAGACAAGTTTATTTCACCATTTTAAACAACATTCATAACTGTTGTTTTGTACATTTATTATTTTGTCTGCATTGTATTGTGTCAAATATAAATTAGCGAGGGCAACTGACCCTCACACTCTAGACAGCTTAAAATGAAATTCTAGTACCTATTTATTTAAGCTATGTAAAAAGGACAGTCAATGTCAGTTTATTTGTAGTTGTGATTACAGTGATAGGAAGTGACTCAGTTGGTAATTCACCCAGGAATAAATCAAAGATAATATATCTACAGGGCGGGCCGGAACTCTTGACATACCTACATAATTTTCTATTTCAGATGGCTAACACGAAAATGATACAGACCTTCTCGATGTGTGACAAAAAAGCCAATGAAAGTGAATAAACTGAATCCAGTACATACTATATTACTTGTTCTATTGTTCGCATTACTTTAGTTTTTGGTAGGATGTGACAAGACTTTTGGACCAGCCTGTATATATGAACAGGAACAAGACCACACTGTACAGCAAAAACTAAAGAATTTGTGCAAAGATTACACAGAAAGATCAAAGAAGGAAAAACCTTGATCAACAAATGTTACGTGGACTTGGTCAGAAAATAATATTCTACAAAGTCTGTTTTAAAAGGTTAATATAAAAGTAAAACAGTGTGATTTTATTATAATTGTTTTTCATAAATTTTTTACGTAACAAATTACTCTTTTTTGCTAATATTAAAAAAATAAATTATTTAAATAAAAAAGGTTACACACATATATATATATATATATATATATATATATATATATATATATATATATATATGACTTAATTTAAACCTACATTTTTTGCCAATATTGTATATTTCAATAAATTTGTTTTTTCCACTTGTGACATTTTTGCCGTACCATTACCTATTCAATACGACATTTTCCATTCTTTATTTACTGCAATACAAAAAAAAAACATTTTAATGGCATCATGTGTAGAATGGTACCACGGTGCTCGACAGTACCACAAATATTTTAAAACGAATAAAATAAAATGCATAAAAAATTACATTTTACGGTCATTCCGATAATGTTGTTCTGTTATTTAAGATTTAATTAATCTTGTCCGAACCGAAACTATTTTTAATCAAGGAATTAATTCTTCTTTTACACCGTTTCCTGTACATCTTTGTTCTTTCTGTGTTTAAAAACTACGTTCTATTTTCAGGTGTTATAATCTTTTTCTTTTTTTTTTAAATTGAAATTTATTTGAAAATAATTAGTTTTATTGATTTAACTTTACGAAATATTCCCGAGGTAGAGAAAGAAATATCGAGTGATTTGCAGTTTAGGACCCGCGTTCAGTTTTTAATAAAAATTTCTCGAATAGTTACATTTTTAGGTAAAAATAACAAAGAAATTTTGCTAAAATCTACCGTTTTGGAGTTATCAACAATAAAATTTCGGACTCATTCGCGTCCGCCATTACTGGCGTTGTTTACCTACATTCGCTTCGGAGCAATCTTTCGCGGAAGTTACTTAGTTAATAATAGCCTTTTTACTGATCTTATTCATCTCAGTTACTGCGGATGGGTTAGAGCATTATGACTGAATGACTGCTCCGAGGCAAATATATATGTAAACATAAACAACGCCAGTAATGGCGGATGCGAATGTGTCCGTAATTTTATTGTTGATAACTACAAAACGGTAGATTTTAGCAAAATTTCTTTGTTATTTTCGAATTAGGCATGTATCTATACACCTATTGTAACTATTCGGCAAATTTTTATTAGAAACTGAGCGCGGGTCCTAAACTGCAAATTACTCGATATTTTGGCGAAATTATATCCAGCAACAATAATCTTGTTTTTGTATGAAAAAGTTCAAATTCAGCCTGAAAGGTAAGTTTGCCTTTGAAAATATATTCCATAAAGAGGCGGCAGTAGATTTTTTTTTTCGATTATCGTAAAAGTAAAACATAGGTGAAAAAATGTCTAGAATCGGGGCTTTTCGAGTTAAAAGTTAGTTTTGGTTTTCACTATATTTTCAAATTCATGAGTTCTGTTCAGATATTCCCAATCGTGAAAATTTTCTCTGAGAAAACACTAAGCCAGCTATTCTCTACTGTTTCTGTATGAGCTTAATGTGGTAAAAAAAAAAACACGTTGATTTGGAAATGCTTGCAAAAATCAATTAATCGTTGGATTTGAATTTGATCATTTGAAACATTCGAGTAGGTACACCACCCACAAAAACGCGATACCTAACATTTAAAATTAATTTTTAATAATGAAAAACTTTCTTGACGCTCTTATTTATTTTGGTTTTAATTTCAAGCTGATAAAAATTTGATATTTCCAATCTAGGTACCCCCACTTTTTCGCTAAAAAACGCATCATGATGAAGAAAAATGACCCCCAGACTTGATAAAAACAAAGTTTTATATCGTCAAAACCGAAAACGTTTGTTATTATTAAGAAGAAAGACCAAAGTATTTTTGATTATTTTATTAAATTTTATGAATGATTTTTTTTTTTTTTTCGTTAGCGGTCGTAATGTAAAGTGTTGATTAGTACGTCGGGTTGATCAATTAATAGAGAATGTACTGCTTCTCGGGTGTTGTGGTCACCAATGTTGAATGGGTTAAATAGATAATGCGGCTGCGTGTTGAGAAGGTAATCAACATTCATACATAATACTTAAAACATCAAGGAAAAAGAACAATGAGAACCAATTTTGTTTAACAAAGAAAGATTTATATTAAATTTAACAATAATACAAAGTAGTTGTATGTAATTTGAGTGAAAAAGGGAGAAAAAAGTAGCTTCCCCTTGACTGTAAGGAAATGTCTTAAAGAAGATTTGTCTGAGTAAAATGTTCAGAATTCAGTGTTGAAAATAGAATATTTCTTTCAGAAAATTGTTCAATAGTTGCAACTTACAAAGTTGATTTAACTTGGTGTGTGCACTGAGAACTGGTGGTGTGTCACATAAAGTTCTGTAGTGTGTATGTACATGCGGAGTGAGTAGGATGAAATACACGAGCGAGTAAATGAGAACTATTGTCTCTGGGTACCTCGACTGTGGTTCTGAAATTACTACTACTGGTTTTTTGGAATGCATCCAATATTTATACTATCTGGAGTGGCTCCAAAAAGAGACGCTATAGTACATTTTTGAATATACATGAAAAATATCCTATTGGACGGAAAATGGACCAATCAGCGATTTTGTAGCAAAGCTTGTTTTGAACAAAGTGTAGGAACAAATTTACTATGGTGGAATGCGATAAATAAATTGTCCTGTTATTTTTAAGTATGTATTTATTGACCAATTAGAATTGGAGAAAATGTAGGCGTGGCACGACAGTAATATAATATTACTGTAATTTATTTACGTAGTGTTTTTGTGCTTTTTTTCCAGTGAAAAACATTGATTTGGAAATTCTTGCAAAAATCAAATAATTGTCAGATTTCAATTAAACTTTCAGGACTTATCCACAAATGAATTAAATTATTTTTGAAATTTTTTTTGTTAATCTTGGTAATTTATATATATATATATATATATATATATATATATATATTTACATATGTTACCGCCCACTTATTTAATTTCATGATATTTCGAGAAATTAAATTTTCAACTGAAAATTTTTGTATTAGTTAAAAGCAGGACTCCTTGGAGTATGAAATTTTTTTTTCAAATCACTACTCATTTCCCAAAAAACAGCACGATAAAACTATGACATTATTTAATTACAAAAGCTTTTAATTGCTTTTATGAATAAGATTTATTAAGGATACTATTGTTTTAAGAAAAAAATCTTTTCCATGAAGAATGAATTTTTACAAGAATTGTAAATTTAATTTTTAAATTTAATTATAATAATTTATAATATATAAATCTTTTAAGATCCTGCATTACTTTCATCTGGTTAGGTGATATTGTTATTAAGTGAAGACTATATTTACTAATCAAAAATTGAAATGCTTAATACAAATTATTTTGCATCAAGATTTTTAAAATAAGTTTTAATTGTTTTTATGTACATAAAATATTATGTAACATGCCCATATTTTAAAGTATTGTTGACCATACACAACATCATCAGAAAATAAGAGTGATTGTGTTTTACAGATAAATTCTCTGTAGAACAACAATCATTGTCAGGACTTGTCAACGACTTGTCAATTACATAAACATCATGATGACATTGATTGAAAAAACAGCTACTGTTTTGTTTTAAAAATATATTTCTGTGTTATTTAAAACTTAAAATAAATATTTTTTCGAATCAGATTAATTATACTTTAAATCAGTTAATATTCTTCGAATAAAGTTTCAGAAAAGTAGATTTTATTTTTGGAAGATTTTTAATACAGAGAATTACATTGCGATGAAAGACAACTAAAAAAGGATGCTAATCAGCTATTTTGGGAAAAAAATTGTTTAAATTGATTGCAATCTAATTTCTCTTTGAAGTACACCAGAATATTTTGCTTACTGGAAATAGTAAATTTAATCCTATCGCTTTTAAAGCTAAAATGAAAGCTTCAAGAAAGCTTTTTCCATTTATAAAACTTCATTTTAAACCAAGGTATCAAAAATTAGTGAAGATACCTAAAATAACCAAAATACTTTGCTGTATTTCAAAACTAATTTAAATTAGTTGGATGGAGTTTTCATATTGAAATTTCTAAAAAAATTTTAATTTAGCACCATTTTTAACAAACTGTTACGAAAATGTAAATCTTGTTATTAAGAAATCTTCCAAAAATAAAATATACTTTTCTGAAACTTTATTAAATATTTGCTGATTTAAAGTAATCTGATTTGAAACAACTATTATTTACTTTAAGCTTAAAATATTAGAGAAATGCATTTTTAACACAACAATAGCTTGTTTATTTATGTTAACAACTTTTTAACAGCTCTGTAACAGCTCGATGAAAGATTTTTATCTAATGTTGTTCTACAAGGGCTCTGACCTTTAAAAAATAATTGAGGAATATAATGCAAGTGCATTTTAAGTACTTGGTAATCTTAAGAAGTTCAGAAAATATTTACCATAATCTAATGCTTTATTGAATTTTAAAGAATTTGAAGTTTAAATTTACTATAGTTGTTGCTCTTATTTTCTGATGGTGCTGTGGATGGGCGACCATATCTATAAAATTTGGCATGTTTATACACATACAAAAATAATTGAAAGTTCTTTTAGAAATAGTCAGGGTTGTCGATATAAGATTAGTAAATATAGTTTTACTTAATAACAATATTTCCTAATTCACGTTTTATTGCTGCCAATATTTCATTACTTCCTCTCAACCATTCTGTGATATTGGACTCCCAGTTTTCATCCCACACCCCAAGTCTGACATGCTGATGTAACTTTCTCTGTGTGCAGCATGTGATAGACTGCCTGAATGATATCTGGGGCTATTGTTTATATATTCACCTCTCCAACATTCTCACTCTCATGTCTGCCATACTAGATACAGGTGGGAAATCATATTTGTCTGCACTCAATGGCTAGGAATAAGCACGGATCAACCAACCCCTGCAATTAGCTCCTACTGATGGACTGGTGAGAAATTTAAATGCAGTATAATATCAAACAGTTTTAAATACAGAATTGTTCTTTCCTTAGACTAGAACTCAGCTAGCTGAGTTTGTTTTTCTGTTCCATTGCCCATTCCAACATTCACACATCCATGTCCACTGATACGTGATTTAATAATAATCTATTGGCAAATCTTCTCTAGTTTCACATGCCATCCAAAATAAAACATATCCTATTGCATTGTACAACTGATTTTGTTTTTCTCTTCCTATGCCCATTCCAACACCCACACATCCATGTCCACTGATACATGATTTAATAATAATCTATTGGCAAATCTGCTCTAGTTTCACATGCCAACCAAAATAAAATATATCCTATTGCATTGTACAACTGATCTTGTTTTTCTTTTCTTCTGCCCATTCCAACACCCACACATCCATGTCCACTGATACATGATTTAATAATAATCTATTGGCAAATCTGCTCTAGTTTCACATGCCATCCAAAATAAAACATATCCTATTGCATTGTACAATTGATTTTGTTTTTCTCTTCCTATGTCCATTCCAACACCCACACATCCATGTCCACTGATACATGATTTAATAATAATCTATTGGCAAATCTGCTCTAGTTTCTCATGCCATCCAAAATAAAATATATCCTATTGCATTGTACAACTGATTTTGTTTTTCTCTTCCTATGCCCATTCCAACACCCACACATCCATGTCCACTGATACATGATTTAATAATAATCTATTGGCAAATCTGCTCTAGTCTCACATGCCATCCAAAATAAAATATATCCTATTGCATTGTACAATTGATTTTGTTTTTCTCTTCCTATGTCCATTCCAACACCCACACATCCATGTCCACTGATACATGATTTAATAATAATCTATTGGCAAATCTGCTCTAGTTTCGCATGCCATCCAAAATAAAACATATCCTATTGCATTGTACAATTGATTTTGTTTTTATCTTCCTATGCCCATTCCAACACCTACACATCAATGTCCACTGATACATGATTTAATAATAATCTATTGGCAAATCTGCTCTAGTTTCTCATGCCATCCAAAATAAAATATATCCTATTGCATTGTACAACTGATTTTGTTTTTCTCTTCCTATGCCCATTCCAACACCCACACATCCATGTCCACTGATACATGATTTAATAATAATCTATTGGCAAATCTGCTCTAGTCTCACATGCCATCCAAAATAAAATATATCCTATTGCATTGTACAATTGATTTTGTTTTTCGCTTCCTATGTCCATTCCAACACCCACACATCCATGTCCACTGATACATGATTTAATAATAATCTATTGGCAAATCTGCTCTAGTTTCACATGCCATCCAAAATAAAACATATCCTATAGCATTGTACAATTGATTTTGTTTTTCTCTTCCTATGCCCATTCCAACACCCACACATCCATGTCCACTGATACATGATTTAATAATAATCTATTGGCAAATCTGCTCTAGTTTCACATGCCAACCAAAATAAAATATATCCTATTGCATTGTACAACTGATTTTGTTTTTCTTTTCTTCTGCCCATTCCAACACCCACACAACCATGTCCACTGATACATGATTTAATAATAATCTATTGGCAAATCTGCTCCTAGTTTCACATGCCATCCAAAATAAAACATATCCTATTGCATTGTACAATTGATTTTGTTTTTTTCTCTTCCTATGCCCATTCCAACACCTACACATCCATGTCCACTGATACATGATTTAATAATA
Organism: Acanthosepion lycidas; assembly: GCA_963932145.1. Taxonomy (NCBI): domain Eukaryota; kingdom Metazoa; phylum Mollusca; class Cephalopoda; order Sepiida; family Sepiidae; genus Acanthosepion; species Acanthosepion lycidas. The sequence continues at coordinate 99,159,424 of OZ010575.1, read as the reverse complement.
ATCTATTGGCAAATCTGCTCTAGTTTCACATGCCATCCAAAATAAAATATATCCTATTGCATTGTACAACTGATTTTGTTTTTCTCTTCCTATGCCCATTCCAACACCCACACATCCATGTCCACTGATACATGATTTAATAATAATCTATTGGCAAATCTGCTCTAGTTTCACATGCCATCCAAAATAAAACATATCCTATTGCATTGTACAACTGATTTTGTTTTTCTCTTCCTATGCCCATTCCAACACCCACACATCCATGTCCACTGATACATGATTTAATAATAATCTATTGGCAAATCTGCTCTAGTCTCACATGCCATCCAAAATAAAATATATCCTATTGCATTGTACAACTGATTTTGTTTTTCTCTTCCTATGCCCATTCCAACACCCACACATCCATGTCCACTGATACATGATTTAATAATAATCTATTGTCAAATCTGCTCTAGTCTCACATGCCATCCAAAATAAAATATATCCTATTGCATTGTACAACTGATTTTGTTTTTCTCTTCCTATGCCCATTCCAACACCCACACATCCATGTCCACTGATACATGATTTAATAATAATCTATTGGCAAATCTGCTCTAGTTTCACATGCCATCCAAAATAAAATATATCCTATTGCATTGTACAACTGATCTTGTTTTTCTTTTCTTCTGCCCATTCCAACACCCACACATCCATGTCCACTGATACATGATTTAATAATAATCTATTGGCAAATCTGCTCTAGTTTCACATGCCATCCAAAATAAAATATATCCTATTGCATTGTACAATTGATTTTGTTTTTCTCTTCCTATGCCCATTCCAACACTAACACTTCCATGTCCACTGATACATGATTTAATAATAATCTATTGGCAAATCTGCTCTAGTTTCACATGCCATCCAAAATAAAACATATCCTATTGCATTGTACAATTGATTTCGTTTTTCTCTTCCTATGCCCATTCCAACACCCACACATCCATGTCCACTGATACATGATTTAATAATAATCTATTGGCAAATCTGCTCTAGTTTCACATGCCAACCAAAATAAAATATATCCTATTGCATTGTACAACTGATCTTGTTTTTCTTTTCTTCTGCCCATTCCAACACCCACACATCCATGTCCACTGATACATGATTTAATAATAATCTATTGGCAAATCTGCTCTAGTTTCACATGCCAACCAAAATAAAATATATCCTATTGCATTGTACAACTGATCTTGTTTTTCTTTTCTTCTGCCCATTCCAACACCGGCACATCCATGTCCACTGATACATGATTTAATAATAATCTATTGGCAAATCTGCTCTAGTTTCACATGCCAACCAAAATAAAATATATCCTATTGCATTGTACAACTGATCTTGTTTTTCTTTCTTCTGCCCATTCCAACACCCACACATCCATGTCCACTGATACATGATTTAATAATAATCTATTGGCAAATCTGCTCTAGTTTCACATGCCAACCAAAATAAAATATATCCTATTGCATTGTACAATTGATTTTGTTTTTCTCTTCCTATGCCCATTCCAACACTAACACTTCCATGTCCACTGATACATGATTTAATAATAATCTATTGGCAAATCTGCTCTAGTTTCACATTCCATCCAAAATAAAACATATCCTATTGCATTGTACAATTGATTTTGTTTTTCTCTTCCTATGCCCATTCCAACACCCACACATCCATGTCCACTGATACATGATTTAATAATAATCTATTGGTAAATCTGCTCTAGTTTCACATGCCAACCAAAATAAAATATATCCTATTGCATTGTACAACTGATCTTGTTTTTCTTTTCTTCTGCCCATTCCAACACCCACACATCCATGTCCACTGATACATGATTTAATAATAATCTATTGGCAAATCTGCTCTAGTTTCACATGCCATCCAAAATAAAACATATCCTATTGCATTGTACAATTGATTTTGTTTTTCTCTTCCTATGCCCATTCCAACACCCACACATCCATGTCCACTGATACATGATTTAATAATAATCTATTGGCAAATCTGCTCTAGTTTCACATGCCATCCAAAATAAAATATATCCTATTGCATTGTACAACTGATTTTGTTTTTCTCTTCCTATGCCCATTCCAACACCCACACATCCATATCCACTGATACATGATTTAATAATAATCTATTGGCAAATCTGCTCTAGTTTCACATGCCATCCAAAATAAAACATATCCTATTGCATTGTACAATTGATTTTGTTTTTCTCTTCCTATGCCCATTCCAACACCCACACATCCATGTCCACTGATACATGATTTAATAATAATCTATTGGCAAATCTGCTCCTAGTTTCACATGCCATCCAAAATAAAACATATCCTATTGCATTGTACAATTGATTTTGTTTTTCTCTTCCTATGCCCATTCCAACACCTACACATCCATGTCCACTGATACATGATTTAATAATAATCTATTGGCAAATCTGCTCTAGTTTCACATGCCATCCAAAATAAAACATATCCTATTGCATTGTACAATTGATTTTGTTTTTCTCCTCCTATGCCCATTCCAACACCCACACATCCATGTCCACTGATACATGATTTAATAATAATCTATTGGCAAATCTGCTCTAGTTTCACATGCCAACCAAAATAAAATATATCGTATTGCATTGTACAACTGATCTTGTTTTTCTTTTCTTCTGCCCATTCCAACACCCACACAACCATGTCCACTGATACATGATTTAATAATAATCTATTGGCAAATCTGCTCTAGTTTCACATGCCATCCAAAATAAAACATATCCTATTGCATTGTACAATTGATTTTGTTTTTCTCTTCCTATGCCCATTCCAACACCCACACATCCATGTCCACTGATACATGATTTAATAATAATCTATTGGCAAATCTGCTCTAGTTTCACATGCCATCCAAAATAAAATATATCCTATTGCATTGTACAACTGATTTTGTTTTTCTCTTCCTATGCCCATTCCAACACCCACACATCCATGTCCACTGATACATGATTTAATAATAATCTATTGGCAAATCTGCTCTAGTTTCACATGCCATCCAAAATAAAATATATCCTATTGCATTGTACAACTGATCTTGTTTTTCTTTTCTTCTGCCCATTCCAACACCCACACAACCATGTCCACTGATACATGATTTAATAATAATCTATTGGCAAATCTGCTCTAGTTTCACATGCCATCCAAAATAAAATATATCCTATTGCATTGTACAACTGATTTTGTTTTTCTCTTCCTATGCCCATTCCAACACCCACACATCCATGTCCACTGATACATGATTTAATAATAATCTATTGGCAAATCTGCTCTAATTTCACATGCCATCCAAAATAAAATATATCCTATTGCATTGTACAACTGATTTTGTTTTTCTTTTCTTCTGCCCATTCCAACACCCACACAACCATGTCCACTGATACATGATTTAATAATAATCTATTGGCAAATCTGCTCCTAGTTTCACATGCCATCCAAAATAAAACATATCCTATTGCATTGTACAATTGATTTTGTTTTTCTCTTCCTATGCCCATTCCAACACCTACACATCCATGTCCACTGATACATGATTTAATAATAATCTATTGGCAAATCTGCTCTAGTTTCACATGCCATCCAAAATAAAATATATCCTATTGCATTGTACAACTGATTTTGTTTTTCTCTTCCTATGCCCATTCCAACACCCACACATCCATGTCCACTGATACATGATTTAATAATAATCTATTGGCAAATCTGCTCTAGTCTCACATGCCATCCAAAATAAAATATATCCTATTGCATTGTACAACTGATTTTGTTTTTCTCTTCCTATGCCCATTCCAACACCCACACATCCATGTCCACTGATACATGATTTAATAATAATCTATTGGCAAATCTGCTCTAGTTTCACATGCCAACCAAAATAAAATATATCCTATTGCATTGTACAATTGATTTTGTTTTTCTCTTCCTATGCCCATTCCAACACTAACACTTCCATGTCCACTGATACATGATTTAATAATAATCTATTGGCAAATCTGCTCTAGTTTCACATGCCATCCAAAATAAAATATATCCTATTGCATTGTACAATTGATTTTGTTTTTCTCTTCCTATGCCCATTCCAACACTAACACTTCCATGTCCACTGATACATGATTTAATAATAATCTATTGGCAGATCTGCTCTAGTTTCACATGCCATCCAAAATAAAACATATCCTATTGCATTGTACAATTGATTTTGTTTTTCTCTTCCTATGCCAATTCCAACACTAACACTTCCATGTCCACTGATACATGATTTAATAATAATCTATTGGCAAATCTGCTCAAGTTTCACATGCCAACCAAAATAAAATATATCCTATTGCATTGTACAATTGATTTTGTTTTTCTCTTCCTATGCCCATTCCAACACTAACACTTCCATGTCCACTGATACATGATTTAATAATAATCTATTGGCAGATCTGCTCTAGTTTCACAAGCCATCCAAAATAAAACATATCCTATTGCATTGTACAATTGATTTTGTTTTTCTCTTCCTATGCCCATTCCAACACTAACACTTCCATGTCCACTGATACATGATTTAATAATAATCTATTGGCAAATCTGCTCAAGTTTCACATGCCAACCAAAATAAAATATATCCTATTGCATTGTACAATTGATTTTGTTTTTCTCTTCCTATGCCCATTCCAACACTAACACTTCCATGTCCACTGATACATGATTTAATAATAATCTATTGGCAAATCTGCTCTAGTTTCACATGCCATCCAAAATAAAACATATCCTATTGCATTGTACAATTGATTTTGTTTTTCTCTACCTATGCCCATTCCAACACTAACACTTCCATGTCCACTGATACATGATTTAATAATAATCTATTGGCAAATCTGCTCTAGTTTCACATGCCATCAAAAATAAAACATATCCTATTGCATTGTACAATTGATTTTGTTTTTCTCTTCCTATGCCCATTCCAACACCCACACATCCATGTCCACTGATACATGATTTAATAATAATCTATTGGCAAATCTGCTCTAGTTTCACATGCCAACCAAAATAAGATATATCCTATTGCATTGTACAACTGATTTTGTTTTTCTTTTCTTCTGCCCATTCCAACACCCACACATCCATGTCCACTGATACATGATTTAATAATAATCTATTGGCAAATCTGCTCAAGTTTCACATGCCAACCAAAATAAAATATATCCTATTGCATTGTACAATTGATTTTGTTTTTCTCTTCCTATGCCCATTCCAACACTAACACTTCCATGTCCACTGATACATGATTTAATAATAATCTATTGGCAAATCTGCTCTAGTTTCACATGCCATCCAAAATAAAACATATCCTATTGCATTGTACAATTGATTTTGTTTTTCTCTTCCTATGCCCATTCCAACACTAACACTTCCATGTCCACTGATACATGATTTAATAATAATCTATTGGCAAATCTGCTCTAGTTTCACATGCCATCAAAAATAAAACATATCCTATTGCATTGTACAATTGATTTTGTTTTTCTCTTCCTATGCCCATTCCAACACCCACACATCCATGTCCACTGATACATGATTTAATAATAATCTATTGGCAAATCTGCTCTAGTTTCACATGCCAACCAAAATAAAATATATCCTATTGCATTGTACAACTGATCTTGTTTTTCTTTTCTTCTGCCCATTCCAACACCCACACATCCATGTCCACTGATACATGATTTAATAATAATCTATTGGCAAATCTGCTCTAGTTTCACATGCCATCCAAAATAAAATATATCCTATTGCATTGTACAACTGATTTTGTTTTTCTCTTCCTATGCCCCTTCCAACACCCACACATCCATGTCCACTGATACATGATTTAATAATAATCTATTGGCAAATCTGCTCTAGTTTCACATGCCATCCAAAATAAAATATATCCTATTGCATTGTACAACTGATCTTGTTTTTCTTTTCTTCTGCCCATTCCAACACCCACACAACCATGTCCACTGATACATGATTTAATAATAATCTATTGGCAAATCTGCTCTAGTTTCACATGCCATCCAAAATAAAACATATCCTATTGCATTGTACAATTGATTTTGTTTTTCTCTACCTATGCCCATTCCAACACTAACACTTCCATGTCCACTGATACATGATTTAATAATAATCTATTGGCAAATCTGCTCTAGTTTCACATGCCATCAAAAATAAAACATATCCTATTGCATTGTACAATTGATTTTGTTTTTCTCTTCCTATGCCCATTCCAACACCCACACATCCATGTCCACTGATACATGATTTAATAATAATCTATTGGCAAATCTGCTCTAGTTTCACATGCCAACCAAAATAAGATATATCCTATTGCATTGTACAACTGATTTTGTTTTTCTTTTCTTCTGCCCATTCCAACACCCACACATCCATGTCCACTGATACATGATTTAATAATAATCTATTGGCAAATCTGCTCAAGTTTCACATGCCAACCAAAATAAAATATATCCTATTGCATTGTACAATTGATTTTGTTTTTCTCTTCCTATGCCCATTCCAACACTAACACTTCCATGTCCACTGATACATGATTTAATAATAATCTATTGGCAAATCTGCTCTAGTTTCACATGCCATCCAAAATAAAACATATCCTATTGCATTGTACAATTGATTTTGTTTTTCTCTTCCTATGCCCATTCCAACACTAACACTTCCATGTCCACTGATACATGATTTAATAATAATCTATTGGCAAATCTGCTCTAGTTTCACATGCCATCAAAAATAAAACATATCCTATTGCATTGTACAATTGATTTTGTTTTTCTCTTCCTATGCCCATTCCAACACCCACACATCCATGTCCACTGATACATGATTTAATAATAATCTATTGGCAAATCTGCTCTAGTTTCACATGCCAACCAAAATAAAATATATCCTATTGCATTGTACAACTGATCTTGTTTTTCTTTTCTTCTGCCCATTCCAACACCCACACATCCATGTCCACTGATACATGATTTAATAATAATCTATTGGCAAATCTGCTCTAGTTTCACATGCCATCCAAAATAAAATATATCCTATTGCATTGTACAATTGATTTTGTTTTTCTCTTCCTATGCCCATTCCAACACTAACACTTCCATGTCCACTGATACATGATTTAATAATAATCTATTGGCAGATCTGCTCTAGTTTCACATGCCATCCAAAATAAAACATATCCTATTGCATTGTACAATTGATTTTGTTTTTCTCTTCCTATGCCCATTCCAACACTAACACTTCCATGTCCACTGATACATGATTTAATAATAATCTATTGGCAAATCTGCTCAAGTTTCACATGCCAACCAAAATAAAATATATCCTATTGCATTGTACAATTGATTTTGTTTTTCTCTTCCTATGCCCATTCCAACACTAACACTTCCATGTCCACTGATACATGATTTAATAATAATCTATTGGCAGATCTGCTCTAGTTTCACATGCCATCCAAAATAAAACATATCCTATTGCATTGTACAATTGATTTTGTTTTTCTCTTCCTATGCCCATTCCAACACTAACACTTCCATGTCCACTGATACATGATTTAATAATAATCTATTGGCAAATCTGCTCTAGTTTCACATGCCATCCAAAATAAAACATATCCTATTGCATTGTACAATTGATTTTGTTTTTCTCTACCTATGCCCATTCCAACACTAACACTTCCATGTCCACTGATACATGATTTAATAATAATCTATTGGCAAATCTGCTCTAGTTTCACATGCCATCAAAAATAAAACATATCCTATTGCATTGTACAATTGATTTTGTTTTTCTCTTCCTATGCCCATTCCAACACCCACACATCCATGTCCACTGATACATGATTTAATAATAATCTATTGGCAAATCTGCTCTAGTTTCACATGCCATCCAAAATAAAACATATCCTATTGCATTGTACAACTGATTTTGTTTTTCTCTTCCTATGCCCATTCCAACACCCACACATCCATGTCCACTGATACATGATTTAATAATAATCTATTGGCAAATCTGCTCTAGTCTCACATGCCATCCAAAATAAAATATATCCTATTGCATTGTACAACTGATTTTGTTTTTCTCTTCCTATGCCCATTCCAACACCCACACATCCATGTCCACTGATACATGATTTAATAATAATCTATTGGCAAATCTGCTCTAGTTTCACATGCCAACCAAAATAAAATATATCCTATTGCATTGTACAACTGATCTTGTTTTTCTTTTCTTCTGCCCATTCCAACACCGGCACATCCATGTCCACTGATACATGATTTAATAATAATCTATTGGCAAATCTGCTCTAGTTTCACATGCCAACCAAAATAAAATATATCCTATTGCATTGTACAACTGATCTTGTTTTTCTTTCTTCTGCCCATTCCAACACCCACACATCCATGTCCACTGATACATGATTTAATAATAATCTATTGGCAAATCTGCTCTAGTTTCACATGCCAACCAAAATAAAATATATCCTATTGCATTGTACAATTGATTTTGTTTTTCTCTTCCTATGCCCATTCCAACACTAACACTTCCATGTCCACTGATACATGATTTAATAATAATCTATTGGCAAATCTGCTCTAGTTTCACATTCCATCCAAAATAAAACATATCCTATTGCATTGTACAATTGATTTTGTTTTTCTCTTCCTATGCCCATTCCAACACCCACACATCCATGTCCACTGATACATGATTTAATAATAATCTATTGGCAAATCTGCTCTAGTTTCACATGCCATCCAAAATAAAACATATCCTATTGCATTGTACAATTGATTTTGTTTTTCTCTTCCTATGCCCATTCCAACACCCACACATCCATGTCCACTGATACATGATTTAATAATAATCTATTGGCAAATCTGCTCTAGTTTCACATGCCATCCAAAATAAAATATATCCTATTGCATTGTACAACTGATTTTGTTTTTCTCTTCCTATGCCCATTCCAACACCCACACATCCATATCCACTGATACATGATTTAATAATAATCTATTGGCAAATCTGCTCTAGTTTCACATGCCATCCAAAATAAAACATATCCTATTGCATTGTACAATTGATTTTGTTTTTCTCTTCCTATGCCCATTCCAACACCCACACATCCATGTCCACTGATACATGATTTAATAATAATCTATTGGCAAATCTGCTCCTAGTTTCACATGCCATCCAAAATAAAACATATCCTATTGCATTGTACAATTGATTTTGTTTTTCTCTTCCTATGCCCATTCCAACACCTACACATCCATGTCCACTGATACATGATTTAATAATAATCTATTGGCAAATCTGCTCTAGTTTCACATGCCATCCAAAATAAAACATATCCTATTGCATTGTACAATTGATTTTGTTTTTCTCCTCCTATGCCCATTCCAACACCCACACATCCATGTCCACTGATACATGATTTAATAATAATCTATTGGCAAATCTGCTCTAGTTTCACATGCCAACCAAAATAAAATATATCGTATTGCATTGCACAACTGATCTTGTTTTTCTTTTCTTCTGCCCATTCCAACACCCACACAACCATGTCCACTGATACATGATTTAATAATAATCTATTGGCAAATCTGCTCTAGTTTCACATGCCATCCAAAATAAAACATATCCTATTGCATTGTACAATTGATTTTGTTTTTCTCTTCCTATGCCCATTCCAACACCCACACATCCATGTCCACTGATACATGATTTAATAATAATCTATTGGCAAATCTGCTCTAGTTTCACATGCCATCCAAAATAAAATATATCCTATTGCATTGTACAACTGATTTTGTTTTTCTCTTCCTATGCCCATTCCAACACCCACACATCCATGTCCACTGATACATGATTTAATAATAATCTATTGGCAAATCTGCTCTAGTTTCACATGCCATCCAAAATAAAACATATCCTATTGCATTGTACAATTGATTTTGTTTTTCTCTTCCTATGCCCATTCCAACACCCATACATCCATGTCCACTGATACATGATTTAATAATAATCTATTGGCAAATCTGCTCTAGTTTCACATGCCATCCAAAATAAAATATATCCTATTGCATTGTACAACTGATCTTGTTTTTCTTTTCTTCTGCCCATTCCAACACCCACACAACCATGTCCACTGATACATGATTTAATAATAATCTATTGGCAAATCTGCTCTAGTTTCACATGCCATCCAAAATAAAATATATCCTATTGCATTGTACAACTGATTTTGTTTTTCTCTTCCTATGCCCATTCCAACACCCACACATCCATGTCCACTGATACATGATTTAATAATAATCTATTGGCAAATCTGCTCTAATTTCACATGCCATCCAAAATAAAATATATCCTATTGCATTGTACAACTGATTTTGTTTTTCTTTTCTTCTGCCCATTCCAACACCCACACAACCATGTCCACTGATACATGATTTAATAATAATCTATTGGCAAATCTGCTCCTAGTTTCACATGCCATCCAAAATAAAACATATCCTATTGCATTGTACAATTGATTTTGTTTTTCTCTTCCTATGCCCATTCCAACACCTACACATCCATGTCCACTGATACATGATTTAATAATAATCTATTGGCAAATCTGCTCTAGTTTCACATGCCATCCAAAATAAAATATATCCTATTGCATTGTACAACTGATTTTGTTTTTCTCTTCCTATGCCCATTCCAACACCCACACATCCATGTCCACTGATACATGATTTAATAATAATCTATTGGCAAATCTGCTCTAGTTTCACATGCCATCCAAAATAAAACATATCCTATTGCATTGTACAATTGATTTTGTTTTTCTCTACCTATGCCCATTCCAACACTAACACTTCCATGTCCACTGATACATGATTTAATAATAATCTATTGGCAAATCTGCTCTAGTTTCACATGCCATCAAAAATAAAACATATCCTATTGCATTGTACAATTGATTTTGTTTTTCTCTTCCTATGCCCATTCCAACACCCACACATCCATGTCCACTGATACATGATTTAATAATAATCTATTGGCAAATCTGCTCTAGTTTCACATGCCATCCAAAATAAAACATATCCTATTGCATTGTACAACTGATTTTGTTTTTCTCTTCCTATGCCCATTCCAACACCCACACATCCATGTCCACTGATACATGATTTAATAATAATCTATTGGCAAATCTGCTCTAGTCTCACATGCCATCCAAAATAAAATATATCCTATTGCATTGTACAACTGATTTTGTTTTTCTCTTCCTATGCCCATTCCAACACCCACACATCCATGTCCACTGATACATGATTTAATAATAATCTATTGGCAAATCTGCTCTAGTTTCACATGCCAACCAAAATAAAATATATCCTATTGCATTGTACAACTGATCTTGTTTTTCTTTTCTTCTGCCCATTCCAACACCGGCACATCCATGTCCACTGATACATGATTTAATAATAATCTATTGGCAAATCTGCTCTAGTTTCACATGCCAACCAAAATAAAATATATCCTATTGCATTGTACAACTGATCTTGTTTTTCTTTCTTCTGCCCATTCCAACACCCACACATCCATGTCCACTGATACATGATTTAATAATAATCTATTGGCAAATCTGCTCTAGTTTCACATGCCAACCAAAATAAAATATATCCTATTGCATTGTACAATTGATTTTGTTTTTCTCTTCCTATGCCCATTCCAACACTAACACTTCCATGTCCACTGATACATGATTTAATAATAATCTATTGGCAAATCTGCTCTAGTTTCACATTCCATCCAAAATAAAACATATCCTATTGCATTGTACAATTGATTTTGTTTTTCTCTTCCTATGCCCATTCCAACACCCACACATCCATGTCCACTGATACATGATTTAATAATAATCTATTGGCAAATCTGCTCTAGTTTCACATGCCATCCAAAATAAAACATATCCTATTGCATTGTACAATTGATTTTGTTTTTCTCTTCCTATGCCCATTCCAACACCCACACATCCATGTCCACTGATACATGATTTAATAATAATCTATTGGCAAATCTGCTCTAGTTTCACATGCCATCCAAAATAAAATATATCCTATTGCATTGTACAACTGATTTTGTTTTTCTCTTCCTATGCCCATTCCAACACCCACACATCCATATCCACTGATACATGATTTAATAATAATCTATTGGCAAATCTGCTCTAGTTTCACATGCCATCCAAAATAAAACATATCCTATTGCATTGTACAATTGATTTTGTTTTTCTCTTCCTATGCCCATTCCAACACCCACACATCCATGTCCACTGATACATGATTTAATAATAATCTATTGGCAAATCTGCTCCTAGTTTCACATGCCATCCAAAATAAAACATATCCTATTGCATTGTACAATTGATTTTGTTTTTCTCTTCCTATGCCCATTCCAACACCTACACATCCATGTCCACTGATACATGATTTAATAATAATCTATTGGCAAATCTGCTCTAGTTTCACATGCCATCCAAAATAAAACATATCCTATTGCATTGTACAATTGATTTTGTTTTTCTCCTCCTATGCCCATTCCAACACCCACACATCCATGTCCACTGATACATGATTTAATAATAATCTATTGGCAAATCTGCTCTAGTTTCACATGCCAACCAAAATAAAATATATCGTATTGCATTGCACAACTGATCTTGTTTTTCTTTTCTTCTGCCCATTCCAACACCCACACAACCATGTCCACTGATACATGATTTAATAATAATCTATTGGCAAATCTGCTCTAGTTTCACATGCCATCCAAAATAAAACATATCCTATTGCATTGTACAATTGATTTTGTTTTTCTCTTCCTATGCCCATTCCAACACCCACACATCCATGTCCACTGATACATGATTTAATAATAATCTATTGGCAAATCTGCTCTAGTTTCACATGCCATCCAAAATAAAATATATCCTATTGCATTGTACAACTGATTTTGTTTTTCTCTTCCTATGCCCATTCCAACACCCACACATCCATGTCCACTGATACATGATTTAATAATAATCTATTGGCAAATCTGCTCTAGTTTCACATGCCATCCAAAATAAAACATATCCTATTGCATTGTACAATTGATTTTGTTTTTCTCTTCCTATGCCCATTCCAACACCCATACATCCATGTCCACTGATACATGATTTAATAATAATCTATTGGCAAATCTGCTCTAGTTTCACATGCCATCCAAAATAAAATATATCCTATTGCATTGTACAACTGATCTTGTTTTTCTTTTCTTCTGCCCATTCCAACACCCACACAACCATGTCCACTGATACATGATTTAATAATAATCTATTGGCAAATCTGCTCTAGTTTCACATGCCATCCAAAATAAAATATATCCTATTGCATTGTACAACTGATTTTGTTTTTCTCTTCCTATGCCCATTCCAACACCCACACATCCATGTCCACTGATACATGATTTAATAATAATCTATTGGCAAATCTGCTCTAATTTCACATGCCATCCAAAATAAAATATATCCTATTGCATTGTACAACTGATTTTGTTTTTCTTTTCTTCTGCCCATTCCAACACCCACACAACCATGTCCACTGATACATGATTTAATAATAATCTATTGGCAAATCTGCTCCTAGTTTCACATGCCATCCAAAATAAAACATATCCTATTGCATTGTACAATTGATTTTGTTTTTCTCTTCCTATGCCCATTCCAACACCTACACATCCATGTCCACTGATACATGATTTAATAATAATCTATTGGCAAATCTGCTCTAGTTTCACATGCCATCCAAAATAAAATATATCCTATTGCATTGTACAACTGATTTTGTTTTTCTCTTCCTATGCCCATTCCAACACCCACACATCCATGTCCACTGATACATGATTTAATAATAATCTATTGGCAAATCTGCTCTAGTCTCACATGCCATCCAAAATAAAATATATCCTATTGCATTGTACAACTGATTTTGTTTTTCTCTTCCTATGCCCATTCCAACACCCACACATCCATGTCCACTGATACATGATTTAATAATAATCTATTGGCAAATCTGCTCTAGTTTCACATGCCAACCAAAATAAAATATATCCTATTGCATTGTACAATTGATTTTGTTTTTCTCTTCCTATGCCCATTCCAACACTAACACTTCCATGTCCACTGATACATGATTTAATAATAATCTATTGGCAAATCTGCTCTAGTTTCACATGCCATCCAAAATAAAATATATCCTATTGCATTGTACAATTGATTTTGTTTTTCTCTTCCTATGCCCATTCCAACACTAACACTTCCATGTCCACTGATACATGATTTAATAATAATCTATTGGCAGATCTGCTCTAGTTTCACATGCCATCCAAAATAAAACATATCCTATTGCATTGTACAATTGATTTTGTTTTTCTCTTCCTATGCCAATTCCAACACTAACACTTCCATGTCCACTGATACATGATTTAATAATAATCTATTGGCAAATCTGCTCAAGTTTCACATGCCAACCAAAATAAAATATATCCTATTGCATTGTACAATTGATTTTGTTTTTCTCTTCCTATGCCCATTCCAACACTAACACTTCCATGTCCACTGATACATGATTTAATAATAATCTATTGGCAAATCTGCTCTAGTCTCACATGCCATCCAAAATAAAATATATCCTATTGCATTGTACAACTGATTTTGTTTTTCTCTTCCTATGCCCATTCCAACACCCACACATCCATGTCCACTGATACATGATTTAATAATAATCTATTGGCAAATCTGCTCTAGTTTCACATGCCAACCAAAATAAAATATATCCTATTGCATTGTACAATTGATTTTGTTTTTCTCTTCCTATGCCCATTCCAACACTAACACTTCCATGTCCACTGATACATGATTTAATAATAATCTATTGGCAAATCTGCTCTAGTTTCACATGCCATCCAAAATAAAATATATCCTATTGCATTGTACAATTGATTTTGTTTTTCTCTTCCTATGCCCATTCCAACACTAACACTTCCATGTCCACTGATACATGATTTAATAATAATCTATTGGCAGATCTGCTCTAGTTTCACATGCCATCCAAAATAAAACATATCCTATTGCATTGTACAATTGATTTTGTTTTTCTCTTCCTATGCCAATTCCAACACTAACACTTCCATGTCCACTGATACATGATTTAATAATAATCTATTGGCAAATCTGCTCAAGTTTCACATGCCAACCAAAATAAAATATATCCTATTGCATTGTACAATTGATTTTGTTTTTCTCTTCCTATGCCCATTCCAACACTAACACTTCCATGTCCACTGATACATGATTTAATAATAATCTATTGGCAGATCTGCTCTAGTTTCACAAGCCATCCAAAATAAAACATATCCTATTGCATTGTACAATTGATTTTGTTTTTCTCTTCCTATGCCCATTCCAACACTAACACTTCCATGTCCACTGATACATGATTTAATAATAATCTATTGGCAAATCTGCTCAAGTTTCACATGCCAACCAAAATAAAATATATCCTATTGCATTGTACAATTGATTTTGTTTTTCTCTTCCTATGCCCATTCCAACACTAACACTTCCATGTCCACTGATACATGATTTAATAATAATCTATTGGCAAATCTGCTCTAGTTTCACATGCCATCCAAAATAAAACATATCCTATTGCATTGTACAATTGATTTTGTTTTTCTCTACCTATGCCCATTCCAACACTAACACTTCCATGTCCACTGATACATGATTTAATAATAATCTATTGGCAAATCTGCTCTAGTTTCACATGCCATCAAAAATAAAACATATCCTATTGCATTGTACAATTGATTTTGTTTTTCTCTTCCTATGCCCATTCCAACACCCACACATCCATGTCCACTGATACATGATTTAATAATAATCTATTGGCAAATCTGCTCTAGTTTCACATGCCAACCAAAATAAGATATATCCTATTGCATTGTACAACTGATTTTGTTTTTCTTTTCTTCTGCCCATTCCAACACCCACACATCCATGTCCACTGATACATGATTTAATAATAATCTATTGGCAAATCTGCTCAAGTTTCACATGCCAACCAAAATAAAATATATCCTATTGCATTGTACAATTGATTTTGTTTTTCTCTTCCTATGCCCATTCCAACACTAACACTTCCATGTCCACTGATACATGATTTAATAATAATCTATTGGCAAATCTGCTCTAGTTTCACATGCCATCCAAAATAAAACATATCCTATTGCATTGTACAATTGATTTTGTTTTTCTCTTCCTATGCCCATTCCAACACTAACACTTCCATGTCCACTGATACATGATTTAATAATAATCTATTGGCAAATCTGCTCTAGTTTCACATGCCATCAAAAATAAAACATATCCTATTGCATTGTACAATTGATTTTGTTTTTCTCTTCCTATGCCCATTCCAACACCCACACATCCATGTCCACTGATACATGATTTAATAATAATCTATTGGCAAATCTGCTCTAGTTTCACATGCCAACCAAAATAAAATATATCCTATTGCATTGTACAACTGATCTTGTTTTTCTTTTCTTCTGCCCATTCCAACACCCACACATCCATGTCCACTGATACATGATTTAATAATAATCTATTGGCAAATCTGCTCTAGTTTCACATGCCATCCAAAATAAAATATATCCTATTGCATTGTACAACTGATTTTGTTTTTCTCTTCCTATGCCCCTTCCAACACCCACACATCCATGTCCACTGATACATGATTTAATAATAATCTATTGGCAAATCTGCTCTAGTTTCACATGCCATCCAAAATAAAATATATCCTATTGCATTGTACAACTGATCTTGTTTTTCTTTTCTTCTGCCCATTCCAACACCCACACAACCATGTCCACTGATACATGATTTAATAATAATCTATTGGCAAATCTGCTCTAGTTTCACATGCCATCCAAAATAAAACATATCCTATTGCATTGTACAATTGATTTTGTTTTTCTCTACCTATGCCCATTCCAACACTAACACTTCCATGTCCACTGATACATGATTTAATAATAATCTATTGGCAAATCTGCTCTAGTTTCACATGCCATCAAAAATAAAACATATCCTATTGCATTGTACAATTGATTTTGTTTTTCTCTTCCTATGCCCATTCCAACACCCACACATCCATGTCCACTGATACATGATTTAATAATAATCTATTGGCAAATCTGCTCTAGTTTCACATGCCAACCAAAATAAGATATATCCTATTGCATTGTACAACTGATTTTGTTTTTCTTTTCTTCTGCCCATTCCAACACCCACACATCCATGTCCACTGATACATGATTTAATAATAATCTATTGGCAAATCTGCTCAAGTTTCACATGCCAACCAAAATAAAATATATCCTATTGCATTGTACAATTGATTTTGTTTTTCTCTTCCTATGCCCATTCCAACACTAACACTTCCATGTCCACTGATACATGATTTAATAATAATCTATTGGCAAATCTGCTCTAGTTTCACATGCCATCCAAAATAAAACATATCCTATTGCATTGTACAATTGATTTTGTTTTTCTCTTCCTATGCCCATTCCAACACTAACACTTCCATGTCCACTGATACATGATTTAATAATAATCTATTGGCAAATCTGCTCTAGTTTCACATGCCATCAAAAATAAAACATATCCTATTGCATTGTACAATTGATTTTGTTTTTCTCTTCCTATGCCCATTCCAACACCCACACATCCATGTCCACTGATACATGATTTAATAATAATCTATTGGCAAATCTGCTCTAGTTTCACATGCCAACCAAAATAAAATATATCCTATTGCATTGTACAACTGATCTTGTTTTTCTTTTCTTCTGCCCATTCCAACACCCACACATCCATGTCCACTGATACATGATTTAATAATAATCTATTGGCAAATCTGCTCTAGTTTCACATGCCATCCAAAATAAAATATATCCTATTGCATTGTACAATTGATTTTGTTTTTCTCTTCCTATGCCCATTCCAACACTAACACTTCCATGTCCACTGATACATGATTTAATAATAATCTATTGGCAGATCTGCTCTAGTTTCACATGCCATCCAAAATAAAACATATCCTATTGCATTGTACAATTGATTTTGTTTTTCTCTTCCTATGCCCATTCCAACACTAACACTTCCATGTCCACTGATACATGATTTAATAATAATCTATTGGCAAATCTGCTCAAGTTTCACATGCCAACCAAAATAAAATATATCCTATTGCATTGTACAATTGATTTTGTTTTTCTCTTCCTATGCCCATTCCAACACTAACACTTCCATGTCCACTGATACATGATTTAATAATAATCTATTGGCAGATCTGCTCTAGTTTCACATGCCATCCAAAATAAAACATATCCTATTGCATTGTACAATTGATTTTGTTTTTCTCTTCCTATGCCCATTCCAACACTAACACTTCCATGTCCACTGATACATGATTTAATAATAATCTATTGGCAAATCTGCTCTAGTTTCACATGCCATCCAAAATAAAACATATCCTATTGCATTGTACAATTGATTTTGTTTTTCTCTACCTATGCCCATTCCAACACTAACACTTCCATGTCCACTGATACATGATTTAATAATAATCTATTGGCAAATCTGCTCTAGTTTCACATGCCATCAAAAATAAAACATATCCTATTGCATTGTACAATTGATTTTGTTTTTCTCTTCCTATGCCCATTCCAACACCCACACATCCATGTCCACTGATACATGATTTAATAATAATCTATTGGCAAATCTGCTCTAGTTTCACATGCCAACCAAAATAAGATATATCCTATTGCATTGTACAACTGATTTTGTTTTTCTTTTCTTCTGCCCATTCCAACACCCACACATCCATGTCCACTGATACATGATTTAATAATAATCTATTGGCAAATCTGCTCAAGTTTCACATGCCAACCAAAATAAAATATATCCTATTGCATTGTACAATTGATTTTGTTTTTCTCTTCCTATGCCCATTCCAACACTAACACTTCCATGTCCACTGATACATGATTTAATAATAATCTATTGGCAAATCTGCTCTAGTTTCACATGCCATCCAAAATAAAACATATCCTATTGCATTGTACAATTGATTTTGTTTTTCTCTTCCTATGCCCATTCCAACACCCACACATCCATGTCCACTGATACATGATTTAATAATAATCTATTGGCAAATCTGCTCTAGTTTCACATGCCAACCAAAATAAAATATATCCTATTGCATTGTACAACTGATCTTGTTTTTCTTTTCTTCTGCCCATTCCAACACCCACACATCCATGTCCACTGATACATGATTTAATAATAATCTATTGGCAAATCTGCTCTAGTTTCACATGCCATCCAAAATAAAATATATCCTATTGCATTGTACAACTGATTTTGTTTTTCTCTTCCTATGCCCCTTCCAACACCCACACATCCATGTCCACTGATACATGATTTAATAATAATCTATTGGCAAATCTGCTCTAGTTTCACATGCCATCCAAAATAAAATATATCCTATTGCATTGTACAACTGATCTTGTTTTTCTTTTCTTCTGCCCATTCCAACACCCACACAACCATGTCCACTGATACATGATTTAATAATAATCTATTGGCAAATCTGCTCTAGTTTCACATGCCATCCAAAATAAAATATATCCTATTGCATTGTACAACTGATCTTGTTTTTCTTTTCTTCTGCCCATTCCAACACCCACACAACCATGTCCACTGATACATGATTTAATAATAATCTATTGGCAAATCTGCTCAAGTTTCACATGCCAACCAAAATAAAATATATCCTATTGCATTGTACAATTGATTTTGTTTTTCTCTTCCTATGCCCATTCCAACACTAACACTTCCATGTCCACTGATACATGATTTAATAATAATCTATTGGCAAATCTGCTCAAGTTTCACATGCCAACCAAAATAAAATATATCCTATTGCATTGTACAATTGATTTTGTTTTTCTCTTCCTATGCCCATTCCAACACTAACACTTCCATGTCCACTGATACATGATTTAATAATAATCTATTGGCAAATCTGCTCTAGTTTCACATGCCATCAAAAATAAAACATATCCTATTGCATTGTACAATTGATTTTGTTTTTCTCTTCCTATGCCCATTCCAACACCCACACATCCATGTCCACTGATACATGATTTAATAATAATCTATTGGCAAATCTGCTCTAGTTTCACATGCCAACCAAAATAAAATATATCCTATTGCATTGTACAACTGATCTTGTTTTTCTTTTCTTCTGCCCATTCCAACACCCACACATCCATGTCCACTGATACATGATTTAATAATAATCTATTGGCAAATCTGCTCTAGTTTCACATGCCATCCAAAATAAAATATATCCTATTGCATTGTACAACTGATTTTGTTTTTCTCTTCCTATGCCCCTTCCAACACCCACACATCCATGTCCACTGATACATGATTTAATAATAATCTATTGGCAAATCTGCTCTAGTTTCACATGCCATCCAAAATAAAATATATCCTATTGCATTGTACAACTGATCTTGTTTTTCTTTTCTTCTGCCCATTCCAACACCCACACAACCATGTCCACTGATACATGATTTAATAATAATCTATTGGCAAATCTGCTCTAGTTTCACATGCCATCCAAAATAAAACATATCCTATTGCATTGTACAATTGATTTTGTTTTTCTCTACCTATGCCCATTCCAACACTAACACTTCCATGTCCACTGATACATGATTTAATAATAATCTATTGGCAAATCTGCTCTAGTTTCACATGCCATCAAAAATAAAACATATCCTATTGCATTGTACAATTGATTTTGTTTTTCTCTTCCTATGCCCATTCCAACACCCACACATCCATGTCCACTGATACATGATTTAATAATAATCTATTGGCAAATCTGCTCTAGTTTCACATGCCAACCAAAATAAGATATATCCTATTGCATTGTACAACTGATTTTGTTTTTCTTTTCTTCTGCCCATTCCAACACCCACACATCCATGTCCACTGATACATGATTTAATAATAATCTATTGGCAAATCTGCTCTAGTTTCACATGCCATCAAAAATAAAACATATCCTATTGCATTGTACAATTGATTTTGTTTTTCTCTTCCTATGCCCATTCCAACACCCACACATCCATGTCCACTGATACATGATTTAATAATAATCTATTGGCAAATCTGCTCTAGTTTCACATGCCAACCAAAATAAAATATATCCTATTGCATTGTACAACTGATCTTGTTTTTCTTTTCTTCTGCCCATTCCAACACCCACACATCCATGTCCACTGATACATGATTTAATAATAATCTATTGGCAAATCTGCTCTAGTTTCACATGCCATCCAAAATAAAATATATCCTATTGCATTGTACAACTGATTTTGTTTTTCTCTTCCTATGCCCCTTCCAACACCCACACATCCATGTCCACTGATACATGATTTAATAATAATCTATTGGCAAATCTGCTCTAGCTTCACATGCCATCCAAAATAAAATATATCCTATTGCATTGTACAACTGATCTTGTTTTTCTTTTCTTCTGCCCATTCCAACACCCACACAACCATGTCCACTGATACATGATTTAATAATAATCTATTGGCAAATCTGCTCTAGTTTCACATGCCATCCAAAATAAAACATATCCTATTGCATTGTACAATTGATTTTGTTTTTCTCTTCCTATGCCCATTCCAACACCCACACATCCATGTCCACTGATACATGATTTAATAATAATCTATCGCAAATCTGCTCTAGTTTCACATGCCAACCAAAATAAAATATATCCTATTGCATTGTACAACTGATCTTGTTTTTCTTTTCTTCTGCCCATTCCAACACCCACACAACCATGTCCACTGATACATGATTTAATAATAATCTATTGGCAAATCTGCTCTAGTTTCACATGCCATCCAAAATAAAACATATCCTATTGCATTGTACAATTGATTTTGTTTTTCTCTTCCTATGCCCATTCCAACACCTACACATCCATGTCCACTGATACATGATTTAATAATAATCTATTGGCAAATCTGCTCTAGTTTCTCATGCCATCCAAAATAAAATATATCCTATTGCATTGTACAACTGATTTTGTTTTTCTCTTCCTATGCCCATTCCAACACCCACACATCCATGTCCACTGATACATGATTTAATAATAATCTATTGGCAAATCTGCTCTAGTCTCACATGCCATCCAAAATAAAATATATCCTATTGCATTGTACAATTGATTTTGTTTTTCTCTTCCTATGTCCATTCCAACACCCACACATCCATGTCCACTGATACATGATTTAATAATAATCTATTGGCAAATCTGCTCTAGTTTCACAAGCCATCCAAAATAAAACATATCCTATTGCATTGTACAACTGATTTTGTTTTTCTCTTCCTATGCCCATTCCAACACCCACACATCCATGTCCACTGATACATGATTTAATAATAATCTATTGGCAAATATGCTCTAGTTTCACATGCCAACCAAAATAAAATATATCCTATTGCATTGTACAACTGATCTTGTTTTTCTTTTCTTCTGCCCATTCCAACATCCACACAACCATGTCCACTGATACATGATTTAATAATAATCTATTGGCAAATCTGCTCTAGTTTCACATGCCATCCAAAATAAAACATATCCTATTGCATTGTACAACTGATCTTGTTTTTCTCTTCATATGCCCATTCCAACACCTACACATCCATGTCCACTGATACATGATTTAATAATAATCTATTGGCAAATATGCTCTAGTCTCACATGCCATTCAAAATAAAATATATCCTATTGCATTGTACAATTGATTTTGTTTTTCTCTTCCTATGTCCATTCCAACACCCACACATCCATGTCCACTGATACATGATTTAATAATAATCTATTGGCAAATCTGCTCTAGTTTCACATGCCATCCAAAATAAAACATATCCTATAGCATTGTACAATTGATTTTGTTTTTCTCTTCCTATGCCCATTCCAACACCCACACATCCATGTCCACTGATACATGATTTAATAATAATCTATTGGCAAATCTGCTCTAGTTTCACATGCCATCCAAAATAAAACATATCCTATTGCATTGTACAACTGATTTTGTTTTTCTCTTCCTATGCCCATTCCAACACCCACACATCCATGTCCACTGATACATGATTTAATAATAATCTATTGGCAAATCTGCTCTAGTTTCACATGCCAACCAAAATAAAATATATCCTATTGCATTGTACAACTGATCTTGTTTTTCTTTTCTTCTGCCCATTCCAACACCCACACAACCATGTCCACTGATACATGATTTAATAATAATCTATTGGCAAATCTGCTCTAGTTTCACATGACATCCAAAATAAAACATATCCTATTGCATTGTACAACTGATTTTGTTTTTCTCTTCCTATGCCCATTCCAACACCCACACAACCATGTCCACTGATACATGATTTAATAATAATCTATTGGCAAATCTGCTCCTAGTTTCACATGCCATCCAAAATAAAACATATCCTATTGCATTGTACAATTGATTTTGTTTTTCTCTTCCTATGCCCATTCCAACACCTACACATCCATGTCCACTGATACATGATTTAATAATAATCTATTGGCAAATCTGCTCTAGTTTCACATGCCATCCAAAATAAAATATATCCTATTGCATTGTACAACTGATTTTGTTTTTCTCTTCCGATGCCCATTCCAACACCCACACATCCATGTCCACTGATACATGATTTAATAATAATCTATTGGCAAATCTGCTCTAGTTTCACATGCCAACCAAAATAAAATATATCCTATTGCATTGTACAATTGATTTTGTTTTTCTCTTCCTATGCCCATTCCAACACTAACACTTCCATGTCCACTGATACATGATTTAATAATAATCTATTGGCAAATCTGCTCTAGTTTCACATGCCATCCAAAATAAAATATATCCTATTGCATTGTACAATTGATTTTGTTTTTCTCTTCCTATGCCCATTCCAACACTAACACTTCCATGTCCACTGATACATGATTTAATAATAATCTATTGGCAGATCTGCTCTAGTTTCACATGCCATCCAAAATAAAACATATCCTATTGCATTGTACAATTGATTTTGTTTTTCTCTTCCTATGCCCATTCCAACACTAACACTTCCATGTCCACTGATACATGATTTAATAATAATCTATTGGCAAATCTGCTCAAGTTTCACATGCCAACCAAAATAAAATATATCCTATTGCATTGTACAATTGATTTTGTTTTTCTCTTCCTATGCCCATTCCAACACTAACACTTCCATGTCCACTGATACATGATTTAATAATAATCTATTGGCAAATCTGCTCTAGTTTCACATGCCATCCAAAATAAAACATATCCTATTGCATTGTACAATTGATTTTGTTTTTCTCTTCCTATGCCCATTCCAACACTAACACTTCCATGTCCACTGATACATGATTTAATAATAATCTATTGGCAAATCTGCTCTAGTTTCACATGCCATCCAAAATAAAACATATCCTATTGCATTGTACAATTGATTTTGTTTTTCTCTACCTATGCCCATTCCAACACTAACACTTCCATGTCCACTGATACATGATTTAATAATAATCTATTGGCAAATCTGCTCTAGTTTCACATGCCATCCAAAATAAAACATATCCTATTGCATTGTACAATTGATTTTGTTTTTCTCTACCTATGCCCATTCCAACACTAACACTTCCATGTCCACTGATACATGATTTAATAATAATCTATTGGCAAATCTGCTCTAGTTTCACATGCCAACCAAAATAAGATATATCCTATTGCATTGTACAACTGATTTTGTTTTTCTTTTCTTCTGCCCATTCCAACACCCACACATCCATGTCCACTGATACATGATTTAATAATAATCTATTGGCAAATCTCCTCAAGTTTCACATGCCAACCAAAATAAAATATATCCTATTGCATTGTACAATTGATTTTGTTTTTCTCTTCCTATGCCCATTCCAACACTAACACTTCCATGTCCACTGATACATGATTTAATAATAATCTATTGGCAAATCTGCTCTAGTTTCACATGCCATCAAAAATAAAACATATCCTATTGCATTGTACAATTGATTTTGTTTTTCTCTTCCTATGCCCATTCCAACACCCACACATCCATGTCCACTGATACATGATTTAATAATAATCTATTGGCAAATCTGCTCTAGTTTCACATGCCAACCAAAATAAAATATATCCTATTGCATTGTACAACTGATCTTGTTTTTCTTTTCTTCTGCCCATTCCAACACCCACACATCCATGTCCACTGATACATGATTTAATAATAATCTATTGGCAAATCTGCTCTAGTTTCACATGCCATCCAAAATAAAATATATCCTATTGCATTGTACAACTGATTTTGTTTTTCTCTTCCTATGCCCCTTCCAACACCCACACATCCATGTCCACTGATACATGATTTAATAATAATCTATTGGCAAATCTGCTCTAGTTTCACATGCCATCCAAAATAAAATATATCCTATTGCATTGTACAACTGATCTTGTTTTTCTTTTCTTCTGCCCATTCCAACACCCACACAACCATGTCCACTGATACATGATTTAATAATAATCTATTGGCAAATCTGCTCTAGTTTCACATGCCATCCAAAATAAAACATATCCTATTGCATTGTACAATTGATTTTGTTTTTCTCTACCTATGCCCATTCCAACACTAACACTTCCATGTCCACTGATACATGATTTAATAATAATCTATTGGCAAATCTGCTCTAGTTTCACATGCCATCCAAAATAAAACATATCCTATTGCATTGTACAATTGATTTTGTTTTTCTCTTCCTATGCCCATTCCAACACCCACACATCCATGTCCACTGATACATGATTTAATAATAATCTATTGGCAAATCTGCTCTAGTTTCACATGCCATCCAAAATAAAATATATCCTATTGCATTGTACAACTGATTTTGTTTTTCTCTTCCTATGCCCATTCCAACACCCACACATCCATGTCCACTGATACATGATTTAATAAAAATCTGTTGGCAAATCTGCTCTAGTTTCACATGCCATCCAAAATAAAATATATCCTATTGCATTGTACAATTGATTTTGTTTTTCTTTTCCTATGCCCATTCCAACACCCACACATCCATGTCCACTGATACATGATTTAATAATAATCTATTGGCAAATCTGCTCTAGTTTCACATGCCATCCAAAATAAAATATATCCTATTGCATTGTACAACTGATTTTGTTTTTCTCTTCCTATGCCCATTCCAACACCCACACATCCATGTCCACTGATACATGATTTAATAATAATCTATTGGCAAATCTGCTCTAGTTTCACATGCCATCCAAAATAAAATATATCCTATTGCATTGTACAATTGATTTTGTTTTTCTCTTCCTATGCCCATTCCAACACCCACACATCCATGTCCACTGATACATGATTTAATAATAATATATTGGCAAATCTGCTCTAGTTTCACATGCCAACCAAAATAAAATATATCCTATTGCATTGTACAACTGATCTTGTTTTTTTTTTCTTCTGCCCATTCCAACACCCACACATCCATGTCCACTGATACATGATTTAATAATAATCTATTGGCAAATCTGCTCTAGTTTCACATGCCATCCAAAATAAAATATATCCTATTGCATTGTACAATTGATTTTGTTTTTCTTTTCCTATGCCCATTCCAACACCCACACATCCATGTCCACTGATACATGATTTAATAATAATCTATTGGCAAATCTGCTCTAGTTTCACATGCCATCCAAAATAAAATATATCCTATTGCATTGTACAACTGATTTTGTTTTTCTCTTCCTATGCCCATTCCAACACCCACACATCCATGTCCACTGATACATGATTTAATAATAATCTATTGGCAAATCTGCTCTAGTTTCACATGCCATCCAAAATAAAATATATCCTATTGCATTGTACAACTGATTTTGTTTTTCTCTTCCTCTGCCCATTCCAACACCCACACATCCATGTCCACTGATACATGATTTAATAATAATCTATTGGCAAATCTGCTCTAGTTTCACATGCCAACCAAAATAAAATATATCCTATTGCATTGTACAACTGATGTTGTTTTTCTTTTCTTCTGCCCATTCCAACACCCACACATCCATGTCCACTAATACATGATTTACTAGTCTGGTGACAAATCTGATCTAGTTTTACATGCCAGCCAGAATAAAATTAAATCCAATTTTTGATTTTACATGCTGAGAATTTGTATTGCACGAATTATTTCAGTCAAAATAAACTGTGTTGTTTTAAAAACTAATTCATCAGTTTGTTTTCATTTCTTTGTGTTCAGAAACCTAGGTGATCACACATCACTTTAACATGCATATTTCTTTATTAAACATTGATCTTTGAACAACATAAAGTATAATGTAACATTTTTTATTTTGTTGTGGAAAGTTTTAAAAAATACTTCAAAATGCATTTTTTATAAAACTATTTCATAACCCTTGTGTGGTGTTTTCTTACTCTAGTGCTCAATATTCTTTTTTCTTTTTCAGTTTTCATCTTTAAGAGTACTTGAAACCACATGAATATTCATGGAAAACAAGGCATTCTTACACTGAAATTTATGGATTAGGAGTAAACATTAAGTCCAGACAGGAGAGACATAACAGAACACACATAGGAGAGAAACAATTCCCTATCAAATTTGTGGCATTATATTTTTCATGAATTCAAATCTCGAAACTAATATGAAAACTCACACTGGAGATAAAGGCATCCACTGTGAAATCTGTAGAGTAAGATTTCCCTTTAATTCAGATCTCAAAACACATATGTTAGCACACACACAAGAGAAACCATTCCACTGTGAAATCTGTGGATTTAAGTGTTCCCGAAATTCAAATCTCAAAATGCACATGTTATCACACACTGGAGAGAAACGTTTCCACTGTGAAATTTGTGGATTCAACTTTTCTCGAAATGCAGATCTAAAACGACACTTGTTAAAACATACTGGAGAGAAACCTTTCCACTGTGAAATTTGTGGACGCAAGTTTTCCCAAAATTCAAATCTTAAGCAACATATGTTAACACATACTGGAGAGAAACCATTCCACTGTGAAATATGTGGAGTACATTTTTCCCTTCAATCATCAGCAAAAAGACACATGTTAACACACACTGGAGAGAAACCTTTCCACTGCGAAGTTTGTGGATGTAGGTTTTCCCAAAATTCAAGTCTCAAACAACATATGTTACAACACACTGGAGAGGAACCATTCCACTGTGAAATCTGTAGTGCTGGGTTTACCCAAATCACAAATCTCAAAATACACATGTGTACACATACTGGAGAGAAACCTTTCCAATGTGAAATCTGTGATGCTAGTTTTACCCAAATTACAAATCTCAAAAAACACTTGTTAACACATAATGGAGAGAAACCTTTTCATTGTGAAATCTGTGGATTTAAGTTTTCCCAAAATTTACATCTCAAACACCATATGTCAACACACACAGGAGAGAAACTTTTCCATTGTGAAATTTGTGGATTTAAGTTTGCCAAAAATTCTAATCTCAAACGACACATGCGAAGACACACTGGAGAGAAACCTTTCCACTGTAAAATCTGTGGTGCAAGTTCTTCTGAGAAATCAGCACTCCAAAAGCACATGTTAACACACACAGGAGAGAAACCTTTCCACTGTGAAATCTGTGGAGTGAGTTTTTCACAGAAATCATCAGTAAAAAAACACATGTTAACACACACTGGAGAGAAACCTTTCCACTGTGAAATCTGTGGATTTAAGTTTTCTCAAAATGGACATCTCAAACAACATATGTTAACACACACTGGAGAGAAACCTTTCCAGTGTGCTATCTGTGGATTTAAGTATTCCCAAAGTGCACATCTTAAACAACACATGCTAACACACACTGGAAAGAAACGGTTTCCCTGTGAAATTTGTGGAATCAACTTTTCTCGAAATTCACATCTCAAACAACACATGGAGAAAAGCCATTCTATTGTTATCTGTGAAGCAGAAAGTTTGCTAGCAGTATGATTATTTTTTCTGGACAGAAAGCTTTCTACTTGTAGAAGTAGATTTTCCTCAGACTCTATTCCATGCTATTAAAAATGTCAATGAATGTCACTGTTTGGTTTGGTGGCAAAAGCTACTCACAAAAGCTTGAAATAGTATATAATGAAACTTTTATCCCCACAGCATGTTTATTGTCTGTGAACACTATTCCTACTTTATATACATTCTTCTTATTATTGTTGTTTGTTTATTGAGGAGAATTTTGTCAATCTTCCCAAAATTCTTCCCACAAAAAACGTTTTCCTCCACTTCAGATAGTTTGCCATCATGCAATTTCTGGTGTTATATTTAATTGGAAACTTGCATTGAATAATATTCACTTCTGATGTGTACTGCGCAATGTTTTAAAAATATCTGAAATGTCATGTGACAATCATGCTCAGTTATTGCTCACACTACCCAGCCGAGAGATTGAACTCATAATTACTACACTACAAAACTCATGAACCAGCACTTTAATCTGTTAGGTTATTGTCCTGTGGGACAATTGTCTGTGGAGAACTTGGCGCCTTAAACTTAACCTGCCAGTTGATGAGTGCTGTTTGCCTGAAGTTTGCCTCTTTCATTAAAGTTGCTGTTATTTGTCTTTATTAAAAGCTCCCATATAATATTTATTTCTATGCTAAGCCTACTAAGGGGGCCCTCATGGCCTAGAATATGTGCTGACTCTTTCAGGCATCTAACTCTCCAGGGTGAGTAATAACTGAGCAATACTAAAAATGTGAACTAGATAAGATATCCCTAGACATTTAAATAAAGGGTTCAGTTCAGAATTCCCTGTAGCTTACCTGGATCAATGTGCACCTGATAAAGGTCAGAGGTGACAATGGCTGAAATGTGATAACAACAGCAATGATGAGACAATTGTCTGAATGTAAATAGACTAAATATATATTAATCCAAATAAATCCTTACATAAAAAATCTGTTGTCCTTGTCTTCATCTTCCATAAAATAAAGTATGGGAAAATAGAGTTGAAAACCTTTATTAAATGATTACAACTGCTTTCAAAATTTATATCAAGCTGGAATAAAAGTATTAATTAAAAAATTAAAATGTGAAAAAGTAAATAAACATTTACATTTACACCCTGTACTTTCATTTTAAATGGTTGCAAGTGCAACTAATTTTTATGCACATGTAAAAATAAAAATGTTCATTTTTTTCTTTTTAGTAAGCTGTGTATCCTGCAATTAACTAATATAATTAATTTTATATAGAAAGGGTGCAGTTAGAGATTAAATTTTTAAAAAGAAATATGCCAAGATCAATTTTTTTTTAATATTAGGGGTTCACTTACTTTTGTGCAGCAATATATATGTATAGGCACAATGGAGTTGTGGATAGCAGCTCGGATTGAGGAATCAGAGAGCCAAGTTTAAATTCTAGTCCATTACATTCACTTACGTACTAATATCCTTGGGGAATGTATAAATTCTCTTCTTCTCCCTCCTGCTATGGGTAAATAGCAGGACAGACTGGATTCTATAGACTTGGATGGCAACTGGTCTAGGAGAAGGAAAACTCTGAATTCAAAAGAAGGTCGTTTGGGGACCTTGTAACATGTAGTGCACCAAGTATCTGTATTCGGCCCTTCAAAAAGAGTTGTTGGTTCTGCACAAAGGCTTTACCACTGTAATCAAATCATGTGTGCTGGTGTCAGGGCTGTCAGTTCCTAGGAACTGAGTTGCTTGACCCTCATACGTCAAATATGACGGGAGAGTCCACCATATATATATGAAATTTCAGATATAACTAAAATAATATCTGTAAAAGGGCAATATAAAGACAAAAAGATAACTTATCTGAGCCAACACATTTCATCCTCTAACAAACTTTATCAAGACAAATGTAAAGATTTTATTTTGCAACAAATATTTATAAACAAAAGTAAAAATGTTTTATCAGACATTAAATTATATCACTTAGCATCCACCATAGTTTACCTTGACTTTTCAGTTAACTTGATAAATATTTATGAGCATCTCTTAATCTTAAAAATTTTGAAAAACTAACATTTTTTTCTTTTGTTTATAAATACTTGTTGCAAAATAAAATCCTTACATTTGCCTTGAGAAAGTCCATCAGAGGACAATAGTTTTCTTTTTGTCTTTATTCATTCATATATATATATATATATATATATATATATATATATATATATATATATACACATTCAAATATGTTTGGTTAAATAATATCAACAAGTTCGGTCCACCAATCTGTTATTAAATTTTTCAAATTTCCAAATTAGTTGTTTCATATTTTTGATAAATTTGCCAAAGTTCTTATTTATTTTATTCTCTCAAGTACTTTCAAATGTTGCTACATTAATTTTCCAAAGTTTGTGTTGTGCATATTTACACAACTGTATAATATTTCTGTTGTTCTCACATTTGATAAAACCAATTTCAAGTCACTCAAGGTGCTATCATATAAATGGTCGAACAGAAATTCTATTTTTTTTTTTAATTTTAAACACACCTCAACATATGATCACCATTGGAGAAAGATATTTAATGTTGGCTGCTGCTCTTTTGTCACAACAGACTCCAGAATTTTGAGTCTTTCTTTGCATTGTATCTTATATATGTGTATATTTCTGAGGTATTGTATTAGGTTGGTGCAAAAATAATGACGTAATAATGTCGGTTTTTGACGTTAAAAAATACGTCAAAAAACGACATTACATCATTATTTTTGCACCAATCTAATAACTATATCATTCAGACTGTTGTCTTCATCTTAATATATTATACACACACACTATTTAGATCGTTCAAATTATGGTCCACAATCTTTATTGCCATATTCACAATGTTTCGGCCGTTGTATGTTCCAGCCTTCTTCATGTGATATATGTTGGAATTTTGAATTGAACCCTTTATATATATATATATATATATATATATATATATATATATATATATATAGAGGGAGAGAGAGAGAGAGTTTGTCACTTAGCTGAATGATGCTAATTTTAGCATCCCAACTCCAGAGCTGCGTAGATGGATCTGTCTGTCCACTCTTCAGAGGATATCAGCAATTTACTGTTTGTATTTTTTTGTATACATTTAACATTGGTGTAATTTTTTTCTGTACATTTGTGCATGTACAGCCATGCACATGTCTCTGTCTGCATGATTTTAAAGTATTAATGAATTACTTTATTATTCTGGCATATTTTTATTACTTTAAATGTTATTTTTAGTGGATTCTGTTGAGTGAGTATTTCCTGTATCTCCTGGTACATATTTTCCCCACAACAAAATGGAGGACTCAGAATGTGAGTCCAAGTAATAAATGACATAAGTAACAACAAAACAAGGGTATATATAACAATAGAATATTGTTGTATGTTACAAAATGGTGTACATGAATAAAGAAAACATTTAAACTAGTGAATTGTTTGTGTTTGTGTAGTCTGGTGTCCTAGAATGTCTTAGAGAAAATGAAGTGAAAGGTGTATGCTCGCATGTGCGTTCCCCAGTAGGAAAATGTTTTCCTCATTTGACTTACATCTTACCATCCCTGAGTGAAAAAGGAAAAAGAGAAAGAGAATGTCACTGCCTATTTATAGGTTATGAGAGCATCCCCTAGCAGCATTCTTTTAGGAAAGTAAGTGGGGTAACTTCACAATATTCATATTTGAGTAGGTGCTCCATTTAAACAGCATTTCATTTAGTCTATTGCCCTATGTCAAGCCTACATAAAATGTATGATTCGCTTCATAGCTGAGTGGTCAAAGTATGTCAGATATAACAACAGTTTCTCCTGCAAAGAAGGATGCAGGTTCAAATCCTGTTAGAAGGCACATTTTACTTTAATAGGACCTCTTAATACTGTTTAACTGGAACAAAGAGTCTACTATAAACATTTTTAGTGGAAGCCCATATTTAAAGTAATAAAAAATATGCTGGATTTATAAAAATCCATTGTCTGTTTATATTTTGCATTGTTTACATTTGGAACTGAACAGTTATGACTTTTGAAGAAATCTGAACGCAAAGTGCTTTAAAAGACAAACAGGACCTTACTTGAATATGGTGCTCTTTATAGCCAAGTGATCAAAACACTTCAGATCTAATGATGGTTTCTCCTGCAAATGGAGATGCAGGTTCAAAAGCTGCTAGTGGGCTCATTTTCTTTAATAAGATTCCTTGAATGTTCAGGCCAGTAGACTAATTACAATACTGTTTAAAATAAACAGAACATCTACGCAATTAAAACAATAAATATATACCTGCATACAATATGAGCTTGTAATATATTGACTATTTCTTCTACAAAAAAATTCTATTGGAAGTAATGTATAAATTTATTTGTGCTGAAGATTCAATTTTCAAATCTCAAACATAACATGTTCACACACACTGGTGAGAAACCATTTGGCTTCGAACTCTGAGCAAGCTTCTCTCAAAATTCTATTCCTGAACAACACATGGTAGCTCAAGTTGATAAAAGACCATTCAACTGTGAAGTTGCAGAGTTACTTTTTTTTTACTAAATTCACAGCTCAATCATTACTTGTTAGAAAATTTGCCAGCAGTGCAATGCAGCATATGTTGAAATTTTCTGGAGAAACTTTTCTGTTGCAAAATCCTTGGAAGTAGATTTTCTTAAAATTTCTGCCACAAAACATGTTATAGCTTTAAAACTGTATATTTTAATATATATATTGATAATATTAGTGGTTAATATACACATACATATGCAATCATATATCTAAACTATATAAATATATATACATACATATATACATGTATAAAAAATAATTCCAAGAGGATAGAATCCAGGTAGAACTCAATGTCTAGGACAGAGTAAGGATATAATAAAAAGGCTTATGTTAGTGTTTAAACTTTTTTATTATATATATATTTCAATTAAAAGGTGCAATTATAATTTATAAATTCATGAATCATTCATACAAAAAACAAATATAGAGGTTAATGATTTAAATGGCGAGAATACATCATCGCAAACAATATAAATAAGATACACCAACCCCGAACCTGTATATGAATGATATGATCCCTGTTTATAAATTCCAGTTGCATAAGGATATTATTAATCAAAATTTCAAACATGCTATTTTTAGCATGTTCGAAATTTTGACTAATAATTTTTTTTAAATTTACTAAAATAACAAAAATATTTTGTCTTTTCTGTTACTAATAACATAAACATTATGATGATAAAACTTTGTTTTTATTAAGTTTGGGGCCTTTTTTCATCATGCTATGCTGTTTTTTCAGTGACAAAAATGGAGGTACCTACATTTCTGCCTCACCCTGTATTTGAACTTTTTTACATATTCATACTGTTTTAGTTTAATATTCTCCCCATTTTTCTTCATGTGTAGTCCTATGTACTGGAATTCTGCAAATAAGAATTAAGTGAAAATGGCAAAAACCTAGAGAAAATAGCTTCCCACTTCTACTGACTCATTAGGTCAATGTTGACTAAAGATATGTAGTTGTCATTTTTTTAATCATTTCACTCCAAGCAAGCCAATAACACCACTAAGATAGAAAAAAAGATAAAAACTACTATTAAGGAGAGAGAACAAATAAAAGAACAAGAATTAAGAAGATAATGAGTGACATTGCATTTAAATATCAAAGATTAAAGTTGGCCAGGAAGCAAGAAACTGGAAGAGATTTTCACAAGTGAGAAGTGTGATAGAAGAAGCTGTTTGCATAAAACTTACGGTTACATCTAGTCATTTCAACTGTAAAATGATGAGACATTACCAATAATCTAGTACAGTGCTTAAACTCAAAGTATCATAGAGAAAAATTCATTTGACTTGCATCCTGCTTATTTTGGGTGCTATCACCCTAAGGACAATTGTACCTCCAGTGGCATTTGCAGCCACATACGAAGCATTTGATGGTTTTTGTCTTCAGGTTTGAATAGGTTTAAACATCACTATCTTGCAAACTAGAAAAACAAGAAGGATGCCGGTTTGACAAGCAACCCTAATAAACATCATTGGGGTCATCCTGGTTATTTTCATTGTAGGTACCATCCATATCTCTGTGTTTCAGCTGGTGGCGTATTTGTTAATGAAGCATTGGAAAACTGTCTTAGGCAAAGCTGCTGACGCAAGAAAAACAAGATTTTTAATGAAAATTTCAAACGTGCTAGAAGGGATTAAAAAATTTAATAAAATAATCAAAAGATACTTTAATAATAACTTAATAAGATATCTTAATAATAACAAACATTTTGACAATAAAACTTTATTTTTTATCAAGTTTGGGGATTTTTTCGTGATCGTACGTTCTCTTTTAGAAAGTTTTTGAAGGTACCTAAATTTTTAATTAAGAAAACTTACCGTTTTTTTTTTTGTTTTTTTTTTTGGAGGTACTTAGAACGGTAAAGTAAACCATTGGTTACACAAATTTTATAAATAATTTTTACATTTTATATAATTTATTTTAAAACATAAATATCAATTTACTTTTTTAGTTTTGGGGGCGCGCTTTTTAAGGACTGTTGTTGACCTGTAGCATCACAGGCTACCATGAGTAAAAACGTTATTTCCATTAGATTCTGAATGATTAGATTTTAAACAAGTAGGCTTTAATTTTTTTAAATCCATTTAATGTTTTTATTAATCAATCCTTAAATTTACTTTTTTAAGACAATTAGATTCTTTTATTTGTTGTTTACATTTTTCATCAGTCGATGAGTGACCGTACCAACGTTTTAAATGCCTAAAATTTTATATACATACAGAAAATTCTTCTTTTTAGCACGAATTAGTAGGCTAATATATTCTTCAAATAAAAACAAAATATTATTTCAAAGGTGAAATTTAAATTATTTATTTTTTAAAATAGATTCTTTTTTTTTTTTTAAATACAGCTAAAAATAAATAAAGATCAATTTCCGTAACATAGCGATTGAAAAATAAAAGATAAATCATTAATCTTCCATACAGAAGTTAAAATACTTTTTTTTTTGCTTGCATGTGTTTTCAAAACAATCAACGTTAACCAAGTTCTTACAAATGAGTAAACAAAAAAAATATGTTTAAAAAAAAAATTTTGTAAATGCAAGATTATTGGAGGGAAAAAAAACTAAAATTTTAAATAAACTTATAGTTTAATTAAGTTAAAATAAAAAGTAAAAACTTAAACCAAATGTTTGCTAAAGAGTTAGAATCAAAGGGTGATAATTAGTAGAATATAAAGAAGTTTTTTTTTTTTTAATTGATGACAATTTAAAATACACTCAATGGAATCCTTAAAATTTAAAATAACTTATTTTAATTAACTCTCTAAAAATAAAAAAGATTTAAGACAAATATAAAATTTTAAAACCTAAATTTTACAAATACTTACTGTTAAAAACTTAAAATTATATAATAATTTTCTTTTTATTTGTAATCGCTGTCGAAAAAAAGCAAATTAGAGACTTACTTGTCAAACAAGTACTCAACTGTAATTGACAGAAAATAAATTATAAATAATAACAAGACCCAAATTAAACAACTTCTAAAAATAGACGCATGTTTAGAATAGAATGCTATGAACTTGTAGTAGTAGGTAAAGTAAAGTTTAATAAATAATAAAATAAAGTAAAAATATTATTACTTAAGTTTCCTTGTACTGCATTAAACATTATTACACCAGCACTGGAATCGGAGAGCGAGTTCGAATTCTAGTCGAATCCATTATTCATTTACGTGCTAAATAGTACCCTTGGGAAAAGTATGAATCCTCTTCTTCTCAAAGCTATGGGTAAATAAATAGCAAGACAGACCGGGTTCTATAGCCTTGGATGGCAACTGGTCTACCGCAGAAAGAAATGGGAACTTACTGCTGGTAAAAATCTGCCTCGTCAGTCATGTATCGAAAGATACATGATCGCCTACGCGTGTATCAAGCATGGCACACAATTGAAAATTTGCTAACGTCGTTCGTTACTGAAACCAGTGGAGATGTAATTTTTATAAGACACGTACTAGTTCGTAATCAGTGGTTGTGGGAACATATGATGAATTATCTCGAAGAAATATTCTCTTAAATGCAACAGGTCTACGTTGTTATAGGGCTTGGTCCGTGCGTGTGTTGTGTGTAGCGTTTGCTACTTTCTGAGACATTCCCTTCAAGGGAGATAATCTATCAACCTGGTTGGCAAAGATTCACTAAAAAATGATAATACCATAAAAAATGCTCTCTAAACTTAATAAAAACAGTTTGATCGTCAAAATAGTTATGTTAAGAGGAAAGACCATTTTTTATTATTAAATTATATTTTTTATTCCTTTTTCACAGCAAAAAGACGCTCAAATTTCATATACTAATTTGGATTTGAAAAACATTGATTTCGAAATTCTTGTAAAAATCACATAATTGTCAGATTTTAATGAAACTTCCAGGACTTATTCCCAAATGAATGAAATTATTTTGGAATGAGGTCATTTTGTTTTTACCCTATTTTAAAGATATTTAGAAACACTTATTTAAAATTAACCACCACGTTTTTGGTGGGGTTACAGATTTGGTTATAGAATTTTAATTTCTCTTTTTTTCAGTATATATCAAATGGGGTGGTGGAAGTGATTTTGTTTTTTCACTTTTAAAAATAAGTACCGCCAGTAATTTGCTGAAAAATACTATAATGCAAAAATGCCCTAAACTTGATGAAAACAAAGTTTCATCGTCAAAATCTTTGTTATTATTAAGAGGAAAGACCAAAGTATCTTTTGATTATTTAATTGTATTTTTTAATTCTTTTTAAAAATGTTTGAAATTTTGGTTAAAAACCTTGTTTTCCTTGCATCAGTGGCTGGACCAGTGATTAGTATGATAATTTTTTTAGCATCTTTTTTTGTGGTAAAAACACAATGATTTGGAAATTCTTGCAATAATCAAATAATTGTTGGATTTTAACGAAACTTTGAGAACTTATTTACAAATTAAAATTATTTTAGAAATTTTTTTTAAGAAAATCTTGGTAAAATTTTTTTTTTTTAAACTTCTGTTTTCTCATTTTTTTTATATATGTGATACCCCACATAATTTTGTGAAAACTCAAGAAGCTCAAAGAGATAATTTTAATGACCATATTAGTTAAAAGCAGAACTCCTTAGAGAATTTAAAATTGGACCCCATCTTACAGAACATTTGCTCTGAATCGTAAAATAAAAAATGCAATAAAAATAAAACATTATTTAATTAGAAAAGCATTTAATTGTTTTATGAATACAATATATTATGGACATTATTGCCTTAAAAATAACTGATGAAAAATGAATTTTTGCAAGTTTTATTTTCATTTTTATTTTCAATTTTAATGAGAATAATTTATATAGAAAAATTCTTTTAAAATTCAGTTTTAGTGGTGTATAATGGTTAGGGAATATTGCTATTAAGTAAAACTATATTTACTAATCATAAATCATGAAGCTTACTACAATTTACATACACCATGTATTTTAAAAAAGAATTTTGAATTGTTTTTTATATGTATAAACATGCCAATCTTTGTAGATATGGCAAGTCATACACAACATTATCAGAAAATAATAGCAATGACTATAGTAAATTTAAAGCCAAAGTATCTAAAATTTAATAAAACATTAGATTATGGAGAATATTTTCCTAAATTTTTAAGATTATTCTTCAATTATTTTAAATATAAAATTTGATCTATTAGCATGAAATTAAAACTAAAATAATAGCTTCAAGAAAGATTTTTCCTTATTAAAAAAAAATTCATTTTAAATTTTAGGTATCTGTGGTGGTACTTATTTAGAAATATCTAAAATCTTAATTATAAAAACATAAAATTATTTTACTTCTTTTACAGGTTAACATTAAGATATTATCTTTCAAATAAAACAAAAATTTAACTTCAAAGAAGATATTTAAATTATTTAAAATGCATTTTTTTTTGTTTTTTTAAGGCCTTTTAATAAGTTCATGGTGGTACTTATTATTATTTAGATAGAAATAAGTGATTGCTAACCAGTTTCATTATTTGTAAATTTGCATTTTTTAAATAAACCCCTTGGTAATACCATTTGTTTTCAAGTTGGATGTGCAGGAAGTGTAATGAATTATGGCATGAATTGTTAATCAGAGTGTCAAGTTCCAATTCCAGTTGGTTTTGTTATATTCATCTAGGTGCAAATACTTTTTGAATCCACCTCTTCTCTCCCTCAGCTATGGGTTAATTAGTAAGACATGTATCACTAGGCCATTATTATCCCCACCAAAAAATTCTTACAATCTAAAAATATTTTCTGGATTTAAATAACTTGCAAAGGGTTGATAAGCCATAGAAAACAAATGAATCAACCCAGTCGGTGTATATTGATCTGGGTAACTTAAAGGGAATTCTGAACTGAACACTTTATTCAATCTATGGGGATAGATTGTTTCCATTCCACTGTTCTTGTCTAAGAATATCTTGTATAGTTTTTTTTTACTTAGTATTGCTCAGTTATTGCTCACCAATTTCCACTGAGTCCAAGTACACACTGCCTAACCCAGGGATTGAACTCACAATCACTATGTAGATTAAATAAAGGGTTCATTTCAGAATTCTCTTTAGGTTTCCCAGATCAATATATATCTGAGGTGTATATTAATCCAAATTTTTTCTACCCCCCACCCACGTTCCTACAACCTAAAAAATATTTTCTGGCTTTAAATAACCTACAAATGGTTGATAAACTGTAAAATATGAATTGGTCAATCATGCATCTTTTAAAGAGAAATAGGTTATTAAATGGCGCAATCTTTATTTAGCACAACTTTTTCATGCTTTTCAGGATTTAATAATTTTTAATTTTCCTCTGATATTTTTTCACTCGTAGGCTTTGCATGGAGTTTCATCGGTTCCTGATAAAAAGAATTTCATGAAATTAAAATTCCTATATTAAGATATATATTTTCCATTTAGTTATGTCCGCTTAGTATGCACTATATATGGTAATCAAGTGGGTGGTACTGATTAAATGATACCACACAACTTGAGTCTTCAGTACTTAACATTTTACTCTAATACTTTGTCAGTTACTCTCAGCTAGTGTGGGTATGAAGCAGTCCCCAGAGCCTTGGTCTGATACCTGGACCTTACATTCTATCTGTGATGTGTGAGAGACTATCCCCTGACTGTCTGGTGCAGTGTTCATATAAATGCATGTATAACAAAGTCTTAACCATACCTGCAAACTGCATACATGTTCAAGATCATATGTTTCCCCACTTACTGTCTGTGGTCAGGACTGACTCAAGCCACCACTACCCCACCAATGCACCTGAGTGCAATGTCTGCTCTGGATTCATACTAGTATGAAATTTGCTTTATTATTGAACATTAATTATATATGTCGCACTTCATTGAAACACAAACTAATTTTTTTATAATTGTATAATTGCAACTAATAAGCAAACTTCAGTTTTTATCTAATACCTTTACTTTATTCACAGATAACTAAATTTTGAAGAACAACATCTTTCAAGTTTGAAAAGACAGATGCAAAACAGACAATGTATTCTTTCAAAGTATGTAGAGCAGTGTCTTGACAGAGTTGGGATTTAAATAGGCACAGACAAGCATACGAAGTAGAAATTTTATTCTTGCAAAATCTGTTCAAATTTCTACATAATTTACACTGCAAAGTATACAATCAAACACATACCAGTATGCAGCTCTGCTCTTGTAAGGTGAGCAGAGCAGAGTTTTCACACAAGTCAAAACTGAGAAGTCTTTTGTAAACACGTATTGGAAAGAAACCACATTTATGTCAGGTGTATGGATTATAATTTTCAAAAAATTCAGATTCAAATATACACTTGCAGGTGCACAATGAAGAGAAAACTTATTCTTGCATATTATATGGATCAGCATTTTTAGAGATTTTCAGTTTGCACATGGAAGAGAAATCATTATGTTGTGAAGTGTGTGGATCAGCTTTTTCAGAAAGTTCCAGTTTAAAAGATCATATGGGAATACACATAAGACAGAAACCATTTTTTGTAAAGTATGTGGATCTGCATTTTCAGAGAAATCTGTTTTAAAAGTACATATACAAACACACAATGGAGAGAAACCTTATTCATGCACATTGTGTGGATCAGAGTTTTCAAAAAAATTCCATTTAAAAAAACACATGCAAAAACACACTGGAGAGAAACCATATTCTTGCCAAGTGTGTGGAGCATCATTTGCAGTGAATTCTTCATTGACAAAACATATACAAGTACACACTGGAGAAAAACCATTTTCTTGTAAAATATGTGGATCAGCATTTTCACGTAATTCAGTACATATGCGAATACACACTGGTGAGAAACCTTATATATGCTGTGTTTGTGGATCAGCATTTTCAGTGAAGTCTCGATTGAAAATACACATGCAAAGGCACACAGGAGAGAAGCCATTTTCTTGTCTAGTGTGCGGATCAGCATTTTCAGTAAATTCTAATCTGAAAAAAGCACATGTGAATGCACACTGGAGAAAAGCCATTTTCTTGTGAAATATGTGAATCATCATTTATACAGAGTTCAGACTTAACAGTACATATGTGTGTACACACTGGAGAAAAACCTTATATGTGCACTGTCTGTGGTTCAGCCTTTTCAAAGAGTTCCAACTTACAGACAAATACACACCAATGAGAAAATATGTTCTGTTTAGCATTTCCAGATAATCTTAGTTTTAAAACAATGAGAAAATATATGACAATGATCTGTTCCACTTGTCTATGTAAAAATTTTGATTGAGGTCTATTTTAGAAATAGATGTCTGTTGAACAACATTTTCAGTATGTTGCAGTTTGAATGTATACAATTAGATATACACAGGAAAGAAACCATTTTCTTGCCAAAATTGCGGATTGTCATTTTCTGTGAGTTCTAGTGTGTAAAAGCATATGTGAATGCATACTGGAGAGAAAACTTATTTATGCACTGTTTGTTTTTCAGCATTTTCAAAGAGTTCCAATTTAGGAATGCACACTGATGAGAAATTATGTGCTGATTAGCATTTTAACAAAGTTTTAGTTTAAAAGTCATGATAACTTATACTAAAGTGACCTGATCCACTTGCTAAATGAATATGCAAGAATTTTGTTTAAGGACTATTTTAGAAATATACAGGGTGCGATGGGTAAATTGTCATTGTTTTATATTTTTAATTTCACGTATATGCATTGTTTGTTTCAACTGCACAGTATAGTAGGGTTAGTTGGTGTCTGTGAGAAAAAGAGCACTATGACACAATTCACTCTGCTAGAAATTTGGGAATGGCATGCTGTACTGCTTGGCATTTGCACCGGAAACTCCAATATGAACATTTCATGGTGTTTGGGTGCCAATCTGAGGACAGTGCAAAGGATTCAGAAAGAGTTGGACGAGTCTAGTGAGGATTACAAAGGTGTCTGGAGTGATTACCAGTGACAGTAATGTTATGCCTCTATTCATATATCCACAGGGCCTCAGACTCAATACGGACAACTACATCAAGTGCCTTAAGGAGGTAGTGCTGCTCTGGGTCAAGAGGGTGGATGCTGGAAGACCCTATGTCTGGCAACAGGACTCTGCACCATGCCACATAAGCAGGCGAGCCCAGTTATAGCTGTCAGACAATTTCTACAGCCACATCACCCCTTACATATGACCACCCAATTCCCCAGACTGCAACCCTCTTGATTATTGTGTATGGGGTGCAGTTGAGCAAGAGACCAAAACAACTCCTTGTAGCACCAAAGAATAACTGAAGGCAAAGATTATGGCAGCATTCACCAACTTAAACAACGAGACCATCCAGAAGAGTAGAACATTCCAAAGTCATCTGGAGGACATGGTTGAAGCCAATAGCAATTTTATTGAATAAATTTACTCTAGTATTTCAAGATATGTTTGTGTAATTTTGGTAAATACATGTGTTAAGATGACATGGCAGTGTTATTTTTTATTTTTTTTTTTTTTTTGCGTCATTTAGACGACAATTTATCCATCGCACCTTGAATATCTGTTGATTGCCATTTTCGGTATATTAAAGTTTGAATGTATACAATTAAATATACACAGGAAAAAAAATAATCTTCTTGTCAAGTGTATGAATCACAATTTTCAGAGAGGCCCAAATTAAGATCTCACGTGCAAACATATTTAAAAGAATTTTGATTGAGGACTATTTTAAAAATATGTTTGTTGATCAACATTTTCAACAAGTTCCAGTTTGAATGTACATATTTAAATATACCTGGGAGAGAAATCTATTTCTTACATTCATTTATCAGCAATTTCAAATGAATCCAGTTGAAAACATCACATGCATACACATTTAAAAGAAACTTTATTCATTTCAGTTTATCAGAATTGATCATTATTTATGAGGTATTAGCAGCAGGGTTTAACACTTTTTCTTTCTCTCACTGAAACCAAGTAGCATCTTTGATAAGTCTTTTGTCTTTCCTTGTGATGAAAATGGAATAGACCATTATTTATGAGGTATTGGCAGGAGATAATGGTTGTGTTTATTAATAAATAGAGGGACAATTACTATTATAATAGGATTACTGTTGTTATTATCCAGAATTCTGCCTTAATTGCCTATTTGGGTCAAGAATTTGACTGACCAAACCATTGAGAGACTGTGGGGGTGAAGTCATCAAGACCATTCACATGATCCCATTGTCATGCCGATGTATAAGACAGTCTTTACCAATTGAAGCAAAGAGACCTAAAAACACAACTGCCATCTGACCACCTTTACTCCTTATTCTAATAAGATTTTATCTCTGGCTGATTTGTACCCAGTAATGTAATAATAGTCGGGTGATAGGCAACCAATTTACACCAGGTACTTGTAGAAAACAGGGAAAAGATTAGACCAAGTCCTTAATAACGAGGTATTAATGGCTTGGTCTTCCCATGATAGGAA
This sequence comes from Acanthosepion lycidas, assembly GCA_963932145.1. Lineage (NCBI taxonomy): Eukaryota > Metazoa > Mollusca > Cephalopoda > Sepiida > Sepiidae > Acanthosepion > Acanthosepion lycidas. The sequence continues at coordinate 99,115,034 of OZ010575.1, read as the reverse complement.
CAAAAAAAAAGTTAAACACTGTTCAAAAATAAAGATAGTGTGCATAGATGCACAAACTTGTGTGTCCTGGTTATTATTTAATAAGTAAACAGATTGACATGGGGACCTTGAATCAGCTTCAGACAACCCTGGCATAGTTGTAGTGGGAAAATAAATCACCGAGCCTTTTAGTAAGATGTAGTAACAGAGGCAGAAGATGATTTGACTAAGGCTCACATCAGTAATCACAATATTGTTGAGTAGATGGCGCATGTAGTAGCTTGGAGTTGTTTTCATTTCCCGTCTACTACCACACATGATCTATCAAGGCAGAGAAAGCATCTGCTGCTTTTATATATATATTTTGAACAATAAAAATATTAAAAAATTAAAATCTTCAGACACACTGGGTTGTAGATTAATATTCTTTTGTTTTTATTATTATTATATCATTTAGATTCCTCGACTAGTTTCAGCCAACATGGCCATCATCAGGAGAAAAAAAATTCTGCTTTCTGGTAGCAGTGAACTACAGATGATATGGTTTTATACATATATATATATATATATATATATATATAAAACCATCTCATCATCTCATTTAATAGGAGTAGATAGGTTTGCCTATCATCCAGTACACGCTTCTCCTCAGTCTTTTGAACAGAAGTAGCGGTTCATCCCTTGTTTCCAGTTTAAGAATAGATTTTCTGTTCCTTCTAAAATCTATTTCAAATCTATACTTATAATGATTCCTCCTAAAACTGAACTTTTAATTACCATTTATTGAGATTTTCTCAATAGTTGTAGATACGTTCACAGATCACCCTAGTTTTTTGTACAGGAGTAGTGGTTTATCCCTTATTTCCTGTTCAGGATTGGGTTCCTGGTTTCTACTATAGTCTTTATTTTTATTCCCTTTTAGTAGCCTCCCTCTGTATCCTAGTCGCATTATCCTTTTACTTGGGGTGAATTGATTAAAAAAATACAAAAAAGTGAAGACAAGTGGTTGCCTAGGTAACTAAATCTGCTGACAAAGTTAAACTTCATAAGTAGCTGAATGTATACTGTACGTGAGGCAAGCTGAAGCATCACTACTCTCATGTCTAAACTGATTGAACGCCCAGCATGCTTTTGAAAGCTTATCCACAAAGCATTCCATACCAGTTTATGTGTGACATAATAGCTCCCCCATACAACCGGCTGAACACACATGAAGTCAAGTGGACCTTCAATGATGTTATCAGCGTTAGAAATATCTTTTTTTTTTAGTGGTTGAAAGATAGTCTTTGAAGTCTAGGGTTCAAAGCTGCAACCACTTCAGCGAAGAGGAAGATAATAAAGAATAAAAGAAAATGGGGATAAAGTGGCACTTGTTGTGGTAATAATGGTTTTAGTGACACAAGTCTTACTAATTAACCCATAGCTGGGGGAGAAGAGGTGGATTCATACCTTTCTCAAGGTTATTTGCATGTGAGTGAGTATAATGAATACAACTGGAATTGGCAGTTCTCTGATTAACAATTCTGAGCTATTAACCATTATACCAGTTGCACATCCAAGCTAACAGCACCTGGTCTGCTGAAGTGGTGATGTGGCTGTAAGCCGATGAGGACAATAGTTCAAATATAAACAGAGTAAATAATGATAACTCCTCATTCCAGAAAGTCAGACACAAAGGTGATGTGAACTTTATTGCCATCTTTTGAACTCAAAGTTTGATTCTGGTTGTTTTGTGGCCAAACACCTGCTTCATCATGCACTGTCAACAGCAACTTAAATTTTTTGTTACAAGATTAAAACCACCATATATTCTGCAATTGACATTTTTTTTCAAAATTTTGACAGCTCTTTCTGTATCATAGTGTTGCATATGTTACTATTGGCATCAGGGCCAGTGCAAGGGTCCTGTGACCCAGCAATCTATGATATCATTGGGCCACCCACACTACTACGTCTCAATTTTGGACAGGTAGTATTCATATAAAATACAAATTTTATTGTAACCTAATTATCTGAAATAATGGATCGTATGCAATATAGGTGAGCAATTCAACTAGAAAAATTGAAAATAAATATAATGTCTCTAAACAAAAATTTGAGATGTGTTACACTAGAACATTCCATCTAAAATAAATTGACAATGTTTTACAGCAATTTTTAACATCAGCTTGAGATTTTTCATGTTAAAAAGTTGAAAACTTTAGCACATCCAGCACTATGGATAAAAAATAGTGAATTTTATATAGTGTTTTTTTTTTTTAGACATAGTATGAGCAAAATAAAATTTATGGATTTGGACAAAAAAAAAAATACCCCAGAATACCGTCAAAATCTGCAAAAAGAAAAAAAGCAAATATTGATAAGATAGCAAGAGTCACAAAGCACAGCTCAGGGCCCCCAGTCAGGCTTGAATCTTGGGGAGTTTGGTGGGTAGTATGCACAGGCCCTGATTGTCAGCTAACATTGCTCTTATTGTCTGGTCGTTTTCATCGGACCAATCTGAAATCTTGGCAGGAACAAAGGCAATGATCTCCTTGTAGAGTTCATCCTTTGTACTATCCGATGGTGATGTGTAGGTTGCAGCAGGGATTCGCTCAGCCAGAGCTTCATAAACCTCAACAGTTATACAATACTGAGGCATTTTTTAAGCCAATTTGCTGTGACTGAACAAACATCGGACTTGATAACTATTTGCATTTTGCAATTCACAAAGGCATGATCAGTCTAGCAATCTGCACCTTGTAGAGAATGGACATTGCTGATATCTTGCATGCAGGACTATCTCAAAGTGCCAAAGGTGCCATGTCATGTATTTGGGATCTTCCAAAACTATAGTTTATAAAAACATACTTGTGGTCGTCCATAACTCAAAACATATTAAATTCTTTGGCTATTTTGTTAATAGGAATTGATCTTTTAAAGATGACATGAGTAGAAAGTACTATGAAAAGATTTGCAGATCTAAAGACTAGAAAAAAAGTTTTAGATAGGATAATGAATGTTTTCTTTAGCTTTTTTTTATTGTAATAAACTCATTATTATAAATTTTCAATTTTTATTCTTGTGAAAACTTTAAAAAATTATACTTGTAAGGGTGCTAAAGTTCAACTTGCACTGGGCGTCAGCAACCCTAGAGCCGTCACTGTGTTTGTTTGTCCACCTTAAATGTAATCAAGATGTTTGTAAAAAAAAGTAACTGGTCATGGTTAAAAACTTGCAGAAAAACCAACAAACAGAATTGACAAAGTTTTCAAAAAACAGTAACAACAGAAAGAAAATAAAAGAACAAGGCAACAAATACAAGCAAACTATGTGCGAGGCAAAGCAACATCAATATTGCAAAAAGACCACAAACTAAGAATGCCGTTAAGACAAAAAAAAGGTATGCAGACAAGAATTTATCAGTAGAAAAAAAATGTCTATTCTTTAATGAATTATCTCCCTTGAATTTTCGCTCTTGACAATATATTTTTTTGTATCAATCGGAAACGAAAGTAATTTTAATTCAACCAGAAATTTATTTATAAATTTCATTTCCTCCATCTAAGAATATTGCCTTCAACCAAGAAAAACAAATAAATCTGATAAACAAAGATAAAAAAAAGTAAGTATAAGTGTTAATTTTTATTACTTTTACTTTCTCTGTTTACTTGATGACTTGTAGGTCACCACGGATTTATTGACTTAGAAGAAAAAAGTTAAAAACGCATTTTAAATAACTTAAAAATGTCATATTTGAAGTTAAATTTTCGTTTTAATTGAAAGATAATAGTAATACTAATAGCTAAATCAGTAAAAAGAAAACGAATAAAATATATAATTTTACTTATTTAAATAAGTATAACGTTTGACATTTGAAAAACATTGGCACGATCTCACGCCAAACTTCCATTATTGACAAAAAACGATTTACTAATTTTGGTAAAAAATGAAATGCCATAATTTTGGTAAAAAAAAAAAAAAGAAATGCCATAAATTTAATAAAAGCAATGTTTTATCGTCAAAATCTTTGTTATTATTAAAAGGAAATACCAAAGGATTTTTTGATTATTAAATTATATTTTTTGTTTTTAAAACCTTCGAAAAGTCGGTTAAAATTTTTTTTCTTTTTTCGTCAGAGGGGGTTGGTGGGAAATCGAATAATAATCCCCTGATGATTAACCAAACTGTCTGGTTATATATATATATATATATATTGCCCAAGAGATTTGTTTCAAAATAAATTTAAGGAATTCTTTTTTAGTTACATTCGCTAAAAAAAGAAAAAAAAAAGAAACATACCATGATAAAGAAAGAATGTGTCAAAACTTGATATATTGTTATTGTCAACAAAATCGTTGTTTAGGAAAGCCCAAAGTATTTTTGATCGATTATTTTATTAATTTTTTTTAAATTCTTGCAAAACTCAAATAATTATCAGATTTTAATGAAATTTTCAAGACTGATACACAAATGAATGACTTGTTTTTACACAAAATTTTGGTAAAAATAGTCTTTTTAATACATGTTTCCTCCACTTATGAAATTTCTTGAAATTAAAATTCCATCTTCTTCATATTTATTTGTTAGTTAAAAGCAGGACTCCTTGCAGAATTTAAATCATCATTTTGTTTTTATCAAACAAAACACCATTCACCAAAAATTTGCCCTGAATTATAAAATAAAATTTTAAAAAATATACGATAAAACTATATGACAATGTTTAATTAGAAAATCTTTTAATTGCTTTTATAAATAAGATATATTTAAGGACTATATTGTCTTATAATTTTTTTTGATAAATAATGAATTTTTACAAGGACTTTTCATTATTTTTTAAATTTTAATTAGAAAAATTTATTAAGCTTTAAATCATTTAAAATTCTGTATTAATTACAGTTTTTTTACACCCTTATTATTAAGTAAAAGCTATATTTACTAATTTGTTTCAAATCAGATTAATTTTACTTTAAACCAGCTAATATTCCTCAAATAAAGTTTCAGAAAAATATATTTTACTTTTTGAAAAATTTTTTTTTTTAATAAAGAGAATTGCATTGCATAAATGGGGCTAAAAAATGTTTACTAAAATTAAATTTTTTAGAGAAAAAACTCTTTCCAGTTAATTTTAATTTGTTTTGAAATAGAGCAAAGTATTTTGCTTATTAGAAATATTTTGTTAAGCAAAGTATTTTGCAAATTAGAAATATTTTGTGAAATGCATCTTTTTACTGCTTTGACACACATCATTAGTGATGTGTGCCAAGGTTCATTAGGGGTTTTAGACTTTTCAACATCATACTCTCTCTTCATGGTGACCCAGCTGATACTGATCAAGTATCACACACTTGTGTGCCATCCATCAGCTACAATTTTCCTTGTTTATAATCACACACTGTGACTCCTCTTGGCAATTTATAATCTGATCATGGATAATTTCTGATTCACCAGAATTCTATGCTCTTCCATAAAAAAGGAAGCAAATGCAGTAACAGCTTTGCGCTGGTAAGAAATATGGTGATGTGTTTGGCTTGAAGTGGCAAGTAATGATTTTTGTCTCCCTCACTGAAATAGGTATATACATATGCGCACAAACACATACACGAAACCGATTCTACTCATCTTATTTCCATTCATGTTAATCATCTAATCAACAAAACAAAATGTAACACCCTTCCCATGTGTCTACTGTCTATATAAAAAAAAACAAATAAATAATGTAACCTTGGTAATAGGGCACACTTCACTGATAGGTAGCAATTGTTCGAGGTACCCTAATTCTGCCCTGTAGTAGGGTATAGTTTTAGGTCATACCCAAGACCCACTTTCCAGTTCCTTTGAAGAGGAAAGAAAAAAAATATATATATTGTTATGATAATTTACCCATGCACGCATAGACTTTCCCAGCTATAAATAGGAGCAGGTACTGCTTTTTGGTGAAGGAAGTTTCCAGCAGTCAGCTCTGACAGTCGGATGAAGCATTTTTGCTGTAATACTCTCGTTTGTGTTACTGTTAATATATTTGTTTAACTCAGTTCTTCTCTTTGTGTCTTTATTTCTGGCCCTGACAAGGCCACAACATATATATATATATCAACTGCAGCTATGTAGAAGCTGCTTCTGCTGCTGTTGTTATTGAGCAAATAGTCTTGTTTTTTTCCGAGCCTGTTACTCATAATTTTAGCACCTTTCATAGTGATTGCCCAGTGAAGCCTCTGCATCCAATTTCAATTGGTTCACTCTGAGCTCGCAAACCTTGCCTTTTACATTCATCCTGCTATGGCAAAATTCATTTAGCTTTGTATTAGGTTCATATTAGTTTGTTTGGAGACTCCTTGATACTATTACTGTAAAACTTTATCATGGTGCTACCAATAACATGCCTCAGTATATGTTGGAGGGATCTTCTCTTCTGACACAACAAAGTAGAGACTTAGTCTTTCTCCATGTGTGGTGGTTTTCTGGGTAATGTATCATATACTGCCTGCATAAGGAAACATATTACTGGAATTAGCATACCAGAGAGCTGTCCAAGAAATCTTCGTTTTTTTTCTAAGTTTCTCCATTTTGTTCAGGCCTCTTGCTGACCTAAGGCCACCGTTTTTCTGGCTCTAATTTCCTCCATTCACGATCTCACTTCATATTGAAACAGTGTTGCGAGATAGAGTTTTCTTCAGTACAATGCTCATTTCCTGAGAAACAGCAGCAGCAATTTTAAATCTATACTTTTTAACCAACTTTACCATAGAACGATCTTCTCTCTTGGTCGTTTTTCTTGGCCTACCTGTAGACTTTCTTGCTTCACATGAACCACAATCATTGTAGACCTTAAGAATACTGTGAACAACACTTTTTGACTTGTTAACAATCTTTGCAATAGACCCAATACTTAAATTATCCTTCTTTCAAAGCTTAATAATCTGCTGACGAATTGGTAACGGAGTAAGTGACATTATATTAACAAAGTACACTGCAGATATTCTTACTAATGTTTAGTAAATGAACCATCACATAAACAAATTTAAAAAAATTAGAATTCGCTAGTTAAATATACTAAAACATGGAGTGAAACAACCCTTCTGATCATTTTGGCCACCATGGGTTTTGCAGTAAATCACTAAATCATCCATAACTTTTGTCTTATCCTCTCAAATTACACCAAAATCTCAGACAATAACAATTAATATCATATTTATTATCTGTGAAAATTATAGAATAAAAACTTATACCTACTTTTCTGATGAAAACAATGCCGTTCTGAACATTTTGGCTGCAGCTGTATAAAATAGTGATTTTGTTGGATGTTGTCTCCAAGAGATGTTTAAGTTCTTAGCATCCAAGTGTAGGTTTCATCAAGCTTAGACTAGGGTTTTAGTTAATGTTCAAGCAGTATACATTAAAACTGCCTCTATAGTGGCTTGAAGTTGACCGATATTGACTATGCAGATGACCTAGGTATCACTGCAGACACCATTTCCAATGTCATAGTTCTCCTACATCATCTAGAAAATACTTCTAATCATGTTGTCAGTGCCTCTAAAACTGAATTCATATGCTTCAACCAGCAAGGCTCAATATAAACTATCTCAGTTAAACCAATAAAATCTGACCAATATTTTACATACCTCAGACATGAAATAAATTCTTCTGAAAAGGATGTGAAAATTTGCATTGCTAAAGCCTGGGCTGACTTGAATAAAATTGATGTAATCTGGAAATCTAGCTTACTAGATAACTGGTTTTTCTTTTAATGACAGGGTTAAGTGTCTGGGTAAAATTTTCAATGCTGATTTAAGAGATACAAATTTACCCAGAAATGTTTTACAGTCCTTGAAACAATGTTGAGCTAAGAAGACAAAATGGAGACAAAAATAATGTAACAGTTGTAAAAATTAAAAAACATCATCTTCACATTCAAAGATGGCTTTAAATAGGAAATAGAATCCAGACAGAGTTTGATAAATTTAACAAAGTGAAAAATCGTTTTATTGACTTGATTACCTATTTCATCTTCATTAGATAGACTTCTTCAGCTCAAAACCAAAGAAATATTTATGTGTGTGTGTCAATATTAAATCATTAATATATTTTCTTCTAAGCTGGCATCCCTAGGTTGGGATGAAAGAACAAAATGATATGATTTTTGTATAAAAGCCGTTATTTTAATTTTGTTTTGTTGAAATTTGTTTTTATATTCTCTCAGCTTTTCTGCATTGAACTTAAGGTAAATCCTTATCCAGTTTTTCCAGAATAGGTTGAAAGTAAAAGATTCATATATTTTCTGATGAAGTATGTGTATGTCTTTTTTTTTAAAAAAAACTCTCTTGTCACAACAACAGTTTGAATTTCAAAGCCAAACTGAAAAATTACAAGTAAATTTTTTTAATAATAAATATTCAATGTTTATTTTTTTCCTGTCAAATCTGAAAGAAAATAACCTGTTATTAAATTATGGAAGCACCAACTCTCAACAAAAATAGTTTTTGTGTTGAATTATTTTTGTATGGCTGGGATAAATTTTTAGTATGCTCACATTTGATATTGTATAATTATTTTCATTGAATTAACATCTTCAGGGATTTTTCTTTATATAACTGTAAGAAAAGATTTTGTGAACACTGTACCGAATTTTAAATGTTCCTGATATATTAAAAAGGGGAGGGGGTGAAACTGCCCCACCTTCAAAAAATATTTTTAAGATTTTGGTTATAAAAATTATCTATAATTTTTTTTTTTTTAAATTGATTTAGTCATTTTAAAAAATTGATCTTTAAAGATCTTATTGACTTATATTATTTTAAAGAGTCATCTTTTATTTTCTAATCACTGAAATTCATTTTGGTAAAATGTACTAATTTTTATATACCATGTCATTTTTTTTTTAAATTCATCTTTTGAATGAAGTACCTTGCAAAAGCCTATATTTTTTAAATGGTAACAGTAGAATTAAATCCTTAAAGTTGTTTTTCAAATTTCTTTTTTTTTCCAATAAAAAGGAAGTTTTAATGCTCAGTTATTGTCAAGAAATTATTCACTGAAACAGTGTTTGATGAATTATAGATTTTTATATGAAAACTTCTATATTTTGAGGGATTTTCATTTGTTTCTGATGAGTAAAATTTAGCAAAAGTAAAAATTCCCATTTTCAAATTATATTTCATATAGTATGTGTTATGTATACTATTTACATTGTTCGGACTATCGTTCTTATATTTGTTGCCATATTCATCACAATGTTTTGACCATTGTACACTCCAGCCTTCTTCAGGTGGTTGGAATGTCAAACTAAACCCTTTATTTCACTCATTAAATAAACTGTTCTAGTTCCACGTGCCATGTCTAATGGATGTCACTTATCAGTTATCTCCTCTTAATTCCCCTCTCCAAGTTCTCCAAGTTTTGAACAAGGACACATGGCATAGTGGATAAAGGTGTTAGATCCAGATACAGGACCCAAAGAGTGTGAGTTCAATACTTGGAGAAGAGAATTAACAGCAGATAACTGATAAGTGACATCCATTAGACTGGCACGTGGAACTAGAATGAAATAATGGGTTCAGTTCAACATTCCAACCACCTGAAGAAGGCCAGAGAGTACAACAGCTGAAATGTTGTGATAAATATGGCAACAAAGATGGGAACGATAGTCCAAACAATGTAAATAGTGTATATTTCATTTAGTTATGTCTCCTGAGCAGTAGTATTATAATAAAATGGGTGGGGTGGGAACAATATTTAAAGGAAAAATGATGTGAATCTTCATGACTTTAATATTTTATTTCATCAACTCCTCTCATCCAGCGTGTGTGTGAAGCAGCCCCTCAGACTCTGGTCCAATACATCTGTCTTACATTCAGTCCTCAATGTAACCTAACTGCTTGGGATAATTATTTTCTAACCATGTGTGCTACAAAATCTTCCTATGCCTGGAAACTGGATGCAGGTGTAAAGGCACATACCAACCTACTTGGTGACCAGGGATAATCCCAGGCTAACCCTCGGATGCACCTGGCTTCCTTGATGCATGAATAGCATTCAATGTTTATTCTACCATATGAAATTATTTTATCACTGCACATGAATTATGTGATATGCTGCACTTCATTACAACACAAACTAAGTCATAATTGTATAATTACAAATAATGTGTGAGCTTCAGTTTTCTCTAATAATACTACTTTATTAATACATATTTATATAAACAAAGGCAAGCACACAAGAAGACATTTTATTTTTGCAATGTCCGTACATCAGTATGTCTACTCAATTTCCATTGCAAAGTAACATATACCAGAGACCAGCTGTATTCTTGTGAAGTGTGCAGAGCAGTGTTTGCACACAGTTTAAAACTGAATAAGTATGTAAGAACATTATTTACATTGTTCAAACTATATTTATCACAATGTTTTGGCCATTGTACACTCTGGCCTTCTTCAGGTGGTTGGAATGTCGAACTGAACCCTTTATTTCGCTTGCTGGGGTAGACTGTTCTAGTTCCACGTCTAATGGATGTCAGTTATCTCCTGTTAATTCCCCATTCCAAGTTCTCCACCACCTTAATCAAGTATTGAACTTAGACTCTTTGGGTTTTGTCACTGGATCTAACTAATGCATTTATCCACTGTGCCATGTGTCCTTAAGAACATCTGTGTATGAATTTCTGAGTATTATAAACCTAATGTCTTCAGAAAGTGCCAGAGAAAAGCAATAATAACAATGAAAATTGTAATATGAGCTCTGGTAAAAAAAATATGCAATGATAACAGCAAAAATTGCAATATGAGCACCTAAAAAAATTGATTGCTGAAGACATTAGGTTTATAATACTCAACAAAGATGAGGATGATAATCCAAACAATGTAAATAGTGTACATAATATCTCATCTCGGAAATATAGACAGATAATATAGGAGCATATACAGAAAAGAGACAGCATTATTTTAAATCCTATCAGAATGAATTTTCTCTGCATTTTTTCCCTAAAAAAGGAAATTTTAATACTCCTTCATTGTCATGAAATTATTCACTCTGTAACTTAAAATGTATTGGCAAGTTTTCTATGTCTGTATTAAAGTCTTTTTAGATATATTGAAAATACAATTTTAGTTTGGGATTACATAGTCACATGATATATCAAAAAAAGTGGACTGTGAAACCAATCCTGGAAAATAATAACATATTTAATATGCATTTCATTTTGTTAATGTCTAAATGCTGAAAATTTTGTTTAAATTGGATAATTCCCTGATAGGGGATAGCATATTATTTTTTTTTTTTTTTTTAGCTTTTTGCTTTTATTTTCGGAGAAAAAATTTTTTGCTTATTTACGCTGATTTTTATAAAATTTGATCTTAAAGTAGCTTGCAGAATCCCATTTTTTTTTTTTTTTTTTTTCAATGACAACAATAGAATTAAATCCTATCAGGATGATTTTTCTCTGTATTTTTCGCTTAAAAAGGAAATTTTAATACTTATTTACTGCCATGAAATTATTCACTGTGTAACTTGAACTGGTGTTTTATGAATTATAGTCCTTAATATTTAAACATTTCTAAAGCAAAAAGTAAATGTTTTTAACTAAGTTTCCTAATCAACATAAGTCTAATAATCATTGTATTAATTAAACATAAATGAAGTAATTGCTATCCAATGTCATTATTTGGGAATTTATAGCTTTTAAATAGAATGAATCAGTCAAATGAGAAATCATTAATTACTTCTTAATTTTTGCTTGCTGTTCAGAATTGAATAATTCTTTTATTTTTATCACTTGTATATGTTTTCCTTCTTTTTTTATTAACAATGGAATGTTTTGTTTTTTATAAATAGAATACAGCAAAAGTAAAAATTCCAATATTTAAATTATATTCCATTTGCTGAGCAGTAGTATAAAATTTAATATAGGTATGAACATAAATTGTGAAATGTTGCACTTCATTGAAATGCAAACTAATTCATTATAATTGTATAATTACAAATAATGTATGCACTTCGGTTTTCTCTAATGATACTATTTCTTTATTCACAGATATCAATTGTTGTGGAGAACAATGAATTTGGAGTCTAGAAAAATTGATGCTAAATAAGCAATGTATTCTTTCAAAGTATAAAGATCAGCATTTTGTCAGAGTTTCAATTTAAATAGACACATGTCATCACAAGGAGATATACTTGCTTAGCCTGTACATCAGCATTTCTACACAATTTAAACTGCAAATTACACATTCAAACACATAAAGGAGAGCAGCTGTACTTTTGTGAAGTGTGATGAGTAAAATTATCACACAATTCAAAACTGAAAACATATTTAGAAACATACTGAAGAGAACCCATATTTTTGTCAAGTGTGTAGCTTATCTTTTTCACAGAATTCAGATCTAGATATACACATGCAGGCACACATTGAAGAGAAAACGTATTCTTGCACAATATGTGGATCAGCATTTTTAGAGAACTCCAGTTTAAAAAGACACGTGCAAATGCACGTAAAAGAGAAATCATTTTGTTGTCAAGTGTGTGGATCATCATTTTCAGATAGGTCTGGTTTAAAATATCACATGCAAAAACATAAGGGAGAGAAAACATTTTCTTGTCAAATATGTGGATCAGCATTTTCAAGGAATTCCATTTTAAGAAGCCATATGAGAATCCACACAGGAGAAAAACCATTTTCTTGTCAACTGTGTGGTTCAGTATTTTCAGAAAATTCTAGTTTGAAAGTACACATGCGGATCCACACAGGTGAGAAACCATTTTCTTGTACAGTATGTGGATCAGCATTTTCAAAAAATTCCAGTTTAAAGGTACATATGCGAATACACACAGGGGAGAAACCATATTCTTGTCCGATATGTGGATCAGCATTTTCACAGAATTCAATTTTAACAGTACACATGCGATCACACACTGGAGAGAAACCTTATATGTGCACTGTTTGTGGATCAGCATTTGCAGTGAATTCTAAGTTGAAAAACCACATGAGAATCCACACTGGAGAGAAACCATTTTCTTGTAAAGTTTGTGGATCTGCATTTTCAGAGAGCTCAGGTTTAAAAGTACACCTACAAACACACACTGGAGAAAGACCTCATATGTGCACTGTTTGTGGATCTTCATTTTCAAAGAATTCTAATTTAGAAAGGCACATGCGAATACACACAGGAGAGAAACCATATTCTTGCCAAATATGTGGAACAAGGTTTTCGGTCAATTCATGTTTGAAAAGCCACATGCGAATACACACAGGAGAAAAACCATATTCTTGTCTAGTGTGTGGATCATCATTTTCAGAGCGGTCCAGTTTAAAAAAACATATGCGGATACATACTGGACAATAGAAACATTTACTTATCAAGTGTATGTAATGATATTCTCAGAGGTTTGTACTAAGCTTACACATGCAAATAAATATGTAGATCTGCATTCTCAGAGAATTCACTTTTAAATGTAGTGGCTGGCCGCTCATATCCAAGTATGTCTTTCTACTAGGGAAGCTAGCCAGTCCCTATTGCAAACGCATGCTCAGGCATATTTGTGTTTGTTCAACATGCACAGAGCGCACCTGTGGTTTATACTGCAACTATACTGAATGGACTTTACAGTTTGTGTGAGAGCACATTATCTGGCATGATCAACAGTCTCAACAAGGCCATTATGCTCAAGCCCTTGGTCAAGATGACCTGTGACTTCATGCTAGCACAACCATTGATGACACCCAAATAGTTCCATCTACCCAATTTTACTCACAAGGTTTAGGTCAATCTGTGTTATGGTTTTCAATCACTTTCCAAAGGTTCTGCAGGCTGGAATTGCCTCCCCATTCTGATTACATCAAGAAGTCACCTTCCTGACAAATCAACTACAATGAGATTCAAACACAGGTCTCAAGGTTGAGAAGCAAGCAATCTAACCAGTCGATGCACCCATAGATGTATATATGCAGCCTTGCAATGGGTGGATCAGCATTTTCCAAAAAAAAATTCACTGTAAAAGTACATAATGAGCACGCACTGGAGAGAAACCATGTTCTTGTCAAGTGTGTGGTATGACTTTTGCAATAAACTTCATTAATTTGGACCCATAAGATTGGTAGCTATCTAAATTAAAATCTACAAGCTGTTATATATTTTGTTAGTTAAATTTACTTTCCAGGTTAGTTGACCAGGCTTACGGCCATATCAAGTTGGAATACTGGTCACTGAAGTTAAGCAACGTCAAATCTGATCAGTACGCAGATGGAAGACTGCTTAGGACTACTAGGTACTCTAAATTTGGATGTGCAGGTGGTGTAATGGATAACAGCTTGCAATTAGCAATTGGAGAGCCGAGTTCCAGTTCCACTCAGGCTTATTATATTCACATACATGCAAATGCCATTGGGAAAGGTATGAATCCACCTCTTCTCCTCCCTCAGCTGTGGATTTTAGTAAGACTTGTATTAGTAAATCATTATTATCTCCTAAAAATTGTTACAATCTAAAATATTTTCTGGCTTTAAATAACCTGCAAAAAGCTAATAAGCCATAAAACAATCAACAGTTGACTGAGAATGCTTTCTTTTTTCTATGTATCAAAACTATAAACTATAATATTTGAAAGTGAAAGCTTTGCTAAAATATGTTGGAAAATTTCCAAGTTTTCATTTGAAATCAGGAAAATACAATCCAAATTGTGATAATATATGGATAAAAGAAGATGTCAGTTTAAACTGACACAAGGAGGCTTGGGTTTCATGAAAAATATAAGAGCTTATAATTGCTGTATATTTTATCAGAAAGCAGTCATTAAAAGATTTTTCCATTTTGTTTTGATTTGTATCTTTTAAGAAATTGCATGACAACCTGGGTTTTGAAGATCATGGTTCAATTCATAAAAATTTTAAAGAATCCTCAACCTGCTTTTGATTGCAATGATTTTGCATTATTTTTCCATATTGATTTGCCATTTTTTCCTTTTGTCATATTTAATAAATTCTCATTATAAATATGGTAATCACTGGGGAAATAATTAAGATTTTAAGAAATCCCCAATCTGCTTTCCATTGCAGTGACTTTGAAATATATTTCTTTATTGATTAGCCATCTTTTTCTCTTGTCATATTTTATCAGATATAACTTCTCATTATGAGTATAGTACTTTATAAGGAATCCCCAATCTGCTTTTCATTGCAGTGACTTTGAATTATATTTCTTTATTGATTAGCCATCTTTTTCTCTTGTCATATTTTATCAGATATAACTTCTCATTATGAGTATAGTACTTTATAAGGAATCCCCAACCTGCTTTTCATTGCAGTGACTTTGAATTATATTTCTTTATTGATTAGCCATCTTTTTCTCTTGTCATATTTTATCAGATATAACTTCTCATTATGAGTATAGTACTTTATAAGGAATCCCCAATCTGCTTTTCATTGCAGTGACTTTGAATTGTATTTCTTTATTGATTAGCCATCTTTTTCTCTTGTCATATTTTATCAGATATAACTTCTCATTATGAGTATAGTACTTTATAAGGAATCCCCAATCTGCTTTTCATTGCAGTGACTTTGAATTATATTTCTTTATTGATTAGCCATCTTTTTCTCTTGTCATATTTTATCAGATATAACTTCTCATTATGAGTATAGTACTTTATAAGGAATCCCCAACCTGCTTTTCATTGCAGTGACTTTGAATTATATTTCTTTATTGATTAGCCATCTTTTTCTCTTGTCATATTTTGTCAGATATAACTTCTCATTATGAGTATAGTACTTTATAAGGAATCCCCAACCTGCTTTTCATTGCAGTGACTTTGAATTGTATTTCTTTATTGATTAGCCATCTTTTTCTCTTGTCATATTTTATCAGATATAACTTCTCATTATGAGTATAGTACTTTATAAGGAATCCCCAATCTGCTTTTCATTGCAGTGACTTTGAAATATATTTCTTTATTGATTAGCCATCTTTTTCTCTTGTCATATTTTATCAGATATAACTTCTCATTATGAGTATAGTACTTTATAAGGAATCCCCAATCTGCTTTTCATTGCAGTGACTTTGAAATATATTTCTTTATTGATTAGCCATCTTTTTCTCTTGTCATATTTTATCAGATATAACTTCTCATTATGAGTATAGTACTTTATAAGGAATCCCCAATCTGCTTTTCATTGCAGTGACTTTGAATTATATTTCTTTATTGATTAGCCATCTTTTTCTCTTGTCATATTTTATCAGATATAACTTCTCATTATGAGTATAGTACTTTATAAGGAATCCCCAATCTGCTTTCCATTGCAGTGACTTTGAATTATATTTCTTTATTGATTAGCCATCTTTTTCTCTTGTCATATTTTATCAGATATAACTTCTCATTATGAGTATAGTACTTTATAAGGAATCCCCAATCTGCTTTTCATTGCAGTGACTTTGAATTATATTTCTTTATTGATTAGCCATCTTTTTCTCTTGTCATATTTTATCAGATATAACTTCTCATTATGAGTATAGTACTTTATAAGGAATCCCCAATCTGCTTTTCATTGCAGTGACTTTGAATTATATTTCTTTATTGATTAGCCATCTTTTTCTCTTGTCATATTTTATCAGATATAACTTCTCATTATGAGTATAGTACTTTATAAGGAATCCCCAATCTGCTTTTCATTGCAGTGACTTTGAATTATATTTCTTTATTGATTAGCCATCTTTTTCTCTTGTCATATTTTATCAGATATAACTTCTCATTATGAGTATAGTACTTTATAAGGAATCCCCAATCTGCTTTTCATTGCAGTGACTTTGAATTATATTTCTTTATTGATTAGCCATCTTTTTCTCTTGTCATATTTTATCAGATATAACTTCTCATTATGAGTATAGTACTTTATAAGGAATCCCCAATCTGCTTTTCATTGCAGTGACTTTGAATTATATTTCTTTATTGATTAGCCATCTTTTTCTCTTGTCATATTTTATCAGATATAACTTCTCATTATGAGTATAGTACTTTATAAGGAATCCCCAATCTGCTTTTCATTGCAGTGACTTTGAATTATATTTCTTTATTGATTAGCCATCTTTTTCTCTTGTCATATTTTATCAGATATAACTTCTCATTATGAGTATAGTAATTTATAAGGAATCCCCAATCTGCTTTTCATTGCAGTGACTTTGAATTATATTTCTTTATTGATTAGCCATCTTTTTCTCTTGTCATATTTTATCAGATATAACTTCTTATCATAAGTATGGTAATCACTGGTGAATTCAAAAATATTTTAAGGAATTCCCAACATGCTTTTCATTGCCATGACTTTTAATCGTTTTTCCATATTGGTTTGCCATCTTCTACTGTTTCCCATTCCAGTCCAGCTTAAATAATTTTCTTTGTTCAAGAAAATCACGCGCACAATTATTTTCCCAATCTCATATCACAACCTTTCCACCTCAATGGTTTCAACATTGCAGCTCTTCCAATACTCCAATTCTATCCAGGGTTTTCACATGAACCCTTTTTAATAATGTGTCACATTCTTTTCAACTACTATCAGTGGTACTTTAATAAAGTGTCACAAATTCATTAAGATTTTAAGGAATTCCCAACAAACTTTTCATTGTAGTCACTTTGAATTATTTCCCTCATTGATTTGCCATCTTTTATCATATATATATATATATATATATTTTTTATTTTTTTTTTAAGCATTACACCCCGAGAAAGGCGTGAAGCCACTAGGATGCAGGGGGTTGCAGAAGATTTGGAGCAAGAGCAGATAAGAGTGATAGAAGAAAGGAGAGGGATAGTGGATAGATCAAGGTAACTGGAGATGTCGATTGACATTACATTTGAATAGTTGGAGATTATAGCTCTCAGGGAAACAGTAATAGGGAAGAGTGTTCCACAGGCAAGAGGTGCGAGGTATGAAGCTATTGGAGTAGAAGAGACGGCTACATTTAAAGGTTTCTACAGTGAAAGGGTATCTCTTAAAAGATGGAAATTCATAATTGTCATCTTAAAACTCGACATGTTTTATTAATCATCTCACCCTCAAGCAAGGTGATAAAGCAACTAAAATACACCGGTTACTGGCAGTAAAAGAACCTATGAAAAATCATTAATTGAAGAGGAGAATAAATGAACAGAATTTAAGGAGATAGAAGACAACTGACATTGCATTTTAATTTTTGCCCACCAGCATTTCTGATTGGTAGATATCACTCTCTCTTCTATCTACCTGAAACCGCCACTCTCAACCGCTTTTCAATCAGAGCCTTATACTGGTACTTCCACCCTTTGGTGGGTGGAGACAATTCCATTTCTCCTTAGTGTCTTTTTTTCATTGATTGGTTATAGTCAAGAGAAATTAACTTTCTCCTCACTCCACTCCCCATCCTTGGAACAGCCAGCCTTGCATCATGGCATCTGGTTTTATAATCATTTTCATGATATTGTTCTCTTTTTTTGTATTTTAATTTCCTGGGTTTGTTTTATCCTTTCACCGATCATAAACTCCATTGTTCTTTTATCTAGTATTTGTATCAGTTTTCCTCAACGACTGGAACACACTTTCTCAAAATCTGACCAAATTTGAAATTTACCATATGACCAGTTTTCTCATAAGCTTCAGAAAATTCACTAACCTAGATTTCCTTTTAAACAATGATATCTCTTGGTGATTCAGCTTGTCATTGTGCCTGCTTGGTCTCATGCTGTCCACTGATAAGATTTGGAACAAATACATAGACTCAATAGCTTCATCTACTGCAGGAAAGTTGGTTCTCTGTGTTGTGCCAGAATGTTTTTCTGAGTACATCATTCAAATCTATAAATCAAACATTCATCCTTGCATGGAATATTGCTGTCATATATGGTCTGATGCACTTGCTATAAGTCTCGAGGTCCTTGACAAAATCCAGAGATGGATATGCAATGTGATAGGTCCTGATCTGGCATCTAGTCTACTGTTGTTTTCTCCCAGACATGCCGTAGCTTCCCTCTGTCTCTTCTATAAATAATTTCATGGCAACTGTTCTAACAAGTTACTTTCTCTGGTTCCCAGACTACATGAATTTAAGCATGCTACTAAGTTGGCATCTTGGTCCCACACTTTCACTGTCGAAACGGTTAAATGTAACTATCTCTTCTACTCAAACAGCTTCTTTTCTCACACTTCCCGTCTGTGGAATTCTCTTCCTCTTACTTGCTTCCCTGATAACTATAATCTTCAAATATTCAAGTGTAATGTCAATCGACATCTTCCGATACCTTGATCTTGTTCCCCATCCTTCTCTTTATCCTCTCCCTAAACACACCTCTTTACTCTATAACCCCTTGCGTGCTAGTGGCACTCCCGCCTTGCTTGGGGTGAATTGCCTAAAAAAAAAAAAAAATTCCTTCTTTTCTGTTAACTGATAAAATAAAGTAAGGAAAATATCAATTTTCCTTTTCTTTGTGGGAAAATAAATCAGGTATTCCAGCTCTACGTTTCTCCGAATTTACAAAATCTGGTCACATAGGCCATCTAGTGACTTTTCCATCATCTTTTCAGTATATCTATCCGGCTATCTATTAACCTTCAGTGTCTTAGTGTGTCACATTTTCCTAAAATCTCAAAAACAAAAAAATCCATTATATATTAATCAAAACAAAGATATAAATAGTTATTTTGAAGTGATTTTTGATCAACTAAACTTTTGAACACAAAGAAATAACGACAAAAAGACAGATAAATTAATATTTAAATGCAACACATTATACAGTTTATTCTGATTGAAATTAATAGTATAGTCACCTTCATATGTCCAAAACTCTGCCTACTTCATGGAAATAATCAAAGATGCCCCAATCCTATAGATGGTGAGCTTGGATGTGGTGAGTCTGTTCATCAAGGTACCCACAGAAGAGGCACCCTCAGTATCAAAAACAGATTGGCCTCTGACTCATCCCTAGAAGAACGGACCAGTATTCATTCTTCTGATGGAAATATTGACTTTCTGTACACAAACAACATACTTCGGAATGGGATCACACATATATTGACAGGATGAGGTCTTAGCAATGGGCTCGCCATTATCACCGGCAATGGCGAATATATACATAGAATATTTTAAAGAAATGGCATTAGAATCTATATCTCTAAAACTATATGGTTATGGTACGTAGATGACACCTTCATATTCTGGCCACACCAGGAAGATGTTCAGGTTCTACAGGACCATGGGAACTCAATAAGACCTTCGATACAGTTCACAATGGAGAAAGAGATTAACAACACACTCCTATTCCTGGATGTTCTAATATCTCGAACAGAGCATAGGTTTAAGACATCCGTATACCGTAAACCAACATTCACTGGACAGTACCTCAATTTCAACTGCCACCATTCATACAGCGTAAAGAAAGGAATCGTCCTCTGCTTACAACACCGAGCAAAAGTCATAAGTGGTGACTCAGAGACATTAGATAAAGAATTAGTCAGTATAAGTAGTACCCTACAATGTAACAACTACCCTGGGTACATGGCAGCAGCCCCAATAAACTGGGATAGGTGGGTACAACAAGAGGAGGACAAAAAACACTCAGAAAACAGTCTACTGGCCTTATGTGAAGGGGTTATCAGAGAAAATATAAAGGATCTGCAGTCCATATAACATCAGGACAAACTTCAAAAGCTGGACGACACTTTGCAGATATCTCTCCTGAGTAAGAAACCCCCATAGCAGAGAACATAACTAAAGACTGTGTGTACGCCATCCCGTGCAGCTGCAGAAAGAAATATAAAACAGGTCATCCCCTTAAGGTAAGGCTTCAAGAACACCAGAAAGCTGGAACATGAGGGGAAGTGGAAAAAATCAGGCGTGGCTGACCACATATGGAGAGAAAAGGGAGATCATCGCCCTCTGTGGGATCAGGTTGAAATCATAGACAAAGAATATCATTGGAAAATTCATAAACTTAAGGAATCAGCACATAGGCCACAAAAATCTTCTGAGCTGACCAAGCATAGAAATGAATACAATATAGGAATCAATAATAAGGAGTGCCAGAGAAAAGCAATAATAACAACAAAAATTGCAATATGAGCTCTGTTAAAAAACATGCAATGATAACAGCAAAAATTGCAATATGAACATTGGTAAAAATGGTTACTGAACACATTAGGTTTATAATACCCAGAAATTCATACGCAAATGTCCTCAAGGACACATGGCACAGTGGATAAAGGCATTGGTTAGATCCAGTAACAGGAACCAAAGAGTGTTCAATACTTGGTTAAGGCAGTGGAGAACTTTGAGAGGGGAATTAACAGGAGATATAACATGGCACATGGAACTAGAACAGTCTACCCCAGCAAGTGAAGTAAAGGGTTCAGTTCGATATTCCAACCACCTGAAGAAGGCCAGAGTGTACAATGGCCGAAACGTAATAAATATGGCAACAAAGATGAGGACGATAGTCCAAATAATGTTTATAGTGTTAAATTTTCCTTTTCATTTTTTGGGGGTACAAATGATTGCTAATTTTTAAAAAATACCTAGAAAATCTGCCAACAAATTATCTACAGGCAGCTAAATACTTACTGATGAAGAAACCTTAAATGAAGAGTGAACACAAAGCATCTTGACTAAAACAACTAGTGAAATGTAGATGTAGTAAAATAATAGTCAATGTTCTTTGCAATGCCTGGCATAGCATCAACTAATTGCCAGTCAATTTGAATGCCCAAAAGGTAAGTGTCAATGTGGACTAAACAGAAAGGATATGTAGAGTTAACAAACATGTATGGAATTGTAATCCGTATCAAGAAAGAACACCTGTTAGAGCAGGTTCTTTATATTCAAATTCCCCCAGGTTGGATCTCATTCAAGTGACACTTCTTACTTACCCGTCGATAGAAAATTTGTTGCAGCAAGATGCAACTATTGAAACTGGAATTTCAAAAGCTAAGACCAACATTGTATTGGCAAGGGACTGCTGAGTGGAATGTAAAGATCTGTCATGCAATCCAATTAAACATGGTGTAAGCAATATAGTTGTTGAAGTAGATGAAACATATTTTAGAAGAATGAAGGGTGCACCAATGACAATGGGTATTTGCTGAGGTTGAAAGGAACTCAGGAAAGGGTTTTGTTCAATCAATTGCAGATAGGACAACATCAACACTGCTTCCAGTAATTATAGAACAACTTTTTATCAGGAACACATATAATTTCAGTGGTTGGTTGTATCTCCCAGTAAAAATTAGAGATTCTAGTAGACTTTGTTCACCCAATACTGTATCTCCCAGTAAAAATTAGAGATTCTGGTAGACTTTGTTCACCCAATGAATAAGGAGATACACACTCAAAATACTGAGAGTTTGTGGTCTCGCCTAAATTCTAAAATTAAATGAATGTTTGGAAGAGAGAAAGAGATGTTCTTCTTAACCCATTTTAGTGACTTTATATGGTAAGAGCAAATGAAAGAAATATCCAGAAAATGCATTTTTTCAAAATTTATAATTACATTTACTCGTAACTGTGTTTATGTAAATTTTCTTGCTCACAGATATTTTTTTAATAATTTTATGAATAAAAAAATTCATTTTCATATTTGTTTCTTTATAAATTGATGATAAACATTGCATTGTATTCATTGCATTGTATTCACATTTTAAGAATGTTGTAAAATATAAAATTATTTTTGTAAATAAAGAATTTAATAAGTAATGTTTGATTTTTTTTTTTTTTTTCCCCATAAATTCTCAAAGAACAAAGAAAATGTATGAATTCAATTTCATGTTTGGGTTTTATTAAAATTGTAATCATTGCCTTTGCCTTTAAAAAAAAAAAAAATACCAAATGAGTGAAGGGAGATAAAACTGGCAATTAATGTTTTAAAACTTATTGCATTCTAGATAGTTTGATAATTTTTTTTTTTTTAAGAAAAAGATTTTCACATTTATTTCTTTATAAAATTGTAAATATTAAATCTTTATTAAAGGTAAATAATTTTTTATAAATCTTGTAAATAAACATTGCTGAGGGAGTGAACATATTTAAAATAATAGCAGTGTCAATAGAAAAACTGTCCTTTTGACACACCATTTTTGTGGGTATGACTCCATGTTTGCACATTTCATTTTAAAATTTTAATTAGAATAACTTATAAACTTTTAAAATCTTGTATTAATTTGTTGTGGTCAAGTGATATTGTTATTTAAAACTGTACTAATAAATGGAGAAGGTCACTGCAACTCAAATCCCCAGTATCTACTAACAACGATTCACTTTTTCATGTTGGACAGAAAGTCATTTTGAATGTTACTTATACAGCTGATGTCTTGATCGATACTGGAAACCTAGATGAGAGTTTTATTTGTTCAAAACTTGTAAAATTATTGAAGCTTAAAGTCACATCAAAATGATGTCATCAGCATTTCTGTTTTTCAGGCATGAAAGCCCATGTTTTTCAGATTTAACACCTTAAGTCTTTGGCAATTTCAACCATGGAAAGATTACCAATCAAATGTGTTAAATTTATCGAAGCCTATTACGAAAATGGATGTTTAAACAGGATTTGAATGGGAAGTTCCCAGGTCACAACAATGTTAATTGGTCATCATGATTGTGCGACTTGACACCTTTAAATTTCTTCTTTTGGGGTCATCTGAAAAGTAAGGTCTATGGCAACAAGCCAACAACAATTCAACAGCTGAAGGATGAGATAATAAGGCGTATTGGTGAAATCGAGGACCAACTATGCAAAAGTGTCATAAAAAATTTTGACCATTGAGGTGTGCCACCGAAGCCTTGGCAGACATTTGAGCGATATTATTTTTCATGCATGATTGCCATGACTTAAATAACATGATCCAACAGAGAAAGAAAGAAAGAAATTTTCACCAATAACATTGATTTATTTACTGCTGATTTTGATCCGTCTTAATGAAACACCCATTATATTCTATAAAGAGGCAGTCAAATTTTTTCTATTAAGTCTTGACTACCATTCACATGGACCATGACCTTGATGTCTGAAGGTAGTAGTGACTTGAATTATTTATTATTACTTTATTTACTGTTAAATTTAACTGTAATTAATATTAATACAATTGCAGATGTAGTAAAATAATAGTCAGTGTTATGTTATTTACTTAATTATTCTTAGTTTTCCTTTGAATTTAGTCTTCATCATTGTAATTATCATCTGTATTTTATCCTGCTGCGTACTCTAAAAGTCACCATAACTGATCTATTGTTACATTATGTACTTCCATAACTTTACTAAGAAGAGAATGCATGATAAAAAAAATGTATGAAATTTAATAAAAACAAACTTTTATCATCAAGCAAAACCTTTGAGTTATTATTAAGGTGAAAGGACATTTCACTGTAAAAAATATTTTTTTCAAATCCTTTTCAGAAGCTTGCTAATTTTGCTTCTTGTTTTTCTGGCATCAATGTGCATCCATAATTTGCCCAGCAAATTTGAGAAATTCTTGCATAAATCAGATAATTTTTGGATTTTAATGAATCTTTAAGAGCTTATTCAGAAATTAATTCAATTATTTTTTAATTATCTTTTTATTTAGAAAATTTTACTAAAGATATATTTTTACATCTGTTACCCCCCTCCACACACACATGTTCATTTAATGGTTGGTTGGGTTTTATGGCATATCAACCACTGTGGGTCATTTAATGCCAAATTAAGGTATATATATATATATATATATATATATATATATATATATATATATATATATATACATACACATATACCTATACATATATTAAATATACAGTACTATTAAACATATAGCTGGCAACATTATTTTTTCCAAAAAACGTATAGGTGGCAACATTATTTTTTCCAAAACGTATAGCTGGCAACATTATTTTTACAAAAGCATTATCTGAAGCCTTGTTGTTGGACGTAGTTTATCGTCATACCCAGGACGCGGATGTAGTTTATCATCATACCCAGGACGCCATGTTCATTTAATTTCGAACACTTAATTATTACAGTACCAAACAAACACCTACTGCCGTGTTACAAATGCATTTCTGCAATATTTTAAACTTGTGTCAGTTTCATCTTGGTTCAAAAACATTGGGCATGACATTTTAATGGAATGACTATTGGATTGTATTTACGATTCCAATGGAATAAATTATGACCATGGAATATTAGTGTTTAAACCTTTTTATTATATCCTTACTCTGTCCTGGACATTGAGTTCTACCTGGATTCTATCCTTTTGGAATTATTTTTATGTGTTATGTATGTATGTATATATAGTTTAGATATATGACTGCATATGTATGTGTATATTAACCACTAATATTATCAATATATATATATATATATATAATCATGTATTCGAAAATTATAACATAAAAATGTTATAAAATGGCTACAACAATAGCCATTTTGTTTCAACACTTCTGGTGTCTTCTAAAGTGATGGTGTTGAATGTAGGATAAAGGGTTTTAAAAGGTTCAATCAAACACCCCTCGCTAGGGGAAACGGCGTTACATAAGCTGGAATGACCAACCAAAATACAAGTATAAAAGAATTCAAAAAACTTGACAATGAACTTAAATTATAATAATTATTTAATGCTTTAATGTTATGGTTAGACTAAAATAGAATTCATTCTAATAAATATTAACTTATACTATAATATATATATATATATATATACATACATATATATATATATATATGAGAGGGATGCACTATTCAATATTGAATGCTGTTTATGGACATGAATCCTTATATATATATATATATGAGAGGGAGAGACAGACAGATATTTAAATGTATTATTGGACATGTACAATGTTTTAAGTAAATAATAACTTCTATTATTGCTACTCACATTAAACTTAGATTAACATATACATAATATATCCTAAGTATGTACTCAGGAGATATTAAAAAAAACTTTGCACAAAAATTTATTGGCAAATATAACAAAAAGAAAAATACAACAGTTTAGGATTCATACTGATAAACAGTATTCAATATTGAATGGTGTATCCATTATTTGATATGGCAGCTGGCAGAAATTTGGAATAATTTAGAATAGTGTCTAACTAATTGTATCTTTGCTCACTTATAAGGAGAACTAAAATAAGTGTTTGTCTACACATAAATTTATTGATAAAACCCAAGTTCCCACCTTGGATTAGGGCCATCATTTCAAGATGGGACAAAATAAGCCTGACTACTAATGTACCTCAGAAAGCCTACCCCACCCCTCTGTAAAGTAAGTGAGCATCTAGATCTATTTGTCAGAAAGTAATACATGAATCATTCACAAGGAAATATTCAGAAATATCTGCAGTCAACAAGTCCAGATATGAACAAGGATACAGATAGACACTTTACTGGCTAGGGCTGTCTTGTCTGACCTCTAGCAAGACCCTCTCTGCTGAAACCCAATGTTAAGGTTCATCTCTTTTTTTCATTCCTCATCATCTCAAGATACCTGTTGACACTTCTGGGGAAGAAAATGTCATATGACTCCCAAAATATTAAGAAAGTTAAACATTGTGATTTGGAGTTGTTTTTTTTTTTTTTTTTTTTTTTCTCAAGTGGTATATGTGGACTCAATGTCATCAAGAAGACATTGATAGTACCAGATTTTGTGAATGATGAACATGCTACCATGTTTGGTAATTTCTCAAATTATTATGTGATGTAATTTTTCAGCAGTGAAAGAGTTGTTTCAGATAAAAAATATAATACAACAAAAAGAAACATGCAAAAGTTTAGGATTCATGTCCATAAACAGCATTCAATATTGAATAGTCATCTAAAATTTGATATGCCACTTGGCAAAAATCGGCCCTGTTGGCTGGGGCTTTAGAATACGCCGACTGCACCTCTGTAGAGGGGTAAGACCCCCCCAATGAGGCGTCCTGGGTATGACGTTAAATTGCATCCAACAGCAAGGCCTCTGATCTGGAGGTTTTGAGGAGCGTGGAACCACCTCTTAATTGCTGGTGTTCCCAGGTCCATCTTGACCCGGGGTGGTAGCACCTGTTAGGGCTCCAGCTATGGGTAAATAGTGAACTGCTAGTTTTCCAGGTTTTGCTGACGTCCTGGATATAACGGTAAACCATATCCGCGTCCTGGGTATGACGGTAAACTACATCCGCGTCCTGGGTATGGCGATAAACTGCATCCAACAGCAAGGTCTCAGATAATGTTTTCAGAAAAATAATGTTGCCAGCTCTAAGTTTTTGAAACAATAATGTTGCCAGCTCTACGTTTTTGAAACAATAATGTTGCTAGCTCTACGTTTTTTTATTCTATACAAAATAGGCATTTAAAATTCATATAAACTGGATTTGGCATTAAATAACCCACAGTGGTTGATTTGCCATAAAACTCAAACAAACAAACAAATCAGATAATGTTTTCGGGAAAATAATGTTGCCAGCTATGCATTTTTGAAACAATAATGTTGCCAGCTATACGTTTTTTTATTCCATACAAAATAGGCATTTAAAATTCATATAAACTGGATTTGGCATTAAATAACCCACCGTGGTTGATATGCAATAAAACTCAAACAAACAAACAAACAAACAAACAAACTTGGCAAAAATTTGGAATACTTCAGTCAGTTATGTGTCATGCATGATACATGCCTAGACAAAGCAAATTTTTTCCCAGCAGTAGGTTGCCATTTCTTTCTGCAGTAGACTAGTTGCCAAGGCTATAGAACCTGGTCTGCCCTGCTATTTACCCATAGCTGAGGGTAGAAGAAGAAGATTCATACCTTTTCCAAGGGTATTAGCATGTAAGTGAATCTAATAGATTTAACTGGAATTTAGATTAATGTCTAATTGTATGCTTGTTCACACACAAGGAGAAATAAAATGTTTGGCATATACAGGATTTACATCAATCATCCATATTCAATATGCAATGGTTCATCTATTATGTATTGCAATAAGCATACCCTTCGGAATAACAACTACCTGGCTAACATTACATTAGTATCTACAGATGGGTCAATGAGGAAGACCAGAATATAACATCAGGAATATCTTCAGAAGCATTCTATGGAAAAATCTCTGGCGAGTAAAGTCTAGCACAAGGACAGACGTGACAGGGAATATAAAGGTGAAACAAGCCACCTCTTAGAAGTAATGTTGGAGGAGAAACGAGGAAATCAGGAATGGTAAATCATGTATAGATGGAAAGGGGTAGTCATCAACTTCTGTGGAATGAAGTGGAAATGCTGGTCATGGAAGAACACTGGAGATTTAAACATTTGAAAGAATCATATGTTAGGCCATGAGGACCTTTTTAGTAGGCCTGGCATAGAAATAAATACAATATAGTGTGCCACTAATAAAAAAAGACAACAACGAGTCTCCAACAGGAGCAGCAGCAGTCAAAATACGATGGGAAGCAAGAGAAGTAAAACCATAACAAGCAACAGCAGTAGTAGAACTAATCAACAGTCAAGTCAGGTTTAAGTCTCCAAGTTTATTAAATCAAATTTTCCTACAGGTCAATAGCCTAGTGGATTAAAGTATTGTTTCATGAATTTGGTGAAATAGTAATTGTGAGTTCCATTCCTGGGCTGGGCAGTGTGCACATAGATGCACTGGGAATGAGTAATAACTAAGCAAGTCCTAAAAATGAAAATTAGTCATGTGCAGTGAAACGAGATAGATTAAACAAGTGTTCATTTCAGAACATGCAAATTAATATACACCTGATGAAGATTGGAGGGTATAACGGCCAAAACGTTGCAATAACAACAAAGGTGTGAACAATAGTCATCCCAGAAATTCAAACAGAAAATTTCAGACCATGATACTTTACCCCCAAATGTAATAGGGATCGTGTGATGATAAGGGGGTCAACTGGAGATTAACAAGGCTTCAGCAGAGAGGGTCTAATTGAATCTTTGCTCACATCTGGGCCAGTTGACTGCAGATATTCCTGAATGTTTCCTAGTGAATGACCTATGTATTATTTATTGATAAATAGATCTTGTTCATTTACATTACAGGGTGGGGGGTATCCTTTTTGAGGCAAATTGGTAGGCAGGCTAGGTTCATTCCATTTTTAATCCAAATGACGTGGGATCTTGAGCTTGTTGATCTTTTTATTTCTCATATCATGATTATGATGACAATCACATCAAGAAATTCTTGATAGAGCTCCATTATCTTTGTAATTTTTTTCATTGTTTTTTTAAATAATTTTTCTATTCATTATTTTAGGGTAAATGTTTTCCATTGTTCACATCCCTTGTGTTAAATACATGTGTATATATTATATATTAAAATATACTATCATTAAATATCTGTTTCTAAAATGATATAATTATGCATTCTATAAAGGTAACCAAAAATGTCCTTGCTGTTTTTTTTTTTACATCATATGCAAAGAAGTGATACACAAATGAGTGTGTCACACGCTGGGAAATGTTGGCTGGCTGATTTTATTTAGCAGCATATCAATCTCTAATACCAAAATCTAAATACTTTGTATGTAATTTTATGTTTTTAGATATATAGTTTGTAGATCATAAAATGTATTGTTAGTAAATTTTATTTTAAATGTATTGCAAGTAACTTCACTACAAAAATGTATTGTTGGTAATTTTGCAATAAAAATGTATTTTTATATTTTTTTATTATTGCATTGTCATTTTGCTATAAAAATGTATTGTTGGTCATTTTACTATAAAATTAAACTATTAATTTTTGTTTGGGGGGTTCAATATTTGCCTATAGCTAGGACCCTAATAGGTGCTACCACCCACATGTCAGGTAAGTGGTGGGGGGAGCATTGCTCATGTGTAATGTAGACACAAATAAGTCACAGCTAAAGCAGTGCCGAGGAAACATGGTGGCAATTTAGTAACAGAAGTAACCTTACAGATGTCACAGTGGAAAGGTCGGTTACCAGGGTGTGTTAGCAAACATCCTTTGAGAAAGGTTACAACACAGATTTCATAGTGGAATGGTTTTTCTTAGTGTGTGTGTTCATGTGTCTTTTGAGAGATGAAATTTGAGAAAATTTAAATCCACAGATTTCACATTCAAAAGGTTTCTCTCCAGTGTGTGTTAACATATGTTGTTTGAGGTTTGAATTTTTGGAAAACCCAACTCCACAGATTTCACATTGGAATGGTTTCTCTCCAACATGTTTATACATGTGTTCTTTGAGATGTAGTTTCCGAGAAAAGTTTAAACCACAGATTTCACAGTGGAATGGTTTCTCTCCAGTGTGTGTATACATGTGTGTTTTGAGATTTGATTTTGAGGAAAATCTTACTCCACAGATTTCACAGTGGAAAGTTTTCTCTCCAGTGTGTGTATACATATGTTTTTTGAGATTACCATTTTGAGAAAACTTCCATCCACAGATTTCACAGTGGAAAGGTTTCTCTCCAGTGTGTGTTAACATATGTCGTTTGAGATGTGAATTTATAGTAAACTTAACTCCACATATTTCACAATTGAAAGGTTTCTCTCCAGTGTGTGTTAACATGTGATACTTGAGAGCTGAATTTAGGGAACACTTAAATCCACATATTTCACAGTTGAAACGTTTTTCTCCAGTGTGTTTATACATGTGTTCTTTGAGATGTAGTTTCCGAGAAAAGTTTAATCCACAGATTTCACAGTGGAATGGTTTCTCTCCAGTATGTGTGTACATGTGTGTTTTGAGATTACAATTTAGAGAAAACTTAAATCCACAGATTTCACAGTGGAAAGGTTTCTCTCCAGTGTGAGTTAACATGTGTTTTTTAAGTGAGGATTTTAAGGAAAATCTCACCCCACAGACTTCACAGTGGAATGGTTTCTGTTCACAATGTTTTAACATTTTTGTTTTGAGATAGAAAATGTAGCTCCAAAGATTTAATATTGAATGTTTTATCCCTGTTCTGTGTGTTCTGATATGCCTCTTCTGTTAGGGATTAATATGAACCTCTTTATCCAAGAATTTCCCAGTGAATCAAGTCTCCTTTTTTTTTTCCAGGAATATCCAGATTTGTTCTCAGGTTCTCTCAAGGATGCAAGCTACCAAAAGAAAAAATATATTAACTAAGTAATTATAGAAAAAAACTATTTAGCATTATGAAATAGGTTGAAAAAAAATGCATTTTCAAATATTTCCTTAAAGCTTCTAAAATTTAAAAAAATATCCATTATATATTGATCAAAACAAAAAAGGTATAATTTTAAATCTAATTTTAATTTAAATCTAATTTTAAATCTGTGATCAACCAGACTTTTGAGCACAAAGAAATGAAGATAGAAAGACTGATGAATTAGTTTTTAAATCTGGCACATTATACAGTTTATTCTGAAAGAAAACAGTTGTACAATGCAAATTCTCAGCAAGTAAAATGAGAAATTGGATTTAATTTTATTCTGGCTGGCATGTAAAATTAGAGCGAATTATTAAACCATGTATCAGTGTACATGGATATGGGGGTGTTGGAATGACTGGCTCCTTTTATATTATAGTTTAGATATTTGAGATGACTTCATGTGATGCTTGGAGCCCCTGTGCAGAGTGTGACTGTTTTATTTTACATTCTTTTAGAAATAACATTTAGCTGACATTTTTCAATTTATATTTTAGCAGTCATTTCTTTACTGGATATTTTTAGCAGTAATTCATACAGTGATTTAAATCTACCTCCCATACGAAGATTTACAGTTGTAACTGCATTTTTCTCTTTTTTATTTTTAATCTGTTCACATCATAAAATACTTTTTTTATTTTTATCATAATATTATGTAACAGAAAAACAAAATCAGCAAGCTGAGTTCTCATCGAGGAAAAAGACAACCTTCAATTCAAAACTATGTATGGTAATATGCCAGATACATTCTACACTAAATTATCACACTTGACCATCAAATGAAGCCAGGTGCAGAGGTTGATTTAGGGTTACTACCAGCCACTGAGTGCAGAAGAACATCAACACACACCTGCATCCAGTTTAACTGGAAGAGACTGCATGCAGAGTGTGCAAGGAACAATTGTCTTCAATCTTAGAAAAGAATAGTATTAATAGAGGTACTTCCAAAGAAAAGTGATACCCCAGATTGAAAATGTATTTTTAGAAAATAAAAATCTTGATTGAGGCTTTTATTTTAGTTTTAATTTAAAGCCAATAGAATAAATATGATATTTCTAGTAACAAAATACTTTGCTAAACAGAATTTAAATTGATTGGAATGAGATTTTTTTTCATCAGTAAAAAAACGCTAAAATCACTAACATTGTGTAAAGGAATATCTGAGTTCTACTGAAGGAAAAGGGGCAACTTTGAATTCAAAACCATGTACGATATTCCAGAAACATGCTACACTGATATATGAACTATATTCTTAAAGCTGATCCCAAATTCACATAACAATACACTGTTATACTAAATGTTGGTAAAACTATCAGATATAATTTGTAATTTTAATAAATCTGACACATTATACAGTTTATTCTGACTGAAATTAATTGTGCAATGCAAATTCTCAGCAAGTAAAATGAAAAATGGGATTTAATTTTATTCTGGCTGGTAAGTAAAACTATAGAAGATTTGCCACCAGATTATTATTAAATTATGTATCACAGGACATACATGTGTGGGTATTGGGATGGGCAATGGGACAGAAAAACGAAATCTGCAAATGGAGTTCTAATGAAGGAAAAGGAAAACTTTGAATTCAAAACTATGTGGTTTATTATGTCAGAATAGTCAAATTTCACACTAGGCCATCAAAGGAAGCCATGTTCAGGGTCCTTTTACTGCCATATTCGATGGTAATGCATTTATGTAAATTCATAATGGCCATGGCTATGACATCACTTGATGACTTTAAGCCTCAATAATTTTATAATAGAACTCTTATGTGTGTTACCAATATTCATCAAGGCATCAGCTGTATAAGTGGCATTCTCAATTACTTGTAAACATGAAAAGGCAAAGCATTCCTAGTAGATACTGAGGGTAGAGCACATATCTATTTATAATTAGTAGATAGAGTTTTAATTTAATAACAATATCGCTTGATCACTACAAATTAATACAGGATTTTATGTTTATAAATCATTCTTAATAAAATAAAAAAATATGAAGACATTCCTTGTAAAAATTCTTTATTGATCAAAAATATTTTTTCTTAAGACTGTATCTATATTTCATACATTCTTAAAAACAAAAGCTTTACTAATTAAATAATATTTCAGTTTTATTGCAGTTTTTATTTTATGATTCAGAGCAGACTTTTGGTAACTGGGGGGTCTTCTAGATTAATTAGACTTTAAATTTGCTAATTTTTCTCAAATAACATTTCAGAAATACATAATTTAGTTTTGCAAAATTTTAAAAGCGAGATTTAACTTTTGTTTACAAATGTCTCAAAATAACCGATTTTATCGATTTTACTGAAAAAAACAAATTGATTACGAGCAATAGAGTATTTTGCATACTGGAAATAGTAAATTTTAAAACCTTTTTAGCTTTAACTGAAAGCTAAAGGGTTTAAAATTTACTAAAACTAAAAAATGAAAGCTTCAAGAAAGCTTTTTCATTTTTAAAAATTAATTTTTAAACACGTATATATCGAATTAGTGGAGGTACCTAAATCAATTTTATTATGGCGACATTATTTTAAAATTCATGGAGGGTACCTAGACGTGGTAGTTACGATGGCAAAGAATAATTCAAAGAAAGCCTAAGAATAATAACTAATAAAATAACCTCGCTTATTATTTTCCTACACAAAGCAATTATTCCCATTTTTTTATTTTTTAAATTACAACTAATTAGTAAATAAAATAATTGAATAGTCAGATCAAGTCGAAGTTTATCTCCAGTGTCAAGGACCCCGTGCGTAAAGGGTTGTCAAACCAAAACATTTTTACTTAATCGAAACAAAACAACTGCCTTTTAGTTTTCAATCCTAAAAACTTAAAAACAAACTTTAACTTACCTTTTCAAGGTGAATTTTTCCATACAAAAACAAACAAGAAGTTGCTGGACTTGATAATTTTTTCTCAAACTCGAGAATATTTCGTAAAATTAATCAATAAAAATACTTATTTTTCAACTAAATTGCAAACAAAAAAAGATTATAATTTGAAAACAGAAAAAACAGTGATTTACAGGAGAAAGTATTATAGCAACCGGTGTAAAGGAACAATTAGTTCCTTGCTTAAGTCACGTAGGTATTAGTGGACATTTTACGTTCGGTTGCGTAAGCGTTTCACAGTGGAAATAATCATTTTCACCAAAATTTAATTACTTGAAACCAAAACAAAATTGTGAAGTAAATGTATTAGAGTTTTTCTTACATTCTTTCAACATTTCGTGTGACAAAAGTAAAACGTTTTGTTCCAGAATTAACTTTTTAAATGTAAAAAAAAATGCTTGTTCTTTTCAAAAATTAAACAAGTATCTTCTTGGAGGATATAAAAATAATGATTTAAAAAAAATAAAATAGTAACTCAAAGTGTTTTTAAGTTTGTACTTTTTTTACGGCCTATTTAATATGCTTTGAAACGGGAGCAATTCGGTCTCTTCTAGTTGTTAACAGTTTTAACGCGAAACTGTGTCACTCTCCGTCAACCTGCTTTAGTTATTTTTTACATAAAATTTAGGAATTATGATTATATTTGTAAATTTGTTGTTCCATCCAGTAAGGTGGACAGGTTCTTTATAAAGAAAGTTGGAGTGATATCAGTTCCGTTTTTCAGCATGAGATCGTCTAGCACACAACAAATTCAACCTTTGGTTAATTAAAACTAAAAGTAGGTCCTTCAAAAAAAAAAAAAAAAAAAGGAAAGAAGCAATTAAAATCTTTCTTGATGTTGCTTTTAATTCCAAGCTAATAAAATTTAATATTTCCAATAAGCAAAATATTTTCTCGCTGTATTTCAAACCGAATTTAATTTACATGGGTTGGAATTAAATATTTTTAAAATTGCTAAAATCGGCCTTATTGAGAAATCTGTCAAAACAACATTCTCTTTATGAAAAGAAAAGATCTCCCAAAAATAAAATGTACCTTTCTGAAACTTTATTTGAGGAAGATTAACTAATTAAGTTAATTGAAGTTTAATTAATCTGAATTAAAATAAATATTACTTTTAGTTTAAAATATTGTAGAAAAGCATTTTTAACAAAGAGTTGTATATTTTTGTGAGGGGTTAACAGATTAATCGATAGTTTAAATGTTTGGTGTTTTTAAATAAACGGCACATAGCTGTAAAAATTACTTGATGAATACAACGTGATCACATTTTTTGATAAATTTTTTAACTATCTGGTAAACTTTAAAAATTAGATAAGTATTTTAATTAATCTAATATTTTATTGAATTTTAGGCACTTTGTTTTACTTATGATGCCATTTGCTGAGGAAATGTTTTAGAAAGTTACCAATAAATTTGAAATTTACTATAGTTACCGCACTTATTTTTTGGCAATGTCATGTGTTGACGACTGTATTTACAAACATCAGCACATTTATAAACACACATACAAAAAATTCAAAATAATTGGCAGGTTCGTACAAAGACACAAAAAATAAAAAAATTCTTTTTAAAATACTGTGGTTTGTTGAATTGTAGTTAGCTTTTCCATTTATGATTAGTAAATATAGTTTTTACTTAATACAGGGGAGTAATGGATAACAGCTCAGATTGAGGGATCGAAGAGCTGAGTTTGAATTCCATTTGAATCCATTACATTCACATACGTGCTAATATCCTTGGGAAAGCAATGAATCCTCTTCTTCTCCCCCCCCCAGCTATGGGTAAATAGCAGGACAGACCAGGTTCTATAGCTTTGGATGACAACTGGCCTACCACAGAAAGAAATGGCAACAATGCTGGAGAAAATCTGCCTCGTCAGTCATGTATCAAAAGATACAGGATCGCCTAAGTGTGTATCATGCATGGCACATAACTGACTGACTTAATATTACCTAAACACTACAAATTAATACAGAATTTAAAAAATGTAAAATAATATATATAATATATATAATAAAATAATATAATAATATATTAAAATTTTTAAATGATTAAATCAGTTTTTTTCAAAAATTCATTATTCATGGATTTTTTTTCTTAAGGTAGTAATGTCCATCATATATCTCACTTATAAAAGTATAAATATTTTCTAATAAAATAATATCTTAATTTTGTTACATATTTATTTTAGAATTCTGAGCAGATTTTCTGTAACTGGTATCACTGAGTTTATATTAGGTTGGTGCAGAAATAATGACGTAAGAATGTCGTTTTTTGACGTTAAAGAATACGTCAAAAAACGATATTATTACGTCATTATTTTTGCACCAACCTAATATTAGGTTGGTGCAAAAATAATTTCGTTTTCTCACATAGTAACATATGTTAGAAAACGAAATTATTTTTGCACCAACCTAATATAATATATAGAGAGTGTCACCAAGTAGTGGTTTCAAAAATTAGCAAATTAAGGAGGAGGTAACTCTGACAGAATAATATTTTTGTTGGAAATAACTAAATAATGTCAGAATAAAATAAAAGCACGAATTGCTAAAAATATACATGCATTTGTACATACAAGCAGTTTTATACAAGGTGCATCAGGTATTTGAGGATATGTCATTGTGCGCCTGCAGTTAAGTAATAATCAATGTGCTTTTATCTTTACAGAACATCAATAGCAAACTCTCAGTAAATGCAGTAGATGTAACAACATGCTGTAATTTTTGCAATACATGCAAAGTGCAACGATGTTGAGATTACACATTTTTTTTGGAAGTTACCAGGTTGTTGAGGAAATATTAACAATAAATATTAAAATTACTAAAGTGACCACTCTTATTTTCTCATAATGTTGTGTATGAATGTCAGTGTTTGCAATAATCAGCAAAGTTATAGACACAAAAATCATTTAAAAAATTTTAAAATACTGTAGTTTGCTGAATTGTAATAAGCTTTCCCATTTATGATTAGGCAATACAGATTTATTTAATAACAACATCCCATAACTGTTACACATCAATACAGAAATTTAAAACTTTAAAAATTATTATAATTAAAATGAAAAAAGAAATCAATTTTTGTAAAAATTCATTATTCATTGAAGGAAGTTTTTTTCTAAAGACTGTATTTCAAACTGAATTTAAATTGATTGGAATTTTTTTAAAAACTTTAGCACCCTGCTTACCACTTTTTTTATCAGTGTCAATTTTTGTGCAAATCTGTGTAAAAAGTGGATCACAGAGCTTATCCTGCTTCATACATATTTTCAGAAAACCTCAACTTCTGATTGGTCAATAAGCACACAAGTGGGCGTTGCAATCCACCTATGCACAAGTCTTTTTCCAGCATGTGACTAAGTCAAAATTTTGCGCTTCTTTCTCAGGAGCCTATTACACAACAATGTTGATTATAAATATCAGACACAAGTTCGTTCCCTCTCTTCTTCTTCTTTGTGATTTCTTTCACTTAAAAAATGTAGCTGTTTAAGAAATTGTGTTTCGACCCCTTGCAGGTGAATGCTATGAAAACATATTCAGACATGCACACATACACGTATGTACGAAGCTTAATTACAAACGTTACAGAACATTACAAGCATCAACACATATTCTCAGCTTTACAGATTTCTTTCAACGCTTTCACAGTGAAACAAAAGAAAAGTCAACCAGATACATCGCTGCCACACTAAAGAAATTTAACTTGGAGATTACAGTTTTTCCAATTCTTCACCAGCAAAAAATTACTTAAGAAAAAGGTCATCTGAAGCTACAAGTTTACTGAACATATTTTCAGCTTTTCAGGATATAATTCAAGAAACTTTCTCACTCAGTTCTATTCAACGAAATTTGCTCTTTGGTGAACATATTCTTTCAGTGGCAAGATTTCTTGTAATTAATTTCAGAAGTACAAAAACTAAATTTCATTTAGTACAAAACAGAAACTTCTTGAAACATTGTCATAATTCAAAGTTCCATTTTACCAAACACATTCTCACAGAACATTTTGAGCGGCAAGTTCATTCAACTTTTTATGAGCTCAGATAAAAATATTTCATTAGTATATAGTAGTGTCGGAGTTATCTCCTCCTTAGCTCCTTAACTCTTTCACCAGGGGTCTCTCTTCCCCGGCTATAAATACTCGCTGACCCTTCGCCTCTTCCTCTTTTTCCCTCAGGCGTTCAGCCTTACCACCTCGCATATGTGAACGCTCATAGATACAGCGTTTCCCAAATGCTGGGAACATGCTAAGAACAATACATGTACGTACGAACACTCACCACAACACACACACACATAATATTCCCCACACGCACACTGTCAATGTAACTTGTAACCTTTCTTGTTAATAATACATATATTTGTTTACATATATTTATCGGTCTTGTGTTTGTTTTCCTTTGTCTTCTTTGGACTTTATTAAAGTCCAACTTTCTCATGTAGTTGGACCGGCTAGCAGGAAAATCTTAACCCACATGTGTTCACTCAATTCTATTCAACGGAATTTGCTCTTTGGTGAACATTTTGTTTTAGTGGCAAGATTTCTTGTAATTAATTTCAGAAGTAGAAAAACTAAATTTCATTTAGTACCAAACAGAAACTTCTTGAAACATCAAGTAATAATTCAAAGTTCCATTTTAGCAAACACATTCTCACAGCGAACATTTGAGCGGCAAGTAATTCCTATTATGCTTGTAAATCATTGACATACATAAACATGAATAATCTTTTTTTGTTATAAAAACTGTTTTGTGTCCCTTCTTATTGTTCCATATTTTGTGGTATTTTGCGTTAAATATAAATTCAAGAGGCCACACCAACTGACCTCCTCAAAACTGTTAGCATCGGCTGTATAATTTTCTTTATTAAAAAAAAGTCTTTCAAAAATAAAATATACTTTTCCTGAAACTTTATTTGTGGAAGATAAGTGATTTAAAGTTTAATTAATCTGAATTAAGACAGGAAATATTTACCCTAATTTAAAAAACTACTGATTTTAAGAATTCTGAATTATTTTCCTGAAACGAGTTACTGTAGTGGCTTAATAAACATTATCAGCAGCAGCCCTGAGTGTATAACACCCTCAAGTAACTCTTTTTTTCCTGTTTACCCTCCTTGCAAAGTGTGTAACATCAACTTTTCATACTGAAGCAAAAAGAGTTGTAGACGTTCCACACACAAACACACCTACACACACTCAAATACATTCATTAACTTTCTTTGTTGTGTATTTATTTCTAGAAAAAGGAACTCTTAAACTTTCCTTTTGTCATGTTTATTAAATAAATGTTATCATGTATTACAGATCAGTCTCTGTTATTTGTGCATGTATCTTTTCATCACCATTATTTCATGTAAAATATTCTTGTAGAGAACCTTATACATTAATTATGGAAGTAGCCAACACACTAAAACTCCCTCAAAACAGATAAACAAGAAACAGCTGTTGTCAAACATAACAACGAATAAAAGCTTGTAGGCTATGTAGTCAGTTATGTGCCATACATGATAAACATGTAGGCAATCATTTTGCCATACATGATAAACATGTAGGCAATCATTTTGCCATACATGATACACATGTAGGTGATCATTTTGCCATACATGATACACATGTAGGCAATCATTTTGCCATACATGATAAACATGTAGGCAATCATTTTGCCATACATGATACACATGTAGGCAATCATTTTGCCATACATGATACACATGTAGGCAATCATTTTGCCATACATGATACACATGTAGGTGATCATGTATCTTTCAATACATGACTGACGAGACAGATTTTTTAACACAGTAAGTTACCATTTCTTTCAGCAGTAGACCAGTTGCCATCCAAGGCTATAAAACCCAGTCTTTCCTGCTACTTACCCATGGATTGGGGGGGGGAGAAGAGGATTCATACCTTTCCCAAGGCATGGTGGTGTAATGGATAGTGGCTTGCAATGAGGAATTGGAGAGCCAAGTTCAAATCCATGCTATGATATTCACTTACGTGCTGATACCCTTACGAAAGGTATGAATCCTCTTCACCCGCTCCAGCTATGGGTAAATAGCAGGACAGCCCAGGTTCTATAGCCTTGGATGGCAACTGATCTACTGCAGAAAGAAATGGCAACCTGCAGCGGGAAAAAATCTGCCTCATCAGTCATGTATCGAAAGATACTTGATCGCCTAAGCGTGTATCATGCATTGTTCATAACTGACTGAGTCTGTGTAGGGAGCATTTTGGGAACATCATATTTGGAAATTTCCATTGATTTGTTGGCAATTTGGTGGGAGTGTAATGGTCACTGAATTGACAGGTATATGTGATCCTAGGCCGAGAGACTTTACTACTTGGTAGTAAGCATGGTAGAAGTAGTAAGACAGTTAAAATTATGAGAATAATTTTTAATATTCTGTAAAAATATGAAAAAATATGAAAAGAAATTTAAGAGATTAAAAATCTTTAAAATGCTTCCAAGAAAGAAATTCAAAAGGAAACTAAAAAGCCTAAAAATGCCGACAAGAAAGAAATTTAAGAGATTAGAAATCTTTAAAATGCTTCCAAGAAAGAAATTCAAAAGGAAACTGAAAAGCCTAAAAATGCCTCCAAGAATGAAATTTAAAAAGAGATTATAATTCTTAAACATGCCCCCAAGAAAGAAATTTAAGAGATTAAAAATCTTTAAAATGCTTCCGGGAAAGAAATTTAAGCAGAGACTAAAAAACTTAAAAACGTCTCCAATGAAAAGGATGAATTGGACAAAAAGAGTCTGTAGTGCCTTAATAAACATAGTATCAGCAGCAGCTCTGAGGGTATAAAAACAGGTGAACCTTTAAGTAACTCTCTTTCCCTGTTTTTCCTCCTTTGAAAATGTGTTCAATTTTCACACCAAAGCAAAAAAGGGCTGTGGATGCTTTACAAACACAGGTACACAAGCAAGTCACACTCAAATACATTCATTAACAATTTTCATTGTGTATTCCATTTATTTCAAGGAAAAGAAATTCTTAAACTTTCCTTTTGTCATGTTTGTTAAATAAATGTTATCTTGCATTGCAAATCAATTTCTCTGTCATTTTGTGCATGTGCCTTTTCCTCAACATTATTTCATGTAAAATGTTCTCGTTATATACATTAATTATAGAAGTGGCATGTAAATTTGTGAATAAATTACTTATCTGGTTTAAGTCCTGGGTATGTAAATAAACTACATGTGCATCCTGGGTAAGACGATAAACTACGTCCAACAGTCAGGCCTCTGATCAGGAGGTTTTGAGGAGCATGGAACCACCTCTTAATTGCTGGTGTTCCCAGGTCCACCCTGACCCGGGGTGGTAGCACCTGTTAGGGTCCCATCTATGAGCAAATAGAATTTGTCATAAAATATTGTAAGACTATAATTTTGTAAGATTGTATCTGATTAAAATACCTTTGGTTAGCTTTTTTTTTTATACATATTTTTCTCCATTTTTAATTAGACATTTACGAAAACAAATATCCCTAAAAGAATAATTTCTTTTCATTTTTAGTGGTACTTTTGGTATATATATATATATTTATATATATATATATATATATATAAGTACTTTGTAATTATTGAATCTAATACAAATTAATAGTTTAAAAAACTGTTTACATTAATAAACATTATTGTATACATGCACTTTTTAATATTTATATAAAAATTTTGTAACAATGTGTATGCAAGAAAAAAAACATGCATAAATTTTGTTCATGTTTTGCATCTGTCAAGCATCTGAATTCTATCATATGTGGCTCTTACATTAAGCAAGTTTGACAACTCCAGCTAATTAAGGCTGGGTGCTGAAATCCTATTTTTAAATGATGGCCTTAATCCAACTGATGTGGGATCCTAAGCTTGTTAAATTCTTCACCAGTGTGTGTTAATAGATGTGTTTTAAGAGATGACTTTCTGGAAAACTTAAATCCGCACATTTCACAGTTGAAAGGTTTCTCTCCAGTGTGTGTATACATATGCTGTTTGAGACTTGAGTTTTGAGAAAAGTTGCATCCACAGATTTCACAGTGGAAAGGTTTCTCTCCAGTATGTGTTCGCATGTGTTTTTCAAGTAAAGATTTATACGAAAATCTTACTCCACAGATTTCACAGTGGAATGGTTTCTCTCCTGTGTGTTTATACATATGTTCTTTGAGTTGTGAATTTTGAGGAAAGTTGCATCCACAGATATCACAGTGGAAAGGTTTCTCTCCAGAATGTTTATACATGTGTTTTCTGAGTGATGATTTATATGAAAACTTTTCTCCACAGGTTTCACAGTGGAATGGTTTCTCCCCAGTGTGTGTATACATGTGTTGTTTGAGACTTGATTTTTGGGAAAAGTTGCATCCACAAATTTCACAGTTGAATGGTTTCTCTCCTGTATGTGTTTGCATATGTTTTCTGAGTAACGATTTATAGGAAAATCTTACTCCACAAGTTTCACAGTCAAATGGTTTCTCTCCAGTATGTTTATACATGTGTTCTTTGAGTTGAGAATTTTGAGAGAAGCTGCATCTGCAGATTTTGCAGTGGAAAGGTTTCTCTCCAGTATGTTTATACATGTGTTTTCTGAGTAATGATTTATAGGAAAATCTTTCTCCACATGTTTCACAGTCAAATGGTTTCTCTCCAGTGTGTGTATAGATGTGTTGTTTGAGACTTGATTTTTGAGAAAAGTTGCATCCACAAATTTCACAGTGGAAAGGTTTCTCTCCAGTATGTGTTCGCATGTGTTTTCCAAGCAATGATTTATGTGAAAATCTTACACCACAGGCTTCACAGTGGAATGGTTTCTCTCCAGTGTGTTTATACATGTGTTCTTTGAGTTGCGAATTTTGAGAAAAGTTATATCCACAGATTTCGCAGTGGAAAGGTTTCTCTCCAGTATGTGTTAACACATGTTTTCTTAGTGATGTTCTAAAGGAAAATCTTACTCCACACATTTCACAGGCAAATGGTTTCTCTCCAGTATGTGTTATTGTGTGCTTTCTGAGTGATGATTTACAGAAAAATCTTACTCCACAGATTTCACACTGGAATTGTTTCTCTCCAGTGTGTGTTAACATATGATACTTCAGAGCTGAATTATGTGAATACTTAGATCCACATATTTCACAATTGAAATGTTTCTCTCCGGTGTGTTTATACATGTGTTGTTTGAGATTTGACTTTTGAGAAAAGTTTGATCCACAGATTTCACAGTGGAAAGGTTTTTCTCCAGTATGTGTATACATGTTTTAATTTTACAATTTAGAAAAAATCTTAATTCAACAGATTAACAGTAGTAAGGTTTCTCATCCATTAAGTTTTGCAATATGATATTTTGGAAACATTAACTCCACAAATTTCAAAGGTAAATACTTTCACTTCACAGTTTTTTTTTTACATTAGTGCTTTGAGAACAGAATTCGTGGAAAATGTAACATCAAAGATTTAACAGGAAATAGTTTGTCTCTTTCTGTGTTTTGATATGTCTCTTCAGTTAGGGCTTAGTGTGAACTGCTTTATCCAATATTTTTTTCAGGAATATTCAGAATGGTTTTCAGGTCTTAAAGATGCAAGCTGCCAAAAGAAAAATAAATTAGCTGAGCAATGCCAGAAAAAAACTATTTAGTATTATGAAATAGGTTTATAAAAAATGTATTTTGAAGTATTTTCTTAAAGCTTCTCCTAAAATTTCAAACTCCATTACATCGTGATGAAAACAAAAAGTTATGTTTATTTTAAAATGATTTGTCATCAACTAGACATCTGAACACAAAGAAATGAAGGCAGAAAGACGAATAAATATTTAAATCTGACACAATGTATAGTTTATTCTGACTGAAATTAATAGTACAGTACAAATTCTCAGGAAGTAAAAAGAGAAATAGGATTTAATTTTACTTTGGCTAGCATGTAAAACTGGAGCAAATTATTACTAGAACTACCAGATTTTTATCAAATCATCTATCAGTGGACATAGATGTGTGGGTATTGGAATGAGCAATGGAAAATAAAAATAAAATTCATTTAAAGCATTTTTTTCTTATTCATTTGATCTTATTTCATTTGATTCAAGCATCAAATCATTTTGAAATATGATTTAACCCCTGGAATATGCCATGTTTTATTTGTGGAAGATTTTTTA
Source organism: Acanthosepion lycidas (assembly GCA_963932145.1). Lineage (NCBI taxonomy): Eukaryota > Metazoa > Mollusca > Cephalopoda > Sepiida > Sepiidae > Acanthosepion > Acanthosepion lycidas. Next base: position 99,070,927 of record OZ010575.1, on the reverse strand, counting down.
TGTAGTTTTACCCACAGGATTATTAACCCCATCAGGATTAAGGAGAGACCCATTTGCCAATCTATCAACATTTGGGGTGGGGAATTTAATAAATCAAAGAATGAAGATTATTTTAATTTGAAAAATGTCCTAATTCTTGCAATTGAATTTGTGGGAGCCTGAATTATCAAAAATTTCGCAATGTCTTAATTTGTCAGATTTACGGAAAGGTGCAATGGCTGAAACATTGTTAATATGACAATAAAGATGAAGACAACAGTTCGAACAATGTAAATAAGAATATCATATATCAGGATAATATAAAATCTAATAAAGAAAATAAATTTTACATTTTTGGAAATATGACTGTCACAATCACAAATTAGGTATAAGTAGCAATAAATAAAAAAAAACAACAACACTGCTCTCTAATTATTACCGACAATTAAAGGATGGTAGCAATATACCCATAATTACGTGGGACATTAGCAAGAACTAAATCTTACAATGTTAAAAGGTGAAAGATATAACCATTGCCTTGTAGAAAAACTAATTAAATTACCCTAATTTACTAAACCAGAAAAATTAAGGGTCACATGTAGACATAAAAACAAATACATTTTGAAATGTACTGATACAGAATGATTTCATTTCAAGCCCATATCTTCTTTTTTTTAAATTGATTTATTTATATTTTATTTAAATTCAGACTTTTTCCATGTCCGTCCTGGGTATGACGTTAAACTACATCCGCGTCCTGGGTATGATGATAAACTACATCCGCATCCTGGGTACGGCGATAAACTGCATCCAACAGCAAGGTCTCAGATAATGTTTTCAGAAAAATAATGTTGCCAGATCTAAGTTTTTGAAACAATAATGTTGCCAGCTATACGTTTTTTGTAAAGAAGTAATGTTGCCAGCTATACGTTTTTTATTCCATACAAAATAGGCATTTAAAATTCATATAAACTGGATTTGGCATTAAATAACCCACAGTGGTTGATTTGCCATAAAACTCAAACAAACAAACAAATCAGATAATGTTTTCGGAAAAATAATATTGCCAGCTATACGTTTTTGAAACAATAATGTTGCCAGCTATACGTTTTTTATTCCATACAAAATAGGCATTTAAAATTCATATAAACTGGATTTGGCATTAAATAACCCACCGTGGTTGATATGCCATAAAACCCAAACAAACAAACAAATTTTTCCATGTATAATTATATAATCACTTGTGTGAATTAGAGCTTTTCTGTGTAACTGTTTTGTTTATTTTTTTTTTTAATAACATATGAATATATTTTATTTACATCATTTGGACTATTGTCCTCATCTTTGTCGCCATATTTATCACAACGTTTCAGCCATTGTACGCTCCGGCCTTCTTCAGGTGGTTGGAATGTCAAACTGAACCCTTTATTTCGCTCACTGGGGTAGACTGTTCTAGTTCCACATGCCATGTTTGATGGATGTCAGTTATCAGTTATCTCCTGTTAATTTCCCTCCAAAAGTTCTCCACTGCCTTAATCGGGTGGCGACAAAGATGAGGACAATAGTCCAAATAATGTAAATAATGTACATAATACCTCATCTCAGAAATATAGACAGAATATATATATATATATATATTAAATACATATTATATGTATGTTTTTAGCAATTCAAATGATTGCATTTCAGAGTCCTCAACCCATTCCCCGGCATAGACGTGTATATACGTTTTTACCGAAAGTGTCTTTTTCAGACACGGACAAATAAACACATCCAAAACATAATGTTCAACAACCAGAAACAGACATATTTATATGTCAATCATGATTCTTTTTATGCCCTTCAGAGCTTGAAACAAGCCCAATTGTCAAATCATATGACTGGTAGAGATGTTAGCCACTGCTTGGGTACTTCAAGTCGCATGTTTCTTAGTTACTTACTCTATTAAAAGCAAATTAAAAAAATGGTCTGAAAATAATTGGCAGGGAAAGGGTTAAGTGGAAACGTATTCACAGAATACAGAGGTCTAATTTTATTGGAAAATTTGGGTATTCATAATTTGGCATAATATGCAAACATACCCACTAAAAAGACCCCTTATCAGTAGGAACAGGCAAAACAACGAGGGGGCGGAAACGTCCAGTATCAGAACTCAGCAACCCTTGTAAAATTCAGCAGCCCAACAAGTGTATGAAAAGACACATTTTTCTTTTATTGAATATTATCAGTTGCAGTAGCTTCAGAGAAGAGACTTAAATTATTGTTGTGCTCATATTAACATAAATTCTAATATTATTAAGATATGCAAAACTGTCAGGTCTAACATAATAATCCTGCCTGTTGCAGTTCTGTCCTGTCTCCCCAGTGGTTCTGGCTGAAAAAGAAATCCACCTAATCTTCCTCCTGTGAACTGAAAGAACCACCACTATTTGCCACATTGTGAATTCTTGATCCGAATAGCAGTGTATCGATCTCCCCAGAATGATCTGGTGGGAAGGGGAGGAAATGGCTGGGTATTTCGCTGAAAGGAAATCACTATTCATGCAGCAAGAGTTTCTTGTCATAGCCGCAAACACATGAAAAAGAAAAAAAAAGCAACTCCTGTTCCTGTACAAAGAGCCCTATTTAGGCCACTGTTTTTTATGTCTCTACCGAAGGATTTACATGAGTACAAAGTGTCGTAACAAGATTCACCCATTTGGGTTGGAAAGTCACAGAAAGAGAGTAGGAAAATTTCTGCCTAAACAATTTCGGCTGATCTAAGGGAAGTAATTCATGGATCTTTGTCTGCACCCTACAATATAGCAGTCTGCTTTCTCGCACCCTTGTTGACGAAGTTATCTAGATTTGTATGGGTTCTATTTCGATCTCTTGGCTCGGATCGGTCTTCTTGACACAGGGCAACCAACAGACCAGACCAGCAAATTCCAACAAGCCGCCTCTTCCGCGTTCTGATCTCCGAACTCATCTAAATCAAGCGTGCAGGCAGCTTATATAGAGAGAGGCGAACTAAACCATCTTTAGGCACCGCACCCAGAATTTTAATATGCAAATCGCCTGGACCACCATGTGTTTCCGCCTAATCTCCAGATCTCCGTGGGCAACCAGTTTTCAAGAGGTACTAAAATCGGATTCGGACCTCCTGCTGGATCTTCCGAAGACAACGTATACTTAAATTTTGCCAAAACCACCTATCCCGTCTGGTTGAATTCCGCTATTCAGACCACCCAAAAGTCCAATTCGGCATTTATCACAAACTTTACTTTAACGAATCCGTCTCTTAATCACTTTGGAATTATTACATGTAATTAACTAATAACTCAACCCCAGAAACAATTATAAAGAGAAAAAAAAATTAACTTATTTCTGGAATTACTCTGGAATGCCTTCTACCCGAGTAATTAGCACCTTCATTCTAATTCTTTAGCACTGTTGATTACTAAATCCACCTCGGGGTGGGGTATCTCTCTCTATGTCACACAGGTAGGGCTTTGTCTTAAATACTAAGTGTTACAGAAAAGAATAGTTCGAAATTTCATAAAATGAAATCCAGTGTTTGTGTGTGTTACTGTGAGGGGGTAAAAAATTGTAAAAAAATATTAAAATTTACGAAAATTTTCTAAAAGGAAAAGAAACGTTTCAAAATGAATTTCTTAATTCGACCATATTGACAAATCTAATTCTCTTTATTAAAAAACATGAAAAAATATACTATTCTGAAAGTAAACTTTATTTTATAAATGGTTTTACCAAGACTTTCTAAAAAAAATGAAATGTTTCTAAAATAATTTGTGAATAAGTTCTGAAAGTTTCATTAAAATCCAACAATTATCTGATTTTTGGAAGAATTTCTCAAATTTCCTGTACAAATTTCTCGTCCCACGTTGACGCGAGAAAAAAAACAAAAAAAAAAACAAGATTTTTTAAGTAAATTTTCCAAGATGTGAAATTGAAAAAATAATTTTTCCAGCAAAAAAGTAATTTTATTTTTGTCCTTTCATTTGAATAATAATGTAAATTTTTTAACGATAAAAGAAAGCTTTTTTTTTTAATTATGTTTTGTGCATATTTTTCATCACGTATCCTCTTTTTAAGCGAATTTTTAGAAGTACATATATAGATCAATTATTGTGACTTTTAAAGTGCGTGGGTGGGTACCAAATAAATATTCGTGAAAAATGAAAATTGCCATGTTAAAGACTAAATTCAAAGAAAATCTAAGTAAATAAGATAACCATGTCTGTTATTTTACTACATTAGACTTTAATAAACAATTATTTTTACATTCAATTTAATTACAATTAAATGGTAAATAATAAAAAAAAAAAAAAAAATATTTAGAAATTCAAGTCGCTGGCTATCTCCAGGGTCATAGGTAAACAGTTGAGTAGTCAAGTCAAAATTTGTTTTACTACAATCGAAAAAATCGACCTCCTTTTTTATGGGATATCTTTCAAAGAAAAGCATTAACTTACCTTTTCGGGGTGAATCTGCTGAACTTTTTCATACAAAAAAAACAAACAAAACAAGATAAAGTTGTTGTTGGACTTGTTTTTTTTTTCAATTTCAAGAATATTTCTTAAAGTTAATCAATAAACTACTTATTTTCAAATAAATTGCAATTTAAAAAAGGTTAACTGATTTCAAAATAGAACAAATAGTGATTTTTGATTTATTAACTAACACAATGAAGAAAAATAAGAATTATAGTAACCGGTGTAAAAGAACAATTTGTTCCTTGCTTAAGTATTCGCGGGAATTTCACCCGAAGGTTGTTTCAATTCTTTGGTATAAATATCTTGATAAAAAAAAAAACAAAAAAAAAACACACACATAAAAATAACTGATTTAATAAATAAAATACCAATTTTTATTATGGGCCACAATTCTTACAAATGGAAAAAATTGAGTCAAGAACTGTTAAACACTGAACCGATCCATTGATGTTTTAAATTTAAAAATATATTTTTTAATGTTTTTAAATACAGTTTAAAGTTTAGTAATTACTAGCAGTAGAGCCCGGCGTTGCCTGGGGATGTAATAGCAAGAGATAGGTCAAGTATCGACCATTAAAGACTGAAAAATAAAATTGACAAAGATTATTGCTTAAGGTTGACGGACACGCCATGTCTTAAGTTGTTTTTTGGGGGTTTTTTTACGAATTGGTCAAACCCAAACTCAAACAAAAACATTGTTTTCAATTATGAGTCTACAGATTGAACAGAATTTTATTATAAACAATTGTCTTGTATGGAATTTTTAAAGCATTCTGAATGTAAAAATAAAGAAAAAAGTATGCAAGGCAATAAGAAACACTACCTGCCAAAAAAAAAAAAAAGTGAAGTTTTGTTGAAATCGGTTGAAAAATGTAGGAAATCCGATCCCATATATAAACGAACACACACACAAACACAACCAACCAACCTGGGTTTTATAATAAGTATAACTCGATGTGAGTTGTCCCCCTTTCATTAATGCCTCTTAATCCTGTTTTCAAATTCATTTCATGCAAAAACAATTGTGTTCTTCCAATTTTTGGCGCTGTTAGAACCATCGCAAGGTAATTTTATGTAGTCCTGTGAAGTTTTGTTGAAATCGGTTGAAAAATGTAGGAAATCCGATCCAATATATAAACGTACAGACACACACACACACAATCTGCGTTTTATAATAAGTAAGATTAAAATTAAATTAAAAAAATGAAAACAATTCTAGTAAAAATTCATTATTCATAGTGTCCATAATATATCTTCATAAAAGAAATTAAAAGCTTTTCTAATTAGATAATGTTATAGTTTAATTGCATTTTTTATTTTAACTTTCAGAGCAGATTTTCTGTAACTGGAAGTCGTGTTTGACAAAAAAAGATTTGGCATTTTAAGTTCTCTAAGGATTTGTCCATAAACCAATATAAAGTTTTAAATCTTTTAAAATTCTGTATAAATTTTTTAGCGATAAGGTGATATAGTTATTAAATAAAAACTATATTACAAAAATGAATTTCATAAACTTAAACAAGTGTTTCTGTGCATGGGTGTGTCAGAAATAAAGAAAAATATTTTTACTGAGTCCTGAATAAATCCTGAAAATTTAATAAAAGTAACTGATTTTGCAAACTATTTACAAATCAATGTTTTTCACTGCAAAAAAAAATGTTCAAATTTCCCATACTAAATAATAGTCCTATGTTGACCCAAGAAAAACAAAATTCCTAACCAAATTTTTATAGATTCTGAAAAGGATTAAAAAATATAATGTAATAATCAAAAATTCCTTTGGTATTTCGTCTTTTTAATAAGAAGAAAGATTTTAAAGATAAATTTTGTTTTTAAGATTGATCATTTGTTTTTCTCATGTATGCTTATATTTTTAGCAAATCTTTGGCAGTACCTAATTAAAAGTGTAGTTTTTTCTTTGCATGACACAAATTTGGGCTAATGTTTGTTGTGAAAAAAAGCAAAAAGATAAAAAAACTAAAAACTCACATTAAAATTTTTTTATTAATATTTATTGAAAAAATATAATATTTTCATTGGAAATAACTAAATATCAGCTTAGAAGAAAAACATTAATTCCTAAAAAACATACACATACATACATACACACAAAGTTCTATACATGCTGCATCACATATTTGAGGCCATTTCATTGTGCACCTGAAGTTATGTGATAATCAATGGACTTTTATCTTTTCAGAGCATCAATGGCAAGCTTTCAGCTAATATATGAGAAGAAAACAATACTGTAATTTTTGCAATACTCTTAAAGCATAATGGTCTGATTCCCTGCTGCTGCACAATTGCCTCCTCTTCCCTCCCTCCTGCTCCCTGCAGCTGCACAATTGCCTCCTCTTCCCTCCCCTCCTGCTCCCTGCAGCTCTACTCTACCTACCTCTGCGTCCATTGTTTTTGGAAGCATAGAGTTATTTTTGGAAGTCACCATGTTGTTTGTGGAAACAGTTCAAAAGTTGGAAGTCTCCAGCATGCTGCCTGTAGTGAGGCACAAAAAGCATTCACAGCATTTGAACAGGGTATTGAGACACCACAATTCATAGATCAGATGCAGAATATTATCAGTGTGAATCCCAGGTTGTCAACAAGGGCCACTTCCTGGGGGTACATTCTGCAATATGGTGCATGACAAGTCGTACGTTATGAGGAAAGGGCAGTTTATGTTCATGTCAGCATGCAGACAAGAACAATGGTTGCTCCGAGCAAAACAATTATTAAACAAATTAAATCATTGAGAAGAACCTAGTATGATTTGTTTTTTGAACCTATTTTCAACCAGGATCAAAAATTAAACTAGAGACATGACAACTGGTTATGTGCAGATCTTTTGGCTGTCCCCATGTTATGCAGATCAACTTTCTCCTTCCTGTAATGGTTTTAAGAATGGTGAGTAATGAAAGATACATTATGTGACTCCACTTCGTTCAACAGGGTTTTCGGTAGAATATTGCTGGACAAAATGATGAGAGAGAAAAAGCAAACTGGCCTTCACATGTCTGGGTTTCAGCAGAGGAGGTCTTGCTGGAGGGTGGGGTGTCAAACAATGCAGTCCTTCCCAGTGAAGTATCTAACTAATTGTATCCTTGCTCACATCTGGGTCAGGTGACTGCAGATATTTCTGAATGTTTTCTCGTGAATGATTTATGTATTACTTTATGACAAGTACACCTAGATGCTCATTAATTTACATTATGGGGACATAATTTTGGAGACACATTGATAGGCTTGGTTTTTCCCATTTTGAAATGATGGCCCTCATCCAAATGATGTGGGATCTATAGTTTGTTAAGTTCCTCTTCAGTGTGTGTTGCAAGAGATGAGTTTGGAAGAATGAAATTCATATATTTCACAGTTGAACGGTTTCTCTCCAGTGTTTATACATGTGTTCTTTGAGATTCAATTTTTTTAGGAAAATTTCATACACAGATTTTAAAGTGAAATCATTTTTCTCCAATGTTTATCATATGACTTTTGAGTGATGATTTTATAGCAAACTTTACATTCCTTAATCTCAACCTTAATTAAGCAAACCTTAATCTTATGTTATATGATCAATAAAATTTTCATTATAGTTTTACACTTAAACGTATAAAATTCCTATTATAATTGTGCTGTCCCACCATTTGTAAATTCACACAACTGTTATGCACTGTCAATACCTCATAAATAATGCAGGACTATTTCTTTTTGATCTCAGCCGTTTCAGTGAAATAGAAAAAAAGTTATCAATTTCAAATGTTTTCATTTTTACCCACTTGTTAAAATAACGACCAGCATCCATATTGATAAATATTATTGTTATTATGATATTCAATTACTTGATAATGTGATAGGGGAATTTCTATGGATATTTTATCGCCACGGAACCTGCCTTGAATGTATGCAATCATTAACACAAGAATTATAATTCATCAGAAATATTAAAATAAGAAAACTGTGAAATTTTCACAGGTTAAAACTAGTTAGCAACAATTATCCCTGACTTGTAAGCTAAAGTATTTGGAGAATTTATACAGTATTCCCTGGAGATGTATGACCATTAGCACAAAATGTATAACCATTGACATATATGACAATGAATACAAACATGTTTAATATTTTCTAATGAATATGGCAAGTACCTGTAAAGTGGTTCTCAATTAAAATGGCATAAATCACGTGTGAATGTGTCTGTGTTCTCTTTTCCAGGCCTGTCATGGACGTTGTAGCCATATAGAGAAAACTTTATTCTCCTGTGTAATATTTTGTCACTCTTTACTTTCCTTGAAGTTTTATTATCATAAATATGGCCTTGTCTGAATGTAATTGTCTTTATATATGTATTCTCAGGCCACAGCTGAATTATAAATATTACAAACAAAATCATATACGAGATACAATGAAATAAATATAGAGAGAAACGATAAAATTCTTTAGTATACATTTCAGAAAAATAGCTGTATATCTTAAAAACAGAGATATCTATTCAAAAATGTTTATCTACTCAAATTAAGATTCAAAATAATGAGAAATATATCAACATGTGTGTGTGTGTTTATTCATATGAAAATGTGTGATGGTTTAATGTTTATTAGGGAACAGAATTAAAATTATAGATGTTTGTGTTTATATCACACTAATACACTTATGAAAGACAAGTACCAGTAGCATAAGGAGGAATTGGATAACAGTCTGCTCTGTGTGATATTTTATGTGGGGGGAAGCACTTTTGGGTCTGCTATATAAACCTGTAAAGTCTGTATTGAAATGAAAGTGGTTTTAATGTTGAAACACTACTCACAGTCCAAGTACCTTTTTAATTTTTAGTAACTTATACTATGACATATGTATTTAAGCGATTGATATCTTGGCTGAACAATAAACATTTATCCACTGATGTATTCAGGGCTGCTTTATCATTGTTGACAATGTGAAACCTGTGAATGAACCTAGGGTATGTTCTTTTAGTGCCACAGCACCTTTGTGTATATGGGAGACACATCTTAGTTGTTATCATATAAATTGCTGTTATTTTTCTTGACAGATCTTTGAGAGTATGTGTTGCTCTACTTTTTATCTTTTGGGACTGATTAGATTGTTTGTGTGTTGATCTGGCTGATTGCTTTCGTTGCACTCTGACCAGCTCTTATTGACCAACCATCTTTTACCTTTGGTTTTCAGCTGAACTTGTTTTTTGCAAAATTATTTAGTTGTATCTTATTTAATATATATATATATATATATATATATATATATATATATATATATATATATATAAGGTTGATGCAAAAATAATGTCGTTTTCTCACATAGTAACATATGTGAGAAAACGACATTATTTTTGCACCAACCTAATATATATATATATATATATATATATATATATATAGAGAGAGAGAGAGGGGGGGGAGAGAGGGAATCACTATGCAATATGTTGTATTGTGGGAGGGTAGAAAACTCCAGTGCTGCACATACTTCTCCAGGAGGCACACGCTCTATCAATGCCACTGGCAAGAACCTATCTCTCTTTCTCTTTATACTCTGCTTTTTTAATACACCAAAGAAAGTTTGACAAATGTCTTGTAATGCTAGAATGACAGAGAATAAACTGTTGCACAACTTTTGGGAAAAGTTGGTCTGCAGAAGTGAAAGCTTTCAGTTAGTAAAGTCTTTGATATTTGAATTAAAAAAAAAAAAAAAAAAAAAAACTTATTTCTCTATCTTTTTTTTTTTATTACTCCATAATGAGGTTGTGGCAGAACTACTGAGATCAATGGTGTGTACTTGACGGTTCCTGGATAGCTGAACCAGAAGTAAATAAACAACTGTCCTCTGATTAGAAATTTAACTTTAGATACTTTAATATGAAACAGCTATTGGTGTTTAATTTTAAGCTGTTTAAAGAATCTGATTTTCATTTGTGCCATTTTGACCTGTGCCATTATTACCATTCACCAAACAGAAACATCACTTTAGCCTGATGAAATCTTAAAGTTTGTCTGAGCTTATTCAGAATTCCAAACAAATCTAACACCAGAAATCTCACTATGGGAGACTTTCTCAAGTGTGTGTTAACATGTGCTTTTTGTGGGATGCCTTCTGAGAAAATCTGCTACCACAGATTTCACAATGGAAAGGTTTCTCTCTAGAGTGTATTGCCAGATGCTGTTTGAGATTTGTATTTCTAGAAAATGTTTTGTTACATATCTCACAACAGAAACGTTTCTCTCCAGTGTGTGTGTGAACATGTGCTGTTTGAGGTGTGACTTTTGAGAAAAGTTAACACCACAGATTTCACAATGAAATGGTTTCTCCCCAGTGTGTGTCATCATGTGTCATCTCAGTTGTGAAATCTGGGAAAACTGAACTCCACATATTTCGCAGTGAAAATATTTCTCTCCAGTGTGTGCTAACATGTGTACTTTGAGATGTGAATTTTGGGAATAGCTAACGCCACAAATTTCACAGCAGAAAGGTTTCTCTACAGTGTGTATTGACATGTGTGTTTTGAGATGTGAATGTCGGCTAAATCTAACTCCGCAAATTTCAGAGTGGAACCGTTTCATTCCACTATGTGTTAACGTGTGCTGCTTGAGATTTGAGTTTTGGGAAAATCCAACTCCACAGGTTTTACAGTGGAAAGGTTTCTCTTCACTGTGTGTTAACATATGTCATTTGAGATCTGTATTCTGGGAAAATTCAACTCCACAAATTTCACAGCAGAATGCCTTTTCACCTGTATGTGTGAAAATATGCCGTTCGAGAGTTGAATTATGGGAAAATCTTAGTCCACAGATTTCACATCGGAAATGTTTCTCTTCTGTGTGTGTTAGCAGGTGCTGTTTGAGAGTTGAATTCCGAGCAAAGGCAGCTGCACAAATTTCACAATGAAATGGCTTCTCCCCCGTGTGTGTTCTTATATGTGTTTCCAGAATAGACGCACAGCGCACTGCTAATCCACAAATTTCACAGTGTAAAGATCCTTTGTTTTTGGCAATATTCATAATGCTTTTCAGCTATTGTCAAAATGTGAGCTGCAAAAAGAAAAAAAATCAGGTGATTAAATAAACACACTATTAAGGAGTTTTAATTATACTTTCAGTAACATAAGAATTAATATTTTTCTCTAGTATTGTCAAATCTTTCTACTCAAATCACAAATCAAAGTAACATACTATTGAATCAATTGCTAGGCCTGCTGCTAGGAAAGTTGATGCATTGTGTCATGCTAGATAATTTTTTATGACGGAATCTATCTTACACATGTACAGTGTAACCTGGATATAAGAGAGTTGTCGGGACCGGAGAAGTCTCTTATATCCGGGTTTGGTCTATTTTGTTTAGGTAAGTATGGCTCTAATTTGGGACCAGAGAAAATCTCTCTTATATCAGGGTCTCTTATATCCGGGTTACACTATATTAGTCTACCATTTGGCCATGCATTGAATATTGCTGCAACATCTGGTCTGATGCTTCTGCTATATATTTTGGAGATTCTTAATAAAATATAAAGAAGTATCTACAATGTTACTGGTCATGACCTGGCATCTCAGTTTCACTCACTTTCCCTCAGTGTAAGTGAATATAACGAACCCAATGGCAATTGGAACACTGCTCTCCGATTAACAATTCTAAGCTATTACCTGTTATCCCACTCTCACATCCAAGCTTACAACACCTGGTATTCCCAAATGGTCACCCATCTAGGTGCTGATCAGATTTGATGTTGCAGAGCACGAACTTTCCTAGCAGCAATTGATTCAATATAATCTTTGTACTTTAACATTAATCAATATTGGTGAATATGCAGGAACTGGTGTTTGAACTTGACGTAGCTGTAAACATTAAAATTATGAGATTAATTTTTAATGTTATGTAAAAATAGGAAAATAGACATTTATCACATATACATACATGCATGTAGCTGTAATTTCTGTGAGTTTGATATGACGTAACTCCTCCTTAACTACTGCTGGTCAAAGGGAAAGCACAGTAATTATCTGTTCCCTACTATTAAAGTCTGAAATCCTCTCCTATGACACCATGTGACTTCATTATCATTTTGAGTTTGTTTCAATCTGTTATTGTTTCTGTTTGAAAAGTATTTTCCTTGCTTGTGTATTTCTTTGAAATGCATTTGGTTTAGCTGTTTCCCCTTTTCAGAGTTATAGCTCTCATAATACTCTTCTGATATTGAATAGTAGTCACTCAAATCAAGATATTAGAATTATTTACCTTTTTGTACATCCATAGCAAAAAAAAAGCCAACAGTTACTAAAAGGAAAAAAATAAAATGAAAATTTTTTTAAAAACATGTTCACACTCAAAAATCACATTTAAGCTTTACATCTTTATGATTCTTCAAACATGTCTTTATTTAATAAAAGAACCTTTTGGGACAACTATGAATGAATGTGAAATTTTCATCTCTTTTAGTTTATTTCCAATTTGTATTGTTTGTGTTTGAAAAGTTATTTCTTTGTTGTGAATTTCTTTACAATGTATTTTGTTTACCTATTTCCCTTTTTGAGAAATATATTTATTCCTAGCTCCAAACACTAACCACCCCCTCCCTGCCCAGTGTCTTTCCTAAATAAAAGGCTAATATTAGCACAAAGCTCGGACCTTTTCCATTTAGATTTTATTTAAAACACGAGGAAATTTTTTTTCATTAATTTTCAGACCGTTCTTGTCATATCGATTTTCAATTCATGAAGTTACCTGTGAAATTAGTGAAATAATTAACGTAGTATTCAATTGTTAGAAAACGCTTTTTCTTAAATCTATCTTCACATACGATCTCTGTAGCGTTTTGACACCAACTTTAAAACAACACTTAAAGGCTTTCTTCAATTAAAAAGTCTTCTTGTGGGGTACTAGATTAGGACTCCCTGTGAAATATCGAATATGTTATTGTTATCGTATCATTATTCGAAAATTTTATTTTATGAATTTCTATTGTACACAGAGCGGACGCATAAACTACAGAAATCGATGACTTTAAGACACCATAAAAATGAATTGTGACTTTTTTAGCCAAAATTGTGAATTTTTTTCTGACATTTTTCTCGTTCACGAGTGTACTTGCCTATCTACGTGAGTGTTACAATAATATAAATTTTGTTTTTATTATTTGTTTTTTTTCATCATGGTATCATCTTTTTTAGCAAATTTTTTGAGGTACCTAATTAAATTTAAATTATTATTATTATTTTTTTATTTAGCCCTTAAATTATTTTATCTATTGGCTTGGAATTAAAACTCAAATTAAAGTTCCAAAAAAGATTTTTCACTCTTTCAAAAATGCATTTTATTTTTTATTTATTTTTAGATATCGCCATTTTGGGAGGTACCTAAAATGTATATTTCACTATTGAGAAGAAACACTAAAGTATTTTTTGAAATTTTTTACTCATACTTAAAATTAAAAACATGTCCAAAATTTTAGTTACAAATCTTGTTTACCAAATAACGAAAAAAAACTCGATTTAAACCATTTTTAAAATTTTTAAAAATAAGTTAAATTCTTCGTTTAAAATTCGTTTAAAAATTAATTCCGTATTTCAAAATTTATTCGAAAAAATTTAGAAAATTTGAAGTTTATTTAAAATAATTTAAAAGAAACTTTTACTTACTTTCTTCGTAGAAAAATGTTTTTTAAAATAAAAGAGAGCCGATTTGAACCACGCATGAATTGACAAGTGCAAATTGATGCCGTCTATCAATTATTGACAGCTGACGTGAGATTCGAGTTCCTCTACGGACGGACAGAATGGACATATTTTTTTAAGCGGACCTGCTTAAGTACTACCTTGTAATAATTAAAGTAAAAAAACTTTCGCCATTCCGTTTTTTTTTGGGGGGGGGGTTAAGTACTGTACCATAAGTTTGTTGTTGATACTATCTGGAGAAATTATAAATACTATAAAAAAAATAAATAAAATAAGATACAAGTGCTGCACTGCTGACGTTTTTTATTTATTGCACGCACGATACTTCCGGCATCCGTAGATTTCATTTGGTAAAAATTATTGACACAAATTAATTTTTTTTAAATTAGAGGGGTCGTTAGTTTAAGCTTTGGAAATTATAATCTGTAAAGTGTAAATATATATCTACTTAAAAACAGCATTCGTTACTTAAGTTCTACAAGCATTTCCATAATTTTAGAAGAATTAACATAATGTAAAAATAAAAATAAATATTACAGAAATAACAAATAATTGTAGGTAATTGTTTTAAAAATTCATTTTTCATCGAAATATCTTTTTGCTTTCAGATAATATTGTCCATGTTTATTGGAATAAATAAAAGCAATTAAAAGCTTTTGAAATTAAATAATATTTTTGTTTTATTGAGTTTTGTATGTTACACTTCAGAGACGATTTTCAGGTAGGGGGGTTCCAACTAAAAAAAACAAAAACATGATTTGGTTTCCTCAAAGCATTGTGCTTTTAACTAATCACTAATCTCCTCAAAATTGAAATTATAGAGTTTTCTTACAATTAGTTAGAGGGTGTAATACATATGAAAAAAAAATTTCTGCCATGAGCCCATGACTTTACTAAAAATAAAAGATATTTATAATAAGTTCCATCATTTGTGAATAGTTTCTGAAAATTTCGCTAAAATCCGACAATTATTTTTATTTTTGCAAGATTTTCCAAATTAATGTGTGTCAAACAGGAAAAAAAACGCGCTAAAATTTTATATTTTATCGGCCCAGTTCATAAAAAGAGAAACAAGGTTTTTTTAATCAAAATTTTACAATGTTCTAAAAAAGAAGGAAAAATTTTAAAAAATAAGTAAAAAATACTTTGATCTTTCCTCTCAATAATAACATAAGCATTTAGATTGCTAGAATTTTGTTTTCATCAACTTTGGCGTCTTTTTCATCATGCTGTTTTTAGCGATCTCATGAAAGTACCTCCCGGAGTCAGTCACAAGAACCAATTTGAATTAATTATTAAAAGTTCCTTGAATTTTCAATTAATTTTGAGATTTGGCATTTTGTCCACTTAAAAAGAGACTAGTGTGCTGTGTGCTAACCTTGTCCTGTTTTTTTTTTTTTTTTTTTTTTTTTTTCCTGTGACTTGTTTTACCTGGATTCCATTTTCCACTTACCTTTCCACTTTCCAGTGTGAATGTTAACTTTTTCTTACAAATAAAAAAACAAATCAACTTTTGCTGTGTTGCTATTTAAGTTGAGATTTCTCGCTCAAACTCGAGAATATTTTGTAAATTTAATAAATAGTTATCTTCAAATATTAGTTAAAAGAAAAGTGTATGAAAAAAACAATGCGTATTTTTCTGAACGCTAATAGCAAACAAAACAAAGAATCCAACCATCCGGTGTACACAAAGAATTTGTTCCTTGTTGTAGGAAGCTATATGTATGTATTGACAATAACAGAATACTAAAAAAAACGTTTAACGGAGAATATTTTCCTAAATTTTTACGATTACCGAGTACTTAAAAATTACATAAAAAAGGCGTTCACTTCATTTTCTTTAATAATGTTTTGCAGAAAGTCTGCGTAGAGCAACGTTAGATCTGTCATCAAGCTGTAGGCAAAAAAACTAAACACGGGATCGGGTTTTAAACCGTTTATAAATCAACTACTGTCGTGTTAAAAAATGTTTTCTGCGGTATTTTCGACTTAAAGTAAATAATATTTGTTTCAAATCAAATTAATTATAATTTAAATCAGCTAATGTTCGTCAAATAAAGTTTTAAAAAAGTATATTTTATTTTTGCAAGATTTTTATAATCAAGAACTAACTTGTTAGTTTATCATCCCTAAAAAAATAAAAATGGACGACTTTGATGATTATTTACATTAATGATTATTCGAACTGTTATCCGCATCTTCATTGCCGTATTCACAACATTTCAGCCGTTGTACGCTCCGGCATTTTTCAGGTGATTGGAATTTCGAACCGAACACTTTATTTCGTCCACCGGGGTAGATTGTTCTAGTTCCACGTGCCATGCCTCTTCTGGATGTCTCACTTATTTCTCTTTGACTCAACTCTCCAAGTTTGGTTCACCACTGCTGTGGCCTGGTATTGAACTCACAACTCTTTGTGTCTAGTCCTCAAGGATACACGCCCTAGTGGATAAAGATGTTGGTGACTATCCAGTTAAATGTAAAACATGGATACCGGACAATACATTTTGATGAAGAATCAAGTCTGCTTACTTGTTTTACTACACCTTTTGGTAGAGCCTGGTACTTGAGGTGTCCCTATGGTTTTAAAGTGTCACAGAATATATCAACCCAAAACGGACCAAGTACTAGAAGGTTGTGCAGGAACCATTGGAATACCTGTGGGGTCACAGCAGGGATAGCCTCGTGTTCATAAGGATAAAATCATACAAATAAATACATGGAAATAACACTCTAAAATCATGTTAAATTGCAAATTAAAATCATATAATTTCATTTATTTTGTGTACTGGTGTGTGTGCTTTAGTTACATGTGTTTTAAGGTTGCATGTGATAAAGGAAGAAGTCACTTCATCTTATGACAAGCAATGTGCCGAGGAGAGGAGATGGGCGCCTTACCCTCCGAGCGTCTGTAGCGAAGCGAGTAAGTTCAGCGTTCTTTGGCGTTTTTTTTTTTAAGTCCGTTTTCAAACAAGAAAAGTTTTCTGCTGCATTCTGGGATAATTTTTATTATTTGGGTTTTATTTAATTTATTTTAAACAGTTTTAATGTTGTTTGTTTTTTTGTTTTTTTATGATATTCATTATTATTATTATTATTACTATTATTATTATTATTATTATATTATTATTATTATTATTATTATTATTATTTCCTTTGGTTTCTTGTATATACCCATTTCTTTCCGTGTCCGTACCAGAGACCTAAGGTCAGAAATGGCATTGTAGTGGACCGTTGGGTGATGAGTATGTAAAACACGTGAGTTAATATTTCCTGCTAGCCGGTCCAACTACATGAGAAAGTTGGACTTTAATTAAGTCCAAAGAAGACAAGGAAAAACAAACACAAGACTGATAAATATATGTAAACAAATATATGTATTAATAACAAGAAAGGTTACAAGTTACATGGACAGTTACATGGACAGAGTGTGTGTGGTGAATATTATGTGTGTGTGTGTGTTGTGTTGTGGTGAGTGTTCGTATGTATGTGTATTGTTCTTAGCGTGTTCCCAGCATTTGGGAAACGCTGCATCTGTGAGAGCTCACATCTGCGAGGTGGTATAAGGCTGAAGGCCTGAGGAAAAAGAGATCGCGGTGAAGGGTCAACCAGTATTTATAGCCAGGGGAGAGAGCGACCCCTGGTGAAAGGGTTAAGGAGCTGAGGAAGAGATAACTCCGACAGGATCATGACATTTTTCACTAAGCATTTAAAAAAAATGACACATATTTTACATAGATAAAGCCCTTCCTAAGGTGTGGGCTGTACTTGTGAGTACAATTTTTTGTATTTCTTTAAGTCATGGGTTACCAATACCATGGATTCCTTCAGGGCTCCAAATACAACTGGAATTTGTTAATGTCCTTATGTGCCACATTTCGGAGATTTTGATTTCAAGGTCCATGTATTTTGATAGGTTTCTGAAGATCTTCAAAGATACATTGCAATCTGCAGAGACTGCCATATTAATAAGGAGGCACACTTTGTCCTTGCGGTCACAGCCCAAAGAATGTGTCCTTTGTAGTCAGACATAGCCTTCCTCAATCCACAGTTTCTGATGCCATGCTTCCTTTCTCAGCAATGCGATGATAAACAAGCAACGTTTGAAGGATTCAGGTGACTTCATGCAATTTGATACAACTATGCAGTCTCACATCCATTACCATTCACACAGGCATTTTTAAAAATCAGATTTCCCTGGGAAAATCCTGATGTCAACAGAACGTTAGTTGGTAAATACATATATAATATACTCACCAAGCATCGAACAGGGAATTGAATCACAATGTCAGGGTGATTAGGTTTGATTGTTCTGTCTGCGTGTATTGTAAAAAGTCCCATAAAATTGTTACTGTGTTACAGGTCATATCTCTGTAACCGGGTCTGGGTGGTGTTCATATGAATTTCTTGCAGCTTTCTTTTCGTAAGTGTTGCAGATTTTCCAGTGCAGATACTGGCCTACCCTGCCGTGCCGTGTTTAATATTCAGTGGGTGCCAATATCGCGCAACCTGATAAGAAATGGTCAATTGTTTCTGCTTATGGTCAATTGTTTCTGGCTATTATTAATTATTATTTTGGTAAATTTTCATTTTAACACCAGAACGTCATTCACTGCTGAACTATTTTCTTTCAGAAATTAGTACACGCTTCCA
Organism: Acanthosepion lycidas; assembly: GCA_963932145.1. Taxonomy (NCBI): domain Eukaryota; kingdom Metazoa; phylum Mollusca; class Cephalopoda; order Sepiida; family Sepiidae; genus Acanthosepion; species Acanthosepion lycidas. The sequence continues at coordinate 99,052,134 of OZ010575.1, read as the reverse complement.
TAAAGCGATTTTTTTGGTACTTAATTTAAGAAGAAATTATAGAAATGTATATATAGACGACCGTATTTACAAAAATTGGCACGTTTATACACACACACACACACACACACATACACACACACACACTGGGATCTTGTTTTACAAAAAAAAATTGATCCTTTAAAAATTCTCCAAGGAGTTTTGTGCTTAAAAATTAAGTGGTACAAAAAAAAAATTAATTTCTCGAAATTTTATAAAATTAAATAAGTGAGAGGTGTTAACAGATGTAGAGAAAAATATTTTCCCAATATTTACTACAAATGAAACATTTCTAAAATAATTTAATTTATCTGTGAATAAGTCCTGGAAGTTTAATTAAAATCCGACAATAATTTGCAACAATTTTCACTGCCAAAAAGACGCAAAATTGTATTCAAATGGACCATTCCAAATCCAAATTGGTCTCCTCTTGTTAATGCAGACATACTAATCTAATTTAATATTTCCAATAAGCAAAATACTTTGCTGTTCAGACCTATTTCATTAAAACCCGTCACTATTAGTCACTTAATTTACAAGAATTTTCTCTGCCAAAAAGACGTTCTCTAAAATTTCCTATACTAATCTTTGTCCCCATCCCCACTAACGAATAAAACAAAAAAATGTTTAACTAAACTTTCGAACGTTCTGAAAAGGATAAAAATAATAAAAATAGTAAATTAAAAAACAATCCTTTGATCTTTCCTCTTAATAATAACTTTGCTTTTGAGTTTTATTAAGTTTGGGGTCAAGCGATTCTGTGGAGGTACAATGTATATTGTAATAATAATTCGTCTTCTAAAAATTCGTTTTCTTCATTTAACCCAATAAAGCAAAATTAAATGGTATTAGTGAACAATACGAATGTAAATTTTATAAAAAATCAGAAAAAGTTAAAAAAAAGATAGCCATTGTGACATAATGTTTTGTTTAGTACCCAAACTATTTTTGAGCAAGGAACAAATACTTATTTTACACCGGTTACTGGAATTCTTTGTTCTGTTCAGAAATTATTTACGTTTTATTTTCAGGATTTTTAAAAATCTTTATTAATTGCAGTTTACCTGAAAACAAATAGTTCTATTGATTATCTTTGTCACAAAATATTCTCAGGGTGGAGAAAGGAACATCAAGCCCAACAACAACTTCTTGTTTGTTTATGTATGAAAAAGTTCTGATTCACCCAGAACCAGTGGAAAGGTAAGTTAAAGTCTAAAGTTTGTCGCGGAAAGTGTATTCCAGAAAAAAAATGTAGTCGATTTTTTTTATTAAAACATATTTTGGCTTGACCTCTAGGTAGACAGCGACTTGAACTATTGGATAAAAATAAAATTGTAGATTAAGCCCCGGAAACCAATTGTAATGAAAAATTGCGTTCTGGTGTGAAATTGCCTGATTATTTCGAAAATGACAATAAAAATTTGCGAACGAATACCTTTAGGAGATATCGACAATATTAGTTCGACCTTATTCGCGTCTAGCCCAGCCGCCATAACTAGAGTTATTTACACACGCTTGCCTCAGGCTTATAATGCGCGAAAGCTTACTTAGTTAGCGGCCTTTTAACTTATCTTCTTACCCGTCTTGATAAAATGCGCAATTCGCGAAATTTAATTTAAAAGGCGCAGGCTTTGCTTAATGCGCGAATTTCAAAAATAACAGGAAAACAATACCCTCTTCCAAAAATAGCATTTTTTTGGTTAAACAATAATGAATCAAAATTTAAACGAAAAGAATTCTTTTTAGACATTATTTTATTTTTTTTTTTTTTGAAAACGGTTTAAGAAAGAATTCACTTTTTTTTACACTTTTGTTTTTTTTTTTTTTTGTAAAAGTGAAGCTTTGAATGAATTTTTTTAAAAAATTGGTTTAAAATTTAAATTATTTAGAAAAACAATTAAAAGCTTTTCTAATTAAATGATGTCATGAGTAAAAAAAACTTTTTCAAAAAATAAAAATGATAGTGCCTTAAGAATTCGTTTAAGTTGTAACTTGTAATGATTATGTAATCCTTTCTACCAAGAGTTTTTTTTTTTTTTTTTTTTTTTTTTTTTTTTTTTTTATATAAACACATCATTTCCTTAAAAAAAAATCGTTTAAAAAAAGGAAAACATCATTTTTGTTTTATTCTTTCAGGCACGTGCGTTTTTTTGTTTTTGTTTTTGTTTTTTTAATCTGGTGAAAAACGCATTGTTTTGGAAATTCTTAAAAAATCAATTGTCAGATTTTAAGGAAACTTTCATGACATATTCAAAAATGAATTACCTTAATTTTTTTATCCTGTAATTTTTATTTTCTTTTTTTCACTTTTACTGATATTTGGAATAATGAGGCTTTTTCTTTAGGGTTATTTTTAAATTTCACACATTCATTTTAAAATTTAAATTAAAGTTTGTGCATTGCACAATAATCAAGACAAGTAAAGCTTCCGCACATTATTACTCGAGGTAAACAAAGCCAGTAAATGTGAATAAGGCTGCTGAACTAAGATTGTCGATAACTCCTAATGTTATTGTTCATCTGCAAACGTTTTTTGAAATAATCATGCAAATTTACACCAGGATAGAAATTTTCGTTACAACTGGTTACTCACACCAACTACATTATTTACCGTTGGCATCAATATTTTATTTTTATTGCTTACTAAAGGAAAGGCAGATGTTGTAGGCGAGGTTATCTCATTTTAAATGAGATAATCTCGCCTACAACATGAGTCATTTATGTAAGAAATTTTATTGATTATTAAATTTTCTCAAAGTTGAGAAAGTACAGCAACAACAACAATTTAATTTTGTTTGTTTTTGTATGAAAAAAGTTCAAATTTACCCTGAAAAGGTAAGTTAAAGTTTGTTTCTGAAAAGTGAAAATATCTTCCATGAGAGGCAGTCGATCTTTTTTTCAATTATGACTTTGAGGGGAAAAAAAGAAATAGGCAAAGCTGGGCCTATGTGTCTACAAAAAACAAAAAAAAAATAAAACAGTGTCAAAAGGGCGTTTTTTTTTTTCCTTGACGCCACTGTTATTTTAACTAATTTAATTTCTCGGTTTATTGTTTTGAAAAGCGATTATTAGAACTGTAATAAAACTTAAACATGTGACAGTGAATGTTTACATTTGTTTTTGTTCTTGAGCATTTACAACAAAATTATTGAGCACTATATTACATTCTTCATTTACAATAATAATTTTATATTTACAGTATTCTGAAAACTAATGCAATAAAAAACTAATACAATGCAATATTTATCATTTAACAATTTATAAAAATTAAATATGAAAACAATTTTTAATTCTTAAATTTATAAACATTTACTAAATTATTAAAATATGTGAACCAAATATAAGATCCTTATTACTTATCATTTTGTAAGTTGACAATTAGCTGATGTTTTGCCAACCCTTCCAATAAACAATCTAATGTGGACAATGGTGAGGCACATCGCCCAAGTGTAGGAATGGCAGATTTGTCAAATGCTGCAAAGATTTGAGTTGAGATGTTAGCTAGGACAAGCATTCCTATGAAAATTTTAAAACTAATAATATGACTAGTTCTCTTGAGAGCTAGCCAACTGCTGCCTACCCCATTCACTGGGAAACCCGCAGCAGTATATAATCAAAGAAAAGTCCAGATAAGCAAGCAATAGCATTATATTAGGTTGGTGCAAAAATAATGACGTAATAATGTCGTTTTTTGACGTTTTTTTTAACGTCAAAAAACGACATTATTACGTCATTATTTTTGCACCAACCTTATATATATATATATATATATATATATATATATATGTAAAACAATAGAATTCCAACATTGAAAACCCTAATTTAAAAACAGAACCCAAGATGCAAGAGCAGAGCAATAAATATTTTATTATACACTGTTTCATTAGAGCATGTAAGTTACTACAACTATTAGGTTGGTGCAAAAATAATGTCGTTTTTTTCACATATGGTACTATGTGAGAAAACGACATTATTTTTGCACCAACCTAGTAACAGTATATAATAAATATATTTATATTTACACACACACACACACACACACATATATATATATATGTGTGTGTGTGTATTTGTGCAGTAATTCCTCTTTTATACAAGTTTCATTAAAAATCACTGACAAAGTATTGCAATCAAACAAGGTTTTTTCTAACACTACAGCATTCAGAAAAAATCCTTATTTTGCTGCAGTATTTTGTCAGTCATTTATAAAGAAATATGTATAATATTTTTCCATTAGAGATTTTGTATTATACTTAATTGCCTCTCAGTTTGATTCTTATTCAGTTTGAACACCAATGAATAATGTTGTGAAATACTGAAGGTAACATTTGAGATCAATACAACTTCAGGTGACATGAATATTAATCAATGTGCAAATAAAAAAAAAAATCATAAATTTTATTATGGAATGTGGCTAATAGTCTATATGTGAAAATGTTCTAAAAGGATCATTCCATCCAAATTCACCAGGGTGTCGGGAATTGATGTCTTCAGATTTGTTTACTTTTATTAGAAAAGTATTTCCTGAAAATAATAATCTGGTGGCAAATCTCCCGTTTTATATGCCAGCCACAATAAAATTAAATCCTATTTCTTATTTTACTTCTAATGAATTTGGATTGTACAATTGATTTCAGTCAGAATCATACTTATTACAAAACCCAGGTTGTGTGTGTGTGTGTGTGTCTGTTCGTTTATATATTGGATTGGATTTCCTACATTTTTCAACCAATTTCAACTAAACTTCACAGGACTATGTAAAATTACCTTGCGGTGGTTCTGACAGCATCAAAAATTGGAAAAACAATTGTTTTGCATGAAATCAATTTGAAAACACTATTAAGAGGCATCGCTGTCACGAAAATGAAAGGGGGACAACTCATATCGAGTTATACTTATTATAAAACCCAGGTTATGTGTGTGTGTTTGTGTGTGTTCGTTTATATATGGGATCAGATTTCCTACATTTTTCAACCGATTTCAACAAAACTTCACTTTTTTTTTTGGCAGGTAGTGTTTCTTATTGCCTTGCACACTTTTTTCTTTATTTTTACATTCAGAATGCTTTAAAAATTCCATTTACAAGACAATTGTTTATAATAAAATTCTATTCAACTGGTAGACTCATAACAATTGAAAACAATGTTTTTGTTTGAGTTTGGATTTGACCAATTCATAAAAAAAACTAAAAAAAAAAAAAAAACTAATTAAGACATGCATGTCCGTCAACCTTAAACAATAATCAAAAGTCAATTTTATTTTTCAGTCTTTATGATGGTCGATACTTGATCTATCTCTTACTGTTACATCTCTGGGCAACGCCAGTCTCTACTGCTAGTAAACTATATAATGTGTCAGATTTAAATACTAATTTATCAGTATTTTTGCCTTCATTTCTTTGTGTTCAAGAATCTAGTTAATCACAGATCTCTTTAAATTAACAAATTATATCCTTTGGTGTGATCAATATAGAAAGTTGCACTATTTTGAGATACTGGGAGCAGCTTTAAGATAATATTTGAGAAAAATACGTTTTTCTTTATGAAATAATCTTACAGAGCCTGTTTTCTAACTACATTGATCAGTTAATTTGTTTTTGTCTTTTTCAGCTTTCATCTCTGTGACCATGTGAAGAACATTATGAATATTTATGAAAAAAGAGTATTGTTACACTGTGAAATTTGTGGATTAGTTGTTCACTTTAAGTCCACTCTGGAGAGACATCAAAGAACTCATACAGGGGACAAACCATTTCCCTGTGAAATCTGTGGAATTACATTTTCCATGAATTCAAATCTCAAAACGCATATGTTAATACATACTGGAGAGAAACCATTTCTCTGTAAAATCTGTGGAGTTAGATTTTCTCAAAATTCCCATCTTAAAACACACATGTTAACTCACACAGGAGAGAAACCTTTCCATTGTGAAATCTGTGGAGTTGGGTTTTCCCAAAATTCAAACCTCAAAACACACATGTTAATACACACTGGAGATAAACCTTTCCACTGTGAAAGCTGTGGAGTTAGTTTTTCCCATAATTCAACTCTTAAAACACATATGTTAAAACACACTGGACAAAAACCTTTCCATTGTGGAATCTGTGGCGTTAAATTTTCCCAAAATTCACATCTCAGAAGTCATATGATAACACACACTGGAGAGAAACCTTTCCATTGTGACACTTGTGGAGTTAGGTTTTCCCTCAAATCCCATCTCAAACGACACACATTAACACACACTGGAGAGAAACCTTTTCCCTGTGAAATATGTGGTGTTAATTTTTCCCGAAATTCACATCTCAAACAACACAAGTTAACACACACTGGAGAGAAACCATTCCACTGTGAAATATGTAGAGTTAGCTTTTCTCGAAATGCTCATCGGAAACAACACATGCTAACTCATACAGGTGAAAGATCTTTCCACTGTGAAATTTGCAGTGTTACTTTTTCACTAAATTCAACTCTCAAGCGACACATGTTAACACATACAGAAGAGAAACCATTTCATTGCAAGCTGTAAAGTGGAATATTTTGCTGACTGTATGAATTTATAACAGGAAATGGCAAGACATTCTGGTATGAAACATTTCTGCTGTAACGAATGTTCCATGTAAAATCAGTTCAATAATTCTTCAAATCAACACCACCCATCTCAAAATTTCTGGGTTTTTTTTTTAAACTTTTGTCATATACATTGAAAAAAAGACTACATTTTGAGTTATAGCTTCTAAAATGGACTGAATATATTTTTTCCTTTAAAAAAAAACTAACAAATTTAGCTAAAATGATACATGGAAATGATAATTTATAGTCATATATCCTTTACTTATCATTAGTGAATTTCAAGCCTTGGTTCCAGATTAGCTTTCTTGTGTCTTAGATTTTAGTTAGAAAAGACCTTGTTTGGAAATATCATTTTTCACTGCCAAGCATTAAGACACACATCAGAAAAGTCGTGATACCACATTTTTGATATCAGAAAGAAACAATTCTGGTCCAATACTAGAAAAAACAAGCACGGTTTTTTTGGTTGTCATCACAAAAAATTTGTTAATATAAATTCGCTTATTCCACCTTCAATACTAAATCACATGGCTAAAATGGAGTAAAAAGTCAGAAGAGAGTTTCATAAGAAAGCAGTGTGAGCGAAGAAACTGTTAGCATAGAACTTCCGACTACATCTAACAATTTCAACAGTAAAATGATGAAAACTAACTGCCAATCTAGCAGTGTTTAAATTTGTAAAGTTAAAGTATCAAAGAGAAAAGCTCATCAGAAGAATTCCCATGAAAATGTTTATAGAAAATTCACAGGGATGTGACATTATGATGGGGGAAAGGGATTGAAGCTGTGTTGCTAGGTTGATATAACATTGCAGATTCTGCTTTCTATTTCATCAATCATCTCCGAATAAATTGCAAAAGCATCAGACATAGCAGTAATATTCAATACATGGATGAATAGTAGAATTATATATACACACATACATACACACACACACACACATGTATATATATATATATATATATATATATATATATATATATCTCAATACATGGATGAATAGTAGAGTTATACATACATACATATACACACACACACATATATATATATATATATATATATATATATATATATATATCATTAAAATTGTCCAAATCCTCTAACAGCATAATTATCCATCCTACAAACTGTTTAATATCTAAAAAAACCACTAAACTAATTCAGTTTGTTTTTGCCAGGTTTTCAGATAAGACATTTAGCCATCTTGACATCATTTGGCATAAGAATCACTGAAAAACCCTTTGAGTTATTCAGCTAAAGAGAGAACAGGTTAAATAATTTTATGTCAAACCTATTGTCTTCCCAACTAAGCAATGGTGAGAGAAAAAAGATCATTCGGGCTTTCATTAATAGTATCAACATTTGTACACTGGCTTCCATCTTCAAAGTCCGTTCAAGAACCATCAAGAGAAGGAAGAGGGATCATCATTTCAACTTAGTGCTAAAGAGATCAGTTAGAAAAGATCCAACTCAATTCATAAGACGTTTGGCATATGAGAGAGTATTTTCAGTGATGACAATCAAAAGAGCAGTGAAAAACACTTGAAAATGAAATCATGTGTGAGGCACCTAGTTATTACTCCAGGATAGAAAGGTAGAAGGTTAGAGAGGGTGAAGATCCTCTTTAATAAGTTGGAAAATGATCCTGGAATAAATATATATATATATATATATATATATATATATATATATATATATATATATTATTTCAATGCTTCATGAGCTTCTGATCCTTAGCTATGATTAATTAATGATGAATATGTCATTTTCATTTATGATCAATTTCATCATAATACTTCTGTTAAGCTTGTAGAGTAATTATACATTCTTATTGTTCAAAGCAGAGTACAATAGTGTAATAAAAACCTTGGAGAATTCCAGTAAGATATCTTTAATCATTTCTAAGACACAATGGTTCAGAGCTTAATCTAACAGTTGGACAATTTTGCTGTTACACCTGTTATGTGTAAGATAGATTTCTGGCAGGAAGAATTTTCTAGCACAACACAGTGAACACACTTTCTTTGCAGCAGACCTAGTATTTGGCTCAATATAATCATTCCCTTTCATGTCAGTTGGAAATGTTAGCCCAACAAAGTGAAATGAATCACTTTCCTGAAAAGTGATTCATTAGCCATGTTGATGGAAGGCAAAAAGAGTTCATTGAAAATTTTTGTTATTGGTTCTGGAAATGTAATTATGTATCTAGCTACACTTACATTTTCCATCCAAATTTTGTTATAAAAGGTGGAGGTAGATTGAGTCAGATGGTTGCAACTAAGATATAAAAACAAAGCTAAAAAAAACTAATTTTGTACTGAAAACATGTTTAAAGTTTTTCTGCGAGTTATCTTTGGGAAAAACATTCTTCTTGAGCAAGATGTAGAATTAAATTGACCTTCATGGAGATGTTGTTGGATGGGACATAGGCTTTTTACCTTCCAATTCTCCTGATTTTACTATCATCTGTTCCCCAACATGAAAAAACAATTGGCTAGGAACCAGTATCATAGAGATGATGATGTTATATCTGCTATTGATGATTTTTTTGACCAAGAGGATGTAGGGTTTTCTTTGAACAGTCAAGATGTCAAATTCATTGGAAAGAAACAATGCAGTTATTAATAAGAAGATTTGAAATGAATGCATGAAATATTTCACTGCTTTAGCATCACTCCTTCAGAGGAGGCAGCGTGGAGTAATGGATAGCAGCTCAGATTATGGAATTGGAGAGCCGAGTTTTAATTCCACTTGAATCCATTACATTCACTTACATGCTAATACCCTTCAGTAAGGTATGAATCCACTTCTCCCCCCACCACCAGCTATAGCTAGATAGAAGGACAGACTGGGTTCTATAGCCTTGGATGGCAACTGGTCTACTACAGAAAGAAATGGCAACCTACTGTGGGAAAAAAATCTGCCTCGTCAGTCATGTATTGAAAGATACATGATCGCCTAAGCATGTATCACGCATGGCACATAACTGACTGACCTTATTTGTCAGCCTATGAACTTTTCAGCCCATCCTCGTAGTTGAACAATGGACACGAATCTCTGCAATTCATCATAATGTGAAAAATACTCTTTTATATTGCAATTGAAGTAGATTACAGCAGAATGTTCACTGCTCCCTTGTCCAGTTGTATACCTGGATTTCATCTTGAACTTAGTAATGGTAATACTCAGTAAAATTCAAAGGACTTATTCATGGTATCTCATTCAACCCAGCCTTTCATATTGTTTAAATACTTTGATTTTTTTCAATAAATGTATGAGAGGTAAGAACAAGTAACTTGATAAATTCTTTTTTTTTTTTTTTTTTTTTGTTAAATCATTTCACCCCAACGAGACAATAAAGCCACTAAGATGCAAGTGGTTACTGAGATGATATATCAGCAAGTATTTATGCATTTAGAGTCTAGGAAGAAACTCGTAGGAGAAGGTAACCTGATGGAAGTAAGACTATAAAGCCAAAGTACCTAAAATTCAATAAAACATTGTAGGGAAAATTGTGAAATTGGCTTACCTTGGAAACACCTGGAAATCTGTGCATCGTGCACACTCCAGTTGCTCAACGATAAAAAGAACCAAAATGGCGGCGTCCATGTTTTATGCTGGGCGGTCTCGGACAGTTAACACAAAATCTCATTGTCTCGTCATTCACATGCAAATTATAGTCGGTCCTCGGTTGTATAATGAAGGCGCATTTTTGTTTCTGGGCACTGAGTTTTTGCTTGTGAGAAGGTTGGATGTGTGACACTATTTTGTCGGTTGCCCTCTTCGCGTTTCTTATCTTCTATCAGTTAAGTCATTGCTTTAACACCACAAATATTAAATTACTTAGAATATTTTCCTAAATTTTTAATATTACTTCGTACTAAACTAGTTACATTTATGGTGAAAACAAAATGGACAACAGAACGAGGATATTTAAGATTAACACAAAATTTATTTACAATACAGACCAGAGTCGTAGGTTAGGTCAGCATGTGAGTCTACTGAAGGTGTTGAAGAGCCTGATCGTCCAGTGGTAAACCTCCTGTATTGAACCTGAATGACATAAGAGAAGAGTGTAATAGTATTGATGGCCTCCTAAATCAATCCGTACATTTTTTTTTACTTTAAAAATGTGCTAACAAATCAAATAAACAAAAAACGAAAACAACAAAACTGAGAAAAGACAAAGGTGATATTTTGGTCAATAAACAATTTTCAATATATTGTAAAAAGAATAACAAGGGTGAAGATTTTTGGTTGAAATCTTATAGTTTGCTGTTTAATTAATTTTAAACTCAAAATGTGTGTTTATGTGTTTAACTGGTGTGTGTGAGTTTACCTAAGTTAAGTTTTGTAGTATTTTTTTATCTGGACTCCAGGGAAGATTTCACATCATGAAATAAAGTTCAGTCTCAATGAAGAGATGTTTAGATTTGTTGAGTGCTGAAGAAAATCTCTCTGTTAGAAGTTGAATAAGTTTCTGTTGCTTGTAGTCGATGAGTTAAGAGATGTTCAGTGTTCATATGTATGCGTGCGCGCATTTGTGTGTGCATGTGTTATAACGTCTGCTCCAAAAGGGGTCAAATGAAATATCTCTAACATTTTATGTGTAGAATTAAAATTCCTTTTAAGTGTCCGGGGCTGGCATCGCGATGTGGTGCTGGCATTGAACAGTTGCTGGTCGAGTTTAATGTCAGGTGCTGGCGTTGCGATGTAGTGCTCACATTGAGTAGTTTCTGGTTAGGTTCAGTGGTAAACCTCTCATAGTATTATAACACATGATTATTAGAGTCTGGAACGGTATGCATGCTGCAAGTAGGAAACAATGTGTTTCCGGAAGTTCGGGGCTGTAGTAAGCAGGTCTGTTTACGCTGTCAACCAAGTGGGTTAGGTTGAAGTAAGTGATGCAGGAAACAGGGATCAGGGTGTAACAGAAAGTAACAGTTCATGGTAGCAGAAAGCAAGAGTCTGTGGTGTCCTGAAGTAATAAATGCTGGGAATGCCGAAACTTGCTTCGGTGGTGGCAAGAAGTAAGAGAGGGCAAGAATATTCTGGAAATAGTAAAGGCCAAGAGTACCAGAAGTAAGGATAGATAGGAAAGTGTTCAGTTGGCAGACAAAAAAGAATGGGAACATAATCAAAACTTAATACGTAGCCCAGTCCAAGTTCCTTAGCCAGAGGTGGCTTCTTCTCCTCCTCCTCACCACTCGATTGAATTTGGTGAGAAGTCACCGCGTTATATGAAGGGAGTGTAACAACAACAACACAGGTCTATTGCCACTTCAATGAAACTACATTCTTTAGTTAACCAGTTATAAACTTCATGGCTAGGGCCCGACATGTTATGCACATTGTAGCTGAACATCCTCATTCCTTCCATATTTCATTGGTGAGAAATAAGTTCTTCTCGGGTAGCTTTTTCCCGTGAACCCCTGCTTTCTGGAACTGACTCCCAAGATGATGTTTCTCAATCAGTACAATCTTAACATGATCAAATCTTGGCTTAACCGTTATCTTCCTCATATATAAGCATTTTCGTGTCAAAAATAATTATCATTAATTCACTCATTCTAAAACCAATGAGAATCACTCCCAATTTTCTCCTGTACACACACGGACACTACATTCTTACTATTGTTCAAGCAGTCAATACGGGCAGGTCGTCAGCACGTGCGTCAATTTCAGCTCCTTTTTCAGGCCATAATAGTAACATTTATCTCTTAGCACTCAAAAAAAAAAAAATTCTAAGCAAGAAAACTCCAAACACTTCTTGTATTTTCCAAGTAAATTATCTGGACACTCATTATACAAAAAAAAAAAAAAAAATCATGAGAAAGACCATATACACATATTTGGTCTACATTTGACCTCAAACTCACAATTTTACTCAGTATTACTTTCTCTCTCTCTCTCTCTCTCTCTCTCTCTCTCTCATGTCCAACACCACATAACAACCAGGTAATAAATAATACTCGTTTTGTTGTTACCACGTTTTTCTGATTCTCATTTCAACCTGTATTTTTGTATATATAAATGTTTGTTTATAATTATTTAATCAGTTATAACTCCCCTACCGCATAAACTGTACCTCTTAATATATAACCCTCTCCCTTGAGTGGCTCCCGGGCCTTTTTCAGGATGAACTTTAATGTAAAATAGCTAAACGTGTTCATGTATTTGTTAAGTAATTTTCAAGTATCTCTTTTACTTAGAAATGCCAAATATTAAGCTATCAATAAGATTTATCACTTATAAATGATAAATCTATTCACTCCTCATAAAACACCTACATCCGTGTTAAAAAATGTTTTCTACAAGAATTCAAATTGATTAAATTTTAAATTAGCTAAACTTCCTCAAATAAATTTTTAGAAAAGTATAATTTTATTTTTGAAAGATTTTTTTTAATGGTGATAATTTATGTAGTGTTGGCAGATTTGTCAGTATGGCCGATTTTAGTAATTAGAAAAAGATTCCAATAAGTGTAAATTCGGTTTGAAATCCAGTAAAGTTTTCCTTAAAACTAAAACAAAATAGCTTCAATGAAGAAAAGTATATTTTATTTTTGAAAGATTTTTCTTTTAATAAACTAAAGAGAATTTCAATTTTAGCAATTTTTTTTTTTTTTATTATTCAATCAAATTAAATTAGGTTTGAAATACACTACTACAGTGAGAAAATAAATAAATCATTTTATTTTACTGGAAATGATCTGATAGCTAGGAATTAAAAGTAAAATAAAAGCTTAAGTAAGATTTTTCATTTTTTAAAATTCATTAAAAGCTTAATAAATAATTATACGGTTAAAAATTTGCTTTTTAATCCCCGCGCTAAATATCTATTAAAAATTTCCCAAATCGTCATACGAAAGGGTCATCGTTTCAACTTAATATTCGTTGCTTAAAATTCCTTCAACTTTTACTTACAGACACAAATTAATTGCTATTTTTTTTTTTATTAAAAACATTTTAAAAATGTATTTTTTTTTAAAACCTCGTTGGCTCACCTCATGCTAAAACGGACACCAAAACATTTCGTATTCGCTCCAGACCGAATTACTTCCATTTGTAAGCATTGTTTCCATTAATAAAAAACCAATAATTTATTTTTAAATCCATTATTCTTATGACTTTTTTTTATGGTCAAGATATTTACACCAAAAATTTAAACACGCTCGGGTGAAATTTCTACGAATCCGAATACTTGAGATTTCAAGGAAGGAACAAATTCTTCTTTTACACCGGTTGCTATATAATTCTTTGTTCTTTTTCCTGATTGTGTTAAATCACCATTTCTTTTATTTTCAAATGTTTTTTTTTTTAAATTAATTACATTTTAATTGAAAATAATTAGTTTTATTGATTAGCATTAGCCTTTACGAAATATTCTCGAAGTTGAGAAAGAAATATCAAGTCCAGCAACAACAACTAATAATCTTTAGTTTCTTGTTTGTTTTTGTATGAAAAAGTTCAGATTCACCCTGAAAAGGTAAGTTAAAGTTTGTCTCTGAAAATATATTCAATAAAAACAAAGCTGTCGATTTTTTCGATTATAGTAAAAAAATATATTTTGGCTTTACCGTTTACGGAACCCATGATCTTGGAGGTAGATAGCGACTTGAATTATATATTGTACTCGTGCCGTCAAAATTGACGCCAAGAAGGAAGGAATGTATTATTTTAGGTATATTCAATGCTTCACTAAAAAAAAGTGCATACCCTGATGAAAAAAACCCCTAAACTTGATTATCCAAAAATTAAAATGGAGGAAAGACGAAAGTATTTTTTGAGTATTTTTTAAAATTATTAATCCTTTCTACCACGTTCAAAAAAAATCTTTTTTTTTGTTTTTTTTGAGTCATCAAAATTCACAAAGAATCAATCATGTCAGCCATTTTTGACAATTTTGTAAACAAAAGTGAAATACTTTGTTTAAAAATCTTGTAAAATTCAATTATTTTTTTCAAAAGTTATTTTTTAGGGAAATTAGAAAATTTAAAGTGTACTTGATGTAATTTGAAACAAACATTACTTAATTTTTGCGCAGAAAAAATTTAGTTGGAAATAAGAGAAGCATGTCTAACCATGGTGATTGGTTTGGGAGGTGTGAAGTGACTTTTACGTCACTGTATCGACAACTAACATCAGGGCAATTTATCGGACGTAATGGCAGAAATGAGAGTATTTTCAAATTTTAAGTGAATCAGCTTATTTAACTATAAAGTAATTCTTAAAAATTAAATACTTTAAAAACCTAATATTTTATTGATTTTTTTAGGTACTTTTTTTTAATGAAGTTCTGTCCCTAAAATTTTAATGTAAAAAAGAAAAAATTAATCATTGCACTCTGTCACTCACTGAAAAAGAAAAAAATTGATTATATTTAAAAAAGGAAAAAATATTTAGTGAAATAAATTGATTATATTTAAAAAAGGAAAAAATATTTAGTGAAATATGTTAAAAAAAAAAACAATGGAACATTAGGGAAATGTAACAATGTTGGTCAGTCAGAGAATTTGATATGAAATCAACGTAATTTATGAGGGCAGATGCATGTTAACAGGAGAAACAATTCTTTCTGAATTGTGATTCCGTTGTTTTGCCAGAAATGTTTTCAGTACATTTTTTGGCATATTATAAAATTATTGTAAAAATAGAAACACTTTGCAGATTGTAATAAGCTTTCAAATTTAAGATCTGTAAAAATAGATCTTTTAATAAGAGTATTTTCAGAAATATACATATTCAAACTTAATTTTGAAATATTTAACAAATTTATCACATTTTGTATTTAAAGTTGAAAAAAAGAGAACAATTCTTGTAAAAATTCATTTTTCATCAAAAAAATATTTTGGCTTCAGACAAAAATTTCCTTAATACATATTACTGATAAATGCCATTAAAATCTTTTTGATTAAATAATGTCTTAGTTTTACTGGGTTTTGTATTTTACAATTCAGAGCTAAATTTTGGGTAGAAACACTCCTCAATTTACAAAAAAATTTGATGATTTATATTCTTCAAATTCTTCTGCATTTAATTAAAAAATTACAGAAATGCGCATATTCAAGTTTTCATAAAATTAAGTGAGGAGTGTGGTGTAACAGATATAAAAAATATTTTTACCAGGACTTTCTAAAAGACAAGCTTTTCTAAAATAATTTCATTCATTTTTTAATAAGTTCTAAAAGTTTCATTAAAATCTGACAATTATTTGATTTTTGTAATGATTTCCAAATTAATGTTTTACATCTAAAAAAAAAAAAAAGCAAAAAAAAACTAATGCTAAATATTACATGACCGCTTACGTAAAAAGAAAACAAGATTTTCAACCAAAAATTCAAACATGCTAGAAAGGAATAAAAAATTTTTTTTAAATAATTAAAAAATACTTTAGTCCTTCCTCTTATTATTAGGTTGGTGCAAAAATAATGACGTAATAATGTTGTTTTTTGACGTCAAAAAACGACATTATTACGTCATTATTTTTGCACCAACCTAATAAATAACATAAGCTTTTTCACGATAAAACTTTGTTTTTAAGTTTAGGTCTTTTTTTTGTCATTGCTATGCTGTTTTTTTTTTTGACAAATTATTGCTACCTATATCATATTGCAACTAATTTTTGTTTAATATAGTTTGTTGTTAATGTTAATAATTCAACAGTCTTCAGTAATATTTCTATCCAACAATACCTCTTGTAATGCTGAACATCTCATTGGTGATTCAGATTACTTATTAATTTGAGTAAATGCTATTGAATTGGAATTTGGTAAAAATTCTATTAAGAAATACTTATGCAATGTAAAAATTGTCATGTAGACTTTATTATTATTAATATGCAGTTATTTAATAAAGGAATAAACATCAAACATTAGATTTATACAAACATTTTATTTATAATTTATTTAAAATATGTGGTAAATTTATAAACACCTAAGGAAAGATATTATCCTCGTAAATGTTACATCTTTATAACCAAAAGTATATTTACTGCAAAGGTTTGCAAAGCACAATATTTTTTCGTGTAAACTTTGGAAGGTCTGAGTAATCCTTGACAGTCTGTAGTATCAATCTGTAATTTCAGAGTGTGCTTATGTTCTCATCTAACTAAAAGCAATATAAAGCTGTCCGTGACTGAAAATTAGTTTGGGTAGGTATATCCCTATAGTGTTGAATGACTGTCCTTAAGCCTTATTAATCTTTTCCACACTCAGGCGACAATAGTCACCATAGAATTCTATGTGTTTGCTACTCTCAATGCATTCTGTTGCCTTGAGACAGTTGCTATAAATAAACACTTGTCAACTGTTATTTCCATTATTTTAAACTGGAAATTTGGCCTTGTGCCACATTTCGTATTTATACAAATAAATTTTGTATTTTAACCTGGAAATTGCCTACTACTGCTTTGGAACAAGGTTAAACTTCTGTTTTCCAACACCATTTTGAATTCTTCTAGATTCTACATGAGTTGTAATACTGATTAAAGGCATGTTAATTTTTATGTGATATTTTTGTAAATAAAATTGGCCACATCGATATCCAACAATGCCTTTATTCAGGAGTTTTTCTTTGGTTAGGACTTTAATGTGGATTTTGAAGGCTTTACTTGAGTGGATATTAACGGTGAAGTGGTTGACAAGGATAACCATGCTAGTGACATGGAGGGAAGCGATAATGACCACTAGTGCCTACTATCATCCATGCCTAACTAATTTTATGGAAGCTACTGGTGACCATTGATATAAGACTTTTCTGAAGGTGAATTATTTTGTCTATTTATAAACAATGAAATAGTAACTTTATTCATCAACGAGACAAATATGAATCAGGTGACGGAAACAGTAAACAAATGCTGGTGTCTTCTCATATATAAACATGAGGAAACCGTCTTTTTTGCTTCTAATTGCACCCCAGAATTCCACAAGGAGTAACAAAAGTTAAAGTACATTGAATTATTTATGTATTTTTTAATGTATATTTTTTTTTGCACTTTTTATTCTGTTTCAATTTTTTTGCTTTCAATGTCAAAACATGCATGCAAAATATAATGCATTATATCAAAATATTACTCATCTATTCTTTTATTAGTGTACAAAAATTAAAATCTATACGCACAATACAAAGAAAGTTAAAACAATTTTTAAAACAGTAGGTGTTTTTGCACCCTCAAAAAAATGCAGTGGCAGGAGGAAGAATTCTAGAAAGATCTAGAATGGTAACGGTTAATTGTCATGTTAAATAAAGGTATTACAGGAAGCTGTCTCCTTTTTAGAATAAAAGGAATAATTTTTGCACTTGGAGCCAAATCAGTCCTCAGTATAAAAACCGAGTCTTCTGCTGCCTGATATAATTTCAGCTTTAACGTTGTGCCCTTCTAAGATTCTAACAATTAGTCTTGTCCCATTAAGTAAGCACTTCTTTAGGCTGAGGTTACATATAAGCACAACAATTGCACCAACTTTTAATTGAAATTCATGGGGTGGCAATCCTGATACAGTGAGCTGATTTAGAAATTCTGTCAAATAATTATATCCAATTTCTTTGTTAGGGAATTATTTCAAAACATATTATGTATACATTATATATCCCTCATTTTTTTTCCATTCTGAGTATGACAATAAACTACAACCGTGTCCTGGGTAAGACGATAAACTACGTCCAACAGCAAGTTCTCTGAGCAGGAGGTTTTGAGGAGCGTGGAAGCGCCTCTTAATTGCTGGTGTTCCCAGATCCACCCTGACCCAGGACGATAGCACCTGTTAGAGTCCCAGCTATGGGCAAATAGTTAACCTGAAACTGGGGTCAAAACTCTATGAAAGGGCAAAAATAGGGTTTTAATACCAGAAATACTTTGTAAAAAATTATCACCAACAATAGATTTTTGAAAAAAGATATTACCAGCAATACATATTTGTAGGAAAATTACCAGAAATAGATTTTTGAAAAAAAAATATTACCAATAATAAAAATTTTGTCGGCATTAAATAACGCATTAAGATGTTGATATGCCATAAAACCAAACCAAACCCCCTATTTTTTTCTAAAATAAATCCTTTATAAATCTTTTTTTTATCAAAATCAATACATGTGTGCATAGGGTGCACTCTCTTTGTAGTCAGTGCAGTAGTTTTTTGTGTGTGAACAGCAATTGAGACTTCTGTGCATCTCATGTCAAAATTTTGCACACTGCCCCTCAATTATTACATGCAAAAAAACATATATATATATATATATATATATATATATATAGATAGATAGATGTGTGTGTGTGTCTGTCTCTGTGTGTGGCATATTATGTATTATATTTAAGGATTGTTACTACTTTAAATTACTTCATTTGCCATTAAGTAGTTGAATGTAAATAATTAGTTATTAAAGGTGGCAGTAGTTAGTAAAATGATAGGTGAGGTTATCTTATTTACTTAGGTTTTCTTTGAATTTATTCTTCACCACAGTAATTATTGCATGTATTTATTAGGGCCCTAACCTTTGTAGACTTCCTGAAAAAAGGTATCATAATTGATTGTACAACCAAAAATTCACTAACAAAATGGAGACATGATGAAGAATAAAAATAAACTTTTATTGTTCAATCCTTTGTTTTATTATTAAAATGAAAGATCAAATCATTTTTTACTGTAAAAAATGATTACTTTTAATCCTTTTTAGAACCTTGGAAAATTTGCATAAGGAAAAGCCTTCAGTGAATTTAAACCATAAAATTTTCTGTGTCAAACAGATTCATCGAATACAAAAAATTTGCTCTGAATCATAAATATTATAGATATTAATTGGAAAATATTTTAATTGCTTTTATGAATAAAATACATTATGGATACTGTTTTAAGAAAATAATTTTTTACATTCATTTTTTTTTAAATTTTAATTATATTTTAAAATTTTGTATTCTAGTGGTCAAATGATATTATTAAATCACATCTGTATTTACTAATCATAAATGAAAATGCTGTTAAAATGACCTTCTAGCTCAGTTGCACTCAAGAAAATCCAACAAACTTTGAGTGGTCATAACTCTATCAAATTGAGCTTGCAAGGTAAATTTGGTTCTATTTTTTATGTTTTGTCAAGCTCTATATGCCTAAATGAAAAGCTTTTAGATATATTGAAAAATATTAAATTCTATTTCTCATTTTACTTACTGAGAATTTGCATTGTACAATTCAGTGACAATAAATTGTATATGTCAGATTTAAACAATAATTCATCTTTTTGCCTTATTCCCAAGTAGGCATCTACGTGGACGACACTACAATTTACTCCTGCCTCAAAAACAAATTTAGTTTCACTGACAAAACTAACCTGGCTGTTCGTCTCGAAAATGACGACCTCCAATCTGTTGTAAACTAGGACAGGTATTGGCTGGTGAACTTAAACACCTCAAAAACAAAACTGCTCTCTATTAATCACCACAGAGAACCTTCCCTGCCCCCCATTAGAATGTCTGATGCTCAACTTCTCGCGAGCACCTCTCTGCGGCTTCTCGCTCTCATGTTGTCGGCTGATCTGAGATGTAACAAATACATTGAGTGAAATGCTTCATTCACCGCGAGGAAAGTTGACTCCCTGTGCCGCACCAGGAAATTTTTCACCCTGGAATCGATCCTTCAAATCTACAAAGCATCCATTCGCCCTTGCATGGAGTATTGCTGCCATATATGGTCTGGAGCCCCTTCTGTTTGCCTCAAGGTTCTTGATAAGATCCAGAAACAGATATGCAATGTAATTGGCCCTGATCTGGCATCTCGTCTGCAGTTGCTCTCTCACAGACATGCCGTTGCTTTTCTCTGTCTTTTTTACAAATACTTTCATGGTAATTACTCCAATGAGCTGCTGGCGCTGGTACCCTGATTTCATGAATTAAAGTATCCTACGAGACTGACATCGCGCTCTCACCCTTTCACTGTTGAAACTTTTAAATGTAGCCATCTCTTCTACTCCAATAGCTTCATATCTCGCACCTCTCACCTGTGGAACTCCCTTCCCCTATTCCTGCTTCCCTTCTTCCTCCAACTATTCAAATGTAATGTCAATCGACATCTCCAGTTGCCTTGATCTATCCACTATCCTTCTCCTCATCCTTTCCTCTATCACTCCTATCTGCTCTCACTCCAATCGTCTGTTACCCCTTGCTTCCTGTCTTGTTTGGGTGGGATGAAAGGCTTAAAAAAAAAAATTTCTGTGTTTAAAAGTCTAATTGATCACAGATCACTTTAAAATAACTAATTTTATCCTTTTTCGTTTTGATCAATATATAGATTTTTTGATCAATATATGGATTTTATGAGATTTTAAGATAATATTTGAAAATGCATTTTTTCATTAACTTATTTCATAATCTTAAGTATTTTACGTTTTTTTTTCCAGCACTGATCAGTTAATTTATTCTTTCGTTTGGCAGCTTGCATCTTTGTGAGAAATGGAAAACCATTCTGAATTTTCCAGAAAAATAAAAAAAAAGGATTCATTGGAATTCTTAGATAAAGCAGTTTACACTCGGCCATAACTGGAGAAACATATCAGAACACAATTTCCTGACAAAACATTGCAGCTACATTTTCCATGAATTCAAATTTCAAAACACATATGTTTAAACACAATAAACAGAAAGTTTTCCACTGTGAAATTTGTGGAGTTAACTTTTCTCAAAATTCACAACTCAAAGAACACATGTATAAACACAGTGGAGAGAAACCATTCCACTGTGAAACATGTGGAGTAAGGTTTTCTCATAAATCGTCACTTGGAAAGCATATGCGAACACACACTGGAGAAAAACCATACTCCTGTGAAACCTGTGGTGTAAGATTTTCTATTAAATCATCACTCAAAAGGCATATGTTATCACACACTGGTGAGAAACCATTCCACTGTGAAATCTGTGGAGTTAACTTTTCCTTGAAATCATCTCTTAAAAGACACATGACAACACATACTGGAGAGAAACCATACCACTGTGAAATCTGTGGATTTCAGGTTTCCCGCAATTCACATCTCAAAGAGCATATGTATACACATACTGGTGAGAAACCATTCCGCTGTGAAATCTGTGGAGTAAAATTTTCCTTTACATCGTCACTCAGAAAGCATGTGTTAAAACACACTGGGGAGAAACGTTTCCACTGTGAAATCTGTGGATTTAAGTTTGCAATTAAATCATCACTCAAATGTCATATGTTATCACACACTGGAGAGAAACCATTTCCCTGTGAAATCTGTGGAGTAAGATTTTCTTTGAAGTCATCTCTCAAAAAACACATGTCAACACATACTGGAGAGAAACCATTCCATTGTGAAATCTGTGGATATCAGGTTTCCTGCAATTCACATCTGAAAGAACACATGTATACACACACTGGAGAGAAACCATTCCACTGTGAAATCTGTGGAGTAAAATTTTCCTTTACATCATCACTCAGAAACCACATGTTAAAACATACTGGAGAGAAACCTTTCCGCTGTGAAACCTGCGGAGTAAGGTTTTCTATTAAATCATCACTCAAAAGTCACATGTTATCACACACTGGAGAGAAACCATTCAACTGTGAAATCTGTGGAGTAAGATTTTCCTTGAAATCAACTCTCAAAAAACACATGTCAACACATACTGGAGAGAAACCATTCCACTGTGAAATCTGTGGATATCAGGTTTCTCGCAATTCACATCTCAAATCACACATGTATACACACACTGGAGAGAAACCATTTCACTGTGAAATTTGTGGGGTAAGATTTTCCTGGCAGTCATCTCTCAGAAGACACATGTTGACACATATTGGAGAGAAACCATCCCACTGTGAAATCTGAAAAGTTAACGTTTGCTATACATCGTTACTTTGAAAGCACATGCAAATGCATTCACTCTGGAATCTCTGTATGAAATTTTCCTCACAAGTCAAATCTCAAAGAACATGTTTTTTTTTGTTTTGTTTTTTTAAGCGTTTCACCCCAAGCAAGGCGAGAGGCCACTAGGATGCAAGGGGTTACAGAAAATTTGGAGCAAGATCAGATAGGAGTGATAGAAGAAAGGATGAGAAGAAGGATAGTGGATAGATCAAGGCAACTGGAGATGTCGATTGACATTACATTGGAATAGCTGGAGATTATAGCTCTCAGGGAAACTAAACATACTGGAGAGAAACTTTTCATCTGTGAAATATGCGGATTGAAGTTTTTCAAAATATCATCTCTTAAAACACACAGGTTAACAAATAATGTAGAGAAAACTGACAAACTCAGGATTCCCCATTTTTTTCGATTAGAGCCATCATTTCAAAATAGATCAAACTAAGCTTGACTACCAATGTGCCTCTAAAATGGTGTCCCCCTGTACCATAAATGAGTGAGCATCTAGATCTATTTGTCAGAAAGTAATACATGAATCATTCACAAGGAAACATTCACAAATATTTGCAGTCAGCTGGCGCAGATGTGAACAAGGATATGATTAGTTACACACTTCACTGTGGTGAACTGCATCGTCTGACCCCTAACCAAACTCTCTATGCTGAAACCCAAACATGTGCCTGCTCATCTCTTTTTTGTCCCTCATCATATCAAGATACCTGTTGACACTTCTGGAGAAGAACATGTCATATGACTCCCAAAATACCACCCAGAACATTAAACTTAGTGGTTTAAGTCTATTGATTTGGAGTTGATTTTTTTTTCTCCAATGGTATGTGTGCACTAAATATCATCAAAAAGACATTGATGGTACAGAATATCCTGAATGGTGAACATAACATATAACATATGGCATTTTTTAGGTGCGAAATGGAAAACCTAATGCAGCAAAAGGAAACATGCAAAAGTTTAGGATTCACATCAATACACATCATTCAATATTGAATGTTGCATCCATTATTTGATATGACAGCTGTCTGAAATTTGCGATAAGTGACTGAGTAGCCCCCTTTAAAGGGACTGTGTCAATCACCTGACTGAAATCCTATAGAAAATATGTGAAAGGTGCTTAAACACTGAATTCATTAGAAGAATCTCGAAACCCTGCCTGATCGTAAGATGAACTTTCAAAAGCAATGGTATAATGTTGCTGTTAATTTCTGCAAGAAGTTTGCTTCAAATTATTTCAAATTTCTGACAACTGTCATATCAATTATTGAATGCTGTTTATTGATGTGGATCCCAAACATTTGCAGGTTTCTTTCTGTTGTATTTGCCAATACATTTCTGTGCAGACATTTTGCTTCTCCTTATCTATATAATAAATGTGGATGTCAGTGTGTCACTCTTTTTCAACATTGTTCCTAGAGGCCATAGCACAAGATATCATACCATTTTGGAATCAGGTCAACTCTGTGAGCAAAGTAAAAACACTCTGGGCTCTATCTGAACCTGCAATCCTAAAATTTTGGATTCCCAAGTTTTCATTACTCTGATTGCTTTCAGCATTTTTTTTTTTTTTTTACGTAATTTTTGTGCAATGTGTTTTATTGCACCATAACAGTTTTTATAACTTGGAGATGAATTTGGAAATAATCAAAATTAATTGCGAAATCCAGCACCAAAAGTCACCCATTAAATAAAAATAATTTTTGTACGGAAAGTAAGGACCTACGTACATCAAATTGTCTTTAAATTAAGTAGTGAAAGAAGAATTATTGTTGAACTTCTAAAAAGTAAACTTGAATATTAATGTGCTACTTAAATGCGGCAATCAATTTTGAGTTCCTCTGTAGTTTATTGTTACTTATCGCATCTACTATTCCTTACTTATTGTGATGAAGGCCCAATCAAGAGCCTTCCACAGTATCTAGTGTAAATGCTGTCCGATATGGTGACATTGGAGCTAGTACATAATATATCCTAAGTATATACTATGTATAGAAGTAACTGAAAGATCTTGGAAACAAAAACTACTTGAGTTTTATGTTTGATATATGTCTTCTTTGAAAATAGTAAAGAAGTGGACACTGAGGTCAACACCCAGTTATAAGCTTAAAGGTAATCTTCAGGCTATGTGTGTTGTTTTGACTAAAAGGAGGTGTAATTAAAATAAACATTTACCTAATGTATTTATTGCAGAAGACAAAACTAGAAAATTATAAGAACTAAACCCCTTAAAACACAGCAAACTATTCAAGGACAACATAACTAAAATGTAAAGAAAAGAACCAAAAACTACAAAAGGTGATATTAAAATGTAAGCAAAAAAATGTCCATACATTAAACTCAGACAACCAAATAAATTGCTTCACTAAATTGCAAGAATTCACTACATTAAAAGACTACAAAGAAAACTTCAAAACAAACCCAATATGCAGGCTCATAAACCCAAATACAAGTGAACTACATAAAATAAAATTATGTTGTGCAACATAAAAAAAACAATTGCAAATTTATACAACTAGGTATAAAAGCTTCTTATCCTTCTATAACTGAACCCATGCTGGATATAAGCCATCTGAACTCAAGAACAAATAGAAATAAGCAAATGAAATAAAAAAAATCATTGAACACTCCCCCAAATCACTATTATTTGACAACAAAGATGCTTGGAGAAAAAAATAAGGAACCTTTGACATTACAATGGGAAGCTTTGATGGTGTATAGTGAGCTTGTAGGAATACATTTCCTACAAGATCTAAGTAAAATAATAAAAATGATATAGGTTCCTACAGGGATGACAATCTTATAATCTTAAGAAACTGTAACAGACAAGCAGACAAGTGCAGAAAGACAATCATAAAATTGTTCAAATATATGGGATTTGACATAGACATAGACATACATTCAACTTAAAAGAAGTCAATCTAAATGTCACATCAGCCTAAAAAAATATGTATACCTCAACCCACCATCAATAATCAAGCAGATCTCACAATTCACTGCAGGTTATCTGACAATTCTTCCAGTGAAACCATCTTCAACAAGCCCAAGAAACATTATGAAACAGCCCTAAAAGATAGTAGATTGTCAGAAACACACACACACCACAAAAAAAAAAGGCAACAGGGAAAGAAACATCATCTTGTTTAACGCCCCCATACAACGAAAATGTAAAATCAAGCGTAGGAAAAATATTCATTACACTTATCCACAAACACTTCCCCAACATCAAGAACACTTCACAAGATATTCAACAAAAACACAGTTGCACCGAGAACATCACAAACAAAAACAACTAACCACTCACACAGACCATGTATAATTGCAGAGCAAAGAACAAATGTCTGTTAAGTGACAATTGATTACAGAACAATGTAATATATCAAGCCACTGTAAAATCAAAAGGCAATGAAAAGGTATGCATACGAATAACTGGAGGACGCTGGAAACAAAGAAACTATGCACACAAAACCTCCTTTACAAATATTAGGTTGGTGCAAAAATAATTTTGTTTTCTGACATGTTACTATGTGAGAAAACGAATTTGCACCAACCTAATAGTAAATATGCAAATACTTATCTACACTGCATACATACACACAATGGAAGAGATGACAGCTACTGACTAAGGCCTTGTCCACACACACAATAGAAGGGAATAACCAACAGCTGCCTACTAAGCCTTTGTCTACGAACTCACAAAAACATTAGGCTGACTATCATAAAGTAATTATGTCCACACATCCCACATCACCCTAAGAACACTTAAAATTTTGTTATCAAGTTTGGTGTCTTTTTCATCATGCTATGCTCTTTTTTTTTAGCAATTTCATGAAGTTACCTAATTTTAATATTTTTAATGTTTGTTTGTGGGTGTATATAAATGGGTCGATTTTTATAAATACGGACGTCTAGACACGACATTACCAAAAATAAGTGCAGTAATTATAGTGAATGTAAGATTTGTTCTTAACTTTCTAGCATTTCCACAACAAGCGTATTTGTGAATAAACCAGAGTACCTAAAATTCAATAAAAACAAAATTTTAGTTTACATTGGATATTTTCCTAATTTTTTAATATTACTAATTTGCTAAGTAGTAAACACATTATAAAAAGGCATTTGCATTGTATTAGTCAAGTAATTTTTACAGTTAGGTAACCATTACTTAGAAATACCAAATCTCCATTAAACAATCGATTTGTTAACTCCTTATAAAAATACTTTTCTACAATAATTTAAATTAAAGTAAATAATTCTTGTCTTAATTAAGATTAATTAAACTTTAAATCAGCTTATCTTCCCCAAATAAAGTTTCACAAAAGTATATTTTATTTTTTAAAGATTAGAGAATTTATGTAGAATTGGCAGATTTTTCAATATGTCCGATTTATCAATTAAAAAAATTTAATCAGTTGAAATTTGGTTTCAAAAAGTATTTTGGTTATTGGAAATATTACATTTACTTAGCTTGTAATTAAAACTAAAAGAAAAGCTTCAAGTAAGATTTTTCATTTTGAAAATTAATTTTTAGACCTTAGATATCGCTTCATTTTAAGGTACCTACTTTTCTATATAATCAATGCAAATGTCAGTGTGTCACTGTGTCACAGTTTTTTGACTTTACTCTTAGAGGCAGTGGCCCAACATATCATACCATTTTAGAATCAAACTGATTCCATGAAAAACTTAAAAAACATTCCGGGACCCACAATCCTGAAATTTTGGATTCCCAATTTTTGATTACTGGAATTGTTTTCAGATTCCACCAGCTTGGCTTCTACTAATAAAAACAATTAAAGGGACACAACTCTCTAACTTTCAATAGTACATGTTCAAATGAAAAAAATTATTGTTCTCAAATTACAGAGTTTCAAAATGAAATTGCCTGTGTTTTCAAATTTACTTCTACCAACATATCATACCATTTTGGAATCAGACCGACTCCGTGAGTAAATTAAAAACATTACGGGCCTGCAATCCTAAAGTTTTCATTCCCACTATTGTTTTCGGCAATTTTTTTTTACGTGATTTTTTTTGATGGATAAAAAAATCCATCAAAAAAAATCACGTAAAAAAATTGTACGATAACAATTTTTATAATTTGGAAATCAATTTAGGAATAATCAAAATTAATTGCGAAATCCAGGAAAAGTCAGCCATGAAATAAAAATAATTGTTTGCACAGAAAGTATTGAAAATATTATATAGATAAATGAATTACCTCCCTTTGTAGGGGTCATTATCACCGGCCCTTGAGTTGGGCTGAAAGCAGCATATATCGGCCTCTTTTTTTCCTGGGCCGCCGACGAGTCAACACGGACAAATTTAGCTCCGTAAAACTCAACCAGCAGCCACATGGTGTCCGAAAATGGAGCATCCAAGAATACAACATAGGAACAACGATATCCTAACAATTACAGCAAAGCATCCAAAAACTGAATCCCTCTTTGACCCGAAGACGTAGATATTCCAACGTTACAACAAAAATGAGAACTGTTAACAGAATGAACTTTACTGTCACTAGTTTTGTTAAGATCTCGCAAAAATCACTGTTTTTTTGCAATTAATTTTTAAACCCAATTTTCTATCTTCCCTTTTTTTATTTCCTCTTTCTGATATAAAGCCTTTCTTTTTTCCACTCAAGTTTGGTGTTGTCCTGTTTTCTCTTGTCGCGTCAATGCTCTTTTTACCATTATTTTCTACAGAGGACAAAATATTGGTCACATAAATTCAAAGGGTATAAAAACCCGCAGAAAAGTAAGTACCTACATACACCAAATTGTCTTTAAATTAAGTGGTGGCAGAAGAATTATTGTTGAACTTTTAAAAGGTAAGCTTAAATATTAATGCAGAACTTAACTGCAGCATTCAATTTTGAATTTTTTTGTGTTTTATTGTTGCCTATTGCATCTATTCCATCCTACCTACCTATTGTGATGAGGGCACAATCAAGAGCCCTCAACAGGAGCTCACTTAAATGGCACCCGATAGAAAAAGAAGGGGATCTTGAAACTTCTTACCTCTTAAACGAAAGGGAAATTGCTTCGACTTCCTTAATGTCCATTGCTGATGATATATATAGAAAAAAACCTATATGCCCTTACTTTAAAGGCACAAATTATGATCATAACAACTGCTAAACTTTAATTAAAAAAAGAATTAAAAAATTTTGAAACATTAATGAATCACCTTACGAAAGGACATCAAAACGTTCGTGTTTTAATACTCTCTCTAGAGTAGACGGAATTACTTATGTATGTTTGTAAATATTGTGGCCCATAATAAAAATCAGAATTTGATTTTTTTTTTAAAGCCACTATTTTTATGCGTTTTTTGTTTGTTGTTGGTTTTTTTTTTTTTTTTTTCTCATCAAGATATTTACACCCCAAAATTTAAACACTCACGTGTGTAATTGCCACGAATATGTGTAACTTAACTTAAGCAGGGAACAAATTCTTTTTTTACACCGGTTACTTTAATTCTTTGTTAATTCAAGGATTAAATATATTAACTGTTAACAGATTGTTATATGCATGTATTTAGTATTATAGAAAGTTTTTATTTTCAAAACATAAAATATATTTTTAACCAGCCCATAGGTTTTTTTCACCTAATTCTTCTGTTATGTGTGTCTTTGATTCTGCTAAGGGAATCAAGAACCAGTCTTTGCTTTCTTGCCTTTGGTACACAACATATAGACAAGAATTTGCCATCAATCCTAATATCATCACAGACTTTGGATGACCCGAATGAACCCTGTCGAGACAACACATAATCGATGAAATTTACTTTTCAATGACCAGAATGAAAATTTTAATGGCCCTGCGCATTTTTAAAGGAAAAAAATCTGTCTTTGAGATAAATTAATGGTGGGGGGAAGTGCGGGCACTGATCCCACACTTAGAAATAACATGTTTGAGTCGCCTACATTTGAGGCGATCGCAGAGGTCAACCCTGTTGGAGGGCAATGGTAGGGCCTCACTCTGGGAAAATGGCCTAGATGAGCAACGTATCTCCTACATCAGGTAAGGAGATTTACTTGACCCCCGCTCCCACTGAGTCAGGTTGTGACACAAGGTCAGTTTTTAACGTGAGGACTTGAGTGTTTTCACTCGGGCCGCTGGTCCAAGCTGGTCAGAGCTAGTCATATCTGGTCTTGGCATGTCATAGCTGGTCCAAGCTGGTCAGAGCCAGTCCAAGCTAGTCGTAGCCATGTTACCAGCAGCACATTCAAACTATTTCAAACAGATACATATATTTGAACTTTGTCCTCGATTCCATGACATTAACTGCTAAAAGGATATATTTAGAATTTCTCTCTTTTCGTTCTTGTAATATAATGTATTACTTTTAAAGTATGCCTTTTTAAACGGTTTGTCGGAGTTAGCTCCTCCTTAATTCCCTAATTGTTCACTAGGGGTCGCTGTGTCTACACTATAAATACTGGGCGAGTTCTTGCCTCGTTCTCTTTTCACTTTGCATTGTAAATATTCATTGGGGCTAGTTTTTAAAATTTTTAAATTCTTGTTTTATTCCCCTCCCCCAACAGACGATAAATTCTACATATGGGGACTAGTTAGTATTTTCATGGAGACATTGAGGTATTATGGTTTGATGTGGTGAGAAAGGTACGTAAGAATGTGTTGTTTTGGTGTAAGGAATATTGTTAGCATGATTGGATCAGCATTTATGGCTAGCTAAGTTTAAAGTTAAGACAGAAGACCGACCTCTTTCTCCTTTCCCCGATTTCGGCCTTGTGTCACATTTTCTGTTTGTTCTACAGAACTAAATGTTCTTTTCACTTTGCATTTCAGCGGATACATTTAAAAATGTGATCTATCGTAGAAATCCGCATTTTCGTCCACTTGTGGGAAAATGCCATGAAACACACATATATGTACGTACAAACATTCACCAAAATACAAACTCTTTAGTTTTACCTTCACCCACAAGCACAAAGTTGATGTCTTTGTCACTTGTAAATTTGTTGTTTAATACACATATTTGCTGATTATATATATATATATATATATATATATATATATATATACATACATATGAAAGACAGTTTAAAGTTAAGACAGAAGACCGACCTCTTTCTCCTTTCCCCGATTTTTTCTACTTTCGCAAACCTCCTTCCAGTCAAAAAGATCCTTCCTCCAAGTTCAAAGTAAAAAAAAAGAGCAAGCCTGAGATATATATATATATATATATATATATATATATATATATATATATATATATATATATATCGGTCTTGTTTGTTTTCTTTTCATCTTCGGTTGGACTCAACTTGAGTCCGCCATTTTCTTGTAGTTGAACCTTCTAGCAGCAATAAACAGCACTTGTCCCTAATTCAACAACACGCAAACCCACACGGTCCTCTACAGGTTCATTTGTGTCGTCCTTTGTTAATCTGTCATATGGAGAGTCAATAATTTTCCCATAAAAGAAAAAAAGAAAGGTGCAAGTGGAGAGAGAGAATATCAGATAAACTGATAAGGACAGATACTGCATTTTGATATTAGCCAAAAAAGTCAGAGGATGGCGACCATAATAAAACATCATTTTTCAGACGCACTTTAGCATAGAATTTACGGTTCTAGCCAAAAATTGATGAGATCTTCTTGTTAAGCTAGTACTGCGATTAAAATTCATAAAAAAATTTCTAGGTACCATAGTGAAGAGTTCATCCGAACAATTTTAAGGTACAAGGAAGAAACTTTACGGTACAATGTTGATTTGTTTTATTTATTGTCTGTACCCAAACCGTTTTTAAGCAAGGAACAAATTGTTCTTTTACACCGTTTCATGTACTTCTTCGTTCTTTTCGTATTTATAAACAACAACTTAATTTTGTTTGTTTTTATGTGAAAACGTTCAGATCCACCCTGAAAAGGTAAGTTAATGTTTGTCTTTGAAAATATATTCTATGAAGAGGCAGTCGATTTTTTCGATTATCGTAATATATTTTTTCAGCTTGACTACCGTTTTTTACGGGACCCATGACCCTGGAAGTTGACTTACTTCGACTTGATTCTTAATTTATTTACCGTTAAATTATTTGTAATTAAACTGAAATTGTTTATTAAAGGCTGATGTAGTAAAATAATAGGTGAGATTATATTATTATTAGGTTTTCCGTAAATTTACCCAAAGTATAATAATCCTTACCTCGTTGTATCGCCACTGCCGATTAAAATTGTATAAAAAAAAAAAAAGAAAACATGAAAGAAATGCGTCAAACATAATAAAAACATTTTATCGCCAAAATCTTTGTGTTTTTTACTGAAAGGAAAAATCAAAGGATTTTTTATTATTAAATTTTGATGTAATTTTTGGTGTAAAAATATATCTTTTTAGAACATTGGAAATTTTGGTTCCTCCAAGTTCAAAGTAAAAAAAAAAAGAGCAAGCAAGCCTGAAGCAGTAAAAAACTATGACATAATTTAATTTAATTAGAAAAGCTTTTAATTACTTTTATGAATAAGATATTAAGAATATTACATTTTTAAGAATTGTTTTAATTTTTTTTTTCAAAATTTTAATTAGAATAATTTATAAAGTTTCAAATCTTTTTAAATCCCTGTATGTATTACTAATAATTACTTTGACCCCGTCAGTTGATATTGCTATTTAAAAAAAACTATACTTGCTAATCATAAATATTTATAATCTAATAAAATATATTTATTATCATATTTATTAATCATAATGACTTAGTACAAATCATCAAACTCAAAGTCAAACACCAATATTTTTTAAATAATTTTGAATTTTTTTTTTATGTGTATTCCTTCAAAGATTTGGTTTTAAAGTGTAAAAATTAAGATCCAAAATTAATTACTATGAGATGAGTATAGTAAAATAGGGTTGTAGCTGTGTCATAGGGCTTTAAAGGTAAAACGGTAAAAGCATTCATTATCAAGTTCGTTCATTAATGAATAAATGATGCAGAAATTTTCACTGAAATATAACATTTCCCTGATTTATTATAAATTTTCTAAAACAGACTTTTTTTCCACATGTCAAAAGTGCACATGATTTTGGAAGTAGCTAGTATAAAGTAAACATTTTGATTTTTGTAAATACAGTTAGATCATACACAACATTATCAGAAAATAACAGTGATAGTAAATTTAAAGCCAAAGTATTTAAAATGCAATAAAAACATTAGCTTACGAAGAATATTTTCCTAAATGTTAAAAATTACTAAGTACTTTATATAAAAAAAGCATTATATAGAATTATACTTCAATTATTTTTTACAGATATATCCACCATAAAAACCATTTTCGATAAACGTTCATATGTTATTCAAGCTATCATCACCTTAATAAACATCTACCTTCGTGTTAAAAAAATGCATCTCTGTGATATTTTAAACTTAAAGTATGTAATATTTGCTTCAAATCAAATTAATTATATTTTAAATCAACTAATATTCCTCAAATAAAGTTCCAGAAAAGTATATTTTATTTTTGGAAGATTTTTTAATAAAGAAACTTACATTGCAATGATGGAAGGCTAAAAATGGTGCTATAATCAGCTATTTTCGCAAACCTCCTTCCAGTCAAATCAGTTTGAAAGACAGTAATATATTTTGCTTATTGGAAATATTAAATTTAAATCTATTAGCTTAAAATTAAAACTAAAATAAAAGCTTCAAAAAAGATTTTTCATTTTTGGAAATTTCATTTTAGACCGTGGGTATCACAAATCTGTGGAGGTACCTAATTTTAGTGTAACTTAGTAAAGAAAGGTCCTCACTTAAATCATCAAAATTTTGGAGCCAAACTGAATTCCCAGTTAGAAAAAAATTACTTCAAATCATAAAATAAAGAATGCAATAAAACTAAAATATTATTTAATTAGAAAAACTTTTAATTATTTTTATGAATAAAATATTTTATGAACACTATTGTCATAACAAAAAACATTTTTTTGATGAATAATAAATTTTTGGCAAGAATTTTTTTCATTTTCAATTTAATTATAATTTATAATCTTTTAAATTTTGTATTAGTTTATAGCAGTCAAGTTATATTGTTATTAAATTAAAACTCTATTTACTAATCCTAAATTGAAAAGCATACTACAATTCAAAGACTTCCAGGATTTTTAAAAAAATTTTAAATTTTTTGTCTGTATGAACCTGTTGATTTTTGTAAATGTGTATCTATGCACAACATTATCAGAAAATAAGTATACCTATAGTATATTTAAAATTTATTGATAATTTTCCAACATTTTCCCAACAAGTAACTCTGTAAGTAAGCTTTTAATGCCAAAGTATTTAAAAGTCAAGAAAATAGGAACTTAAATTTTTTAAGATTACAGAATAGTTAAAATATTATTTAAAAAATATGTATCGTCATATAATTTTATTTCAGTTACAAGCCCCTTATTTAAATTTCCCAAATGTATGCTTTTCAGTACCTCATTCCACACATCAACCTTTTAAGTCCATCTTTAAAAAAATGCTTTTCTGCAATATTTTAAACGAAAAGTAATATTTCTTTCACTTTAGTGAAAGTTTAAATCAATTAATTTTTCTCAAACAATGACAATTTATTTACACTATTTACATTGTTCGGACTGTTGTTCTCATCTTTATTGTCATATTCACGATGTTTCGGCCATTGTACACTCTGGCCTTCTTCAGGTGATATACATTGGAATTCTGAAACAAACCCTTTATTCAGTCCACAGGGATAGATTGTCCTAGCTTGACATACCATGCCTTTTCTGGATATCAGTTTTAGTTAATTCCCTTGAGTAACTCAACTCCAAGTTTGTTTTTTTGGGGGTTTTTTCTGTTTTTTTTGTTCACCTCTGCTGTGGTCAGTTATTGAATTCACAACTCTTTGGGTCACGTCACTTTTTATCCACAGGGCTATGTGGCTACTTAATAATCTGATAGCAAATCTGCTCTAGTTTTAAATGCCAGCCAGAATAAAGTTAAATCCAGTTTTTCATTTTACTTGCTGAGAATTTACATTGTACAATTGATTTCAGTCAGAATCAACTGCATAATGTGTCAGATTTAAACACTAACAGTATTTCTGCCTTCATTTCTATGTGTTCAAAAGTCTAGTTGATTATAGATCACTTTAACAAATTATATATTTTTGT
The DNA here is from genome assembly GCA_963932145.1 of Acanthosepion lycidas. Classification (NCBI taxonomy): domain Eukaryota; kingdom Metazoa; phylum Mollusca; class Cephalopoda; order Sepiida; family Sepiidae; genus Acanthosepion; species Acanthosepion lycidas. The sequence goes on along the minus strand of OZ010575.1, from coordinate 99,017,534 downwards.
TTTATCAGCATATAGTATAATGGTGCATTCTCTGTCTGCAGTATGTGTGAGACTGATCAAATTATCTCACCAGTATTCTCTTGCCTACTACACTGGATGCAGTTGTGAGGTCATGTCATACTACACTGCACTCAGTGGCTGTGAGTAAACATCCCTACCAACACATAGACACATGGTTTCATTTGATGGTCAGGCATTAAATTTGAGAGTAGCAAGTACCTGGCATAATACCATACATGTTTTTGAATTCAGAGTTGTCTTTTTCCTAGTCAACAACTCAAGGTGCTTATTTTGTTTTCGTTTCATTGCCTATTCCAACACCCACACCCACACCCACAACCCCATGCCTACTGTTACATCATTTAATAATAATCTGGTAGCAGATCTGCTCTAGATTTACATGCCAGCTAGAATAAAATTAAATCCTATTTCTCATTCTACTTGCTGAAAATAAGAGGCATAGTGGAGTAATGGATAGCAGCTTGGATTGAGGAATCTGAGAGCTGAGTTCGAATTACAGTCGAATCCATTACGTGCTAATACTTTTTGGGAAAGTTATGAATTCTCTTCTTCTCCACCAAAAATAACAGGATAGACTGGGTTCTATAGCCTTGGATGGCAACTAAGAAATGGCAACCTACTGCAGGAAACAAATCTGCATTGTCAGTCATGTATTGAAAGATACATGATCACCTAAGCGTGTATGACACATGGCATATAACTGACTGACAATTGATTTCCATCAAAATAAACTATAATATGTTGGATTTATTAAAATAACAAATTATGTCCAACAATTTTATCAACATCTAGTAAAATATTGCATTATTTTTAAATTTTGGAATCAGCTTTGAGAAAATATTTGAAAATTGCACATTTTTCTTAAAAAAAAATTCATAATCTTAAATAGTGTGTTTTCTTTCGACATTGCTCAGTTAATTTATTTTTTCTTTTTGTAGGTTGCATCATAAAGATTACCTGAAACCCATAATGAATATTCGTGTAAAAGGAAAGCATTCTTACACTGATATTCATTAGTAGCTAAGTCGACACAGGAGTGACATAACAAAAAGACACAGAAGAAACAAACCATTTCCTGCGAAATCTGTAGAGTTACATTTCCCATGAATTCGCACCTCAAATCACACATGTTAACACAGAGTGGAGAGAAACGCTTCCACTGTAAAATCTGTGGATCTATGTATTCCCATCGTTCATCTCTCAGAACACACATGTTAGCACATACTGGCGAGAAACCTTTCCAGTGTAAAATTTGTGGATCAAGGTTTGTCCGAAATTCAAATCTCAAACAACACATGTATACACACACAGGAGAGAAACGTTTCCACTGTCAAATCTGTGGATTTAAATCTTCCAAAAATTCAAATCTCAAAACACACATGTTGATACACACTGGGGAGAAACGTTTCAGCTGTAAAACCTGTGGATCTAAGTTTTCCCAAAATTCCCATCTCAAAACACACATATTAACACACACTGGAGAGAAACATTTCCACTGTGAAATCTGTGGATTTAAGTGTGCTCACAATTCATCTCTCAAAACACACATGTTAACACACACTGGAGAGAAACCATTTCACTGTGAAATCTGTGGTTTAAATTTTTCCTTTAAATCATCACTCCGAAACCACATGTTAACACATACAGGTGAGAAACGTTTTCACTGTGAAACATGTGGATTTAAGTTTTCCCACAATTCAAATCTCAAAACACATATGTTAACACACACTAGAGAGAAACCATTCCACTGTGAAATCTGTGGAATTAAGTTTTCTCAATATAGCAATATCAAACCACATATGTTAACACACACTGGAGAGAAACTTTTCCACTGTGAAATCTGTGGGTCTAAGTTTGCTCGAAATTCACATCTCAAAACGCACATGTTAACACACACTGGAGTGACACCATCCACTGCAAAATCTGTGAAATAAGCTGTTCACGATAAGCAAATCTTTAACAACACTTCTTAACACACATTGGCAAGTGACTTTTCTATTGTTAAATTTACAGAATTAATTTTTCATTGAATTCACATCTCAAACAACACATGTTAGCACTAACATGAGAGAAACCATTCTTTTGTTCACTATGAAGCAGTGTATTTACTGGAATTTGGAATTTCCCACTGCATATGGCAAGACATTCTTGAGAGTAACCGTTCTATAGAAAAGTCTGCAGTTAAAGCCGTTCTTTTATTTTTTGCAGTGTTTCTGGTTAGTATTCCATTATGAGAGCTGATGGCTGGCACACAAGTCAATATCTGATCAATATATGGATCGCCACAGAAAAGGGATATGATGTTGTTAGACCAAAAACTACTAATGATCAATATTGATTGAGTTTCCGTAGACAAGCGGTATGATCTTGTAAGACCAGAAGCACCTAATGATCAATATTGACTGGATTGTCATGGACTAGGTGTATGATATTGTTAGACCCAAGACCCCTAATGATCAATATCTTGATCACCATGGATTAGATGTTTGATATTGTTAGACCCAAGACCCCTAAGGATCAATATCATCTGGATCGCCATGGACTAGATGTATGATATCATTAGACCCAAGACCTCTAAGGATCAATATCATCTGGATCGCCATGGGCAAGTGATGAGATGTTGATGGACTTGAAACCTCTAGTGCTAAAAAAATCACTGACGATGTATGGAAGATTATCTGAGAGATAAATTTCATGAAATGGAAATAGATTTTGGTTGGTTCCAAATGACTGGGAATGACTGCTAAAAAAAAAAACTCCACCTGCCAAAAAGAAAATTATGGACAAATCCTAAGCAGTGATTTCTTCCTCACCAATAAAAATGTACACTCTTCAGTCTTATCCTGACTTTTTTGTTCTTTCTTGCCTTGAAATTCAAATGCTTTAACCACTGTACTTGTTATAGTGGAACACACCTATTCTATAGTTAATAGACTCTCCCACCTATAATAAGTAGGAGTAGTAGCAGTTGCTCAGTGGTTCGGTCAGTCAGTCGATGCTGGACGACCGTTAGTTGGATACTAAAGTATCAGCGACCGCAACTAGATTTCTCTGTGTCATTACCTATTATATCAAGTTCCTAACGTTTTGTTAGTCGAACCTATTTTAGGACCGACTTAGTACAAATACAAGCCTCTACTGTGAAACCACTCCCCAACAGTACTGTATCCCTTTTGCATGTGAACATTATACCTTCTTTGTGAACCTCTTACTTTATTACTGTCTTGTTGCTTTGCTTTTGACTTGCATTATATACATATATATTTTTTCGTCTTAATATTATTTTTGTCCTCTTTCTTCTTCCACTTATTATTTATTGATAATTTTGCCAATTCTGCTTGTTGAGAATTTGGTCAACTTTCCCCCAAAATGATCCCACATAAAAACACATGTTTAATTTCATTTCAGAAAGTATTCTTTTGTTAGATTTCTGGTTTTATATTTGCTTGGAATTCTGTACTGTAAAATATACACCTGTGTGAATATAGTCGCTTGTGATGCGCTGTGCAATATTTTCGTTTAGGTTGCTCCACTAGGTCGCGTAAAAAAGCAGTATAGCATGATGAAAAAAAAAGCCTATAACTCAACGAAAACAAAGTTTTGTCATCAAAATGTTTACGTTATTATTAAGAGGAAAGACCAAAGTATTTTTTATTCTTTTTGGAAATTTTTTACTCCTTTCTAGCACATTCAAAATTTTGGATAAAAATCTTGTTTTTTTTTTTTTTTACAACAGCGGTCAAAAAGAGAAAAAAGGTTTGTTTTATTTTGCACTTTTCTTGAGGAAAACACACATTGATTTGGAAATTCTTGCAAAATTCAAATAATTTTTGGATTTTGATGAAACTTTCAGGAAATATTCAGAAATGAATGAAATTATTTAAAAAAATTATTTAAAAAAATTTCTTTTTAGAAAATCTTAGTAAAAAAATTTTTTTTTTTTTACATGTTTCCACCCAATTATTTAAAATTATTTAAAAAAATTATTTAAAAAAATTATTTAAAAAAATTATTTAAAATATTTGTTTTTAGAAAATCTTAGTAAAAAAAATTTTTTTTTTTTACATGTTTCCACCCCCTTACATATTTTCATGAAATTTTGAGAAATTAAATTCTTAAGAGTGGGATTTTTTTTATTAGTTAAAAACAGGACTCTTTAGAGAAAGTAAATCACCAGTTTTTTTGGGTTTTTTTTTTTTTGTAAAACAGTTACCTGTTTCTTCGAAAATCTGCTCTGAATTGTAAAAAATAAAATGCAACAAAACTGTAACACTATTTAATTAGAAAAGCTTTTACTTGCTTTTGTAAATAAGATTTATTAAGGACATTATTGTCTGAAGAAATAAAACTTTTTCGATGAATTTACAAGAATTTTTTCATTTTTTTTAAAATTTTAATTATAATAATATGATAGTTCAAAAATCGTTTACAAATTTTTCATTGCTTTTAAACATGCAATTTGATGATATCGTTAAATGAAAAGTAAATTTACAAATTGAAATTTGAAAAGCTCATAACAGTCATTTGAACCCGAATATTTGTAAAATAATTTTAAAAATTTTAGTGAAAAAAACGTTTCTAATTTCTATCTACAGGAATCCATACATGACATAATCCTTAAAAAGGTCACGTGATTTGAGTCGTCAGCCACACTGCAATTATTTCTCTTCAATGTCCAGTTCTGTTTCACATCGTTAACGTGTTTGCAAAAACACCTTTCAAAATTTCAAAGTAATTTTTGTTAATTACTTTTTTACTAAATATTACATAATTGCTGAATAAATGTTCATATTTAAAAATTACTAGTTAAAAAAACCAAAAAAAAAAACGCGTTCGCTTACATTTCGTAAAATTATGTCAATTTTGGTCATCCATAATAGCTGTCATCACCTCGTAACTTCTTATTAACACTGATAACGTCATGAGAAAATTCAGACACATTGTTAAGAAATGTTTGGATACAATTTTTTCATGTTATAAGTAAGTAATGTTTGTTTCAAATCAGATTAATTTAACTTTAAATTTTCTAATTTTACTCAACATGTCAAAAATATATAATTTATTTTAGGAAGAAGTTTAAAATCAAAAATTTTTTTGTTTACAAATTTCTTAAAATTTAAGAAATTTTTTTAAAAAATCGAGCATATATTTGACATTCCACTCTATATAATTTCCATCTGAAATACACCAGAATATTTTACGTACTGGAAATAATAAATTTAATCCTTTAGCTTTCAATTGAAGCTAAAATAAAATTTTTAAGAATACTTTTTCATTTTTAAAAATTCATTTTATACTTTAGGTATCGAAAAATTGACTGGAGGTACCTATTTTCTTTTAATATAAATCTAAAATAACATGAAATAATTCCTGCTGTAATATGCATCCACAGATGAATGGTATGTACATGTATCCACACCTCTGCGTTCTCTTTGTCTGTCTCATATATATAAGGTAAAAGATGGGGTATAAAGATATCTAGCAATTTGACAAACAAACGGTGAATTTGTTTTCTGCTTTCCCAACAGCATTACTATGAAGGAAACACAGCATCAAGTGCAATTTCTGATAGTATATTTGGTTGGATTTCTGCATGTTATTTTATACACCTGTGTGAATATAGTCACTTGTAATATGTTGTGCAATATTTTTGTACACTATTACAGAGCCGCCAGTAATCGGAACCAAAGTTGTTGGATTCAATACGGTATCTCATTCTCTTAGCAAATAGTGACTTAGCTCCTTTGAGAACATGTTTACATTTATTACATGCTACTACAAATACGCGTCTGTTAGGATGAGAACTGACTTGCTGATATTGCCGGAAATAGTGTTTTCTGTGGACTATAGCGGCAGAACATGCTGAAGTGAACTATAAAGAAGATTGAGATTTCACTTGATATTTATGAGAAGGAAGAAAAGCCTCTATACTGTCTTTGACACAAGAGGAAACCTCTGTAGCGCAATTCTCAATATGGAAGTTAAAAAATGTCAGTCCAGGAGGTATCTTGAAGAAAGTCATGAAGTGAACCCCAATCAGCATGCTGGTAATGAAAAGATGTCTTATCAGTAGGAGGTACCTCTTCAATAGATGATTAGAACGAGATATTAATAGATACTACACAGTGATTCGAGTTGGCAAGAGGTCAGTGTGAAACCTGTTGGTTAAATGTTTTAAAAATTCACACCTTTGCACTCTCTTTGTCCGTCTCATATATGAGATAAAAGATAGGGTGTAAAGATACCTAGCAATTTGACAAAGAAAACAGTGAAGTCATTTTCTGCTTTCCCAACAGCATTAGTATGAAGGAAACAAAGTGTCAAGTGCAATTTGAATTCTGATCTGTGAACATTTTACCATCACACCTCCCCATAGGCAATAGATGTAAAGTTCTTATGAAATTAATAATCTAAAAGGGAGATGTTTTAGAACTGTTGCCTATTTGATCTTCCATTGAAAAAAACGCTGTAAATATTTACTTTAATCATTATCCAATTTAACTGCATGAAAAAAATTGCAATGTATGTTTTATGACATTGATAATTCGCCTCAGTTAGCTTGACAGACATTAACACAGTCGTATTGACAGCTATAGACTGAGCAGCTTTGTATTAGGTTGGTGCAAAAATAATGACGTAATAATGTCGTTTTTTGATGTTAAAAAATATGTCAAAAAACGACATTATTACGTCATTATTTTTGCACCAACCTAATAAATATGTTGGGCCATAATAAAAAAATAATCATTTTTTTTTTTGTAAGCTAATTAATTTTTTGTATATTCTCTTTTCTTTTTGATCATCAAGTTTTTATTTTTAATCATGACTTTTAAATTGTTATTTCAAAAACACATTCTGTTAAATGAAATCTTAATTATAAGTAGTTTGCAAAAAATTCAAATATGTTTTATATTCTTTGGTCTCAAGTAATAATTTTGGGTGGGGGTGAAATGATTTATTATGATATTTAATGAGATAAAATTTTCACTGAAAAATTTAGGTAGCAAACTATTTTATTTTCCAATTAAAACATATAGTTTACATGCATGTGAACTATTGAAAAAAATGCATGTGAACTATTAGAAAAATATAAGATTATTTTCACTAAACTTCACATTGCAATTAACTAAATTGCATATGGTAAAACGAATTGAGTTTTTTCAGTCACTGTGTTTTTTTATCTAAAAATAAATATGCTTAAATTCACCTTCATCCCTGCTATGTGCCAACGGCTTAGGGGTAGAATCTCCAACCAATACCAATTCAGCTGGGTTTTGAGCCTAGCTAGAGGCACACTGATGAGCTTTGATACAGTGAAACAGTGTGTGGATGACAATATATATGTATATATGTAGAATATTAACTTATAATATATTGGTTAGTTCTACAAATTCTGTTGAAATTTGTGGAGGAGATATATGTTGATTTGTTCTGTGGAGTTAAAACTTCCTAAAATTAAAATCCCATACAACATAGGTTAAGGCACACATGGGAGAGAAATCATTCCACTTTGAAATCTTTGGAGTCAGCTTTTCTCAAAAGGTAAATCTGAAATAATAACAAATACTGGTGCGAGATGTTTTCACTGTGAAATTTGCAGTTATTTTTCACTAAATTCACCTCAGATGTGAAATGTTAGCAGAAATAAGTGACAAAATTTCATTTTCTGCTATGATGTAGAATATTTCTATTAGTATGCATTTTGCACAGCCTATATAGCAAGTCTTCTTCTGTGGCAAAATCCGTGGAAGTAGATTTTCCCAAAATTCATCCTTAGAAAAAAAATTTAGAAAAACACATTTTTACGGCCACTTCAGAAAGGATTCTATTGTGAGATTTTCTGGGCTAATATTTGTTCGACACTAAATAATATAAACCAGTGTTGAATGTATTCACCTACGATGCCTGTTACACAATATTATTTTGAATATTAATCTGAGATGTCTTTAGGCAGTCCCTGCTATAAAAAAAATCTACGGGTCTAGATTTTCTCAGCATCTTTTGTGTCACTACTTCCAGTTTAACAAAAAGCAGTGACAACAATATTTGACACATGTAAATGACAAATGTACAGAAATAGAAGACAATTTCAACAAGGCGCTATTTTATATTTTTGTGTTCATTTTATAAACACAAAATCTTTGTGTTCATTTTATAAACACAAAATTTTTGTGTTCATTTTATAAACACAAAATTTTGTGTTTAAACACAAAATGTTTGTGTTTATTATATAAACACAAAAATATAAAATATTACCTTGTTGAAATTATCATTTATATGTGTTTGTAAAGTGTTGATTAGTACGTCGGGTTGATCAATTATAGAATGTACTGCTTCTCGAGTGTTGTGGTCACCAGTGTTGAATGGGTTAAATAGATAATGCGGCTGCGTGTTGAGAAGGTAATCAACATTCATACATAATACTTAAAACATCAAGGAAAAAGAACAATGAGAACCAATTTTGTTTAACAAAGAAAGATTTATATTAAATTTAACAATAATACAAAGTAGTTGCAATATGAGTGAAAAAGGGAGAAAAAAGTAGCTTCCCCTTGACTGTAAGGAAATGTCTTATAGAACATTTGTCTGAGAAAAATGTTCAGAGTTCAGTGTTGAAAATAGAATATTTTTTTCAGAAAATTGTTCAGTAGTTGCAACTTACAAAGTTGATTTAACTTGGTGTGTCCACTGAGAATTGGTGGTGTGTCGGATAAAGTTCTGTAGTGTGTATGTACGTGCGAAGTGAGTAGGATGAAATACACGAGCGAGTAAATGAGAACTATTGTCTCTGGGTACCTCGACTGTGGTTCTGAAATTACTACTACTGGTTTTTTGGAATGCATCCAATATTTATACTATCTGGGGTGGCTCCCAGCAGAGAAGCTGTAGTACATTTTTGAATATACATGAAAAATATCTGATTGAACGAAAAATGGACCAATCAGCAATTTTGTAGCAAAGCTTGTTTTGAACAAAGTGTAGGAACAAATTTACTATGGTGGAATGCGATAGATAAATTGTCCTGTTATTTTTTAGTATGTATTTATTGACCAATTAGAATTGGAGAAAATGTAGGCGTGGCACTACATGTTAAATATTCTTACCACTGCTTTTGCACTAAGTAAAAAAAAAAAAAAAAAATACCCAAGTATGCATGCGAAAAAAAAAAAGACATTACAAGTTAGGAATTATGTGAGCTAATTAATTTTGTTTAGTGGCATATCAACACCTCTATGGATTATTTAATGCCAAAATGGCTTCAACTAAATATATTTTGAATACAGTTGTATACCTTTAACTACAAATAAAATGTTGGTCCTTTTGCTATAAAAATGTATTGTTGGTAATTTTTACTATAAATTTGTATTGTTGCTAATTTTATTATAAATACGTATTGTTGGTAATTTTTACCATGAATATATAAAGTAACCATTTTCTTTTGTCAAACATGTTCCTTAAAAACAGAAAATTTACTCAGAATAGTAAAATAAAAAATGCAATAAAATTAAGACACTAATTAGAAAAGCTTTTAAGTTTTTTATGAATAAGATATAGACACTATTGATTTTACGAAAAAAATTTTCAATGAATAAAGAATTTTGCAAGAATTGTTTCAATTTTTTTAAAGTTTTAATTAGAATAATTTATAAAGTTTAAAATCTTTTAAAATTCTGTCTTAATTTATAGCAGTTAAGTGACATTGTTAAAAACTATATTTACTAATCATAAATGGAAAAGCTTACTATCTGGCCACTCCCAGTATTTTAACAAGAATTTTCAGTTTTTTGTAGTACAGTGTAACCCGGATATAAGAGAGTTGTCGGGACCGGAGAAGAAGCCTCTTATATCCGGGTTTCTCTTATATCCGGGTTTTGTCTAATTTATATACATTAACACAGGCTCTAATTTGGCACCAGAGAAAAATCTTATATCCGGGTCTCTTATATCCGGGTTACACTGTATGTATGTCCGTGTGTGTATAAACGTGCCTATTTTTGTAAATATGGATGTCCATACACAACATTATCAGTAAATAAGTGCATTATAGTAAATTTAAAATTTATTTGTAGCTTTCTAATATTTCCTCAATAAGCATCTTTGTAAGACTATATAAACCCAAAGTGGCAATCTAGCATATTGAATATACTAGATTACTTAAACCATTTTCCTAAATGTTTTAAGTCTTAAGATTTACTGGGTTGTTAAAGCATCATATAAAAATGCGTTTATGTTGCATTTGTCAATTAATTTTATAGTTATGCGCCCTTTACTTAAAAATGACTAAGTAAGGTATTGATAACTCTCTCAATATTGCAACACCCACCTCCATGTTAAAAATTCTTTTCTGCAACATTTTAAATTAAAAGTAAGTATTCAGATTAATTAAACTTTAAATCCATTAATCTTCTTCAAAGTTTCAGAAAAGTATTTCAGTGATATTTAATAGAATTATGTTGTGTCGACAGATTTGTTAACATGGCCGATTTTAGTGATAAAAGAAAAAAAGATCCCAATCTATTTATTTTAAATTCAGTTTAAATTACAGCAAATTATTTTGCTTATTGTAAACTTTACAGAGTTGTGTCGATTTTATCATCGTCTCAATTTTACATCAAAATTCGAATTAAAAATTCCTTGAATTTTCTATGTTGTATGAAACTGGAATTTTGGAGATAAGAGGCAGGGTTTTTGTCCTGGATTGGGTTTTTGTGTGTGTGTGTGTGTGTGTGTTTTGTTTTGTTTTGTTTTGTTTTGTTTTTTAACCAAGGCCATGTCTCTCTCAGGCGCATCGGCATAACAAACATGAAAAAATGGAAGTATGTCGGTCTGATTAAAAGCAAAATTTAATTTAAATTCCTCATGTAAAAAAAGCCTACAATAATTCATCTGTTTTTTCACTCACAACAACAGAAGTGAAAGGAATAGCATTAATGAACGGATAAACTGAATACAAATATAAATTTTATGAAAACTAAGCAAAATGAGATTGCGACTCCAAACTATTTTTAAAGAAGGAACAAATTCTTCTTTTACACCGGTAACTCTAATTGTTTGTTCTTTTGGTTGTTTGTATTAAAGAAAACTATTTACGTTTTAATTTCAAGTTCTTTCATCTTTTTTAATGGCAGTTTGTTTGAAAATAAGTAGTTTTACTGATTAACTTTTCAAAATATTCTCGAAGTTGAGAAAGAAATATCAAGTCCAGCAACAACAACTTAAATCTTCATTCTTCTTGTTTGTTTATCTATGGAAAAGCCGAAATTCAACCTGAGTGAAAACAAAAGGTAAGTTTGTCTCTGAAAGGGAAAATATATTTCATGAAGGCTAAGAGGCAGCCAATTAAAATATATTTGGGCTTGACTACCGTTTTTACCCGGCCCACGTATTGTATAGAGACAGCGATTTGTATAATAAAAATGTTTGTTACTGAAAAGTGAAAATGGAGGTGCCTCCAAAAATTCGGTTTAAATTAAAATTTAAAAAGGAAGATATATGACAAAAAAAAAATGTCCAAAAGAAAAACGCTAACAAATTATCGTCAAAGCTGTTGTTTTATTAAGAATAAGATGAAAGAGCAAAGGTTTTTTTGTTGTTCTTTTTCATGTAAAAATGTTTTTTTCTTAGAACCTTGGAAATGGTTAAAAATTTTAAAATCTTCTTTTTTTTTTTTTTGGCGTCAACACGGGACCATGAATTAATACAGGAAATTTATGCAAGGATATTGATTTGGAAATTCTTGCAAAAATCAGATAATAGGCTGATTTTCTTTAAACTTTGGGGGCTTCTTCACAAATGAATAAAATTATTTTTTTTTAATTTTTCTTCTTTACAAAATCTTGGGAAAAATATTCTTTCTTTATTTTGTTTACATCTGTTAGCCCTCCTACTCGTATATGAAATGTCAAACAAACAATCCTTTTTGGTATCAGAAGTGTTTATTAGTTACAGGGACCTTAGAGTGTTAAAAAAAATTTTTTTTTTTTTCTTTTCAAACGGGACACCCAGAAAATTTGCCCCGAATGGTAAATTAAAATAATACAATAAAACTAAATGATTATTTAATTAGAAAAGCTTTTAATTGCTTTTATGAATAAAATATATACCCTTATGGATTGTGTAAAAAAAAAAAAAAAAGCCCCGAAAAATGAATTTAAATTGTGTAAATGTCTTCTTTGAAATTAAATTTTGGTTGTATTTAAAGCTAATCTGAATTAAAAGAAAAATTAATTTCTGTATATAAATAAATTTTTTTATCATATTTAAAATATTGTCATTCATTGCCTCATCGAACTACCATTAAAGATGAAAAAATAAATTTAGAAATTTCTTAGAAATCCAATATTTATCCTAGAGATACATTTCATAGGTATTTATCAAATTTAAGTATTAAGTGGATTTTGTGAAAGTAATGTTACTTAAAACTTAATAAAAATAACTTTTATTTATGCACAATCATCTGTGGGGTCAAAGGTTAAAACCGAAAAATGTATAATTACACCCCTGACTTAAAAATTAAAAAATACAGAAAACTATCAGTGCAATAATCAAGAGATGTGTATTTATGTTTTAAAATATTTTTAATTCATTACTTTTAGTTTTGATTATTTTCCTACATTTTTCATACCATAAAATATATAATAATGGATTTTTTGAGATTTTAGAAGCATTAAAAATATTGAAAATTCATTTTTTTATAAACCTATTTCATAATCATAAATACCTTTTTTTTTGTTTTCTTTCAGGTATTGCTCAATTAATTTATTTTTTCTCTCGGCAGCTTGCAAGCTCTTTGAGAGGACCAGAAAAAAAAAACATTGTGAATAATCATAAAAACAGAATTGATTCAGTGTGAAATGCTAGGATTAGCAATTCACACTAAGCCCTAACTTGAGAGACATATCAGAACACATGAAGGGGAAAGACCATTTACTGTTAAATCTTTGAAGCTGCATTTTCCATGAATTCAAATCTCAAAACACAGTGAACACCATTGTGAAATTTGTGAAGGTAGGTGTTCCAAAATGTCACATCACAAAAGCCATGTGTTAACTCACACTGGAAATAAACCATTCCCCTGCGAAATTTGTAAAGTAAGATTTTCCTTAAAATCTTCACTTAAAAAACATATGTTAACACACACTGGAGAGAAACCTTTCCACTGTGAAATCTGTGGATTTAAGTTTTCCCTAAATTGTAATCTCAAAAAACATATGCTAACTCACACTGGAGAGAAACCATTCCACTGTGAAATTTGTGGAGTGAGATTTTCCTTAAAATCTTCACTTAAAAAACACATGTTAACACACACTGGAGAGAAGCCTTTCCACTGTGAGATTTGTGGATTAAAATTTTCTCAAAAAGTACATCTCAAACAACATATGTATAAACACACAGGAGAGAAACGTTTCAAGTGTGAAATATGTGGATTTAAGTATTCCCAAAATTCAGCTCTCAAGTATCACATGTTGACACACAGTGGAGAGAAACATTTCCACTGTGAAATTTGTGGATCTAAGTTTTACCAGAATTCATCTCTCAAAACTCACATGTTAACACACTCAGGAGAGAAACCTTTCCACTGTGAAATATGTGGATATAAGTTTTCTCAAAATTCACATCTCAAAAAACACATGTACACACACACGGGAGAGAAACCATTCCATTGTGAAATCTGTGGATTTAAGTTTACCCAAAGTTCATCTCTTAAAGCTCACATGTTCGCCCACACTGGAGAGAAACCTTTCCACTGTGAAATCTGTGGATTTAAGTTTTCCCTAAATTCAGCTCTTAAAAAGCACATGTTAACGCATACTGGAGAGAAACCTTTCCACTGTGAAATATGTGGATTTAAGTTTGCTCAAAATGCACATCTCAAAAAACACATGTTAACACACACTGGTGAGAAACCATTCCACTGCAACGTCTGTGGGGTAAGATTTTCCTTTGAATCATCTCTCAAAGCACACATGTTAACACACACTGGAGAGAAACAATTCCGCTGTGAAATCTGTGAATTTATGTCTGCCCATCATTCATCTCTTAAACAGCACATGTTAAGACACACTGGAAAGAAACCATTCTCCTGTGAAATCTGTGGATTTAAATTTTCTCAAAATTCCTCTCTAAAAACACACATGTTAACACACACTGGAGAGAAACCATTCCACTGTGAAATCTGTGGATTTAAGTTTTCCCGAAATTCCTCTCTCAAATCACACATGATAACACATACTGGAGAGAAACCTTTCCACTGTGAAATCTGTGGCTTTAAGTCAGCCCATCTTTCCTCTCTCAAAACTCACATGTTAACACATACTGGAGAGGAACGTTTCCAGTGTGAAATCTGTGATTTTAAGTTTTCCCGAAATTCACATTTGAAACGACACATGTTAACACACACTGGATAGAAACATTCCACCATGAAATCTGTGACGTAGGTTTTTCTTGATATACATATCTCAAAAGATGCATTTTGACAAAAGATTGTGGGTAAAAACTTCTGGTAGTTTGGCAAACAAAAGATGACATACTTTTTGCTTTTTATGACAGTATTAGTATGAAGGAAATACAGCCTCAAATTCAACTTGAACTCTGATCTCTGAATATTATGCCATCATGCTTCATTGTAGATAAAAGACACACACATTACCATATTGGACACAGAATTTTTTTTAAACCAATAATATTTGTTAATTTTACTAATGTAAAAGGGAGTTGTTTTAAAACTGTTACCTATTTCATCTTCCATAGAAAAAATAACTGACCATTGTGAAAATAATAAATTAGTTGTGAAAATATATCTGTTGTGAAAATGGCATGAAAGTTTGCATTTCGAACATATCATTATGTAATAGAAAACATCTCTTTTGTCATCAGTAAATAGAAGAATTTCAAAATCGCACTGGAAAATTACAAATAGATTTTCAAAAGTAAATATTCAGGACAGATAATCTGATTTGACTTTGCAAATATTTTTCATAAAGCAATATTTCTAGAGACTTTTCTTTATAAAATTATAAGAATGAATACTTGTCATCAACTCACAAAAATAAATGTATTCATGATGTATTGAGATTGAGGGAGTAACCACCTCAGCAAAATATATTCCTACAAAGTTATTGAACATATCAATTATGTAATTCATTAATGAATAACTACTGAAAATTTTATTTACTTTCAATAATTCCCCGGATTTTTCTTGAATTTAAAAAGGTGGTTATGTTTTTGACTTTCATTTCAGAAAAATTGCATCATTTTAATACAACCAAGCATACAGTAATAGCTGTGTTACGAGAAAAATCGCCTCGTTTTTTTTGTTTAAACTTTTTCAAATTATTCTTGTTACTTTATATTGCGAGAAATCTTTTTATATATGTGTATGTATACACAGTTTATGATGGGTAAATTGTCGCCATTTTATATTTTTAATTTCACACATGCAGGTTTTTGATTTTGTTGACTGCACATTATAATAGGTTCAGTTGGGCACCATCTGTGAGAAAAAGAGCACCATGACACAATTCACTCTACCAGAAATTTGGAAACGCCATGCTGTACTGCTTCGTATTCATACCAGAAGCTCTAATACAAACATTTAAGAGAGTTTGGGTGTCAATTTGAAGACAGTGCAAAGGATTCAGAAAGAGTTGGATGAGTCTAATGGTGATTAAGAAGGTGTTTGGAGTGGTCACTAGTGATGGCAACATTATGCCTCCATTCATCTTCCCAAAGGTCCTCAAACATGAAGGCCTACATCAAGTTCTTTAAAGAGGTAGAACTGCACTGGGTCATTAGGGTGGCTGCTGGTAACAGGACTTGGCACTATGCTACACAACTAAAAGTACCCAGTCATGACTGTCAGACAATTACTGTGACCACATCACCTCTTACATTTGGCCACCTAACTCCCCAGACTGCAACCCCTTTGATTATTATGTGTGGGGTGCAGTTGAGTGAGAGACCAACAAAACTCCTTGTAATACCAAAGATTAACTGAAGACAAGGATAATGGCCACATTCACAAACTTAAACAAAGAGACTATCTAGTAGAGTTGCAGAAGATTCCAAAGTTGTCTGGAAGCTGTGATTGAAGCCAAAATCGATTTTTTTATTGAATAAATTGACTCTTTATTATTTCAAGATATTTTTATGTAATTTTGGTAAATATATCTGTTAAAATGAGATGTTAGTGTTAATTTCATTTTTGCGTAATTTAGATGACAATTTATCCATCCCATCATATATATATATATATATATATATATATATATATAGAGAGAGAGAGAGGGTGCGTTGGATAAATTGTTATCTAAATTACATATATATATATATATATATATATATATATATATATATATTAATAAATATACATATTACCTTACGTCAATAGTACAACTCCAAGTCTCATGTTAAACTATAATCTTCAGGTGATTAATGTTGATTAACTGTTAATTATGATTATTAGGATTATACATGTGTGTGATCACTTGCACGTATGGTTGCTTATATCTATACTTAACTATTTAATTCACATACATATATATATAAATGTTTGTGTATTTAGGCAGCAAATTCTCTTTTAGGCATGTCTGATTGAATAAATTACAAACATTATGTCTGCTTATTTTTATCATAATCCTTTCATATTCACAAGTATTTTTGCATATATTGCAATTAAATAAGGCAAGAAATGCACTGTGACAGTGAAAGAATTATGATAAAAATAAGCAGACATAATGTTTATAATTTATTCAATCATATATCTATATCTATATATATATATATATATATATATATATAAATTTTTATATATCAAGAACAATTTTGGGGGAAAATGTATGACAAAGTGGAAAAGTTTTCCAATTTATCATTACATATATATGTTTCATATAATAGTATTGTAAGTAGGTACATATGTTGGTTTGATGACCACAACATTATCAAGATGTTTTACACTTCATTTGTAGGATACAAGTTCTATTGCACAACATCTAAAAGCATATTCCTGTTCACCTTCACAGTGCAGGAAAATACATCAGCAATGTACTACACCACAAAAATAATAAACAAACACTTCAAATTCTTGAGGCCCTCTATATAAAGATCAACCAACAGTCAACAAAATTTATTATGACTGTAACAGCAACTTACTGAATGCATGGAAACATTTACTGCTATTTCACATTTCTACTAATTTTCAGTCAGCTCTCTCATATTGAAATGCTTGTTTTGCAAAAAATTCCATAGCTACAATGGATAAATTTAAAATAATTACAGAGCACATTCACGTGTGTTTTTAAAAATCACCTTCACAATGGAATGCAAATTTTATCACAGTTATAATAAGTTTCTCTTTGTACTTTGCCCCTGAAGCTGATCTTGGAAAAGATCAAAATTATTACTTGGGGTTAGAAAAAAAACTATGGTATCTTCCTTGATGAATTTCATCTTAACACCAAGAACTGGAAAGGATCAGTATAAAAATAAGTAGACATTACATCTATATTATTCAATGAAACATGTTTGAATGAAGATATACTGCCTAAATATTCATACATATATATTTATATATATATATATATTTATAACAATTATTGGATTTCTTTTAATACACATCACTTTTTATTCTTAAAAATTAGGTATTGCCAAATAAAATGTCATCTTTTGAAAAATGTGACAATGTGAAAAGGTTTGTTCATAACTTCCAGATTTGTGTATTCTACTTTACCTCTTAAAAATTTTCCCAGAAATGTGTCTACTCAACAGGAGCTACTTCTGTAGTTAAACTCTAGGAATGTTTATTTATTTTCTTGGGTTATCTCAGTAAGTAATCTTTTATATTCAGCAAGAATTTGGTCACATTCCTGTGCAGTATGCTACATGGCATTCAGAAGCAACCGGAGGAGCTTTTCAAATTTTAATATGCGACTCCTTTGTTCACTAATCATGAACAAAAGATCAAGAGATCTTAAATGTCTTACTGTCACATAACTCAGTCAGCATTTTTCCAGCAGATTCTTTGCCGTTGTAGAGAGGAAGGTTAGACATTCTTTTCTGAACTGTATGCCCAGCATTTGGTTGCCAGGAACATTCTCAGAGAATTTTATGACAGCATGTTTGGTAGCAAAGCCAATGTCAACCTCTTTTAATGGTACATGAAGTTCTTTGTTCAGAACATTAACTTTGAGCAAATGTAAGGGTGTACTTTTGGCCTCGATTACATCTTTCTTCATGAAGCAAGAAAGCAAATTAACAAGGATGGATTTAAGCTCTTTTGCCAAAAAAAGGCACCATGGGTACATCCTTTTGAAAAACTTCAAGGAAGGGTCTGTAGCTTGGATTCAAAAAGGGGGTCACCAACAACCTTTTATTACTATGAGATAGGACACTTTGTAGTGGTTCATAAATTTCTATACAGATGGCCATATTTCAATGGCCTGCTCTGCCACTGGCAAATCTTCTATCCACCTGTAGGCATAAAATTTGACGGGGAATTTTGAGGTTTTTATGATTTCAATGAAATCATCCTGCCCTAGCTGGTGTATCATGAAAAATCTGCTAAAGCTCTCTTGGGTTTTCATCAATCTTCCATCTTGTCTCCTTTTTGCTCTGTTGGAAACTCCCATGAACTGTATGGAGACGACATCTTCCAAGGTTTACTAACCTTTGAGCATTCTAGTTTTTCTTGCTTCTGTTCTCCTTAGATAATCTCATAAACTTCCAGTTTACTTGTGGGCCATCTATAGACATTTGTAGGCGCTTGTGGAGATAAAGAATTCTACGTTCTCTCAAAAAGCACCTCTGCTTGGGCATGTCCCATAAAATGAGAGTCCAGGTAATTTACTACTAACTTCTCTTCATTCTTACTCCAGTACCAAACAATTAAGCCCAGGCATTCATCAAATGAAATGGTATAGCAATTTGATTGTCTGATGCCTTTTATAAATTCCTCTCTAAAATAGGGTGCCAAAACAAATCAGGTATGCTGCTTTTTTTTTGCACTATATGCAATTTTTTTTGGCAATGTTACTGTCAGGAAATATTTCATCAAACAAAATGCCCAAATCTTAACCGGAGTTGAAAGAAAAATGAATCTGGATCTCTGCTTCCAAAACAGCTTCACTTGAAAAATATGTATTAAGTTTTGGGTGTAACTTGAAATGGTGCTACACTTTCAGAAGTTGATGGGTGGACTTCTCTCCTCTCTTGACTCTCTGCCATTGTTGCCTGTTTGCCAGCTTCAGAATTCTGGGTGGAAGGTTGATTGAAGAAATCAGTCATTTGTGGTTTACTGCCTTGACCTACTCTAGCTTAGTGTCCCTGTCCTTTGACATGGCTTTTAATGGCAGATAAGCCCATGTTGTTAATATCAAATGATTTTTGGCATGTCTTACAATATGCACAGTGAATATCACCAGCCACATCTTATCCAGGGTCTTGAACACAGGATTGTCATTTCGTTCCTCCTGAAACTTACACTTCCTTGACATTTTGGTCCTGACTACTATCTCTGTAAATTATGTTGAAGTAAATTATCAGAATTAGTAATTATGTTATAATATCTGACAACATCAGTCAACATTAGTACTATTCAGCAAGTTGATAAAAACATTTAACAACTATTTTTAGTTATAAATATCTGAGAAAAATTATAAATTTTGTTTACAACAGAGACTACCTAGGAAAATAAACAGTATTTATATAAATAAAAGATTACACCTCATGAAAAGGGATATTCATTTAAAGAAACTTTCTTCTTTGATAAGTATTAATTTAATAACAGTAAAATTGTGAGTACATCTCATAGGGTTTAGTTTATTCTTTAAAGAAAATTTGGTAAATTTCTCCATAATTACCTATTCAAGTTCACCAGGAAAAAAAGTTTTCTAGTCGTTTTTTTCTATGATTTGAACTAATTAGACCCTCAAACTCGTCACAATTTTAATATTTAAAAAAAAAAAAAACATTTATTTTACATTTTTAAATTGGGGTTCATTTTCACATTTTAATTCAATGTAGAATGATCCCCCATTTTCGAAACCCTGTTCAAAAGGACATCCAACCAGATGGGAACTTTCTTTTTTTGACTTCTTCAGGAAGCCGGGTATCTTTTTTTATATACCTATGAACCCAAGATATTTCATCATTAACCCTTAACATCATAAAAAAGGTAAGAATAAAACTGTTTAAATGCATCAATATTAGACGTAACGGTTAATTATGAAACCACCGTTAACAAGTGCTGTCCTGGAAAATTTAGAAAACATACTAGAAATGTCTTGGAAAATGGTTTTCTAAAAAAAAGATTGGAATCCCTGAAAGCAAGCACCAAGTTAAAATTATTTTTTAAGCTTTCAGAGAAAATTTTGAAGTGTGACTGCTTTGATATTGCAAAAGCTTTTACTGAAATAAAATCTTCAGAGATTTTTCATTATAAAACTAAAAAATATATTTGTCTTCAACAACTAAAGTTAAACTTATTCACAATGTATTGAAATGAGTGGAGAAACTGACCTCCTACACAAATATTTATACTGGGTTTTCTAATAGGCTCTCCTGTCTATAATTCTTTCATTAATGAATGACTGCTGAAAATGAGTAGGGTTACTGAGTCCTTAACCAAATATTTATACTAGGTTTTCTAATAAAATAGACTATTCAGTATACACTTCTTTCATTAATGAATAACAGCTGAAACTTTTGCCTAATTCTCATAATTTCCCGAATTTAAAAAAAAAAGATAACGTTTATGTGGCAAATAAGAATAATGCAGAAAATACCTTTGGGTGACTCGGGTTTTATTCAACTCAAAAGGACACATGAGGTGTAAACAAAGATGGCGATTTTAAAAATTTTTCTATGAAAGGGAAATAATCAATAATTAATAAGGGCAGACAATTAGAATAATAAAATTATTTTACCACAATCAATAAGACATCATAAGAAAAATGGGTGTGATGCATTGTGATAAAAAATACAAATAAATAAAATTGCGTCCTTAAAGGTTTAAGCAATTAAGGGTTTTTGCAACTCAACTGGAGCAACATAGAATTTGAGGGCTACTTATATTTTATCTTTTCACAGAATTGTTCATTGTTGAATGGCATGTTCATGAACACTGTCTTTAAGGGACTAATTTCCTGGCTGGGTTGATATTGATAATTCCATGGAAATGTCAATCTGTAGTAATTCAGCAAAGCTGCTGTCCCCAGTTCCTTTTGGGGCTAGATGTTTAAGTGAGTAGCCTTGCTACAATCTAATTTCTTGATGTGGGTATCCTGTGGGTTTGCTTCTACCTCATTGACCAATGGTTCATGCTTTCTATTCCAAGGATATCGTTTTATAAATATTTTACCCAGGTGACTTAGACATGTAGGTAAGGTGGTCCCATTGCATTAGCCTCTTGCTGCAATACTTTGATACTGGCCGTTATTTTTCGTCTCTTTGTGGTCACTTTTGTGATTTCAGAGCTAAGGTCTTTCCTTTTAATGTCATTTGCAGATTCTTTTTTTGACGCCCTTGAAATTGAATAGTTATTCATGTGGCATGTAGTGAGTTGTTATGCACAACAATGAACAATTAGCATGCAAAACTTCAGACAAGACATCTTCTGGGAGATTCTTTGTTTTTAATTGCAAAAGTATTGATTCCCTGATGATACCACTCTGCTTTTCTACTTGTCCATTATCTGCTGGATTATAGGGAGTAGTTCTACTCATGACAACTCCGTAATTTTGTAGAAATGTTTTTATTTCTTGTAAAAGAAATAAGGATCCCCTGTTTTGGGTTCTTAAAGGAAAAAATATATTTATAACTTGACTGGGGAAGGGGGAAAATTCAAAGAAAAAAAGGACAATCAACTTCTGCCATGAAGCAGAATTTTCATTTCCATCTTAACATACTGAGATTTCAATTTAATTGGTTTCATCCGAGCTTTGTGCTCAATGCCAATTAGTTTCTGCTTAAGTCAGATGTTATTTCATCTTTTCTGAGTTTTCAGTCTTGCAAAAATCCATAATGACAGGCTTGTGTTCTTGATTGCTGTTGGTTGTCTCAAGTAAGACTGGTTCAATGGAAAGAATCTGCAGGGTGGGGTCATTTAACAAAATTTGTAGACCAGTGTGGAATGACAACACATTGTTGACTATGTCCACCTCGTCATAGTAGTTTATGGATGGCCCAAGACTGACAGAATGGACAGTGTGGCCATCAGGTACATGGCTGACCAGAAGAGTAGGAAGAGTATTCTGCAAAAATATCAAAAAACTTTTATATCAGGTTCAGAGCCAGTCATGTGGTTCAGGCCATCTTCCAGTTGGTTAGAGTGGATGGCTTTATTTAAAAGTGATGAGGTGAAGATGGATTGTGTTGGCTCAGTTCGTGGTCAGTCTGTGGTTGAGAGTAAAGATTGACTTCATGGCTTTCTTGGTGATGGTGAATATCATCTGGGCCAAGGACAAGAGGTGGTTGTTAAAATATGATCCACACCACCAGAGACCAATACAACAGCAAGGGTATCAGTAGGATAAACATTTTCTGGCTCTTGAGAATGTCCTTGTTGATTGACCACCACTGCTGAATTGTGGGGGTAGCCAATGCAAACCTGAAGTCACTCACTTACATCTTCATCAGCGACCACAGCTGCTCCTCTGTCCTCTTTCACTGCTAATGGTTGTGCCTTCCATGGTGAGAGGCTTGGTTCAATGATCCCTTCTTTCAGTAAACACTGTGTCTCTGAATCAATGAAGTGTTGGTCTGGTTTTGAAAATTTTTGTGGTTTGATTGCATTGGCTTTGAAATTTGCAGATAAATTAGCAAATAGGGTCAAAGGGTCGACATTAATAGTTGTAAAGGCGCAAAAGGTTAATTTTGGTTTGCTGCCACCATATTTGATGACAACACTTTTGTACTGCTCTTGGAAATCGATCCCAAGGATTATATCAGTAGACAAATTACTGATTACATTTGTGTACTCACGTCCAAGAAGGTTGATTGACATTGAGTAGACTGCTTTGACAATTGCAGCTGAATCCTCACCCCATCTATGAGTAAAGAGCAGAACAGACTGGATTCTATAGCCTTGGATGACAACTGGTCTACCGCAGAAAGAAATGGCAGCTGACTGAGGACTGGACTGGTTTGAATGGCATAGTCTTGCAAAATGTCCAGTTTTGGAACACTTATGGCAGCTCACTTACTTTGCAGGACATTTGCTTCATGGGTGACGTAGATTTCTAAAAAAACAGCATTGCTATTTTGTTGCTGCTAAAGTGGCTTCTGTAGATGGTCTTTCTTCCTTGGCAGCTGCACTCATGGTCAGTGTAGATGGATTCTGTTGGATAAATGCAACAGCTTTTTTTGTGCAAGTTTGAGGGGCTAAACCTGACTATAAGCATTCTGCAAGTCCAACATTCTGTTCTCCAGGTATCTCTCTCTAAGGCTAATCCTGACCATTGATGAATGCATCAAGAATGGCTTCTTCTCTGTAGGCTTCTGGAGTTACTGGTTTGTACTTGCAGTCTTTAGACAACTTGTGCAGTGCCTGTAGGGATTGGTTGATTGATTCATCAAGTTACTTGCAATGACTTGTGAGGAGGTGACACACAAAAATCTCATTCCTTGGCTTAACATAAATGTTTTCTAGTGTTTGTATGGATTCCTTGTATGTATTACAGCTTTCTACATTCACTTACCTGTTTATACCCTTGGGGAAAGTATGAATCCTCTTCTCTTCCAGCTATGGGTAAAGAGCAGAACAGACTGGATTCTATAGCCTTGGATGACAAATAATCTACCACAGAAAGAAATGGCAACTTACTGTGGGAAAAAAAAACTGCCTTGTCAGTCATATATCAAAAGATACATGATTGCCTAAGTGTTATGGCAACTTACCCATAATAATAATGGACTATTAGTCACATTATAAATACTGTGCCTCTCAAGAGGTATGAGGATGTTGTAAGATGAGCAGAGATAATTGAGAGCATATTGTAAGGACATTGGAATAGTGATACTTGTCGAGACAACAGAGTTCACTCTAACCAAATCTGATAGCCATTACTAATACTTCTACTTCTTTGTATTATATTTCTGTAGTAATATATCTTGGTATTTCATACCTGTGTTCGTGTTATTCTTTCATTGGTTCTAACCTTGGACCATCACCGTGGTACAAGGAACTTGGACCATAACACTAAGTGTGTATCACACATGGCACATAACTGACTGATGTAATCAATACACTGTCCGGTCTATGTGACTTAACAAGACACTGAATTGATCCAGTTTTGTACCAAGTGTTTAAATAATATCCAAGCAATTGCCAAACATCCAGTTTCCACTTTTTAGCAGTAATTGGTGAATTTGGGTCCTGATTGAATTTTTCTGGTTTTAATACTTTGTCCATGTTATAAAATAAAATAAGACATATCTTGGCTGATTTGCAGGCAAATAAACTAACATACTCAAGAGCAAAAACCGGATGTGAATGGGACAAGGCCCTGTCACAAAATGACCATTATCGTTGTTTACGCATAGGCCCGAGACATGAGTTCCGGTCGAAAAATAAAATAATATTTTAAAGTGTTTCTATTTTTTGACCAATAAAAATGCTTCCCTCCTAATTATACTTGCGTCGTTTTTCGAGCCTCTTAAGCCATAAAAAATTCCATAAAAGGGGTCACACGGCAAAGTACAAGAGCAGTCAACAGGAGGCCAGGGAAGAGACTGTCACAGGCAGTCAGCAGGGGTAGCGCCACACCAATCAGTGAGAACTACAATAAGAGATCAACCCAGATCGGCAGCCGGCTTATGAACTATACAAGATAGCTGTCCCAAAACCAC
Organism: Acanthosepion lycidas; assembly: GCA_963932145.1. NCBI lineage: Eukaryota > Metazoa > Mollusca > Cephalopoda > Sepiida > Sepiidae > Acanthosepion > Acanthosepion lycidas. The sequence continues at coordinate 98,992,670 of OZ010575.1, read as the reverse complement.
ACGTTCCTATTGAAATAAATCACGTAAATCTATTTCTGCTGTTGTCGTATTTCTTTCTTGCAACCATACGCTTGTCTATAACATCCATTTCAAATAAAGTTGAATAAATTGTGGTGAATGATATGACTGAAGAAAATACCTTTGGTCAATGCAGGTTTTATTCAACGTGAAAGGACACACAAGATGTAAACAAAGATGATAATTTGTAAAACATTTGTATGAAGGGGAAATAATCCCTTAATAAGGGTAGACAACTAGGATAATAAAATTATTATATCCCATTTTGCTTTCATTTCAGAAAAAAATGCATTCATTTGGTGGTACCTTTTATACAGTAATAAAGGTGTTAAAAGAAAAGCCATTCTTTTGATACACTGGGTTTTTTGCGGGTACATTTGTTAAACTTTGTTAAATTTTTCTTTGTTATTTTATACTGCAATAAATCTTTATATATACATATAAAAGTGCTTGTGTGTACATATATGTATATGTTGGAGCAATTACTGGTTTTCTTTTAATCAGGCACCATTTTTTTTTATTCCTAAAAGGTAGTTATTGCCAAGGAAAATTTCATATCTTTGAAAAATATTAATTAAAAATTTAATATGGTTTCTTACAAATTTTCTTACTTTTATGACAAACTTTAGAGCACAAATTTGCATCTTGCAAAGAAAAAAACAACACTTTTAATTAATTAAGTTTGAATTAAATGAATACTAATAAAAATTTTCCTTTGAAGTGGCAAAAATCACAATGGCCGCTGATTGTCAGAAATATGATATTGTAAACGAAAATAAAAATAATCATAATGTCAAGACTATTTTATGAGAAATATTTAATCATTAACTTACCTAACTGCTTGAAAAACATTGCCAACTATTTCTTTTTTATATATTTGGATGGCTTACAACATTGATAATTCCCTTCAGCCAGCAATAAAAGATTCATGTTGACAGCTCTTAACTGAGCAGTTTCCATTTGTAACTATGATGTATTGGAAACATTGCATTTAATGTCTGAGCTTGGAATTAAACTAAAATATCAGCTTCAACAAAGTTTTTTTTAGATACATTCTAGACCATAAAGTATACTAATAAAATCAACTATTCATTCGTAATATATGTACTTGTGGCCAAGTGTTTAGAACATTCTAACCATGAGACCTGGGTTCAAATCTCACCATGGTTGATTTCTCAGGAAGGTGACCGGTATACAAGTGTCCATCCATAAAAAGGTCTTTGTCTGTGTATACATGTATGTTTGGGAGCAATTACTGGATTTATTATAATTGGCATTTTTTTTCCCTAAAAACATGGCATTGCCAAAAACAAATTTTCTATCTTTTCGAAAAAATATTAATTTTAAAACATGAAAGTCTTATTAAATTTAAAACATGAGGTCTTCCAACTTTTCTTATTTTCATGGCAAATATAACAGCCCACTGTAAAAAAAAAAAAAAAAAAAGCAATACTTTATTGTTTGAATATGGCTAGGAATAAGAATTTTCCCTTAAACTGGCAGAAATCATAATGGCCATTATCTGACTGACAGAAATATGATATAAACAAAAATAAAAAAAAAAATAACATCAAAACAATTTTATGAAAAATATTTAATTTAATCATTACTTGATCTAACTGCTTAAAAAAATTGTAAAATATTTCTTTTTTTTAAATATTGGAATGTTTTACAGTATTGAGAATTTGCTTTGGACAACAATAAAAATTTATTGTTGACAGCTCAGACTCAACAGCTTCCATTTGTAAGTAGGATGTATTAGAAACATTACATTTAATCTCTTAGCTTGGAACTAAAATACAGGGTTCATGCAGGTCCTGGAAAATTGACAGGGCTTGAAAAATCCTGGAATTTTCAAAATTCAGCTGTCCACATATCCTTTTTCTCAGTTCATAAAAATCAAAACGCCAAATTCCAGAAATCTGTCTTTTTTACAAGCTTTTTGACAATTGTTGAGAACGGTGGTTTGTTTCCTTGATTAGAACGAGGTCATGACCCCATAGTTACGTTTGTGTTTTCTAATCTAGGTAATGAGAAAGAAAAGGAGAAAGTCATGTCTTCTCATAGCTGCTACCATCAGTCAAGAAGAAAAGAGGGAAAACAGATAAAAGGCATCAGAGACAAGTAAACCTCTCCATCAAAGATAAATTAATTCACACTCATTGAATTTAGGAAAATAATAAATTATTTTACAGTAATAAAATACAATTAAGTAGAATTTCGAAACATTTATCTGTTTTTTTTTTTTTAAATTTGAACAATTGAAGAAATTTTATTCACATGTCAGTTTCAAAAGTAAAAAAAAGTCCTTTTGATCTCTAGTCAGTGGGTGGGTGAGTTCATGCTGAAAAAATAGATACTTTACTTAAATTGGCAGAAATGATAATGGCCACTATCTGACTGACAGAAATATGATGTAAATAAAAATAATCATAATGTCAAGACAATTTTATGAGAAATATTTACTTTAATCATTACTTGATCTAACTGCTTAAAAAAAATTGTCGTTTTTTTTTTTTTTGGTTTTTTTTTTTTTGTAATATTAGAATGTTTTACAAGATTGATAATTCACTTCAGAAAGTGTTAAAAAATTCATGTTGACAGCTCTAGACTGAACAGCTTCCATTTGTAAGTTAGTTTGACAGTGAATAATAATATACAACAGTGTGAATGTATTCAACTGTGATGCCTGTTGTTGTGTCATGTTCACAAATATTTTAAAACCTATTTTCTTTACTTGTTTTTTTTTTTTTCTTTGCCTCTGTTACCCACACCCACATATATAGTTTTATGAAATTTTGAGAAATTCAGTTTTTTAATACAGTGTAACCCGGATATAAGAGAAACCCTGATATAAGAGAGATTTTATCTGGTCCCAAATTAGAGCCTCAGTTAATGTATATAAATTAGACCAAACCCGGATATAAGATACTTCTCCGGTCCTGACAACTCTCTTATATCCGGGTTACACTGTACATAATGTTTATAGTCGTAAATACAGTTTTAGTGTAATGTTTATCACTCATAAATTGCTTAGAGAATTTAAATATTAAATTCTTTTGTCAAACAAGACCCCCCAGTTATAGAAAACCTGCTCTGAATTGTAAAATAAAAAATGCAATAAATATAAGACAATTTTATTAGAAAAGCTTTTAATTGTTGTTATGAATAAGTTAATGGGCACTATTGTCTTCAGAAACAAGTTCTTTCAACGAATGATACATTTTTACAACAATTGTTTCATTGTTTTTTTCATTTCACTTATAATCATTTTTAAGTTTTAAATTTCTGTATCAATTTGCAATGGTTAGATAAAGTCATATAATGCATTTTAGAATTTTTGAAATCTTGATTAAAATATTATTTTTCTTGTGTCAACCAAGTCCCATATACTACTATTGGAAATTTTAACATCATTTTGCAGTGAAAAACGCATTGATTTCGAAATTCTTACAAAATTCAGATAATTGTCGGATTTTGATGAAACTTTTAGGACTTTTTTGACAAATAAATTAGTTTAGAACCATGTTTTATTTTAGTAGAAAGGCTTTTGATTATGAGTATGATGGACACTATTGTTTTAAGAAAAAAATTTTCCTTGAATAATGAATTTTTACAATTGTTTTTATATTTTCAAAATTCTAATATATTATTATAATTTATAAAGTTATAAATTTTTTAAATTCTATATTTTTAATGGGTTGGTGACATTGTTATTAAGTAAAAATTATATTTACTAATATATGGAAAAGCTTACGACACATTATTTTAAAAAGAATTTGGAACTTTTATCTGTGAATATAAACATACCTATGAAGCCAAAAGTACCTAAAATTCATTAAAATATTAGATTACTTATATTTTCTTAAATTGTTGCGATTTACTGTGTAGTTAAAAAATATATTAAAAAATAGCGTTCACGTTTTCAATTAAATTTTACAGTTAGTTATGTACACTTTACTAAGCAATGCCAAACATGCTATAAATCTGTTAACAACACTATATTAAAAAAATGATTTTTTCTACAATATTCTAAACTAAAAGTAAGTACTATATAGTTTTAATTCAGAAACTTTGTTGATCTTTCTCAAATAACATTTCAGAAAAAGTACATTTTATTTTCGAAAGATGTATAAATATTGACAGATTTATCAATATGGCCGATTTTAACAATTAAAAAAATATTAATAATTCCAATCAATTTCAGTTCAGTTTGAAATAAATACAGCAAAGTATTTTGCTTATTTGAAATATTAAATTTTATTAGATTGGAATTAAAAAGTAACATCAAGTTTTTCATTTTGAAGGTTTCACTTCTTTTTTGAAGGACCTAGTTTTAATAAAGGGTGAAGCAACAAAAGAGACTAGAGACCTGTCTGTTCCTTAACACGGACATCGCCTTTTATTTAATTTAATTTACTGCTGTCTTCCTGTCCGAATACTTCCTGCCCCTTAAGCGGGAAGGGACATCACTCTGACTTCCTATCAACTTTACACAAAGGGACAAAAAATAATTACATACTAAATTTTATTTTTATGTAAAAAAAATATTTTTAAAAAATAGACTAAAAAGGCTGATGGAGCGTGACACAAAAAATTCATGTTAACAACTCCAGACTGAATTGCTACCGTTTGTAAGCATAATGGCCCGTAATAAATAAAATTTAAAAAAAAAAAAAAAAGACACTTATTAAAAACTAAGTTACTAAAAAAAAAGTAAAAACTTAAAAAAAAAGTCAAGATATTTTTTAAAAAAGAAAGAACAATTACATAAAAGTTTTAATTCTGGAACATGTTCTGTCACATGAAATGCTGGTTCGAAAGATTGTAAGGAAAGCTCAGATACATTTATAATTTTTCGTCTCAAGTAATGATTGTTTGGGGTGAAAATGATTAATTTTTAAAGAAATAAAATTTTCACCTTGAAAAATTTAAACACCAGGGGATTAAATTTCCGTGAATACCAATGTGACTTAAGCAAGGGACAAACAATTATTTTACACCGGTTCTTTAATCTTTTTTATTTCAATTTATATGAAAATAAGTAATTTATTGATTAATTTTCGAAATATTACCGAAGTTGAGAAATAAATATTAAGTCCAGTAACAACAACTTTACTAATCTTACTTTTGTATGAAAAAGTTCAGATTCACCTGGAAGAGGTAAGTTAAACTTAAATTTTTTCTGAAAAAAAATGGAAATATATTCCAATTTCCAATACAAAAAAAAGAGGCAATCGATATTTTTCGGCATAAAAACATTTTCGTTTGATTGCCGTTTACATTAAATTAATTAGTAAATAAAATGTTAAACTGAATATAATTGCTTATATAGTAAAATATTTTATAAAAAATAATAGGCGATGTTTTCTTTTATTTATTGAGTTTTTCTTTAAATTTCTTCAAAATCGTAATTGTCTCATCTCATACAAAGTCACTAAATTTTGGAAGCTCCTCTTTCACGCTGAAAAAAACAGCAAGATGAAAAAAGCTCCCAGACTTAATAAAACAAAATTTTATCGTCAAACGTTTCGGTTTATGTTATTAAGCACAAAGATCAAAGTAGTTTTTTTATGTTTATTTTTTTAATAAGTCTCTCGCACGTCGAACTCTTCTTTTCTCTTCGTTAGCAGTCGACGTAATATTTAATTAATTTACGATTGGTGTTGTCGGATTTTAATTAAACTTTCAGGACTTTTTCGCAAATGAAATAATTTTTGAGTTTGATTTTTAAAAAATCTTGGTAATTTTTTTTTTTTTTTTTTTTTACATACCAACCCAATTACTTAATTTCATGAAATTTCGAGAAATTAAATTTTCATCTCCAATTTTTCTTTAAAGCGGGATTCCTTGGAGACTGTAAAATCATTATTTTTTTTCTTTTTTGTCAAACTGTTACCCATTTCTCAATAATCTGCTCCGAGTCATAAAATAAAAAAAAGCAATAAATCTGGCATTAATTAATTAAAAAAGCTTTTAATGCTTTTAGGAATTAAGATTTATTAAGGACACTAGTATTGTCTAATGAAAAAATTTCTTTTTTAATGAATAATGAATTTTTACAAGATTTGTTTTCATTTCTTTTTAATTTTAATGACAATAATGAATTCAGAAGAATTACTAATGAAGAAGACCAGAGAAGGATCCAAAATGACCTGGATAAATCCTTCAGACATGAATTTGATGTAGTCAAGGCTCGCCAAGTGCAAAAATTAAATAGATTGAAAGATCAGAAGGTGACGCACAAGGTCCATCACCCACCAGTGAAAGCAGTAGTCAACATCAGCCAATATCAGCTGAGTGCCTCTGAGGAGTCAGTACTGAATAAGGGTCTCAACTTCGCCACAACCATCAGGCGGGAGACATACTTGGACATCATTGCCAGAGTCGAGGAGGTGGCCTTGAACTTCCCTTCTCAGGCTCAGGCGGATGAAATAAGATGGAAGGTAAGACAGGCCCTGGAGAGCGCCAAGCTGCCCAGGTCTAACATAACAAAACTGGAGAGGCTGGCGATTGGATCCCTACAGTGGAACGAAAACATCATCATACTACTGGCTGACAAAGGTAATGCGACTGTAGTGATGGACAGATCAGAGTATACAAGAAAACTGGAAGACCTCATTAGCAGTGGTAGCTACAGCAAAGTGAAAAAGGATCCTACTATGAAAACGGAACACAAACTGTCACAGATCCTAATCAAGAACAAGGATCACTTCGCACCCAAGACGTATAGGCAGTTATTGCAGCGTTACACCAAGCTACCTCACATATACGGTCTCCCTAAGATTCACAAAGACGGTATTCCGCTCAGGCCGATTGTTAGTTGCCAAGGCTCTGTGTGCCACCCTCTGAGTCGCTTCCTTGTAGATATAATTGACCGATTGATCGGAAAGTCTACTTCATATGTCCGAAATTCCGCCCACTTCGTGGAAATAATCAAAGATGCTCCCATCCTATCCAACCAGATGGTGAGCTTGGACGTGGTGAGTTTGTTCACCAAGGTACCCACGGAGGAGGCACTCTCAGTAGTCGGAGACAAATTGACCGCTGATTCTTCCCTAGAAGAACAGACCAGTATTCCAATAGATAATCTGATGGAGATGTTGACTTTCTGTACACAAACAACACACTTCGGAATGGGATCACACATATATCGACAGGATGAGGGCTTAGTATGGGCTCGCCATTATCACCAGCAATGGCGAATATATACATGGAATACTTTGAAGAAATGGCATTAGAATCTATATCTATATCACTAAAGCCTACTATATGGTTAAGGTACGTAGATGACACCTTCATACTCTGGCCACACCAGGAAGATGTCTAGGTTCTACTGGACCATGTGAACTCAATAAGACCTTCGATACAGTTCACAATGGAGAAAGAGAGTAACAACACACTCCCATTCCTGGATGTACTAATATCTCGAACAGAGCATGGGTTCAAGACATCCGTATACTGTAAACCAACATTCACCGGACAGTACCTCAATTTCAACTCCCACCATCCATACAGCATAAAGAAAGGGATCGTCCGTTGCTTACAACACCGAGCAAAAGTCATAAGTGGCGACCCAGAGATGTTAGATAAAGAATTGGTCAGTATAAGTAGTACCCTACAACGTAACAACTACCCTGGGTACATGGCAGCTGCCCCCCAAAACTGGGATAGGCGGGTACAAGAGGAGGAGGAGGACAACAACACCCAGAAAACAGTCTGCCTGCCTTATGTGAAGGGGTTATCAGAGAAAATACAAAGGATCTGCGGTCCATATAACATCAGGACAACCTTCAAGAGCTTGACAACACTACACAGATATCTCTCTTGAGTGAGACCCCCCCCCCCCATACAGGAGAACATGACTAAAGACTGTGTGTACTCTATTCCGTGCAGCTGCGGAAAGGAATATAAAGGAGAGACAGGCTGCCCAAGGTAAGGCTTCAAGAACACCAGAAAGCTGTAACGCGAGGAGAAGTAGAAAAATCAGGCATGGCTGACCACATATGGAGAGAGAAAGGAGATCACCGCCCCCTGTGGGATCATGTTGAGATCATAGATAGGGAACACCATTGGAAAATTCGTAAACTTAAGGAATCAGCACATATGCTAGGCCACATATGCTAGGCCACAAAAATCTCCTGAGCCGACCAAGCATAGAAATAAATACAATATGGGAACCAGTAATAAGGAGTGCCAGAGAAAAGCAATGATAACAAAGTTGCAATATGAGCTCTGGTAAAAACATGAAATGATAACAGCAAAATTGCAATATGAGCACTGGTAAAAATGGTTGCTGAAAACATTAGGTTTATAATACCCAGAAATTCATACACAGATGTCCTCAAGGCCGCAATTTTCGACAGATTTTCACCAAAATTTACATGCACATGCTCCAAGTTAGCGGGAAGGCCAAGACTGACTTTACATTTCTCAACTCCCATCAATAGTGGAAATAATTGATTTTTGTCATGCTTCTACAGCAGTTTTCATGTAGTTTGCAGCCATTTTCTACTGGCCAGAGTGAGAACCTATAGCTGGCTGCCACGAATAGGCAGGAAGATTCTATTGGCCAACGTGAGAGCCAACAGCTGACTGACACGAATGTTAACTAGCATGCTAGCATGCAAAAAAAATCAATAGCTGCATTCATCACAAGTGGGAAAAATTTAAATCTGCATGGCACTTTACTCCAATTGGCTCATTCGCTTGCTTAAACTCAACGTTGATTCTGATTCCACTGAACTGGATTGGGTGTGAAAAAGTATTTGTTGTTAACATTCTTTTTTCATTCAATTTTTTCAGTTACGAGTCCTTTTTTAAAGCTGATCGTTTTGTGTTAATTTCTTTTAGTTCTTTTTTCGTAACAGATTTAATGTTTAGTATAGAGCTTAGAAAAAATTTGCAGTGTGAGATTGGCAAGAAGTAAGGCATATAGCAACATCAGCATGGCAAAGGGCACTCCTTTAAAGGCAAGGAAGAGCAAAAATATTTTAAGTCAAGTGATAGCGATTGCTGTATGAGCCATACAATTTTTGAATCAAGCACGGGCAATGCCAGGCTATGCTCCTAGTAATCACTAAAATGCTCAGTATTTCATTTTCATAAAATTAGTTATTTTCTTTACCAGATGTAAAAAAAATTTTTTACTATGACTAAACATATTCAAAATAATTTTGATCATTTGTGAACAGTTTCTGAAAGTTTCGTTAAAATCTAACAAATTTTTTTTATTTTTGCAAGATTTTCTAAATTAATGTCTGTTACTGCAAAAATATGTGCTAAAATTTGTTATGTTATTTAGCAGTTCCTCTACCGCAAAGAGAAACAAGATTTATTAATCAGAAGTTAGAATGTTCTAAAATGGAATGGAAAAATCTAATAAAATAATCAAAAAACACTTTGGTCTTTCCTTTTGATAACAACATAACCATTTTGACAACAAAGCTTTGTCTTCATCAAGTTTAAGCCCGTTTTTATCATGCTATGCTCTTTTTTTATTAGGTTGGTGCAAAAATAATGTCGTTTCCTCACATATTAACATGTGTGAGAAAACGACATTATTTTTGCACCAACCTAATTTCATTAGGTTGGTGCAAAAATAATAATTATTATTTAGATCCCTAAATAATTTGTTATAATAATTATTTTTAAATCTTTTAAAATTCTATATTATTTTAATCTAATGAGATTAAAATAATATAGAATTTTAAAAGATATTGTTATTAAGTGAAAATTAATCAAATATTGAAACAGTTAATACAAATCATTTTGCACCAAGATTTTTAACATAATTTTAATTTTTTTAAGTTATATGAACTATTATGTAAAGTGCCCATTTTTAAAGTATGGACAACCATACATGACATTATCAGAATATAAGAGCAATTACTAGAGTAAATTTAAAATTTAGATTATGAAGTATATTTTCCATTTTTAAGATTACTGTGTAATTAAAAATTATAGAAAAAATGCTCTTACCTCATTTTATTAAAAAAATTATGTTTTACAGATAAACTATCCATAGAACAACAATCATTATGCAAACACCAGTCATCACCTTGTCAATAACGTAAAATATGGTGATGTTGGTTGAAAACACAGCTACTGTTTTGTTTTAAAAAATATATTTCTGTGTTATTTTAAATTTAAAGTAAATAATATTTTTTCAAGTCAGCTTAATTATACTTTAAATGAGCTAATATTCCTCAAATAAAGTTTCAGAAAAGTATATTTTATTTTTAGAAAAATTTTTAATACAGAGAATTACATTGTGATGAAAGGCGACTAAAGAAAAAAAAAAAAAAGAAAGGCACTAATCAGCTATGTTAAAAAAATAATTTTTTAAATCGATTCCAATCAATAGAATTTCTGTTTGAAATAAACCAGAGTATTTTACTTACTGGAAATAGTAAATGTATTCTTTTAGCTTTCAATTAAAGTGAAAATGAAATCTTCAAGAAAGCTTTTTCATTTGTAAAAATTCATTTTGAACCTTAGGTATCATGAATTAGTGAAGGTACCTACTATATTTGATCTGTATTGTAACTGAATTGTATGTGCCTTCAAAATTTTGCTCAAAAAGAGGATATGACAAAAATGTACAAAACTTAATAAAATCAGTTTTTATCATCAAAGTCTTTGTGTTATTATTAAGAAGATGGACAGTCAAAGGTATTTTTTTATGTAAAAACTTTTTTTTTTTAATCCTTTGTAGAACCTTGGAAATTTCGCTTAAAAATCGTATTTTTCTGGCATCAACACATAACCACGAATTTGTACAGGAAATTTGAGAAATCCTCACAAAAATCAATTGTTGGATTCTAATGAAACTTTCATAGCTTATTCAGAAATTAATGAAATTTATTTTTTAAACATTTCTTTGTAGCAAATCTTTGTAAAGATATTTAATTTTTTTTACATCTGTTACACCCCCCCACACACACATACTGATTTAATTTCATGAAATTTCTTTTTTGTAGAACTGTTTATATTGCATATTTATCCTTTATAAGTAAAATCCCTCAGAGAATTTAAATCATCAATTTTTTTTGGTCAAAGAAGTTCCCCAGTTGCAAAAAAAATGTAGAAAAAATAACACATTATTTAATTAGAAAAAATTTTAATTGCTTTTATGAATGAAATATATTATGGATGCTGTCATAAGAAATTGATGAATAATGAATTTTACAAGGAATGTCTTCTTTTTTTTTTTAATTAGAATAATTTATAAACATTTAAATCTTCTAAAATTCTGTATTAATTTGTAGTGGTCAAATGATATTGTTATTAAATTAAAACTGTATTTACTAATCATAAATGGAAAAGCTCTCTACAACTCAATGTCTCCCAGTATGTACTAACAATGTTGCACATTTTCCTGAAAGTAATTTTAACTGCTACTTCTGCAACTGATGCCTTGATGGATAATTGTAAAAATGTTGAAGCTTAAAGTCATCTCCCCAAATGATGTCATAGTCATGGCATCAGCATCTGTTTTTGTGAAATCAGTAGGATATTGTTTTGTTTCATTGACATTACAAAAAGAGAAATACCAAAGGCAGAAATTAACTGGATTAGAAAATCTACCAACATCGTACTCGGAACAGACTTTCCAAAGTTGAATGAATGCATTACCATTGACTATGAAAGTAACATGGCTTCCTTTGATGCTCTCTTATGAAGTTTGAGTACATTATCTATTCTGGCATAATAACCCATAATAGTTTTAAATTCAAAGTTCTCCTTTTCTTTCATTAGAACTCTGTTTGCAGGTTTTGTTTTTTTGTTTCATTACCCATTCCAACACCCATGTCTACCAATACCTATCTGCTCTACTTTTACATGCCATCCAGAATAAAATTAAATCCGACTTCTTATTTTACTTGCTGAGAATTTGCATGGTACACTTGCTTTAAGTCAAAATAAACTGTAATAAATGTGTCAGATTTAAACACTAACTTATTAGTCTTTCTACCTTCATTTCTTTGTGCTCAAAGGTCTAGATGATCACAAATCCCTTTAAAATAATACATTATATATTTTTGTTTTGATCAGTATATTATAGACGTTTTTAGACATCAGGTGAAGCTTACAGAAAATACTTGAAAATGCATTTTTTTATAAATCTATTTCATAATCCCAAATTTTTTTCTGGTATTGCTTAGTTAATGCATTTTTTTCTTTTTGCAGTTTGCATCTTTGAGAGTACCTGAAAACCATTCTGAATATTCATGAAAAAATAAAGAACTGATGCACTGAAAATTCTTGGATAAAGCAATTTACATTAAGCCCTAATTGGAAACATATCAGAACACACAACGGGGACAAAGAATTTCCTGTTAAATCTTTGCAGCTACATTTTCCACGAATTCAAATCACAAATCACAAATGTTAAAACACGGGGAACAGAATGTTTTCCACTGCAAAATCTGTGGAGAGAGATTTTCTGTAAAATCATCATTTAAGAAACATTTGTTAACGCACACAGGAGAGAAACCTTTCTGCTGTGAAGTCTGCGGATTTCACTTTTCCTTAAATTGTAATCTCAAAAAACACATGTTAACACACACTGGTGAAAAACCTTTCCATTGCGAAATCTGTGGATTGAACTTTTCTCAAAAGGTACATCTTAAACAACACATGTATATACACACTGGAGAGAAACCTTTCCACTGTCAAATCTGTGGCTTCAGCTTTTCTCAAAAGGTGCATCTGAAAGAACACATGTATAAACATACTGGAAAACCTTTCAACTGTGAAATCTGTGGATTCAAGTATTCCCAAAATGCAACTCTCAAATATCATATGTTAACCCACACTGGAGAGACACCATTCCACTGTGAAATCTGTGGATCCAAGTTTACAGTAAATTCATCTCTGAAAAGACATATGTTAAAGCACACTGGAGAGAAACCTTTCCACTGTGAAATATGTGGATCAAAATTTGCCATAAATTCATCTCTGAAAAGACACATGTTAAAACACACTGGAGAGAAACCGTTTCACTGTGAAATTTGTGGATTTAAATTTTCTCTAAATTGTACTCTCAAAAAACACATGTATACACATACTGGAGAGAAACCTTTTCACTGTGAAATCTGTGGACTTAAGTTTTCACAAAATTGTAATCTCAAAACACACATGCTAACACACACTGGAGAGAAACTTTTCCACTGTGAAATCTGTGGATTTAATTTTTCTCAAAAGGTACATCTCAAAGAACACATGTATAAACACACTGGAGAAAAACCTTTCCGCTGTGAAATCTGTGGAGTTGCATTTTCTAAAAATTCAACCCATAAACAGCACACATTAACACACACTGGAGAGAAACCATTCCACTGTGAAATCTGTGGATTTAAGTTTTCTCAAAATTCATCTCTCAAAAAACACATGTTAACACACACTGGAGAGAAACTTTTCCTCTGTGAAATCTGTGGATTTAAGTTTTCCCTAAATTCACATCTCAAATTGCACATGGATACACACACTGGATAGAAACCATTCCACTATGAAATCCGTGCTGTAAGCTTTTTTTTACTATGGAAATCTCAACACACACTGGCAAATGACCTCTCTGTGAAACTTCCAGAGTTGCTTTTTATGCTAAATATCTCAGAAGACATGTTTGCACAAACAGGAGATAAGCTGTACATTTTTAAGCTGTGATGTAGAATATTAGCTAGTGGTATCAATTTCACATAGCATCCCATTATGAGAAGAGTTCAAGCTGACTGTGGTCACACAAGTCAATATCTTATCAGAATAGATAGGTTCATTGTGGAGAAGAGGTGCTATGTTGTAAGACCTGAAACTCTTAATAATCCCTAGCTACAAAAATTACTGCTCTTGCATCCCAGAGTATCTGAGAGATATATTTCACGCAAGCAAATCAGATTTTCCAAAACTTCATCCTACAAAAAAACATGTTTACTTGCATTTCGTTGAGATTTCTGGTATTATATTTGGTTGGAAATTCTGAAGTTGATAATATGCACTTGTGTCAGTGTAGTCATTTGTGATATGTAATGTTATGTTGCTTGTAAATAAATCTGAAATGGCATGGACTAGTCCCTGATGAATAACCTATGGCATTATATTTTCTCACTATTCAAATATCAAGGACATGTACATGGGAGTAATCTTCCTCTTTTTACTTCTGCAGATCAGATGTTTTCCAACATTCATAACCCTTTACACTCTCTTCATCAGTCTAGCATCTGCGAGAACAGAAAGAGAGTAAAGATATCTGGTGTTCTGACAAAGCCAAAGGTGAAATAGCTTTTTGGTTTTCCCAATAGCATTAGTACAAAGGAAACACAGCATTAACTGTAATTTGAATTCTTTTCCTTAAACATTATAGCATGAAACCTCTCTGATGACAACGGACATGCATATACAAGTATTGGACTTTTTTCTAAAAGCTATAATTATTGTTACTATTCTAAAACTTGAACTGAATATAGGGCATAATAAACATATAGAATGTATGATGATAGCATTTTAAAAACAGATATTTTATAAAGATATATTTTGATATATACATATAAAAGTGTTTCATTAAGAGGGATCAAAGTCAACAGTAAATGTAAAGTGGTATTGGTGAAAATTTCTTTCTTTCTCTCTTGGTTCATGTTATTTAAGTCATGTCAATTATGTTTGAAAAATAATATGATCAAAATTTTTGATGACGTCTCTGCATAGTTGCTCATTGATCTCACCAATATGCCTTATTATCTCATCCTTCAGTTCTTGTTGGCTTGTTGACATAGACCTTAGTTCTAAAATGACCCCAAAGGAAGAAATCTAAATGCGTCAACTCACACAAACATGGTGGCCAATTGACTTCACTGTTTCAAGAGATGATGTGACCTGGGAACTTCTCATTACATTTCTGTTTGAACATCCATTTTCATAATAGGCTTCAATAACTTTAACATGTTGTTTGATTGTTAATCTTTCCATGGTTGAAATTGCCAAAGACTTAAATTGTTAAATCTAAAAGAAAAAGAAAAAATCATTAGACGCTTAAACTTAATTCACATTTAAAATTGGTTCATGTTATTGGAACACCCTTTATATTAACCATGTAAAAATATTTACCATTAACTAATATATAGGAAATTATAAAAAAAAGACAAAACAACAAAAATGGCAAAGACAATAGAGCTCTCTTTAGAATTTCTTGAAGTGATTGTCATCATATTCTCTCTCTCTCTTGTTCTTGTAACGGCATTCACCCGAGGTGGGTTGAGCCAGCTCCAATATTAGAGTTTCATGGGAATTTGGAATTCACAAGCGGTCCCCAACCCGCATGTATAGCACATGAGATTTGATTATAGTGGTGAAGGTTTCGTGCAGGACTATCGACACTTTTTGAAGGGCCAATTACAGAGACCTGGTGCACTATGTGCCACAAGGTCCCCAAACGACCCTCCGCAGGTTTTGAATTCAGAGTTTTCCTTCTCCTAGACCAGTTGCCATCCAAGGCTATAGAACCCAGTCTGTCCTGCTATTTACCCATAGCTGGAGGGAGAAGAAGAGGATTCACACCTTTCCCAAGGGTATTAGCATGTAAGTGAATGTAATGGATTCGAATGGAATTCGAACTCAGCTCTCCGATTCCTCAATCCGAACCACTATCCATTACTCCACCGTGCCTCATGGAATGAGATATCAGATCCACAACAAGCTCAAGATCCCACATCATTTGGATTAGAGCCAGCATGTAAAAACTGAACAAACATAGCCTGCCTACCAATGTGGGTCAAAAAGAATATCCCACCCACTGTAATGTCAATGAATGAGCATCTAGATCTATTTGTCAGAAAGTAATACATCATTCACAAGGAAGCATTCAGCACACCTGCAGATATAGACACTTTACTGGGTGGGGGTCACGTTATCAGAGTCATAGCAAGACCCGTTTCTGTTGAAATCAAGGCTTGTGAAGAGTTTGCCTCTTACCATTTCAAGATGCCTGTTTCATTTGGGAACAAAATTTCATGGTCTGACAAGCTTAAAATGAAACTCTTTTGAGACGTGGAGAATGATGTGTCAAATGACTCCCAAAATACCATCCTGACAAGCATATGTACAGGATTTTAATAGGCACTTCACTGGGGGAGGGCTGAATAAATTGCATCAATAAATCACAAGCAATCAAGTAAATCAGTGGAAAAATACAGAAACTGCTACAGATTCCACAAACTGAAAAACAACCATAATTTGGAATTTATACAACTAGATACAAAAGATTTCTACACTTCTATAAAAGAACCCGTGCTAGATAAGGCCATCGACAAAGCTCAAGAACAAATAAAAATAAGGACAAATGAAGTAGACATCATTAAACATGAATGAATACCAAAAATCAAGTAAATTTAATAATAATAATAACAACAAATAATTAAATAATATTTAATAAATAATGAGTAAAAATTAACACTATCAAACACTATCACTATAGATACATTTGGATCTACAATTATTTCTACCAAGTTGCCTCTAGAATAATTTGAAACATAATTGTTATTGTCCATTACAATCGACCTTGCTACCCATAATGCACCACTGCCCAGTATATATAAATAGCTGAGCCAAAACACAATACACAGCCTAAAAACTGTGTTGACGGATGAAGCAGTCTGTTGCCGCTTAGTACTGACCTCACTCTAGGATCATTACAATCTTTAACAAAATATATTATTGGTATAACTTAAATGCTAAAATGATTACTTTAACTAAAAAATATATATATATTTAAATCTTTGCATGAAATTAAAAACATTTTGTTTTTTTAATATTGTAATATTTCTATAAGAATTAACATTTCTTTAAAAAAATCTTTTCCGGGCATGTAAGGAAAAAGAGTGAGGACAAAGTTTTTGATATGTTTGTCTGTCTGTTGCTCGTTTTCCATTTTTTTGTTGTTTTATTGTCTGGTTATCAAGTCCCTGATGGTAGAATATGGGGTTGTATATATGTCTATGGGTTAGTGTGTTTATGTAACGCTCTGTGAATTGTTTGTTTAATTTATTATATATTTATGATCAGTACTGCTGACTGATATCATATTTCGTCAGCACTACCTCAGTCACACTCCTCACCCCAACCCTCCAGTCGACAAGTTAAACCTGCCACTTTCTTTGATTTTCACTGAATTGAAGTTGGGCTAAATTTAATTTGCCATTTCTCAAGAGATACATTTTGCCGAGAAACCTTATACTGTACAGAATAAATTATTTAAAATGGACATTTAAAAACAACAAGTTTAAATAAAAATGTGTTCTTTGAAAAACAGGGCATACAAGTCATCAGAGATTTATAAAAGATTAAATTGAATCAAGAAATATATTGCTTATTAAGTATGTCTCCAGCTTCGATAGGGTTCAGATGAATGCAGTTTGACTAGCCATGTTAATTGTATTTCAATCTTTTTTTACTTACTTTGTCTCTTTCTTTATAATGTACAATATCAATGAAATGTATTTTGGTCAATATTTCTGGGAACGCAGTTATTAGGTTGGTGCAAAAATAATGACGTTTTTTGACGTTAAAAATACGTCAAAAGACGTCATTATTTTTGCACCAACCTAATGAAACAATTTTGGGTCGAGCTGAAGTCAACAATGAAAACGGTGCACTAGAAAAGATTTTTGTTGCTTTGAAAGAGAGATACTTGAATGTTGACTCACTCAGGCTTAGCCTGACATGCCCAACCCCCAGAGCTGCCACTGATATATGTTGCAGATATAGATCTTGTGCGCGTAACAGACCATTGAAGAGATCATGTGCATTAGTACTCCCTGCTAAATGGCAAATGAAATGATATGACCTCTCACACCTGCAGCTAGCATACAGGTATAGGAAAGATTTCTGATACAGGCAGTTATATAAACAGCCAAAGCAAGTCAGATAGTCTTTCTTAAACATTACAGGAGAATATAAGGTCTGCTATGGTACCACTCATGCTACAGACTGGTTGAGAGTAACTGACAAATTATTAGAGTGAATGAAATGTTATGTAATGGAAAATTCAATTCTCGTGTTATCCTTTTTCAGCATCCAAACTTCATTACATGCATACATAAATACACACGCACACATATATATATGTGGGTAGTGAGGTCAACACCCAGTAATGACAGTCTGTTTCATGCTTAAATGCCTGAAGATTAAGTGTGAAACAGACTATCACTGCTAAGTGTTGACCTCAATGTCCACTTTTATATTTACATATGCTCTATCCCTGATATTGATCACTTTAATCCATAAATATAGCATACCTTAAATCTATATTTTGACCATATATATATATATATATATATATATATATATATATATATATATATATATAGTCATCCACAGAGAGACTGTTTTGCTCCTCAGTGTAGTTAGATATCCAATGACTTCAAGCCAGGACCGAAACCTGACCAATTTGGTATCTATCAGATTCTGACCGCTAGCCTATCAATGCTCAGCAGAGAGGTGAATATATATATATATATATATATATAGCTAAACCTAGAGAGCCAGACAAACCTACCAAGGTTTCACCTAAGTGGATCGTCAAGGAAGAGCCAGCCTTCCCTGATGATCCGCTTAGGTGAAACCTTGGTAGGTTTGTCTGGCTCTCTCGATTTAGCTAGGTCTGCTCTACTTACCGTATTGAGCTCTTTATTTAGTTGTTTTGCGTACTCATATTGGTTTTTTTTTCTTTGGGAATGCTGGACGATTATTTTCAGTTAACGTACATGTTCTTGGTTCTTTCTTTTTTTATACCTTTTTTTTCCCCTTTGGTATTGGTTTGATTATTTGCAAATCAAGACACTGAAGTTTTTCCGAATGAGTGTAGTTTCTTATACCTATAGGATTACTACTAATACCAATAATATATATATATATATATATAGACTTTTCCTCATTCACCACATTGCAGATTGTAGTCTCAGACACATGGAGTTCTCTTGACCCTCATGGACATCCCTCCTTGATTCGCATTGATAATATTCCCTGCCTGATGTACATATTTAGATGTTCTGAAGTACCCCACAGAAAATGCAAGACATAATAATATTTTTTAAATTCTAAATCTTTCTGGAAGGTTTTATATTAGTTTTAATTTCAGGCTGATAGATTAAATTTATTATTTCCAATAAGAAAAATAGTTTTCTGCGCTTCAAAACTAATTTAAATACATTAAAAGGAGTTTTCATTTAGGAAATTGGTAATCATCACTGATTTTAGCACCATTTTTAGCCATCTTTCATCACAATGTAATTCTCATTACTAAAAAATCTTCCAAAAAGAAAATGAGCTTTTCTGAAACTTTATTTAGGGAACATTAGCTGATTTAAAGTATAATTTATCGAATTTGAAACAACTATTACTTACTTTAAGTTTAAAATATCACAGAAATGCATTTTTTTTAACACAGTGGTAGCTGTTTATTTAAGATGTTGGTAGCTTGAATGAGAGATCAAGGATTATTTAATGTTTTTCTAAGGTGGAAATATCTGTAAAATTTGCTTGAGGAATATAATGTGAGCGCCTATTTTATATAATTTTTTTAACTACCCAGTAATCTGAAAAATTTAGGAAAATATTCTCCATAATCTAATGTCTTATTGAATTTTAGGTACTTTTGCTTTAAATTTACTATAGATATTGCTCTTATTTTCTGATGTCATCTATGAATACCCATATCTAAAATAATTGACACATTTATACACACAAAAAAATTTCAAAATTCTTTTTAAAATATTGATGTTTGAGGAATTGTACTAAGCTTTTCCATTTATGTTTAGTAAATATATTTTTTGCTTAATAACAATACTGCCTAGCTGGCACAAAGTAATGCAGAAATTTAAAAGATGGAAAACTTTATGAATTATTCTGTTTAAATTTTTTTAAATTGAAAAGAATTCTTGTAAAAGTTCATTATTCATCAAAAAACATTTTTTTAAAGACAATAGTGTTCATAATATATCTTTTTTATAAAAGCAATTAAAGGCTTTTCTAGTTAAATGTTTTAGTTCATTACATTTTTTTATTTTATGATTCAGAGCAGATTTTTGCTAACTGGTGTTTTTATTTTTATAAAAAAAACAATTATTTGAATTGTCTAATGAGTTTTGCTTTTAACTAAAATTTAATTTCTCAAAATTTCAAAAAAATGGGAGGTGCGATAACAGATGTAAAAAAAAGTAAATAAATAAATAAATTACCAAAAAAAAAAAAAAATTTCTAAAATAATTTCATTCATTTGTGAAGAAGTTTTGAAAGTGTAATTAAAATCCAAAAATTATTTGATTTTTTTTTTTAAGAAATTCAAAAAGTTGCTAAAATTTCATATAATAAACTTTGGCCACTGTGCTGAAACAAAAAGAAAAAAGAAAAAGCTATTTAATCAAAATTTCAAATGTGCTAAAATGGATGAAAAAAAAAACATTATTTAATAAACAAAGAATCTTTAGTTTTTTCCTCTTAATAATAATATAAGGATTTTGATGATAAAACTTTGTTTTATTAAGTTTGGGGCATTTTTTCATCATAGTGTGCTAATTTTTTAGCTAATCAGTGGTAGTAACTATATTTAATACTCTCTTAATACTGTGAATGCATGCTGTCCTTTGCAACAGATTTATAAAAGAATTCTTTTCATTTTTGTTAAAAGCTCATAAATTATTGTCATAATCTATGAACCTTTCAAATTCTTTATTCTAGTTGTTAGGTGATATTGTTATTAAGTGAACACTACATATGCTAATCATAAATTGGAAAATCTTATACAATTCAGTAAACACAGTATTTTAAAAAGAATGTTGATTTTTTTTTTTTTTTTTTTTTTTTTTTTTTTGTGCGTGTGTCTGTATGTGTATAAACGTCCTGATTTTAACCATAAATTAGTATAAGAAATTTGAGCATCTTTCTGCAGTGAAAAACATTGATTTAGAAATTCTCGCAAAAATTATTTAATTACCAGATTTAAATGAATCTTTCAGGACTTATTTACAAATTAATGAAATTGTTTTAGAAACGCTTCATTTTTAGAAAGTCTTAATAATAATATTTATTAAATAAAGTTTCAAAAGGTATTGTTGAAATTTTTGGATAAAGAGAACGATGTTAAGTTGATAGATTTGTCAATATGGCTGATTTTAGCAATTTCAGAGAAAAATTAATAATGTCAACCAATTTAAATTCGGTTTGAAATACAGCAAAGTATTTTTTTGCTTATTGCATATATAAAATTTAAATCCATTAGCTTGGATAATAAAAGTTTCAAGAAAAATTGTCGTCTGGTGTCTCTAAAGATTGAATTTGTATTAGAGAGTACCATAGCAAGAAACAACAGAGACTAGACCCATGTCATCACTAATATGGACATATCCTCTCAATATGACTGCTCTTTATTTCTTACTGTTTCTTACTCTAGAAAAGAAAAGTAAATGCATGGTTCGTGAAAGTTAAACTGGTTACTCCCTGTCCATTATTAAATGAAAGGGACATCACTCCATGTTGATTTGCTGGCATAAAAAAAAAAAACCTCAAACTTTACTTAAAGGTACAAATTAAATATAATCATAATTATTGTTAAATTTTAAAAACATTAAAAATGTATTTTTAAAACATTGATGGCTCACCTCAGGATGATTGACAGTGATACATATTTATGTAAATATCAGGGTTGCCAGATTGGCTTTTTATGCCAAATTTCTGAAATCTGGCCTTATCTTGTTGGTTGGTTGACACCAGAGAATTAAATTGGAGTCTGACTTTTATACTTTTTTTTTTTTTACATGCTAAGATATATAATAAAAAGTACAGTGTAACCCGGATATAAGAGAGTTTTCGGGACCGGAGAAGTCTCTTATATCCGGGTTTCTATATCCGGATTTGGTCTATTTTGTTTAGGTATGGCTCTAATTTGGGATCAGAGAAAATCTCTCTTATATCCGGGTTACACTATTACAGCTGATTCTTTTGCAAACGAAACCTAAAGCATTTTCAGCAGACAATCCAAAGAAAGAGATTTCTTTCATAAGTCTTTTATTAAATAAATAAATTATTAATTAATTACACTCGACTCGACCCTCTTCGATTTTTCTTTCATAAGTTATTGTTCCCTAAATGAAAAAAAAAAGTCCCACAGATACATATACTAACTAAAAAACAAAAAAGAATTTAATACAACGGTTATTACTCGTTAGGTTTAAAAAAAAACAAAAACCTTTTAATTAAAAAATTTTAATTTCATGAAATCTATCTAAAAAAACATTTTTTTCTAAATATTAAAAATTTACAAAGAAAACAAAAAAAAAATCAAGATTTTTCAGCAAATCTGACTATTATTAAAATAAATTATTTCCGAATTTACAGCAAAAAAAAATCACCATCAAATGTTTAAAATTGAACAAAAATTAAATAATAAATTAGGTTTTTCAATAAAATGCCACTTAAATAAAATCATAAATCTCATGTTTACAGTTTCTGTTTATTTGTCTTTTTTCTGGATTTCATTTAAACTAACCTGGCTTTTTATACGTATTTGGCTTTAAATAAAAATTTTAATCTGGCAATCCTGGTTAACAGCTCTCTAGACTGAATTACTTCCATTTGTAAGCATTGTGGCCCGTAATAAAAACCTTAAGTGTCATCTTGTTACTCCAATTTTTTTTAAATTAAAGATAGAATTTGTTACGTCACAATCTCATGGCTAGAATCAACAACGAAAACTAGACCTGTGTCAACACTCACACGGACTTTTTATTTCGACTCTGACTACGAGAGGTAAATTTTTTCTTTCTGTATCTTACTGAAAGAAAAAAAAAATTGCCCCTCGTAGACAGAGAAAGTCAATACTTCTTACTTCCTCAATCTTCATGGCTAAAAATAAAATGTTAATTAAGTTTTAAAGAAAGTCAGAAAAAAAAAACCTGAAATATTTCATTTTGAGTTGAGTTTTTTAAAAATCATAATTATTTCCATAAAAAAATTTATCTAGACGAAAAAAAAGGTAAATCTTACTTTCTTTTTTTTTCTTTTGTCTCAAATAATAAATTTTTTGATAGAAATAATTATTATGATTTTTAAAATTTTAAAGAAAGGAGATGAAATTTCTGCGAATATACCTAAAGCAAGGAACAAATTGTTCTTTTACACCGGTTATTATAATTCTTTGTTCTTTTTTTCTAATTGTTGTGTTAAATCTCTATTTCTTCAATTTTCAAATCATTTCGTCTTTTCTTTTTTTTTTAAATTGCAGTTGATCTGAAAATAATAGCTTTATTGATTAACATTTACGAATTATTCTCGACGTTGCGAAAGAAATATCAAGTCCAGGAAAAACAACAGCTTTTTTACTTAATCTTGTTTGTTTTTAGATTTTTTTTCTTTTTTTTTTTTTTTTTTGTATGAAGAAGTTCTCATTCACTCTCCCTCTAAAGGTAAGTTTTTGTTTCTTAAAAAATATTTGACTATCGTTTTTACGGGGGTCATGACCCTGGAGGTAGACTTCGACTTGATCACTATTCTTGAGGGATCGCCAGTACATTTTCGATACTTAAGGTTTAAAAGTGAATTTTTTTTAAATCAAAAAGCATTCTTATAGCATTCTTTTTAGCTTTAATTGAAAGCTAAATGATTAAATTTACTATTATTTCTAGTAAGCAAAATATTGTGGTGTATTATTTGCAATAGAAATTATATTGATTGGAATCTCAACTTTTTGTTCGCTTTCAGAAAATCATTTAAAATCAGCCATTTTGACACATCTGTAAACAAAAGTTAATTCTCGGTTTTAAAAATCTTACAAAAATAAAATATATTTGTCATTGGTTATTTGTGGAAAGTTAGCAAATTTAAAGTTAAGTTAATCTGATTTGAAACAAATATTACTTATAGTATCTAGGTACCTCCATGAGATCGCTAAAAAAAGAGCCTAGCATGAAGAGAAAGGCGCCAAACTTGACAAAAACAAAATTTTTTTGTTTAATTGTCTATGTTATTATTAAGAGGTAAGATCAAAGTATTTTGGGGGTATTTTTTTAATTTTTTTGAGAGTCAGAAAAATTCACAGATAACATGTCAACCATTTTTTTCCATTTTATCAAAAAAAAATGAGAATCTCAGTTTGAAATTCTTTTAAAAATCACTTATCATTTTTTCAAAACTTATTTTTAAGAAAATCAGAAATTATAATGTTTATTTAAAATGTCTTGACAGGTGATGAATGACGTATTGACAGATTACATGAGGATAATTCCTTCTATGGAAATAGAGAAATGAAATTATTTAGATTTAAGTGAACAAATTATTTACCTCGTTATTTTTAAGGAAAACTTTCAGTGTTCTAATTGTTTTGTTTTTTTGTAATTTGCTTTCACCTTTACGTTTACGATGCTTTATGAAAAATATATAAAGAAATTAAAATGAGACTGTTGAGAGTGAGATTAAATTTCATAAGAAAGGTATCTAATTAATTTATAGGCACCTTTCTTATGAAATTTTATCAGAAGTGTACATAAAATACTATAATTTTATGTACATTTATTACAATTTACTGTGTTATTTGTATTTACATTCATTTTATTATTAATTTTGATATTTCATTTATGGAAAAATGTCATAACTGAGATTAATATAAAAATAAGATCATATAAATTTCATAAGATGATACTGATACTTGTAGGTACCCTTTTCAGTTGAAATTGAAAAATCAAATTAACTTCTCCACATGTGTTTCGCAAAAGTAAAGGCCTTAACAGCAGAGAACAATGCTTAACTCAACGCAACTTGTATTCTGGTTGGTTTTCCATACTTTATAATTACAGCCCGATTATAAACACAAAATTACATTTCTTAATTACTGTGGACCTTCTGATTAGTCAAAACGATACAATTTACAATGTGGTAAAAAAAGATCTATCTCATAAGGACACTTGTAGATGCGGCTTTTAAGTAATTTTATAATATTTTAACAAATTAAATATAAAAATCTATGATAATTAAAGAAATAACAATTGTATTAAAAATTCATTTTTCATTGAAAAAATTTTTTGCTTTCAGAAAATATTGTCCATATTCATAAAAACAACTAAAAGCAATTAAAGTATTTGAAATTAAATAATATCTTTGTTTTATTGAGTTTTGTATGTTACAATTCAGAGCTGATTTTGAGGTGTGTAGGGGGGGGGTCCAATTAAAACAAAATACATGATTTGCTTTCCTCAAAGCCTTGTGCTTTTAACTAATATAATCACTAAACTGAATGCGACTGAATTTCTAGAGTTTTCATAAAACTAGCTTTAAAAAATATAAAAAAAATATTTATTCCATGACTTTAAAAAAAAGAAAACATATTTATAATAATTTCCATCATTTGTGACTAGTTTCTGAAAGTTTAATTAACATCTGACAATTATTTTTATTTTTTTCCAAATTAATGTGTCATACAAAAAAAAAAGAAACATGCTGAAAATTTGTTATTTTACTAGTTCTCATGGAGGTACCTACATAAAACGTAATATACAAGCATTTCTTAACCACAGGGTCTTGTTTTTGAGACATGTTGTTTCATTTATTAACAGCTTGATATTTTGAAAAGCTAAGTATGGCTGACCAGAAATTGACATAAATTTATGAAATCTAAGTGAATGCTTCGAGTTTGGTTTTTAACTCTCTAGTAATTTTTAAATATTAACATAATATTTTCAGCAATTATCTAATACTGGCAGTAGAGCCTGGCGTTGCCCGGGGATGTAACAGTAAGAGATAGATCAAGTATCGACCATCATAAAGACTGAAAAATAAAATTGACAAAGATTATTGTTTAAGGTTGACGGCCACACATGTCTTAATTAATTTTTCTTTTTTTTTTTTTTACGAATTGGTAAAACTCAAAACAAAAACATTGTGTCTGTGTTCGTTTATATATGGGATCGGATTTCCTACATTTTTCAACCGATTTCAACAAAACATCACTTTTTTTTTTGGCAGGTAGTGTTTCTTATTGTCTTGCACACTTTTTTCTTTATTTTTACATTCAGAATGCTTTAAAAATTCCATTTACAAGACAATTGTTTATAATAAAATTCTATTCAATCGGTAGACTCATAACGATTGAAAACAATGTTTTTGTTTGAGTTTGACCAATTCGTAAAAAAAAAAAAAATAATTAAGACATGCGTGTCCGTCAACCTTAAACAATAATCTTTGTCAATTTTATTTTTCAGTCTTTATGATGGTCGATACTTGATCTATCTCTTACTGTTACATCCCCGGGCAATGCCGGGCTATACTGCTAGTATTAGATAATTGCTGAAAATATTATGTTAATATTTAAAAATTACTAGAGACTTAAAAACCAAGCTAAAAAGCATTCACTTAGATTTCATAAATTTATGTCAATTTCTGGTCAGCCATACTTAGCTTTTCAAAATGTCAAGCTGTCAATAAATGAAACAACATGTCTGAAAAACAAGACTGCTGATTTAAAAAAAAAACAAGATATTTGATCAAACTTTTGAACATGATAGTAATGATTAAAAAAATTTAATAAAATAATAAAAAATACTTTTAACTTTCCTCTTAATAATAACATAAACAATTTGATGATAAAACTTTGTTTTTGTTAAGTTTGAGGCTTTTTTCGTCATGCTCTGCTGTTTTATCAATGACAAAGTAGAAGTCACTATTATGTTACCACTTTATTTACCATTAATTTGAGGTACCTCCACACTCCACTGCTTTGTGATAACCAAAGATTTTAATGATTTTTTAAAAAATAAAAAATCTTTTTTGAAGTTTTTATTTTAGTAGGTACCTCCCAAAAATTTTTATTATCAAAATGTTTGTTATTACTAAGAAAGACCAATATATATTTTTTTATTATTTTTTTTCTTTACATGTGCTACCTCCATTTATTTAATTTCATGAAATTTCAGTCTCTTCATATTTATATTAGTTAAAAGCAGGACTCCTTGGAGAATTTAAATTTTCAATGTGTATATTGTCAAACAGAAACACCATTTACCAAAAATCTGCTCTAAATCGTAAAATAAAAAATGCAATCAAAGTAAAACTATGACATTATTTCATTTGAAAACCGTTTAATTGCTTTTATAAATAAGATATTAAAGAAATTTAAAAAAAAAATTTCTGAGATGGATAATGAATTTTTGCAAGAATTGTTTTCATTTTTTTTAAATTTTAATTAAAATAATTTATTAAGTTTTAGATCTTTTAAAATTCTGTATTAATTTAGATCTTTTTAAAATTCTGTATTAATTTCAACCTTTTATGGGATATTAAATGAAAACTATATTTACTAATGATAAAAAATCTTAATCATCAAACGACAATATTTTAAAAAGAATTTTAAATGTTTTTGTATATGTATAAACGTGCCCATTTTTGCAAGTACAGGCAACCATACACAACATTATCAGAAATTGAGCAATAACTATGGTAAATTTAAAGTCAACATTTCTACAATTTAATAAGATATTAGATTACGGAAAATATTTTCCCAAACTTACAGAGTACTTAAAAATCATATAAAAAAGGTGCTTAAATTATGTTCTACAGATCAAGTTCCATAAGATAACTATTAAACCTATCTGTCAACATGTAAAGCAGCTACAGTCAGGTTAAAAAATAATTTTTCCAATATTTTAAACTTAAAGAAAATAATTTTTTTTTTCTAATCAGATTAATTATGCTTTAAATCATTGAATATTCTTCAAATAAAGTTTCAGAAAACTATATTTTATTTTTGGAAGATTTTTTAATAAAAAGATTTGTATTGCAATGAAAGACAATTAAAAAAAAGTGGTACTAATCAGCTACTAGCAAAACAAACCTCTTTCCAGTCAATTTAAATTACTTTTTGAAATACAGAGAAGTATTTTGCTTATTGGAAATATTAAAATTAATTTATTAGCTTGAAAATAAAAGCTTCAAGAAAGATTTTTCATTTTTAAAAATTCATTTTATAACTTACGTATGTTTTTTTTGTTGTGTTTTTTTTTTGGTTTTTTTTTTTTTGGTTTTTTGGAGGCTCTAATAAAATAAACTTTTACTGTTAAAACCTTTTCCTTATTAGAAGGATCAAAGGATTTTTTTGTTGTAACTTATTTTTTATCCTTTTTAGAACTTATGGAAATTTTACTTAAAAATCATTTTTCTAGCATCAGAACAAAGCCATAAATTTGTACAGCAAACTTGAGAAATCCTTTGAAAAAGTTCTGATAACTGTTGGAAGGATTTATCAACTTATTCAACTTACTTGCTTGAAAATGCTAAGGCTTATAACTTAAAATTCTTTTCAGTTTCATCAATAGACCTTTTGGGCTTCCATATTTCTCGTGGGTTTGCTGAGTTCAGATCCTGAAAGTCTCTGACCACTTCTTGATTTGCCTGTTGCTGTTGATAAAAAGTCTTTGCAGTGGGTTGTGACTTTGTTTTCATATTATGATAAATAGGTACTCAAATTTTCTGATCAAATAAGGCCTTTCCTTATTTTATCCAATAAGCCAATTCTTCACCAACTTTAAGCCGAGCTGGAAGCCTTGTTGCCTTTCATTCCCATATATTTAAAAAAAAAAAAATGAACAGTTAATCTATATCTATAATTCTCAAAATGTGTGTCTGTGTGTGTGATCGAATGTTGTTTATGCGTTTCCACAGCTTTCATCTGATTTCGATGAATATTTTTTTGTTTGATAGATAATTCTTTGGTGCCAGTTTTGAGTCCAAATTGTCTGGAAAAAATTACAACCATAAAGGTGAAAAATCAAAAAATAATAATTTTTTACACTTTGCGCAAAATTCAACAGCAAAATTTAATGTTTGTAGAAAACAGCATACAATCAATTTAGAGAGTTAAAATCTAACACAAAAGATCATTAGAATTATAAAAAAATGTATATTATAAATAAAAATTATTGTATATTATTATTATGACAGTCAATGGAAATGGTCCTTTCCTTGCTAGGACGCAAAAATGGCTCTTTTCAAATTGTTAACATTGCACCCACTTGTTATTACTAATATTGATTTTCAGGTGGGCTGACTTTAAACTTGAAATGCTCCAATTGAACAGCAAATATTCCCAGTAATGAAAGACCCGGGCAAGGAAGGGTTATACTGCTAGTTGTCATATATGTCAAGAAATCAACAAAGTTGAGGTTTTTTTTTTTAATTTTAATGCAAAGATAGTTGGTCATACATTTCAAGGGAATGTGAATACTGTATAGATTGTCCAAATACTTTAACTGACAGGAGAAAGTCTTTCAGAGATATAATTGTTGTTAATATTATTAATATATTTAACTTTGAACAAAAGCAAAAAATTTATTGATTATATAATATAGGCATACCTATATATTAGGTTGGTGCAAAAATAATGACGGTTTTTGACGTATTTTTAACGTCAAAAGCAGTCATTATTTTTGCACCTAATAGAAATGAACATACAGCTAAAAAAGATGTTCAGATATGCATAATGGAATGGTCATTTGCCATTCTAATTCAAAATATATTAGAAGATGGTTTGAAAAATTTAGTGAAAATGGAATAAAAGTCATGAGCAAAATGGATATTCAAAAGCTTTTTAAAACTGATCTGATATTATGTAATTTTAAGAAAATCCAGTAAATTCCCTTTTATGTTAAATATAAAATTATAATACCAACTTTAAATAAAATTAATTTTTATTTTTTCGTATAGTTTTAGGTCAGGCTATTTTAGTATAATTTTTTTTTTTAAATAAATATCAGTAATTCCTGTTTATTTTAAATACAAAATTATAAAATATTTATCCCCATATATATATATATATATATATATATATATATATATATATATATATATATATAAGGTTGGTGCAAAAATAATGTCGTTTTTTGACGTATTTTTTAACGTCAAAAACGACATTATTTTTGCACCAACCTAATATATATATCTTATTTATTTTAAATGCAACATATATTTTTAAAATCAAAAATCATAATCTCTGTATAATATATGGACTGCACCAGCAGTGCATTAACCAGATATTTTTTATTAAAATTTAAATTATGTAACAGTCAGTCTCTACCCAGCACCAGAAGATCATGTTTTGCATGAAACTCTGTGTCATGCTAACAGTGAATGATAATACATATATTAATATATACTTATATATCATAATCCTGTGTACACACAACTGGTCATGATTAACAATTCTACACTATGCATGCAGTTTTCAGGTGGTTGGTATTGCACTGTTCAGTCCTAGGGTCATCTATACTTTCTTGGTTATCTCAGGATGTTATAATGAAGCTGGCTGGTAACTTGAAATCATGAACTAACAAAATAAAATCCCCAGGACAAAGAATTGAATAACAGAAAACTCACCAATATTTGAGAAAAAAAAAAAAACAATATATAATAATGATCTGATTATATAGGGTGTATCAAAAATACTTTTGCAAACATTGGAAGCAAGTTCCTCACACCAAAACATTTAAACATACGTTTGTAAATCCTTTATTTTTGAGTTATTAAGTTCAAAGTTTATGGTATACGATGTTAAGTGTACAATCTCAAAATACTTATTACCATAATTTGTGGTGCTGTGGATCCTGTCTCAACAATGCGATGATAAACAGCAGAAAAGGTTGGATGACTCAGCTGCCTTTGATCTGGAACTGCAATCTGATACACCTGTGCAACTTCACGTCCATTACCATTCATGCAGCCGCATATAAAAAAAAAACATATCTGCCTGCTCGTGATATGAATAACCTGCCATTGTTAAACAGAACACTTCTCAGTTAACTCACTACTACACATGTTAAATGTTGATGACAACCACAAATGTACATGAATGACAAATGTAACCTAGTCTATATGCCAACACAGCACCATCTACTGTAAACTTTCTTTATAACTAATAACTCAATAATGAAGGATTTGTGGATATATGTTTATGTGGACTTTTGTCCTTTTTTAGGTATGAGGAACCCATGCGAAAAGTTTGTAAGAGTATTTTTGATACACCCTGTATATACAGGGTACAATGGATAAACTGTCATCTAAATTTCACAAAAATGAAAATAACACTGACATCTCTTTTTAACATATATTTACCAAAATTACACAAAAATATCTTGAAATATTAAACAGTAAATTCATTTGATAAAATTCCTTTGGCTTCAGTCACAGCTTCCAGACAACTATGGAATATCCTGTAACTTTTCTGGACAGTCTCCTTGTTTAAATTAGGGAATGCTGCCATAATGCTTGCCTTCAGTTCATCTTTGTTGTTACGAGGAGTCTTGTTGGTCTCTCACTCAACTGCACTCCACACATAAATATCAAGGGGGTTGTTAGTTTGGTAAGTTAAGCGGCCAGATGTAAGATGTGATGTGCTCACAGAAATTGTCTGACAGCCATTTGGGTTCTCCTGCTTGTGTGGCATGATGCAGAGCCCTGTTGCCAGACATAGGGTCTTCCAGCAACTACCTTCAAGACCCAGGGTAGCACTACCTCTCCAAGGCACTTGATTTAGGCCTCCATGTTGAGGCCCTGTGGGAAGTTATGCCACAGGAGGTAGTGCTGCTCTGGGTCAAGAGGGTGGGTGGCTGGTGGAAGATTTTATGTCTGGCAACAGGACTCTGAACAATGACACACAAGCAGGAGAAACCACTCAGGGCTATCAGACAATTTCTATGACCACATCACCCCTTACATCTGGCCACCTAATTACCCAGACCGCAACCCCTTTGATTATTATGTATGGGGCACAGTTGAGCAAGAGACCAACAAAACTCCTTGTAACACCAAAGATGAACTAAAGGCAAGGATTGTGGCAGCATTCACCAACTTAAACAAAGAGACTGTCCAGAAGAGTTGCAGAAGATTCCAAAGTTGCCTGGTGGCCATAGTTGAAGCCAATGGTGATTTTATTGAATAAATTTACTCTTTAGTATTTCAAGATATTTTTGTGTAATTTTGATAAATATATGTGTTAAAATAAGACATCAGTGTTATTTTCATATTTGCATTATTTAAACGACAATTTATCCATCGCATCCTCTGTGTGTGTGTATATATATATATATATATATATATATATATATAAACAAACATTCAACTCAACACACAGAGGCAACAGTCTTTCATGTTAAATGCAGTTGTCAGGTCATGTGCATTGTGTCAGAATAAACTGCATAATATGTCAGATTTAAATACTAATTCATCAGTCTTTCTTCAATGTACTTTAAAAGTCTAGTTGATGACATCACTTTAAAATAACCAATTATATACTTTTATTTTGATCAATATATGATGGATAATTTTAGCTTTTAGGAAAGAATTTGAGAAAATACATGAAAATGCAATTTTTTATAAACCTGTTTCATAATTCCTAAATAATTTGTTTTTTCCATCATTGCTCAGTTAATTTATTTTTTCTTTTGGCAGCTTGCGTCTTTGAGAGAACCTGAAAATCATCCTGCATATTCCTGAAAAAAAAAAAAAGAATTGACTGACAGTAACATTTTTGGATAGAGCAGTTCACAGTAAGACCTAACTGGAGAGACATATCTGAACACACAAAGAAGACAAACCATTTCCTGTTATGGCTTTGGGGGTATATTTTCCATGAATTCAAATCTCAAAATGCAAATGTTAAAACACAGTAAAAAGAAAGTTTTCTACTGTGAAATTTGTGGAGTTAACTTTTCCAAAACATCACATTACAAAAGTCACATGTTAACTCACAAAGAAGAGAAACCTTTCCACTGTGAAATCTGTGGATTTAAGTTTTCTCAAAATGCACATCTCAAACAACACATGTTTACACATACCGGAGAGAAACCTTTCCACTGTGAAGTCTGTGGATTCAACTTTTCTCAAAAGGCAACTCTCAAACGACACATGTATACACATACTGGGGAGAAACCTTTCCACTGTGAAATCTGTGGAGTAAGATTTTCCTTTAAAACAACACTCAAAAGACACAAGTATTCACATACTGGGGAGAAACCCTTCCACTGTGAAATTTGTGGATTTAAGTTTTCCCAAATTTCAAGTCTCAAACAACACAGGTTTACGCATACTGGAGAGAAACCTTTCCACTGTGAAATTTGTGGATTTAAGTTTTCTCAAAATGTACATCTCAAGCAACACATGCTAACACATACTGGAGAAAAACCTTTTCACTGTGAAATCTGCAGATTCAACTTTGCTACAAATGCACATCTCAAACGACACATGTTGACGCATACTGGAAAGAAACCTTTCCTCTGTGACATCTGTGGATTTAAGTTTTCTCGAAATTCTCATTTCAAGCAACACATGTTAACACACACTGGATAGAAACCATATCACTGTGAAATCTATGTTGTAAGCTTTTCTCGATATGGAAATCTGAAAGGATGCCTGTTATCACACGCTGGCAAGTCACCTTTCCACTGGGAAATCTGTAGAGTTTTGTCACTAGATAGTTATCACAAAAGACATGTTTGCACACACAGGAGATAAGCTATTTCTTTTTCAGCTGTGAAGCAGAATATTAGCTAGCAGTATGTATTTAACACCACATATAGCATTCCATCAAGATTTCAAGCTGACAGCAGGGACACAAGTTGATATCAATATCAATAGGGTGGGTGTGGGAAGTGGTTAGAGTGTTGTAAGACCTGAAACCACTTATGAGCCTCAACTATGAACATTACTTGTAAAAAGTCATCAACAGTAGATAAATCATCATCACAGCCAAGTGTTTTTTCATGTTGGGAAACAGATGATAGTCAAATGGGACCAGATTAGGAGAATAGGGTGAGTAATCAAATACTTCAATGCGAGTCACACATAACAGCCATTGTATGCTGGAGCAGTGACCTGATAAAACAAGACCCCTTTTATCAATTTCCCTATGCATTTGGCCATGATAGCCTATCATCAGCAAGATGGCATAGTACTCTCCTTTGATGGTGTGGTCCTTCTAAATATAGTAAAAACAATGCCTTTTACATCCCAAAAAACAAGCCATCACCTTCCTTGCAGATAAAAAGACCTTGGCCTTCTTTGAAGCAGATGAGTAGAGGTGTTTCCACTGTATGGATTGTCTCTGGCTAAAAGTGATAAACCCAACACTGATCCTGGGTCAGGAAATGTTCAAGGAAACCAACTGGATCTGCCTCAGACAATGTTAGATTTTCCTGTGATGTGCTCAGCCCTGTGCACTTTTTAATCAGATTGTATCTTTGAACCCAAGACACATCCTGGGTTAGAAAATGTTCAAGGAAACCAGATGGACTTTCCTTAAACAATGTTAGATTTTCTCATGATATGATCAGACTGCTGCACTTTTAGTTAATTCTGATATATTACTCCTCTTCATTTTTCTCTTCTTTTTCTTCCTTTGGAGAAGGAATGATTTTTTTATGTTTTTTTCTTAACTTTTTATATTTCTCTTTCTTTTTCATTTTATTGATTTATTATCCTCTTCTTTTTTGTTTTAACCTGCATATATTATTATTATTTTCTTTTCCTTTTATGGTAATTCTTCTTAAGTATTCTTGAATTTTTAAATAATGTAAAAAGAAGTGATGTTTCATAAGCAGCATTTTTAAATAAAATCATTTATAACCATCTTTTTTCACCACCTGATAAAATGCTTAGGTTTAAACATTGAAACAAATATGAATCTTTGTCGTGATTACTTGTTCGTATGTACAAACAAGTAATCACAACAAAGATGCATATATAAAGAGAGAGAATGCAGGAATGGATTTTGTGTGTAATTCATAACAGACCATTGAAGATGCCATCTGCATGAGTATTCACTGCTGAATGACATGACCTCACACCAGTGTCTATGTATAGGGAAGATTTATGATACAGGCAGTTATATAAATAGCCAATCCAGAGAGGGTGCAACCGTCTCTCTGATATCACAGGAGAATGGAACCGCTCACACTCCAGACTGGTTGAGAGTAACTTATAAATTATTGGAGTGAATAACATGTTAATTAACGAAAGATTCATGTTATCCTTTTTCAGCATCCAAATGTCATTATATAAGTGAACATTGAGGTCAACACCCAGTGGCAATAGTCTGTTTCATGCTTAAACACAATCTTCTGGCCTGAAGATTATGCTTACACATGAAACAGACTGTCACTGCTGGGTGTTGATCTCAATGTCCATTTTTATATTTACATATGCTCTATCCCTGATATTGAGCACTTTATCCCATAAATACAGCATACCTTCAAACTGTTTTTTTATCGTATATTTGTATATACTGAGTGTCCCTAAAGTTTGAACACATTTGCAAAAATGGATATTTTCAAGAAATTAAATTTTCAACAACAGATGGAATATTGATGAAAACCATCTTTAATATGATTTCCATCACTTGTGATGCAAAGCGTGATGTGCTTTGCAGGAGTCATGTGAACTTGATGCAATAACTTCATATTGCCATCAATTTTAGCACATTCGCTCTTTATGCATTCAATCAATGTGTTGTGTCTGTGATTACAAGAAAAGATTAATAAAGGATTTGAAAATAGAACGCATGTAGTTTCTGAACACAAACAGTAAACAGAACAAAATTTACAGCAACCAGTCTAAAAGAATTTGTTCAAATAGTCTGGGTAAAAACTATCATTATCTCTCTCTCTCTCTCTCTCTCTCTCTATATATATATATATATATGTGTGTGTGTGGGGGGGGGAAATATTGTAGAAAATAGGAAAGAAACTGGTTTGGTAAATAATCCAAAGTTCCTTAGTATTTTTGTTATTATTTTTAAAAAATAGTGCTCGATACGAAAGTAGAGCATAAATATAATTATTTATTTAAAAATATGATTCCAACTCGCTACATAAGAGGTCTCATGTTTCAAAACAAGAGTCGAAAACTTCAAAATAATATTTGAATTAACTTGAGAAATTTTTTTGGGAATCCCAAATTCCCCAAAAAAATTTTGCTTGAAGATGGAACAGAGCCTACTTCAACTCAAGTTAATTCAAATATTATTTGAAACATGAGACCTCTTATGTTTTGAAACATGAGACCTCTTATGTAGCGAGTTGGAATCATATTTTTAAATAAATAATTATATATATTTCATCCTTTTTTATTTTTTATCATTTTAAGATCCTTTTATACTTATTGTTGTAACCTAGAAAAGGTTACTGAATGAGGAATAATCTAAATGTGTTATATACTGCTGTACCTATGAACACTAATGGTTATGTCCCAATCCTCATAAATATGTTGGACACTATTGTAAGTGGGGGTAATATGCTAAGTAGTCCACCACTAGCAGTGGTTTACCTATTTCATACAATACTATTAGTTTGGTGCAAAAATAATGACGTAATAATGTCATTTTTTGATGTTACATTAAAAAACAACATTATTACATCATTATTTTTGCACCAAACTAATAGTATTGTATTTTGTTCATGTTATAAAGATTACCATTTCATTTCCAACCTTTTGGTTATTCTTCATTCAGTAACCTTTTCTAGGTTGCAACAATAAGTATAAAAGGATCTTAAAATGATAAAAAAAGGATTATATATATATATATATATATATATATATATATATATATATAATTACGTATTTAATTTTTGGCAAAAATTATATTCACCAAAAGAATGGCAAAAATTAAGAGTGCTTAATACTATTTTCATAAAACAAAAATGTTGGTCAAATTAATATATTAAATACACATGCAAAACATTTTTTACAAATTACTAATAAGCAAACAACACATTTTCTAAACATATATTGGAAATTAAAACCAAATTGTACTAAAAATATAATGGAAAATAAGGAAAAGAGTATCAGCCTAGAACAATAAATCCAAAAACTGTAAACTCTGTCTGCAGGAGAAAATAGTTATAATCACCTTCCTAGACCAATGCAAATTACTAAATAAATGTTTAGAACTTATCTCAAAAGGCAGATACAAAACCAAATTTTGATTACGCAAAACTTGAAAACCCAAAGTGAATACCTTGTAAAAGGCTTCTATGATAAATGTAAATATATACACTATATACAACACATATAATGTAATATGTTTTAAACAAAGTCAATACCTTAAACTAAACATATAGATAACTAACCAGGTGAGAAAATATCTAAATGAATTAAATAAATTACAAATGCACACATGAACGCAAATAAATATAAAAATCAACAACAAATAAGTGACCAATAATAAATATTGAATAAAAATATTAAAAACAACACAATAAAGTCACAGCAAATAACCACATTTGGATACACAATTATTCCTATTTAATAACTTCTAGAACAATCTGAAACATAACACGTACCACTTCCCCAATAACCATTAGGATAATACAATAGACCTTACTACACATAATGCACCATTGATCAGCTTATAAAAACAGTTGAACAAAAACACAACACACTTGGCCTGAAGATTGTGTTCAAGGATGAAACACACTGTTTCCATTTGGTGTTGATCTCAGCTTCCACTTTTATATTTGCATACGTCTATCTCTGTTATTGAGCACTTTTAGTCAAAAATACAGCATACCATAAAACTATATTTTTATCATTATATAAATTTCTAAATAAATTGCCATTGAACAGTGACTGACCACAAGTAAAATTTTTATGCAATTTCGCATAATAATCACATAGTCAGCAACTGTTATTTGTGAAAATGTACATTTTATACCCCTTGGCAAGTTCAATATGTTACATTGAGGGTAGCTCATGTGTACACACATGTACACACCAACTAAACTCACCAAGGGTAGTAATGGCCATACAGCCAAGATGGAAATCCCAAATATGTTCATATATACTTATATATAATATTGTGCATTGAGTGATGGTGCTAATAAAATAGTGCTCAATGTATAATAACAGAGCTATGATTTATATTAATAATATATATTTTCCCTTCTGAGTTTCAATCAGTACCAGCCAGTTGCATTGTGAATAAAATTCAGAGTTGTGCTACTGATGAATAAAAAAAACATATTTACATATTATAAACTGTTACATTGGAACATGCAAGTTACCATGACAAAAATGCATATTTGTTTTGACATCTAAAGGCGCATCATTAGGTGGTTCTCTTGGTAGGAGGGTTGATTTCTTATGCTTTTCTTTTCTTTCTCTTTTCCGTTTTTGAATTCTTATGCCTTTCTTTTCTTTCCTCTTTCTTTTTACTGATTTCTTATTTTAATTTGCTTTTTTCTTTCTCTTCCTTTTATGGAACGAATATTTTTTTTATATTTGTTTCTTTGGCTTCTATGGAAAATTTTCAAAAATGTAAAAAGAAGCGATGTTTCATAAATTGTATTTTTATATAAAATCGTTTATTACCACCAACGTTAATCACCTAATGAGGCGTCTTTAGACATCAAAACAAATATGCATCTTTGTCATCGTAACTTGTATGTTCCAATGTAACAGTTTATAATAAATATTTATTGCTCTACTCTTGTACTGAGCCCTTTTTTAAATTAATGTTATGAAC
Organism: Acanthosepion lycidas; assembly: GCA_963932145.1. Lineage (NCBI taxonomy): Eukaryota > Metazoa > Mollusca > Cephalopoda > Sepiida > Sepiidae > Acanthosepion > Acanthosepion lycidas. The sequence goes on along the minus strand of OZ010575.1, from coordinate 98,954,110 downwards.
ATGTGAATTTATATTCTTTTTGTTCTTACATACATATATATATATATATATATATATATATATATATATATATATATATATATGTGTGTGTGTGTGAAAATATATAGAAAATAGGAAAGAACTGGTTAGGTAAGTAATCCAAAGTTCTTTAGTATTTTTGTTATTATTTTAAAAAAATAGTGCTCGATACAAAAGTAGAGCATAAATATAATTATTTATTTAAAAATATGATTCCAACACACTACATAAGAAGTCTCATGTTTCAAAAACAAGAACCGAAAACTTCAATATAATTATTGGAATTAAATTGAATTAAAGTAAGCTCTGTTTCATCTTCAAGCGAAATTTGTTTTGGAATAACTTATTTCTGAAATTTACGTGTTTTAATAGTATATTCACAATTGAAATCAAAATTTCCATGGTAACAGCTATGGCGAATTTTTAAAATAGGTAGGGGTGTTGATAATTTATATCAGCATAGAGTTACTTTCATAGATGTCAAGTCAGGGTAAGGTGGGGCTGTCTGAATTTAAAACAGAAGATGTTGTCAACCAGTCTGGTTCGCGTGTCTATGGAGATTTATTTATTTTTTTATTTTATTTCATTATGAAAGGGTTTGTGTATATAAAAACTGTAGTAACATTTGTTTTTTGATGACCTCATAAAGGGCTATCTTTTTTGTAGGGTGTTTAAACTTTTTATTGGGGGCTATGGATTATAAAAGTTAATTTATTGTATGTTTGTTTTTAAGCTAAATTATTCAATGCGTGAATTTGATGATGTCGGCAAAAAACCGTTAACTCATGTCTATTGTTTAATAGATTTTTATTATTTAGAAACTTAATAATGTGCAGTTTCTCATGGAGGCACAAAGGGCATGGGTCATCCCAAGTTTTACAAGTTCTAGTCTTGTTTATAATTTTCCATTTTACTTTAGGTGTCCTATTTATTTCCTTCAGATGCCAAAAATATTTAGATAGAGAAGTCTGATTTCTTTTATTTATATTGTTGAAAGAGCACTTATGCTGCCTCCATCTAGCTTTAAAATCATTCTTCGTGGACCCAATGTATATCATATTAGTATTAGGCCAGCATGGTTGTCATCAGGAGAAAAAAAAAATTCTGCTTGCTAATATCAGTGAACTACGAAAATGAATGACAAGATGGAGAAAATGAACTATCTGTAGTTTTTATTTGTTTTTTTTTATTTTTCTATCTTAAATTTTGGTCAGTGCTTGTGTTGGTCAAACAGTCTCTTTTAAGTTGTTATTTAAGATAAACTCTGGATGGATACATGCTGCTCTGAATCCCCTTGGTCATTTTGACAGTTTTATTGGTTCCTGGAAAGGGTATGTGTCTGGGTTAAGTGTGTGTTATTTGAGTCTTAGGGAGTGAGTGAGTATGATGTGTGTAAGTATATATAATTTTTCTCTGTTATTTGATGGCATGTAAAAGATGCATAAGTCATGAAAGAAGAGTTTTATTTGAGAAAAAATTGGCATGAATGATCTTGAGAATGGTCTTAACCCATCTCCTTCATGAATCTGAGGTGAGTATCAAAACTCCTTCAATGCAGTGTCTGGAATCTTGACATGTCGAAATTTGAACGGTGTGCTAGTTATTTCAAAGATTTTATAGTGTTATTGGTGGTGTTGATTGACTTGCCTCTTGACTACACCCCATACATAGTAGTTCAACAGATTCGGATCTGGTGAATCAGAAGGCCATGTGTTTGGGGTGATGTGACTGCGGAGATTGTAACTCATCTATTCTTGGGTCATCTTGGCCTTATAACATGCTGCTGAGTCTTGCTGATAGGTTCACAATGTTTTTATTCGTGCTCTCTATCTAAGGCCTCACAGCCCTATGAAACCTCTTTTAGTCAGCAGCATTGACCTTTAAGCCTTGAAGAACGAAGTGAGGAGGCATGACACCTCCCTTTTTGCTCATGATTCCCAGAACCTTCAAAGTTGCAAGAAATATTGTGTGTATGACAGTTAAAATGTCCTTAGAGTCTCTGTATAACCATCTATCATTCATTCCCAGATCTTTCAGTCCTGATCAAAGCTTTTCGCATAAAAAAAAAAGCAAAGTATTCCTGGCTGTTGAGGTTTGAACTTGCTTAATAAGCACTTTGTGCAGATCAAACAGTTATCTGTTGTCTTTGCAGATATGGATTGGCCTCTCTCAGCATCACATGATTTGTATCAATGATCCTCATGTGCAATTCCTCTAATAGAGTGCCTTCAAACTTTGAGCTCCTTAAGCAATGACTTTAGCTGACTTTCTGTGGTTCTTTTATGTCTAAATTTGAATGTTCTGATGGTATCAGAACCTTGAGCAGGCATTTTAATTTTGGCTATAAAATCCCAGTCAGCATCTTCCATCTCTTTGCATATTTGACAACAAATGACTGTGTAACTTTCAAGAAGTGAGCTCTTAACCACCTTTCAATTTTCCTGAAAAAAATTCATAATCTGAACAAATTAGAAAAAATTTAAAGCCATTAAACATGTATACTCAAGGAACAGAGTAATGGCATATATTAACATTTGCATGTATAATAGTATGATGTGGGTGGGGAGGATGGTGCCACACACACAACATATAAACAGCCACCCCAGAGAGGGTGAGACAGTCACTCTCAGACATAACAAGAGAATGTAGGGTCTGCAATGGAGATATTCACACCACAGACTGGATGAAAAAAAAATGACAAATTATTAGAAGTGAATAAATATTAAGTAATGAAACATTTATATCTCATGCTATCACTTTTCAGCACCCCACTTCATTCCTTTTATATATATATATATATATATATACTGTCATCCACAGACAGAAGGTTTTGCTGTATCACAGCTCATCAGTGATATCCGATTGCCTCAAGCCAGGATCAGAACCCAACTGATTTGGCATCAGTCAGAGATTTTTCCCCTAAGCTACCGGCATTGAGAAGGTGATTTTTTCATGTATTTATCTTTGAATAAACACGTCAGTGACTTGGAGTGCTCGATTCATAGAAGAGCTTTGCATTATCAGCAGTAGCAGTCACTGTTTACAGATTCGTACTTTCCCTCTAAAGTGCTTGATTGAATTTTATTTTTTCAAGGGCATATATATTGTCATTCACAGACAGACTGTTTTGCTCTATCACAGTTCATCAGTGTGGCTAGACAACTGATTGCATCAAGTCCGGATCGAAACCCAACTGATTTATATATATATATATATATATATATATATATATATATATATGGACAATCCTGTTGGTTTTGATGTATGAGGATCTCACAACTTTACTAATTGATTCAGTTATGAATTTTGTGTGGTAATCTTAAGTGGCAATTAAGACCTGCTAGTAATTTACAAAGAAGGCTGCATATGGAGCAAGAGTGAGGATTGTGGGATGAGATCACTGTTAGATTGGCTGACCTTTTAGATCTTGCTCTCCTGAAGACGATTCAGACTAGCAGATTGAAAACTGCTGGGTCCAGGGTGTTATGAAGTATACTGACAGCTGACAAGTTGCTCTTCAACTTGTTTTTGTATTTTAGCCATGGGCATTCTACATTCCTGTAGCCCTGATCTAACTGGCTGTACATTAGGATCTTGGGTATCCTGTCATCAGGCATTCTCAAGGCATGACCAGTCCACTGTACCTGAGACTGTATGAGGAAAGTCTTGAATCCTCCAATATTACACCTGTTAAACAGGTCTACGTCAGATGTCCTATCTTGAAGGTTAACTCTGCAGATGGCACGCAGACAGCTTTTATGGAAAACATCCAGCTGGCATATATGGTACCTGTATAGAGTCCACGACTGAGCCATACATAAGGATGGCAAGGACAACAGCTCTGTAAACCCAAATTTTTATATATATGAGTGGGGGGCAAATGGTTAGAATATTCACTTTCCAATCTTTAGACTCTGGATCAAATCTCACCAGGCTCTATTTGTCAGATATGCTATTGGCCTGAAAAAAGGATCCCAGTGGGCTGCACGATTTGAAAGTCACTGAAAACCACATCACGGGTTGACCCAAGAGTTGTAAGGGAATCTGTCTAGATAGAAAACCACAATGTTAATAATGAAGTCAAAGGTCATCATGGCCGAGGGTTTGAGCTTACTTCAAACTTCATCACACCAGATCATGCACTCTATACCAAAAATTGTTAAAAAAAAATAACACTGCAGTATTAACAATAGGTGAGCTGTGTGTGTGTGCTGAACAGATAATAATGTGCCTGAGCAAGTGACTGCAATAGGAACTGGCTAGCCACCATAGCAGACTGTTGTCATCAGTTGTTAATGAAGTAACAGTGTAAGTATGGAACCTCAGTTGGAAAATTATCTGATAAAATAATTTATATTGTCCCAAAAAAAAACAAAAAAAAAAAAACATTTTTATAAATATTTTTTTCTGTATAAGGTAAATAATAAATATTACATTGTAGCTGGTTTGTATATTTTTATAATATGATATAGATATTTTTTTGGTCCATGGAGACATTCAACACAGAATAGTGCAGTGGCTTGCCAATTCTTTTAGCATCAGGGATATTGAGGTTACTCCATCCTCACTCGCTGTGGGTGTTCATCAAATTTTTTACTGTTATATAAAGAAAAATCCCTGAAGATATTATTTCAGTAAAACATTTATGCAATATCAAGTGTGAGCATACTGGAAATTCATCTCAAATCTTATTGAAAAGAAGTCAATAAAATTGAAAAATATTTTTTTTCTGACAGTCGGTACTTGAATCTTTCAGATTAAACAGAAAAAAAAAAACTGCTTTCAATTTAAAAGCAAATTACTTATAATATTTCAGTGCAATTTTGAAATTGATCCCATTGGTGTTCATAAGAAGAGTTCACTTTTTTTTTTAAATACATATTTAAAGTAGGTACTAACTACCTATAACTATCTGTAAGTCAATGGACTACAGACACTAGCTGTGACCTGTTCCAGCTAGACAGTCAAACTTTCTACCTTTGGGCAGAGAGGAACCTGGCCGAAGGGAAAAGTCTCATCCGGGGAGGTAGACTGACCCTGAACCTGTTTATATGCATTCGAATAGGGAATATTTTTGGCCGAGCCTATGGGCTTGGAGATCTCATGTTAAACAGGGTCTTGTGCCACATGTAACCCTCGTGGGGGGGTAGCTAAATATACTAGCTGCGATATGTTCCAGTTAGACGGTTGTACTCTCCACCTTTGGGCAGAGAGGAACCCGGACAAGGTTCTACCGAAGGGCAGAGTCTCGTTCAGGGAGGTAGGCTGCCCCTGAACCCATTTATATGGGTTCAAAAGGAAATATTTTTGGCCGAGCCTAAGGGCTCGGAGATCCCATGTTAAACCCGGCCTTGTGCCACATGCAACCCTCGTAGGGGTGTAGCTAAATATACTAGCTGGGATCTGTTGAGTACGACACAGACTTACGCGAGAACTACCGACCTTCAAATAGTAGCCCTCATTACTGGATTGACTTGCGACAACCTTGTGCATAACTGTTACCTTTATTCTTATTGTACTGGTTTTTACAATAAACCTTTACTTATTTTATCCACCTTGTTTTTCAAGTATATATTCCTATTAACACGGAATATAACAATATAATTCTGAAATACTACCTTTGACTACATTACCCTATTAAAGGAATAATATGATAATTCAATAACTCTTAAATTCAAAATGATAATTAAAAAAAAAACATATGCACACATTGGGGTGCAATTATATATTTTATGACTTGTAACAGGTACAAAAATAATCAAAAATAAAAGTAATATATTAAACCCAAAAGTGTCATTTTTTTAAACTAATGCTCGCTCAATAAAAGGCCCGAAGGCCACTCAAGGTAGAAGGTGTGTGGAGTTGTATTAACATCTGAAAAGGAAAGCTAACAGGAAAGAAAGACAGATGTGTGAATCTACTTGCACACGAACATATACATACAAACACAAAATTACATGTACAATGCCAAACGATCATTGGCTAATAAATCACTAATACATTTTCTACAGGCAATTTACAAATCGCAGTAATGCAACAATTTTGGAATCGTTTTATTTTTAAAGTGGCTCACAGAAGCTTCCTTAAGTCTCCCCAAAGCTTGCTCGCTGATTGATTGATGCCAACCAATCAGATCGTTTGCACGTGAAGAATAATTTTTCCCGGGGCCTATTAAATTAAAAGAAAAATTAATTTCCATTTATAAATATTTTATGAATGTTTTAAAACATTCATCATACTCGTCACTCATCGAACCGCCATTTTAGACAAAAATTTTTAAAATCTCTTAAAACTCCAATAACTATTTAGCATGTTTCAAAGTCACTAGTCAATAAGTAGCTACTCATTTAAGCCAAGATTTTTCTCATATCAATTAAGTGAGACCCCGATTGCTAAACAAATCTATGACAGTTGGAACTCCAGTTCTAACCACACACCAACCTTCTCACTCACACGCACACCCACATGCTGATCATAGTTTGTTCACCTTCACTAAAAACTTCTTTTGACACAATACTTTTCAAGAACAATCATTCGGGAAACACTCATGAACATTTATCCAGTGAACTTTAAACCAAATAATTATCTCCCACTGAAATCTTAAATCACAGACGAAGGGAGGCAACTCTTGATTAATTCAACCTTTCTTACTTGAATGCATGTTTTCTTTCACATCGTTGTTTGATATTGTACATCTTGTTAATATACATATATTTTATGTGCAACAATGTCTTATGATCATTCTTCTTGCGTGAGTCATGTTTCCTTATCAAGGTTAAAAATTAATGTGGTAAAGTACGCCACACAGGTAATTCCAGACTTGAAAAGATTAATTAGATTTAATTAGTGAATAAAATTTCAGAGTTCAGACAGAGAAGTTAGGAGTATAGATTTGAAGTAGAATTTGAAAGAAACCAGAAACCCAATCCTAAACAGGAAACAAGTGATGATTCTTTACTTCTGTTCAAAAGACCTGAGAAAAGTGTGAATCAAACGATAGACAAACCTATCTACTACAATTTAGCTTTAACTTAAAAAGCCTTTAAGAAAAGAAAAAAGAAAAAAAAAAGACTACATAAAAAAAATAAAATTATTCACTCTACTAATTCTTAGTCTTACTCTTATGAAATCGTATAGAATAATTGGTTAGGTTAAGGATAATTTATTTTTAAACATTTAACATTTAAAAATACCTTTAAGTTTTAACGAACCAATGTTTTAATTATTGCGCTGTTGGTGTTCCGTATTCCTCTAATTTTATTTTTAGTTGTTCCCACGTTTTTTAAGTTTTTAGTGTCATACATTTTGATATTTGCCCCCAGAGGGAACTGTATGTAAAAAAAACGTTATTTTCGTTCGGTGTAAACATTATTACTTTTACAAAATCTATACACTTAGTTTTCTAAATTTAATTTTTTAAAAGAATGTATTTAGGTACCTCCAATAATTTGCTCAACAAAAAGGATTTTAAAAAGTCCCCAAACTTATAAAAACAAAGTGTTATCGTCAAAAAATGTTTGTTAAGAAAGACTTTTTTGATTAGTTTGTTAATTTTTGTAGTTGTTTCTGGCACGTTAGAAAGTTTGGTTAAGAATTTTGTTTATTTTTGCGTCAACGGTGGTAGCAAAGAACATTCTAACGTCTTTTTTTCGGTTACAAAAAAAAAAAAAAAAAAACTGATTTGGAAATTCTTGCAAAAATCAAATGTAATTGTCGAATTTTAATTAAACTTTCAGGACTTATTCACAAATGAATGAAACTATTTCAGGATTTTTTTTGTTTTGTTTAGAAAATATTGGAAGAAAATATTTTTTACATCTATTTTTTCTATTACCTTCGCCACTTAATTAGTAAAATTTAATGAATTTTCTCTCTTTAGCTAAAAGCAGGACTCCATCGAATCCAGGTTAAAAAAAATAAGTCATATTATTAAAAACGTAGCAAGAAAAAAATTAGCGTACTCGTACATAATTTATTTTTTAAAAAAAAACAAAAAAAAACGCCTAAAACTTATTAAAAATAAAGTTTTATCAAAATCGGTGAAAAGACCAAAGATTTTTGAGGATTATTAAATAAATTATATTTGTTTTTAGAGCATGGAAAAATTGGTTAAGATTTGGTTTTTCTTGCATCATCGAAGAACCATAAATAATCATTAATGGAAATTTGAGCGTCTTTTGTCTTTTCGCGGTAAAAAATTTTTTTTTTTTTTTTTACATCTGTTTAAAAAAACAAACACTTAATCTTATGAAATTCTTTTTTGTAGTACTTAAATGTTTAAGGACAAATTCTTGGAGAATTTAAAATACATCAATTCTTTGGTCAAACAGGATCCCAGATCTATTCTGAATCATGAAATAAAAAATAAAATGCAATAAGTCATTATTAAATTTTAAAAGTTTTTAATTGCTTTTATGGACACTATTATTATTCATAAAAAAAAATTCCACAGTATAATAATGAATTTTTACAAAAAATTGTTTTCATTTTGAAAAAATTGAGATTTTTTAAAATCATTTTTACAATTCTGTTAATTTGTAGCGGTTATGTGATGTTATTAAAAACAAAAAAAAAACTATATTTAATTATTTATTTACTAATCATAATTGGAAAAACTTCAACGTAGTTTAGTAGTGTAACTCACTCAGGCTGATACACTTACTACAACTGAGTAGTAACTTACTACTCAGTTGTAAGTGTATCAGCCTGTAGTAAGAATTAAATTCGATCCTCACTAGATGCCCCATACTTTTTTCGGCCTTGTGCTACACATCTACACTTAGAATATTACCATAGAAAAGCTTACTACAATTAAGCGACCCGCGTCATTTTAAAAAGTCTTTGATCTATTGGATGTGTATAAAAAAATGTAGCGATTTTTTGAAAATAAAAACTAAAAAGATGTAAACAAAAAAGAAAAACTTAAATTATACATTTCTACTTTTTTTTTCTTTCTTTCAGGTAATGACATTTTTTGGTGGAAATGGTTATTATGATTTCTAAAGAAATAAATTTTTCACTGTGAAAAATTTAAACACACGGCGATGATATTTCCGCGAATACGTACCTAACATATGAGAACTTTTAAGCAAGGAACAAATTGTTCTTTTACACCGGTTGGTATAAATCTTTGTACTATTTGCTGATCGTCTTAAATCACTATTTGTTCTATTTCAAATAATTTAATCTTTTTTAATATTTTAATTTAAAATAAGTAGTTTTATTGATTAACTTTACGAAATGTTCTCGGGGTTGAGAAATAAATATCAATCCAGCAACAACAACAACAATTCAATCTTCTTGTTCGTATGAAAAAGTTCAGATTCACCCGAATAAAGGTAAGTTAAAAAGTTTGTCTGAAAATATATTCCATGAAAAGGCAGTCGATTTTTTTTCGATTATCTTAAAACATATTTTTCTTTAGCTTGACTATCGTTTACAGGGCCCATGATGACCCCTGTAGGTTGACTGCAAATTGAATTATTAGTCAACTTAGTTTTGATTTGATTGAATTTATTTTAATTTTATTTGGTTTTCCTTGAGTTTTTACCTACTTAGGTACATCCTTATCAGGTTGAATCGCCGGGCCTATCATGTACTAAGGAAACGCAGATTCTGATTACTTGTCATTTTTGCTTATTAAATTTGAATTTATTCTTCGCCACTGTAATTATCTTTTTTTGTATCTCCCACGGACTTTCAAAATGTCACCAGAATTGATACATGATGAAAAAAATCCACAAAACCATAAAAACTTTTATATCGGCATACAAAACCTTTGTCTCATTAAGATGACAGATGAAAGAATTTTTAGAGATGCATTTTTTTATAGATTTTAGAACCTTGAAAATAATTTTGTTTTTCTGCCATCAACCATAAATTGAGTACAGCAAATTTTAAAAATTCTTGGAAAATTGGATAATTATTGGATTTTAATGAAACTTTCAGAGCTTATTCAGAAATGAATGAAATTATTTTTTTAACCATTTCTTTTTGTTTAGAAAATATTTGTAAAAGAAGATATATATTTTCTTTTAAAGCTTACACATACACACACACACACACACACATTTAAATTAGGTACCTTTCACAGATTCGCAATACCTAAGGTTTAAAATGAATTTAAAAAAATGAAAAGCCTGAAAATTCTTTCTTGAAGCTTTTATTTTAGTTTAATTTCAAGTTCTGTTAACAGATTAAATTTAATATTTCCAATATGCAAAATACTTTATTTCAGTACCATTTATAGCCATTGTTCATTGCTATGTAATTCTCCTTATTAAAAAAAATCTTCCAAAAATCAAATATACTTTTCTGAAAGTTTATTTGAGGAATATTAGCTAATTTAAAATTTAATTAATCTGATTTGAAACACGGGTTACTTTAAGTTTAAAATATCACAGAAATATATTTTTAGCTATTTATTTAAGATGTTAACATATTAACACCTTGAATGGTAGATGGAAGTTTATCTCTGGTGGATACATCTGTAAAAAAATAATTGAAAAAAATAACATGAGCATTTCTTTTATATAATTTTTAAATACTCAGTACTTTTAAACAATTTAGGAAAATATTCTCCTTAATCTAATGTTTTATTGAATTTTAGATACCTTAGCTTTAAATTTACTATAGTTATCACCTTTATTTTCTGACAATGTCATATATGAATAACCATATCTACAAAAATTGACACATTTATACACATACAAAAAATTCAAAATTCTTTTTAAAATATTAGTCTTTTCTAAATTTTAATAATGCACAGACACACACATTTAATTTCATCAAATTTTAATAAATTTTTATTTTGTAGCTTATACTAGTTATAAAGAAAATCCCTATGAGAATTTAAATCAAGTATTTTTTTGTCAATCAGGACCTGCTGTTACAGAAAATCTGATCTGAATCATAATATAAAAAATGTAATAAAACTAAGAAATTATTTAGTTAGAAACACTTTTAATTGCTTTTATGAATGAAATATGGACATTATTGTCGTCAGAAAGAAATATTTTCAATGAGTAGTGAATTTTTACAAAAAATGTCTTCGTATTTTTAGATACAATAACTTAACAATTTAAATCTTTTAACCTTTACCACACTGCAGGTGACAATAGTCACCATAGAATTCTGTCCCTTTGCTATTCTTGGTGCATTTTGTCGCCTTGAGACAGTTGTTATAAACAAACACATGTCAACTGTTATTTCTGGTATTTGAAGCTGGAAATTACCTACTATTATGTTGGTGCAAAAATAATGACGTAATAATGTCGTTTTTTGACGTTACATCAAAAAACGACATTATTACGTCATTATTTTTGCACCAACCTAATACTTATTTAAGTCCTGGGTATGACAGTAAACTACATCCGCATCCCGGGTATGATGATAAAATACATCCGCGTCCTGGGTACGGCGATAAACTGCATCCAACAGCAAGGTCTCAGTGTTTTCGGAAAAATAATGTTGCCAGCTCTAAGTTTTTGAAACAATAATGTTGCCAGCTCTAAGTTTTTGAAACAATAATGTTGCCAGCTCTAAGTTTTTGAAACAATAATGTTGCCAGCTCTAAGTTTTTGAAACAATAATGTTGCCAGCTATACGTTTTTTTGTAAAGGAGTAATGATGCCAGCTATACGTTTTTTTGTAAAGGAGTAATGATGCCAGCTATACGTTTTTTGTAAAGAAGTAATGCTGCCAGCTATACGTTTTTTGTAAAGGAATAGTGTTGCCAGCTATACGTTTTTTTTTTTGTTTGTTTTTTTTTTTTTTTTGAAACAATGTTGCCAGCTATACATTTTTATTCCATACAAAATAGGCATTTAAAATTCATATAAACTGGATTTGGCATTAAATAACCCACAGTGGTTGATATGCCATAAAACTCAAACAAACAAACAAAAAATACTTATTTGGAACAAGGTTAAACTTCCATTTTCCAATGCCATTTTGAATTCTTCTAGACTCTGCATGAGGTATAACATCAATTAAACCCACATTAATTTGTTCACAATTTTCTGTAAACAAAAATGGCCATATCAATATCCAACAAAGCCTTTATTAAGGAGTTTTTCTTTGATTAGGACTCCGATGATGATTTTGAAGGCTTTACTCGAGTGGATATTGACGGCGAAGTGGTTTAGATGATGACCACACTAGTGACATGGAGGAAAGCAATGATGACTACTAGCGGATACTATCATCCATGCCTGACTAATTTCATCGATCATCGATATACCTGACAGAATAATTCACCTTCAGAAAGGCTGTCTATTTATAAATGACAAAATAACTTCATTCGTCAACGAGACAAACAAATGAGTCAAGTGAAAAAAAGAGCAAGCAACTACTAGTGTCTTCTCATATGTAAACACAAGGAAACGCATCACTTTTTTGACGAAATGAAAGCCTTTTTAGTGATTTTGCTTCTTATTGCACCCCCCCGAACTCCATCAGGAGTAATAAAAGTTAAAGTATGTTGAATTATGTACTTTTTAATGTTTTTATTTTTCATTTTCAAGTTTTTTGTTTTCGACATCAAAACATGCATGCAAAACAATGCATTGCATCAAAATATTACTCCTTCATTCTTTTATTAGTGTAGAAAAATTGAAATCTATACAAACAATACAAAGAAAGTTATAACAATTTTAAAAGAGTAGGTGTTCATGTTTTGCATCCTTAAAAAAAATCCAGTGGCAGGAGGAACAATACTAGAAATAAATTAGCATAGTAAAGGTTAAATCTTATATTACATGCATTATTTACATTATTCAGACTGTTATCATCTTCAATGCCATATTTGCAACATTTCAGCCGTTGTATGCGCCAGCCTTCTTCAGGCGATTGGAATTTCAAGACTCTTTCGGATGTCTCGGTTATTTCCCTCAGCTCTTCAAACTTTTGGTTCACCACTGCTGCGGCTTCATATTGAATTCCCAAATCTTTGGGTCTAGTCACTGAACATAACCAATGTGAGTTCAATACCACGCCACAAACGTGTTGAACCAAAAATTTGGAGAGTTGAGTTAAAAGGGAAATAACCAAAACATCTGAAAGAGGTATGGCACGTGGAACTAGATCGATCTACCCCAGTGGATGAAATAGAGGGTTTGGTTTGAAATTTCAATCACCCGAAGAAGGCCGAAGTGTACAATGGCTGAAACGTTATGAATTTGGCAAGGAAAATAACAGACCTAATAATATAAATCATGCAAGTAATCATAATACTTCATGTTAGAGATATAGTCAGATAAATCTTATATTAGTGGGCATGGATATGTGGTCATCGAAATGGGTAAATGGACCAGAAAATCAAAATCAGTAAGCTGAGTTCTAGGCTCACAAAAGGACAACTCTGAATTCAAAGACATGCCAGAATAGATAATGCACTCAGATTTCATACCAGACCATCAAAGGAAGCCATGTTAAGGGGTCTTTTACCTCCATAGTCAATGGTAATGCATTCATGTAATCGGAAAGTCTGTTCTGAGTATGATATTACTAGATTTTCAAATAGAGTTAATTTCACACTTCAATACTTTTGTAATGTCAATGAAGCAAAATAATATCCTACTGATTTCAAAATAAGAGATGCCATTGCCAGGCCTATTTGATGGGATGACTTTAAGCTTCAATAATTTTATAATAAAACTATTATGCATGCTACTAATATTCATCAAGGCATCAGCTGTATAAGTAACATTCACAATTACTTTCTGATAAACATGTAAAGACAAATCATTGATAGTAGATACAGGAGTCATTGAATTGTAGAGCGCTTTTCCATCCATGATTAGCAAATACAGTTTTAATTACAATATCACTTGACTACTAAAACTTTATGCATAATTTTAACCTTTAGCATGCTAATATCTTTCTAGAATTGTTCCGCCTGCCACAGCATTTTTTTTTTTTTTTTTTTGAAAGTGCAAAAACATGAACACCTACTGTATTAAAATTGTTATAACTTTCTTTGTATTGTGCGTATAGATTTCAATTTTTGTACACTAATAAAAGAATAGATGAGTAATATTTTGATGTAATGCAGAATGTAATGCATTACATTTTGCATACATGTTTTGACATTGAAAGCAAAAAAATTGAAACACAGAATAAAAAGTGCAAAATAAAAAAAATACATTAAAAACATACTTTAACTTTTATTACTCCTTGTGGAGTTCTGGGGTGCAATAAAAAGCAAAATCACTAAGAAGGGTTTTATTTCATCAAAAAAGGGACGTGTTTCCTCATGCTTACATATGAGAAGACACCAGCATTTGTTTGCTCTTTCTTTCACCTATCATATCTTTTTGTCTCATTGACATGTTCACGTTGACAAATAAAGTTATTATTTCGTTCTTTATAAATATTAAAAATAATTCAACTTTAGAAAGGCCATCAGGTATATCGATAATTGCCAGTAGTTTCCATAAAACTAGTCAAACATGGATGATAGTAGCCATTAGAGGTCATCATCGCTTTCCACCATGTTACTAGCATGATTTTCATCTTTGACCACTTCACCATCAATATCCACTCGAGTAAAGCCTTCAAAATCGAAAATTTCAAAAGAAAAACTCCTGAATAAAGCCTTTGTTGAATATTGATGCCGCCATTTTTGTTTGCAAAAAATTGCAAAAAAATTAACATGGGTTTAATCATTGTCACACCTTATGTACAGTCAAGAAAAATTCAAAATGGCATTGGAAAATGGAAGTTTAACCTTGTTTCAAAGAAGTAGTAGGTGATTTCCAGCTTAAAATACCGGAAATTTATAGCAAATATACAGAATGCACCTTGAGCAGCAAAGGGAGAGAATTCTATGGCAGCAATTTTTACCTGCAGCATAGTATGGTTAAATCTGGTGGCACAACTGCTCTAGTTTTGCATAGAATAGAATAAAATTAGATCAAATTTCTCATTTTACTTGCTCAGAATTTGTATTGTACAATTGATTTCACTCAGAATAAACTGTATAACGTGTCAGATTTAAACACTAATTTGTCAGTTTCACTCCCTTCATTTCTCTGTGTTCAAAAGTCTAGTTGATCACAGATCATTTTAAATAAAAAATTACATCCTTTTGTTTTAATCACTATACAATGGATTTTTTGAGATTTTAGGAAAGGCTTTAAGAAGATGCATGCATTTTTTATGAACTTACTTCATAATCCTAAATAGTTTATTTTTCTGGCATTGCTCAGTTAATTTATTTTTTTCTTTTGGCAGCTTGCATTTTTGAGAAAACCTGAAAACCATTCTGAATATTCCTGAGAAAAAACAAGAATTTATTCACTGCAAAATTCTTGGATAAAGCAGATCACACTGAGACCCCAACTGTAAAGACATATCAGAACAAACAGAGGGGATAGACCATTTCCTGCTAGAATTTTGGAGATCTCAAAGCAAAAATGTTAAAACACAGTGAAGAGAAACCATTCCATTGCAAAATCTGTGGATTGAGATTTTCCTTAAAATCAACACTTAAACAACACATGTTAACACACACTGGAGAGAAACCTTTTCACTGTGAAATCTGTGGCTTGAAGTTTTCTCTAAATTGTAATCTCAAAAAACACATGTTCACACACACTGGAGAGAAACCCTTCCATTGTGAAATCTGTGGATTTCAGTTTTCTCTAAATTGTAATCTCAAAAACCACATGTTAACACACACTGGAGAGAAACCGTTCCATTGTGGAATCTGTGGATTTAAGTGTGCTCAAAATACATATCTCAAAAACCACATGTTAACACACAATGGAGAGAAAACTTTCCACTGTGAAATTTGTGAATTTAAGTGTCTTAGAAAAGTATCTCTCAAAAAACACATGTTAACACACACTGGAGAAAAACCTTTCCACTGTGAAATTTGTGGATTTAAATGTGCTCAAAATTCATATCTCAAAAAACATATGTTAACACACACTGGAGAGAAACCTTTCCACTGTGAAATCTGTGGATTTCAGTTTTCTCTAAATTGTAATCTCAAAAAACACATGTTAACACACACTGGAGAGAAACCTTTCCACTGTGAAATCTGTGGTTTGAAGTTTTCTCAAAATTCCTCTCTCAAAATACACATATTAACACATACTGGAGAAAAACTTTTCCACTGTGAAATTTGTGGCTGTAATTTTTCTCAAAAGTCACATCTCAGATTACACATGTTCACACACACTGGAGAGAAGCCCTTCCTCTGTGAAATCTGTGGATGTAAGTTTTCCCTAAATTCACATCTTAAAGCACACATGTATACCCACACTGGGGAGAAACCATTCCACTGTGAAATCTGTGAAGTAAGATTTTCCTATAAATCATCACTCAGAAAACACATGCTAACACATACTGGAGAGAAACCTTTCCAGTGTGAAATCTGTGGATTCAAGTTTTCTCAAAAAGCACATCTCAAATCCCACATGGTAACACATACTGGAGAAAAACCTTTTCACTGTGAAATCTGTGGATTTAAGTTTTCTCAAAATCCAGCTCTTAAAACACACATGTTAACACACACTGGAGAGGAGCTTAACAAGCTCAGGATCCTGCCTCAGTTGGATTAGGGCCATCATTTTAAAATGTGACGAACCTAGCCTGACTACCAATGTGCCTCAAAGAGGATATCCTTCCTTTCCCTTCCCCCCAGTAATGTAAATGAATGTGCATCCAGATCTGTTTGTCACAAAATAATACATAAATCATTCACAGAGAAATATTCAGAAATGTTTGCATTCATCTGGCCCAAATATGAGCATAAATGTAATTAGACACATCACTGGGAAGGGCTGCATAGTCTGATTCCTGGCAAGACCCCACCCACTATATTTACTGAAACCCAAACATGTGAAAGGCTCGTTTCTTGTATACCCCTTCTCATTATATGATCTCTTTTTCATTTAGGGGCAAAACATCCTGGTAGCATCAGATTGAGATACATGTTGGGTAGGACATGTCATACAAGTCCCAAAATAGCATTCTGACAGTTGTTGAAGTATAATGATTTGAAGTTTGGTCTCTACTTGTATGTGTGAACTCAATGTCTTTAAAAAGACATTCATAGTACTATAAATCCTGAACGGTGAACATCCTACTATGTCTAAAATTTCTCAAATTACCATGTGGTGGGATTTGGCAGCAGGATAATGATTACAAGCATTGATAATTGAAAGAGTGGTTCCAGGTGAAGAAAATAAGTCTTTTAGTAAGAACTATTCAATCACCTGAAATTGTATATAAAATCTGTGAAAGGAGCCTTAAATTTTGAATGCATTAGAAGAATCCCAACAGCCATGACTGATCGTAAGGTGATTTTGAACAATGTAGGTGTTAATTTCTTGAAGACGTTTACTTCAAATTATTTGAAACATCTGACAGCTGTTACATCAAACACTGGATATACCATTGAATATGAAATGAGGCTTATTGATATGAATGCCAAACTTATATTTCTTTTTGTTGTATTTGCCAATAAATTTCGGTGCAGACAAACATTTTATTTCTCTTTATACATATCTAAAGTATGTTGAGCTCTCGCTTTATGCTAACAGCAATAATAGAAATGATTTTCTTAAAACAATGTATATTTCCAATACTTTTATGTCTCTTGCACTATATATATATATATATATACACATAAAAACAAGTACTGAAAAATTCTCAACCTGACATAAAATACACACATATATATATATATATATATATATATATATATATATATATATATATAATAAATTTTACTTGAAGATGAAGCAGAGCTTGATACTTTAATTCGATTTAATTTTAATAATTATATTGAAGGTTTTAGCTCTTGTTTTTGAAGCATGAGAACTCTTATGTAGCGAAGGAATCATATTTTTTTTTAAATAATTATAATTTAGGATCTACTTTTGTATTGAGTACTGTTTTTTTAAAAATAAGAATACTAAAGAACTTCGGATTATTTACCTAACAAGTTCTTTCCTATTTTCTATATATTTGCGCACACACACACATATATATATATATATATAAATGAATGCCCTTAGTCAGAATACAATAATTATTGCAGGTTTTATTTAAGACTACTAAGAATTTGTAGCCATCAATATTTGTAATTTATGAGAAATATATTGAAAAGGTATATATATGTATATATGTAATGCACATATAGCCTGTGTATATTGTATGTTAAACTAGTTTTATGCTAGAAGCAATAATAGAAATCATAATTTTCTTAACTCAACCTATGTGTCCAACATAATTTATATATATATATATATATATATATATATATATATATACTTGCTTATACCTAGATATATACCATTACTACCCACCCAAATAACATTGGAATAATACCCCCCCAATACTACATGACTGACTAATATATATGAATACTCAAGCAAAAACAAAACACATGGTCTGATGATTTAAGCATGAAACAGACTGTCGCCACTGGGTATTGTCTTCAATGTCCACTTTTATATTTACATCTGCTCTATCCCTGATATTGAGCACTTTCACACATAAATGTAGCATACCTTCAAACTGTATTTTTATCGTATCTGTGTGTATATATATATATATATATATATTATAAATTTATTTAAAATATGGTTTTTCCTCTACACAGTTCTAACCATGTTTCAAAAATGGAAGGTCCAAATTTAATTTTGTAATTAAATTAAAGACATTAGTTCCATTTCATCCTCAAGCGAATTTTGGAGTAACTTTTAAAATTACTGGGTTTTAAAGACATAGATAAAATCATAATTCACGTTTCCATGGTTACAGATAAATTCACTTCCACTAGACAGGGGTGTTTGCGTGTTCTTTATGTCTGTAAATTTTTGTTTTTTATAAACTTAGTAATATTACTAAGTTTATAAAAAAACAAAAATTTACTGAATCAGAGAAATGAAATAGCTATTTTATGCCGTCATTGTCAAAAATTATCCTTAAATAATATTTAAAAATAAATTTAAAAAGTGTGACCTCATAATATACGTACTTATATTTAATGGGAAAATATAATTTTATATACTGTAAGTAATTCTATTACATTTACAAAAAAAAGTCTATTAAAATAACAGTGAAAATACTTTAAAGCTGTATTTAAAGTTTTAGTTAAAACGAATTCTAACCTAAACATCTTTTAAAATTGTAGTTAAATAAAACGTATTCTAACCAAAACACCTCTCTCAAAGTACTACCGACACTTAAAGGAATCCAATAGAACACCTACAGAAAAATGAAATTATGATGCAAAGATATAAGATGTAGGCCAATGAATGTCCCATATCCTTTGTACAGACATGTGAAACTATATATTACTAAGTACAAAAAAAAAAAAAGTTTACTAAATCAGAGAAATGAATTAGCTATTTTTACCATAATTGTCATAAATTTTACTTAAATAATATTTAGATATAAAAAATTTTAACAAAGGTAATATGCATACTTATACTTGATTTCCATTCTTTCTAAAGCATGAAAAAATCGATTATTTCCACTATCGATGGGAGTTGGGAAATGCAAAGTAAGTCTTGGCCTTCCCACTAACTTGGAGCATGTGCATGTAAATTTTGGTGCAAATCCATCAAAAATTGCGGCGTAGCATTCGTCTCACACACACACACACACACACACACACATCCTGCCTTTTATAGATAGAGATCATTGACATCCCATCACCATCCACCTACAAACTAAAATTAATAGAAGAGAATGCAATGGAAAGTGTATTTCTTTTGGCTACAGAACTTGACAGAAATATCACACTCAAAGAAAAATACAACTTTAAAAAAATGTCTCTTGCAAGATGAAGAAACTTTGAGAAACACTTGACTTCGTAAAAATCCTAAAATTTCATCAACAAATACTTTCCCAGCCAAAAAAAAAAACAAAACTAAAAGAAGATATTAACTAAAATAAACAGTTAACCTTGTATTCATTGCAGCAGACGAAACTAGAAACTTACACAAAGTAACCCTCCCCCAACAACATATTACTCAAGGACAGCATAACTAAAATATACAGAAAATTAACAAAAACAATAGAACATGATATTAATGCAAAAGCTAAAAGAATCACCCTCACATTAGACAACTGAATAAATTGCATTGCTAAATCACGGGCATTTATGACACGAAAAGACCACAAAGAAAACTTCAAAACAAACCTAACATGCAGACTCATAAGCTCTGCCAAAAATGTAAAATAAGTAAAATAATACTAGAAGAATTAATTCAAAACTAAGAAAGAAATGTGGAGTAAATCAATAGAAAAACAATTATAGACTGGTTCCACAGCACAAAAAAAAAACAAACATAAGTGCAAATTCGTGCAAGTAAATATAAAAGATATCTACTCTTCTATGACAGAACTCATGCTGGATAAGGCCATCTCCTTAGTTTATGAACAAGTGAAAATAAACACCAAGTAACTAAAAATCATTAAAGACTCACAAAAATCCCTATTATTTGACAACTAAGACACGTGGATAAAAAAAGAAGGGACTTTTGACATTACAATAGGAGGCGTTGATGGCCCAGAAAGCTGTGAGCTCATATGTATACATTTGCTACAGGAACTAAGTAAAATAATCAA
Source organism: Acanthosepion lycidas (assembly GCA_963932145.1). Lineage (NCBI taxonomy): Eukaryota > Metazoa > Mollusca > Cephalopoda > Sepiida > Sepiidae > Acanthosepion > Acanthosepion lycidas. Next base: position 98,933,500 of record OZ010575.1, on the reverse strand, counting down.
TAAAGATGATATAGGCCTCTATATATGTATATCAATGTTTTTGTCATTATATATATATGTTTAGAATATATATATATATATATATATATATATATAAAAAATAAAAACAAGCAATATAATTTGACCCAAATAAATAAACAAACGACTTCCGGTAAAATAACCGCCATAACAGAATACCCACAATGCACCACTAACGTATATATATATATAAATAGCCGAGAAAAATAACAGCATATGTGGCCTGACGATTGCATATAGCATGAAACAGACTGTCGCCTCTTAATGTTGACTTCTATGTTCACTTTTATATTTACACACGCTCTATCTCTGATATTGAGCACTTTACTTCATAAATATAGCACACCTTAAGACTATATTCCTTTTATATATATATATATATATATATATATATATATATATATATAATCCAATCACCCATATACATAAATATCAACTCGAACCAACCTAAACCAATTATAAAACAGATTCCTAATACAGTAAATACAAGAATAAATAAACTATCTTCTAGTAAAACTATTTTTAACCAAAATAAATCAACATACAATCAAGCCCTATTAAAAAGTAAATTTAAACAAACACTAATTTATATAGATAAATCTATTAATAACACATCCTCTAAGTCCAAAAATAGAAAAAGGAAAATTATATGGTTCAATCCGCCTGTCTGTAAACTTTTGAATATTAATATAGGGAAATACTTTCAAGCATTTTAGAAAAGATGAACCATTAAAAAAGATGTTCATCAAAATGAATTTAAAAATTAGTTATTCCTGCATGGGTAATGTAGAAAAAAATATTAGCTCTCACAATAGCAAAATTTTAAGTGAATTTCATAATAATCAACTACAAAAAGATCTTAATGCAAGCCAAAAGAACAAATCGACCTGTAATTGCAGGGAAGGATCCGTTTGTCCAGTAGAAGGAATATCCATGGCAGAAAACATAATATACAAAGCTACAATTTTCCCCAAAGAAGATATTAAACAGAAGATATACATAGGAATATCGGCAGGAAATTGGAAGCAACATTTTTATAACCATCGCCAATCCTTCACAAATAAATCCAAGAAGCATCAAACGGCACTATCAAAACATTATTGGGATTTGTTGGAAAGCAACTCAACCCCACAAGTAAAATGGAGAATCATCTCGAGGGCTAGAACTCCAATAAACTTCAGGGACCGATGTAACTTGTGCATAAAAGAGAAAATCCTCATAATAAGGCATAAAGATCTGGACATATTACTGAACAAACATAAAGAGTTGGTTTTTAAATGTAGACATAAAAGCCACCTCAATTTAACTAAATATATTTAGAAATAACTATATAAAAAGGGAAAATATTACTTTTGTTTTTGAAATGAATGTATGAACACATAGATGCTGTACTTGTTCGCATGTACTCTAAAACGTAGATGAACTTGGGCATTTATATGTGAATTTATATATATATGTATGGGCATTTTGGATAAGGGTACTTATATGCATATATGTGTTTGTATGAATTGTAGGTGCATATGTGTATGTATATATGTATATGTAGGCATATATATGAGTATGAATATATATGTATGTGGTATGTATAGGTGCAAGCATAGTTTTTGGCTAGGTATTTTTGTATATATATATGTGTATATGTATTTTGCATGTATGTATGATTAAAAGTAAAACAAAGATGTTACTGTAACTATTTTTACAATATTAAAAAAGTACGATTGGTTGGGTAAACAAACTATTATAATTTAAAATATTTTTTAATATGTTCTCTATAAATGTGTTAATAAGTATATTATTTAACTTATATTAAGTCCCTAAACTATTTGTTTAAAAAAATTAAATATTTAAATTGATAGCAAACATCAAATTTGTTTTAGACATCTAAATTTCTATCAAGCATTAAAATCTATTCTTTACATAAATTGCTAAAACCCAATTACAGCCTCTTTCTCTTTAATTCCCTCTCCCTCCTTTTTCCTTTTTCTTTTCTCCCTACTCCCCTCCAATTTCTATATATCACTTCCATTAAGTTAACCATCTAAATAGGTCAAGGTCTGGTCACTCCTCCTCCCCTAATATAAAGTACACTTGAGAGAGATATGAAATTAATCCCTCCCTATACTCTACCATGTCTCTTTAACTATCCCTCTTAAACTCTCTGTTAAATTATGAAAACTTACACTACCCATTAATTTTAATTTCATTTTTCGTTTCATTTCATTTCATTTTTGGAAGTGCTATCTGATGATCCAGTGTCCTTTAAAAGGACTCTGGTGAAATAAATTATTATAATGGTGCCTTAAAGTGGTCTGTTTTACTTATATATATATATATATATAAAACACACACACACACACACTAGCCTAGATGCCAGCCTTCTTTAGGTTAGCTGATGCGGAGGGCTTTTGGGCCTTTGACCTTGTACTTTCAGCATCCATAAAAGTAATATGCTTTTAGAAATAATAAATTTATCTTTATTCAGTACCTTAATTCAGCATAATCTTTCTTCATATACAGTCACTGTAGTCTGTTTACATTTATCTTGTACTCAATTTTTATTTTCTTTTAAAATCACCATTCTTTATGATCCCTTCACATAAAGTCAATCATAAAAGACATTATGGAGCCCGAACTATGAAATATTTTGAATACATCATGGTACACATGCTAGCAAAAATTAAAACATATGAGCAACTTACCATGCCCCACTTACAGTTTAATTAGATAATATCAATTGCAATGAAAAGGGAAATTAAAGTTAAACCCTTAATAAGGAATTGTTTTTAAGCCTGTTTTAAATTCTGTTCGATATTTAAATTTAACTTTAAATGAGTTGTTTATTTAATTTTTAATCACGTGTAACTACAGTAGTTAGTACCTGTTACTTAAGGTGGTTTAAGATTCACCAAGATCAAATAACAGATGGATGGACACACATACATTTCACTTTATTATTATGGATATATTTATGTCATTTTATATATATATATATATATATATATATATATATATATAAAGAAGCAATTCATATAAGGAATTAGCAATATTAATGAGATTAATAGTGAATCACTTCACTAACAAGTCTTAATGAGACATTAACTTACTATCAATTCCTTGAATAATACAATCCTTATATTTCAGTTGCTGTCAGATGGAATTGATGAGCCTAGTACTTTCAACAGTTTCAAATTGTCATCTTCAGGGCACATTTTTTTCCATATACTCATTAAGTTTTGTTAATGAATTGATTTCACCATTAATCTCATTAACATTGCTACTTAATTCTTTGTTTAAATTATTCTTTGTGATATAATATAAAAGTTGCACACTCTAATATATATATATATAATATATATATATATATATATATATATACACACACACACAACACACGTCATTACATATATATATGCAAAATATGTATGTGTGTGTATATATATATATATATATATATATATATATTATTTACATATTATATATGAATAGTACTTATTGGAAAATGCTCAATATCAGTGATATATATATATATATATATATATATATATATATATATAGTAAATGTCTTAAAATAATTAAAAATGTCTTAAAATAATTGTCGGTCTTTGTCCATTTCATAATGTGTGACGTCATTTGTTTACATTTGATAAGCCATGAGCAGATATGAATGTACGCGTGAGATTCATGGAAGATTGAAGTTTAAATACAGTAAATTCGACCTTGCTAACCAAATGCTCCTTCGTGACCAAATCAGTAAAGGCACATCAAGCTAAATGACGGTTCCGTATAGGTTACAAGTTCGAATCCTGTGGAGTACAAATATTTTCTGTGAAAATTTCTCGGACATTCAGGCGGGTAATACTGTTTATTATAAACAGAACATTTACTTAAATATTTGTCTCTATAAAAAGAATGTTAAACATAAAAATATCTTAAAATATATATATATATATATATATATATATGTATTTCTGTTGTTACATATTTCTGTTGTTACATATATATATATATATATGTATTTCTGTTGTTACATATATGTATTTCTTTCGTTATATATATATATATATGTATTTCTGTCGTTACATATATATATATATATATATATATTTCTGTCGTTACATATATATACATATATATATATATATATATATGTATTTATGTCGTTACATATATATATGTATTTATGTCGTTATATATATATATATATGTGTGTATTTATGTCGATATATATGTATATATATATATGTATTTATGTCGTTATATATATGTATGTATTTATGTTGTTACATATATATATATATATATATTTATATGTGTATTTATGTCGTTACATATATATATGTATTTATGTCGTTATATATGTATGTATTTATGTCGTTATATATATATGTGTATTTATGTCGTTATATATATATATATATATGTGTATTTATGTCGTTATATATATATATATATATATGTATTTATGTTGTTACACATACACACACACACACACACATATGTGTGTGTGTGTATTTAAATCATTACATATAAATGTGTAATAATATATATATATATATATATATATATATATATATATATATATATATATATATACACACATTATTTGAAGTCATTTTTTATTGACTTTTGTTTTTTAAGTGTTTGTAATTATATAATAAGTTTTGCTCTGTCTTTTATCATAGATCTCTCAATGGATCTATATCCTCTTGGAAATTCCATACAGATTATCAATAATTTTGTTATTATTATTAATATATATATATATATATATATATATATATATATATATAATAGGCTCTCCCATTGGTTTCAACATATGAGGATTTGAGAACTTAATTGATTCAGTTATGAAATTTTGTGCTATAATCTTAAGTGGCACTCAAGACCCGCAAGTGATTTACAAAGGAAGCCACATATGGAGCAAGATTAAGGATTGTATAAGAATGAAGAATCAAGGTAAACCACCAGAAAACCACAAGTGATTTAATTAAAGTGGTGAAGGCTTGTGCAGAACCAGTGATACACTCAATTGGTGCAAATAAATGCCGCAGACAATAGACATATATATATATATATATATATATATATATATATGTGCGTGTGTCTTGAACAATAAAAAAAATGTTAAAAACTTAAGATTCCAAGCATACATACTGGGTTGTATATTAATATTTTTGTTTTATTATTTAAATTAGGTTCCTCGACTAGTTTCGGCCAGTGTGGCCATCATCAGGAGAAAAATATCATGCTTGTTAGTAGCAGTAAACTACAGGGGTGAATGACTGTCTCTGAAGAAAGTGAACTTTGCCTGTAGTTTTTATTTGTTTTTCATCGTTAATTCCTTGTATTGGTCAAAAGGCCTCTTTTAAGGAGAGGCTGGGAGATTCATGAGTCTCAGGCTTAACCTCCTTCGTCATTCTGACAGTTTTATTAGTTGCTAGGAAGGGAATATGTGCATTATGTATATGTTAGTTTTTGGTGGGTGTGTGTGATTGTGTTTATATGGGAGACTTCAACTCCTCTGCAAACATGTCTGTCTAATATGGTTAAGAAATATGAGTGGGGGGGCTGATCTATGATATATATGTGTGTGTTTGTGTGTAAGTGGACATATATATATTGTTACAAACCAATTGTTGCAACACAAATTATAAAAATATGGTAAAAATATGTGGATATGGCCAAAGTTTCCCACATGGTAGGTTCTCTCGCAGGGTCACATAAAGAGGAATAAGCAATAGTGACTAACAACAAACACCACAATAAGATTTAATTATACATTAGAACAATAGAGAAAATATGTCTGCATGTAAAGATGTGTGCGGTTTATGCTATATGAAAATCAAATGAGACACTTAGCTTTTGTTCATTTTCTGAAATAAAACATTTCTCCTTTTTTCTTTTCTCTCTCTCTGTCTTTATATTTCTCTTTTTTTCTCTCTTTCAGTTCAATCATTTGTTTTCATGTTCACATGTGCAAGAATATCTTTTAAATTCTGCTTCTCTTTCTTTAGTGTTGGATGTCTTGATACCATGTGATGTTCGTTCTCTTTTCAAGCCTTCAGCAATATAAAATTCTCTTCCAGTTGGGAAGATTTTGGCATTGTGTTGATCGTTGCTTTCTCTAACCTTTGCCCAGTCAATGGAAAATGTAGAGCATCTAATTTTATTTATCTAGCCACCATTTACCCTAAAGAAAATAAATCAAACCACCAAGTTTATATTGGTATTTCTGCGGGTGAATGGAAGAAAAAACTTTATAACCATAGACACACTTTTTCCAACCCAAGACTAAAACACCAAAAATTTGGGGAATTGAGGGAGAAAGATCTGAACCCTCAAATTGACAGGGAATTTATAGGTTTGGCTCAGACTCCAAATAGCTTTAAGGGTAGATGTAATTTATGTTTGGAGGAGAAAATTAAAATCATTAAATTTAAGAATCATGATATTCTACTAAACAAAAGGAATTAATTGATGTCCAAGTATCATCAAAGGAAAAAATTCCAACTGACGTAACATTACTTAAATCCAGAACTCCAAGTGTCACCACAAGAAGAAATTACAACTATTAGGTTGGTGCAAAAATAATTTCGTTTTCTCACATAGTAACATATGTTAAAAAACGAAATTATTTTTGCACCAACCTAATAACATAGAATCGGTCTATATTTCTGAGATGAGGTATTATGTACAGTATTTACATTATGTGGACCATTGTCCTCATCTTTGTCGCCATATTTGTCACAACGTTTTGGCCGTTGAGTGCCAGAGAAAAGCAATGATAACAAAGTTGCAATATGAGCTCTGGTAAAAACATGCAATGATAACAGCAAAATTGCAATATGAGCACTGGTAAAAATTGTTGCTGAAAACATTAGGTTTATAATACCCAGAAATTCATACCCACAAGGACACATGGCACAGTGGATAAAGGCGTTGGTTAGATCCAGTGACAAACCCAAAGAGTGTGAGTTCAATACCCGGTTAAGGCAGTGGAGAACTTTCAGAGGGAAAATTAGCAGGAGATAACTGATAACTGACATCCATCAAACATGGCACGTGGAACTAGAACAGTCTACCCCAGTGATCGAAATAAAGGGTTCAGTTCGAAATTCCAACCACCTGAAGAAGGCCGGAGCGTACAACGGCCAAAACGTTGTGACAAATATGGCGACAAAGATGAGGACAATGGTCCGCATAATGTAAATACTGTAACATAGAATCAGCTGAACCTCACACTCCTCTCTTTCATTTGTTTTTATATGGAAATTTTTTCTATTGTGACATTTTTGAGATGTGGAATTTCCTTCTATATCTAAATATTCCTCACCCTGTCACATGTTTTCTATATGTGGAATTCTCTTCTATATCTAATTGTTTTCATAATACTAAATTTTTTATATATTAAATTTAAATCCTTTACAGAATTTTTAAACAATTAGTATAAGTATAATATAATTTAAATTATAAACTTAGTATTTGAAAATTTATTAATATTGATATAATGAGATTTGATATATTTAAATGAAATTAATATATTAATAATTTACTTAGATTTTTTTTACTGTAACTTTTATTATATAGTTAAAGTATTGAATGGATTAATATTAACATTTTTTTATAAAAGTATTAATTTTAAATCCTTACTCCCATTCTATAATAATTTTAATCTCCTCTCTAAAAAGTTTCATAACTGTTTTTTCTGTTTTCATTCTTCTTCCTTGCACAGGTGTTGATAGGTTACATTTATATAAGTGTCTATTTTCAACGATAGGGTTTATCTGTACCCAACTCCAACACAACCACCTTAGGTTCCTTAGCCCTCTATATCTATATAACTCCCTCCTCAATTATAGGCCAATTCTTACTCCCTCTCCTTTTTTTCTTTCTTACCTTCCTTTGCCTTTCAAATTTCCTGTGAAGATTTTATTAATTTTAGTAAATGTATTTTTAGTGATAAGTCCAGGGAAAAACTACTTTGCCATGGATAAAATGATCATCTGAATGAGGCAAATTGTTTGGATCTCATTAACTGTAATTTTTATATATGATCTATAATAAAAGTTATATTGAGCTCTCTTTTGTAGGTCATATTAATAACCATCACATCTTTAAACATCACAAGGGAATGTAGGGTCTACAATGGGACTATTCACACCATAATCCCATGGCGAGAAACAACAACGGAGAGTAGACTTGTGTCAGCATTGTACTTAAGTTAACTACATTGACAATTATGTCCACCCATTTTTACTGCTGTAGAGAAACAAATAAATGAAATGAATATCGCATCACTCAAACTTCCTTAATGTTCATTGCTGTTATAGACAAGCGTATGGTTGCAAGAAAGAAATACGACAACAGCAGAAATAGATTTAATTGATTTATTTCAATAGGAACGTGTGGATTTGGGACAGCTACCTTGTGGTATAGTTCATAAGCCGGCTGCTGATCTGGGTTGATCTCTCATAGTAGTTCTCGCTGGTTGGCTTGGCGCTACTGCTGCTGGCTGCTGCTGACCACTCAGCTGGACCGTGACAGGTCTCTTCCCTGGCCGCCTGTTGACGATATTCAGTCCCCCCCACCACCACCACGAGGGCGTCATGTGGCACAAGGCTTTTTTAACGTGGGATCTCCAAAAATATGCCCATTGAACCCATATAAACAGGTTCAGGGTCGGTTTACCTCCCCGAAAGAGAATCTGCCCTTTGGCGTAGTCTCCTTCAGGTTCCTCCCTGCCCAAAGGGAGAGAGTTCAACCGATCTGTCATTCAAGACTTGAGCGACTGCAAAAGATTGTTTAAGCGTAGCTTAGATGTGGCACAAGACCGAAAGTATGAGGCTCCCAGTGAAGATCGAACTCACTTTTCAGTCGTAACTGATCTAGCGAGACAAGCTTGCTAACCATTACACCACACCGGAGTGCCCTCCTGTTGACTGCCAATGTGACCCCTTTTATGGCTTGACAGGCTCGTAAAACGACGCAAGTATAATTAGGGGGAAGCATTTTTATTGGTCGAAAAATAGAAACACTTTAAAATATTCATTTTTTGACCGGAACTCGTGTGTCGGGAACATGCGTAAACGAAGATAATGGTCATTTTGTGACGGGGCCTTGTCCCATTCACATCCGGCTCTCGCTCTAGACTAGAGTATGTTAGTTTTTGCCTGCAAACCAGCCAAGATATGTCTTATTTTATTTTATAACATTGCTGACATATAAAATTCCCTCCACGCTTACTTAAGGACACTAATTATAATAATAATAATAATTCCTAAAAATGTTATTGTTAAAAAAAACATTTTGAAAATGTCTTTAAATAAAACAAAGCAACAAAAATTCGTATATAAAAAGCTAAAAACTGATTTTTCTTCCGTTTATAATAAAAAGCAGTGTTTTTTATTTTTTAAAGCCATTTTATTTTTATGTTTTTGTTTGTTTTATCAAGATGATTTTATAGTATGATTTCTTAATCGGGAAACACGTTCTACAGGAAACATGAAATGTTGATTAAAGAAAGAATGTAAGAAAAACATAAATAATGCATTTAGGTTGGTGCAAAATAATGTCGTTTTTTGACGTTAAAAAATACGTCAAAAAACGACATTATTACGTCGTTATTTTTGCACCAACCTAATACTATTTTTTTCTGTCTTACTCTTCAGTAATGATTTTCTTTTTTTGGTGGAAATAATTTTTATTTTTATTTAGTGAAATGAAATTTTCACCGTGAAAAATTTAAACAACGTCAGGCGAAATTTCTATGAATACCATTGATTGACTTAAGCAAGGAACAAATTGTTCTTTTACACCGGTTACTGTAATTCTTTGTAGTTTTTCTTTTCCTAATTGTATTAAATCATTATTTGTTAAAAAATCATTTTATCTTTATTTCTTTTCTTCTTTTTTTTATATAATTTATTTAAAAATAAGTAATTCTCCCGATTAACTTTACAAAATATTCTTGAGGTTGAGAAAGAAATATCACGTCCAGCAACATAACTCCACGACAGCATAAAAATCTATGTTGTACTTTTGTTTGTTTTTGTTGATGAAAAACTTCAGATTCAGCCTGAAAAAAAAAGGTAAGTTAATGTTTATCTCTGAAAATATATTCCATGATTGAAAAAAAAAGGCAGTTGATTTTTTTTTTTTTTTTTTTTTTTTCGATTATCGTAAATTTAAAAAAAAAATCGTATTTTTGACTTGATTACTGTTTAGTGTTTACAAGGCCCATGACCCTGGAGGTAGGCTACGACGAACTGTCTTCTTCACAGATTCGCTAATGAATGAGCATTACCATAATGAAAACATGCCCCAAACTTAATAAAAACACTTTTATAATCAGAATCTTCATGCTATATTTAAGAGGAAAGATTAAAGGATGTTTTTTTATTATAAATTATATATTTTTTATCTTTTTTAAAATTTTTTTTTTTTTTTTTTTTTTTTGCGTCAGCGCGATGGCCAAAAAAAAGCAAAGATTAGGAAATTTTAGCATCTTTTTTGCGCTGAAAAATACATTGATTTGAAAATTCTTGCAAAAATCAAATAATTGTTGGATTTTTAATTAAACTTTTAGGAGTTATTCAAAAAATGAATTAAATTATTTTAGAAATGTTTCTTATTCTGGAAAATCTTTGTAGAAACATTTATTTTTAGTTACAACACCTACCCGTTGTTAGTTTTTAAAATTTCGAGAAATTAATTTTTGTACCGCTTACTTAATGTTTAAGTTTATATTAATTAGCTATACGTAACGTAATCCTTGAAGAATTTAAGTCATTAATATTTTAAAACAGAAACCCCAGCTACCTAAAATCTGCTCTGAATCGTAAAAACAAAGAAGCAATAAAAATAAAATTAATTAAAACATATTTTAATTACTTTTTGAATAAGATGGACACTATTGTCTTCTTAAGAAAAACATTTTTTCAATGAATAATGAATTTTTACAAGAAATTTATTCATTTTTTAAAATTTTAATTTGAATAATTTATAAAGATTTAAATTTTTTTAAATTCTGTATTAATTTGTAGTGGCTAGGTAATATTCTTATTAAGAATGGAAAAGCTTACTACAATTTAGCAACTTCCAATATTTTAAAAATAATTTGTCTTTTTTTGTGTTTATAAACGTGCCGATTTTTGTATATATGAACGGCCATAAGAAAATAAGAACAATAACTATAGTAAATTTAAAGCCAAAATATTTAAAATTCAATAAAACTTTAATTACAGTGAATATTTTCCTAAATTTTTTATTTAAAACTTATATAAAAAAAGGGGGGCTCACATTATATTCTTCAACTAATTTCTACAAATAAAAAAAACATTAGATAAACTTCCGGCTGTTAATCATGCTGTCAATCTGTGAAAACCTTAAATAAACATCTACCATTATGCTAAAAATGCATTTCTGCAATATCTTAAATTAAAATAAGTAATATTTGTTTCAAATCAGACTAATTAAAATTTAAATCAGCTAATATTCCTAAAATAAGGTTTCAGAAAAGTATATTTTATTTTTTAATGATTTTTTTTAATAAAGAAAATTGCATTTTCCTGACAGATGTCTAAAATTAGTGATTTAAAAAAAAAAAAAAACTTCTTCCAGTCAGTTTACATTAGTTTTGAAATAGAGCAAACTATTTTGCTTATTAGAAACATTAAATATAAATTATATTGAAATTAAAATAAAATCTTTCTTGAAGCTTTTATTTTAGTTTTAATTTTAAAAGTTCATTTTAAACTTTAGGTATGACAGTTGCATTTAAGCATGAAGCAGGCTGTCGCTACTGGATGTTGACCCCAGTGTCCACTTATATATGGTTGGATAGATGTGAGCTTGTGACCCTGGGTTTCACGCTTTAGCGATCGTCAGACAAACTCTTATATAATATATAAATAATTATACATACATATATATATATATATATATATATATATATATATATTATTTATATACACACACTTTTCACATATATATATATACAGGGTGTGATGGTAAATTGTCACCATTTTACATTTTTAATTTTGTTGACTGGGCACCATCTGTGAGAAAAATAGTGCCATGACGCAATTTACTCAGCCAGAAATTTGGAAATGGTATGCTGTACTGCTTAGCATTTGCACCAAGCTCCAATACGAACATTTCAGAGTGTTTGGGTGTCAATCTGAGGACAGTGCAAAGGATTCAGAAAGAGTTGGATGTGTCTAATGGTGATTACAAAGGTGTTTGGCGCGATCAGTAGTGATGGCAATGTTATGCTTCCATTCATCTTCCTATAGGGCCTCAGTCTCAACACAGAGGAAGTTGTGCTACCCTGAGTCAAGAGGGTGGCTGGTGGAAGACCCTATGTCTGGCAACAGGACTCTGCACCATGCCATAAAAGTAGGAGAACCCTGTCATGGCTGTCAGACAATTACTCCCCAGACTGCAACCCCCTTGATTATTATGTGTGAAGTGCAGTTGAGCAAGAGACCAACAAAATTCCTTGTAACACCAAAGATGAACTGAAGGCAAGGATTATGGCAGCATTCACCAAGTTTCTGGAGGCTGTAGTTGAAGCCAATGTCGACTTTATTGAATAAATTTACTGTTTAGTATTTCAAGATATTTCTGTATAATATTGGTAAATATCTGTTAAAATGAGATGTCAGTGTTATTTTCATTTTTGTGTAATTTAGATGAAAATTTATCCACTGTACTCTCTATATACATCTGAATATTTTTTAAGCGTTTTCTTATTAAATGTAATTTCATCTAAGTTTCATTCTGAAGAATGTTGACCACCAATGAATGTTGTTAAACACACAAGGTAACATTTAAGTTTAATTATATATGAATAAGGCTTCAGATGACATGAATATTAATCAATGTGCAAATATAAAAAAAAAGGATGTAAAACAACAAACATATTTTATGATGGAATAAGGGTAATATCTGAAAATGAAAAGTGTTATTCCAGCTAAATTCAACAAGAGTCTGGAATTGATGTCTTCACGTTTATTTACTTTCATGAGAAAAGTATTTTCTGAAATTTTCAACATCATACCTATATCTACTCTCATTTTACGACTGCTCAAACTTTTGCAGCTTGTCCGCAAATTTTCAGTTTTTGATTTTGTTCCATTTTCGCAGAGTCGCCATTTCAAATAACCTTCATTGCTGGACTTGGAAAAGTTATTTCCCAATAGTAGACTAAGAGTAGTTTCAAAACGAAATGCATTGCAATTCAGCTATTGCAAGATAGTTTTTCCTGGTTTTAAAATGGGAGGAACTGAGAAATTGCAAATATTTTTCACATTTTTTTTTTTTATATTTCAAAGCTAAAGAACTTGCTACAGCTAAGCTTGGAACCATTCAAAATTACCTATATTATGAATGTACCAAAAAAAATAAAAATCAAATATTAATTAAGACAAAGCTTAATTGATAAATTCAACATTTCTAAATTTTTGATAATTCAGGGTCCCAGAAATTCATGTGTGACAAGAAATATTTTAAATCAAATTAATATTGTGAAAAGGTTGAGTCATTAGGAAATAAATATTGGTTTTCTCTTCCTATGCCCATTCCAACACCCACACATCCATGTCCACTGATACATGATTTAATAATAATCTATTGGCAAATCTGCTCTAGTTTCAAATGCCATCCAAAATAAAATATATCCTATTGCATTGTACAACTGATTTTGTTTTTCTTTTCCTCTGCCCATTCCAACACCCACACATCCATGTCCACTGATACATGATTTAATTATAATCTGGTGGTAAATCTCCTCTATTTGTATATGACAGCCAGAAAAAAATTAAATCCTATTTGTCATTTTACTTCTAGTGAAGTTGCTTTATACAATTGATTTCAGTCAGAATAAACTGTATAATGTGTTAGATTTTAAATACTATTTATCAGTCATTTTGCTTTTTTTTATAAAGCTATTTCATAATTCTGAATAATTTATTTTTTTCCATCAGTGCTGAGTTAATTTGTTTATTCTTTTTGGCAGGTTGCAGCTTTGTGAGAACCTGAAAACCATTCTGAATTTTCCTGGAAAAAAAAAGGAATTGATTCACTATGAAAACACATTCAATGGATAAACCACACTAAGCTTTTGATTGGAGAAACATATCAGAACACACACAGTGAAAAAACTATTTCATGTTAAATCTTTGCAGCTACATTTTCCATGAATTCAAATCTCAAAACAAAAATGTTAAAACACAGTGAACAGAAAGTTTTCCATTGCAAAATCTGTGGAGTTAGATTTTCCAAAATGTCACATCACAAAAGTCACATGTTAACTCATACTGGAGAGAAACCTTTCCACTGTGAAATCTGTGGAGTAAGATTTTCTTGGAAAGCAACACTCAAAACACACATATATACACATACTGGAGAGAAACCTATTCACTGTGAAATCTGTGGAGTAAGATTTTCCTTGAAATCAACACTCAAAATACACATGTATACACATACTGGTGAGAAACCTTTCCACTGTGAAACTTGTGGATGCAACTTTTCTCAAAAGGAACATCTCAAACAACACATGTATAAACACACTGGAGAGAAACCTTTCAACTGTGAAATATGTGGTTTGAAGTATACCCAAAACTCAACTCTCAAGTATCACATGTTAACACATACTGGCGAGAAACCATTCCACTGTGAAATCTGTGGATCCAAGTTTGCCAAAAATTCATCTTTGAAAACACACATGTTAACTCACACTGGAGAGAAACCTTTCCACTGTGATGTCTGTGGATCCAAATTTGCCAAAAATTCCTCTCTGAAAATGCACATGTTAATACACACTGGTGAGAAACCTTTCCATTGTGAAATCTGTGGATTCAAATTTTCTCAAAATGCACATCTCAAACAACACATGTTAACACACACTGGTGAGAAACCTTTCAACTGTGAAATATGTGGTTTTAGGTTTGCCAAAAATTCACATCTCAAAACACACATGTTAACACATACTGGAGAGAAAGCATTCCACTGTGAAATCTGTGGATCCAAGTTTGCCAAAAATTCCTCTCTGAAAACACACATATTAAAACACACTGGAGAGAAACCTTTCCACTGTGAAATTTGTGGATGTAGATATACTCTTCGTTCCACTCTTAAAACACACATGTTAACACACACTGGAGAGAAACCTTTCCATTGTGAAACATGTGGATTGAATTTTTCTCAAAATTCATCCCTCAAAGCACACAAGTTAACACATACGGGAGAGAAACCTTTCCACTGTGAAATATGTGGTTTTAAATTTTCTCAAAATTCATCTCTCAAAAAACACCTGTTAACACACACTGGAGAGAAACCTTTTCTCTGTGAAATCTGTGGATTTAAGTTTTCCCTAAATTCACATCTCAAAACTCACATGTTAACACACACAGGAGAGAAACCATTCCACTGTGAAATTTGTGGTGTAAGTTTTTCTCGGTCTGGAAATCTCAAAGTACATATGTTAACACACACTGGCAAGTGACTTTTCCACTGTGAAATCGGTAGAATTACTTTTGTCTCTAAATTTATGTCTCAAAAGATTTATTTGCACAAACAGAAGATAAGCCATTCCTTTTTGAGACTATGAAGCAGAATATTGGCTATCAGTATGAATTTCAACAGCATATAGCATGATATTCTAGAAAAAGGATAGCATCCCATTATGAGAAGAGATCAAGGTACCAGGGAGCACAGAAGTCAATATCAGTATCAATAGGGTCATTGTGGAGAAGGGGTACTATATTGTAAGACTTGAAGCCCTTAATGATCCCAGCTAAAAACCATTACTGCTGTTGTGTGCCAGAGTATTTGAGGGATGTATTTCACACAGGCAAATAAGATTTTCTAAAAATTCATCTCACAAAAATACATATTTACTTCCACTTCATTGAGATTTCTGGTGTTATATTTGGTTGGAAATTCTGCACTGGATAATATACACCTGTGTGACTGTAGCCACTTTGGTGTAATGTTTGTTTTTTTTATTTTTTTTAAATAAATCTGAAATAGCATAAAGCAGCCGCTGCTGAAAAATTAGTGGGTTTATATTTTCTCAGCATCCCAACATCAAGTAGTAATCTTTCTCTTGGGAGTTATCTTCCTCTTTTGTGTCCTGTGGATCAAATGTTTCCAAAGATTGATACCCTTTACACTTTCTTCATCAGTCTTGTATATGAGAGAAAAGAGTGTAAAGATATCTGGTGGTCTGACAAAACGAAAGGTGAAATAGTTTTGCTGGTTTTCCCCAACAGCATTAGCATGAAGGAAACACAGCATTAATTGCAATTTGAAATTCTCTCATCAAGACAAGTGTTGCCAAAGTGGGCCATAGCAAATTTCAGGTGAGCCACAAAGATTTTATAATTTTTACTGGACCACTGGGCTAATATATGGGCTACAGCTTATTGAATGGTCCATAGAGCTTCTTTTGCCTACTAGTCAGTAAGTTAATGAAATATGTTTAATATATTTAGATTATGAAAATTCACTAATTACTTAGTGTTTAAAAACTGTTTTCTTCTGACTGTAGAAAGAAAATGACTCCATTCCAGTTTCATGAAGATCATACTGATTAGTTATAACTTCTTCTCTGTATCTGTCTATATTTCTGAGATGAGGTATTATGTACGCTATGTACATTATTCAGACTATTGTCCTCATCTTTGTCGCCACATTTATTGCAATGTTCCGGCCTTTCAGTATCTGTCTATATTTCTGAGATGAGGTATTATGTATGCTATGTACATTATTCGGACTATTGTCCTCATCTTTGTCACCATATTTATTACAATGTTTCAGCTGTTGTACATTCCGGCCTTCTTCAAGTGGTTGGAATGTCAAACTGAACCCTTTATTTCGCTCACTGGGATAGACTGTTCTAGTTTCACGTGCAGTGTCTAATGGATGCCGGTTATCGGTTGTCTTCTGCTTAATTCCCTCTCCAAGTTCCAAGTGGAATTAAGCAGGAGATAACTGATAACTGACATCCATTAGACATGGAACTAGAACAGTCTACACCAGTGAGCGAAATAAAGGGTTCAGTTCGACATTCCAATCACCTGAAGAAGGTTGGAGCATTCAACAGCCAAAACATTGTAATAAATATGGCGGCAAAGATGAGGACAATAGTCCGAATAATGTAAATAGTGTTCTTCTCTGATTTTTCAAATATACTGGTATTATTTTATAAATCGATATATTCATAAACTCTTATTAATGGCTTACTATTATTTAATTCGTATTTTAATTATGTCCAAGAAAAAGAATATATATATTTAGATATAAGGTAGTTATCAATTTATGTTTTTTCTGACAGATTACCCCATGGCTGGTAAAAAGACAATACATATATAGGAAAAATTGTGAAAATAAATATTGATAATAAATGGTTGTTTTGGTGGAGATGCGAAATATTTTGAATGCCTGTGAAATTGTACATGTCGAGTAAATATACATAGTTATAAAGGGTGTTCCAATAACTTGCACCAATTTTAAATGTGAATTATACACTATTTACATTATTCGGACTATTGCCCTCATCTTTGTCACCATATTTATTACAATGCCTTCTTCAGGTGGTTGGAATGTTGAACTGAACCCTTTATTTCACTCACTGGGGTAGACTGTTCTAGTTCCACATGACATGTCTAATGGATGTCAATTATCAGTTAACTCCTGCTTAATTCCAAGTTCTCCACCACCTTAACCAGGTATTGAACTCACACTTTTGGGTCCTGTCACTGGATCTAACTAACGTCTTTATCCACTGTGCCATGTGTCCTTGTGAATTATGTTTAAGCGTCTAATGACTTTTTTTCTTTTTCTTTCACATTTAACAACTTAAGTCTTTGTTAATCTTTCCATGGTTGAAATAGGCAATCAAACAACATGTTTAAGTTATTGAAGTCTATTACGAAAATGGACGTTCAAACAGAATTTGAATGAGAAGTTCCCAGGTCACATCATCTCTCGAATCAGTGAAAACAATTGGTCACCATGATCATGTGACTTGATGCCTTTTGATTTCTTCCTTTGGGGTCATCTCAGAAGTAAGGTCTATGCCAACAAGCCAACAACAATTCAGCAGCTGAAGGATGAGATAATAAGGAATATTGGTGAGATCGAGGAGCAACTATGCAGAGACGTCATCAAAACTTTTGACCATCAATTCGAGGTGTGCCGCCAAAGCCCTGTCGGACATTTGGGCGATATTATTTTTCACACATAATTGCCATGACTTAAATAACACGATCCAATAGAGAAAGAAATAAATTTTCACCAATAACATTGATTTATTTACTTCTAACTTTGATCCGTCTCAATGAAACTCCTTTTATCTTTATTGGATATAATCGATGTAAAACGGAAGTAATTTTTTACACTATTATAATTTCGTGGTCCACAGGAAAAATCCTGGTTCAAAGTGGACCATGAGCTAAAAAAAAGGTTGGGAACCATTGCTCTCGACATTATACTCTCTCAACTTTCTGTTGGCAGTAGACACACAAATATTGGACACAGGATTTTTTATGAAAACCAATATCTATTATTGCTTCTGATCTAAAATTTGAGCTGAATACAGTAAGGGTATAATAAGGGTATAGAATCTATATTGATATTATAGATTAAAAAATAGATATTTTAATATATGCATATATATTAACACTAGTGAGTGAGCAGAGAAAAATATTAACCATTGTTATAGACAAGCGTATAGTTGCAAGAAAGAAATACGACAACAGCAGAAATAGATTTACGTGGTTTATTTCAATAGGAACATGTGGATTTGGGACAGCTACCTTGTGGTATAGTTCATAAGCCGGCTGCTGATCTGGGTTGATCTCTCATAGTAGTTCTAACTGGTTGGTGTGGTGCTCCTGCTGCTGACTACCCAGACTGACCGTGACAGATCTCTTCCCTGGCCTCCTGTTGACAGCTAGCACTTCCCCATGTGACTCCTTTTATGGCGTTTTTTATGGCTTAACAGGCTCGAAAAATGACGCAAGTATAATTAGGAGGGAAGCATTTTTATTGGTCGAAAAATAGAAACACTTTAAAATATTATTTTATTTTTCGACCGGAACTCGTGCGTCGAGCTTATGTGTAAACGACGATGATGGTCATTTTATGACGGGGCCTTGTCCTGTTCACATCCAGCTCTCGTTCTTGAGTATGTTAGTTTATTTGCCTGCAAATCAGCCGAGATATGTCTTATTTTATTTTATAACGCCATAAAATGGCTAAACAAAAAATTGTAAAACCACAAAGAAAATGGAAAAGACAATGGAGCTCTCTCAAGAATTTCTTGAAGTGATCATCATTATAGTCATGGAATGAAATATCATGGGGTCTCTAACAAATACAAGGTCCCACCTCAGTTGGATTAGTGCCATATACCCAGAATGGTGAACATGCTGCTATGTCTAAAATTTCTTAAACTACTGAGTAGTAGAATTTTGAAACAGGATAATGTTTTTTTTTTTTTTTGTTATATTTATTTTATTTCTCCTCATAAGTGAGCAAAGATACAACTAGTCAAACACTATTCCAAAATATTTCAAATTTCTGACAACTACCATATTGATTATTGTATGCGGGTTATTGATGTGAATTCTAAACTTATGCATGTTTCTTTTTGTTTTATTTGGCAATACATTTCTATGCAGACAAACATTTTTTCTCTTCATACATAATATATCCTAAATATTTATGATGTTGTGGCCTCATTTCATTCTCATAGTATAAATGAAAATTATTTTCTTAAAACATTCTATGTATCCAGTACTTTTATCCATCTTTCTTTATGAACAGACCGTTTCATGAAGCATGCAGTAAGGTGTCATCACCAAATGTTGACCTCAGTGTCCATTTTTATATGTGAATCTTTGTCTCCAGTTTGCCTCTTATAATCTCATGATGCCTTTTTCATTTGGGGACAAAATATCTTGGTCTGACAAGCTTAAATTGAAAATCCTTTCTAGCATCAGTTTCAGACACATGGAGAAGGACATGTCATATGAGTCACAAAATTGCATCCCGACAGTAGTGGAAGTATAATGGTTTGGAGTTTGGTCTCCACTTGTATATATGAACTCAATGTCATCTAAAAGACATTGATAGTACAATACAGGGTGCGATGGATAAATTGTCATCTAAATTACACAAAAATGAAAATAACACTGACATCTCATTTTAACAGATATTTTATATAATTTTGGTAAATATATCTTGAAATACTAAACAGTAAATTTAACCAATAAAATTGCCATTGGCTCCACCCAGGGCCTTCAGACAACTTCGGAATCTAATGCAACTATTCTGGATGGTCTCTTTGTTTAAGTTTGTGAATGTGGCCATAATCCTTGCCTTCAGTTCATCTTTGGTGTTACAAGGAGTTTTGTTGGTCTCTTGCTCAACTGCACTTCACACATAATAATCAAGAATGTTACAGTCTGGGGAGTTAGGTGGCCAGATGTAAGAGTTGATGTGGTCACAGTAATTGTCTGACAGCTATGATTGGGTTCTCCTGCTTGTGTGGCATGGTACAGAGTCCTGTTGCCAGACACAGGGTCTTCCAGCAGCCACCCTCTTGACCCAGGGTAGCACTACTTCCTCTGTGTTGAGGCTGAGGCCCTATAGGAAGATGAATGGGAGCATAATGTTGCTATCATTAGTGATGACATCGAACACCTTTGACTCCTCCAACTCTTTTCGAATCCTCTGCACTGTCCTCAGATTGACACCTGAACACTCTGAAATGTTTGTATTAGAGCTTCTGGTATATATGCCAAGCAGTACAGTATTGCCATTTCTAGTGCTGCGAATTGCATCATGGTATTCTTTTTCTGACAGTCAGTTCCCAACTGACCTTACTATACTGTGTAATTGACAAAATCAAAAACAATGTGCATGCATGGAAGTAAAAATATAAAATGGCTACACTTTATCCATCACACTCTGTATATCTGGAAAGTAAAAGAGTGGTTCTAGGGGGAAAAATAAGGGTTTTAGAGTTTGTAACTTTTTTTCTTATTTATTATAAGTTAAAAAAAAACAACACTATATACTTGCCACGAAACTGCAACCCATGCGTGCTAGTAGCACTCCTGCCTTACTTGGGGTGAAATGCTTAAAAAAAAATGATTGAGGAATTGGTTTATATCAGATTGCGGGAATGTGATGAAAATGAAGGTTAAGTTTCAGAATGCTGAATTTCTGTTCAGGACTTATTTCGAAAGTCACCAGATTTGAGCTTTTTTATTTTAATATAAAGACAATCATTAATTAAGTGTTGGACATTTTATATTGATAGTCACACACCTCTCCAGGGAAGATGAATACTGTATAGATTCTCCGAATACTTTCACTTAGAGGAGAAAGTCTTTCAAAGATAATTGTTGCTAAATATTTCATATATTTAACTTTGAACTACAACAAAACTTTTATTGATCATGTAACAGAGGCATAACTATATAGAAATCACAGTGAACATATATTTATCTGGAGGTGATGAGAAATTTATTTTTTATCTCCTGGAAGTGATGAGACAAAGTGAAAAATTTTTATCAAGGATAAAATTTCACCAGAGAAAGCTTATGTTCTCTTTGACATTGTCAGTTCAGATGAACCTTTTGTTGCTAGCTTTGGCAAAGTTGTTTTTCAAAAGTAGACTCCTTTTTTCTTTTTTTTTTTTTTTTAAACTGATTCCAAAATTGACTGGTGTCCTGTCGCCAACCTGATGTTATCATAGACGGTTGTCGAATTCTCACTGCCAAACAAGTGTAAATTATCCATATTTATGGAGATTAGGAGACTCAGAAAATATCAGGGACTTTTCACTCCAAAATTGCTATAGGAATTTCCTGTCCATTTGTTAGAAAATATATTCTTATCTCTGATAAGAATCAAGATTTTGGGAGCTGCTTTTTTGAAGCAAGGGTCTGACAAGTTGTGAGCATTACCTCCAGACTTTATGGCACTATGGTCAAGGTAATGGTGGTCAAATTCCTTTTTATATTTTCCAACTCTCTCGTTAGTCTGAAAATATATTATCTCTGATAAGAATCAAGGAAAAAGTTTGGGGTAAGGATTAGAAGAAAGGCTAGAACGAGAACATGTAAAGCACTGTGCCAGTGGTTCTCAAAATTAAATTCTAATGTATCAGTTTCTGGTTCTGGTAGTGTTGGATAGTCACATTGATATATGAAGTTCTGTCATGCAAATTTGACACACAAGTAAAAAAGGAAAAGCTACGAGACATGGTCAGTTTATTTTTGCAAATCGAAAACTGAAAGCATAGATAAATAATGAATGGGATCAAAAATCAAAGACAATTTCGGGGGAAAGATGTATGACAAAGTGGAAAGTCCTAAAGGATGAAATGTATTACATGAAAACTTTTTTCCACTTTGTCATATGTCTTTCCCCCCAAATTGTCTTTGATTTTTAATCCTATTCATTATTTAGCCGTGCAATAATAATGAATGCATAATTTGTTCCTCTCGTCACTAAGAAAATTTTCAGAATTATCATGAAACTATTTCTTTCGCATATAAAAGAATACTTTAGATTTTAGCATTCTGCTCCCACTTTCTTTTGATGTCAAATTTTTGCACAAACTAAACACCAAAGTGGATCACAGGGCCTTGATATTTCTCTGACCCATGATTGGTCAATCAATGCTAATATCATGCTTTCGTCTACATCCGCACAGTTAAAATTAATTTACCACCAAAAATCTATCTATGTGTTTCAAGCCTATCACATGACATACAACATTATAAATACTTAGCATCTTCAACTCTCTCTCTCTCTCTGAACCACAACAATGTAGTTCAGTGAAGAGGTCCATTCCTGTCTCTTATGGGAAAACGCTATGACACATGCACACACGTATGTACAAACATTGCACATCTCTTAACTCATCTCATTCACTCACTCCTTCAACTACAAGCAACAGAAACTTATCAACTTCTGACAGTGAGCTTTGTGGCATCAAACAATTCACCAAACAAATTCACGCCATTCAAATCTTTGAAGTTTCTAAGTTAGATTTCCTAATCCCAAACTTTGAATTCACTCACGAACTACACTTCAATTTTAACATCTATAATTGTTATTGAGACAAGAATTCTACTTAAAGAACATAGTTTGCCAAACATTTTATTCAAAAAACAATTTTGAACATAACCTAACGCAAACTTACTTTGAGTCAACTATCTTACAACCAAAAGATTCTTAATATTTAGTGCACAATTTACTCAAAAGTTATAAGCTTAAAAAGTTTATCTTTTAAACACAAAATTCAACTTTTGATATCGACCAACATAACTTACTTTCTTCAATAGGCTTTATTCATTTGTTGAATCGATTTTATTCACGTAATATTTTAATTTCCATCTTTTTATCTGTTTGATTAACAAAATATATATATTCAGTATTTAACAGGTAAAGGGAGACAACTCTTACCTTAATTTCCGATATCAAACTATGACATGACTATTACGATGTAAAATATTATTTAATCTGAACTGATTAATTCTTTGAAAATCCTTTTTACTGACAGGAACACTGAACAAACTCTGTCCTAAAGAACATTCTCATTCTATGTTGTATATATTTGTTAAATAAATGCTTTATTCTTGTTTTTCTAAAAAGGAATATGCTTTTTTTGTATTTTGTTGTTGATGACCTTGTGCCATACCCAAAGTTAAATGTTTGTGAAGAAGTTTATTTTCATGCAGCCAACACAAATAATACCTTGTGATATATACATATTTTTCCTAATAACCTACTCCTCTGCAACAATATATTGTCCTTTTTCTAAAATTTACTCTTAAATGTTTTCCTTTTCACATTAACTCAAATTACGTTAATTTATTTACACTGTATTTGTTCAACCTTATCGTTTTCAAATTTATTCATTATACTAAGTTTAATAAAATGTGTCGAATAATAAATTATAAACTATTGGTTATATGAGGTTAAAGGAAATTTAGTTTTAAACATAAATAAATTCTTGATTATTACTCTAGAGGTGATGCTCTGAATTTCTTTTTTTTTTTTATGTGGCATCCATTGGTCAATAGACTGTGGATCTGCAAACAAAGAATTATGCCTCAGCTGAAGATGGCAGCGCAGCATTTGTTATGGCTGTACAGTAGATCAGGTCGATTTTGGAACTGTAGTATTGCACTTGTAGCGGAGGTGTTAATTATAATGGGTAAATATTTGTTGAGAATAGGCTGCGTGATAACGATTTCCACTAACATTAAAAATCTCTGTATTCATACATGGAATAAGATACAAAACTCAACGGAATGATTTCAAAACATAACAATTAGATTTATTAATGTTTGATGTACAAGCATGCGAACTGAAAAGGTAGGACAGAGTCGTGTCCCTTTGATTTGGTAATAGTTGTACCGGAGTTCATATTAAGAAGAAGTAATATTGAACTTGTAATTTAGAAGAATAAAGTTTGGAATTGTGAGTTCTAAAATTGGTAAAAGTTCAGGAGTGATTTCAGAGTTTGTGAATGTTGGTAATTATCTTTAACGTCTGGTCAGCAATGACTAAGAGGGGAGTTCCTGATGGTTACATCTTGGCACTTGGTAGCAAGGAATGAGAAGTGCAAGAGAGATGAATGAACTACTACTACTACTCAAAAAGTTCACACGTGTTCGGTTTATATAATGGCCGTGTACCACGTGAGAGGATCGCAGCATATGAGCGGGAAAATAGATTGGTCACGTGCAGGTGGTTTGATTGGTCGAAACTGACCAATCAGCAATCAAGATTAGAGGTGATTGACCAATGAATACTTGTTATATTTATGTGAAAGTAAGATTTTACTTACCAGATAGGAAGAGTGCATTTCCTAAAAAGAGGTAAGGCTGGTTTGTTGTGGAAGATTCCACACACACATTTTGAAAATTTGTTTTATTTTTATCTTTACAGGTTTTTTCGGGCAGGGGTAGAACTACAGTGTTTCTACTTTTCCTTTAATCTCACAGGCCACAGTGCATAAATAAAATGTTATTTTCATTCTGTTTTAAGTAAAAGGTAAGTATATAACTTTTAGAAAATCCTGTTAATTTGTCTTTAAATTTACTAATGGACTTGAAAACACATCTCTAGGACAACTATTGGATTTTCTGTTACATTTTTCATATACAATGAGATGATGAGTGATGCAAAACATCACGTAAAACAAGCCAACATTTTAAAAAAGATTGGGAGGTTGGAGTTTTTGATGAGTGTAAGACCACCTCTTAATTGCTGTTGTTCCCAGGTCGACCCTGACCCAAGGTGGTATCATCTTTAAGGAGCCCAGTTATGGGCAAATAATGAACCTCCAAACAAAAACAAAACACTATGAAAGTATAAAAATACCAGCAATACATTTTATATAAAAAGAATGACCAACAGTACATTTTATCTGTAGTTGAAGGCATACAATTGTGTTCAAAATATTTAGATATTGGCATTAAATAACCCATAGATGTTGATATATTGCTAAAAACAAAACCAACCAACAACCAACCTTCTTCAAATGCAGGCCAGCTTTTGTAATGGTTAACATCAATTCATTTCATTTTTCCTAATACTGTTTTCAGTCCATATTGTTGTAAATAATCCATTTTTCCTTGTATGTGATTGCTTTTTTAAAAATGGGTTGCTATAATTGTGTTTGATCAAACAACCGCAAAAGTAAATGCAGTTTATTAAATTATTTTCTGTTAAAGCCCGCAGCACCCAAATAACACAACAATTCAACCAACTGTTTTCAAATACCTCGCCCACAGCATATTAGTACTGAAAGGTACCTCTGCAATGTCCTATGTTGTTTGACCTGGATTAGGATGGCCGAGGTGTCGTTTTCAACACCTTCAGATTTTCCACAAATTACTATGAAATAACTAGTTTTGGTTCGATGCTGAGACTTATGGAAAATTATTGAATTTTAGCAAAGATGCTTAACAGACTTAAACCTTTAAAAAATATTCAGTGGAATAGCTGATATTTGAGGTTTTCCCTTGAATGGCCGAGGTGTTGTTTTTGACACCTAGGCTATTTATTTCTCACAAGCAATAATACTTGTATTTATGTCCCCTATCTATCTATTTATCTATACACACACACACACACATACACATAATTTATATATATATATATATATATATATTTGTACATCTAACTCTTCTCTCCCACCTCACTTCATTAATTTCACATGCGCTTGGTGCGGTCCGTCAAAAATGTGTAAGTTTCTTTTCATTTTAACTTTTGGAAGTAAAGTCTGACGATCCAGAGCCCTTAAAAGGGTTGTGGTGAAATAACTTATTACATGGAACCTTAAAGTGATCTGTTTTTATTCAAACATATTTGCTCTGAACTTACATTGAGCTCTCTGGATATCATCCTCTTTGGGTCTACCCATACGGATTACCTAGCTTTGCATAAACTATATATATATATATATATAAAATCCCTTTCTTTCAATATGAGGTATACTAATATTCGTGAAATTCTTTTCAGAATTGTTATTCCTGACTTGAATATATTAAAGATGGCTACTTCACGGCATAATGTAAATAACGATGTCAAAGGAGCTGGCCATCCTAGTGTTAATGTATATTTCAATTTGGTCATTGCTGTCCTGTCGGAACATTTCACACCACTTCACCGTTCATTGTATTTTTTGTTAATACAATTATTTATTTCTTAAACCTCTGTCATTGCTTCTTGTTTCCACCACCATATGCTTAATATAACAGTGAGTAGAATGGGTGAGGGTTAAAGAAAGGGAAATTTTGATCTGTAAAAGTGAGAACGTTCTGACAGGACAGCAATGACCAAATTGAAATATACATTAAAGATAATCCAGGTCAAACAACATAGGTCATTGCAGAGATTCCTTTCAGTACTGTTATAGACAAGCGTATGGTTGCAAGAAAGAAATACGACAACAGCAGAAATAGATTTACGTGGTTTATTTCAACAGGAACATGAGGGTTTGGGACAGCTACCTTGTGGTATAGTTCATAAGTCGGCTTTGGATCTAGGTCGATCTCTCATAGTAGTTCACACATGTTGACAATGGTTGATGCTCCCCTGCTGACTGCTCGGCCTGGCCACCTGTTGATGCTGGCACTCCCTGCTGATAGCTGGTGTTGCTCGGGCTGACCGTGACAGGTCTCTACACTGGCCACCTGTTGACTGCCTGTTGAACTTCCGTATGACCCCTCTTATATGCTTGTCTATAAGACATTGTTTATTTACAAGATTAATTTTATATTTACAAAATTATTAAAATAGGTGAACGAACTATAATGAAACATCAAGTGCAATCATTCGTTTTTTTTTTCACAGACCTATCATAAGAACATTCCTAACATTACTCATTCTGTTATCCTAAACACTCTCTATACAAAAAGTATCTGAGAGGTGTACACTGAAAGCTGAGAAAGCTTAAAAGGTAACAAGATGAAGATGATATCCTGCAAGACAAGCTGGGATATTTTCTTTGTTACTAACGGCAGCTGAAAAAGGAGAATTTCTCTCTCTCTCTCTCTCTCTCTCTCTCAGGTTGGTGCAAAAATAATGTCGTTTTCTCACATTATTTTTGCACCAACCTAATATATATGTATATAAATAAAAAGAAGGAACAGTAAGATATATAATCCGGTGTTCTTATAGATGTTTTTTTTGTTTTTTTTTGCCGTTAACAATAAAATTTAAAAAAATCCAGACAACATGCATTTAACGGATGTCAGATTTCATTGAAGAATACATCCCTACCACCTACCAAAATGTAGCTAATAATGAATACATCAAAATACAGACATAAAGAACACGCAAATACCCCTTGTCTAGTGGAAGTGAATTTATCTGTAACCTTCGAAACGTCAATTATGATTTTAGCTGTGTCTTTAAAACCCAGTAATTTTAAAAGTTACTCCAAAATTCGCTTGAGGATGAAATGGAACTAATGTCTTTAATTTAATTACAAAATTAAATTCAGACTTTCCATTTTTGAAACAGGGTTAGAACTGTGTAGCGGAAAAACCATATTTTAAATCAATATATATATATATATATATATATATATATATATATATTAGTTTCATTAAAGATGACCTATAACTAAATTTTAGTGTGATTTGTTCTTTTGTTTTTAATCTCCCAGGTATGTTTAAAATCTGGGAGATTAAAAAAAAAAAAAAAAACAAATCATACCAAAAATATCATGGAAAAGAACATCAGCCTACAACAATCAATCTAAAAACTGTAAACTCTGCCTGGAGGAAAAAATAACAAAAACAAACTATTAAAGAAATGATTGGAACTCATCTCAAAATGCAGACACAAAAATAAATTTTTACTACGTTACTTAAAAATCAAAAACTCAAAACGAACAAAAATAAATGAAAATTAAATAAACAAAATCAAGTAAAATAGATGAATCCAAACTAATAAGTAAATAAACTAAGTTCATAATAAACAAATTAACAAACGGCGCCCACCAAAATAACAGTTAGAATAATACAAGAGACTACCCACAATGCATCAGTGACCTGTATATATAAAAAGTCAAGCAAAAACAAAAATGCACATGGCCTGACAATTGCATTTATCATGAAACAGACTGTCACCTCAGGGTGTTGCCTTCAATATTTACTTTTATATTTACATATGCTCTATCCCTAATGTTGAGAACTTTAACCCATGAATATAGCATACCTTAAAACTATATTTTATCATATATATATATATATATATATATATATGAAATAGGGATCTTTGCAATATGAAAATGGGGCAAAAAATGAAAAACGTAAACTAAAAACTCGACATGAATCAAATACAAAAAAAATACTTTATTTACAATAATTTCAATGACTTATTAAGAAATATAGAAAAATTGTACAAAATGTTATTTTATGTAAGTAAAACATAAGTATTTCTAGGATAGGGTGCAACAAAATATTTCAAACAAAGACATGTAAGTTAAGCATCAATTTTTAGAATATATTAGAGTTCTGGGTGCTTTGAAAAAGTTCAAATAAATGACGAGCATCCTTAAAACAGTCAAAGAGTTCAATCAATCTAGAGACATTTAGTGGGAAGTTCAAGAAGAACATTCGACAGCTGTGTTGAAATGGTGAGGTCAATCAAACGGTTGCGTCAAAACCTGGACTGCAGACAATTCAAATTGTAATAAACTGAGAAAATATTATATATCTTCTTTGTTCACAGATTTGGGCTTTTTTCCATCTTTTAAGTGATTGAGTGATTCTATTTCTATGGTGTATCAACACTTTGCAGGTTATTTAAAGCTTTATTCTATGAACAATGTGTTTTGTGTATGGTAAGGCTTATAGTTGGATATGAAGTAAACTTGACAAGTGGAGTTAGTCTCCCTAGAGTGGGTTCTTATTTCTTTTTAAACTCTTTGTGAAAATGTTAATCATTATACTTAACAAGAGGACAATTTCTGACATGTGTTTACCTGCATTATTCTAAATATCAACCAAACCTTTTTCTTTGGCTAGATTTAAGGTATGCTATATATATATATATATATATATATAGGTAAAAGGGCTCAATATAACAGAGCAGATGTAAATATAAAGGTGGACATTGAAGTCAACATGAATGCAGTCTTCAGGCTTAAAGAGTGCATTTGAGAATGAAGCAGACAGTCGTCACCAAGACTTGACCTCAATGTTTATATATATATATATCCACAGCGGTGGAAATAAGTATAAGACACCTCATGAAATTGTTAATAATTTTCTTATTACTGCACAAATTCCTCTGAAAATTTGTGTGTGGTAGCTAGATCTGATGGGTACTAGTATACATATTCGATTTTATAACAACTTTTCACCAAAACAAGTTATTAACAAAACTTCGTTTTTGAGGGTGGAAATAATTATAAGACAGTTTTGAAAATTTGTGTATCTGGTTTACTTTAGAATACCAAAGGAAGAATAAGTGTATGCACAGATTATTAAAAGACTCTTATCATGATTTTAAGTCATGTGAGTCCTATTTAAACATTTCATAATTGAATACAGTTACTGCAAAATGCCTAGGAATTCCCCCATTAATGAAAAGGAAAAAGGGTAAATTTCTGCCTATAAACCGAAAGAAAATCTATAAGTTTCATTGCAAGAGAACTGTAGAGGTCCCCAGCAGTTGTGAGAAATTATCTAAAGGACCCTGAATCCTATGGCACCAGAAAACGTCCAGGTTGTCCAACTAAAATTACAAATGCAGCCAGACATCAACTTTTTTGAGAAGCTTCTAAAGGACAATCAAGCTCTCAGAATTTACCCGTCACTCCAAGAAGAGTTCATGAACTTCTTCATGAATTGCCAAATCTCGTGTATCAAAAGAGGAAGACAGCCCGTTTAACTGCTAAACAAAAGAAGATGCATGTAGATTGTCCATGTTACTTTCTTCTTTAGCCAAAGGAGAAATGGAAAACTGTAGTGTTTTCTGATGGGCCCGACAGCTACAAGTGTTATTGGCATGATTTAAGAGAGGAGAAGCAACTGTTTTCAAAAAGACTATTTGGAGGAGGATCTGTTATGGTATGGGGAGCTTTTTTGCATCTGAAAAGGCTGATTTAGTATTGATGGAATGGAAACGAAATTCTGCTTGATATATCATTGTGTTGGAAAAAGTCTTGTCTCATTTATGAATTGTCTAGACGCCAATAATGCCATTTTTCAACAGGACAATGCAACCATATACACTTCTAAGCTCATGAAAGACTAAAACAAAAAATATTGAAGTTTTCAAATGGCCTACTAAATCTCCAGATTTAAACCCAATAGAAAATTTGTGGGGAATTTTGTCAAGAAGAGTATACAAAAATAAACGTCAATTTGAAGATAGAGAAACTTTAAAATCTTGCATTAAACAATATTGAAATGAAATTCCATCTGAAACTCAGAAAACTTAATGATTCAATGCAAAACAGGTGTGTTGGAGTATTACAATTGAAAAGGAATAAATGCAAATATTGGATTTTGTACAATTTTTCTGTTAAATTGTCTTATTCTTATTTCCACCCTCGAAAACATATTTTTCTTAATAACTTTCTTAACTTTCTTTTGGTGCAAAGTTATTATAAAATCAAATAAATATACTAATACCCATCAGATATAGGTACCACAAACAAATTTTCAGAGGAATTTGTGCAGTAATAAGAAAATTATTAACAATTTCAGTCGTCTTATACTTATTTCCATTACTGTATATCAGAATTTTCGCAATATGAAAATAGGCCAAAAAAAAAAAAGGAATGAAAGAACTAAAATCAAGCCTTCAGTCAAAAAAAGCTTTATTTACAATCAAAAATGTCATCAATGACTTAAGAAATAAAGAAACATTTCACAAAATTTGAGTTTATGCACATAGAAAACATTGAAAAAAAAAAGGTACTTCATAAGAAAAAATATTTCTAGGACAGGGAACAAGAAAATATTTACAACTTAAAGACGCAAGTCAAGAATCAATTTTAGAGCGTGTTAAAGGTCTTGGTGCTTTAAAATGTTCAAATAAATGATGAGCATCCTTGAAACTGTCAAAGAGTTAAATCAATGAAGAGATGTCCGATAGGATGTTCAAGAGGAGTAGTTTACAGGTGTGTTGAAATGGTGAGGGTGTTCAATGCATTTTTAAATGTTGAAAGTCTATCGAAAAGGATATATTTTGTATACCTTGGGGCTTATGGCCAAATCATGTTGAAACATCGGTTCGTATACGATCACCGAAGTTCAACAATGTTGAACCTGGTCAGTACCTGGATGGGTGACTATTTGAGAACAGCAGGTGTTGTAAACTTAAAGGTTCAGGTGGTGTAATGAATAACAGGTCAGAGCTGTTAATTTGATAGCCGAGTCCCAATTCTCGTTGTGTTCATTATATTCAAATGTGTGGAAAAATAAGTGAAATTACCTGAGTGTGTGGGGTTACAGTCAGACATGGGAGGCAGAGTGTTTGCCATGGTGTTTTCTTCAAAACAAGGTCACTCTGACCACTGGTTTTTGTAATCTTTTTACCAAAAGTGGGTGGGGATGTGTAACTCTGCCAACTTGTTACTTAAGCTCTGCCTTCTCTCCCTTCTCCTCTTTTTTTTTGTGACACGGACTTTATAAGAACAGAGTCGTTCCAAGGGTTCTCTTCTTCTCACATTATTAATTGATCCCTGACTGAATTTTGGGTTGCAAGACTAGGCAGCGTTTCGCAATATGAAAATGGGGGCAAAAAATGGAAAACGTAAACTAAAAACTCGACATGAATCAAAGACAAAGAAATACTTTATTTACAATAATTTCAATGACTTATTAAGAAATATAGAAAAATTGTACAAAATGTTATTTTAGGTAAGTAAAACATAAGATAAAATATTCCTAGGATAGCGTGCAACAAAATATTTCAAACAAAAACATGTAAGTTAAGCATCAATTTTTAGAATATATTAGAGTTCTTGGTGCAGGTACTTACTGTACTGGACCTGCTTCTGATCTACCCTTTGAGTCGAAAGGAATTTTCAACAAATGAGGATATTTTTGCCTTAGACTTATTATGACAAACATTGTACACAGTTTTCTTGCCTAACTCTTGTTTGCTTATGGCCTCATAACGTTGAAATATTGGCTCCTGTACAATCACTGAAGTTAAGCAATGTTGAGCCTGATCAGTACCTAGATGAGTGACCATTTAGGAATACCAGGTGCTGTGCAAGTGTTATAGTGGACAATGGCTTGGAATTGTTAATTGAAGAAGTGAGTTCCAATTCCAGTTGGTTTTATCATATACCTTTCAGAAAGGTATGAACCCATTTCTTCTCCCCTCCCAGCTATGGATTAATTTTTAAAACTCAATTCATTAAATCATTATTATCTAAAAAAAAAAAATCATTACAATCTAAAAGCATTTTTTGGCTTTAAATAACTTGCAATGGGTTGATAAACTGTAAAAAACATATCAATCAACATTTAGAAAAATGCAATCAAATCGATAAACAAGGAGAGTGGTCCCATCAGGATATTAATGTGATGGAGGAAAGGTATCAAAGAAGATGGGACCAACACATGACTGCATACTACTATTGGACCCTTCGACATGATTATGTAAGTGTGAAGCACAAGAGACAATCATAAAAAGATGTATTTTACCTTTTAACCCTGCATTAGTCACATGGGGTGTTTTGTTATCCACAAACCTTTTTAAGTAGTTGTAATTCCAAGTTGGCAACCTGGTTCTAGGAACATTTGCCATAAACATTTTTGCTGTAGGAAAACTCGCCTCAGGAATTTTCACTGTAGAAAACTTTACCGTGAGACAATTTCGCTGTATTTTTTTTTTTTTTTTTAAATATGCAAAGTACCTTGTTATCAAGTATATCTAGCTCACACTATTGGTACTTCAATTTAAACATTTTAATAAGCAAAGTTATAAGATCAAAATCCTGCATCATTCATCCTCGTCATTGAGGAGCGCAAAAATTTCAACTTGACACCAGAATCTACATCACGCAATTTCAGATTTAACGTTAAACTTTCTGTTAACGTATCAGTGTGCCAATAATTCTCACTCAAGCAATATATATTATTTCAAACAAACTTACAACTTGAATACACAACCAAATTTTGTATAAAATGTGTAAATTTCAAGACTTACTGAGAATATGAAAGGATTATCTTTCTTTGATAACAAAGAAAGATAATCCTTTCATATTCTCAGTAAGTCTTGAAATTTACACAAATTATTTACAAACATAAACTATTTTAAATTCACTATGAATATCTAAATATTGAAATATATGTTTTTTTTTTTTTTTTAAATATTTGAACATGCATTATAACAACACACCATGTTTTGATCCAAAGTATAATTGACATTCAATTCATCAAACACAAAAATATTTAAACAATTTAAAATACCTTGTTATATAATTAAAATATACTTGATAACAAGGTACTTTGCATATTAAATTGAACATTACTACAAAAGGGACATACAAAATAAGGGTATCGAAAAGAAAAAAAATGGAGCAAAATTGTCTATAGCAAAAATCATATACAGCAACGTTTCCTATGGTGAAAATTCCTGAGATGAGTTTTCCTACAACAAAAATGTTTACAGCGAATGTCCTGGATATGTTGGCAACTTGTCTTTTTTGCTTCGTCCCACTACTTTCCTGACTCAATGAGGGCATGTAGCCAGTAAGGTAGCACAGTTGCTGTGGGAGGTAGACATCGTTTTGTCCTCCATTTTCAGCACTCCAAGGTAACTAACACAGGGTTAAATGATGTCTTTTTGCATATTAAAAAGTTAAGAAATTTCTATTTGTTATACAAATTTGTTTTTTTTCTTTCTGAAAACAAAGAATTTACTCAAAATTTCGTTTTCATTCTTTGTAGAAATAGGTCTTACATGTCTTTTTAAATCCAGTAAATGCTTCACATGTTCATTACAAGTATGGGTTTTCACAAGCATCATAAAGTTGTTTTAAGTCCGTTTTGAAACTATAAGGATAACAAAATAATTTTGAAGGAATATCTTCACTTTTCTTCAAAATTTTGTGAAGTGGACATATCTCATGACAGAAAAAAAATAAATGTGATGGGGGAGTATACATAAAATGCAAACCTAGCCCAAGATTTCCATGGGCAGCCAATGATTGCACCATATTGCTTTCCATTCTTGGAACATCAGTGTGCACCAAAAGCTGGGAAAGGGTCTGCTGCACGCTCACAAGTTTACCAAGACGAAAAACAAATGCCACGCTGAGAAATGATTATGTTTTATTCTGTGCTTCACCTGGGTAGATGGGTAGGTGACACATGGAACAACTTCAATTATGTCGCTCTCATAGATCAGCTCTTCTCTTTACCAACTCACTCACCTACATGTTCCGATGTGTGGCTGTCAATATGAATGGGCGGCATCAGAACATGATGGACAAATCTATCCCCCATCAAGGGCAGACCAGAAGTGACTCCCCAATCCCAAGCATGACTTAATATTGACCAACAATGCAATAAAATATGTTGCTTGAACTCCAAAAGACCCCATCCACTCGTTTACTCTTCATTCCCCAAGGCTTACAGCCACATCATGTCAAAACATTAAGTTTCAGTGTGGCAGCCTGGCTCAAAGCAATTATGTCAAATTATGCACATTCCCTCAGAAAATGTAATTCCACTCAGTTCAGATAGTTGTATAAACAACTGTTTGGCTTTGTGGGTGTGCAACAAACACAAATATGCCTGGGCAGACTTCTGTAACAGGGATTAACTAACCAAGCTAGCAGCCAGACAAAATGTGAATTATCTGAAAATGCAGACACACACGATTCACAAGAACACAGATTCTCTCAGAGTTCTCTAGCATTTTTCACACGTCATCCCTGTGAAAATGCACATTCACATTTCAAGTGTTTTTCCACATGTACTTCTGAATTTGAACACATTCAAAATGAAAAGCCAATTGTATTTTTAAAAAAGAACTCATAGAATCAGACAGTTACAAGTGCAGTATGCCTCTTTAATATGCTTCAATGTAGGATTTAAACTGGTACTCTGTAATGATATTAACATGCTTAACAATGGTACTCACATATGAATTTTCAATTTAGAACTCTTTGAAAATACTAAGTATACACTCCAAATGTTTGAAGATTCTCTCCAGAGTGAATATGCATGTTGAGTGTGAAATGTTGATCCAGCCACAATACAATATTTGTACATGTATTTCTAAAATGAAACGAAATGAAAATGCTTACAAGCAAACTTGACAAGTGGAGCATGTCTCCTTATAGCGTCTGCTCACATTTACTTTGAAATTAAAATTTTGTGCAAGTTCTAAATAGTTAACAAGAAAAATTCTAGCAAATATGCATTTGTCCATGCCTTTCTAAATATAACCCTTTGAAAATGCTGATCCACTCAATGTGAATGAATAAGGTTTCTCCCTGGTGTGTGTATGTTCGCATGTGTACTTTTAAATCTGAATTCTGTGAAAATGCTGATCCACATACTTCAAAAAATCTGATTTTTCTCCTGGATAGATTCTCATGTGCATTCAGAAAATAAAATTTGTTGAAAATGCTGATCCACAAACAGTACACATATAAGGTATTTCTTCAATGTGTATTTAAATGTGTAATTTTAAATCTGAACTCACTAAAAATACTGATCTACATATTTACAAGAATATGGTTTCTCTCCTGCATGAATTCTCATGTGGATTTTCAACTGAGAATTCACTGAAAAAGCTGATCCACAAACAGTGCAGACATGAGGTTTTTCTCCAGTGTGTATTCTCATGTGGCCTTTTAAATTGGAACTCTGTGAAAATGCTGAACCACACACTTGACAAAAAAAGGGTTTATTTCTTGTGTGTATTCGCATGTGAGTTTTTAAATTGTAACTCTCTGAAAATGCTGATCCACAAAATTGACAAGAAAATGGTTTCTCACCTGTGTGTATTCGCATGTGTTTTGTCAAACTACATTTCACTGAAAATGCTGATCCACATACTTTACAAGAATATGGTTTCTCTCCTGTGTGCGTCCGCATATGCACTTTTAAAACTGAATTCCTTGAAAAGGCTGAGCCACAAATTTCACATGAATAAGGTTTCTCTGCAGTATGTATTCTCATGTGTACTTTTAAACTTGAGCTCTGTGAAAATGCTGAACCACACTCTTCACAACAGAATGGTTTCTTTCCTGTGTGTATTAGCATGTGACTCTTTAAACTGGCACTCTCTGAAAATGCTGAGCCACATACTTGGCATGGAAATGATTTCTTTGCTGTATGTATTTTCATGTGCCTTTTTAAATTGGAATTCTTTGTAAATGCTGCTCCACATGCATGACAGGAATATGGTTTCTCTCCTGTGTGTACACGGATATGCATTTTTAAAGTGGAACTTTCAGAAAATGCAAATCCGCACACTTGACAAGAGAATGGTTTCTTCCCTGTGTGAATTCTCAAGTGGCTTTTTAAACTGGAATTCTTTGAAAATGTTGATCCACATGTTGGACAAGAATATATTTTCTCTTCATTGTGTGTCTGCAGGTGTCTATTTAAATCTCCAGTCTGTGAAAATGATAATCTACACACTTGACAAGAATGTCGTTTCTCTCCAGTATCTGTTTCCATGTGGCTTTTCAGTTTGACAACACTGCTCTGCACACTTCACAAAAGTACAGCCACTTTCTGATATGTGTTTGGAGGTTTACTTAGAAAGGTTTATGAGTAAGAACGCCGATGTTCAGACTTTGCAAGACTGTCTTCTTGCCTGCATCTATTTAAATCTCAACACTGTCAAGTAGCAAATATATGCACTTTCTAGAATACATTGTTTAGTATCCATTTGGATGTGTCTTTTCCAACTTGAAAGAGGTTGTGTTCTCAACAATTGATATCTGTAAATAAAGTAGTAGCATTATTAGAGAAAACTACAAGTTCATGCATGATTTGTAATTATACAATTATAATAAATTTTTCAATTGAATGAAATGCAACCTATCAGATAATAGATGTTCAGTCAAAAATTCAATTTTATACTACAGCTCATCAAATATAATTTGAATACAGGAATTTTGACTTTTGCTAAATTCTATTTATCAGAAATAAATGGACATTCTATTAAAAAAAAAAAGAGGAAAACATAGAATTGATAAAAATATTAAAGAAAAATAAAAGTCATGTTCATTTCTGAAAACAAGGAAAAATTAATCAATATTACCCATTTAACAACTGATTTATATTTAAAAGATATTGTTGTAGAGTAGAACTCAGCATACTTCCTGCTCTTCCCTACTACTGTCACAACGGACTGCTCCTACTTATCAATATGGCAAGTAGCCACATTAGAGTAGGTTATGAGTAGTATTTTATTTACTCATGTGTTTCCGTTCTATGTACGTATGTATGTAAACCTCTTCTTCTTTGTTTCTTCTACCCAGTCTTCTGTTCCTTCAATACTCTAACTATGGCCTTCCTAGTTCTCAACTATTTTGAACAAAGATGACCTTACAACAGATATAATTCCCCAAATAATATTGTCTAACTTAATTTCTGCTTAGTTTCTACAGTGACTATTATACTCAATTAGACAATAAACAATATGGTGATTATAAGATTTAATTAGACAAATTTTAATATTAAAGGCTATAACTATCCAAACACAGTTTCAAGTAAGACAGTGAATAATTTCATCACAATAAATTAATATTAAAATTTCATTTTTAATGAAAAAAATTCGGAGGAATATCATCCTGACAGGATTTAATTTTACTGTCACGGTTTCAAAAATATTTCAAGTTACTTTGAAGACCAAATTAAAAAAATGACAGAGTAAATAAAAATAGTAATTAATTTTTTCAAAATTAAATTCATGTGGATTAAAATACATTGCAATTATACAACAAATTAGTTTGCATTTGAATGAAGAACAACATATTACATAATTGATGTTCATTCTTAAATTTTATACTACTGCTCAGTAAATGATTGGGTTATAATTTAAATATTAGAAGTTTTGTTGAAAAAGAAGGAAACATATACTATATAAAAAACATTATACTATAAAAGGTATATCAGTAATACTTAAAAAAAAAGAAAATGAATCTTTAAAAAATTTTTAATCAATTAAATTTTAAGAAATAATTCAATAAAAAAAATTCCTGGGAAATTTAAGATTCAAGATAACATATTTTTGCATATTTAAAAATTATTCATCTTAATCGTCTGTGAACCAAGTTCTTACAAATATGTATTTTTGTGTGTAAACAAAGGAATTAATATAAAATAATATTAACTTCTGTATTCTTTCATCTCATTTGTTTTCCTTCAAATAATGCAATATTCGCAGCAGAATTTTACATAAATTGATAAGACTTAGTTTAACCCTCTGGAGATGGAGCCTCATTTGAAGTTTGAGTGCCAAGAAGACACGCCCTTTTCACAAACCCTCACTTGGAACACAAAAAAAGCAATATCAAATCACAGAACACACCAAACTATCATAGAAACTGCCATTGAAAAGCCCAGATGTGCAAGAAATACGAGAAGCAATCTGACTGGATGGTGTGAAGATTAGCCAGCTAATATCAAGGCTTGTATTATTGGGCAGTCATCTTCTTTGTCATTTGACTTTACAGCTGATTGATCAACCGTTGTTCCCTAAGGGTTAATTAAACTGAAAAGAAAAGAAAAAAAGGAAAAAAAGGCATTCACAACTGATGCAAAATATTCACTAAATGGTGAGAATCTAAGGGAGATAATTCATAGAAAATATTAACATTTATTTTACACTTACAAAGTCTTACAAATCATTTCTCTTAATAATAATCTAAAAATAATTCAGAAGACAATGTTTATTTATGGTAACTGAATTGGCGATTACCTTACTCAATTTCTGTTTTTTGATACTGTGCATATGAAAAATAGCATTTTATTGCAATTGCCACACTTCTCAGCCTTTTGCAAATAAACTGAATTTTACCTCTCAATTATGTCTCTGTCTTCGGACACAGTGCAAATCAGTTGTGTCTCTGTCTGCAGAGTGCAACTGAAAATATTGTGAGGTGCCTGATCTTGAAAAACAGTTGCCCATAGTAATAACTCCCTCACTGCTCTAAAGATCAATGCCAGTACAACTGATGTTTGTTGGGGATGGGCTATTTTTGTATCTTGCCCAGGTGTACATGCTAATGCTCCCCACATAAAAACTGACCTTGCATCACATCCTGCCAGCATGGAGAAGCAGGAAAAGTCAATCACTTCTCAGCCTTTTGTCTAAGATCAAAGTGTAGTAATGGTTCTTATCAGCTTAATCTGATTCTCTCTTTCTACTTCTATCTTCCCTTTGTTATAAAATAAGACATATCTCGGCTGATTTACAGGCAAATACTCATGAGTGAGAGCCGGATGTGAACGGGACAAAGCCCCGTCACAAAATGACCATTATCTTCGTTTACAAATGTTCCCGACACACGAATTCCGGTCAAAAAATAAAATAATATTTAAAGTGTTCTATTTTTCGTCCAATAAAAATGCTTCCCTCCTAATTATACTCGCTTTGTTTTTCGAGCCTGTTATGCCATAAAAAAACGCTATAAAAGGGGTAACATGGAAGTTCAACAGGCAGTCAACAGGTGGCCAGTGTAGAGACCTGTCACGGTCAGACCGAGTGACACCAGCTATCAGCAGGGAGTGCCAGCGTCAACATGTGTGAACTACTATGAGAGATCGACCTAGATCCGAAGCCGGCTTATGAACTTTACCACAAGGGAGATGTCCCAAACCCTCACGTACCTGTTGAAATAAACCACGTAAATCTATTTCTTTCTTGCAACCATACGCTTCTTGTCTATAACACCTTCTTTCTTTCATTTTCTCACTGAAACCAAGTAGTGTCTTTTCCCTTCTCTCCACATGATCAAAATGGAAGAGCACATTATTCATGAGGTATTGACATGGTCTGATGGTCATACAAACTAATAAAGGGAGAGACAAGCACAATTATAATAGAATCATTATGTAAAGTATATATCCACTCAATAGAATCTATAAAATTTACAAGAATTTATTTTAATTAACTCTCTAAAAATAAATATAAGAAATGAAAACATTTTAAAACAGCATTTACAAATGCCAAATTGATAAAATTATATAATGCTTTGTCTTTACAAATGCCAAATTGATAAAATTATACAGTGTAACCTGGATATAAGAGACCCGGGTATAAGAGAAACCCGGGTATAAGAGAGATTTTCTCTTGTCCCAAATTAGAGCCATACTTACCTAAACAAAATAGACCAAACCCGGATATAAGAGAAACTCGGATATAAGAGACTTAACTCCCTTATATTCGGGTTACACTGTATAATGCTTTGTCTTTACAATTGCCATCAAAAAAAGTTAAATGAGACTCACTGATAAACAAGAATTATTGATTTGTTTTTTATGGTTTATCAACTCTTTGCAGGTTAATACTTAAAAAAAAAAAATCGTCTCTGAAGTGTAACATACAAAACTCAATAAAACAAAAATATTATTTAATTTCAAAAGCTTTTAATAGCTTTTATTTCTTTCAATGAACATGGACAATATTGTCTGAAAGCAAAAAGATATTTCGATGAAAAATGTTATTTGTTATTTCTGAAATATATTTTTTATTTTTACATTATGTTGTTAATTCTTCTAAAATTAGGGAAAAGTTTGTAGAACTTAACGAATTGTTATTAAGCAGATGAATATTTACAGATTATAATTTCCAAAGCTTATTACAAACTAACGACAGCATGTATATTAAAAAAATTAATTTGTGTCAACAATTTTTACCAATGAAATCTACGGAAGCCGGAAGTATCGTGCATGCAATAAAAAAAGTCAGCAGTGCAGCACTTGTATCTTAATTTTTTTTTTTTTATAGTATTTATAATTTCTCCAGATAGTATCAACAAACTTATGGTACAGTACTTAAACAAACAAAAAAAACCCAAAAAAACGGAATGGCGAAAGATTTTTACTTTAAGCAGGTCCGCTTAAAAAAATATGTCCATTCTGTCCGTCCGTATGAGAACTCGAATCTCATGTCAGCTGTCAATAATTTATAGATGTCATCAATTCGCGCGATGTTGAGATCGGCTCTCTTTTAAAAAACATTTTTCTACGAAGAAAGTAAGTAAAAGTTTCTCTTAGATTATTTTAAATAAACTTCAAATTTTCTAGATTTTTTCGAATAAATTTTGAGATATGTATGACGAATTTTAAACGAAGAATTTAACTTATTTTTTAAAATTTTTTAAAAATGGCTTATATCGAGATTTTTTTCGTTATTTCGTAAACAAGATTTGTAACTAAAATTTTGGAGAAGAATGAGTAAAAAATTTCAAAAAATATTCAAAAAATACTTTAGTGTTTTATCTCAATAATGAAATATACATTTAACACAAAGAAAAATTTTTTATTTATTTTCAGACAGTTCTTATCGATTTTCATGAAGGTGCCTATTTAAACCCAGAAATTATTTTTAGATGGTAAGATTTTTTTGGAAGATCATAATGATTTAGTGATGCAAGTCTTACTAATTAACCCATAGATGAGGGAGAAGTGAATTAATACCTTTCTCAATGGTGCCTAAGTAAATATAACAAAAACAAAACCAACTGGAATTGGAACACAATTCTTTGAGAACAATTCCAAACCCTTATCCATTATAACTTATACTTGCACAACACCTGATATACCCAAATAGTTACCTATCTAGGTACTGACCAGGCTCGACATTGCTTAACTTCCATGTTTGCACAGGAACCAGTGTTTCAACATGATGAGGTCATAAGTAAAAAACAAAACAAAAAAAAAAAAAAAATCAACTGCATACAATGTTTATTGTATTGAGTCTGACTAAGGCATTTCTGAGCCCTGCAAAAAACTTACTTCTGGAGAAATTTCCATTACCATCTTTTTCTTTATTAGAGAAAATTCAAAAAAGTTAAACGTTTTCAGGTAACAGATTTTTCACATTGAAAACGTTTAACTTTTTTGAAATTTCTCTAAATTTTAAAATTAAATTATTTGGTAGGATCAGTTTGAGACACATGTGGAGAAGGAAGTGTCATGACTCCCAAAATACCATCCTAACATTTAAAGCGTATGCACAAGATTTTAATGACACTTAATAATTTCTATAATAGCTTCTAGTCTAAAACACGTGCTGAATATATCAAATACTGAATCTACCAGGGAAGGCTGAAAAATTTTGTAAACTTATTCTCCAAAATATGTTTTTTTACTTGGGAACAACACACTGAAAAAGGAATTCACTTTGCAGCTAAAATTGTTGTGAATATATTTTACAACAAAAGTTTTCATTAGATGAAGTCCGAAAAAATTTGTAGAATGTTTAAAAAAAACAAAAAAAAAACAACAGGTCACAAGAAACTGATTTATAGAGAAACTGCTGTTAAGTTTGTTTTTTTTTACTTCTTTAATAACGTTTTTTGTTTGTTTACAAAATTTTATTATTACTTTTTTTGTTTAAAAAGAGAAATGAGCATAAATGATGAAAAAAATACCCCAAACTTAATAAAACAAAGTTATGCTATTTAAAGAGGAAAGACCAATTTTTTAAATTCTGAAATTATATTTTTTGATCCGTTTTAGAACGATCGAAATTTTGGTTAAAAATGTTGTTTTTTCTTTGCATCAGCGGAGGACCAAAGATTAGTATAGGAAATTTCAGCGTCTCTTCTGCAGTGAAAAACACATTGATTAGGAAATGATTGCAAAAATTAAATCATAGCCGGATTGTGTTAGTGATAGATTTTTGTTAATGGCCGACTTAACTTATTTAAAAAAAAAAAAAAAATTATTCCGATCAATTTTAAATTCGGTTTGAAATACAAAGTATTTTGCTTATTGGAAATATTCAATTTATTATTTATTTAAATCGATTGGCTTGGAATTAAAACTAATATATTAGAACTTCAAAAAAGAATTTTCATTTTTCAAATACATTTTGTAAAATTGCGTATCGCTTTTTTGAAGTTAGAATTGAAAAACACAATACAATACGAACAATGAATTTAATGAAAAAATAAAAATATCAACTAATTACTTGAGTTTACCTTTATGTTTTAGGTTCGACTAATAAGCAATTATAACTGTAAATAACGCAGTAACAATAATTATGGTGATCCAATTGTTCAATGAGGCCTGAGGTTTTTTACTACTCGTCAAAATATTGTGATGAGATAACAACAGCACTATTTTTTTACTCAATTCAATTTTTACTAAACTGCTTTTTTTTTTTGATTCAAATTGCTATCTACCTCCAGTGTGGTGGGCCAAGTAAACGTTAATCAAGCCAAAACATGTTTTACGATAATCGAAAAAATTAACTGCTTCTTTGTGAAATACATTTTCAATTGACAAACTAACTTACCTTTCCCGGGTGAATCTGAACTTTTTCATATATAAACAAACAAGAATAAGTTGTTGTTGGAATTCATATTTCTTTCTCAAGCTCGAGGATATTTCGTCAAGTTGATCAATAAAACTAATTATTTTCAAATAAATTGCATTCAAAAAAAAAAATTAAACCAGAAAAGAAAATACAACGTAAACAGGAAAAAGAACAAATAATTACAGTAACCGGTGTAAAGGAACAATTTGTTCCTTGCTATATTCAACAGTCACCCCACGAGGAATGCATGTGGCACATGGCCGAGTTTAACGTCGATTTCTCCAAACCCGTAGGCTCGGCCAAAAATATTCCCTTAGAATCCGCATAAGCGGATCGGGATCTGTCTACCGCCACGCACGAAATGTTGCCCTTCGGCAAAGCTTCGTCCGGGTTTCTCTCTGCCAAAGCAGAGAGTTCGACAGAAGTTGCACACAGTCAGAAACTGCGTTCCAACTGCCCGCAATATAGTGATTTTCTAAGCGCGGCTTAAATGTGGCACAAAGCCGAAAGCATGGGGCACCCAGTGAGGATCGAACTCACTACACAGTCGTAACTACTCTAGTAAGACAAGCTTTCTAACCATTACACGTCGAAGTCCTCCAATTTGTTCCTTGCTGAAAAAAGTAATTTGGGTAACGGACGATATTTATTTTTAATCGGTAAGCCAGTTGAGTAAAGCCACTAAAACACAAAAAAGGGTTACAGGATGAGGAAGAATTAGGATCACTCAGAAACATTAATAATGAACGGAAAGAGTAATCGGGGTGGGGTAGCGATTGACACTGCATTTTTAAAT
Organism: Acanthosepion lycidas; assembly: GCA_963932145.1. Taxonomy (NCBI): domain Eukaryota; kingdom Metazoa; phylum Mollusca; class Cephalopoda; order Sepiida; family Sepiidae; genus Acanthosepion; species Acanthosepion lycidas. The sequence goes on along the minus strand of OZ010575.1, from coordinate 98,888,652 downwards.
TTTTGCAGATTAAAGTTAGCTGAAAAGCATGGAGCCGAAAGGGAACCCCGCAATCAAGAAGTGCGAGAAAAGAAACTGTCAGCATAGAACTTATGGGTTACATCTAGCCAGCTCAGATTGATGAGATCTCGATGGCAGTCGTTTAAAAATTCACAAAGTTAGGTATTATTGTTCAATCTTTTTTCTTCTGATTTATCATAAAATGTTCATATGTATTTTTTTTGCTTTTTAGAGGTGAATGAACAAATGTCACTAAACGAATTAATATCGGATGAAAATGACTATTTTTTATTTGGATCGACATGCTGCCATCTTGTTTGTTATACTACTCGTAGGCGAGGGCATCCCAAGGTGGTGTAATGGTTAGCAATCTTGTCTCGCTAGAGATCAATTACGACTGAGAAGTGAGTTCGATCCTCACTGGGTGCCCCATACTTTCGGCCTTGTGCCACATCTAAGCTATGCTTGGGAAATCACTACTCCATAGATCAAAGCCTTCAAAGCTGTCCTTGCATCTGGTAGGGCTGAAAGAAAAAAAAAGTTATCACAAGGTGTATCACCAAAAAAAATGGATAAATTTTTTTTTTTTTTTTTCCGAAATGAAAGCAAAAAATCTCTAACGGAACTCCTGGTTAAAAAAAAAAAAAAAAAAAAAAAAAAAAAATGTCAAATGTCGTGGGTATTTTTCAGTGCTACCAAATTTGACAAAAAAAGGGTTGCGTGTTTCAACGGCAGTACATTGTAAAATTGCTCAAGCAACCTCAACATTTCTCCTTTTAGTGGGGTGGTGGAAGGGCTCAGGCGCCGGGCAATATACCCAACCCCCTCTCAAAGGAGAGGCACTGCCATCTTTAAAAGCAATTTTTAGATAATTTTCAAATGTCTTGATGTTAAATTTTGGTTTTACTTTTTAAGTTTAAGGCTACTAATCCGTATTAAAAGAAAAATTAATTTTCGTATATAATTAAAAAAAAGTTTTTAGCCATTTTTAAAACATGAGCACGTCGTCATTATCGAATCGCCATTATAGGCGAAAAATGCAAACAGCAAATATTTAAAAATTTCTTTAAAATTCATCATTTATTCTGGAGATATGTTTTGACGTCCCTTAGAAAGTTTATTGATTAATGAACAGGATTTTTTTTGTAAAAGTAAGCTTTAACTACTTTTTACTTTAATGAAAATAACGTTTTTACTTACGGACGGTAGTATGTGGGACTCAACAAAAGTTTAAACAAAAAAAAAATGTATAAATGACACACCTGTGCGAAAAATTAAAAATAAAAATGAAAGAAATATGGAAGACCAACAGTACAATAATTAAGAAATTAGTATTTATGTTTAAAACTAAATTATCTTTAATCTTACATAACCAGTATAGTTTTAAGAAAATATTTTTACACTTTTATTAAACTTAAAACGATTAATTAATTTTATTTTTATACCAATTAGGAATAATTTTTTTTTTTTTTAATTAAATGATTCTTTTGAGTTTAATTCATTGCTTTTAATTTTTTTTTTTATTTCTGACATTTCATGATATATAATTGCACTCAATGTGATTTTTGTAAATTATTCTGAATTTAAGAATATGTATTAAAATAACAGAGTTTTTACTAACAAAAATAGGAAAAATTGGCAAAGAATTATTGAATTTATATAATGTTAATTCTTTGTGTTCACTTTGATTTTTTTTTTAATTTTTCCCTGGCATCCAAGTGATACTTTTAATTATATTTAGTC